>CM066234.1:1933735-4333735 GCA_033675125.1 Athetis lepigone | reverse complement strand
TTCAATATTTACAATTAAATAAAACGCTTTGGTACCTAATAAAACAAAGCATGACTAAATGTCTAAATGTCTGCGATTGCTACTTTATCGTCATCGTAGCAATAAGTGCATTAGAACAATCAGCGAGCGATTAGCAATCGATTCATACATAATTCGATTTTTTTTGACGTTAAGCGATTAATCGCGCGATCACTGCGCAAATATTGCTGATTGCTGTTTCATAGGTAATAAGCCAGCGGAACTCTTTAGAGTAACTTTCGCGCTACTCCGTGTAATTCTTACCCTTTTTGGAACGCACCCCCGCAGTTAGTTGTCAAAGTAAACGGAAAAATAGTTTTGCAGGAATAAAATTAGCTTTAGAAAAGCAAATTCGCGCAGTCTTCTAATGACTCTTTGAATATGATTTCGAAGGCATGCAATTTTCTTCGACTGTAGTTCTTCATCTTTTGAACTTTTCTTAGTGTTGTTCACTAATGGTCTAATATTTGGGTCTAATCAACAGAAATAACACACCTTCGATATGCTTGAAGCCTCTGTATGCCATGATACAAGGTCCAGGAGGTAAGGTTCCATAAATCCAGATTCTTCAAATATTTAAAATCAGAAGTTCAGCCACCAAAACTAATACAAAGTTTGTAACCCCGTCTGGTGTTGGAGATATCAACATGAGTCAACATGCTTTTTTGCATAAAAAAGCATTACATAATGCTTTCATGCGGTATTATTATGACCACAAGATGTTGATTGATAGTTTAGTTTTAATTAGAGAAGAACAATACAACCAGAGATACAGTGTCACTGCAGTGACGTCATCGGAACTATTGGTCCGTTTTCGCGCGGAAGTTTAAACTGTCAATTTAAAACCGCTTTTTCTACAATATATTACAACATTTTAACTTTTTAATATATTAGTGGTCTATTTTACATGGAATTCTTTAAATTCAAAACAAAAATAAAAATATTGCATCTTCCCTATTACAATATGGCGCACGTCAATTAAAATATGGCTGTAATTTAGTGCTCAATGCATAGGTGCCCAAGAAAAGGTGCTCGGAAGGGAATTCTCCTTTTTTGTAATATCTTTTGTTTTTGGATTAGGTAATTATCGAAAATATTTTGGGCGCTTAAGAATAGGTCAGACATCTTCCATCTCACGTTGCGGGAGCTGCAAGCATTTTCATCTCACTTTACAGTCGCGAGAACACATGTGATTCGAGACACACTTGAAAAACAACAGCAGCGCGACAGCCGGCTGTCGCTTGGTCGTCGAAAGGTTCCGATCTCCACTGCAGAAAACACTCCAGCAATTCATGTAACAGCCGGGAACAGCCCACTGACACTTCGGTTTGATTTCGATATTCGTTTGGCTATATTGGTAGTTGCAGTTCTCTGAAAAAGAAAACATTATAAGCGCCTTACTAATAATCGCTGCATAAAGTTATGACAGGTTTATACGTCAAAAAATGTATGGTTACACAGGCTTTATTCATTGCATAGCTTTACAGTGATTATTAGTAAGGGCAAATGCTCCAGCCTCCTTACAAAAAGTTCTATCTCCTTTTTTCAATTCAACTGATATTTAACCACAAAATCCATTAAACTATTAATAGATGACCTATACAACCTAAAGTGTTTTGTTACCATTTAATGCCAAGTATACCTGTAAGCTACTAAAGGTTAATTAAAAATAGACTATGAACTAATCAATCAATTGTAAATGTGGCGCGATATACGACACGCAATCGTTAAAGAAACCATTTATGAATCAAACAACCCACTTGATTTCTCAGTTTTATCTATTTGCGTTATCACGATATAATCTTTTATAAGAAGAACTGACATTACGTCAGGGTTATATAATAAACAAAACGTATTACATAAGGCTGATTAACGCGTCACCGCGTCAGTGACATTCGTAAAAAGAATAAAAAATTCTAAGATGGCGCCCACGTCAAATTCGGCGGCAAATGACTCATCGTGTTCCGCTGAATCAAATAGAACATAATTATTCGTGTAAACAGTTTCTTCGTAGTTATCATATATTATATTCTGTAGTATTTCTATACTTTTTTATTAGTGAGTCATAGGGTGAAATTTCCCGTACTTGAAATTTTGATGAGTCAGACTTTCTTGTAAAAGTCGAGTGGCCATTTTGTTTTCGTTTACATACGTAAACATTAATTAGTAAGCGAATGTCAAAAAGTGTGTTTGCTTGTGGTGTGGTCTTCCATTAAAAGGTAATTGACACCCTTGACAGAAAAGACAGGTGAATGGGTTATTTATTAATGTTTAAGTTTTTCTCATTTCTGTTTTTTAGTACTCCGACCTGGATTGGTGTCATACAAAATCTTGATCAATCAAAGAATCTTTTTGTCTAAATGGTCCATTTTTTGCTAACTAACTGTACATTAATTTAAAAATCTAAATACTATTTTTATGTAGCTGCAACGGCTATGGTAGTTCTATACAATCTATGGGAGTGCAGCACTTCAAACTGGCAAGAGTCAGTTAACCATAATTTTTTTTTTCTACCCAAAGTTGTAATAGTTGACTAAGGTCGGACATCACTCAACAGTGGCATTAGGCCACTGTTGAGTGATGTCCTACCATAGTCACTCACAAATATTTAAGTTAAAATAACTAATAGTTTTAGTTCATGGGTTTACAAGATTTACTCAACTTTTTAAAATGTAAAGCAATCACGCTTTTTCCAAATATTCGCAACACCAATACAGGTCACCACGTGTTTTAACAAAGTCCAAACTCCAAAAGGCACAATAAACAAAAATATGACACGTCACAACCAAAGTTCAAATATCAATTTGATTATAATTATCTTCGCAGATTCAATCAAGAAACTGGTTTTATACGTACGCGACCGGTCTTATATTACTCATATTTTGATGTTAAGAAAAATGAACTGACTCAGAAAATTCATTTGGAACCTTTGATTAGACAGTTCATGGTGCTGAGTCATCAAAGTTTTTCGTGACGTGTTATTACGTCGCAATGCTTTTTATTTCGACGTCATTGGACGTCAGACCATAAATACAGATACGATCTTTTAGTCATATTTTATGGTGAGTGTAGCAGGTACTGCGTAGTTTCAAGTAAGTGATTAGATCATGATACCGGAGTTTCAATTTGCTATTGATTAAAACCTAATTTGGATACGTAAACACAGGTTTGTGTAATATATAAGATGTATGCTCAATACTCAATATCATTACTAGTTTACGTTTATGGAATAAATTATATTAGGTACTAGTTTTTGCATGCCATTGAGTTTTAGTTATCAAAATTATATTTCAAATTGGCAGACGATGCACCAAACACCCTGTATATTTGCTAATTACTATCCCACTGAGGCCTAAGGTCTTTTACAAGAAAAGCGAGCTCGATCACCACACTTGCTCAAGGCGGTTTTGGGAGGAACTTTTACCACTACTAGTCCATCGCGTCTCGATCCTGACTCAAATAATTCGCTGTCGGTGGCGTATAGTTAGATTATACATCTCATCTCCCTAGACTTTTGCCAACAGTGTTGGGGTCGGCTACCAGCCTAACCGGATTCAGCAGGATACCGGTGTTTTACGTGGAGCGACTGCCTATCAGACCTCCATAACTCAGTAACTGGGCGACACGATACGTCTTGGTTATACTGGTCAGAGTTTCTGGCTATCCAGTAACGACTGTCAAAGGTCTACGAATGACCGCCGGGACCAACGGTTTTACGTGCTTTCCGAGGCACGGGATGTCAGTGATGTCCAAGATAAACTTTAGAAAGTACATATGAATTGAAAAAGTCACATTGGTATTTGCCCGGATTCGAACCCACAACCATTACACGAGAGGCGGGCGCCTTATCCACTGGGCCATCACAATACACACAGTATATTTAGATTATGCGTTTCACTTCAAAATGGTTGAGGTAAATGGTGCCAATAAGGTATGATCGTGAACGGGCGTCGGCCATTGGTTTGGACTGGTCATCTCCTAGCTGGCTCGGCACAATTAAAAATATATATTGGCCTCTTTTATCGGTTAACACTTGTTACAGTGACTGATCTTTTATTTAACCGCTAGATTCAATATAAACAATCTAATGTAATAGCTATTGATTTCTTTATTCCTGGTTTTTTTTTCTACTTTACTGGTTTAAAGGGGCTCTGGTTTAAATATTATTAACTTTCTGATAAAAAAAAAATGAAAAAATATTTATTGTTTAAACAAAGTGCTTCATAAACAAAGAATGTATTTGGAGCCTCCTTTTAAACAAAAAATGCCTGTGTTAGGAGACTCCGCTCTTCCATAACGTAGATAATGTTGCATGTTACATTGCATCTTTATTAAACATTTGTGAATAATTAAACATTTGTGAATAAATGATGACTTCGTAACATTTCAAAAGTTCCAGAAAATTGTTTCTGTTTCTCATTTCTGAATCTGATATTGCCCTTCGTCGTCTCCTTCCAGCATTTGTCTTTTGAGACTCAGTAGATGAAATGACTTAGAGACATAGATTATATTGTTTTTTGTTTTAACAAATATGGTAAGGTAGGTATGAAAAAATCGTTATCGCAAAAGTATTCAAGTTATTTCAACAATTTTCTCGTCGCGACCTTAACAGTCTGATGACAAATACGTGCCGATAAGGTTTATCGAGTTGTGAGCGATAAAACAATAATAACGCATTTCGTAATAATTTTGCGACATTCTTTTGTAACAGGATATTGAGGAAAACCGTTTGTTTATTTATATTTATACATATATTTATATATTTTTTCTAGCCTAAAGGATTTCCCCGCGTTCTACCTGAAATTATTTTCCCTGGTTTATAAACTACTAGCTTTTGCCCACGACTTCGTCCGCGTGGAATTATAGTTCCCGTTTCAAGGGGAATTCCGGGATGAAAACTATCCTATGTCTTTTCTCGGGTCCCAGACTATATCTGTACCAAATTCCATTTAATTCGGTTCAGTGGTACAGGCGTGAAGAAGAGACAGACAGACAGAGTTACTTTCGCATTTATAATATTAGTACGGATTTTTAATGTTATATCACTACTAGCTTCTGCCCGCGGCTTCGCTCGCGTTAGAAAGAGACAAAAAGTAGCCTATGTTACTCTCCATCCCTTCAACTATCTCCACTTAAAAAATCACGTCAATCCGTCGCTCCGTTTTGCCGTGAAAGAAAGACAAACAGACAGACAGACAGACAGACACACTTTCCCATTTATAATATTAGTAAGTATGGATTTAGTGCAAAACAAAGTCGCTTTCCGTTGTTTATTGGTCCCTATGTAATGCTTAAACTTCACAACGATTTTGTTGCGGTTTTTTTAAGAGAAGAGGAAGGTTTATATTTCTAACTAGCTGTTCCTCGCGGTTTCATCCGCGTTACGTTAGGTTTTTGGTTACTGCCTCGCTCCCGTAGGACATAGCGTGATATTATATAGCCTATGTTACTTAGGGATAATGTAGCTTTCGAATGGTGAAAGAATTTTTAAAATCGGTCCAGTAGTTTTTGAGCCTATTCATTACAATCAAACAAACAAAATTTTCCTCTTATATTAGTGTAGATACGTGCGAAGCTGGGGTGGGTTGCTAGAACATTTATTTAACTAGGTACTTCGTTCACACATTTACATATATGTATACGCCTGCATTGGATCATTCAGGTTTCTTTAATATGGTTGGTGTTTTTTTTTTTGGGGACTGGGAAATCATCAAATGACTGCTCCCGTCCTGGGTGCGGCGGGAGGGCGTGTCAGACTTTTACTGACTAAAACCCACTCATGTTCCTTCGGTTGCCAAAGGGCAACTAGTACTGTAGGGTAGGTTCCTTCGGTTGCCCTTTATGTTCCGGGGTCACGGTAACTATTATAAACATTCCGCAACAACCGATTTAGATGTGGCATTTTCTATATGAAAGTAGGTTATATAGCAATGGTCCAAAGACTTGATTCATTAAAATCGGTTCAGCCGTTTTTAAGGTATTAACTCTTATGTTAGCTGCAATACCGATTTAAATCATTTCGATGGCGGGGGTTATCATTTAAGCTGTCATCTTCCTGGATATACCCCGATATTAATTATCCCTTCATCTGGCGATTGGTTTAAGTTTAAGTTTTTGAGTGAACCACAACCGTAGCACAGATAAAACAATAAAATGACATTGATCATCATAAGGGTCAATTTCGCGTGGATGTAATGACACCTGACATTAATGACATTTGTCAAATTGACATATCGCCAGACCACAGGTTATGAAGACGTGTAGGTATAATAACAAATACCGAACATCGTCTCAGATACCGTAAACTACAAAATATAAGCCTTGTTCATTCCAACCCAGACACTGGCCGAATCACTGTAAAAATACGGTGGAGGCCACTTAAAACAAAGTTGAAGTTGAAGTAATAACAAATACTAAATAACAGAATAAACTACATGTTTAAAGATGCATACAACAAATGTGACATTTTGGCCATTTTCTGCCGATAATGGTACAAACAAAACTCGTCGTGCGCGGCTCTAACTCGCACTTTGGCTGGTTTTTTAAATATATTTTTTTTGTGGGTGGGAAATCATTAAATGGCTTGTATTTATCTGCGGTATTAATTTAGTAGCGCAAGCATCTCTTTTTTATTCTTCGAACACATGTGATTTGAGACGAAATAGAAAGACAATAGCAGCCCGACAGCCGGCTGTCGGTTGGTTCTTGAAAGGTTAAATCTCTTTAAGCAGCTCTTTAATGATCAAGTTATTAAAATGGATTAATTAGAAAGTACTAACACTATTGGTTAATCTATTGGTGCAATCCGAGTTTCAAAATCAATTTGCATCATTTTTAAAAATAAACCATTAAAATGCCAAGTCGTGTTATTAACCTTCACATATCTGCAAAACTAGAAAGATAGACGAAAGTCTAGTTAGCCCGTATTTCTGCCAAAGAACCTTTAAGGCATATAATATATAGCATATCTATGGAGATGTAGCTGTATAGACGTGTATTCGTCATTATACGCTTAGGGTCTACCCACATTTATCGACGCGGAATCGGCTGAAGCCAAGTGCGTATCACCACAGCGCCGTACAGATGCGATCAGCTAATAGGCAAACGGCTCGTTTCGCCGTCGCGTGTCGGCCGGCGTAGTGCGTGACGCATCGTCCGAGCCGAGCCGATGCGAATGGTCTTAGTAACAGCCGAATTCCGTAGACATAAAGGCTTTTTTGACCGGTGTTAGCCGATTCCGCGTCGATAAATGTGGGGAGACCCTTAGCGTACGCTTCCTTGCAGCTTACATACAAAACTATGAAACTCAGTCGACGATGCATAGATAGGCATAGACGCTTACGCGTAGTATACCCAATGTTGCGTATACCAAGCGTATAATGACGAATACGCGCCTAGATACAGCTACGCCTACTTTACTGCAATAGAAGCCTTTTAGGAACGTTTGCGTATTATCTACTATCTCCCTAGCCTTTTTCCAATTGTGTTTAGTTAGGCTTACAGATTACGCTTTTCTGGTGGAATCTACTGTTTTTTAATTTGCAATGTTTTTTTTTTTGGTGAGTGGCAAATCATCCAATGACTGCTCCCGTCCTGGGTGCGGCGGGAGGGCGTGTCAGACTCTTACTGACTAAAACCCACTCATGTTCCTTCGATTGCCTTTTATGTTCCAGGGTCACGGTAACTATTATAAACATTCTGCAACTTATAAACATGTGATTGGAAATTGTATGGCGGGATTGTCCCGAAAGAAACTTTTGCTAATAAGTATTTAAACATGATAAAATTATAGTATGTTTTTAATATCTAGGTATGTGATTAATAAGTATTCTTTCCAAATATCGTACATGCTTTTAAATAATAAAAAAATATTAAAATTCAGTAATTAGAGGGTCAAACTAAACTGTGGTCCTCTTAAGATTTGAACTAATTAACCTTTCAATCAATATAATTAAGTAATGCTAACATATCGCAATTATCGTAAAGTAATTGCATAACAATAAACTTACATTGTTTTCAAACAATATTATGCAATGAAAAACAATCCTAAAGGTCACTTTTATATGACCTAATGTAAATAAACAACCCAAAACAAAATGGCGTATATATCATTGCAGTTCCGTGAAGATAAATACCTGTGTTTACAGTAAGGGATAATCGACTTTACAGTATCGCGAATAAGGGTGTTTTATCGATAAGGGCAGGTACAGTAACTGCGCAATTGATTTACCTATTGCGACATTTGTTTGGCCTTATTTGTGTTATCAGATATTATTTGTGTGAATATTTTGTTTTCATGCATATACCCTTGTTTTGACGCGCAAAAAACTGAAATGCGTTAGTCATAACGATTTCCGTCGAAGTTCCTAGAACAATCTGGGTTGTCAACAAGTATGTTGCCGGGGATTTGGCGGTTAAAAACAATTTGGTTCATAATTATATATTTGAGCTAAATTCTTATTAACCTTTGTTTAACAGTTCGTGTTTTAAAATCATTTTCTTTTTTTTAGTTTCATGGTATTACAAATCTAAGTATTGGATACGTTTTTAAATTGATATCTCCGCACGTTCCTGAAAAAGTTTTGACAGAAAATCTAACAGAACGAATTGATTTTAAAATGGTTCCATTTTAACGTATAGAACCCTAAAAATAATACCATGTAGCGACTGGCAATCAGTAACAGACAAACAGTAACAAACAGTTTTTCCAATTAAACTTTTTTTAAACTAATCTTTTTTTTTGTACCTACTGAACGCGTGACGACTTTGAATTATCTTTCAGATGTTCGATTTTTGACTTTGATATAGGTATAGGTATCGACAATGCACGTCAATCGTCTTTAACAGTATGCCGATGCCGCCCGCTATGCATTATGTTAGTACTAGCTTTTTCCCGCGGCTTCGCTCGCGTTAGGAAGAGACAAAAAGTAGCCTATGTTACTCTCCATCCCTTCAACTATCTCCACGATCACGTCAATTCATCGCTCCGTTTCGCCGTGAAAGAAAGACAAACAGACAGACAGACACACTTTCCCATTTATAATATTAGTATGGATACCCCATTTTTTTAGGTTTTTAACTTAACTAAAGGTAAACAATATTGATATAATCTTTTTAATTAAAGATCCGTACTAATATTATAAATGCGAAAGTAACTCTGTCTGTCTGTCTCTTCTTCACGCTTAAACCAATGAACCGATTTGAATGAAATTTGGTACAGATATAGTCTGGGAGCCGAGAAAGGACATAGGATAGTTTTCATCGCAGAAATCCCCCTGGAATGGGAACTATTAATCCACGCGGACGAAGTCGCGGGCAGAAGCTCGTTTAAAAATAAATCTAAAAAAGTTTACAATTACTTAATTACCTAAACGGTTTTAAGAAAGGTTCAGTGATAATAGTCATCATCTACCTAGCCTTTTCCCGACTATCTTAGGGTCAGTTTTCAATCTGACAGGATCAAGCTGAATACCAGTGTTTTTACATGAAGTGACTGTTCAACGGACCTCTACAACTCAATTACTGGGTTAAAATATACCCTTAGGCTTTATGTCCACCACCGACGTCACCGTCGCGTCAACGAGAACGAGGTGACGGCGTCGAAGTGCCGGTATGTACTTTATTTATTATTTATGTAGTGATCAGACAAGTACATTTTAAGTTTTATAACTTACATAATGTCCAACAAAACTATACACATAGTTTGTCTGTTGGATCAAAATTATTATTCTTTACTTATTATCTTATGAACTTTTACAATTACATATAGCAGTTATAGTGTAAACTATGTTTATTATTAGTATATTAAGTACGTAAGTATGAATATCGTAGATTAAATATAAGTATAGATATAAAGAGTATATAGCTACTGTAGCCGCGTGTCCACCGCAAGTCACGTCAAATCATACAAAACGCGGTTCGTCGTCATCTCGTTCTCATTTCTCGTTGATGTGACGTGACGGTGACGGCGGCGGTGGACAAACGACCTTAGACTTTCATAATCGTAAGACCTTTGACAGTTGTTGCGGTCAGAAGATGACATTTACTTTTTGGGGGGCCCGTCTTTTCTTATCAATTTATCATAAGTACGATATAAAATATCAATATATAAATATCTACTGTAAGTACGTAGGTAACGTACGACCTTCAGGTGTTCAAAATAATATTAAGCATTGAACATTACCTAATTTTTGTTATCAAACGTTCCACGATAAAACAGAGATGGCCTTGTTGGTGAAATTACAAATATTAGATACTGTTATTAATTAATAAATCAAGGTTTTGGATTATTTATAATAGCTAGGGAACGTCCCGAATTGTTCTAGTAATTTATGACGTATATATGTCACCGGAAAATAACAAGATCCGTAAGTTTATCAATCTACTAGGAAGTTTATAAACTTTCGTAAGATTCTAAACGGGAGATAAATTGTAATATTTTACGTCCACATTTTCGTAAATTGATAAACTTACTGAACTCACTCGTCAAATAATAAGTAAGCAGTAACCAAACGCTACGCGAGATCTGATTGGTTGACTGTCACGTGTCACTTCTCCTTCCTCGCGGCCGCCATTGTTTGACACGGAACATAAATAAACCAGTTTGCTTGTGCGTTTTTATTAGTTTTAAATGTTGAACTGTGTTGCAACTAAAAAAACAAAAACTCAACTCACTACATCCGTGCCAGAGAGGAACCAGGCATTGTTGCTTCCAATTTATAGTTCGTCAAGTCTGATTATACCAAAGTCTTTGGACACAAGCATTATCACTATGAACATTGACCAATCAGAGAGCAGTGTGTTATTTTACGTATTTCAAAGATGCGTATATTTAAAAGAGTTTCTGTGTTTGCTCGAACCACTTAAAATCTTACGAATAGATATCCGTTAGTTTATAAATTTACCGTATGACGTCGGAAATTAATAAATTTACGAAAATGTGGACGTAAAATATTACAATTTATCTCCCGTTTAGTATTCTACGAAAGTTTATAAACTTCCTAGTAGATTGATAAACTTACGGATCTTGTTTTTTTCCGGTGACATATACATAAATCTCATTCTACGCCACGCTCTACAGATATCTTTTAACGGATTTTGACATAATATAAGGTGTCACTGAATTTGTCTTAGTTGTGGAAGAGGCATACAGTGTTTTATTTAAAAAAAAAAGAGAAATAATAAAAAATATAAATAAATAATCACAAAACCCAACTGCTTTTCCGGAAGTTGGTAGCAATTACACGAATTGGGTTATTTCAACATTTAATTATTTAATTTATTTTTTTCAAGATAGTTTCAACGACGTCGTATCGTGCATTATGGTACGATGCGATGTCGTGTCGTTGATCTTCACGATACGATGTCGCATTGTGACGCAATGCCGTGTGTTTATGTGTATGAGCTGTTACCTTAAACTAAGTTATCTAATCTAACATCTATAATACTTACGTGTCCATGTCACCCAGATTCCAGTAGATTTCTTGCTGAATTGGATCAATTTGACACAGCTGTGGCCCACTATAGTTTTATTAACCGCCGATGCAAAAATTAGGGGTGTTATAAGTTTGAGTGTCTGTCTGTTTGTCTGTTGCTCTAGAACGGGAAAACCGATTTGGTATCTGGCAAAAGTTTTTCTTTCTTTTCTTCTTTCTTACTGATTTTCTTTCTAGATTATATTATGCTCCAGAGTAAAACGCGATTATTGGCTTTAAAAGTGGTAATATTGTATATAGTATATCCAATATAACTATAATATTGCAATGGACACAGATAGGTCTCCTATATTTGAATTGTGTAGGTATAGCTATTTTTATATGGACCCACTGTTTTTAACGAACGAAATATTGAAATATTTTAATAACTAAAAATACAACATACTAAACGATGCAGCGCTGAAAAACAACAATTTCAGGAAAGCTTTTGTGCTTAACAATTGCACAACTAATGACGAAAATTTGTCTACAAATTCATACGTCATAATAACGTATGTTGTAAGTTGACTCATTATCAACAAGTTAGGACACGTTCTAAAATAATAATAATAGAACAAGGATACGTGAAATAATAATTGTGCAATAATTTAGCGTCACGCGTTCTAAATCCATAATCGTATTGATAAGAAATAACATGTGATGTAAATTCAGAAGCTTCTATGATAAGAGAATTTAGCTACGAACTAGAAGATTTAAATCAATAAATATAGGTAGGTATAATCATTTATTTTAAGCCAACGTCCATATTCTTTTAGGATTAGGTGTTAGTAACAATAGAGCTTACGATTATGTTAGTGTTCAGTATAAAACAAAGTCGCCATCCTCTGTCTGTCCCTATATGTGCTTAGATCTTTAAAACTACACAACGGATTTTGATGCGGTTTTTTTAATAGATAGAGTGATTCTTAAGGAAGGTTTATATGTATAATACATGCTTATTATAGTAGAGAAAAGCCGGGGTTTTTAAAGATTTGTAACACCCGTGCGTAGCTGGGGCGGGTCGCTAGTACATATTTTATAAGAATTTACTTATTCGAACAGAAGGTAACAGAAATTCCAGATTATTTGCACCACAACCCAGAGAGTCACACAATATTTTCTACGAAGCTTTCACGCTTATTAAACAGTCTAAAATTAAAAGGAAAAAGAACACATTTTCCGTTTTACTCCAGATCATAGAGATAGTATTTAAAGTGGATAGTTTTTCGCCTATTACTCAACGATTGGTCTTGGCACAGTTTAGAGAATTTCCCGGGAAATCGGTACTTTAGGAAATTCCGGAATGCAGTCATATTTGTTATTTTAAAACGAGTGGCAGTTTGAGGAAATTGGTCCTGATATTTCATTATTTGAATTATCGATTTTACGAACTTTTTAGTAGGGTGTTTTTTTTGTAGTTCTCATCTTTATACTCTCGTACTCGCTCTAGACCGAACGACGCACTGTGGACGCCCTCTGCCCCATCTAGGGGACACAGGAACTTAAGTCAATCTTTATACTAGTGGAAAATCATCAAATGACTTGCTCTGAGCCGAGCGAAAGGGAGTGTCAGACTTCTACTGACTAAAACCCATCCATGTTCCTTCTTACCCTTTGTGTCCGGGGCCTCAGTATCTCTTTCGAACAACCCGCAGCCCCGTGACAACCCGCAACCCCGGACAACCCGCAGCCCCAGGATTTTTCATACCGCCTCAGAATTAAATATTATGTCAAAGTCTAATAACTAATAATTACTAGCTGTAAGTTACTTTGCATAATTTTCCTTCTTATTCTGTACTAAACTGAAACCTGTAAATTATAAATTTTACTCAATTTGTAGGTAGGTACATACGTCAAAAATACGGCTTCGGTCTCGTGTCTCCCAGGGGATATACGAGTACTCAAAATATAATTTATTAGCAAGTTCTGATGTCTCCCCCGCCTAGGGGAGACAATAGGATTTAAAAAATCCTGATGTCTCCCCGAGGGGAGCCGACCGAGACCGTAATTAAAAATACCAGTACCCAAGACGATGTATCATTAGAATGATTCAAAATGTGTTTAGTTTAACATACATAAATAATATAATTATGTAAACTTTTAATTATTTTTGAATTCATCATATCATAATGACTTTCGTGATTTAAATTTTGAAAACACCGTAATACCAACTGATTGCGCACGCGCTGTCGGTGTTGATAGATCTTTTGTCCTTTTGTGTCATCAAAATATCGTAAACAGCAAAATAGAATCACGTTCTTTTATCAAGACTGCAGTATTGGGACAGTACAAAAAAAATCTTTTATTATACTCTTTTGCAGTGGTCTACTTTTTTGTTGTGATGGGAAATCATCAAATGACTTCTCTCGCTCTGGGCTGAGCGAGAGGGAGTGTCAGACTTCTACTGATTAAAACCCATCCATGCTCCTTTTAAGCCCTTCGTTCGGGGCTGCGGTCTTTTTCGAACAACCCGCAGGCCCGAGCAATCACGGTGCACCTAGGGTTCAAAATTAGAACAAACACACCATTTTTAACGAATAGCCATTTTTCAAATTGCTGTTTACTTTCAAATATTATATATCATCATCATCTCCCTAGCCTTTTCCCAATCGTGTTGGGGTCGGCTGCCAGCCTAACCGGATTCAGCTGGATACCGGTGTTTTATGTGGAGCGACTGCCTACCTGACCTCCACAACCCAGTAACTGGGCGACACGATACCTCTTGGTTAGACTGGTCATAGTTTCTGGCTAACCAGTAACGACTGTCAAAGTTCTACGAATGACAATTTCAAATATTATTTATATTCTTTTTAATTATAGTTATTTGTTTACTGACACACTATCTATATCGAATAAGGTGGAAAGTTTCCCAAGTTCCATTGAAAATATAATCCATATCAACAAATATATTTATGTATTTGTCACTAATATCAATCAGTATTGCGTAGTGTTATTATATCACACATTATTGTAAACAACAAAAATGTTGGTAATTACTTCTTACTAACGGGTCGCATCGGGCTTCTTATCAAATTTTTCCATATCTAGCTGAGCTAGCAATTATTGTTATTATAATCCTGAACTTTTTGAAGCTGTTAAGGTTTTATCTTCTTCTACCTAGAAGAATTTATAGGTCCGACAATCCGACATATTACTTAACACTTTGGCTGCCGAAAGCGCATAATTATAAAGGCGAGACACAATACTTTTCAATTGTTTTCTTAGTTACGGAATACAATAGGTAAAACTTAGTTTGATGTTCTTAGAGTTGAAATCGTTATCATCATTGGCCCGTGAGCGTTAACTGCTGGGCATAGACCTTACCCAACTTTTTCCAGCATGCGGTTCTGTGCCGCCTATCACCAACAGTTCCCTACAATCTTAACAAGGTCATCCCACCATCTGGCGGGAGGCCGTCTCATGCTGCGCTTGCCTAAACGGGGCCGCCATTTGAGAACCGTTTTCCCCATATAATTTAAACTAGCGGCCGTTCCCGTTTCCGTGCGATTTTTGGGATATATAAGGTGACTGACAATAGGCGAGACGACGAAAAAAAAGTAATTAGTCCGTTTTGAGATCATTAAAAAAATTTGGACACGTATTTTTCTTTTTTTTCGTAAACGAAAAATGACGACGATACAGTGCGTTGAAGTTGTGCGTGACGTCACGATCAGATACAATTTTTGCATTACGGTGACGTCAAAAGCCCCCACTCCAGAACTTTGTTGCTCTTTATCTTTGTTTTTTTTTTATTTTGATGAAGCAAAAAATATGTGTCCCGTATTTTTGGCCGGTTTACAAGACGGACTAAACAGAACGCCATTTTTTTATGTTGTCGTCATCCATATTAGTGTACGATACTTAAACACGTGATTGGCTTTATGATAACAAACAATTTTTATTATGGGAGCAAAGCCGAAATCGCGAAAAAAATATTAGTTGTTTAGGCGAACCTTTGTACTGAACAGCTGATTTTTTTCGCAATTTCAGGTTTGTCCCTATTGTAAAAGTTGTTGGTTATCATGGGTACAATCACCCTATTCTATCTCTGTACCAAGTCTCATTTAACTCGGTTCAGTGGTTTTGGCGTGAAAGCAAGACAAACATACAGACAGACACACAGACAAAGTAACTCTCGCATTTTTAACATTAGTATGGATTGCTCCACACAATATTTATATGAACTTTGACCATGTTAATATTGCATAATGTTTACATCGACATATCGTTGGCACAGGTAAGATGACCGTGCTGTTTTAAAGATAATTATTGTATCGCTATTAGTGAGTCATAGTGATTATCGCGTAATAGTACAATCTGGGATTTACTATTCATAATGCATGTAATTGTTTCTTTGTGTCTTTGATACTGTTGTTCACCTTTGAACGGCGTTATTTGATCAACATTGGGACATTATTTTTAATTCTTTTTAACCTTTTAACGACCTAGCGACAGCTGGCTGTCGCGCTACTATTGTCTTTCTATTGTGTCTCGAATCACAAAACTTAGAAAGTGCATATGAGTCTAAAATTCACATTGGTATTTGTGCTGTTCTACTCTCCTCTTATCTATACTAATATTATAAATGGGAAAGTGTGTCTGTTTGTCTGCCTGTCTGTATGTTTGTCTTTCTTTCACGGCAAAACGGAGCGACGGATTGACGTGATTTTTTAAGTGGAGATAGTTGAAAGGATGGAGAGTAACATAGGCTACTTTTTGTCTCTTTCTAACGCGAGCGAAGCCGCGGGCAAAAGCTAGTTCATAATAATGCTAATGGCAAAACCTATTAACATTTTAATAAAAAAATAAAATTCTATTAATTTCGGTAGAACGTCATTTAAAAATGAATCTAGTCTCCCGTTCCACTATTCACCTATGTATATGTCGGCTAGCGCTGAAAACCAGCGTCGTGGACTCATGCCTATGTATGGGTCACGGCATTATGCTGAGCGCTAGCCGTTACGCGCAGTAGTGACGCTACTTAGCTGATTTTAGTCTTAAGGTCTGTAGTATATAAGTTTTTTATTTGTAGCGCACATTGCGCGAATAAATTGTTTTTCTTTCTTTCTTTCTATATTAAATTGCAAACTGTTTGGCTGACTGTTGATATATCAACGCATAAACCGCTGGTCCTAAGAGACATGAAATTTGGAGAATATGTTCTTAGTGGAAAGCAAGTTTCCACTAAGAAAGAATTTTTGGAAATTACAATCTTAAGGTCCGAGTTTTCAATCGCCAGATAACTTTTATATGAAGAATATGTTTAACGTTTTGACAGCTTTTGAATAAAAAATGTGTCAAACCGTCATATTTATTCCTTAATTATAGAAGTTAACTGATGATTGAAAAATTAGCCCTAAAGAGGTAAAATAGGGAATAGAAGTTTCTACATTCACTATGTGAACGAATTAATTATATATTTGAAATAAATGTTTTACAAATGTATATTATTATACAATTTATACTTAAATAAGATCTCTCTCGCATAAAGACTTTTTGTACTACGTAGGTAAATAAGGAAATCAAAGCAATATTATGTAATTACAGAAACACACACACATACATATACTACACTTATTATTATAGGAACCGTAGTCCCAAGAATCACACCCAGGAACCCCCGATCACCAGACGAGATAAACGACTTTATTACGTAGTACGCAAGTCACATAATTAATTATACATACGTAATAATAGTTACTCCGAATTGAGCCGTAAATCCTCCGAGCCACGTACAGTGACGTCATCAAGAGCGTCGCACGCGCAGATCACATTCGAAATTTGAAATAATTCGTTTAATGATTATTTAGATTACGTCATTTTTATGTTAAGCCATTTGTGTGATGGTTAGTGAGAAATTAAGCGTGTTTTCAATTATAGTATTTGAAATCTATATTTACATGAGTTTTGGGAAGAGGTAAAGTTTATTTGTTTGTATTATTTATTATATTTTTTTGTATTAAATATTGTAAATTTCAAGAGTGATTGATGTGATGGCCTTGTGGTTTGGGTTCAAATCCGGGCAAGTGACTTTCAATTCATTTAAACTTTCTGAAGGTTGTCTTGGACATCACAGGCAAACATCGTGTATGTTCCGGGTTCGATTACTCGTTAGGTATATAAGTGGGAAAAACTATTGATTGTTTAGACATGTTTTTGTAAGCGTGAGTTCTTAGATTAAATTATGGTAATACTTTTTTATTTGAATAATTATTTGTATTTTGTTTCTTGTTGAAAAAATATTGCCTATAACTTTTTTAGGAAGGTACATAATAATTTCAAGACAAACAAGGGTAAATAAAAAATTTTATAATCCCCCATTTTGAAGTTAAAAAGATTGTGACCGCAGCTAACAAAATAGTTCATAACTTCGAAACGGCTGAACCATTCCTAGATAACCTATGGACAAACAAAAAAAAACCGCATCCAAATCGGTTCATCCGTTTAAGAGCTACGGTGACACAGACAAACAGACACACTTAACGGTCAAACATGTAACACGAAGGGAGTTATTGTTGATTATTTTGTATCGGAGGTTAAAAATAACCTATAAGCCATTTTTTTAAACCGGCACCGGGATTACGTATCTTGCAATAGCCGAGCGATCGCGATAATTTAGCAATATTTGCTGCTCAAACGTCAATTCAAAATACGTCACGTCAAATAGCAATCTAGCGATAGTGCTGCCTCTGTGGAGCAATCAGTTATCTAAAATATGCATTTTTCGTTTGGTGGTTTCGTATTTAGTATGGTTTTTAAGAGCAAAGTTAAGTTTTTTTTGTTAAAGGTGATATTTAATTAGTTCCAGCGATTGCTACTTTATCGTCATCGTAGCAATAAGTGCATTAGAACAATCAGCGAGCGATTAGCAATCGATTCATACATAATACGATTTGTTTTGACAATTTGTTTTGGCGCAAATATTGCTGATTGCTGTTTCATAGGTAATAACCCCGCCGTATGTTATTCGGCCTATGCGTTGATCCGTCAATTAGTTATCCTTTTACTATTATACCTATTGTATGCGTGTTTTAATTTAGGTGTAACTCGCTCAAATATTTCCACTAAATAAGGATGACGACAACATAAAAAAAATGGCATTCGGTTTAGTCCGTCTGATAGACCGGCCAAAATTACCGGACACGTATTTTTTTGCTTGATCAAATTAATAAAAAATACAAAGATAAAAAACAACGAAGTTTCGGAGTGGGGGCTTTTGACGTCACCATCTTGTAAAAATTGTATAAGATCGTGACGTCACGCGGAACTTTAAGGCACTGTATCGTCGTCATTTTACGTTTACGAGAAAAAAGAAAAAGTACGTGTTCAATTTTTTTTTAATAATGTAACTGACGGACTAATTACCTTTTTTCGTCGTCTTGCCTATTATTTAGTGGGTTTTGTTGTTGATTGTCACTGGGATGTTTTTTTCTGACTGTGACCTTCAGTGGACACTCAAGATTTCATCACCAACTAATGTTTTTCAAGAATTGCCTAATATTTATTAAATTACGAACCAAAATTACAGGGAAAATATATGAGCAATACATTGCTCGGGAGTTTGAAACAATGCCAACTGTGGAAAGTGAACTATATAAATACACCAGGATAAATTGGCCGATCCCGGTGGCGCCACTTGCAAAGAGAAACTGCAAGTTTTAGTACATTTTCATTTAGTTCCGTTTTTCGCCGCGTGTCAAGACATGTTGGATTCTTCCAGTATTGCATAAAGATTATTCACGCTAAACCTTTGTGTGGTAAGCAGAACCGCAAGTGACGTCATTATAAACAGTTTTTAAATATATTTGTTCTTTGGGAAATACCAAACTTCTAATAGGTAATAAATATATATGTGATTCAAATGAGAGTCCAATAATATTTTATTTTAGAACTTTTTATTTATTTAATTGTGTCTCGATAAAATTTTGAGCTGGCTACACTTCTTTCTTTTTAAATGTGGTAAAAAAACAAGCAACAAAAAAATGAAATTTAAAAAAAGCGGCGTCTTTGATGATTAAAGACGTAAAAATGCCAAAATGATTTGAGTTCGAAGAGACCGACTTTTTTTTAATTCCCTCAACTATTGAGGTTGAAGAAATGATTTGAGTTCGAAGAGACCGACTTTTTTTTTAATTCCCTTAACTATTGAGGTTGAAGAAATGATTTGAGTTCGAAGAGACCAACTTTTTTTTTAATTCCCTCAACTATTGAGGGAATTAAAAAAAAAGTCGGTCTCACTGTGTAAAGTTATGCAACTTCAACTTCAACTTTTATATATAATATGGCAATCCACCGAATTAACAGTGATTTCTGCCAATGTCCAGTTTAAAAATTAAATAATATTTTAGTGACAATTGTACGGTTATTAAATTATAGTATGGAGATCATACACGTGTTCTTATAACCAAGAACACGAGATGACCGTAAAGTTATGCAATGAATAAAGCCTGTGTAACCATACATTTTTTGACGTATAAACCTGTCATAACTTTATGCAGCGTTCATTAGTAAGGCGCTATATCTAAATCTACTCATCCTTTGGGAATGCCCACATAATATATAATCTTCATGTGTCTGAAAATGACACCAGTACTAATCTAAACAGATAATAATATGTAATAAAATCGCAACAAAGTTAAAACTGAACTTTGAACATTTTCACAAATGAATGCTTGCTACAACCGATGCTGAAGCCAAAAATATAGGTTTTAGAATTTTTGTCTTTTTGTTTGTCCGAAACTCAAAAAGTACTGCACAGATTTCGTTCAAAGAGGGCGTATCAACAGATAGGCTCTATATTATCAAGCTATCACCATTATAGGATGAATAAAACAGTTATGCAGGCATAGTATATTTTTTCTGTTTTATAGCGTCAAAAGCTAGTAAATAAATAACACAGTTGTATCAGAAATTTCGTAGGAACGCCACTCATTTCCTGAATCATATGAGATAATATGCCAATTTTAGTCTCCCACGTTTTGGTATGAATTTTGATTCGCCGCCAGATATTTAGTGGCGTACTCTAAGAAGAATATTAAACTATTATGTTTTCAGTGTTTGTAATAGATACATTGATTTGAATACAACTTTCATGTAGTTAAAAAAAACAAATTTGACAAACTTTTAACGCGCTGCTCTTTGTTAGTTCTGCGCCGAAAAATTTCTTTAATTAAAATCGTTCAACCAATTTTTTCTTGTTTTATTATTGGCCTAGGAGCCTAAAAAAATCAACGTAGAGTTTACTGTCTGCCTCTAATGCTGTTATCAGAGCAGGCTAAAATGATCCTAATATTGTCATTTATTTATTTATATGTAGTTAATTAAAACGGTTATACACCAATTACACTAATTAACCTAGAACACAATACTAATATTTTTATAAATCTACTACACATTTAATAAATAACAGTGGATATTCTCTCATACTTGTTGTGCCATTAGGAACTTAACCTAAAGTATTTGTAAAGTTTCATAAAATATAATATCTGCTATGTGGAGATACTTGAAGAAGCTGCACAAGTTATAAACCAAACAACCAAACATATAACTAAAAATTCAAATATATGTATAAATTAAAACCAATAAAACAATGCAATAATAAAACGATTTATTATTTAGTAAAGTTTCTGAGTGCGGCAGTAAGTATACTGAGGATCAGTGCCAATTTTAATGATCACAATATATTTTACTGTTTGTTTGTTTGTCTAACTAGAGGAAACGTTTATTATGCAATGTTTGTTTACATCTGCGTAGTAAATATAGGGCAATCGTAAATACAAAAAATTTCTGGACAACAGGAATAACAGTTCTGTGTCCTATGCTTATGGCTTTAGTTATGGAAGGGAAATCATCAAACGACTTCTTCCGCTTTAGGCGTAGCGGAAAGGTGTGTCAGAATTTTACTGAGTAAAACCCATTTCTCTAATGCCCATTGCGTTCCAGGGCCACGGTAAGTCTGTCGAACAGATTCTACAACTCTGGCAGACACTGGCCCTAACGGGCCGAGACCTGATGAAAATCAAGAACGAACATAATTGATTTAAAGGACAACTTCGGAATTGTGAAATTGCCGTACATTATAGTAATGTGCTAAGATTGTTATTAGGCATGACGCCAAAATAGGGGGATTTTTATAAATTGCTCATTAGTGTTATACAACATTCGTGTCAGACCCCGTCTGATCAGAATCAGGCACCAACTACCCAATGCTCGCCGTCCGCAAGCCCACGCCTTCGGTTGCCGAAAATCAACCTGACACTCCCGGGGCGTCTGTTCTTGTTATGGCAGCTGGGGAGATAAGCTTGCATTTCCTTCACACGTTACACCTCCTCCTTTACTAGCATTAGCCAACATTTCAATTCATATGTAGTTTTTAATTTCATGTAAGACATCACTGACACCTTGTACCTCGGGACCAGGGGCCCTAGTCTGCTATTACAATCGTGTCTTAATGACCAGTCGTCGGCCGGATATTTGACAACTTTGACAGTTTTTGTATGGGAAATGTGTCAAAAGTTTGACGTTACACGTAAAAAATCGATCATTGAGACACGATTGTAATAGCAAACTAGGGCCCCTGGTGAATACCAGCGCTGCTGTGGAGCTGATTATCAGGCAGTAACTGGGTGACACGATTCCACTTGGTTAGGTTGATTGTCCTATTTTATGGTTTCTGATTACCCTTATTTCTGTTAAAGATCTAAGAATGACAATCAGGATACGCGTTGAGTGCTCTACGAGGCACAGAGTCAATGATATCCTAATTAAACTTAGTTAACATATGAATTTAAAAAGTCACATTAGTACTTGCCATTGGTAATTTTACTTCTTTTTGTATTAATTTAACCAAGTAATTACAAAACCAACCACTTTATTCAACAATATGCAATTTTACTGGCGTTCAGTTAATTACAGTTACACTTCAAAAAAGAACGGATATGTATTTTGAAGTCATGAAATATATGAGTGTCTATTGTGTATTATGTATTTTTCAACACACTAGCTCGTAAAGTTACTTTTATTTAGAGTTTTTGTGTACATAATGTAATAAATTAACAACATATGCATTATACCAAGTTGCCGGGTGTCGGGGTCCAAAGGGGTGAATCAAAAATTTGTGCGGCCATTTTTACAAATCTTGCCTAAAATTACTTACTAAAGTTTATTTAAATTACTCCAAAAGTAAGTATGACACTAGTAAGTATTTTATAAACATATTTTAAACCGACTTTAAAAAGAAAGAGGTTCTCAATTCGACTGTATGTTTTCTTTTTACATATTTGTTACGGAATTTCTACGCCAATTATGAGGATATAACGCGGATTTTTTTTTTGGTTTTTTAGTTTTTGAAGGCGATATTTTTTTGGAAAAAGCTTTTTTTTAGGGCCTAGCTTACCACACTAGTATCGTAACATACAGTTATAGCTTAACAATTTCGAAGTTTTCCTATAAAACAAATGTCCGTTCTTGATTTCCTTGCACATGAAAGTTCACGTGAGGCGAATGCACGAGTGTTATGCACGTGAGAATAACAATGACATTGTTGTATTTTGTAACTGTTTCCTGATAAAGTTTCTTTTGTAATAACTATATTTATGTCATAGTTATTTTTAGTATGGTTGAATGCTTCGATTTGTCGTCGGAAGTGCAACTAAAACTAAACGTTGAGTTGGAGTCTTAGTTTAATAGTAATAAATAGTTTTGACTTTGACTTTGACTCTTGTGTTTGGTATCTAGGTTGGACAAAATGTTATTGGATTTTGCTTATGCCTGTATTCTATTATTTTTTTAAGATGTCCTGCACTAAATGTATCCTGCTTACGGTTAGAACGTGGTTTAAAATTTTTTTACACAAATAATTTTACCTGTACTCTCTACAATAATACTAAAGCTGACAAGTTTTCTTTGCTTGTTTAAAAGTGATAATATGAGAAACTACCGGCCCGATTGGAAAAAAATCTTATATGATAGACAGATTTATTTAGTTTGTAGTATAGGTATATAACAATAAGCTTATACTGTAGGCACAGAATTAAACCAAATTAAATAATTTAATACTGTGACAACGAACAGGTACAAAAATAATAATAATAACAAAATTCCTGATTTGACCGGAACGGACGAATCTCAGCAGCACAACATCTGCAAATCCATAAGGAAAACTAGATTTTGCCCGCGACTGCGTCCGCGCGGATTAATAGTTCCCGTTCCCGGGGGATTTCCGGGATGAAAACTATCCCATGTCCTTTCTCCGATCCTAGACTATATCTGTACCAAATTTAATTCAAATCGGTTTAGTGGTTTAGGCGTGAAGAAGAAACAGACAGACAGACAGAGTTACTTTCGCATTTATAATATTAGTACGGATTAGAACGGATGACAGGATAATCATGATGACTATGTCGTATAGAAATGTATTATTAGTATCATTATTTATCACATATTTTCCTCAATTGTCACTTAAAGATACAAAGTGATAATAGTCTATTTTTCTCGCTTTTCTCGGAAATAAAAATTCATAATCTATTTTTAGTTCTGTTAGCAGAATATAATTTAATTGGCATGTAATTGTTTTGTGTCTTTTACAAGATAAGAGCTGAACATTGATTTCATACATGTATGATCTTTTTTTTTAAACTTTGCTTCCTACTAGATTATTTTCATGATTGTGAATGTGGACAAACGAAGACGGGGTGAGGTTAACCTAAACACGTAAACCTTTCGATGACCAAGGGACTGTCGGCTGTCGCGCTGCTATTGTATTTCTATTGTGTCTCGAATCACGTGTGTTAAAAGGTTTAAAAGGTTAATCTAATGGCAAATATTTAATTGTTAAACATATATCTTACATTTATAAATAACTAGCTTTTGCCCGCGGCTTCGCTCGCGTTAGAAAGAGACAAAAGGTAGCCTATGTTACTCTCCATCCCTTCAACTATCTCCACTTAAAAAATCACGTCAATTCGTCGCTCCGTTTTGCCGTGAAAGAAAGACAAACATACAGACAGACAGACACACTTTCCCATTTATAATATTAGTATGGATTAAATTTTTTTTTAAATAATTAAAAAAATTTAGCCCACCAGCGTAGGGAACAGGGTCCAAACTACCGGTGATCAGAGCTCTAGAGAGAGGAACCTCGGGACAATGCGCGCCGATTCCAGGAATATCGCCTACTGTATCAGACCGTTGACCCAGCTGCCCGCGCCACCTAAGATGTAGACAATTAAAACACTCATCTCCCAAGCCTTTTCCCAACCATGTTGGGTTCGGCTTCCAGCCTAACCGGATTTAGATGGATAACAGTGTTTTACATGAAGCGACTGCCTATTTTTTTTTTTTTTTTTTTTGTTGAGTGGGAAATCATCCAATGACTGCTCCCGTCCTGGGTGCGACGGGAGGGCGTGTCAGACTCTTACTGACTAAAACCCACTCATGTTCCTTCGATTGCCCTTTATGTTCCAGGGTCACGGTAACCACTATAAACATTCCGCAACCCCGGCAGGCGTTGGCCCTGTTGGGCCCCTTCCTGTGCTGACTCCTTCTCTTTGAGGCGCGCGTGGAACAAAACGCGCCGTCTACGCGGTCCTGGTCCTAGCCGGGCGGCGAGCTACCCATCGCTCGCCATCCGCAGAACCGCGCCTACGGTGGCCGGTAGTCGTCTTGCGACTCTCGACGTCTTCGCCTGGGTCTTAGTCCGGGGCGAGAGGCTCGTCGTTGCCTCTCGCGCGCCGCCGCTTCCTTCACTAGCATAACTGCTTCGCAGAAGGAGGTGACGGCATCCCATTCCGTCTCGCCCCGAAGCATGGCCTGAACCAGCGCCGGGCGCGAGAGGTCACCGCCGCCGATCACCTCTACGAGGACACGTCGATGCTCCGCCCATGCGCGGCACACCTCGACTGTGTGCTCGACCGTGTCCTCCAGGCGACCGTTACTGCAGTGGTGACACCCAGGCGTCGCTTCCGCCCGAATCCGACACAGGAACCTCCCGAACTGACCATGTCCGGTGAGGACCTGTGTCAAGCGAAACGTGAGAGTGCCATGACGCCTCTCCAGCCACTCCTCAAAGAGGGGTCTTACCGCCGCTATAACGGCGTGCCCAGCACTAGGTTGCGACAGTCGTTGTCTCCATTCCGCCATGAGATCTCGCCGGAGCTCCGTGAGCCGTGCCGCGATAACCCGCGGCATCGGGGCTTCACCCCGGCGTTGCACTTCCACGCGCCACTCGTACGTGTGTGCAAGGACTGTTGCCTCCAGATCCCACGGCGGGACGCCGGCAAGGAGGCATGCCGCCTCACAGGAGACCGTGCGGTATCCCCGCACCATGCGAATGGCCATGACCCTCTGGGACGCCCTCAAAAGTCGGGCCGGAGCCGCGGCTAGATTGGGCGCCCACACCGGAGCCCCGTAGAGGGCCATGGACCGCACGATCCCCGTGTAGAGCCTCCGGCAGGAGGCGTTTGGGCCACCGAGATTGGGCAGGAGCCGCTTGAGGGCAGCTCCGGCCTTCGCCAGTTTGGGGCCCAAACGTCGGAAGTGCTCCGTAAAGTTCCACCGGTTGTCGAGGACAAGTCCCAGGTACTTTATCGTCGACCCGACACCGATGTGAACCCCTCCCACCGTTATCTGAGACCCCGGAGGTGGCCGGTGCCGAGGGCCATGAAAACACATGGCCTCGGACTTGTGCAGGGCCACCTCGAGTCCCAGCTGCCGGATCCTGTCCACGACTGTCGCAACTCCATTTGACATCAAGTCGGCCGCCGCCTGGAACGACCCTCCCTGCGCTAGGACTAGCGTGTCGTCAGCGTAGCACACTACGCTGACGCCTTCGGGAAGGTCGGCGCGCAGCACCCAGTCGTACCCGATGTCCCACAGAAGCGGCCCCAAGACCGATCCCTGTGGAACACCGCACGACATCCCTCGTCGACTCCACACTCCCTCGTGACCGGGGTAGATGACGGCCCTGTCCGTCAGATAGGCCTCGACCACACGACAGAGGTAGGCAGGCATCCGGTGATACCGGAGTGCCGCCCCTATGCACCCCCAAGGCAGGGTATTGAAGGCGTTGGCGATGTCGAGAGACACCGCCAAGACGACCCTGCCCTGTGCCACCGCATCCCCTGTCGTGAGGGCCCGTACGCGCATGATGGCGTCCACCGTGGAGCGTCCCCTGCGGAAGCCGAACTGACCGTCCGCCAGATCCGGCCCCACCCGCATCAGCCGCTCGACGAGGCGGAAGCGACTGCCTATCAGACTTCCACAACCCAGTAACTGGGCGACACGACACCTATTGGTTAGACTGGTCAGACTTTATGACTTACCCGTAACGACTGTCAAAGTTCTACAAATGACAACCGGAACCAACTTTTTTATGTGCTTTCCGGGCCACGGGATGTCAGTGATGTCCAAGATCCTTGACCCAGCTGCCTAGCGAGAGTCACCTACGATGTAGACAATTATCTTTTGTTTAATGTGACTACTTAATTATTTTGATATTGAATAAATATTTAACTAAAACTAAGCTAAAAGAGAAAAAAAACTAGCCTTTTTTAATTTTAGCTTTATTTTAATGTTAAGCTAATGATACAACGACATTGTTTTGATTTTTTTATGCCTTGAAAGTTGAAAGTAAATATATTTTTAGTAAGTATTTACTATAATTTTGTTGTAAATCAAAATAATTTTAGAATCAAAGACTTAATACACAACACATACTTCAACCAGACTCAACAAAACACCACAAATAAAGAATATCGAAAAATAAACAAAAAAAAAATAACTTAACTTTCAACCAAAACCATTAAAAACCACCACAGCGTATCCTAATTCTCCATCGCGTGCACCAGCCACGTGCGTCTGCGCACGTGACCGTTACGCAACGGACAAGGTCGCGTTACGTAACGCCTATGGACTAGACTTATTATCTAGCAGCCTAGCGCTCTAGCTAGGTACGACCAGTCATAATAGTCACGTTTTATAGGTAGGGAGTTGTTTTGCGTTGGGTAATGCGCTTGGTGTATTTGATTTTAAACCTTCAAACAAACGTGATACGAGACACAATAGAAAGACAATAGCAGCCCGATAGCCGGCTGTCGGTTGGTCATTGAAAGGTTGGTATGCCTTTTCACTAGGGGTGCCTGGACAGATAATCTCTTCATGCCGTGCCCGAGGGCTGGAGTTCGCTTATGGATTCATCCGGGGCGATAGGTCAGTCCTCTGGCCGGTTCACCCTGGGAGGTGGGCAACGACTCTTTACTGGGTACGTTGTGCCAGGGGAGTCTCGTTGCCCGCCTGCGAATGTTTTATTCAAATAATCTGCCGGTGTTGCGGAATGTTTATAATAGTTACCGTGACCCCGGAACATAAAGGGCAACTGAAGAAACATGAGTGGGTTTTAGTCAGTAAAAGTCTGACACGCCCTCCCGCCGCACCCAGGACGGGAGACGTCATTTGATGATTTCCCCCTCCCCAAAAAAAAGTCTTTATAAATGTAGAGTTAGTGACCATATTTGTGCAAAATGCGCGTACTCACTCAATATCCTCTTATGATAATAATGCTAATTAAACAATTAACAAGTTACGCAATATGAATAACCAGAAGTTACCTTTGACGTCAAAGATAGGCAAATCGTATTTTTAATTGTATTAATATTCCGTACTCATTTGCCATACATAACACGGTGGTTAATTAATTGGGTCCTGATACGGAAATATCAAGAATTAATTAGTTTAGTTCCGTCAAAACAAAATTAATTCTTCCATGTAAATTTTAACAAAAAATATTACAGTTGTAACGTGGAGCATCCATCTCATCTTTTTTTAAGTCAGTTGTAAGGTCAGGGCGTGTCAGACTTTTACTGACTAAAACCCACTCATGTTCCTTCGGTTGCCCTTTATGTTCCGGGGTCACGGTAACTATTATAAACATTCCGCAACCACATTTTATAAAGACTTTAAACTACAAACCTTTAAACTAAAGTGGTACCTATGTTAAAGTAATAAGAGTATCGCTACTGACGGACCAATACCTGTCAGTAGCTCATCATGATCATGTGTTAAGATACCGGGCTTTCGACTGTTGGTAGCAGGAGGAACCGTGGGCTTTTAGTCAGTAAGAGTCTGACAAAACCCCCTGATTAGCCCTCATGGAGGATAACCATGTGGATATACACATGAAAAAAAAGGATTCTCAGCCTTCTATCATAGGGTTCCCGAGATTCGCTGTTACTAAAAACCCCAATACATACCACACAAAATTACATAACTGAATAACAACATTTCCTAAAATGAATAAGTTCGAAAAGAAATGCCCTAACACCTATTATAACACTCTTAAAAGGGGTAGGCTTAATCTATTTGTAGGCCAGACTTTAAAAAATCTTTGCGACTTTTTCCTAAGGTTCACGAGATGGTTGAGTGAAAAAAGATTACTCAAAAAAAAGATTCTCAGGCTTCTGCCTTTAGGGCTCCTGAGGTTCTGTTACTCCTGCCGGGGTTGCGGAAGGTCTGCCGGGGTTGCGGAATGTTTATAATAGTTACCGTGACCCTGGAACATAAAGGGCAATCGAAGGAACATGAGTGGGTTTTAGTCAGTAAAAGTCTGACACGCCCTCCCGCCGCACCCAGGACGGGAGCAGTCATTTGATGATTACCAACTCACCAAAAAAAAAAGGTTCTGTTACTAAAAACCCTAATAGAAAAACCACAATATTACTTGACCCTACCATCAACCCCAATACCTCACGAGGGTACAAAAATAACCCGAAGCTCCAAGTTAGATCAGAAAGCAACCCTACGCACGAGACAGAAATAAGAAAATTGTTCCAAACAAATTACATCACCATATAGAAGTATTCGAAGAAAATTGTTATGTATTTACTTTTAGTGGATGACGTAGAAAATTTATTTCCATGTAACAGGGGCGAGTCCTTTTCTTTCCGCATTTAGAAAACAGGGCTGCGACAAATAATGTGCAGTTCTATAAATTCGTTATGTAACTTCTGCCCTTTGAATAAGGTTTAAATTGATTGTAATAATACAATGGATAAAAGGGTTTACTAATGTTTGCCATAATTTAATATGACATAATTTCATATGCCATAATCGTATTTGCCATAATTTCATTAGACATAACGCTTCATTTGCCATAATCATGAAATGATATAATATCATTTTCCATAATTTCATTATTCATAATCGATCAAATGCCATAATAAATAAAATCCATAATTTTGTTTGCCATACTTTTCATTTTCAATAATGTCAATATCCATAACATTTATTTACCATAATATTCATTTGCCCATACCCGATACCCGATATATGCAAGCAAGTATACTACATGAAGCAAGCAAGCATACAGCATGCAAGCAAGCAAACATACAGCATGCATGCAGCAAACAAGCAAGCAAACATACAGCATGCATGCAGCAAACAAGCAAGCATGCAGCATGCAAGTAAGCATGCAGCATGCAAGCAAGCATGCAGCAAGCAGCAAGCAAGCATGCAAGCATGCAAGCAAGCATATAGCATGCAGCATTCAAGCGAGCATGAAACATGCAGCAGGCAGGGTTTCTGTCACGGCTCCGGCGCTGCGGGCCTCCGGCGGCCCCACGCGTACTAATCGTCGCAGACGGCTTTCGCTCACCACCACAGCTTCGGCTTGTTGGCCGGCTTCGCCGGCCAGCCTCAGCCGCGGTGGCTCGCTCGCAGCCGCCTGCTCCTCAGCCCGCGGGCCGCCTCGCCCTTACGCGCCTACGCGATTTTAAATAACACTCTCGGGGTAGGACAAACAAGACTACGTGGAGTCGGTTTTGCGACAATTCGGTTCTGTCACTAACTTTTGTAGCACAGCGTGTTAAATTTTTAACCAACAATATTATTTAATTGTTCAGAAACTATAGCAAATTGGTTAGGCCTACTAGTCGGGGTGTTTACTTAGTGATGGTATAATTTTTTATAAATTATATCAAATGTTGCTTATGACAAGTGTCGATTATGGAATGTATTACTTATGGAAACTAATTATTATGGCATATGTTATTATGGAAACTCATTTTATGGCAAATGAAAGTTATGACAAGTACATTGTTATGACACGCGTTGTTAGTATAAATGAAATTAGTGCAAGTGAATATTATGAGCTGGGACGATTATGGAATATAAAAATAGGACAAATAATATTATGGGAAACAAGAGAATACCGGATAAAAGGGCTTTGTTGGTAAGTGGGGATAGAAGGAATATTATTAAGATATAGTATTGACTCGTAAACTGACTGACTGAAGATTGACTGTTAATTTATATGAGCGCACGGGTTATGGGACATCCCGCCTACGAAAAATAAATAAATAATTAAATGAAATAAATAATTTACACATTATTTGTCGGGCGAATATACCCATGCACATTTTAAAAAGGAAACAAATTAAACGCTCACCAAAATAATATTCTTGCGTACCAAAAAGAGTAAATGTTTAACACACCAAATTGTGTTAGGTTAGGTTAGAACTGTGACCACACAACGACCTACTAGTGATTCATATAAAGTTTGAGTTTTCAGTCAAATTCATATAAAAATCAAATTGAATTTAGTTTATAATATTTTAAGAAACGTTATTTGGTGACCATTTATCCATTTTGGTAACCGTTTAGAACTTTTTTGGTAGTAAAATTGGTACTTTTTTGGGCGGTGTTTAAACACAAGCCTTTTAAAAAGTGGACATCTCGCCCGGGGGCGAGTGTTTTTGTAGGAGGGATGTCCCATAACCCGAACGCACAGCCCAAACCGCTGGTTCTAGAGACGAAACTTGGAGGGTATGTTCCTTTTGAAGGGTAGGAATTCACTAAGAAAGGGTTTTTTGGAAATTCAAACTGTTTAGGGTAAAATAGTAAATGAAAGTTGCAACATGCTAGTTTATCATCTAGTTTAGAACGTGCTACGTGTCGCAGCGTAGCGTGTTTTCTTTGATGGAAACGATTGAGTGTCGTGATGGCCCAGTAGAGTGTCGGGATGGCCCGGTGGATAAGACGCCCGCATCTCGTGTAAGAGGTTGCGGGTTCGAATCCGGGCAAGTACCAATGTGACTTTTTCAATTCATATGTTATGTACTTTCTAAAGTTTATCTTGGACACCACTGACAACCCGTGCCTCGGAAAGCACGTTAAGCCGTTGGTCCCGGTTGTCATTCGTAGAACTTTGACAGTCGTTACGGGTATTCCGAAGCCAGAAAGTCTGACCAGTCGAACCAAAGGGTATCGTGTTGCCCAGTTACTGGGTTGTGGAGGTCTGATAGGCAGTCGCTTCACGTAAAACACAGGTATCCAGCTGAATCCGGTTCAGCTGGGAGCCAACCCCAACATAGTTGGGAAAAGGCTGGGAGATGATGACATTGAAATGCGTTTTGTAGTTGGAAAGATCAGCTTACTCGTACCAGACAAGAAAATGGGAAGTATTTTCGTTTCCTACTACGTAAATATGGTTTACCCTTTCGTGTGTCTAGGACGTGGATCCACGCGAGACACAATGCTTTACTAATAGGGATGACGACAGCATTAAAAAAATGGCATTCTGTTAAGTCCGTCTGATAGATCGGCCGAAAATACGGGACACGTATTTTTTGCTTGACCTACTTAATAAAAAAATACAAAGATAAAGAGCAACAAAGTTCCGGAGTGGCGGCTTTTGACGTCACCGAAATGCAAATATTGAATCTAATTGTGACGTCACACGCAACTTCAGCGCACTGTATCGTCGTCATTCTTCGTATACGAGAAAAAAGAAAAAATACGTGTCCAAAACTTTTTGATAATTTTTCTGACGGACTAATTACTTTTTTTTTTGTCGTCTCGCCTATTGTATCTGTAATTAGAGCATTCAACAGGTTAAGACCAAGTTTATAGAGTTAACTTCTTAAGGAATCGTGAACACAGTTTGACAAGAAGGGACGATAGCTTTTGACAGTAAGCAAGTACCTATGTCGGTTATAATTTTTATTATTGAAGAACAAAATCAAACAACTCAAATCTTAAAATCATGATGTTCCGTCTTGTAGAAAACTGGCGTAGAAATAAACCTTTAAATAAATAAATAAATATCCTGGGACAAGTCACACGGCCATCTGATCCCAAACTAAGCAGAGCTTGTACTATGGTAACCAGATGACTGATAAACATACTTATATAATTTATAAATACATACATATCATAGATAAATTACACCCAGACACAGAACAAACAATCATGCTCATCACACAAAGTTTGTCCTGGGTGGGAATCGAACCTACGACCTCCGGCTAAGCAGTCAGGGTCACTAACCACTAAACCAACAAAGCCGCCAAATAATTCACAATCCCTTTAAATAAATCACAGCTTTAGGGTGCAGTTCCATTGAGGCGGAGCGGAGAAGAGCTGTGCCGCGATTCACCAATCACATGGCTTGAAATCCACATCTCTTCTCCTAAGAGCCATGTGATTGGTGAATCGCGGCACAGTTCTTCTTCGCTCCGCTCCGCTCCGCCTCAATGGATGCACCCAAACCCTGCGGTTTTGCTCACGTTCAGTGTCGTCAGCGGCGCGGTTACGACTCTGCTCTCGTGGAAGGTATAGTGATGTTTGAAGCATTTTTATTAGAAACTTCCTGCTTAAGTAGGCATAGGAACTTATATTTCAAGGAATGGCATTTAAAATTGGATCAGATTTTCCCGACAAAAATCCATCAATATTCATAATTCATAATTTATCTATAATATGTATATATGTATGTATTTATAAATTATATAAGTATATTTATGAGTTGTCTGATTACCATAGTACAAGCTCTGCTTAGTTTGGAATCAGATGATCGTGTGTGAGTTGTCCCGGGATATTTATTTATTTATTTATTTATAATAATAAAAACGACAATAGTGAAGAGATAATAATAGAAACGTGTTGAGACTTGTTAGTCCAACTATGAAAACAGCTGATCGTCCTATAGTAGTTCATTCTAGACTACAGATGAAACATCATTCACTCATCCTGGAATGAATTGACGGGTCAGTTGATCTTGTGTTGGTGACCGTGACTGCTAAGCCGGAGGTCGTGGGATCGATTCCCACCCAGGATAAACGTTGTGTGATGAGCATGATTTTTATTCTGGGTCTGGGTGTAATTTATCTATAATATGTACATACTACATACATATTATAGATGAATTACACCCTTTATGTATTATAAGTTTTATGTATTATAAGTTTTATATATTATAAATATGTTTATCAGTTGTCTGGTTACCATAGTAAAAGCTCTGCTTAGATTGGGATCAGATGAACGTGTGTGAGTTGCCCAGTATATTTATTTTATCCTGCAAAGATCTTCGGTGACGGTGTCTTTATTACGAAATTTATTCCCTAAATCATTTCCCATTAAAAGTGTTTGGGACAACCCCGATGACACGCATTAATTTCATAACAGAATTACAAAATTTCCTAAAATGGATTAGTTCGAAAAGAAATGCCCTAACACCTATTATAACACCTTTAAAAGGGGTAGGTTTAATCTATTTGCAGGCCAGACTTTTAAAAATCTTTGCGACTTTTTCCTAAGGTTCACGAGATTGAGTGAAAAAAGATTACCCAACATAGTCGAACGTTCGTGTGGCTTCTCGTCTCTTTTTTAAGGCTTTTAATATTTTTATATGGAAAATGTTCCAACTTTTTCCTTACTCTTTCACAATAAAGGTCCTCATTTTTTTTCTAAGCCACGTGACGACAGGTCACATGGCCCAAAAGTTCTCGAAGCCGATAGAAGTTTCTTTTAAAACAAAAAATTCAAATAGAAGCCGCCTGTGAAGTTTCAGCGGCTTCTACATGAATGCTAAAGGACCCATACATTTTTGGTCCAAATTTGAAAGTAAAAGAAAAAAAAAATGATATTCTGTTAGAACTTTTTGTTCTTAAATTTTTTTGTTATGGCCTTTCTATTATAAGTGCAGTCACGGGTTTCTATTGAGGAAAATTTTGCTTGCCACCTATATCAAATAATATAATATGTTTTACTAACAAAAACTAAATAAAAGTCACTATCATTTAAATAAATAAAAAAAAACTAAAATATAATAGCATCAAAAAGTTCCTTTCGTGTCAATTGATAAAGAAGCCCAAAGCCTAGGTTGGTGGCACTGCCACGATGGATGACAACTTTTCCTCTCTGGCTATGGTAAAAAAAAACCTTTGAAATATGAGAAGAGCCAACAATCATTTTATCAATACTCAATTTACTCAATATCTTTATTGCATCCATATGTTAGGTACATCAATACAATGCAATACAATTCTTTATTTGCACAGAAAGTAGGTACATGTTACAGGTGGGATCAAGTTGGTAGATAATAATACAATTAGTTTCAATATGGACCCTGTAGGGCACAATCATCAAGGAGACACGCACATTTATTGAACTCTATTCGGCTTATGTCCATAACAAGATATTTTTTTGCAAAAAAAAACCGACTTCCCTTGATTTCGGCATGATACCATCATCAGATCCTGGACCTGATGACAATGGGACCATTTGGGAAGTCTACCCTTTCAAACAAAAAAAGAAAAATACAAACATCCGAATTGAGAACCTCCTTCTTTTTTTAGAAGTCGGTTAAAAAAAGAACTCTTTTATACGAAAGACGCGAAAAGCTGAACGAACGCGTTCGCGTCTTCATAAATGTTTTCTAGAGATATAAGTTGAATAGAGCTGAAAAGTGTCGTGATGGCCCAGTGGATATGGCGCCCGCCTCTCGTGTAAGAGGTTTTGGGTTCGAATCCGGGCAAGTAAAAGTGTGACTTTTTCAATTCATATGTACTTACTTTCAAAAGTTTATCTTAGACACCACTGACATCCCGTGCCTCGGAAAGCACGTAAAGCCGTTGGTCTCGGTTGTCATTCGAAGAACTTTGACAGTCGTTACTGGTTAGCCAGAAACTCTGACCAGTCTAACCAAGAGGTATCGTGTCGCCCAGTTACTGGGTTGTGGAGGTTAGATAGGCAGTCGCTCCACGTAAAACACCGGTATCCAGCTGAATCCGGTTAGGCTGGCAGCCGACCCCAACACGGTTGGGAAAAGGCTAAGGAGATGGAAGTTGAATAGAGCTAAATGTGCGTATTCCCTTAGATTCTTTATAGAAAGGAACTAAGACCTTAACCCAGCGACCAACACGGCCCAGGGCTTGCACTCTAAACATACACATTCAAAAACCGACCGCGCGTCTTCCGGCGAATTCTCGCGGGCTCTCGAGAATTCAATTCCCGCGCAACGAGACTTCATTATATTTCGTTCCGGGGCAATATACTTAAAAAAAATATGATAACAGAGCTAGGTGTTTAATCTATGATATCTCTGTTAGATTAACCTAGTATTACATCATTCTAGATAATTCGAGTATTATAGGACAAAATGGCGTCAGTTACATGATTTTTTTTAAGTTTTCACAAGACACTATCTTTTTGGCACATCAAGTGTAACACACGTGAACATTGGTTATGTAAAGTGATTAATTTTATCCTTAATAAGCAGGTGTGACATTAAAATTAAGGATTTGTTAAGTATTTTGTCTACCTACTTTAGTAATACCAACTTGATGTATTATCCAAATGGGCTAATTCGTTGTAAATGAGAAAGTAACATTGTTTGTCTATTTAGCTTCAATGGTTAAACTTCTGAGCCGTTTTTGATATAATTTGGCACGAATAAGGTTGAACCTTTATAGAACACAGACTTTTATTTTAACTGTTATACCCGAATTCAGCTTTGTATGCACCACGGAGACCAAGTCGGGCCGAAAAAAGAAGTAAAAGTATTATAAAAATGTAATAAAAAATAGAAACAATAAAAAAATTTTTTACGGTGTTCTTGCGCAATTAATTTTAATCCACGCTAGTTTTTATTCCACAACGTAGTCGAATAAATAAGAAGTTAGAAATAAAATTAAGAAATTAAACTGGCCCGAACTCTTTTTCAGTTTAAGACCAAAACCAAAAAGTCCAGAAACGCATTTTGAAAAATATATGTTAATTTTAGGACATCAGAACTAGCAATAACATTTTTTTTAAATATGGTGTAACTATATTACATGAGAACATATCTATGGAATGATGAAATCGTTTATTGAAATATAGAACAGACTTACTTCTATTTTCCTATTTCAGGGGATTTCCCCTTAAAACTTGAAAAGTTAATGAAGGCAAGTTTTCCTTAATATGACACAGAATTTCATTGACCTAAATACTTCAGTTAGATAGGTAGAAAGATAAAATGGATTAAAATGGCATTATGTAAGTCGTACATGTATAATTAAGGTTCCGTAATGCCGTATTATATTAATATATTATCAAAATTCCTTCCGAAAAAATACTTATTTTATTTATTTGTTTACTAATATCGAAAAGTATAACGTACAGATATTTCCAAGACGACCTTTGTATTTTTATACATATTAAAGCTGTACATCTAATATGAAATAAACAAAATATTCTACAATAAAAAATACACACATCAAAAGTGTCTAGGGATATTTTAATTAAACCTAAATAACTAAAATTCTATTAAATTTTTGTTAAGACACCTACACTTTAAAATAAACCTTGTTTAATTGCCTATCTAATCTGATAATAAACTTTTAGATAAAGATAAATTAAAAAAAAAAACTTAGAAGAAGAGGAAAAACTCAACAAAATTTCAATTTAACTTTATTTTTGAAATTTCAAAACCTAAACAACAAAACAATTTTTTTTATAAAAATTGTTGAAAACTTAAAATTAATAATTCGTGGATCCACCTAAGATTCTCCTGACACATCTGGAGCGGTTCTGCATACTCAAAACAAGGGTGTTAATATCCTGTTGTGGAGTACTGTCCCAAATCCTGCTAAGATGCAAGAAAAGCTGGTTTTGATGCACAATATCAACAGAGAAATTACTACGAGCTCTTCTCTGAAGCATATTCCAGGCATGCTCAATAGGATTTAAGTCAGGGGATTGTGCAGGCCGGTCTAAAGCTTGGATAACATGCTGTTGTAACCAACTTGTAACGATACGCGCCATATTGTGGACGGGCATTGTCGTGCATTAGCTGGAAATTTTGTCCCATTTGCTGTTTGTGGGGCAAGATTACAGGCTCTAGCACCTCATCTCGGTATTTTCGAGCAGTCATATTGCCTTGTATCCAAACGAGGTCCGTTCTACCGCCGAGACGAATTCCTTTCCAAACCATAATCGTGCCACCTTAATATGCATGAACTTGTTGTGGGTGCTGCAGTCGATTCCAACGTCCAGGTTTTCTCCAAACGCGTCCTCTTCGCGAATCAGGATGAAATCTAAACCTAGATTCATCAGTGAAAAGCACAAGTGACCATTGAGAATGGTTCCAGTTTTCGTGTGCAATAGCCCATTGTAATCTTCTTCCTCGATTACCTCTCCTTAGTGCTGATACCCAAAATGGCCTACGAGCACGTAGATTGACTTCATGCAGTCGCCTTCTCAAAGTTTGACCGCTTACCAGCAAACCATACTCTCTCTGTAGCCTTTGAACCAATTGCATCGCCGCTGCATTTAGTTGACTTCGTGCAGCATTTACTATGAATCGGTCCTGTACATGTGTTGTAATGCGTTGAGGTCCTCGGTGCCGTTCCACCACTTCCTCCGTGACACGATAACATGACCAAAGCCTGGATATAACGCTCTGACTGGTCTTCATGGCTTCAGAAACGGCAATTATGGGACAGTATTCCACAACAGGATATTGACACCCTTGTTTTGAGTATGCAGAACCGCTGCAGATGTGTCAGGAGAGTCTTAGGTGGATCCACGGAATATTAATTTTAAGTTTTCAAGAATTTTTAGAAAAAAAATTGTTGTTTTGTTTAAGTTTTGATGTTTCAAAAATAAAGTTAAGATTGAAATTTTGTTTGAGTTTTTCCTCTTCTTCTAAGTTTTTTTTTTAAATTTAACTTTATCTAAAAGTTTATTATCAGATTAAATAGTCTATTAAACAAGGTTTATTTTAATGTGTACATGTTTTAACAAAAAGTTAATAGAATTTTAGTAATTTAGGTTTAATTGAAATATCCCTAGACACTTTTGATGTGTGTACATATAAAAAGCCTTCAATTCACCGCGGTTGTATTTTTATTGTATGTATTCCAATGCACCACAAATTGAATTATAATGTCAATTACATTATAATTTTATCTTTATTATTTTTGTTAATAATTAATAGTTACAGTAGATTTAGTAATACAAACATAAAGTGGCATTTCAGCAATATCCTTATTAGGCACTTTTCGGTCATTAAACTCTTAAAAAGATCAATATCAGAATCAGTACACGTTTGTTATATTATCCATGAAATGGTAATTACTAATTACCAAAGTGATAACAATAAGGTAATAAGCTAAAAATAGTATAATGGTGTATCATTTGAACTGGACTCGCAGAGTTTATTAAAATAAGTCACGGTGGTCCATTTCAGCAAGTATAGGCCATCTATGCAGATATTATGATGTAGAGTTAGAGAGAGATATAGAAAGAAAAAGATCAGGCACAAGATCCACGGCTGCCTTACGAAATACAGAAGCGATTCCAATTTAGCAGGAAGAAATTCTAAAATACACATGATATTCAAACAGTCAGCGGTGTGTGTTTTGGGTTTGAACCTAAGACATGACTTACCTTACTGAGGGTTGCGGAACAGTTCTAATACCCCGTGGCCCCAAACATAAAGGGCAACCGAAAGAACATGGGTGGGTTTTAGTCAATAAAAGTCTGACACACATTCGCGCCCCGCCCAGGACGGGAGAAGTCATTTAATGATTTCCCTTCCTCAAAAAAAAAAATGACCTGACTGAGAAGCCTGACCATTAAGCTATCTTGACTACAAAATTGAAAATGTACAAAATTATTTATGTAACAAAAATACCCATACATAATTGTAGGTTTTCAGTTACTCGTAGAAACTACACAGCTTTCATGATTACATGAGGTTTCAGATATTTTCCCACAAACCGCATGACTTTGGGAAATTTATTACTAACCTATCTTAAACTGACGATTCGGACCAAGCCTCTCTATATTTAGTCATAAGTCTAAAGACTTCAGACGTCACAATAATTTATTTTCACAACTAATTGCATTATTTATAGCTGTACGTCATTAAGTGTCAATTTAACTGACCCGTTATTATTGGCCCATTTTTGTGGTTTTTGGTTTAACGTCATTGACATTGATGACATGACATTCTAAAGAGATCATACGATGTTGAGAAGTGCTGACGTCGTCGTTAAAACCCGGATGATAAGCATTTGTTTTTCGAGTGTGCTTTAATTAAGGTAAAATGAATGTATTTTTTGGTCTTTTGCGGATGTAAGGATAAGGATAATAATCCACCTAGCGTGTTATAGCAGCTCCTCCCCGGGTTGATTGGTAGAAAATGCCTGAGGCATTAAGTCCGCCTGTGAACCGTTTGTGAAGTTTAAATAAATAAATAAAGGACCAAAAACATGTGAACTGGGTATATATCTTAATTTGGTTCTCTTATCTGTTTGGTTATCTCCTTCAATATTTATCTTTATATCTTTATAGTCTTCTTTTTCCTAGGGGAGTTGGTTTCTGCATTGAGATCTTTGGAGTGCACAATTAGTCTTTTGGGGTAAACTTTTGGGCGGGACTCATGGAGGCTATTACTTCACCCAGTTCAACGCCATAAAGAATAAGATCGCTCTTGAGAATATGGTCTGCTTCTGCAAGTTTGAGGGGAGGAGGCATTGAGTTTCTCAGGGCCAGTTTTCCAGTATCAGTAACCCCGGCACGTGTGTACATTCAAGGATTACTGTGGGCCTGTTTTTTTCTATCAGAGGGCTTATTAAAAAAATATTAGCATAGGGCTGTGAATTCGTGCTACAGTTGATAAAGTATTTGACGCACTCAAAAATGGGATAAATAGTTGAAAAATTTGGGCCCTAGAGTCCGAGTGACCACCTTGTCTTTTCAGACGTCTCAAAACAGCTTGTCGATCCTTCACTTCACGTAACTAAAGAGTAGTTGTTTCTTAGGCCAAAGAATTAGACCTTACAATGAGGCCATTGGTAAGTAAATAGTTTATATTAGGGCTTCCCAAACTTATTTGTACTGTGACGCCTTTTTAGACACTTTTGAAACTTTGGCCTTTTTTACGACACCCCTTTTTTTTTGGAGTGTGAAGTCATCAAATGACTGCTCCCGTCCTGGGTGCGGCGGGAGGGCGTGTCATACTTTTACTGACTAGAACCCACTCATGTTCCTTCGGTAGCCCTTTATGTTCCAAGGTCACGGTAACTATTATAAACACCCCTTAACTCAGCCCCAAAAATAAAACAATTTTAGTGGATACATACTTTTCACAAAGAACACAGCCTCCAAGTTTCATGTCTCTAGGACCAGCGGTTTGGGCTGTGCGTTGATATATTAACAGTCCCTTAACTATTTTAAATATATAGAAGATAAAAAGAGATATTTATATAACTGGCTGGCTAATGTGAAGGATGTGCTTATATAGTTTCTGAAGGCTATAGTAACACCCTTGAGACGGTTTTGGGAAGCCCCAGGGCGTCGCGGTACATAGTTTGGGCAGCCCTAGTTTCAATCGTAATCCAAGTTAGATACAGTGCATAAAAGTACACCCCAAAAAAGCCTATAATCTGAAGGTCGCAACTCCCTAAAAGTATAACTTTTGTATGACACATTATTATTTAACACAACGTTTTCCTCATTCATAACAACGTTCACGTTACATAACAAATAAAACCCACCTACCAAAAAAGTAAAAAAAAAAATTGAAAATCTCATCTTTAATCCACATCGCTGTACATTGCACTGCGTGTGACAGAAACGACAAGAATTTTCACGGAAAATCGTCAATGGAGAGGAAAAGGTAAAGATTTTCATAAAGTAAGGTCTAAAAAATGTGTAGATAAAGATTGTGATTACATAATAAAAGACAGAATAGTTTCAGGTCACGTGTAGGTGACCACGTGAATCAAATCACGTTGTACCGATGATATTGTTATATTCGTCATTGTAGGTACTATTGTAAGCCCATTTATTTGTTTAGACTTTGTATTGTATAGAAAACTCATGTTTAGTGGTGAATTCCTTTTATTAAAAAAACAATGGAATGAGTATGGTAGATGATGAATTTGAATGATTAATTATTATTATTATTTTACTAACTAAACTAGCGACAAGTCCTTGTTTTTTACGGATGTTACAATTCTTTGTAAAAGCCGGCTCTTTTCTACTATTTGCGTACAAAAACCTCTTTAATCACTCAATTAAAACCGCATCAATATCCGTTGCGTGATTTTAAAGATATTAGTATACAGAGGGACAGATAGACAGCAAAAAGCGACTCAAATACTAAGTAGTGATTATGTTTAAAATAAATTGTATTTCTAATTTTGTTGACCTAATAGTTAAGGTTCAAAACCGAACAAGTTTCAATGTGATCATTTTAATTTAGAAGTACTTCCTAAGGACCTTATTAACACCGGTGAAGTAAATACATCTCTCTTCTGAAATCGCCAATTTATCTTGAGCAAGCGTGGTGATCAATTCTCGTGTCTTCTCTGTATGAGAAGAAACATCAAATGATGACGATCTTAAACTGTTTAGTTACCAAAAATCTAATATAACACCGATTAAACCGCGGAGCGCAGCTAGTATATACAAATATTATAATGTATGCGTACATGAAAATACTAGCTTTTGCCCGCGGCTTCGTTCGCATAAATACTTCCAATATCTTTTTTACCCCTCTAGAGGTGGAATTCCCACACCTCCTTTCTTGGTAGAATAGAATAGAATATTCTTTATTGTACACCGATAGGACAAAAACAGTAAAGGACAACACAAACAATTAAGCAAGAGAACAAATAGGCGGCCTTATCGCTCAAAAGCAATTTCTTCCAGGCAACCTTTGGATGGAATCAAATTATTTAAAAATGGGTACCTAACGGGTAGTTTATGGCGTCCATTAATATATATATATATACATATATATATAACCTTTAAAAAAAAAATATATATACCTATTTAACCTTTGGATGGAATCAAATTATTTAAAAAAGGGTACCTAACGGGTAGTCTATGGCATCCATTAATATATATATATATATATATATATAAAGATATATATATATATATATATATATATATATTTACTTATATATGCATTAGATGTATATATTTATATATACAAATCATAAACAATACATAATAGAAGTAGTATATAAAATAAAATTGTTTGATACTTATTGTTGATTGGTAGATACTTATTCTTCTCAAAGAACACTCTCAAAGTTTCATGTCAATAGAATTTGCGGTTTGGGCTGCACGTTGATGTCACCCAGTCAGTCAATCAGTCAGACGGTAATCAGTTAACCATTTTCTATTTATACACAAGATGAGAAAAATTTGGAAGATTTGGTCCTTATAAATGACCCGTCTGATGGCATAATAAATACAGAGTGTTACATTTTCGAATTGTAGCCGGTTCGATTCCCGGGTGTGGGAACCGAATTTTCGAAAATTATTGAATACCATATTGTTTACTTTTTAAAATAAAGGAAGGTAACATTCCTTATAATTAAGTTTTTTTTTTATCTTAATGATTTAAATTAGTTCCCCTTTTATGACCCATCAAAACTTTTCATCGTGTATATTTCGTTTAAGTTTCTGCACTTATAAAACCTATCTGACCCTAATTTTATACTTGTTTTTTCGTAAAAGGAGGCACAAAGTTTTCGATTCACAAATGAATATATTCATAGATATACGACCTCTGCTCAATAATATTCATGAATGATATTCATAACAAACTAAAATACCTATTTATTAACATAATGTATAAATAGATTCATAAATCTTATTCAATCATTACAGTTATTTCAACTTTGGCTAAGCCTTATTTAATAAAGTTTGTTTATATGAGTTAAATGTCCTAGGGATAAGGGTTAAAAGTAATGGTCTCCTATGTGATTTAGTAATGAGGTTGTGCTTTATATAAAGGATGTATACAGGAAGGTTTATGTTATAGTTATGCGAACATATTTGTATTGTTTATTTATTTATTTACACTTTATGCACCAAGGTACCCTTGTAGGGCGGACATAATAATATTACATAATGTTATAATTGTATGTAAATAAATAAATAATGTCTTAGGTTTTTAAGTTGTATGATCTCTTCTTTTTTATTTAAAAACTAAATTCATGTAAATAATATCACTAATATAGTTATAGAAGATTTTCATATTTGTTTATTTTCACATACAATCTTTACCAAGGAGTAATAGGGTTGATCGGTATCGTGATTTTTAAAGATCATGCAAGGCTTTATGGTAAAGTAAATCCGGCCAAGTGCAGCTTTGAACGAAAGGCTTATTATGATTATTTAAAACTAGCTGTCCCCTGCGGTTTCACCCGCATTTTTCGTTACTGCTCCGCTTCCGTGGGTCGTAGCGTGATGGTATAGCCTATAGCATTCCTCGATAAATGGGCTATCTAACACTGAAAGAATTTTTCAAATCGGACCAGTAGTTCCAGAGATTACCCCCTACATACAAACTTCCAAACTTACAAATTGTACCTCTTTATAATATTAGTATAGATAGTATAGATAAATATTACCCTCACACTAAATAATTGTTTGTTCTTAAAAAAAAACAGACCTTTTAAAAACGTGTCTCAATTCAACAATCTGTTCGGTCGCCAAAACCTGATTCCGAATATTACATAACAACACAGAATTATAATATACATACATACAAGGTTAAAAGTTTTTTAGCAATAAATACATAATTCAAGCAAGTCACGTTTTGAATGGTGTAGAGAAACGCGTAAACAAACGGTGCAATGGAAGAAAAAAGTGACAAAAGATGACAAACAAATGATCATGTGGGACTGCAACTCCACACGTAGGGTTCTGTACAACCTTTCATGTTTTTACGTCATATAACGGTAAACAAGCAAACGCTCGCCCTGATGATTGATGGATATCTGCAGTACCAGGGGTTTTATTATGGATGGGAAATCATCAAATGACTTCTCCCGCCCTGGGTGGGGCGGGAGGGAGTGTCAGACTTTTACTGACTAAAACCCACCTTTGTTCCTTCGGTTGCTCTTTATGTTCCGAGGCCGCGGTAACAATTAGAATTATTCCGCAACCCCAGAGTACCAGAGGCTTCACTGATTAGATTAGGGATGGAAGTTAAAGGACAGCAGGGCGCCGGAGGGCACTAAACGTTCTCCATAAGAAAGGTCCTACGGGTAACAAACCTGGGGGTTCGTTGTCCGACCAAAGATAGGCCTGTCAATTGATAGGGCTGCGCTTTTTTCCATGCCTGCCTCAGTAGAGGAATGTGCGGTGGCAGGACAGGCCTCACATAGCGAAGGGGCTCATTGCTAATACCGGTCGGGGGTGCGAATCATGGCCTCTGTCTTCCCCCTGACAAATAGCTGCATGCATGAGGATCTCCCTACGAAAAAAAGGGATGTAAGTTATATCGGAACTGAATTTGGTAGCGGAGTTTTTAATTTGGTGTTAGAATCGGAACTGGAATCGGAAGGCAAAAGAAAAAGCAGATACAAGAAAATAAAGCACACATTATTCATCGGTTACATTCTATCAGTTCAAAAAATAATATAGGTAGGTTTATTAAGAGTTGACAATAAAAACATCGACATTAAGAAGTAATATTTAGAAGACCCATGCTCGCTTGCCGCCTCCACCATAGCATTGCTATTTACCTCTGATTATTTAGCGGAACCAAAATCGGATCGGAGGTACAAAATCAATCAGAAGTTCCGAACTTTCGGAACCTATCACAGTAGAGATAAAGATATATTGCCGTGCACTTAATTTCACTGAAAATTTAAATTTAGAATTTTAGTAATCGGAATATTAGGAGTCCTCCTGCCGGGGTTGCGCCTGCCGGGGTTGCGGAATGTTTATAATAGTTACCGTGACCCTGGAACATAAAGGGCAATCGAAGGAACATGAGTGGGTTTTAGTCAGTAAGAGTCTGACACGCCCTCCCGCCGCACCCAGGACGGGAGCAGTCATTGGATGATTTCCCAATCACCAAAAAAAAAAAATTAGGAGTCCCATGTAAATTTGAGTACGGAACTCTAAAACTATTAAAACATGACAAAAAATAAAACATACCATTATTATTTTGACACGTGACTTCGTAGGTATGTTGAATAGTTCAACGAGAATATGGTGGTGGCATTTTGACTAACCTTATAGCGGTGCATTTTTATACAACAAAGCATATTGTACTTTAACTAGTGATAAGACGTTATAGTTGAAATTTAGTTGTGGAGAAATGCAGTTGTAGGGAAATGCAGTTGTAGAGAAATAATTGATTTAGTATAAAATTTTGGTTGCTACACAAAAAAAAAACTTACAGTGTTTTCCTGTTAATAAGGTTGCAAATTATTTTAAACTTTATCATAATTGTTATAAGACATAGTATGGTTGGTTTAAAGGGCCGTGAAGGGCCGTGCGGCTGCTCGCGACTCCGCGAGTAGTCCGTAATATCTGTACTAATATTATAAATGCGAAAGTAACTCTGTCTGTCTGTCTGTCTCTTCTTCACGACTAAACCACTGAACCGATTTGAATGAAATTTAGTACAGATATCATCTGGGACCCGAGAAAGGACATCGGATAGTTTTCATCCCGAAAATCCCCCGGGAACGGGAACTATTATTGTACGCGGACGAACGCGGGCAAAAGCTAGTATTATATATTTAACGTAATTCAATATTTATGTAACAAAATCAAAACAAACACGTGATTTCAATTAAATGACAAAACAATATCTAATTACACTTAATTGCAAATTAATGCAACCGCCACATAATAACACACCATTTTAATAGACGTAAAATTATCATCTCAAGTTACCTCAGCTAAGCTCAGCAGCTTATGCTGTAAGAAAGATACGGCAATTGACAGATGTAGAAACCGCACGTTTGGTCTATTTTAGTTACTTTCACAGCATTATGTCGTATGGCATTTTACTGTGGGGTAGGGCTGCTGACATTGAATCTATTTTTATACTACAAAAAAGAGCTGTCAGAGCCATTTATAACTTACGTCGTTGCGAATCTCTTAGAGAACTGTTTAAAACGATAAATATAATGACGGTACCTTGCCAATTTATTTATGCAAACATCATGTATGTAAGAAAAAACCAACATATCTTTAGTAAAGTAGGTGATAGACATAATTTTAATACCAGGAATAAAGATAAACTAGCTCAACCATATTTTAGACTATCCAAAGTAAATACATCTTTCATGGGGTACTGTGTTAAATGTTACAACAAAATTCCTTGTGATATATTAAAACTAAACGAAAGGAAATTTAAAACATATATTAAGAATAAATTATGTCAACAAGCATATTATAAATTGGAAGATTACATTCAAGATAAAAATGCTTGGAAGCATGCTGGTCCAGCTCCATAGGATATTTAACCACAGTGTAGACAAAACCAAACTGGTGGCTAATTAAAACTGATAATGAATAACTACTTTTACTTTTACAATTATAAATTAGACACAATTCTTTTTTCTAATAGTTGAAGGCGCTGGCTCACACATTATTTTTCATTTTTTGAGGAAGGTAATTTATTTGTAAATGTGTTACACTAAATGTTCGTGAATTTGATTAGCTTCCATTTCCTAATTAATTTTAATTATGTTTATATACTCTTTTGACGGAAATGGTTTTGACATTATATACATTCTTCTCTTCACATTTAACAATGTACAATTAATAATATTGTAACAACATTATTTTAAAAGAGTAAGTATGGAGTTTCTTGCCCATTCTTCTCCATACGTATCAACATTTCCGAATGGGCGGTAGATTCACTTTTGTTTTATAAGTATGACGTTTCAAAGTGCCTTTTTTGGGTCTAATGGAAATAAATGATTTGACTTTGACTTTACCAAATGCACTTAAGTAATTTTTTTTACGTCATTTTCTTTTAACCCTTTTCCCAGCTACATAATTTGTTATTATGTTGACGTTTTATTTTAATTAAACGCAAAATTATTGACGGCGAATTCCCTCTTTGATTTCAAAATTCAAAATTTCATTGCCTTTCTCTAATTTATCAGGTTTGTTTGAAATATTTGATCCTTTTGAGTAACTCTATCGATTGATGTCATAAAAGTACAGGATGTTGGTTTTTTTAATTTTAAGACAGTTCGATTGCATTTTTTTAAAAATAAATGTTTAATGATCTATTTTAACGTTTTAAGTAGTTTTCTACCAGGGCCTATAAAAACCAACACGATATTCCTCGGTAAGACTTCTAGATAGATCAATGGCCAAATGATTGTTTGTTCTGTGTCTGGGTTTAATTTATCTATAATATGTATCTATTCATAAAATATATAAGTGTGTTTGTCAGTTGTCTGATTACCATAGTACAAGCTCTGCTTAGTTTGGGAACAGATGGCCATGTGTAAGTTGTCCCAAAATATTTATTTATAGCCAAGGGCTGGAACCCGTCCTTGTAGTTTCCGTAGGGGAGAGGGGGGGGGGGTCACCTGGTCAAAAAGCAGTCAAACATTGTTTTCTTTTTGAAATTGAACCCTTTATAAGGCAAAATAGGGGATGTAAGTTTGTATGAATTTGTGCCCAACCGCAGGAAATAACTAGTCGATTATAAAATTATCAGTGCTCGACCTACACCCTGTGAAGGGGTCATGACCCCTTAACCCCTGGATTTGTAAACGTAAATTGCAGGTTACCATCTCAAATTTAAATAACAAAACAAGTATGTGTAACGTAATAAGTATTTATTAGCACATAAGTAGATTAGTTAGGTAACGGTCACGTGAACCGGTGGTGCGGTGACCTTGGCCGCCAGTGTATCACGTTTTTGCACTGTCCTGCAACTATGTAAGGTTTAGCACGTGTTTCGGACACTGACATTCGAGCGGTTCGGTCAAAACAGAAAATTCATTCTTTTTGAGTTGTGTTCCGGACGATACTTTTTTAAGGTAATTTTCTACAGCCAGAAAGAAACATCTTTTAGTTCTTATAGTGCAAATTAATATTTAACTTTATTTTGTATTTGTGCTGCTGTTGTTGTTGTTGTTTAAGCAACTAAGTTTGTACAATCAAAATAAAAAAAATCTCTTTATTCTGACTGAACTAATTTAAAATTACCTTTATTTTATACTAGCTTTTGCCCGCGACTTCGTTCCCGTTCCCGGGGGATTTCCGGGATAAAAACTATCCTATGTCCTTTCTCTAGTCGCAGACTGTGCCAAATTTCATTCGAATCGGTTCAGCGGTTTAGGCGTGAAGAAGAGACAGACAGACAGACAGAGTTACTTTCACATTTATAATATTAGTACGGATTTATACATAGATTCTCATAGAATGAAAACCTGCGGGGGTTGCGGAATAGTTATAATAGTTGCCGTGACCCCAGAACTTAAAGGGCAACCGAAGGAACATGAGTGGATTTTAATTAGTAAAAGTCTGACTCGCTCTCCAGCCCCGCCCTTACCGGGAGAAGGCATTTGACGATTTACCATCCACAAAAAAATGAGAATGAAAAGGATTTTCATTTTGACCTCGTAGAATTAGCTTCAAAAGTATTCACTATCACCTTTCAAAAATATTAATAAGAATGAAATTCCTGTTTCGACCAAACCAGGCGAATCTCAGCGGTCGAATCACGTACTAAGCCCTACGTTACACTTGGCGTGCAATGGCACGTTTTTGAAATTGGAATTATTGATAACAGTGTTATGTGGCGGAAGTTATGTTGGCTGTATTGGTTTTGTGGAATGTTTTTTTAATGTCTTTTTTTTGTTGATGAGAAATCATCAAAATGACTTCTACCGTCCTGAGTGTCAGACTTTTACTGACTAAAACCCACCCATGTTCCTTCGGTTGCTTTTTACGTTTCGGGGCCGCCGTAACTATTAGAACTATTCCGCGGCCCCGGGTGTTTTTAAATGTTGGTTTTGTACTGTGGCGTATTATGAGTGTATGAACGAATGTGGTTTCAAAAGTATTGTGTGAAGTTTCTGAATAATTATGTTAAATGAGAGTATTTGATAAGGGGGAGTGAAAAATAATAAGGTGCACCTAGGATCCAAGTGTTACTATGTCCTGTGCGGTAATAACATTGTCACAAACTAGATCTTGATTGGTATTAGAAACAAGATCGATTATTATTATATATATATTGATTTCGTGCTAAGTGAACATTTTTGAAGTGAAAACTTCTTTAGCGGCGTTGAGCACTTTTTCTGTAATGGGTATAAAATCTTAAACTCGCGTCAGGACACGTGACCTGATCGAAAAAGCGTAGGACGGATGGATAGTAGACAGCTATAATCAAGTTTTCACTTCTGCCGGCACTCTTTTAAATAGTGAACGAGGAATTTTTCAAGTAAAATTATGGATAGACTCCTAAGAATTTTTAATTTTTTAACCCTGTATATTAATTAAAACTTTCCTTGTTTCAAAAGCATTTAAATAACGAAAAGTACATCCATACAAGTGTGATTCATTTTTAAATCGGTTAAAATGCATTGAACATCACGTTTTTAAAAACTAAATACAATGTAACCAACTTGTCAAAACATAACAAGATTTCAGTAGCTTTGTTAAAAAGCCATACACGCTTGGAAAATTCACTCACGCTTCAATGAAAATTAGTAGATAAGGCATGTCTGAAACGGCACGTTTTTCCATACATTTACAATTGATTACATAAAAGAAATACATGGTACACTGGCGTGCAAAATGACATATAAACATTCCAATTATTACTTAACCGTTTTGTTGATAAATCTAGAATTCTAGACAACTAGATTTCCGGGTCGTGGCCTAGTCATGTCTTAGTTTGTAAGAGGGTTAAGATCTAGAAAACCTATTAACATTGTAAGAGGCAATTATTGCAGTGGAATATTCCTAACTAGCAGGCAGGCTTGATTTTTTGATGTGAAACATCTATAGCCGCACGTAAAACAAATTTCTGGCGTGGCGACGCATGCCGTGGCGACGCGTCGCCACGCTATATGATGGTGTATATATGTCACCGGAAATTAACAAGATTCGTAAGTTTATCAATCTACTAGAAAGTTTATAAACTTCCGTAGGATTATAAACGGGAGATAAATTGTAATATTTTACGTCCACATTTTCGTAAATTTATCAATTTCCGACGTCATACGGTAAATTTATAAACTAACGGATATCTATTCGTAAGATTTTAAATGGTTCGACCAATCACAGAAACTCTTATAAATATACGCATTTTTGAAATACTTAAAATAACACATTGCTCTCTGATTGGTCAATGTTCATAGTGGCAATGCTTGTGTCCAAAGACTTTGGTATAATCAGACTTGACAAACTATAAATTGGAAGCAACAATGCCTGGTTCCTCTCTGGCACGGATGTAGTGAGTTGAGTTTTCTTTGAGTTGCAACACAGTTCAACATTTAAAACGAATAAAAACGCACAAGCAAACTGGTTTATTTATGTTCCGTGGCGAACAATGGCGGCCGCGAGGAAGGAGAAGTGACACGTGACAGTCAACCAATCAGATCGCGCGTAGCGTTTGGTTACTGCTTACTTATTATTTTACGAGTGAGTTCAGTAAGTTTATCAATTTACGAAAATGTGGACGAAATAATTACAATTTATCTCCCGTTTAGAATCTTACGGAAGTTTATAAACTTCCTAGTAGATTGATAAACTTACGGATCTTGTTATTTTCCGGTGACATATATACAGTCACAGTCTTGTGTACCGTGTGGCGATGATGTAATGTCGATGTTTCACATCTGCCAGGCGTCCCGTGACGGCTCACTTTTTTTCTGTTTTGTGCGTTTACAAACAAACTTTTATACACAATGCACCAGACTGCCGTACAGGATTTCAAGTAATTATGAAAACAATGAAATCAAAATCCAGACTTCTATAGCCATATTTAAAAATGCGAAAGTAACTCTGTCTGTCTCGCTTTAACGCCAAAACTACTGAACCGATTTAAATAAAATTTGGTACAGAGTTAGTCCATAGCCTGAGAAAGGACAAATATAATTTTTGTCCGAAAAATCCCAAGGAAATGGGAACTACACTTATAAAACCATAGGGGTCAGTTATTATTAATACAACAATTCTGTTCTGTTAAAATTCTACATCGATGAATTTTAGTGAGATGACCTTGAGGTGATCTGATAGTTACCGTGACCCCGGAACATAAAGGGCAACCGAAGGAACATGAGTGGGTTTGAGTCAGTAGAAGTCTGACACGCCCTCCCGCCGCACCCAGGACGGGAGAAGTCATTTGAAGATTTACCACTCACCCCAAATTTTTTTAATATCTTTGGAAGCCAAGCTCACCTGATTTCAAAAAGTCACCGTCCCGATAAACTGCTTTAACAGAGGCATACCAGGGACAAAGATGCTATGTTTCATGTGCCTGTAATTACCCTTTTTGTTGTGAGTGAAAAATCATCAAATGACTCCTCCCGCTCTGAGCGGAACGGAAGAGAGTGTCAGACTTCTACAGACTAAAAACCACCCATATTTCTTCTCAGCACTTTGTGTCCGTGGCCACGGTAACTGTTTTAAACAACCCGCAGTCCCGTCAGTCATCATCCCTGACGGGCTCCTTCAATTTTGTTGACATCTCTTTGAGGCGCGCGTGGAACACGAAAGATCTGCACGGTCTGTACCCTGAGTACTCTACCATGAGTTGTTATCGAAAACTTACTCGCTACCGTAGGCGTAAAAATGATGTGACAGTCAATAATCCGACTAAATAGTAAGGTTGGCTGTTAGTAAACTACTTTAGGGATTTAGTGGTTTTTTAATTATGATTCCCAATAGTCATTGTCAATTCTATCTGTGACCGCTAGGGGCGCTTTGCAACATTTCATACAATTTATTAACGGAGACGCTAGCGAATTTATTGATGTAAACTCATGGTAGAGCTACTGACGTAATAAAAGACTGACGAACGGTGAGTTAGCTCATTACTCATCGTCCACAGGCCGACCAGAAGACCAATACTCTTCAAATTGGAACACACAGATGTGGTGATAGTTCTTCTATGGATGAGCTACTTCACAAAGAACTTCACTACAAGTTACCTTCGGCGCCAAAGAAACGGCTTTAATAAAATAATATAAAATTATTTTATTTCAGAACTTATCAATCAAAGTAAACACTTATATCGATTGATTTTACATAATATATGGAGTATTGCTCGATAAATAAATTGATTATTACATAACAGATAGCGATTATCAATAATCGGTAAATGTTTGAGTTAGATTACAGTTGTACGGTCAGCGATAATTTTAGATACTTCGTTGCTTGCGTAAGCTGTAATCGGAGTTGTAATCATTAAAGCATATTAAAATTCAACATCACAAATTCACATAGAAAAAACATCGCATAAAAAACTCCCAATGTCTTACTGTGTATTACAGTAACTATCAAAGTAATTTATTTTTAAAATAAACTACTCACAATCTTATAAAAAGAATATAGAAATTCAAAATCTTCAATACGTATAACTTGTGATAACACACATATCGTCAGTATGTATGAGACGATTTTTTTTGTTATTGTTGAATTTTTCAAGAAGCAATGAACTGGTCGTCATAAAATTTATGTCGTGAGAGCATGAGTGGGTTTTAGTCAGTAAGAGTCTGACAAGCCCTCCCGCCACACCCAGGACGGGAGCAGTCATTGGATGATTTCCCAATCACCAAAAAAAAAAAAACTCTCCAGACTTTTTTCCAACTTTGTTAGGGTCAGCTCCCAGTCTAACCAGGCCCCCTAGACAAGTGGCATTGTAGAATAGATGGCGAAATAGAAAAGATTGCCGAATGCATGGAGATGTCAAATTACTTAGCGAAAGCTTATTTCAACTCCATACATTTGACAATCTATTCTATTCCGCTATCTATTTTACAATGCCACTTGTCTAGGGGGGCTGATCCAACTGAATGCCACTTACTTGGAACACTGAACCGATTTTCGAGAAAGGACATAATAAAATTATGATAGTTTTCATTCCGGAAATCCCCCGGAAACGAAAATTATTACTCCACGTGGACGAAGTCGCGGGCAAAAGCTAGTAATATTATAAATGCGAAAGTAACTCGGTCTGTCTCTTCTTCACGCCTCAACCACTGAACCGATTTGAATAAAATTTAGTACAGATATCGTCTGGGAGCCGGGAAAGGACATAAGATAGTTTTCATCCCAGAAATCTCCAGGGAACGGGAACTATTACTCCACGCGGTCGAATTCGCGAGCAAAAGCTAGTCCCTTATAAGTAAATAATATGGAAACTTGCACATAATACAAATAAACATCACAAATATTCTATAATTTATCAGTTTCAATAGAAACGGTCTTTATCTGTTAAATAATTGAGATAAAACGTTATCTAAAGCGTGACATAATTTGTTTAGCTACATCATTATTTATCACGTCTTATATAATCGGAATGCGCAAACGCATATGCTGTGTCTGCATTTATTATGAGACGTGGGAGAATTTTTATATAGTTTTTAAGTTGATAAACTTATGTTTATAATAGTTACCGTGACCCTGGAACATAAAGGACAATCGAAGGAACATGAGTGGGTTTTAGTCAGTAAAAGTCTGACACGCCCTCCCGCCGCACCCAGGACGGGAGCAGTCATTTGATGATTTCCCACTCCCAAAAAAAACCCTTAGTAATTTTGTGCGGAAAACCACTTAAGGTAGGTTTTACATTAATAAAAAAAAACGTTCAGTACACCCCTTTAAAAATATTATATCAAAATATTATAATTCAATTCTTTTTTGAACCGGACTGGACGAGACTAAGCGGAAAAATGCATGTCCTCGACATGGCATCGTTATGATAATAATATGACGTCATAAAAATGTTGTAAGAAGAATAAGAAAATTCATTTATAATTCATATATAAGTCAATCAGACGACCGTGTTTGAGTTGTCCCAAGATATTTATTTATTGCCTATAGATTAATTTAATCAAAGGCCTATAGCTATTATTTCCTGTCTGTAGCAGTCCACTGTTGGACGGAGTCAGATTTCAGGCAAAAAAATAAGGAAAATTCCTATAACCAAATTGATTCGACCTTGATTTTCTACCTCCAAACAAAAACATACAAAATCATATTGTAATTAGTTTGTCAAAGGCGTTTCCTATACGAAAATAGTTTTTGAAAACATGTTTAAACAAAACATTTATTAATTAGTAACAAAACAATACATCGCAACAATGATGTTATTATGAAGTAACAATAGTATAAGTTTGGTAAAGGGTTTCACTTAACTCGTGATGTTCTTACAAATAACTGTTATCGTGGTTATGTATTACCTAATAAGTATATACTCGGTGGAAAACTTCGACTATGTGCTCTAGAAGTCTCTACTGCGATTGCTAAAAGCAGAACTAGCATTCGAGACAGAAATACATATGGTAGAACACCAACTTACCCAGGGTAAGTAACCTAAAATAATAGAAGACCATGCGCTATTCAGTCGGGACTGGTGGTTTTTTATCCGTTGGTTTGATGTCCTCCGCCTTGAAGGTTGGCAAGAGGGGATTGTCTGTCAGACTCTTACTGATTAAAACGACATTTGACTTAAACCAAACGGTGTTCCTCATCACAGCTACGCCGAAGATCGTGGGAACGTACCTGAGATTTAGGTTAGATTTGACATTTCAACTGCTGTCAAACTTTCTTCTGTATTAGTTTGAAAGTAGAATACTACTTTAAAATGTTGTCTGATTCGACCACCAAAGTTCGAAAGTGCCCTTTTAAAGCGCAGGCCACACCGCCAGTTAGCGGGCGAAGCGGGCTAAGCGAGCGAAGCGGGGGGCACGCATGGGCGAGCGAGGGGTTAGCGTTCTATCTGAAAGACGAGCGTCGAATAGTCTACTCGAAACGGGGCGGACGGGCGAACGAACCGGGCGAGCGGGCTGGCGGACTGGCGGGCAAGCTTAGCTAGCGAAGCGCAGGCGCGCCAACGAGGTGAACGAGTAGCTTCGCTGGAATCGTCGGATATTTCGTTAGCTTAGCTCGTTAGGTTAGTCGGTAGCTCGCGGTGTGAACCGAAGTTTGTAAAGAGGTGAAACGATGTTCGCCCGCCTAGCCCGCCCGCCAGCTAGCTAGCTGGCGGTGTGGCCTGCGCTTCATGGTCTAATGAAAAAATTATTTAACACTGACTTTGACTTTAAACTGATTGAACTTTGAAGAGGACAAAAAACAAAATCTCTTCAGCTTACATTATGTAGTACAGATCAATCACGACTTCAATAACTACAAAAATCAAAAAAATAGATTTATTTTCGAATCAGCTGATGTCAAATTCTATTGTAATAAATTACTTACAAAATAAACAAACAATATTTGAAACGCCATCAACTAATAGGATTTGTTACAAACTCTACGTGTATTATCTACGGCTATATCGAGGCACGAGACCCGATACGTTTCAGAGCTCACGTGCACACAAACATACATACATTGTTCGCTATTAAAATAGGTTATAACCTTATTACATCTGATGATTGGGTAACTGGTTTTATTGTTGAGTTAATGGGTTTTCTGTTGTATTAAATTGTTTATTTATTTATTTACTTATGTTTAATATTGTATAAGATTTAGTTTGTGTTTATTTATTTGTTTACTATTTTCGACATCACAACAACACTGAAAGATAAGTTCGACTGTGAAACTTGGATTTACGACTACATAATAAAAAACAAAGTCGATTTAATTTTTTTTTGAAGATGGGAAATCATCATAATCATCAATAATATAAAAACTACTTTTATATAATAGAAGGATTACATTCAGCAAAATTTCATCCAAGTTCATCTCTAGAGAACAATATCTATTATCCAATAAAAGTTCTAGGCAACGCAATCTGAAGTTTAACAGAACAGAATAAAGTTCAATTTGAAATTGAACAGATAGCAGTGTTTGCGTAACATTCGGTCACGTTTCAGGCTTCTAACTGGTTATCACATGTATTGTTACGAAGCTTGCACACTGGTATCGGATTGTTGGTAAATAATATTTGAAAACTGGGCTTTCATATAAATTTTAGGGATTTTTTTGTGGTTTTAATCTACACAGATTTGTGTCAAAAGGGGTTCTAGGTCAAAGGGAAGAAAGTGGAACTAGTTTTTGAAAAATTATCAGAATATAATTAATTAATTAATTAATTATCTAAGAACATTGGTGGATGACGATATGACTGGTGCAGTGATTGAGCAATTAAAAAAATATGACGTGTTCGCCGTTCTAATACCCAATTTGCAATAAAAAATAATAAAAAAAATAATTTCAATTACATTTCATTTCATTTAATTTCAATTACATTGCAGTTAATTTATTTTTAATTTCATTTAATTTCAATTACATTTCATTTAATTTCAATTATATTTCATTTAATTTCAATTACATTTCATTTAATTTCAATTACATTTCATTTAATTTAAATTACATTTTTATTAAATTTCATTCAATTTCAATTACTTTTCAACTCAATTATTACATTTCATTTGAAGTATTATACGGCGAAAATATTTGTATAAACCTATATGTATAGGTTTTCCTAGTGCGAGTCAAGTAACGAATTTTGTGCGAAATTTGTAACGTTGACGATTTATTTATTCAACCCAATTCCTTACAAATTAGGTGAAAATCAAACAATACACTTTTAATTACAATAACGCGTGAACTAATTACTTTGCTAAGTACGAACTTATTGAATAGTATTATACTTATTAGCCACAGTTTGGAGAAACCTCGTGTTTACTGTGACGCAGTTTTCATCACGTGACGAAGGTTCTAGACTGTTTAAATAGGTTAGTGGAGGATTTGTTGGTTTGTCTGTCTGTTGTAACTTTCAGCAGTTTGTGTTAGGGAGAAGAAAAGTTGCATACATCATCAGTATCATGTTTCAAAGCTTTTGAAAGTAAGACCAACGGTCATTTTTTTTTATATCAGGTCTTTTCTTATTCTGATGCAAAGAAATCTTATAGAAAAATAGTAACAGAACAATTTCAACTTTCAAAAATACTGTATAGTAAACATTTAACAAAATGAACAGTAGTCATCTGTAGTCCTTTTTAGGAATCCGTAGCCAAATGGCAAAAAGGGAACCCTTATAGATTCGTCATGTCTGTCTGTCTGTCTGTCTGTCTGTCCGTCCGTATGTCACAGCCATTTTTTTCCAAAACCATAAGAGCTATACTGTTGAAACTTGCTGAGTGGATGTATTCTGTAAAGATTCTGATACAAAAATAGAAAATAAATAAAAAAATTTGGGGGTCCCCCATAGAACTTAAACTCAAAAAAATTTTTTTTCATCATACCCTAATGTGTGGGGTATCTATGGATAGGTCTTTAAAAATGATATTGAGTTTTCTAATATAATTTTCTCTAAACTGAATAGTTTGCGCGAGAGACACTTTCAAAGTGGTAAAATGTTGGTCCCCCCCCCGTAACTTCCAAAATAAGAGTATGATAAATAAAAAAATATATATGATATACATTACCATGTAAACTTCCACCGAAAATTGGTTTGAACGAGATCTAGTAAATAGTTTTTTTAATACGTCATAAACCGTATATCGTAATTTACCTTTCATTCAATCAACTCAAATATAACAAGAACTTTATATTATGTTACTTGCTGCTACGGAACCCTTTATGAGCGAGTCCGACTCGTACTTGGTCGGTTTTTCTAACTATAAGCGTTGGCTTCAAGTCTGGATTTTCCAGGAAGTCGGTCCCACGATACTCCAGACTACCCGTCACAACTGTCAAAGTTTTTAGTTTTAGTTAGGGACTTTACATGTTTTCCAAAGCGCGGAATTTCAGTAATTAATTAATTCTAATTTACAGGCATACCCATGGTATAAACTAGTATTTATCACATACAAACATGGCCTTGAAACTCCATGCCAGTCGATTTGTTTCCAATTGTAACAATATTGGTTGAACATTACAAATTACTGTTTTCTCAAAGTTCTATAGGAAAATGCCTAATTGTTAAGATTTCCATTGTTTTTGAAGGTTATGTGTTCAAAGGATCTTTGTTGTTGTTTGTTGTTCATGTTTGTTGTTGTTTTTATCTGGAAGCTTGAAATGTATGTGCGTAGTTCCTGATTTTAGTTAAAGTTGTGTCGGTAGGTCTTCTATTCTGTTTTTATACCTAAATAATGGCAACCAAAGCCGATGTCGACTATTCTGCCAATCTCAAAGTGCATTTAATTTCAGGAGTGTGTAAGAAAAAAAAACAAAAAAAGAATGAAAAGAAAAATAATAATCTGAATCAGTAAGCTAATTTAGTAGATTAACTCGGTAGAATTATACAATAACCTGTCGACGACCAAGTGACAGCCGGCTGTCTCGCTGCTATTGTATTTCTATTGTGTCTCGAATCACGTATGTTTGATGGATTAATTAAACAATAATAATAATAATAATTAAACATTAAAAAAATATGTAATACATATTTTGTTCATGAAAGAAATTTTATTGAATGTAGAGGTATGTATTCTGTAAATGTAAAAGATCTGTGTATGTAATGTATTTTGCAACTCAAAATGCGATACCATATTTATTTTCTGACAAACTGTATATTTTAATAATAAATTTCTTGATAATTGTCACTAATAAAAAATTGTTTTTATTTTTATAACAGACACAATAAAAATTAATATGCGATAATTTATTTAAAATGATTCAGATACAAGCGCTGATATTTTTTTTTTGTCATGTTCGTGAACGGAGATTATTTTTTATTTATTTGATTTTTACTATTGTAATATTTTACTCTACTTTTAACATGCACGACTCGTTAATAGTTTTCACGTTGATTCTTAGATTCCACATGATTCAGAGACACACAGTTTTCTACGTATTTAATATAAAAGCACATTTTTTTGTTTAAATTGTCCGGCTTAAACAGCTGGCTCGAAATTTCTGAAAAAAAAAATGGAAATTGGTAGTCCATATGATGAAATCTAATGGACAACTATACCGGCTTCGATAATAAATAAGGCCCGTATTAATAGACGTCACTCAACTCCGAGACGCTCTCAAGTCTCTTGCTGTCCTTGTCATTCGAAAGGGAAAAAATAAGGACAGCAATAAATTTGAGAGCGTCTCAGAATTGAGTGACGTCTATTAATACGGGCCTAAGTTTCAGGATTAGAATATAGATCGCGCGCGATTCTTGGAGGAAGTGTGGCTTTATGAAGTATTTTTATTAAATAACAACTTTTTGCTTGCGATCGTAAAAATAATGATTAAGAATTTGCGCAGCTTTGGAAATTAATTACGATTGTTTTTGTTAATTTCTATTTTTTAAACATAAATAGTTATGAGAATTAATTATAATTTATATTCTCTACCACCGTTTCCCGCGGTTTTGTCCCCCTATTTTCATACAAACAATTCCCATCCAAACCCCCGTCAGGTGCTAATTTTTTTTCTTTCTCCCGCTTCTTATAAAAATGTACTTTAGTGTAATTTTCAAGTTTCTAGGTCTAATCTAACAACACTGAAAGATAAGTTCAACTTTGTAACTTGGATTTACGACTACATAATAAAAAACAAAGCCGATTTACTTTTTTTTGAGGATGAAAAATCATCAAATGACTTCTCCCGCCCTGCGCGGGGCGGGAGGGAGTGTCAGACTTTTACTAAAACTCACCATTGTTTCTTCGGTTGTCCTTTATGTTCCGGGGCCACGGTAACTACCTATTAGAACTATTTTGCAATCCCGGTGATTTTCACGGATGAGATTGAGAAATTGAAATCAGGCTAACACCATGTAAAGACGTTGGTCCTTACATCATTTATAGACCTTTGAAAATTATTTTGAATTGTCAGAAGCTAAGAAATCTGACCACCAGTATAGTCAAGGGATACCTAATATTGGGTCTTGGAGGTCTGATAGGCAGTAGCTCCATGATTTCAGCTGCAACCACGGTTAGATTGGTAACCGGCCATAACGTAGTTGGGGTAGGGCTAGGGAGATACCGCCGGCCTCATCACCATTGAGGCGATCCGACCAGTGCTTGACGATTGGCTCGGGAGACGGCACGGCTCCCTGACGTTTCGTGTGCCGCAGGTGCTCTCGGGGCATGGTTGCTTCGGGAGGTACCTGTGTCGCATTAACAGGGAGCCGGACGCTCGGTGTCACCACTGCGTCGACTGTCGGGAGGACACGGCGTGGCATACGCTGGCACAGTGTGCCGCTTGGGAGGAGCCGCGCCGTGCTCTCATCTCTGTAGTAGGTAGCAAACTGTCGCTGCCGGCCGTAGTCAGTTCAATAGTCGGCAGCGCAGAGTCCTGGGACGCAGTCGTCTCCTTCTGCGAAAATGTTATCGCGCAGAAGGAAGCTGCGGAAAGAGAGAGAGAGATTTCTACTTCTCTCCCAACCCGCAGCAGGCGTACCGGGCGTCGGAGAAGGGCGTACGCTGCCCTCCTCCGGCTCCCCTAAATGGGTCCAGGGGCGATGGACTTGGGGACGTACCAGCCGGGGATTGCGGAGGTTGCATTAGTTACCGCGATCCTCGGCGAAGGTGAAAGAAGGAACACCGGGGTGGTTTTTAGTCAGTATGAGTCTGACAGACCCCTTCACCCCCCCCCCCCCAGGTCCAAGGACATTCATAAGGATTTTCCGCCCGGAACAAAAAAAAGGGCTAGGGAGATGATAATAAGTCGAAAAAATGTCAAATGCGCATTTGCCAAAGAAAAACCTACATATCAATCCCGTCTAAAGTTCAAAACAGCATAAACACAAACACATAATAAAAAAAACAATACCTATTATACGTAATAAACTGCACACATAATAAACTTCAAGTGTTTGTGCATCTGTTGCGCAATTGTACTGCACTAATAGTTGCTATTTCATTGCGCTTGCGTTGTATCACGTTTTTAGCTGAGAGCAGTACATTTCAATTATTGTTCTATCTATCAATCAATATAATGTATTTACTATTAGTATGGGGTGCTGTATATTTAGGGTTTTGTAACGATACGGGATAGACCGTTGGAACGCAAAGTCCGTTTTTATATTAATATTTTTTATTATTATTTATTTATCATGATATATAAAAAATGCACACAGGCAGACTTAAATTTTGTATAGAGACTGCATTAAGATTTGACTGACTATATGGAGAAAACCCTTGACCGATTTAATTATTGTTGTGTTTGATATTCCAGAAATCGGTAACAATGTAAAACAACAAACAAAAACAGAAAGAAAGCCGTGCTTCCGAAAAGATATTTTTCTGTTTCTATTTTTTAAAGATCGTTGTATAAAATAAAAAGTATTTTTTATCAGCGACTGGTGCTTGAAAATCGACATGCAACTGAAGTCACGGGCAAAAGCTAGGCATACGGTTATGCCTCAACTAGGGTGCAACTTAAACCTTCACACACGTGATACGAGACACAATAGAAAGACAATAGCAGCGCGACAGCCGGCTGTCGGTTGGTCGTCGAATCTAATAAAATTCTAATGAACAGTTATACCGCATAACTGTTGTTTTCACGATCAAAGCACGTTTTGTTATTATGTAATAGTTTAGTTTCTTTAGATAACCTTAGCATTGAACGTGAGAATAAATATTTATATACAATGGAGATTTATTGAGTCGTTTTTTGTGTGTTTAATTTATTTCACAAGTTAATTTATTGAAGAACTAGCTTTTGCCCGCGACTTCGTCCACGTGGATTAATAGTTCCCGTTCCCGGAGGATTTCCGGGATGAAAACTATCCTATGTCCTTTCTCGGGTCCCAGACTATATCTGTACCAAATTTCATTCAAATCGGTTTAGTGGTTTAGGCGTGAAGAAGAGACAGACAGACAGAGTTACTTTCGCATTTATAATATTAGTACGGATGCACAAGTTTGTATTAAATGCGAAGACGTTTATTAAGATTTTGTGTATCGTGAAAAGGCATTGACTAAATAAAGTTCTTAAAATTTATTTGGTGTAAAAGATCTTTTTTTTTTGGAAAATCCTACCACTCTTTTTCCAAACATTACACCTCTTGAAATCCAGAATCAACAATGGCGTCCACCACAAAAGATCCGAGCAATGAAGCTTTACGAGCCCCGGAAAGACAGACAATTATCTTGGATCCCGCAACGAAATTAATCAGAAAGGAACAGCGCAGAGGTAAGAAAAAGAAATAACTTCTTATTCCATCCATATTAAGCACCAGAAAACAGAAAAAAACTAAGAAAATAGGGGTTACATCTGGAAGAAGTCCAGATTGGCTAGCACCTTGGGTACAATTAATTAAAATACCAGGTCCTAAATATAATGACGCAGAACAGGTATTTCTAAAGGAGCTCATCCTCTTACTCTCTTGGTCCGTTACAGACTTAAACCCAGCGGTATTTTCTGCTGAAATGAATCAGGAGTCCGGTATACCCTTGATGAATAATCTCTGATTGGATGGAGCTGAGGAACCCTGGGCTAAAGTGGTGACAAACATGATGACCAATGATTAAGTCTGTTTTGCTTGGCCGATGTATTATTTAGATGGTATTAGTAATTAAAAGACGGGTGCATTTCCTCCTAAAATTCGAGGTATCGAAGCCTGAGTCAGACATTTTTGTTAATCGACTTCCGTTTTCCGACATTGTTTGTCGCAGATTTGGTGTTGTAGCGTTTCAAGTGCAATTATTTACCTTTTGATTTGATTTTTAATCTCCAATTTAGGGTTTTGAATTTTTAGGGTTACTAAACCCGAGTAGAGACTTGAAATTTTCATAGAATGTATATTACAACGTTAATAAAAATAAAATAAATTTAAAATAATAATGGTTCTATTATAACATTGACGAAACATAAAATTATTTAAAATTTCATAAAAGGTGTGTTTGTTTTTTCTTTCAGTGTAATTATTGTATTTAGCTCAGAATAAAACCCTTCCTCTACGAATTCGACTCGCACTTGACCAGTCTTTTTTATTTGTTGACGCCATTGAGTTGTATAAACAAAACCAAAAACCAAAATAAATGACCTAACATCCTGTCACCAAAAATAAAATTATTAAAAACACATGTAAATCTACTGAAAAATTCCTATTTATACACATTCAACACAATCAGTGAAATCTGAAAATTTCCATAAATACATTTGAGATCGTGTCCAAATTATAATTTCTTTTTTCTAGAAATTTTCGGGTGTTAATATGTATGTGTTTGCTTACACCATGTATAATGTATGTATGTATGTGTAAACGCATGCGTAGAAACGTGTGTGAAACACGTTGAAGTTCACGTGCGTTAAATCGTGCGCTTGCGACGATGATAAGCTAGGGTTGGCAATGGAAATGATTGGGGAGAAAAGATGGCTTAAAAAAAATTTTTTTAGTGCGTGTGTTTGCCGTCGACGTCCTAAACGGCTGGACCGATTTGGTTGAAATTTTGTGTGTGTATTTCAATGGGGTCTTGGATCGTTTAAACCACAATTGAACAATTGCTATAGGCATACTTCATGCATGCATATATTTATACTTCATGCAGACAGGTACAAAGGCGATAAGATGAGAAGATGAAGATAAGTCCGATAAGATGTCTCTGAAAAACTGCCTTAGGCATTCTCTACAGACAACTCAGAGTGGTGCACAGATAACATTTTTCTCGTTTTGTATCTCAAAAGATTCCTGATATCCAAAAGTAAACATCTATTTATGTTTTTTTTCAGAATATTTGACACAGTACTTCCATGTAAGAATATATATTATGTAATATATCAGAGCCACATAGGCAAACAATGAAGCTCTATGCCTCCTATCCCTAGCGTTTTATGAGCGTTGACGCTTTTCCGACGTCAGATATTGTATACATTATCGGCGTCCGGCGTTACTCCGCAGGTCTAATGTATGACATAATTACAGACGCTGAAGAAACGCTAACGCTCAAAAAACGCCAGTAAGGTTGTGGCCCTAAACAAAAAGAATCAAAATAGCTAAAGAGATCCGCCATAATTCTCTGAATTGCCATCCAATGTGGTAAAGCCACCAGTCTCTTGGACATTTTTCCTGCTGACGGCGATTAGGAGGAAATTTGGTAATATATTAGTTTTTACCCACGACGGAATTTAGGAAAAAATACTTCATTCTTATAACCCATGATTAAGAGTAGTGAGAGTAGGGTAGTTCCTACCTACTCTCTTTTAACAGTAGGTTTTAAGAAGTAAATATTTTGTCGGTAGGTATTAAAAATAAATAATAATAGTAGTATATACTCTCTACTCTACCTTAATAGTAGTATATACCTACTCTCTGCTCTATCCTAGTACATACACTCTTTTAGTCGGAGGATTTTGGAAAAAAAATATTCAATACTTTTTTTGATTAAGAACATTTTTTTTTGTATTATTCTCTTAGAATAATGTTTGTATTTAGTATATTATTATTATAATTTTTTTTAATTAAAATGTTGCCAAAAACCACATGGAAAGGCATCTGCGAGGCGTATTAAAGATGTATTAATAAAAAATTTCCACCAATTATATTATGGTCGAAATTGATATTTTTACCATGTTCCTGGGGTGAATTTGTATAAATATTATTGTTTACATTATCTCAGAGACAGGTAGTTTTTAAATTAATTTTAGTTGTCTGTGTGTGACTTGACGGTCATATTAGGTTAATATTGCCCGAGGCTAAAGCGACTACGGGGCTATTGTACCTAAATTAAAGATTATTATATTAAAAACCCTTTAATAACGAAGTTGTTAAAAACCTTCAAACATACGGGGTTCGAGACACAATAGAAAGACAATAGCAGTGCGACAAAGTACGACGAAGTACGTCGAATGGTTAATTAGTTACCATAGCCCCGTAGTCGCTTTAGCCCCGGGGCACATATTATAATGGTAGTTAAATGTCATGTTGATCTAGTGGTTAAGTCGCCCGTCTCTAATATAGATGGTTCGAATCCGGGCACGTACCAATGTGACCTCTTCAATTTGTATCTTAGATATCACAGCCTTCCAACCTTCTCTTATGAGAAGAGGCCTTAACTCTGCCGTGGGTCAATAATAGGCTGCTATTATTTATTTATTTAATAAATGAATGTCTATATATGGTGGTGACCACTTAATTTCAGGTGGGCTTTCAGCTTGTTTACCATCCAATGACATAAAACAATTAATTGCTTAATTAATTAATTCCCCTCAACTGTCGTTACGAACACCCGTGTGCTCGTAAGGAAAACTTCAAAAAAAGACTTCAACTGTCGCGCGAACACACGGGTGCTCGTAACCGATCGCTCACCATACACCAAATCTTAAAAAATGACGACAGTTAGGGGATTTATTGAAGAATGTTCCGACTGGCGAGAGGTTAATTAATAATTTTAAAACGTTTTCAGAAAAAATACTGTACTGAATTCTGAGCATTGCACATTCTTCAAATTTAAGTAAAAATGTATGAATGGGCTTGAATGAAGTAGTCGATTTTCTTTTTTTAGACATTAAACGTGTGCGTAAAGAAATGAATTGCTGACACATACGCCATGAGTTTTATAGGGCTACCACTCAAGAATATGTTAAAGGGATTCTAGATCAGTGACTTATAAATTAAATCACCACGGGAGGACACTGGCTCCTGCAACACAGTTTTTACTAGCGCAGGAGGCAGGGAAATCCATTCCTTGTACATTTTATTTTATGCCAATAAATTTATTTTATTTTTTTATTTTTTAAATCTTTTTTTTTCTTTTAATAGTAAGTTGAGCTTTTTGGCGGTACACATTACACAGTCGAAATGACTGGAGCTAGAAATTACAACTTTTTAGATATTTTACCCTTAAGGCCGTTTGTCCATCGTCGCCGTCACCGTCACGTCAACGAGAACGAGATGACGACGAGCCGATATTTGTATGAGGGAACTGCGGCGGGGACACACAGCCTAACAGGGTAAAATCACTACATAGTATAAAACAAAGTCGCTATCCGTTGTCTGTCCCTATTGTGACATCGCCCGAACTCCCTACCGCGCCACCTCTCCGCGCACCCCGGACCTCGGGTGCCTACTTAAGCCGCAGCGGACCAGCCTCTGCCCTTTCCTGCGCCGGCGACAACTAAGGCTCCACTCATCATAACGGGAGTCACGAAGATTAGCACCTTGTAACCCACTTTTCTAACCCTGAGTCTCTGTAATCCTAAATTCTCGTGTTTTTCTTGTTACAATAAACCTTTGTAAACTTTTGTTGTCGAGTGTGAATTTATCTCCACTACACATTACCCCCTTTCACGCCACACTGTGTATGCTTAGATCTTTAAAACTACGCAACGGATTTTAATGCGGTTTATGCTCTATTTTAATAGATAGAGTGATTCCTAAGGAAGGTTTACATGTATAATACATGCATATTATAGTAGAGGAAAGCCGGGATTTTTAAAGATTTGTAACACCCGTGCGAAGCTGGGGCGGAAGCTTAGAAGATAAAGTATAATAGTAAGTAGATAAAGTGTAGTAGTAGTAGTATATGTATTTATTATTATGGTATATAATGTATAATATATGTATATATATTCTACTGTTACTTATAAAATTTTATTTATATCTTTGCACCTGCCATGTTTTGTCTCTGCATCACCCTAAGGTAGACTGGTAGATAATGCCCAAGGCATTAAGTCCGCCGTTGTGCATTGTTTTTGTACATGTGCATAAAGTTTTTTTAAATAAATAAAATAAATAAATAAAGTGTTGTATGCAATTGGGCTTCACGAAACAGATCTAGAGTTAAAAAAAAATTGGTTAGCAAAACTCAAGCAAAAAAAAAACTATTTTACGCACTTAGTAACAAAAAAAACTGAATGTAAAATGTAATGCTAATAACTAGTACTGTATTAATAATTCTGAACGTTATACAATCATCTACATTTACACGTGTAAAGATTTATAATGATATGAAAAGAAAAACTTGTTTGTCTATTTTATTCACATGAAAAGTAAAAAACTTCTGATTTGAATTACATGAAACTTTCACTATGGAATATAGCTATTGAGATAAATTTAGATTTTGTTTTTTTCCACTTTCCTTTTACGAAAAACGACAGGTATTAATTGATTATGGATAAGATTTTTTTTTGTATTAGATTCCTATATTAAAGTTGTAAATCTATATAAATATGTTACCGGCCAAACCCGATTTCAGAACAAACTAGTTTTGCCTAGGCTAAACTAGTTCTTCCTCGCCTCGACTCAGGGCACCCCGACTCGGACAGGTTAGGTTAGAAGGCTAAAGGCTCATTAGAGCCACCCGGCAGCCACTCCGCACCGCCTCGCCTCCTGCGGCTAGTATTCTTTATACGGACTTGTATGGGCAATAATGGGCATGCGCTCACTATGTCAACTCCGTAGCGGCACCGGATCGCCTCGGTTATAAGGCGAGTCGGTGCGGAGTGGCTGCCGGGTGGCTGTAATGAGCTATGACCTTAAAACGGGAGCGAAGCGGAGCTCCCGCCTCAGCCTTCGTGGTTTTTTTTTTAAACCACCCAGAAATAGGTGTCCGTCCTCCGTCGACCTATCTTAGACTAGTTTATATCCCATCCATAAAAAAGTTATCTATTAACGAATGTTTTAAAAGTTGGACCAGATTATTATATTATTATTTACTCTTTAGTTTTAAATCTGTTTCGCATTAGACCAGTTTTTTAACCAAACCTTAAAAAATAAAACAAAATAAAGTGGCGCCATGGCACTCAAAGCATGACAAAGCTATACTACATACTTACTATCCGTGCGAGCTAACATGGCACCTGGGTTGAATGAATGACATTTAAAGTACTAAGTGCAAAAAACGAGACGTTCGATTTTGGGCTAACACTATGACAGATGACAGGTATACGCTAACACAATTTTAAAAAATAAAAAATGTATTAAAAAAAATTGGAGACATTCATAAAAATACTAACAAATTAATTTAAAGCAAAGAACATTGTATGACTATATTTTTATTTGGTGTACATTGTGCTAGACCGGGCTCCATCATGAGTTAAATCCTTTCTAAATTTTATTTTATTTTTTAAATAGTCGCATTTATTTTGTGCTGAGTTGTTTCTCATATCATACTACGACGTTTTTAACGTGACAAAAAAAAAAAACTACTTAGAAACAAAGTTGTAAAAAAATTACGTGCACGCCTAAAAACTGTTTCTGCACATCCGCCATTTTAGTTAAACTTGTGCCGTATAATGTAGTAGTGATGCTAACGCTACTGTTAAGACGATAGCGGGGTGACGCGCGGGGTCGCGGGGAGAGGTTTGTTTTCGAGCCAGGTGCCATGTTATCTCGCACGAGTAGTACCTTTGTAAACAAACTCTTGGCAAGCACTACATAGCAGTTGTAACATAGAAGGCGCCGGAACAAAGTAGTGAATCAGTAACACTGGCACCCGCTCACGTGTAGTACCGTTATATCAAGTGCATGATTGATCTCGTCACGTTATTACATATGTAATACTAGCTATTGACAGGCCTGTTGGTCTAGTGGTTAGTAACCCTGCTAAGCCGGTCGTAGGTTCGATTTCTACCCAAGTGCTAAGGGCCCTAGACAATTGGCATTGTAGAATAGATTGTAGATTAGAATAGATTGTCAAATATATGGGGTTGACATAAGCTTTCGCTAAATAATTTGACATCTCCATACATTTGACAATCTATTCTATTTCGCTATCTATTTATTTATTTTTATTTATTTATTCTAGAATGCCACTTGTCTAGGCCCTAGACAAGAGATGATTGCTATAGCAGACTTGCCCCCTAGACTCTAGGGGGCAAGTCTGCTATAGCAATCGTATCTCAATGGTCAGTCATTGACCGGATATTTGACAACTTGTAATGTGTCAAAAGTTTGACGTTACACGTCAAAAATCGATCATTGTACCACTATTGTAATAGTAGACTTGAGCCTCAGGAAAAACTTTGTGTGGTGAGCGTAATTGTTTGTTCTGGGCCTGGGTGTAATTTAGATAATATATATGCATTTGTAAATTAAATTAGCATGTATATTAGTAGTCTGGTTTCCAGAACACAAGCTCTGCTTAGGGATCAGATGGCCGTGTGTGATTTGTCCCATGATATTTTACTTTACAACAACTACATACATGCCACATCTCACGAACATAAAACAAATAATTTATCAACAAGATAATAACGATTAATATCATAACATAACATGCATAATGCGTGTACAGGATTTTTATACATAACAGATAATAGGAAGTGCAACTTACGTCGAGCCCCTTGATAAGACACGATCGAATTGCGCAATATAAACAATATAGGTCTGATCACGTTTTGTAGACCATTTATTTTTTTGTGATTTGGTGAGTGGGAAATCATCCAATGACTGCTCCCGTCCTGGGTGCGGCGGGAGGGCGTGTCAGACTCTTACTGACTAAAACCCACTCATGTTCCTTCGATTGCCCTTTATGTTCCAGGTCACGGTAACTATTATAAACATTCCGCAACCCCGGCAGGCGTTGGCCCTGTTGGGCCCCTTCCTGTGCTGACTCCTTCTCTTTGAGGCGCGCGTGGAACGCGGTCCTGGTCCTAGCCGGGCGGCGAGCTACCCATCGCTCGCCATCCGCAGAACCGCGCCTACGGTGGCCGGTAGTCGACTTGCGACTCTCGACGTCTTCGCCTGGGTCTTTTTGTAGACCATTAGGGCAGTAAGTAATAATACTAGCTGTCCCCTGCGGTTTTGCTCACGTCTAAGAAAGATACGGACCCAGTAATTTCAAGTCAGTGTCTGTCTGTCTGTTATTCCGTCTTTCACGGCAAAGCGGAGAAACGAATTGACGTGATTTTTTAAGTCGAGATAGTTGAAAGTATGGAGAGTGACATAGGCTACTTTTTGTCACTTTCTAACGCGAGCGAAGCCGCAGGCAAAAGCTCGTCTGATATAATTCTATATCGACCCACACTGCGGTCGAGTTAGATCTATTCATATCTCATAAACACACTAGTTGCATAATATCTCTAATTGGCTGATGTCTGATGCATGCTCACGTTTTGTATACTATGATCTTCACGTGGGGTTTGTAAGCGTGTAGGTTTTGTAGTGCGTTAAAAGCAGTTATTATGCTAATGTTTTTTCGCATTTTTTGTCAAATAAAACGGACACTTACTACGTGAGGGCATCGAGAAAATATGAAATTGAAATTAAGTATTATAACAGTTTATTTATTTATTGAACTCATTGTACTAACACCGTACATAGGACTTAATGTCTTAGTTTATGTAGTATGTAGGGCTAAAATGGAACAAGTTTGTATTAGCCAGTAGAAGTCTGACACTTCCTTCCGCTCCGCCCAGAGCGAAGGTAAAGTAATTTTACCTCAGCTTCAGTGCCATCTGTTTTAGACTTACTTGATGAGCCAGTTAGGAAGGGACCCAGTGGAATGACCATATGCCGTAGAAGCTGAATAGGCCTTCAGTGTGGGATGCATGCTAGTGCGGAAAATAGAGCAAGTAATATAAGAACATCATTCGAAGATATATATTTGAGATAGTTAAACCTGTTCATGTCTTTTGACGGGCCTGTTGGTCTAGTGGTCAGTGACCCTGACTGCTAAGCCAGAGGTCGATTTCCACCCAGGACAAACTTTGTGTGATGAGCATAATTGTTTGTTCTGTGTCTGGGTGTTATTTATCTATAACATGTATGTATTTAAAAATAATATAAGTATGTATCAGTTGTCTGATTACCGTAACACAAGCTCTGCTTAGCTTGGGATCAAATAGCCGTGTGTAAGATGCCCAGGATATTTATTTATTTATTTTACATCGTCAAGTGGCTGATTGAAATTAAATTAATAGAAAGTCCATCTGTCCTTAATGTATTAAACCAAATTTTATGGTACAATCATAGTCTTCATAATTATACGTACTTCAGTACATTATACCAGCTAAAATTACAACACACCATTCCTCACACATAGTCTACATCGATCTATATTTAGCCAATGAAAACAAAGTTGTGTAATGTACTACCAAGTACTTATACTACTTGGCTGAAGCACTGGTCACGTTCCCTGGTACCTAGTCATGAGCACGTGTGATGGTAGCAGCACGTGTATTTATTACGACGCCATAGAGTGGGTTTATTGATCTGTGGCCGGTTAAGTGGAAGGAATCTATGAAGGACAGAAGGGTGGAAGGGGGAGGGTGTTGAGGAGGTATTTGTTTAAACAGTAACGGCTACCGGCATTCTGATGTGTCAAAAACTTCCAGCGCGAGGAAATAAAGAAGATCAACCAGAAAGGTGCTCTTGTCATACCTTTTTTATCTGGGGGTGGAAAATCCATATGTCCTTCAAACGGGGCGCTTTCAGCTCTTGCTGACTAAAAACCAATTCAGTGTTCCTTTTCCCAAATACGCCGAGGATCGAGGAAATAGATGCAATATCCGCAATCCCTAGCTGGTGCGGCACCCCTTACAGCAAAAACGCGTTACCTATGAATTGAAAAGTCGCAAGGTTTTTTGCATTTATTCATTTTGTGAGTCTTAAGTACCTATCAGATCAATATGATATTTTTGAAAAAAATAGAAGAATTTTGTTTTTCGTCATCAACCTCATCTTCATCATTTTGTTTTGAACTCTTATTGTACCTTTCCTGTAATTAGGTAAATTGGTGGCAGTTTTGGGGATGGGAAATCATCAAATGACTTTTCTCGACCTGGGCGAGGCGGAAGGGTAAATCAGACTTTTACTGACTAAAACCCACTCTTATTCCTTCGGTTGCCCTTTATGTTCCGGGGCTACGACGATTCAATTGTTTAACATTATTCATCTAAGGATCATCATTGATCTAAGTATAGTCCTACGATCGTTACCTATAATTATATAGCCCACACTTCCCCAGCTTATTCATAGTCAAAGTATTATTGTGTAATTCAATTACTTGGCATGATTACTATAATTATAGTGAACACGTTGTGCAGTGTCATCATGACACTGCAAGAAAGGGTAGAGGATCCTCCCGAAAAGGAATAATAGGAATTGAGGGGGGGTTTTTATCGACAACGTGATATCTATACTTATATTATTTGAAGAGTCTAGAGTAATATTTAGAGTCTCGAGTAATATATTGTCTGAAGAGTTTGTTTGGTGGAACGCACTAATCTCAAGAACAACTGGGTCGAATTGGAAAATTATTTAATTATATATTAATGTTTGATGAGCTGTAAGTATGTTAATTCATTGCAAACATACCATGTTACAATGTCGGACTTGGCAATGACTTCTAAAACGTAATTAGCAGAGATATAATTATATAAGCCAACATAATTGAATGTATTATTATATAACATTACTAGCGGTATTCTGCGGTTTCACCCGCAACTTTAGTTACTACTATGCTCCCGTAGTTCGTAACGTGATAATATATGGTCAGATCCAACACAACAAGATTTTTTAAATTCGAACCGATACTTCCTGACAAACGAACAAACAAAATATTATTTTTTGAGTGCCATCCTCAAAAAAAAATATTTTGTCTATCTAATGTAATCATCAGATTACTTTTCCCGCCCTGGGCGAGGCAGGAAGGAGTGTCAGACTTTTACTGACTAAACCATGCTCTTGTTCGTTCAGTTGCCCTTTATGTTCCGGGGCCGCGGTAACTATTAGAACAACCCACAAACAAAATCTTCAGCTCTATTATATTAGTATAGATACGAATTAAAACTACATTGTATCCTGACCCCGGCTACATATAAATATAATAATTAAACCAGTTCGTAGGAAAACATGTCATCCTTATAGAGAAACCTTACCACTGACCTTACGGAAGGTCAAGGTCAAACGAGCAAAGTTGTAGCTTGCATAATAATATGCAACTTTGCCCAACTTCCTGCTTCATCGGTCGGAAGGCATTGATCGTTTAGATTACCTATTCTAATGATCCGAGTATAGTAAGTATTTTTAAATTTTTATGCTAAGTTCCGGTATGCGGTATAATTTTTTTTTTTGCATAGATTACGAAAAGCATGAGGAGTTTATCACTGATTTTTAAGTAGCAAGCTGGTGTTTAGAAGTTTATTTATTTATTTATTAGCTTTCACCAGCGGGTTCGCTTTGAAATCATGTATCCAGAAGCTTGGGCTGTGCCTTGATATATCAAGCATCCATCTGCCAATCAGATTTCCTTTTTATATATACCTATAGCTTTATGTTGTATCATTAGTAGTTTTAACTGAGGCTTAAGGGTAAAAATAAATATTATCTTATGCTGGTTAACAGAACCAGCATAAGATAATATTTATTTTTGCTTCAAGGAACAAAATTCTCTTGGATAAGACCCCGTGGATGCAAGAATCTGTCAGACTCTTACTCTGAATAAGAAAATATTTTTGGAAATTCCAATTAGTAAAATAGGGCATGGGAGTTCCGGCATTCACGCGGACAAAGCCGCATGCGAAGGGTTATGAAAATGTTGTAATAGTTACCGTGGCCCCGGAACATAAAGGGCAACCGAAGGAACATGGGTGGGTTTTAGTCATTAAAAGTCTGACACGCCCTCCTGCCCCGCCCAAGGCGGGAGAAGTGATTTGATGATTTCCCACCCACTAAAAATAAAGCCGCATGCAAAAACTATGTCAACATCATCAGCTCCCTAACCTTTTCCCAACTATGTTCAAACCGGATTCAGCTGCATACCAGTGTTTTACGTGAAGCGACTGCCTATCAGACCCTCACAACCCTGTAACTGGGCGACACGATACCCTTTGGTTAGACTGGTCAGACTTTCTGGCTTCTGAATACGCGTAACAAAGTTCTACGATGACAACCGGGACCAACGGCTTAACGTGCTTTCCGAGGCACGGGATGCCAGTGATGTCTAAGATAAACTTTAGAAAGTACATAATTATGAAAGCAAAAACTATGTAGTATAAAATAAAATAGTTGAAACTAACACAATACTAAACAACAAAGCATACTTACATAACAGTAATTACAGATTCTCGTCAGCTCCTCAGTGACCTGACCCAGGGTCGGAGGAAGGTCCTGAGCCCGCATTCAGTGCGCATGCGCGGAAGTAACAAGGATGTATGTCAGTGATGATATCGATAGACCTTCGATATGGCATTGAGTTTCTGATAGGAGTTATTTGGCAGTTACGGTAATGTTATTGTAGTCGGTAATGTTAAGTTAGTGAAGGTAAATTCAATTAATTCTTTTTCTTGCAACAAATTAAGGTTGGCTTCCAATCTAAAGCCCCGTATTCATAGAAAACATTTTGTTTAGCAACATGGTTGCATAAACATGTTGACGAGTTGCTGTCATCATATTACGGGCAACACTTGTGTTGCGGTGTTGATCACGCCATACTGCAGAGTTGACGCCCGGCGAGCGACAACATCAGTTGATCAACAGTTGCTAAACAAATGTTTACTGTGAATACGGGGCTTTACAGTGTGTGAATTCTACAGTACTATACAGGGTGGAACGTTTTAATGGGCCTGGGATAAAAACTACGTCATGGTCCAGTGGCTAAGTCTTCCTCTATCATAACAAAAAGAAACTTGGCTACCAGATTCTAAGATTTCTGGATTGGAATAATTGTTATTTTGTAATAAACGACCTAGATCCGGCTTCACACGGGTATCCATACTAATATTATAAATGGGAAAGTGTGTCTGTCTGTCTGTCTGTTTGTCTTTCTTTCACGGCAAAACGGAGCGATGAATTGACGTGATTTTTTGAATGGAGATAGTTGAAGGGATGGAGAGTAACATAGGCTACTTTTTGTCTCTTTCTAACGCGAGCGAAGCCGCGGGAAAAAGCTAGTAAGTAATATTTAAAAAATCTCGGCTTTTCTCTAGTATAATATTCATGTATTATAGAAATAAACTTTGCTCTTGTTTTTCTCTATCTATTAAAGCAACCCTTATCAAAATCCGGTGCACAGTTTTAATTATCTAAGCATACATATGGAAAAACAGTCAGCGGAAAACGACTTAGATTTAAACTAGGTAGCGAAGCTCTATATCTTCACGCTTCTACCTACTGGAGCCAAGTAACAAAAGCACGGTTAAAACAAAGGCGACATCTAATGTTAAATATAATGACATTTCACGGCCATTCTATATATACAACTGCTATTACTACAAGATATAAATAAAACACTTTTCCTCTTTCACAAGGCTTCATTAAGGTAACTACGTTACATATAGTCATTAACTAAGCGTTTCCGTAATATTGACTAGAATATATAATTGTTTAGCCTTGGTTTTATAGGTTTAACCTAGGAATTATCGGAAAAACCGGAATTTTCCTAACAACTGTGTTTTGTATGTAATGAGTAAATAAATAGGTAATCTTGGGAAGACTTACTTATGGCTGTTTGATCCCAAACTAGGCAGAATCTGTGCTTTGGTAACAAAATATAATTTTAATAATTACTTAAAAGCTATTTACGAACTACATTACTACCATAAAATAAACATTAAAATATCCGTAGGTACTAATATTATAAATGCGAAAGTAACTCTGTCTGTTTGTCTGTCTCTTCTTCACGCCTAAACCACCGACCCGATTCAAATGAAATTTGGTACAGATATAGTCTGGGACCCGAGAAAGGACATAGGATAGTTTTCATCCCGGAAATCCCCCGGGAACGGTAACTAATAATCAACGCGGACTAAGTCGCGGGCAAAGGCTGGTTTATAAATAACTAATGTTATTATTCGTCGTGACGGCCAATGGTATAATAGCTGAGAGCCACGACTAACACCTAAGGAGGCTCTCGCAAGGCAGCTGGATCAAGGGCCTAATGCAGAAGGCGGTACTCCTGCACACGTTGCGCATTGTTCAGCGATTCCTCTCTCTGAAGCCCTAACCATGGGTAACTTGGACCCTGTTCTCGATGCAACCTTTTTTATATTTTTAAATGTTATGATTTTTTTTATAAATATATTTAAATATGTATTAAAATGAAAAAAACAAAACAGCATCAAAAAGTCCTCCGCATCACTGTCAACCGGCGCCTAAGAAACCGGCAGCATTGCTTACACACACAATTAATTAATAACTAAGTTACAACCAGACACAGGAAACACAACAAACAATCATGTTCATTACTTAAACCTCTGTCCTGAGTGAAAATTGAACTACTTCGACCTTCCGGATTTGTAGTCAGGGGTTTTTTTTTGGTGAGTGGGAAATCATCAAATGGCTGATCCCGTCCTGGGTGCGACGGGAGGGCGTGTCAGACTTTTGCTGACTAAAACCTACTCATGTTCCTTCGCTTGCCCTTTATGTTCCGGGGTCACGGTAACTATTATAAACATTCCGCAACCCCGGCAGGCGTTGGGCCTGTTGGGCCCCTTTCCGTGCTGACTTCTCTTTGAGGCGCGCGTGGAACACTAACGCGCCGTCGCGTCGACGCGTTAGTAGTCAGGGTCACTAACCACTAGTGACTAGATCAACAGGTCAAAATAAGTACTATAGAGTTTCGAGCGTACCTTGTGGGGTGTGATTTTCGCTCTTTGGAAGTCAATATTATTTAAACCTTCGAAGACACGTGATTCTAGACTAGAGACACAATTAAAAGACAATAGCAGCGCGACAGCCAGCTGTCCCTTGGTGTTCGAGAGGTTGATAGATTATATGGCTTATTATAGGCTTAAACCCTATGTTTTCTGGGAGAAAATGCTTGTGGCATTAAGCCTGCCTGTGTACTGTTGTGCATAAAGTGTAAATAAATAAATAATAAAAGTACCGTCCCGAACACTCCTCAAAACTACTAACAATATTGTAATTTCTATTTCAAAAAGAGAGACCGCAATTCCGCAGCCGAAACACCGCCAAAATATTTATTTATTACTAATAATTATTCTGGGACAACTCACACACGGCCATCTGATCCCAATCTAAGCAGAGCTTGTGTTATGGTATCCAGACAACTGATACACATCCTTCCTATCCTACTAATAATATAATATATAATAATAATAATAATAATAGATCGATTAGAGCGTCGGGCAATGATTGTTGACATAGCCGTTCCACATGACGAGAACCTCGTTAAAGCCGAGAAGGATAAGCAATCCAAATACCTTGACTTGGCTCGCGAGGTTGTCGACATGTGGGACGTAGATTCAGCAGTCATTGTGCCGATAGTCGTGACGGCCAATGGCATAATAGCTAAGAGCCTCGATCTACACCTAAGGAGGCTCTCGCTAGGCAGCTGGATTAAGGGCCTGATGCAGAAGGCGGTACTCCTGGACACGGCGCGCATTGTCCGGCGATTCCTCTCTCTGGAGCCCTGACCATCGGTAGCTTGGACCCTGTTCCCGATGCCGGTGGGCTACTATTTTTTATATTTTTAAATGTTTTTATTATTTTTATAACAATATTTAAAAATGTAATTTATATGTATTTAAATGAAATAAATGGAATAATAATATTATAAATGCGAAAGTTTGTGAGGATGGATGTATGTGTGTGTGTATGTATGTATGTTTGTTACTCTTTCACGAAAAAACTACTAGACGGATTTGAATGGAACTTTGCAGCAATTTAGGTTATTTATCAGAGTAACACATAGGCTACAATTTATAATGATTTTATGTAATTTTAATCATAATGAAACGATAAGTGTCAATTAAGTCGGAAAAAAATCTTCCATCTGAGAGCTATCTTGGCGTGCGGTGCCTAAACCAATGGAGGTACATAAAAATGATGTACTGCAGGATTGTTTGTCTTAAATAGATCTAAATAAAAGTCCGCGACAACATATATCTACCTCTTATGTGCAAGCCAGTACGACCAAAATTGTGAACCATAAATTTAATTTAATTTGGTACTATTTTACAATGCACATATTAGTATATAATTATCAAACTCTTATCAAAATGAATACATTTTTCACATTAAGTATATAATGAAGATAAACTTTGTCTTTCACACTAAGTAATTTGGCAGAATAGTTTAAAAGTTATCACGATATGATTGACTTGAACGGAGCGCTTAACGGCAATAGAACATTCACGATGAAAGTTGGCTATGTGAAAGAATTATACTAGCACCAAGAAATGAGACAGTTGCGAAAATCAATAAAATTATCTTGGGCCAAGTAACCACCGATGCAACAACCCAACTCCATCCATCGACACAGTCATGTCATCTGAAGACTGTACGAGCTACCCCGGGGAGTTTCTTAACTCTTTGGAGCTATCCGGGGTGCCATCACACAAGCTCGAATTAACCTTTCAACGACCAACCGACAGCCGGCTGTCGGGCTGCTATTGTCTTTCTATTGTGTCTCAAATCACGTGTGTTCGAAGGATTAAAAGTCGGTATACCCGTTTTGTTAATGCGCAACTTGGACGCCCCGAGACTATGTAATGGCACTAGATTGCGAGTCATTAAACTAGGCACCAATTGTAACTGGAGAAGCTAAGGGTGAAAATGTTCCTATTTCACGCATCCCAATAATACCCAATAACTTACCCTTTAATTTCAAATGTTTACAGTTCCCACTTAAAGTTGCATTTTCTATGACTATTAATAAATCGCAAAGGCAAACTTTGAAGGTAGCGGGGATACATTTAGGCACGCCCTGTTTTTCCCATGCTCACATGTATCTAAATCCCAAAATCTAGGTACACATTTACGCTGAATAAAAAAACAAATAACATAGTATACGGGAGTATATTGCAGTAAAAACACAGATAATTTAACACAGATGTTCACCTGTTCCGATTACATACATATTATTTCTTTACTTATTACAAAATCTATTAACAAAACCGCATCAAAATCCGTTCCGTAGTTTTAAAAATTTAAGCTTACATAGGGGCAAAGAAAGCTACTTTGGTAGTGATTAAATGCAAGTAACATAGGTCCGACCTGTTTATTAGTTAGTGTTTAGTAATCCGTTTGTGCTGGATAGGAATGATAGGATAATCTCAAGCCCGGGTAAGAACATAGGGCTACTTTTTATAAACACACCATACAGGTAAAGATTGATGAAGAAACCACTGGTCTTAGCATTTTGAAATTTGCAGAGTTCTATTATAGCTTAAAATTTAAAATAATGAGCACTTAAAAAAGAATTCAGATAATTCCACCCTCAAGAGATTCCCTCTAAATATTAGGTATAGAAGTTCAAAGATTGTATGGAAACTAATTTTGAAGTTAGAAATTTGGGATGTACGATGTGAAGTTACATTAAAAAAATATAAGTATTTAAAAATATAACGCAACTTAATGTGGCAGACCAAATTCTACGCGAGCGAAGCCGCGGGCAAAAGCTAGTACTTTATAATTTTTAAATTACACACAGACGGAACAAACAATCATGCTCATCACAAAAAAGTTTTTCCTGGGTGGGAATCGCATCCACGACCTCCAGCTTAGCAATCAGGGTTACTAAATACTACTAGACCAAAAAATGTGTCTGTCAAAAAATTTATGAATAAAAATATTATACAAACTACGTTAGTAAGGTCTTGTAACTACCTATCACTTTCTATAAGATACTTTTAATTACAGCCTAAATGTATACTAAACTACGTCTTCAAAATCCGTCCAAATACTCGTGCCTTCTCTCTATAAGAAGAGACCGTTGAGCAATAATAACCAGGTCTGATATAACTGGTAACTGTTCCACGTGAGTCACGTGCCCACCTCAGATTTCTTTATAAAACCCTACACAAGCCGCTTTTATTCAAAACCACTTACGTCGAAGAAAACTTAGTTAAAAGGACTTATTTAAAAATACCCAACAAAGATGACCGCCCTCTAAACTCCCTTTCCCCCCAAGTGATAAGAAAAGAAGCAAGATTTTCCTGATACAACCATTTCTTAGGACAACCACGTTTTTTTGCACAAATCAGTGACTTTCCTGTTAAAATAAATTGTAATTAACTTAAATACTTAGTACTACCTAATATCACAAACACAAATACGTCAATATTACTACCAGAAGATAATAATATATTAGTTAGGAACTCATTTATTCACTGTTAAATTAATTTCAAATCAAAATTGAAAGGACGTATCTGCAACTTTGAAACTTCGAAAAGCGACTCAAAGGTACTCATATCCGGACAATGTTTAGTGAAAATTGTACTTTGACAAGTAGTGTTTTAGGTCGTTTTTCAGTCAATAGGTTCCAGTGTTACGTTTTCAGTACAGTGTGGTCACGTGAAATTGACATTTGTATGGGTGCACGTGATACCCCATGGTAACAGGTCCGCTTTCGTAACGGTCACGTTTCCATCGACGTAACGCAGGGGATGTAGTTGTTTTTGTGTCAGATATAAAAAAGTCCTTTTTGTATCTTAGGTTGGTGAGAATAATTAAATCGTTCCTATGGTTTCGCAGTGCGTAGAATTTTCCTCGTGTTAAAATAATGGTACTTCTATAAAAGTGTAGTTGGTATTTTTGTTCTTGTTGTGATTACAAAACGGATATTTTTTTAAGCTTTAAACGAAACCTTAAAGCTGGTTCATTTTAATTGTACTGTATACAGTTGTTATAAAAATTTTAGAAATTAATGCAAACCCTGAAGTCCATTTTTGCACAACAATTACACAACACCCGAACAATTTAGTCATAATTTCCTATTAGTCACGATTTTCCCATTACGTAACAATTTTTCCTGGTTTATGCAAAAACCTACGCCTTTGCTTTTCTTCATGAAATTATGACGTATGTCTATTTCTATACTTTCTAAACTTATTAGTTAACAGGTAAATAAAGTTAATTGCGTAATAATTTGCTCCCCTTCCTCCGAAGGTCGTTCGTCATAATAATTAATGAATAGGGCAAAAATACTGTTGTAAGAGATTTTAAAATAACTTTTTTATTTCGTGCGTGCAGACTTTTAGGATTTCGGGTTTGGGGCTTGAATTCTATATCTTCTTCTTAATCGTGCACTCTTGTCAGAGTGGTCGTGATCATGGAAAGTCCTTAGTAGCTGCCCTTGCGATTTCTCTCCACTTGTTTCTATTAGTGGCGTTCCTCGCGCACTCCAGGATTGAGCTGGATGTTACTGTCTTTATAGCATCCGACCATCTGGTTGGTGACCGACCACGAAGACGCTGCCCTTCTATTCTCCCTTGCACCACTAATCGCTCCATTGAGTCTTCGTTGCGGATAATGTGGCCAAATATTGTGAGTGTTCTTATTTGCACAATCGAAGAAAGTCTTTGTTTGATACGAAGCTCTTTTAGTATGGATACATTGGTGCGGTGTGAATTCTATATAGCGAGCGTTAGGTTTAGTAGGCATTTTCTACCAATCATTCCAGGGCGGTGCAGAACTAACTCGGTAGGTTCAATTCTGCATCTGTTCTTCTTCACTTTCTACACAATTGCAAAAAATTGACAACCAGCGTGTCATTTGACCATGTTTACTCAACTGTCATAGTAATATTAATTAAATTATTTTATAAATTATTATTTTTTAAAAGTATAAGCAAGAAATTAGCATGAACATAATGCCTTAATTACTTACAGTTTATTTTCGATGATGTAAGTATGTATTTTCCGTAATATGTTATTTAATCAACTGTCTCAGACATTATTTACTTATTTTTAAGGCATTTGTACATGTATGACTTCTTGTGTTTAGTAGGTAATTTGAAAAAGTGCAAATTCGAATTTAAGTTTATGCTAACCAGCGTTGACAAGGTCTACTTTAAATGGTGCTGGTGCAATTATTTCAACTAATTAATTTACAGAAACATGGGATAATGATTTGATCTCTTCAAATGATCTGACATGATTTTATTTATATCTCTGCATTTGTATGCATGGCCACTATATTATAAACTATATGCTTTGCACTTGTGGCCTGACATTTTTGCTGAACTGGACCTTTTTGACACAGCTACCGGGCACAAATATCAATTAACTTATTTTTATCTAATAACTTTTTAAATTCGATGTAATGTTATGTTATTTGAACCATCATTGTTGCTGCTGTGTTAAATAAATGTATTTTCTTTCTTTCTTTCTTTCTTTCAATTGTTTTTTTTTCTATCATCGTTACGGTTACACATTTAAACCGATTGCCCTGAAACTTTGGAAATACCATCTTAGACATTCAAAATGATGAATACAACTTTTAAAAATATATTAGCTGTTCCCGAGGAATAATCAGGAAAAACTAAGGAAAAATTAAAAAAAAAACTTATTAATCACGCCGGAAACGACTATTAAAGTCTCCGTTTTACCACCGGACGTACGGCAGGTTACCTCCCTTTCATGGTCGATATTCCTCGAATCCGCACGCAGCGTTTTTCGAAATCCTTTATTATGCGCACCGCAAAGGAATGGAATTCTCTGCCGGCGTCTGTGTTTCCAAAAGCATATAACCCGGATGTATTCAAGAGAAGAGTGCATAGGCATCTTTTGGGTGAGCTCGCTCCATCGTAGGCCCCGTCTATGCCCTCGGACTAGTCTGGGACCAAGAGCAAGCCCATAAGTTATAAAAAAAAATAAGCAATACCTATATGATATAGAACAAAGATCTATCTTTCAGTTAAAAAAAAATTACCATAAATTTCAGAGCTACAAAAACCTTACAGCCTTTTAAATGTCACAAACGTCATGATTCAATCACTTTTTTCCTCTTTCTCCTTTCAGCGTTTTCCTGGCTTTCTTGTCAAAGGAAACACGAGGCAGTTACATGATCTTGGAAACCGTTGGCTCCATTACCTCCATTTATCGAAGGTACATGAATGCTTACGTGGCACAGCTGTTGGGAACAGGCTACAGGAGCAACAGAGGCTGGTATACACGTGATGGAGTGTACCGCGATGAGTCTGCAGACGGCGGCCACGTGACGCGATTCAGATCGGTCTTAAGAAAGTTTTGCATTGGAGAGCTAAAAGAGACAGGGAATAAAACTTTTTGTGATTGTTTTTTGAAGTTTTTCGATTGTGAAGGGCTAAAGATTGAGCTAAATGCCTAAATGTACACTCATCAGATCTTCGACCACACAGTCAAATTTCGGATTAAAAAAGATCTAGGTACGCCATTGACCTATGACCAGCCGCGGGCTGACGCAATGTGATGATGATGGCGACTTTAAGTATTATGCTTCTCGTGGAATTGAAATTTTTACAAAGGAATGTTTAGAACAGACTTCGGAGGCAGTAAAAATTGAGTATACACGTAATAGAGTATGTCAGTGGCTACGTGATGAATGTCGGTCTTAAGAAAGTTTTGCACTGGACAGCTAAAAGAGGAACGGAATTAAAACTTATTAAGATTTTTTTAAGTTTGTGGCTGGTTGTATCTGATAAAAAATGGGGTAAATGGCGTGACATGGGAGAGCCCTAGATCTGTAAACGGACCCAGTTTGATGATGATGATGATGACTTACGGCTTTTTACGCGGGATATAATAAAAATAATAATATGCCAGGTTATGCAAAATCTGACAAACAACAACAACAAAAAAATAATAACGTTTTTTTTTTGGAATTAGCCATACTGGTAATTTTCAATCACATAAATTTTGGTAAAATAAAAATTGTAATTTGCAAAATGCGTACTTAATTATTTTAAATAATATTAATATTTATGTCAACCTCGAAAGAAACCCGTGACGTAAATAAATTACATTCTTGTGCAATAATTAGATAGGTATGTGTAGTTTCCTAAAACCAAAGTGTACAGGTAAATTATATTATTTACCTTTCCAATTTAAATTGATACGTTTTATAATATAAACTAATTAGAGACTAAATCTCTAGGGACTGATAAAAATAGATATGTAATCAAGAAGAAATAAGTTATCTGTTGAAAGTTTCGTCTGGAGAAAACCTTCCCAGAAAAGCCCAGTCAAATTAGTTTAGTAATTTTGGAGAATATCGTGAATGGTCAAATGTGTATAACACAAAAGAGGGGTCCAATACACCTTCTTCTTTGAAGTCAATTAAAAACCAATTTAACTACTTTATTTTATTATTAAAATTCTAAATTCAATGTTTTTATTATTAGACACACTGATATTATACAAAATTTGATAATATTACTGCCTTCATAAAATAATAAAATTTGATTTTTGCATTACTTATACAAAAAAATACAAGTTTTATTATTTCCGTTTTATATTTTCGAGGGTTGAAAGACACATTTCAACCCTCCGCCTGCTCGTGACACTCACGTGTGTAAGAAGTCATGTTTGTCAATTGTCACACGTTAAGTGACACGAGACTATTAAGACGTAATCAACAATTGTTATTATTATTACCCCATACGTAATTTCCTAAGATCATCATCATATAGCAATAATTATATTATATAAGTTTACCATGTAATATATTTTTTACCATCTGATGAAGATCTTCCCTGAAAATGCATTAATAAACGATTTTTTTATATTTATATTTTAAGAAAATCAGGGTCATTCGTACGAGTATGTGTGATTTTCTTAAAAGTTGTGGATCAGTCGACTTCAAAAAAGCTTCCGTTTTTGAACCGATTTTGTTTTGTTTAAAAAGTTGTAATATATAATATGACATTACCTATATAAAAAAACTAAAGCTTTATTATATCTATTACACATTTCAACCCTCCATTTGCTAACGTGACACTCACGTGTGTAAAAAGTCATGTGTGTCAATTGAAACACGTGAAGTGACACGGGACTATTAAGACATAATCATCAATTATTATCATTATTGCCCCATCCGTAATTTTCGAAGATCCTCATCTTAAGGCAATATATATTATTATATAAGTTTACTATCATAATATAATTTTTTACCATCTGATGAAGATCTTCCCTGAAAAATATACATTTAAAAGGAATATTGCTGTTCAAACCCGACAAGTAGATTTTAAGAAAATCAAGGTCATACCTACGCATAATATGATTTTCTTAAAAATTGTTTATTAATAAAGAGTTTCTGTTTTTGAACTGATTTTGTTTTATTGTAAAAGTTGATAATATTATTATGTAATTTGACATTAATTATACAAAAAAAAATGCAAGCTTATTTATTTTTTATCTTTGTTATACCTATTACACATTTCAACCCTCCATTTGCTAACGTGACACTCACGTGTGTAAGAAGTCATGTGTGTCAATTGTCACACGTGAAGTGACACGGGACTGTTAAGACATGATCAACAATTATTATTGCACCATACGTAATAATGAATTAATAGTACATTGAGTGCAATTATAGATTATTCATGTTTCCCTGTTTACGCTAAGATTATAATGATGAATCATGAGTATATGCACAATTTTAGAACGAAAGGTGATATCTAGATATGTTATAAATTCGGGGAGTTGCTAAATTTTATTTATTTACCAACACTTCATACACAAAACGGAGTAAAAACGAGTCCTTGAAAACTTTTATTCGTAAAAATGAATTTCTCAAAATACAAGGAAAATCAATATTTTATTATTAGCTACTTTTCACAAGTCCAAATTTTTCCTGCAAAAAATTGTCACTTATGAATTGTAAATTAATACTAATATTATAAAGAGATAAAGTTAGCCTTTCCCTACTTAATTTGTAAGGGTGTGGCATCTAGAATCAGTTAAATTAAAGGAAAGAAAGACACAGATAGAAAATTACATCATTATTGAGTGCCATAAGGCTATAAAAAATAGGGTGAGGCTTTTTTGCAGCAGTAGTCGTATTTTGGCTGACGATGATGAAGGTCTTAAAATATAAGCAGGATTGTCAAGGGACTTTTAAAGGACGGTTTTCTCTTTAAAAAGCCTTCGAAAAAGATAGTTTTTTTTAATAAAAAAAATAGAGTTTTTGTAAAAACAATGTATCCACAGGTTTATGTAGTTAGTTTACTCACGTTGTAGTTCACTCACGTGTGTGTTTACGTAAGCGGTGGAGGGTTGAACTATCGAGGTCGGGCTTCTTAATGTACTGAGTAATGTATTACTTTTTATTGTGTTCTGAAAACGTAGTAATTGATAACATATTGATTTTACACGTTTTTTTGTTGCTTTTTAAAAACATAATGATGATTTTTTTTTGTGCCGTAGGTCTTTTGAGACCAGAATAGAGGTCCCGAATCCTGCCACAAGAAAAAAGACCGCAAAAAGCGTGCTTAGTAAGATAAAAATTTTCAAAATCATCAGGCTTTACTTTGACTCTGACTCTGATTCTGATTATTAAATCCTTTTCCACATTAAGACTTGAAGTTGATTATTAAATCAAGGGGTGTCCTTTTCAGTCTTTAGAATATATAGGGATAGTGCTGGAATTACCTAGCTGGAAAAATTCGTAACAGTGTTTTTAATACGAGCCTACTATGGTCCCTGGACAGGGCAAAAGCATGTTATTAAACAAAAGTCACGAGCATTGTCTTAGATCACCACATCTGCTTAAGGCGGATCAGCGATTACAGACTTACATCCGTACTAATATTATAAATGCGAAAGTAACTCTGTCTGTCTCTTCTTCACGCCTAAGCCACTGAGCCGATTTGAATGAAATTTGGTACAGATATAGTGTTGGACCCGAGAAAGGACATAGAATAGTTTTCATCCCGGAAATCCCCCGGGAACGGGAACTATTAATCCACGCGGACGAAGTCGCGGGCAAAAGCTAGTTCATTATAAATCCAAGTTTCCTTACGATTCCTTTTCCAATGACCACGATGCCCCAAGATAAACATGAGAAAGTACATAATGATTTTAAAAAGTCATTGGACACTAGCCCGGATTCGAAAACGCAACGGTCCATTGCATTTGTGATCAATTCCCAGGATCCGTCGTTTGACCCTTGACATAAAGGCTAACCTTTTTCCAAGTACCCAGTTCATTTTTAACACCCGTAGGCTGTTCTATTTCCGTCTCTAAACTATGAAAAGGTATTTTTCACCTTCCACAAACGTAACGTCCTAAATTTAAAACAAACCAGAAACAGATTTGTTCACACGAACAAACTTTTTCTCTGTACTTAGAAAAGGGTACATTTATTTTTGGTGATCAAGTTGTACGAACAATGATACTTACATTTCTATTATAGGAACGATGTGTAAGGACACGTGAAGCGGTTTGTTCACGTGTAGCCAGCTTTAGTGGCACACTGGCTTATTATTGATTATCTGGTCTTTTTCGGGTACCCGGTGGTAAAGTGTAAAGTGTAATGTAAAAAAAAAATGCACACGGACCTGAACCTGAATAGATTTTTCTTTAGTCTTAATTCGTTTTTTTTAAACAGACTCATAATTTCCTGATATGAATGACCCCTCATTCTTATCAGGAAATTATGAGTCTTAGGTCACATCAGGAAACTTAAAAACAAATAAGTAATCCTTTACAATTATAGGGCTTTCTAGGGCCAATGTCAGCCAAGGTTGCGGAATAGTTATAACAGTTACCGTGGCCCCAGAACATAAAGGGCAACCGAAAGAACATGAGAGGGTTTTAGTCAGTAAAAGTATGACACGCCTTCCCGCCCCGCCCAAGACGGGAGAAGTCATTTTATGAATTCCCGCTCACCACGTTTGTTTTTCATTCGGCCGTAAGAAAACCTAAAAGAATGTAGATAAGGTATAAGCTCAGCCGACAATGACATAACAATATTATGTTACTTATATGAGCTTTAGTATGCGTTTTAAAATTTAAATATTATGTAGATAACCTATCTACGTTTGACTAAAGCCCCGTATTCATGGTAAACATTTTGTTTAGCAACATGGTTGCATAAACATGTTGACGAGTTGCTGTCATCATATTACGGGCAACACTTGTGTTGCGGTGTTGATCACGCCATACTGCAGAGATGACGCCCGGCGAGCGACAACATCAGTTGATCAACAGTTGCTAAACAAATGTTTACCATGAATACGGGGCTTTAGGTTTCGTATCAAAAGGTTACCAAAAGGAGCCGTCCGTTGGTCCATTCACCAAGCCGCAAAGACAAATCAAGTGATTTTTTCGCTTTATTTTTTGTTTTATCTCTGTGATCGTGAATGCATAATGGGAAATACTAATTAGGCCGTTTTTCCACTTGTAATATGATTTTACACCGCTTTATATACACGCCTCCTTTGAACCGGGTACCCGCTGCCAAATAATCGATATCCGGCGAGTGTGAGGAGGCACTAACTTTAGCAATGTCTACATTATAAGACTTAGTTGATACTTGATATAGTTTTGTTGAGAACGGGTAGTTACGAATATTCTTGGGGTAGAAACCACAGCATGGGTGGTTTATGTAAGTAATTGGTTGCGTCGTTGAGTTATTAATAGATTCTAATTTGAATCAAATCGTGATGAAATTTTATTGTACTTTGTAACTTACCAAATATTATGGTTAGACTTAAGTTTAGATGTTTAAAAGTTTGGTTTTGTTTTGAAGGAGGAAAACTGTGGAATATAAGAATCTTGGGCAACTCATACACAGATCCTGTACTATGGTTGTCAGACAAATCATAATATTTATTTAATTTTATTTTGTGTTTTAACTTTCATTAAAATTTATTATTTTTTTAGTAACCAAAAATCTGATATAACGCGGGTGAAACCGCGAGCTAGAAATTTAATACAAGGTAAACAAAAATAATTGAATTACCAATAATTAAAATCTATTTATTACGTTCACATCGTAAACAAATAACGTTACAATTAATATTGCATTTTGTTTCTTGGTACTTAATTATTTTTATACCATGCATTAAAAATATCGTGCGACTTCAACGTCATTAAAATGGTGCCATATTTTGATGATGTCACTGTACTTGTCGAAACATTTACATATTAATAAACGTGGTTCTGTGTTGCTTTCACATATTAAATGAGGATTCCCATCCTGATCATTAATCCTTTAAAAACACATGATTCGACACACAATAAAAGACAATAGCAGCGATACAGTCGGCTGTCGCTTGGTCGCCGAATGGCTAACATAGACGTGACAGGAATCGCAGATATAGGCTATTATAAGTCTGCAAAATTGAAGAGGGATTGTGCAGGTCACGAATGCAGAATACATAGGGACTTTACGGGCTAGCCGCTAGAGCCATCACGCAGTGGGTGTCGGGAGGCAGGAATCGTCACCGAGGGAAGCTTATGTAACGTTGGTAAAAGGCATTGTATAGAGAACAGTGGAAGGCTATGAGGGACACCAATGATCCGCAGTGAGAAAATAAAAGTGAATAAAAAAATAGTATTTCATGACACGATATGTGGTGACATTGCTCAGGTAATGTAATTATCACTCGCCAATTCGCCCTCCCTAGACTAATGCCCTTACTAATGATCACTGTGTTAAGTTATGCAATGAATAAAGCCTGTGTAACCATACATTTTTAGACGTATAAACCTGTCATAACTTTATGCAGCGTTTATTAGTAAGACGCTAATTGTCTAACATTCTGATTTCTGACCACCCGTCACCACTGTCAAAGAAAACAAACTTGGTAGCATGAAACCAACAGGGGCCTATTAAATGATAAAGTCATAGAACTTACTATATTATGTTATTATTATACCAGCCTAACTGTCCCACTGCAGGGCAAAGGCCTCTTCTCATACAGAAAGTAATAATAAAGTCATATAGTACTTACCTATATTTTATTATTCATATAATGAGTTTATTAGAAAAGAAAACAGTACAAAAATGATTTTACGTAGGTATATATGTTTTGTTTACGTCCCTCTTACATTTAATGTTCTTTATCTTTGTATTTTTTTATTATTTTGATGAGGCAAAAAATAATTATGTGTCTAGTATTTTTAGACCGTCTAATGGACTGAATAAACAGTAGTATTTTTGTAATGCACTTGTCATCCCTATTTCAAAGAAATACCTAACGTTCATCTTAACCCAGCATATCCTAGTAAACCGACCAGTCAAGTCTAATCGGGGTTAAATCGCTCGGCGTATCGTCGGTTAGTAACCCGGTCAGTTGACGGTTAACCTTCTGACTACCAGTTACTGGGACTAAGCAGGTTAGTTAATTGCGTTGTACTGGATTCGAGTTTAATGGCAACTTTGAGCCCTGTGTCCGGTACGATTTTTTCTGTTATGCAGTTTTATAGTTTTAAACAAAGGGGTTGGATGTGGCAATCTTCCTTGTCATATTTTGTCACATTTGCGAGACCTAAACTTGCGACACTTGGTGCAAACTTGAGACACGCACTGCCAGGTTTATTTGGTTTACTTAATGTGTTCTGTGTTTTGTGTTAAATTTTGCACCAAATAAATGTTTTTATGTATCCATTTATCTAAACTCCCTAGTGTGATGAAACAAAACAAGCAAAATAGTAACTCTAAATTGGTATATATTTTTTTTATAAAACCATCCTCATGTAAAAAATAGCGATAACCTAATTGTTAAAATCTATAAGGTTTATTCGGTTTACGAGTGTATTAATTTTGAACCGTGCGTTCTCACAACTATCAAAACACACTGTAGCCATTCGGCATGCATTTTTGTCCTGCCGAGAAGTCAGCTTGCTCTTATAAGAGAAATCTTCTTCTTCTTCCTGCCCTTATCCTATTTTACTTGGGGTCGGCGCAACACGTCTTTCTCCTCCATACCAACCTGTCACCCGTCATGCTATCACTTACCCCTTTCTCCTTCATATCATTCTTCACACATTCAATCCATTTTTTCTTCGGTCTTCCTCTCCTCTTCCAAGCTTCTACATTCATACTAATAACTGTCTTAAAACTATATGCGTCTAACTAATCCCTCCTCTTAACATGCCCATACGATGACAAACGATTTCCTTTCAACTTATCAGCTACCGGTGCTACTTTCAAGCTTCCTCTAATATGTGAATTTATATAGTTTAAAAACTGTAAAGTGCCACAATAACATTGTGAGAGAAATAAAAAAAAAAAAAAAAAAAAAATATATATTCATTTCTCACTCAATCCATTCTAGTCACTCCACACATCCATCTCAACATTCTCATCTCTGCTACATGCAATCTTCTTTCATCCATCTTCTTCAAGGCCCAACATTCCGATCCATACAGCTCTTATAAGAGAAATACAAAAATATAATATTAACTGTTAATTGATATTGTAGGAGAGCCTAAAGGACTTACTGGTCTTTCTTAATTTTTTTCAAGTCTGTCTTGCTCTAATTTTGACCCTAAAGCACGTTCAAGCCCGTGAGGCTTTAGTTTAGGGACCCGTGGCATTTTACCCGTCTCTTCCTTATAATTACGCCACTGAAACAAAACAAAAAGTGACACTTATTTAATATAGAGGCACGTGGCTGTTTGCGTAACTAAATAACATACACGTGAATATGCTTAAACAAGTGTTCACTAAAATGCCTGACAATGTTACAAAATACCTATATTATTATGTGACTAATTATGAGATAATAAGTCCGTGTATATCGAAAATAAATGGCTTAGGACTTTATGTTTAAGAAGGTAAAGTTCAGTTTACGTTTGGAGGCGTTCCAACGTGCACGACTTGTTACATTGTTCTCACATTGTATTTGAAGATTCTACTGTCACTGTTGTTATGTTTAAGATGTGTTTAAGCCTCGTCCCCACTAGGAACATTTGTCGAGCGACTTGTGTCCCCGGTGACGTCGGGCGATGTCGGGCGACGTCGGACGACATCGCCGCGACATTGTTGGAACTGTTCTTTTCATCGACTGTGCGACAAGGCTTTATTGGCGGAGTTTCTTGTTCGATTTTGATTATTTTTTTCAAAATAATATGTTTGTAACGAACAACTAGCTTTTTTTTGAGGAGAGGGAAATCATCGACTGCTCCAACGAACGAACAACTAGCTTCAGTGTTGACTTACTTCCTGAAAGTTCAAAAGTGATTGTGAATATTTTATCTGAAACTAACTATCCGTTCCGGTCTTGCCTTTATGTCGTTGTCATTAATTATCCCTATAATAAGTACATATCTAACCGTGTTTATTATCTATTCCGACCCGAATGAATACCCGTAAATTGATGTTATTTAGCCTAAATTCGTCCTCATAAATCCTGCTATAATATGCAGAAACAAATATTCACATACGACTGATAGTTTTTGAGGTCTTAGCGTTATAAAAATTATTAATATTCACTTCGATTCCCACCCAGGACAGGAATTGTGTGATGATCATGATTGTATGATTTGTATCTGTACGCTATCTACAAAGTTATAACATACTAGCTGTTCCTCGCGGTTTCACCCGCATTCTGCTTCCCTCCCGTTGGACTTAGCGTGATATTATATAGCCTATGTTACTCAGGGATAATGTAGCTTTCGAATGGTGAAAGAATTTTTAAAATCGGTCCAGTAGTTTTTGAGCCTATTCATTACAATCAAACAAACAAACATACAAACAAAGTTTTCCTCTTTATAATATTAGTGTAGAAAAAGCCTGGTTACCATAGTATATTCTGTACCTACATTGGGACCGTGTGTAAGTTATATTATGACATTTAAGATATATACTTTACAGGTTTCCATTCCACTCGTCCATTATTATATTTTATTCGTTTTCATTCCAAACTCTTTATAATACGAACAATTTTCCACCTAAAGGCCTATAAGTGTCTTTACGTAAGTAACTTTACAACTGAACGTTACGTCCAGTTTCTGAAAGAAACGCGATACTCAATTGTTTCATTTATTAACTTAACTTTTGTTTATTCCAGTTGCCGTTATATCACTCGCGCGATTTGAAAGAGACCCGTTTTTCGAAAACAATTAAAGAAACGTTTGACCTTTTAAAAGTTTAAGGAACACAAAAATTGGTTACGCAAACCAGCCACTGGGGCTACGCTGATAAAGGTTTCCATTTTATTTTCAAGTTTTGTAAAAGCTTTTGCGTTATGTATTAAAACCCTTTTTAATTGTGTTCGCTCTTTTGTAAAATTTTCGGAAATTTTTCGCCGGAACGTGTCTTTTTTGAAGGATCGAAACGTGACTTTGACCGCCGGCTTAACATTTCAAAGCCAATGGTCTAATAGAAATAATAAATAAAATAAATATCCTGGGACATCTTACACACGGCCATCTGATCTTAAGCTAAGCAGAGCTCGTGTTATGGTAATCAGACAACTGATATACATACTTATATAATTTTTAAATACATACATATTATAGCACCCAGACACAGAACAATCAATTATCAAATCAAATAAAATTATGCTCATCACACTAAGTTTGTCCTGTGTGGGAATCGAACCCACGACCTCTGGCTTAGCAGTCAGGGTCACTGACCACTAGACCAACAGGCCCGTCGAAATGTTTTGATTTTGACTTAATTTTTGTGAAATACGGAAGTTTTACAAGTTTTGCCACTCCAGGGAATAAGTTAGCAACTTTTGCTGACGATTTTGTCGAAGACAGAAGAAAATATTCTAAGTCATCACTTATTGTTTAAGTATACTCTATAGACTATATTACTATGTGCCAAATATAAATTTTCAGGTTTTTAATATGACGGGCCTGTTGGTCTAGTGGTTTTTTTTTTGGTGAGTGGGAAATCATCCAATGACTGCTCCCGTCCTGGGTGCGGCGGGAGGGCGTGTCAGACTCTTACTGACTAAAACCCACTCATGTTCCTTCGATTGCCCTTTAAGTTCCAGGGTCACGGTAACCACTATAAACATTCCGCAACCCCGGCAGGCGTTGGCCCTGTTGGGCCCCTTTCTGTGCTGACTCCTTCTCTTTGAGGCGCGCGTGGAACAAAACGCGCCGTCTAGTCATTAAAGTCTGACATTCCCTCCTGCCAAGGACGGGAGAAGTCATTTGATGATTTCCCTACTCCCCCAAAAAAAACCCTGGACAAAACTTTGTGTTGAGCATGATTGTCTGGGTGTAATTTTTGTATAACAATTTTGTACGTATTTACAATTATATAAGTATGTATGTATATCAGTGGTCCGGCTACCATAGTAAATGCTCTGCTTTATTTAGGATCAGATAGCCGTGTGTGACTTGTCCCATGATATTTATTATATTTATTTATTTCTTTCTTTCCCTCGCACTGACGTGTACAATATTCACAATAATTTGTGAATATTGTACACGTCAGTAATTAACGTGTTTGTTTGTTTATTTTGTCGATATCTATACCTAATATTATAAAGAGGAAATATTTGATTGCTTGTATTGGATTAACAAGAGTGCCTTCTCTATAAGAAGACGCCTTTGCCCTGCAGTGGGACAGTAATAGGCTGGTATTATTATTATTTTATTAACCCTAAAATAATCGAATTAAGAACTATCGTCAATATCACGCTTCATTATCACCGAGTCACATAGGAAATTTAACATCACGACGTATAAGAGCGGAGTAGTAACCGAAGACGCCGTTGCGGTGGATAGCTGGTTAAATGATGTTGTTGTTCCTAAGGCACCCCGCTGGTGCAGAGGGCCCCAACCAGTTTTTTCCAAGCCTGCCGGTCCCGCGCGATTCTACGAGCGTCTTCCCATTTAAGTTTTCCCTTCCCGTGCTCCTTGTCCACCGATCTCCTCCATGTGTGTACTGGCCGTCCGCGTCTTCGCCTACCCTCCGGCTGCCACTCAAAGGCGATTTCAGGAGTATTATCATGGTGGTTAAATAATGAATTTGTTGCATCTTAACTAATATTATAAACACAAAAGTTTGTATTTATGACTGTTTTCCTCATTAATGTATGAATGGTGCTCTTTCACGCAAAATCTACTAAACGGATTTAGATAAAACTTTACAGTAATATAGCTTACTAGCTTTTGCCCGCGGCTTCGCTCGCGTTAGAAAGAGACAAAAAGTAGCCTATGTTACTCTCCATCCCTTCAACTATCTCCACTTAAAAAATCACGTCAATTCGTCGCTCCGTTTAGCCGTGAAAGAAAGACAAACATAGAGACAGACAGACAGACAGACACACTTTCCCATTTATAATATTAGTATGGATACATCAGAATAATAAATAGGCTACATAACATCACGCCTCGTTAGCGGAGCAGTAATCAAATAAATAACATAAGGCTGGCAAAATTGCGACGGACAGCCAGTAAAAAAAAAAATCTACCATTTTGGGTGTACAGGTACGCAGACAACCTACACCATTTTTTTGTGGGTGGGAAATAACTTCTACCGCCCTTCGTGTCAGACTTTTACTGACTAAAACCAACCCATGAGCCTTTGGTTGCCCTTTTTACGGGGCCGCGGTAACTATTACAACTATTCCGCAACCCCGGCAGGCATTGGCCCTAGAGGGCCCCTTCACGAGGCAACCTACACCTAGTACCTAGGTTTTTCCAGACCAGTACATAAGCTCCACTTACTGTAATGAACGCAGCGGCAACGCAACGTCTGTTGCAACAACGCAAGGTTGTTTACTTGCGACATCCCTCGTGAATGCATCGTAAGGACCTTTCACATCGTGTGCACTGTCGCTGCGATTTTTATTGTATGTGTGTTTTATAAGATGTTTTTTAACTGGACCCTGTAGAGTGATAATTAAAAAATAGCTTTTGCACGCGACTTCGTCCGCGTGGATTAATAGTTCCCGCGGGATTTCCGAGATGAAAACTATCCTTTGTCATTTCTCGGGTCCTATATTATATTTGTACCAAAATACGTTCAAATTGGTTCAGTGGTTTAAGCGTTAAGAAGAGACAGACAGACAGAGTTACTTTCGCATTTATTATATTAGTATGGAAGTATGGATTGGTGCTAGCTTTTTTTTAACTACTAATTGTACTATTTTTTTTTAACTATACAACTGAGGGAACTACACGGTTGATGTCCTGATTGCAAGCCGGGTATTGTATGGGGTACTAGGATTGATTCTTGTGTCGAGTAAAATAGGACTGGTTTTTTTTCTATTAGGAATTTCTTTTAAACAGCTAAGAATTTGTCAGAAGGTACGACACCCATGTGATTCGGAAAGCATGTAAACCCCGTTGGTCAGCCCGTTAGCAAACCGAAATGGTGAAAAAGACTACCATACCTATTTTTTTATACAATGTGTTAAGGTCCCCCAAGCCAAGAGAGCGAACTAGTTGGTGGGCGTGGTTAAAATGTATGCTGTCTCATTTGGAATCGTGCGAAAACGAGATGGCGCCAGTAAAGAGCAGTAAAGAGATAGTGCCCGCTACTGGCTACGCGCACACGCCGCCGATGCGCTGCTGCTGTGTGCGCGTAGATATATACATACACAAGCATGCATTATTTGTTTTCAGAATTATTATATTCAATTCAGGGCTTTTGATAGAACACAAGCACACAAATACGATGCTAGATTGTGTTGTGTAAGCAGTTGTAGGTACTTACGTATTACGTACTAGCTATTACGTAACAAGAATTTACAAGACATCCGCATCCTACTAATACTACTTCCTACCAATATTATAAATGTGAAAGTTTGTATGGATGTACGGATGTTTATTACTCTTATACCTACGCAAAATCTACAGAACCGATTGCGATAAAACTTGGTATGTAGATAGGTGAGTTACCTGGGTTAGGACATAGGCTACTTTTTATCCGCGGGTGAAACCGCGGGGCGCTGCTAGTAGGTTACATTTTGAATTGATATTTGTACCTACTCGTCATTATATTACTATTGCAGTAGACTAGCTGCGCCCCGTAGGATACCTACCAATATGAGGTCGCTTCGAGACGCTGCACCACGCTACTGCCACCGCAGGACTGGCGCTTTACCTTAGCGCCGTAAACTACTAGGTAGGTATTTATTACGTGGCAAGGACGCGTGGCCGATGTCACGAGTTTATAGGGTTGTCACTTGTTGATAAATAACTTTCTGTGTTGTTTATCAATACTGTGATAGGAATAGGTAGTGCCTAAACTTCAAAGAACAGGGACAAGAAACGGAGACTTCCTTAGGACTAATTTTTTTTCCGAGATATCTGTCCCGAAATTTCGATACAACGCTAAAATACATTTAAAAAAATGTTATTTGAAATAAGTAATTTGTTTATATTTACCTAAAGTTGGCGACTAGATATATCATAATAAATAACATACAAAGTCGTTACAACCATGAAATTTTCTGTATTTTTTTTGAAGATGATTTTGTAAATGACTTGGTGATTGTTTTTTGTTTGTATAATAATTTATGGTTGAAACGACTGTGTATGTTATTCATTATGATATATCTAGTCTTCAACGTTAGGTAAATATACACAAATTACTTATTTCAAATAACATTTTTTTTTAATGTATTTTAGTGTTGTCTCGAAATTTTGGGACAGATGTCTTGGAAAAAAATTTAGTCCTAAGGAAGTCTCCGTTTCTAATTTCTGTTTTTCGAAGTTTAAAGAATAATAATAATAAACCTTTATCATCAGGCAACTGAGGCCCATTGAAAAAAAATACACAGATAAGTATAGGCAAATAGGCACGACCTATTCCTACCACTGTTTCAAAGTTTTGTCTACATACCTACTTACCTTTTAATGTAAGAGGTAGGTACCTACGTAAATAAAGAATTTACATAACATAATAATTTATGCGGTCAGCGGTAGTAAAAAGAGTAAATAAAAATCTGAATTTTTTACTAATAACTTTATAATAATAAGTTACATCATGATTTAGACAATTTTTCACAAATCATACGACACAATGTCAATGTTGTTCATGTGGTTTTATAAAATAATTAACAATTAACATTTTACAAACATAATTACTCCACTATACAAATAAAAAAAAGGTATCGATTATCCACCTTGTTTTTTATGTCTAAAGAAAGCAGTGACGTAAAAAAAGACTCTACACAAATTTTAACGGAGTTTTAGGCGTCAATAAATGAAAAGTATGTAATCGCCGAATCGAAGTTTTTGTCGACATCGTTTAGTTATTCAAGTGTATAAAAATGAATGTCAACAGTTCAAAATTTAATAAATTAAAAAAAGCGTTTTACCGGAGCTTATCAAAATCTGTCTCTAAACGGTAATTTACGGGGATATCGAGGATCTATTAGCTCCGGTAAAACGCATTTAAAATAAAATTCTTTTAATTTATTAAATTTTTGTACAGTCCAAAATGCGGGATCATATTCTATTAAATCTATTGCAATGCCTTTTGGCGTCCATATAACAAAGTAACAACGTTTTCTTTTCGTTATTTCTAGTTGGCCTTGTACCTGATAGTAATAATTATGATTTTTTTTTAATTTTACTTCGCCTCCAGCCTCGACACAAAAAGTAATTTTTTTTAATTTTATGGCCTCTAGTGGTGTATATGCTGATGCTGACGCCGGGCATTTCACTTCCACAATACAATCGGATTCTACTAATCCGTCAGGAGTTGCGCCAAGATACGGTTTATCACAGTCTATAAATAAACCACATTCTGTGACTTTTTTATTTATTGTTTTTTCTAATACTGATAAAGCATTTTGTTCGTGAGCTTTGCCGTATCTTGTTGCATCTGTTCCAGTAAATGTCGAATATAACATTGTTTTTAAAACAGATGTACAAGGCGTTGAGTCTTTCATTTTACAGATTTGACCAAACATAGAAGCAGTAATTCTTTTCTTACGTTCTACTATCCACAGGTCCGAATTGGCTTGAGCCACTGTTTTTTGTTGCAACAAATGAATTTCATCAGAAGTCATATTCAGCGAAATAATAAAATCGTTTTTCTTTTTTTCAAAGAGATCTTGGGACATATCAGGCTCCTCGTCAATATCACCGTAATTTTTATCGGCTATTTTAAAACGTTTAGCTCTTTTAGGAGCGCCATCCTTAGATGCGGCAAGTCTTTTTCTGTTGCTTAATATTCTTTGTTTTTTTGATATATAATTTTCTGTGTATTTACATGTTGTTTCTGGATACACAGCATTTTGCACTTTACTTAGAAATGTATAATCTTTTACGTTATAGTGGCCTACTGCCGAAAAACACCTTGCTTCGTAAGTGCCTCTAAGAGTAAAGTTAACTCTTTTACCTCCAAGAAATTTAGCAACAATAGAATTAAATTCTTCTGCAGGGTTATTGGTTTCTTTCAATAAAAGACTTTCATTGTTCTGAAGGAGCCAACCGAGATTTTCATATATGTCAGTCCACATACCGCTAGATTTTAATTGAGGGACTAAATTTTCTTCGGCTTTTTTTTTACAATAATAAGTTTTGCAAGAATCATGCCAACCAAAAACGTGACATGGCCCATTTCGTAAGTCTTCATTTAAAACTATAAGCTTTTCGGAAGTTGAAACGTCGAGTGCTTTCGCGTGTGCAACAGCGCCAGTTACAGCATTAAACAAACGTTTTATTCTACTATATAGAGCTTGTCGAAGAATCACAGGTACAAAACCAACTTTGTTTTCCGTTTTTTTTGCAATTTTCCTTAATTTATTTGAATAATTCCGCATTAAATGGTTACTACATTCTATTTTTCTTATATGGACCATAGGACCATACACCATAGCATCTCTGAGGGCATTTGTTACACTGCTATCTCCATCACCTATTATTTTGGTGTATTTTACGCCATGCATCGCCATACTAACTTTAAATCCATCGACAATAGCCGATGTTTCCATTGCAGTTGATGGACCGGAAAAGTTTTTAAAACAATCATGTTTTCGAATTGGATTTTTTTTACTAATGTCCAATGAGCAAATGCAACAATAAGAATTTTTAACCCCTAAATAAAGAATTTTTTTTGTTCGGTATCCGATTATACATCCAAGCCCAGAGAGCGAGTTATAATTGGTGCCGTAACTTCGTTTAGCCCATGAGCCGTCTGTTATAACGGTGATAAAAGGTACACCTTCACTATCAACATCGTGGTTTTCCAAAGCAAGGCGTTTTTCTTCTGCGCCTGCTTCTAACATTAGCTGCAACGCGATATCTTTTTGTAAGGAGGCTAATTTTTTACTGTTTTTTATATACAATTTTTCGCTCATATTGGGCATGTTTAAACTGGCACAAATTTCATCTAACTGAGACCATCCATTGCCAGTCTGAGAAATACCTTCTATAATATTCAAATTTATGGGATTTTCTTTACCTTGAAAGGATTTTTGAGATCTGATTATTTCTTCTTTATTGCATAAGTTACATTTAAAAATATAATCAGAGTAAAATCCCTTTCTAAGTTCTTTTACAAATTCTAAATTTTTGAAACTACATTCAAAAGGGTCGTGTGAAATATTTTTTATTTGATTAAAAATATATGCAATATCCACAATCCTATTTCCTTCCAAACTTGTAGGTTGACTACAATATTCGGTATTAGCTGTAGTCTCAACATGTAAATCAAAATCCGAATTTGAATCCGTGGATTTGTTATAAGACGACATATCTTCTTCCAGCGTAACCGTTGTATCCCTGCAAAAGCAGAATCAAATCAGAATTCACAAATAAACATTTGAAAATTATTTTACAATATAGATAGGATACTTACAAATTTGGAGTGTTATTAGCAAATTCAACGTCAGGTTCAATAGCGTCCCAGTTAATACACGGCATACGGGAGCTTATTTGCTCGCGAGAGCTACAGGCTGCACGTCTTTCCTTAGGTGCCTCATGTACTTCGGCTTGTACTATGATTTGGTTTGATGCACCAGGTAGAGACAACCTAAAACACAACATAATAATTAGTCTTATAAACTATAAATCGTATGCATATACGTTTCAAGTTATTTCGTTATCATAAATAATAACGTTCCTTCTACTTTTCAGTTACTTACCGATTTGGTGAACGAGGGCTCAAAACATTTGAGATATTTTCTATGGCAGAAGAACATCTGTAAAAGAACACAAAAATATTAAAAATGTATGTACAATGTACATGCATAACCATAGTATAAAAAAAGGACGTAGGCTATCTTCGATAATTGTCTATTGTCTTAGGCTTGTCACCTTCTCTAGAAATAGATATATCGCCATTTGTCGTTCGTCTGAGCGTTTGTTATTTAGCAGGCAGGATGCACCATGGGCAGATAAAGTAGACTTGGGGTACTAACGACCCCAGCTTCACACGGGCGCAATTTACTAATGAAAAAAATAGATATTATCCAAACTTTCGACATTTCGATTGATTTTGCAAATATTTTCCTGCATACAAACCTTGTTCTCATAACTTCGAACACATCACAAAATAAAATAAGCCAAATCGATCAAGCCGCTATCAAGTGGTGCAGAACGATCATTCATACATGTGACAATTGGTTAATAAGGTATAGGATAGAGCTTACGATTCGGACACAGTCGTTGCTGGAGTAACATTTTCTTTATTTTTTATAGAAAATTTCCCTCTGTTTCTAAACTTCTTTTTCCTAGCAACACTCAGTCTCACGCGGGTCTTTTTTCCTTTTCGCCAGTCAGTTTCCTCTGTAACAGAAAATAAAATATGCATCTGTGTCAATGAATAAAATCAATGTAAGAATGCTATTCTATCAATTTGAAAAAGTCACCGCTTGTTTTCGATTCTAAAAAATAGTATTGGATTTGCTAAATAACGCGGCAATCCCTTTGGTTTATCTTTTTTGAGATAGAACAAAGCATGTTTTTACTTCGGGGTGCAATTTGACACAAAGAAAATAGTAAACTATTGTTTCAAATCGTGAGAAATTCAACAATAACATGCGGTTGCGATATGTTTACAATTGTCGGCAAAGGATTAAAAACTATTAACATACTGATAAGCTTTAAAAAATTGTCAACAAAGGTTTAAAAGTATTTGTCGCTTTCTATTGTTTCTAAATACTTTGTTTTTATTTTACTATTTTTAATTTTGCTAATTTCTATTTTGCTGACAACCTTCCGTAGTAGCATAGTTACGATAGTAATGGTACAGTGATAGAGACCAGAAACGGAAACTTTGAAACAATACTAAAATACATTAAAAAAAATATTTGGAATAAGTAATTAGTGTAACGACAGTGTACGTTATTTATTATGATATATCTAGTCGCTAATTTCAGGTAAATATAAACCAATTACTTATTTCAAATAACAATTTTTTTGAATGCATTTAAGTGTTGTCTCGAAATTTCGGGACAGATATCTCGGAAAAAAATGTAGTCCTAAGGAAGTCTCCGTTTCTTGTCTCTGTTCTTCGAAGTTTAGGCAAATAGGCACGACACGACCTATTCCTATCACACTAATGATCTATCATCATAAAAACGCCAAATGAGCATATTACAGTAGAGCGTTTCTAATATTCTTTTTATATACTAAATGTAAACATTCTTAGTAGACCGGTACTTATGTCTTTTATACGATTTTTTTTTGAATAATATGAAATAAGTACCTACGATTTATAACATAAAATACGTTCAGATTTTCTAAAATTATAGGGTAATTGATTTGTAGGTAGTAATATCCATATACATTTTTACATAAACAGACATACCAAAATTGTTTACTTTTAGTTATAATATCTAAATGGAATATAGTAAGTAGTACCTAATTCTAATATTGATGATGGATTGAACCAAAGTAAACTAACCTGATAACCTCTAAAATATCTAAACATTATTAAACAAAAAGTTACAATGCATATCTACCTAGGTATAACACTTACAGAACTTTTATGCCACTTTATTTTGAGCATAAACTGTGCCTCATACAACAGGTAGGTATGGTAGGTACCTAATTAGTTATGTTTGTTATAAAATATAAACAAACACAATGAACAAACTGCAAGATGACCCACTGACCCTGACCTTACCTATGGACGAATTACTATATTCTAATAACTAGCTGTCCCCTGCGGTTTTACCCGTATTTTTCGTTACTGTTCCGCTCCCGTGGGTCGTAGCGTGATAGTATATAGCCTATAGCATTCCTCGATAAATGATCTATCTAACACTAAAAGAATTTTTCAATTCGGACCAGTAGTTCCAGAGATTACCCCCTACATACAAACTTATAATATTAGTATAGATAATAATAATAATTAATTACTTATTGATATTTTTTTACGGCTGTTCAACTTTATAGTAAGTAGGTATAAGAGAAGGTGCCAGGTGATAATTCGATCAAAACAATGAGTACTTACCCATCGTTTCTTACTTGTAGCCTACAATTTGTAGATACTGCTGTAAGATCACTTCACAATTCACTATACAAGTTCAAATCCAATACACAAGCCAGGGGTCAACGTAAAACAACACACACAAGATAACAATCGAAAGCACGAGAAAAGTATGGTAGGTCACGGTAGTACGCAGAACACGTCTAGGTACGGAACATGAAACCAAACTGAATTTTGAGCCCTCCGCTCGCCCGATAGCGGCGCTAGCGCATGCCCCACCCCCGCGCTACCCGCCCGCATTACTAAAAATGAGTGAGCAACAAGATGATTTGTAGCAAAAACACTCACGGGAAATTTCGTAAATATCTCTATGTGCCTAGTGTGTTTATATTAAAATGCTTAGATAAATACTTTCAAAGTAATGTTATTTGAATTTTCCAGTGATTAAACTAGGCACCTGCGGAAGCGGTTTTGAATTTTTCGTATTTTTTTTATACTTTCTTTGCGCTTAAAGTTTCGCTAAAATTTGCTTGAAAACTCGAATGTTTAGTGGCTTGTAACTTTCGAACCAACTTTTTTTTTGGAATTCTGGCTCCGTACACGCGTAGTTAATGACAAAACTAATTGATATTATCCTGTTTTTCTTAAATACAACCATAAATAGGGGCGTAATCAGCTGTCGCCGTTTGTATGGAAGAATGACCGGCTTGAGCAGCCTTAATGAAATAACCCAAAACCTGAAACTAGTTTGTTTAGAATCGGCAGGAAAATCGAATACAATATTTTTTATTAAAGGTTATATTTTTCCAAAAAAATATTATTTGTTATGCCGCCTCTAATATTTTTGAACGACGCTGTACACTACTGTCCAACGCGATGTAAACGATAGTGCTCCCGTGTTCGTTGACAGCGGCACGGCGATAGAGCTACGAGTCTGTAAGAAGTAGTGCGACAACAACATTTGCAAATATCTGTTACTATAATTTATGAAAATAAATAATTATACGTCATATCAATTTATTAGTATAAAAGTCGGTTGGGGTGTCCGAGGTTTTGGGTTATTTCATTAACACTTTGTATATTATGTAGATAGTGCATTAGGAACAAAGAAATCTTTACAACAGTGTGTTAACTTCTTAATGTTTACACAAACTTAAGCTTGCATTTCTAAAACTTCATAGCCAACCTTAGTACTTATAAAATAGGGTGCAAAATCCACTATTTTTTATTTTTACATAAATTTCCAAATTTTGTTTGGTTTTAGTTAGCAATGTTAATAACTAACCCGTTTGATTACAGAGACAGATTACAGAAAATATATATTTAGGTATATCCAATTTAATATCGTGTTTACATATAATAAAATAGGAATAAAGTACTGTATGTTGAAGAATTACAGCAATTGTACTGAATAGCTTCTGTGCCAATTTTAGATTAATACTTAGATAACCTACATATTTGCGCCCTAAATGCTGTAATGTTGGGTAAGAAATGTTGTATGTTATTTAACATTTAAGCTCGATTAACGTTTATCTCAAGTCCAATAGCGTCCCCAGTTTGTGGGATAGTTGCCTTCCCTATTTTTGGGATGGGAAATCATCAAATTACTCGTTCCGCTTTAGGCTGTCCGCTTCAAAGAGCAGTAAGCATGAGATGGGGCCCTGTAGGGCCAATGCCTGCGGTTGCGGAATAGTTGTAATAGTTACCGCGGCCCCGGAACGTAAAGGGCAACCGAGGGAACAAGGGTGGGTTTTAATCATTAAAAGTCTAACACTCCCTTCCGCTCCGCCCAGGGTGGGAGAAGTTATTTGATGAATTTCCATTCATGAATAAAATAATGCTATTGACTAAAACGCACCTATTTTCCTTCTTAGCCCTTGTCCGGGGCCGCGGTATTTCTTGCAGACAGCCCGCAGCCCTGGTCGGCGTAGGCGTGGAACACGAATGCTTCGTCGATACGGTCTGTCGTCGTCAATAGACGAACGGACAGTAAGCTAGCCCATTACTCAAGCCATCACGTGGCAACCTGCGCCTGGAGCGTCTCTCGCGGTAGCTGCAGGGACGATAAGTCCTCTCCCTCTCATGTTCCGCCGCCTCCTTCGCTTGTATCAGAAGGAGGTGGCAACGTCCATTCCCTCCATCACCAGACCATGGCTTTAACTAGGGCCGGGTGCGAAAGGTCGCCGTCCCCAATCGCCTCCACGAGAACACGGCGGGGCTACAAATGCCTCTCCTAGAGCCACAAGCTCACATAGTTTTGCAAGTCGAACTTTTTTCAGCCAGAGAAAATCCCCCCCCCCCCCTCTTCCATAACTCAATCGACGTCGAGGGATGACTTTTTTTTTACTAACAATACCGTTTTTATCACCGTCAGTAAAAGAGGAAGCCTGAAACTGATAGAGATGCTTTTTCGCACCCTCCGCGAGTCTGGTGTTCCATTTCTACCTGCGCAAAGAATCATTTCCCGGCTGGTGTCTGACCCCCATATATTTTAAACTCACCCCTCCTCTAGACTCTATTATAGTCGACCTGCTGACGTCTTCTTCACGTCAGTGAGAAAAGCCGCAGTCACAGCTAGTTTAGTTCTAAAATCTAACCAGTTTGTTAAATACCCAAAGTTTGCTCTTAGTCTTGATTTAGATTCAATGTTCTGAACAGGTGTAGGCTATGTTATCACGAATTATTACTAGTATTAAAAGCTACGTCAGGAAAGAACGTTTAAATCAATGTTGATTGGAATCTGGTTACTATAAACACTATTCTATACAACTTCCTTGTGAAATAACCTTTCAGGGCGACATTTCCATGTTTTTTATCCCAATTATGTCGAGCTCATTTCTATAACATATATAATAAATAAATAAATAAATATCCTGGGACAACTCACACACGGTCATCTGATCCCAAACTAAGCAGAGCTTGTACTATGGTAACCAGACCACTGACAAACATACTTATATAATTTATAAATACATACATATTATAGATAAATTACACCCAGACACAGAACAAACATTCATGCTCATCACACAAAGTTTGTTCTGGGTGGGAATCGAACCCACGACCTCCGGCTTAGCAGTCAGGGTTACTAACCACTAGACCAACAGGCCCGTCTGATTGCCCGTTAATATATATTCCCATTCCCGTTCATGCTTACTGCTACAAATTAAACAACGGAAGTAAATTAAAGTTGTAAAACATACAATGGATTAATACATGACACACCAAAAGTGCCTTTAGATTTCTAACCAAAATTAGAATTATTCCAATCTGATAAGCAGTTCCAGAGATTAGGGGGGTTAAAACTAGCCCATCATGGTGCTGCATGAAATTTATGAACAGAGTTCTTCCAAAGACGTCTTACCATTATTCACCACATTTGATCATTCCCGCGCCTGATAAGCGATTTTAGACTTACATCCATACTATACTTACTAATACTTACTACTAATATTATAAATGGGAAAGTGTGTCTGTCTGTCTCTATGTTTATCTTTCTTTCACGGCAAAACGGAGCGATGAATTGACATGATTTTTTAAGTGGAGATAGTTGAAGAGATGGAGAGTAACATAGGCTACTTTTTGTCTCTTTTTAACACGAGCGAAGCCGCGGGCAAAAGCTAGTTAATTATAAATCCAGATTTTTGATGGGCATTTAGCTGCCATTTTAATAAATTCCATTCAAATTACAAAATTTAAATAGAAATCGCATTAACAAACAAAAGGGCTAGTTAGCTCAACCGTCAAACATTGCACCAACTATTTAATCAAACAAAATAAACATTGTCCTTGAATTTACTTTCCGGTGTAAAACTAACGAAATCGGATAACGTAATCGATACGAAATATCGAGTCGATCGTCTCGAAAATTGACAATCGGTTTTGTAATGCTTAGGTGATTGGTGTGTTAAATATTGAGTCATTTGAAGGTATTGTAGACTGTCATTTTAAACAGAACATTTATCTTCTACAATCTATCAAACTCCTTAATGGATATTCAACTTTATGGCTACATTATTAGGTTCAAGGTTCATCAGGGAAATTTGACGAAATTCGGGTAGCTTCACGTGCCTTTAGTGCTTAAACACAGGCAGTTGTATATTGAGAAGAACTACCGAGAGACTCCATGGACACTCTCTCAGCTGGTATTTGGAGAACCATCAAATACCAGCCTAGAACTGTCATACTGCAGAGCAAAGGCCTCTTCTTAAACAGAGAAGGCACAAGCTTTTTTTTTATTTTTTAACTTACACTCGATCATACATACTTATATAATTTATAAATACAAACATATAATAGATAAATTTTACATCCAGACACAGAACCAACAATTATGCTTATCGCACAAAGTTTGTCCTGGGTGGGAATCGAACCCACGACCTCCGGCTTAGCAGTCAGTCAGGGGCACTAACCACTAGACCAACAGGCCCGTCTTTGATTACCACTTGTTCAAGGCTTTATGAGCGATTTAGCGATGGGAACGCCTTTGCTCATTGTTGTTAAAGGCGTCCCTAAAACATCGCTTCCTGAACCTGAGGTAGCCAAAATTATTTTTAAATGAAATTTATTGTACTAGCCTACTAGATTCAAACGCACAACCTTACACCTAAGGCGTTAACCATTAAGCCATTAATTTTTCTCCATCATATTTTTACGAAATTCTCCCCGCCTCATATAGAAGAATAATGCTTACTCATTCAATGGCATACAAATACTTTTACAAAACATAATTTCAAGGTATAATATTATGTTATTTCTAAATAAAAAAAACTATTTCCTAAATAAGCTATTAACCTTTCGAGGCCCCAAAATCAAAATAATTATCCATATTCAATTATCTAATACAAAATTACATTAGAATTACTAAAACATATTATATTTTGATAGAACATAATCTATACAACAATATTCCGCCATAGATTGCAACACAAACTTGATGTAATTGCCAAGTGTAAAATTAGCGAAATATTTCGCTAATAGCAACACTGTCGTAACCATAGTTCCGTAGATATGTCAACACAAACATACATACATATACTATTACTTAATGTAAGCTAAATATACATATAAGTGGTATAGTATATTCGACTAACATATGTGCAGATTTTGATAAAAAAACTTGACTAATATTCATAAATATTGATAATAATCAGGTTGTTACGCTAAACCACTTAACGAATTTGTATGAAATTTTGTAAAGAGTGAGCTTAAACCTTAAGGAAAGATGTAGCTTTTTTTTTTACCCGATTTTGACTTCGATAAATAGTCATGCGACCGAGATCGCTAGCAGAAAGTAGTACCTATTATTATATTTCTTTTAGACAGATAAGATTTTGTTTAGTAATGCTGTTTTTGCTAAATTGATTCGATAATGATTGATGTAATAGACGGCACTTTTTACAATATTATAATATTCACTAGTCATCATCTGTATCGACAATTTCAGATTCATGTTAAATAATTGTAAGTCCTTACGTTCTTTTCCTTTACCAATTTTAGTCATGTCCTGGCAAATAACATTTTTTTTGTACCAAAACTTACTTAGACAAAACGTACTACATTTAGTGCTACCTAAATGCAGTACCTACCTATACATTATTCTTTTATTCAAGTCAAAACTATTCATTTGTCATAGTACCAAACTTTCAGAACATGAAAATTTCAATTTGTTTCATGAAAAAATATTATTTATTATATTAATTTCTGGTCGCACTACTACTCTACTGATATTATAAAGTTGTGTAAGTTTGTAAGGTTGTAGGGGACAATCTCTGGATCTACTGACCCGATTTTGAAAAGTCTTTTACCAATTGAACGCCACATTATTTGTGAGTGTCTTATGCTATTTCATTACGCTATGTCCTACGGGAGTTTAGCAGTAACCTAACTTAACGTAACGCGGGTGAAACCATGACGGACACCGAAAAAATTCACAAATATTTTTTAAGTAACTATTAAAATTCTTGGTAAAAAAGCCTTTTTTCCCTCAAATCTCGCAGGTTATTCTAGCGAACGGGCTCGAGACCTTCCGGAGCTATTTCATCACGGAGTTAGTTGACCTGTTGCATTTCCACCGCGCAAGAAATGGCTGCCGCCGCCGGTTTCAACATGTTCTTTAATCTAATAACGTTTTGTGTTCATATTTCGTATTAATTACGTTTTATATGACTATCATGTTTAGGTTAAATTGAGAAGAGCTTCAGTCTTCAATGATCTTGTTTAAAAAAATTTCAATGGTAGGCAATGGAAATTTAAAAAACATGAAATTTTTAGTAAGTCTTTTTTTTGTGAAAAGGACACCGCCTTATAGGGTAGAAAATCAAATCAAAACATTTATTTTTGATGCACTGGTAAGGTCTAAAATACAAGTTCATATAGGCTTTGGATGTATCGGTTGTGTTGCATGGCCAGATATCCGAAATTAATGTTATACTTTTCCATTTACGTCGGTTTTAAAAAAAATTAACTAGCGAGTGATCCGCGGATTACTGGTTAATTTTTGCTGTTAGTTTAGACGAGCTAATCGCAGAAACTATCAGTGTAATAAGAAAAAACATCTGCATAAAAAAGCCAGATTTATAAGAAAAAATATCTAGGTCAAGATAATATAGTCCATCCAACACACTACGATCTGCAACATCAAACCAAACCAAAAATGCAAGCAAAACCGCGAACCCCAGCAAGCTCACAATCCAGCACGTAATACAAGTAACGAAGGTTCTAACGTTATTCTAATCCAGCACCGGCGTGGAACCGGCTGCGAATATGGGTTACTGAGCCAATGGAACCTGTTCGTGCGCCTGCGCAATTTCTATATAACTTGTGCTTGTGGCCGTGGACTATGGCTTGTTTAGTTGGGGATCGATGTGGGTTTTTGAAGTCTTGGTTTGGTTTTTGGTGAAGTTTGGAAGCCATTTTTTAGGGTTTGGGATCGGTAGACCGTTTTTTAGTGTATCTACCAGAAAATCTGACTAGTCTAACCAAGTAGTGGGGTGTTGTGTCACCCAGTAAACTGACCTCTTGGTCTATTAGTGAGTGACTCTGACTCCTAAGTTGGTGTTGGATTCGATTCCTATTCAGAAAAAAAAAATGTGTGATGAACATGATTGTTTGTGATGGCTTGTTTAGTTGGGATAGATATGGGGTTTTTGAAGTCTTGGTTTGGGTTTTGGTGAAGATTGGAAGATTGGCAGGTTTTTGGGTCTGAGCTCAATAAGCCGTTCGATTTTTCTTACTCCTCCGCAGTTCCTTCTGATTAATTTCGTTGCGGGATCCAAGACAGTTGAATCGTTTCTCCGGGACTCGTCGAGCTTCATTGCTTTGGCGCTTTTCTGGCGGGCTCCGCTGTTGATTCTGGCTTTCAGGAGTTGCAGTGGTTGGGAATAGTGTGGTGGGATTGTCCGAATTTAAAAAAAAAGCCGTTCCGAAGTGTATTTAAGACATCATTAAAAGTCCGGGGTTGCGGAATAGTTGTACCCGTGACCCTGGAACATAAAGGGCAACTGAAGGAACATGAGTGGGTTTTAGCCAGCAAAAGTCTGACACGTCCTCCCGCCCCGCCCAGGACGGGAGAAGCCATTTGATGTTTCCACTTACAAAAAAAGACATCATTAAAAATTGAGAAAGCATTGTAAAACCGTTGGGCCCTGTAGTCATTATGTAGAACTTTGATAGCCGTACAGGTAGTCAAAAACCACAACGTCTCATCAAGGGACGAGGGTTGTAAAGATAGGCAGTAATGTCATGTAAAATTTTGGTATCAACTCTTTTTGGTTAGATTGGAAGACGACCGAAACATAATTGGGAACGAAAAATAATTGGTGATAGGTAACTAATTTCTAAATTGAAGGCTGCTATTGAGATTTTTTTGTGAAAAAAGGAAAAAATACTTTGCCTGTGTTGGAAATCGAACCCTATACCGTGCTCAATAACCGCGCTTATGACTACGAGACCTATGAGGCATATGTTTATAAGTGTTGATAAAAACTATAATCCAATAATGTATTCATCTCCACACCCATTTTCAAAAACATTATGATTATACAGTGTGTTGAAAGTTTGATAACAGGGTGTTACATTTTGAAAGCAATGTCGCTTCATTTAATCTCAGCCTTGGCCCCATACTTGTCCATTTTCATTGTATTGAGAGATAGCGCCATGTTAATTTCGGAAAGTGTTAAATTGAGTGACATTGAGGCTCGCTCACTTTTGTCTTAAATCAATAGAATTCGTTGTTGCGGAATGTTTGATGTATACAGGATGGTTTGAAAAGAAAATAACGAATTATATGTTGTATAGAAAAATATGTCGTGATGGCCCAGTGAATATTGCCAGAGTTTAATGTAATGCTCAGTGTTCGTGCTTCTCTGAATGAGAAGAGGTCTTTGTTCTGCAGTAAGACAGTGGTTGGTAAAATTAAATTGAGTGCGCGTTCGTTTAAATAATGGCGTTGGATATTGCCAGAATTTAATGTAATGCTCAGTGTTCGTGCCTTCTCTAAATGAGAAGAGGTCTTTGTTCTGCAGTAAGACAGTGGTTGGTAAAATTAAATTGAGTGCGCGTTCATTTGAATAATGGCGTAGTTTTGCTATAATTTGTGTTAAGTTGCAAATAGAAACAAGTGTGTGCATATTTTTATTAATTTATTTTTAATTCATATCTTATGAAAAATGTTAGGTTTCTCACCTTTTATTAATTAGAATCTTTAATTGAGTTACTCTAGAATGTAATTTTTTTAAATTATAAAAAATATTTACGTAAAAGTGTTTAGTGTTATACTTACAAAGATTTATAAGTATTTAAATCACCCTGTACACTAAAAAAAAACTCTTTACACTTTGACATTCTCCTATTTAGAATAACAGACTTATTTGATCAACCAATGTGGTCATGGACCAACGTATGTCGCAAACTATCCCGGGTTATTGCAACATTGCCTTATGTACGTCTTATGTATTACCTTATGTACGCTTGTAGGCTTGTGAATGTAAAGTAAATGGAGGTATTCGTTGATGAGTTTGGAGTGCTGTAAATTTGTAAGTTAATTTCATTGATGAAAAGGTTTATACGTTACCTACACTAATATTAAAAAAGAAAGATTTATTTGTTTGTTACTGATAAACTCTAAGCGCCTTACTAATAAACGCTGCATAAAGTTATGACAGGTTTATACGTCAAAAAATGTATGGTTACACAGGCTTTATTCATTGCATAACTTTACACAGTGATTATTAGTAAGGGCATAAGCGTCTTACTAATAATCGCTGCATAAAGTTATGACAGGTTTATACGTCAAAAAATGTATGGTTACACAGGCTTTATTCATGACATAACTTTACACAGTGATTATTAGTAAGGGCATAAAAGTACTGAGGAGATTTTAAAAATTCTTTCACCATTACAAAGATACATTATCAGTTAATAATATAGGCTATATAAAATCATACTTACGACCTACGTAAGTAGGACTTTGACAGTCGTTACGAGTAGTCAGAAGCCAGAAAGTCTGACCAATCTCACTAAGAGTATCGTGTCGCCTAGTTACTGTGTTGTGGAGATCTGATAGACAATCGCTTCACGTAAAACACTGGCATCCAGCTGAATCCGGATAGGTTGGAAGTCATCCCTAACATAACTGAGGACAGGCTTGAAAGATGATGATCAACTGGAAACAAAGACTATAAAGTCGCAGGTGTCCTTTTTTTGTGGGTGAGAAAATAAATCATCAAATGACTCCTCCCGCTCTGGGCGCAGCGGAAGGGAGTGTCAGACTTTTACTGACTAAAACCTACCCATGTTCCTTCTTTGCCCTGTGTCGGGGTCACGATATCTCTTTCAAACAGTCCGTATCGGTAGTTGTAGAGCCTCTTGTGAAGATTATCTTCGGGGGAATATTACACTGTACTACCGACAAATTGGATTCATGACCCATTATTAGCTTATTTCCCTACAGAAATTCCAATACAATTAGGTCGACATTCACGTAAACATTTATTGAAATTACACTCGTCACGTCTTATTATTTTGACAGTCTCCAACGATTTAGCGTCAAAATGGGCCATGATTCCAATTTGTCGATAGTACATAGGTGCTGCTGTAAGAGGCACGAGAGACATTTCATCATTGTCTCTAGAATAGCAACGCATTTCAAGGTCACGGGTATTGCAGATGTCAACTGGACCATCAGCTTATATTTAAATAAAAAACCGCTTTAAAGTCTGAATATATTATTATAACCGATTGATATTTTATCTGTGAAATTCTGGTAACAATATATTAATTAGTATACAATACATTGGACTGTTACATACTTACAGTTACTTATTTACTGTATCAAATAATTAGATAAAGATCAGGTATAGAGGAATATCTGCTTTATATGTGTAAATGGTAAACTGACAATTTTTTTTTGGTGAGTGAGAAATCATCCAATGACTGCTCCCGTCCTGGGTGCGGCGGGAGGGCGTGTCAGACTCTTACTGACTAAAACCCACTCATGTTCCTTCGATTGCCCTTTATGTTCCAGGGTCACGGTAACTATTATAAACATTCCGCAACAATGGTAAACTGATTTACTGACTGACTTGGTGATATAACAACGCACAGCCTAAACCATCAACCGCTGGTTCTAGAGACATGAAGCTTGGAAGGTGTGTTCTTTGTAAAGAGTTAGTAGCCACTAAGGAAGGATTTTTGGAGATTTTACCCCTACAACACATCGGTCAGAGTTTCATACTTACTGTTTTAAATAATTTGAAATAACAGATAAAGAAAATTACTTGATATAAACTTCACTCTTTAATCAGAGCATTTTCAACCTAAACGACATCTAAAACCCAAAATAGACACCCCACACAAATCTACATCTCAAACCGCATTCATTGCAACGCACCCGCCAGCAACTGCACTAAAAAAAGCACAAAACTCGAATTAAAAATAGCCATCCCAATTGGATTGCGCAACACTATTGATCAGAGACCGGTTACTCAATAGCAGTTACATAACGCAACGATATAACGTTACAACGTTATAGATACCGCTCTTCACCTTGATGATGTAATGTGTCAAGGTTTCGTCTTGCTGTGAAGAAATGGTTGCACCGTAAAAGCGTTTTGTAATGTGTATGGGAACAAGTAACTGTGGGGACATTTTTGGTGCTTATTGTTAAAAATTGTGTGTAGATTGAGCTGAGAATTTTAATATTCTGTCGTTTTTTTACGGTTTAGAAGTGTGTCTTCGTGTTTGAAATTGCGGTTTGAATAGACACCAAATGATGTTTTGGTAACTCGTGATTTTTTTGTAGCACAGTTAAATTGTTATATTGAATTGAATCAAGATGGTTCAGGCTTCGGAAACAGACGACTGTGTAACGCAGACACGAGCTTAGTAATGGCTTTATTATCGACGAGCTGCCCCCCACGTTCTTGGTTACTGCTTTGGTTTCTCAAGTCATAGCTGGATGTTATATAGTTGACAGTATTGCTCGTAATTCTGGTTACAATAGTAACCAGAATTACGATTCTGTATTCTGGTTACAATAGTAACCAGAATACGGGTTAGACTAATTTGTCGTACTTTATGGCTTCTGGCTACTAGTAACGACTGTCAAATATTTACAAGTATCACCGGACCAACTGGAGGAAGTCAGTGATTCCCTAAATAAACTTACAAAGAACAGAGAAATGAAGAATTTACAATGGTTCTTGTCTGGTTTTATGCCGGCACCTACCACCAAAACGTAGTCTTAGCAGTAACTTAAAAACATTTTTCTAATACTTATGATGCAATCGATTTAAACCTTTTTTTTTTTTTTTATTACATATGGGCTTGCTCTTGGTCCCAGACCAAATTGGATTCTATCATTAGATGCAATGAATGTAAAACTTCCTTGCATTATCTAACTGACTTCGGAGTCAGTCGCCGATATAATGTCGGCCGGCGAAATGGGGACCAAGGTTAGAAGTTTTGCCGTCTTAAGACAGTTATTAAGACATCAGATAAAAACGAAGACGTTTTTGTTATTTTCGATTCGGGGAGTAGGGTTGGGGAGACAGGGTATATTTTGCGTTCAAAATTCTAAAAACTGTTTTTTCCCCATTGGTTTGCATGATTTCAATAGAGTTATGGCAATTAGTTTTTCTCATCGACAACAAGCTAATTTTATTTAACCAGGTCAGTCATTTTGAAGGTCAACTTTTTCATTAATATATATTATTTATTGCACACGAACAAGAAAAATAAAATACATAATGGTAGCAAATAAAATAATCATGTACAAAGGCGAAACTTAAAAAACTTAAAAAGTGTTTTAGTAATATTGGGGCCTGTTTCTGTTCTTTTTCGCTCTCCCACCCCTCCCAGAACGGGAGAAGTCATTTGATGATTTCCCACTATCCAAAAAAAAAGACAGACAGAAAGACAGAGTCCCATTTAGCACTATTTGGGTACATAAATGCTAAAAATACATTTTCGAATATGTACTTATTGATACAAAATATCTAAGTCATCCACCACATTACATACTATTACTCACCCGCAACTTGCTTATTCAATGAGTACATAACTTCTTTGCATCATTATCTAATTAGCTTTCGGAGTCAGAGTCGATGTAACAGCTCAAATGAGGACCAAGGTCAGCCGTTTTGAAGGGTGTCTGTCAAATTAAGCACTGGTGTGGCAATATTGGGACCATTTGATCTTCTGTAATTATTTTGGTTCAGAATACACAGCTCTGAGACAACTTGTAAGATTTTTGGTCCCGTTTGACGAGGCCCAAATAAACAATTTTTCAAATGGTTATTGATTTGAATAACTCATGAGGGACCAAGGTTAGCCATTTTAGCATTGATGTGGCTATGTTAGAACCCGTTTCAGTTCAAAAATTGCCACTTGGTGAAACAAATAGCGAGGACTTAAAGATCCCATTAGATGGCATTTGGGTACAACGTCCAAAAAAGCATTTTCCCAAATGGTTATTGATTTGAATATCATTACTCACCCACAACTTGATTTACATAACTTCTTTGTATTATCTAACTGGTAGAGTCAGAACCGATGTAACGGCTTTAATGGGGACCAAGGTCAGCCATTTTGAAGGGTGTCTGCCAACTTAAGAACTGGTGTAGTAATTAATATATTGAGACCATTAATTTGTTCTTTTCTAACTATTTTGGTCCAAAATACTCAACTCTGTAAGACAAGTGGCAAGTGAGGCCTCGGACCCAAATGATCCCGTTTTGCCATCATTTGGGTACAAAAGTCCTAAAAAGCATTTTCCCAAATGGTTATTGATTTGGATATCATTACTCACCCACAACTTGTTTTACATAACTCCTTTGTATTATCTAACTGGTAGAGTCAGAACCGATGTAACGGCTTTAATGGGGACCAAGGTCAGCCATTTTGAAGGGTGTCTGCCAACTTAAGAACTGGTGTAGTAATTAATATATTGGGACCATTAATTTGTTCTTTTCTAACTATTTTGGTCCAAAATACTCAACTCTGTGAGACAAGTGGCAAGTGAGGCCTCGGACCCAAATGATCCCGTTTTGCCATCATTTGGGTACAAAGTCCAAAAAAGCATTTTCCCAAATGGTTATTGATTTGAATATCATTACTCACCCACAACTTGTTTTACATAACTTCCTTGTATTATCTAACTGGTAGTCATAGCCGTCGATGTAACGGCTTAAATGGGGACCAAGGTCAGCCATTTTGAAGGGTGTCTGCCAACTTACTGGTGTGGCAATGAAACCCGTTTCTGTTGGAGAAATGGCTTTTTATGTATTTTGTACGGTTACCGAGGCGTTGTTGAATGAAAGTGTTGTTGCTACGTGCAGTCAGCCGTTGGTTTGTAAAGAAGTAATTTCAACACTAATGTTGGGGTTGCGGAATGTTTATAATAGTTACCGTGACCCTGGAACATAAAGGGCAATCGAAGGAACATGAGTGGGTTTTAGTCAGTAAGAGTCTGACTGTCACGCCCTCCCGCCGCACCCAGGACGGGAGCAGTCATTGGATGATTTCCCACTCACCAAAAAAAAATGTTATATGGGAAATATTGCCGTTTTGTTTGTTGGTATTGTATGGAACTAAAGAATTCAGAACGATATTCATATTCAGTGACAGACTACATAAGTGATATAAAGTTGCTGGAATAATCTAGTCATAAAATAAACACGGTTGAAATGTTTGTTTGTTCAATGTAATATTAGTTAGACTAAATAAGGAATAGAGAAAATTTTATGAGGACTATATCATAAGGCCTGAAATTACCTTAATATTCCAGTCATTTTAGGTTTTATCTAAGGAAAAATCTTCGTGAACTGCATTTTGTATACGCCTTTATTACGGCACTACAATAAAGATTGTTATCGTGTCGGCTTGAAAAGTAATAAAGGTCAAAATGTCACCAAAAATATTTTTTGTAAATGTTTTTTTCTAAATATCTCGCGGCCTAATATCATCAAATACCAGAGTCTTTATTTCACATCAAAACATTTTAAATATTTAAAATGACTGTACTAATTATATACACTGTATTAATTATATAGATAGTAAATGTATATATTTGAAATTTATTTAATTTTAATTGGGATATTAATTTTAATTATTGGAGTTTTAGTAGGGGTTGCTTACTTAACTTTATTATATTAGTAATCAATATCAGTGATATCCGTACTAATATTATAAATGCGAAAGTAACTCTGTCTGTCTGTCTCTTCTTCACGCCTATACCACTGAACCGATCTGAATGAAATTTGGTACAGATAACCTGGGACCCGAGTAAGGACATAGGATAGTTTTCATCCCGGAAATCCCCCGGGAACGGGAACTATTATTCCAAGCGGACGAAATCGCGGGCAAAATTTAGTTTTTAATATTTAAAATGACTGTACTACAATATTAGTGATCAATATCAGTGATATTAGTGATATATCAGCAAGGGTTGCTGACTAATTACTTATTTTCAATACAGATCTAGATATTATCTTTAAAGACGTAATAACACGATCTATTAATAAAGTTCAGGCCCACATTACGATAACTATTAGGTAAGTAGGTATTAAAGCTATCTCTTGACGTCTGACCTACTTGGTGCTTATGTAATTACTGCAATGTAAAGCAATGTAACCACCCACTTAGTTATTGAATGATTGACATTTAGGTGTTACTTAATTTAATTTGTTAGCGTGTAGGCACGTTTTTGATAGATTTTGTAAGTTTCGGAGAATAGGTTAGTATTGTCTTTGATAATTGGGTTATCTATTTTTTATGAACTCGTGGTCGGGTTTCGGTCGAATAAGTTCAATCGAAATTATTAACTTTTTTTTTTATTTTAGCTTTACTTGCACTTCTCCACATATATCTAACACGGGCAATCATACCTTTCAAACATAATTTATTGAAATTGAAATTTAGCTATGTCCGACCCCCAAATGTTTTATTATTATAATATGGAATCAATAAAATATTTTATAATTATGAATTGAACCGTAAGGCACCAACGCTGCTTCTCAACGAGAGCTCTGTTTCTCTTTTCCTTTATCTTATTAATCCTTATCTTTTACTAGCTACTAAACAGATTGAAGAAAAATATTGTATGGGAAAAGAACCAATTTATTAACATCAAGATATGTCTCACAGAATTCAAACAGTGACCGAGGATGTGACAAACAGAGATTTCTTCGTTTTGTCAAGATAATAACCATATATAATGAAAGTAACAAGATATAAGATACATTTTACCTGATATTTTTAAGACGTTATGATAGTTCTTAATTTACCATATGTTTACCATTGATTGATTTAAACCTTGAGAGAGACACAATAGAAAATCTAACAGCAGCACGATAGCCAGCTGTCGCTTAATCGTCGAAAGGTTAAATCATATTTAATTACTTTACATTTTGATAAATAAATACAAAACATACAGCACTCAAAAGTTGCAAGTACATAATTATAATTTGCATTGCATAGTTACCCCCACTTTCATGAACTTGATCCCCCTTCACATCGCTATCGTTACAAAGAGTAGACAGTGCAACAGAGACTGCACTGTGGTGAAACGAATGTACTTGCATAGAGCAACGGCGGGGATCTCGAGGGGAAGTGGGCGGCGCGGATCGCTGCCCGCGAGTGCGCGTAGTTGGCGGGCCAAACTCTGGGGCTAACGCATCCGTGTAAATCGCGAGCGAGTTTTCAAGAATCATTGAATAAACTTATTATAATGGTGCACACTTCTTGTTCTGTGTACGTATGTACCTCGACAACGAGACACAATAAGGATTTAAGATTTCATAGAATTCCCCGTGACGCGAGGTAAGTTTATTCTTATAAATTCGTATTAAACAGGTGGGTATCTACTAATATTTATTTTGTATAAACTCGTCGTGTTTATAGTTACGTATATAATTATAGTAGGTACAAGTAATGTTAACCCAACTAGCAAAGTAATCCTATAAAGAAAGATTATAAGTCAGTCACTACTAATAACATTGTTATAAAGGCATTGCGCTAGACTATTTAACTTATAATAGAATTTGCCAAGCCTTTACATACTTAAGCGCAATACTTTTTATATCTTAGTCTTATAGTTCGCTACAAGACTGACCTATAAAACATGTATAGGACAATTTTACTAGTAATAGCATTTCACAAGCGTAGATATTCTCAAGATCATTTGCTTTTATATCTCAGTCTTATAGTTAGCTACAAGATTATCTTTCAGGACACTTTTAGGAATAAGTCTCTTATAATTGTTTACAGCAAAACTTAATAATCCAGAATAACATTTTGATCCTATAGTAGCATGTTGTGAGAGATCAAGATATTATAATATACTTAGCTGATATCACTATAAGTTTGCGCCGTTATAGTTTTGCTCGAAACTGTTTTAAATCTACTAGTACTTGATAAGAGCGCTACATGAACAAAAAAGCTTATAAGCTACTAGATCAATAACTTTATTAGTAAACTTTAGCCATTTTGTTAAGATTCCGTTGTTGAGGAAATAAGTTGAACATGAATGTAAGCGATTGGAAACGATTGAAACGGAGTGGTGGTTACAGGAGAAAAGTGACAAAATAGGTATAAAGAATTAATGAAGCCAGGTTCTTTAGGAATAAAACCAACAGGATCATCAAGCGCGTCAAGCGTAAACGCCGGTGAAGTAAATGAAGGTTCTGCGAAAAAAAATATTTTTTCACCCTTGGCCAACCACCCAGAAAGTGAAGAATTTGAAAATGAAAAAAATGCATGAATTGCTTAAAAATATGCAAAGCTGGGCTATAAAATTTAATAAGTATACCTCACCTAGTCCTGAAAAAACTATCTACTATTTTGAACAAAAGATTAAGCAATGTTTTACCTAAAGATGCACGGACTTAAATTAAATGAATTTATTGACTTTATTGAAATGAGTTGGCCCACTATACATATTGTTTAAAGAAACTGGAAATTCACACCCATTGCAGTTTTCGGATAACACAAAATGTGTATTGGTCAATGAATATTTGGTCAAAAAACAGTCGACATTAAAAAATACAACCATCTTGTTAATTAGATCCTACAAAAAATAAATTCAAACATTAGCAGGCATATTTCAAGGGAACCCTAATTTGTTTTAAAATGGAGGCGAGTTATCTGGACTGAAACTGCTACAAGTACTAATTAACCTATAATAGTTCTATAAAGTACTTATGAAGAGCAATTTCAAAACATGGCGAATATTCATAAGAAAAGATGAAATATTTTATTTATAACAAAATTCTAATGTGCTATTTTTTGGAGGGGATTGTGAAACTAACTAAATTTCGGTACACATTTACAGAAAAAATGACTTCCCCACGAGATCATACACTATATTTACAATATATATTTAGTGATTAATGTTATACAATAATACAACATAATACTAATAGAAACTTCCGTTTTTATAAAGCATTTTACCACAAAACTACCGGCACCACCAGCCGAAGCAACAACAAATAAAACCTCTATTAAAATATACTTATAACTAATAACTGAGTACGTTACTAGTGCATTATAAACAAGATTGCTTTAGTAAGATTCTTATGTCAGATACTAACAAGAACGTTTGTGCTTGTAATTGTGTAGTCTCATATTATTATAGAAGCTATTACGCGTCGTCAAGTATATTATAGGACTTAGTAACATTTCATAAGTTGATTATAAGATAATTATAGAAATAAACACTCCTATAACTGCGCCCAAATCCAGGTTTGTAGCATGCTACAAGTTTTTTATAAGTGAAAATAAAAGTAGTCTTGAGATGGTTATAAGTACTGATTTTGCTAGTTGGGAAGTTATACACGTATTCGTATATTTATTTATTTATTTAAACTTCATGCACAAGCGTACAAGGGCGGACTTAACGTTACGTTATACGTTATATTATTACAATTGGAAAAACATTTCAATCGGCATCATTTATATTTCGTATTGTAGGTATATACGCTTTGCGAACGGGCTATCTCAGGCACTTGGACACTGTTCACGCAATGTTAGGTTATTTATTTATACAAAAGTTAAAAAAACTAAAACCTGACTACGAAAAACCCGGATAAAACAATAAGCAAAGGTACCTAACAGTCTGTTTCCAGGTTATCACCGTAGTCGCATGCCGCTGTGATCTGTCTTTTTTTCTTCTAAAGCTTGTATCTCGAAAACGGTGTGTCCTATCGCAAAAATAATGAAAAATTTGCCCCTTTTATAAATCACCCAGCCGCGTAATTCTCACATGTAGGTAATATTCAATTATGAAAAAAATAAAGTTTGTCTTTTTTGACAACCCTTGCACATTTGCACGCGGTAGCGTAAATACCTACACGGGCGGCGGCGGCGGTGTCGTCCGATATCAAAGGCGTTTCCCAACTGTATAGATCGTAAAACTGTGCTTATAGTGTCCGACGTCTTGACAATGTTTTAACGTAGTCTTAAAAATCGTTTTTTTTTGAGTCCTTATTCTTTTTAGAAGTCTAGTACTAAATCTAAATCTATGTCTAATTAATAATATTATCATTTATTTAACCAGATATTCCATATGGGATTATATAATAATAAATAATAATCATCATCCATTTATTTGTATTTAACTAGTGCTAAACCTTTTTGTAACATAGAACTAAGTTTTCTGGGAAATAAATTTATTATTATTATTTGTTTAACGTCTTACGTTTCTCGGGTCCCTGGGGTCCCGGACCTTTGGAAGGCGTACGAGGGGCCGAAGCCAACTCGCAGAGGCCCCTTGAGAATTTTATGAGAAATGAGATACCAACCGACGATTATCCCTATATGCACTATGCAGGTGCACCTAAGGATAATCCCCGGTTAGTGTGAGACTATTGTAGAACTATGTAGCAAACAAAAAAAAAAATGATCTATGGGTTTGGGTTTTTAGGTGGACTAGGTACTTAAGACTATGGAGGGACTATAGCCCCTGCCTGACCAATGTTTGAAAGCACGGATAAAAAGGCAGGGGGTGACTTGCACACTCAGTAAATGGGCCCCCGAAAACGGCCGCTAGCACAAAGTGACGTAGCGACAAGAGGGCAACATATATCGAGGTGCTAGAGGAGTGGAGAGGTATTCCACGGCTATCAGGACAATCCCGGAAGTACGGTCAAGATCCCTACCAGCATCTTACTGGAATACTTCCTTCCCCCGAGCACGTTTGCTCTTGCGAATCTCCACTCTAACCAGCCAATTAAGGCAAGAGAGAGGTGGGAGCCTTGTTCCTCGTCAGTATAGTTTTATTATTATTATTTTTATTCATTTGCATTTCTCGGAACCCTGGGGTCCCGGCCCTTTGAAAGGCGTACGAGGGGCCGAAGCCAACTCGCAGAGGCCCCTTAAATAAAGCTCTATAATATGAAGTGAGGCACCAACCGGCGATTATCCCTATGTGCACCACTCAAGTGCACCTAAGGTCAACCCCCGGTTGGTGGTGGTCTATTGCAGGTCATGGAATAAAAAAGGTATTGGACTATGGGTTTGGATTGCTAAGATGGATTATTTATTCTAGACTATTGAATGGCTATGGCCCCTGCCTGGCCAATGCTTGTAAACACGGATAAAAAGGCAGGGGGTGACTTGCACACTCAGTAAATGGGCCCCCGAAAACGGCCGCTAGCACATAGTGACGTAGCGACAAGGGGGCAACATATATCGAGGTGCTGGAGGAGTGGAGAGGTATTCCACGGCTATCAGGACAATCCCGGAAGTACGGTCAAGATCCCTACCAGCATCTTACTGGAATACTTCCTTCCCCCGAGCACGTTTGCTCTTGCGATTCTCCACTCAAACCAGCCAATTAAGGCAAGAGTGAGGCGGGAGCCTTGTTCCTCGTCAGTGCTCACTCTGGCCGGCCAATGAAGGCAAGCCAGAGATGAAGAACAAAGGGTCTCCCAGGAGGTCAGGTCCGCGGGGGTCGCTACTGCCCGACAGTTCGCCACAAGCTGCCCTGCGGGTTTATTATTATTATTATTATATCGAATTTCTCCTTTTAACTGGAATTTTATACGTTCAATTCCTCGGTGATTGACATTATGTAATTAATCTGGGGGCACGGGAGTGGCTCGCCAAGTTGAGCAAAAATAATAGCACGTTCCTATTTTATTTCTTCGTTTAAAGAGTATTATGGGATCGGTAAAAATGTTCGTTTATTACCACGCGTTTGTACGATGTATCTCAGAGCCTGAGTCTCCATTTCCTATCTACTCCTCACCCAACCATGTCACAATAGTAATTCGTCAGGACGTTAGGCTCCTTACGTTTTAGTTGAGCTAAACGACTTTTGACAAATGCTTGCACTGTTTGGACAGGTCCACTCAAATCTGTGTGCTTCTCTCATCAAGAGATCACTTCAGTTATTACCTTCATGGTCCTCGCATAATTTGACCAATACAATATTGTATGGACTTTAAAAGAGACTTTGACCTCTGAGTTTGTTTCGGTTGTTTCTTCTCAGAGTAGTCCAGCTAGGAAACACCGGCCCCATCGTTCGATTAAAATAAGAAAAAAAAATGACGTGTAAAAGTGTAATTTTTTACCTATTTACAAAAATAAATCATTCTATCATTCTAATACCATCTACCTTACATCACAGTAATCATTGCTTTTATCTGTCAGATAGTAACTACATGATGTAATAGTATTACTAACAGTTAATTTCGTGTCAAGGTTGAACCATTGTTTGGTTTCGTTAGGAAACGGCGATAAGATGATAGGCATTTGAGTTTAAAACGATTTTTGATGATTCAATTCTTATATGGAAATGCATTAAATTGGTTTGTTGTTAATTGTTAAATGTGTAACCTCTTCTTGCAGTGGACCAGTTTAGTAACTATTATTATTAGCTATTTGTGTCCCATTACCCATTGCCATTGTCCCATTGACTTTAGGCGCTGCGTCTCACTAACGCAGCTACATGCTGAGGTAGGTGCCTTTTCTGGCCTCGCACAGGCTTTATTTTGTAAGCTTTGTCTGTTTATTGTTGTTGTTTTTAATTGTGTGTCTGTGTGTGTCCAGAATAAATGTGTTTTCTTTCTTTCTTTCTTTCCATTGCAAGGCAACGGCCTCCTTTCCCTCCTTAATCCTTCGAACGCACGTGATTCGAGACACAATAGAAAGACAAAAGCAGCAGGACAGCCGGCTGTCGCTTGGTCGTCGAAAGGTTAAGATAAGATGTTGAGGTCTTGATGGCTAGTTCATGCGTGCTACTTGTTGTGATAGGTTTACCTAGTCTGTACTTTCCTCAAAATGCTAGCCCGGGTCCTATTCTACATGGTTCGATACACTAAAATTTTGATCATTTTGAGTTTCCTTTGTCTGGATTTTAAAAAGACTATCCCTGAGTTTGTTTCGCTGTTTTTTAGTAGAGAGAAATTCGGTAGTCGGTTAGGAAATGCCGACACTAGCTAGTTTGAAAAATGTGACTTGTAAAATTGATTCTAATACCTTGCAAAATAAACAGTTTTTATTTCAATTTCATTTTATTTTTTTCGCCTGTCCTATCTAGTGCTGTTTGAGGCCAATACGCTAGATTTCTATCTAGTTAGTCCCGCCATCTCCGCCTGGGACTGCCGCGTTGCCGTTTATTGCTGTTTGGGATCCACTGCATGGTTATTTTTGCCGATAACTCCTGCAGAATGCTACAGATATGGCCAGCCCAGTTGAATTTAAAGGTAGCCGTTAGAGTTCAGTAATAGTATTATTATTCTCCTTTTTTTGTATGGTAGCGGGAAATCATCAAATGACCTTTCCCGTCCTAGGTGGGGCGGGAGGGCGCGTCAGACTTTTACTGACTAAAACCCACTTATGTTCCTTCGGTTGCCCTATATGATCCGGGGTCACGGTAACTATTATAATCATTCCGCAATCCCGGATTATTATTGTCCTTCACTTTTAATTAATTCAAAAATTATTAATGATTGTTAAATACTTTGTGTTCAATATGGCTACGAATACCTATTATTGTACTAAAATAAATAAAAAATATTGTATGAACAGGTGCGATATACCTGTAATTTTGGGTCAGAGCCCGTACGTCCCCTAAGATTTGTCCCCCAGCATAAAAGTTGTGGATTCGGCCCCTATATAGGTGCCCGTTGGTCTCCTGGTAGGGGACCAATTAATATTTTAATAAAAATATTATTTTTAAGGTACCCATTCGTCTCCTCTAATATATATGTTACGGCTAATACCCGAAGTGCGGCTACACCTAGTTTAAGCCGGGTAGAACTAGGTGTAGCCACTTACTCTTGGTTAAACCTAGTACGAGCCGATTGTTTTCGGCTAAAACTAGGTCTAGCCTTCATCATGCCGGCTACAACTAGGTCCAGCCATTCCCTGTTGGATAAAACTAGATGCCAACAAGTTGAAACAAGTAACAGGCGCCTGGCTCACGCGAATAGTTTATGTTACTCTATAAAAGTGTGATTTATAATTATAATAACATTCTTTAAATTATAATAAGCAACTACTTATTCTTTGATGTTTTTTAATATCTAAAAAAGCTCTGCCGATAGCATGCCAGCTACAACTATGTACAGCCAATCCCTGTTAGACAAAACTAAGACACGCGCTGCTGCTGCAGACGCTGTGAGTCACACTCGCTAGTAGACCTGCAGTAGATCAGCAGCACCTGGCGCTCACAACCTGCAGAGGCGCGTGCCTCGCTATGCCCTCCACCCCGCGCCGCTGCTACAGATGCTGTGAGTCATGAGTGTGACGCGGGGCGGAAGGCTTGGCGGGACACGCATCTAAGTTTTATCCAACAGGGATTGTCTGGACCTAGTTCTAGCCGGAATGATATCGGATAGACCTAGTTTTATCCAACAGGGAATGGCTGGACCTAATTGTAGCCGGCATGATGAAGGCTAGACTTAGTTTTACCCAGTTTTACCCGAAAACAATCGGCTCGGACTAGGTTTAACCAAGAGTAAGTGGCTACACCTAGTTCTAACCGGCTAAAACTAGGTGTAGCCGCACTTCGGGTATTAGCCGTAACATATACACAATATAAGTTAAAGATTCGGCACCTATTCAGGTGCCTATTGGTCCCCTGAGATAAAATCACCTATATTTTACCTAAAAACAGTTAACATAGTACACTTGTGAACAGTTTATTAACGCAATTAATTTAATAAATCATAACAGATCATTGAAAAAAGAGCTACGATGAATGATAATCCGTCATGATAATAATGTAACCTGTCGATAGGCTTACGATGTAATATTGTCTCTTTACGAATGGCTTGTTAAAAAACGGGTATTAATGATTGAAAACTTAAGAGAACAAAAGTACTAGGCGCGCAGTAACGTGAAGTAGTCATGTACGAAAATCTAAAATTCACTGTGTTTTTAATTTTCTCACAAGATCACCTTAATCAATTCAAAGTACTAGGCGCGCAGTAACGTGAAGTAGTCATGTACGAAAATTTAAAATTCACTGTATTCCTTAATTTTCTCACAAGATCACCTTAATCAATGCAAAGTACTAGGCGCGCAGTAACGTGAAGTGGTGAATAGAAAACGATCGATCGACGAATCGATTAATTATTTTGAAGACTGACTTTATGCCTAGAGCCATTTTATTAAACTTAATCTTATTTGAAATACTTAAACATGATATTTAAGGAATTATTATATTTTTATTTTACCCTTTTCTGCGCGACTGTACCAGGACTATATACATGTACTTATATTAGAAGAATGAATTAAAATAAATATTCTTCAGGGGGCGAATAGGCCCCTCAAAAGTTCCAGGGGACGAATGGGCACAGGGTGCGAATCTTAGGGGACGTACGGGCTCTGACCCGTAATTTTCATTTCACTTCCCGACTTATGATAACAGGTATAACCTTCGTTTTATCATTAATTGTTTTTTAATGTCTAGTCAGTATAGAAAACTCACAGCTAAAACACATAATTTTGGGCTTAGGATTACTTAATCTTAAGTAAAGATTTCAGATGCAGGTTAAAAACTTCCTTAAGGATAAAAAAATGGTTGATGGTTTATATAAAAATTTTCTCCTAAGAAAGTTTGATTTGCATAAGACTGTAACTAGAAGATTGAAAATCGAATAATAATACCAGCCTATAACTGTCCCACTGCAGGGCAAAGGCCTCTTTTCATACAGAGAAGGCACGAGCATTGATCACCACGCTTGCTCAAGACGGGTTGGCGATTTCGGACTTATATTAACTACAAGTCCAGGTTTCCTCACGATGTTTTTCTTCACCGATGTCGATGTCGATGATGAAAACCGAAGAAAGCTAAAAATTCAATTTTTAAATACAACACACGGTTACACGTCATCATTATTGTTTTTTCCTATTGTAAGCGAACGATAGGTTTGCAGTTTATCGTTGTATTGCTCAAATGCCTATACATACGAACTGAGAGAATGCCCGTTAATTTTATGCGTGTAAGCTTTTATTTACGTTCAAAAGTAACTAGTGCATTACAAATGAATGATTTGATTGATTGAAAGTTACATTTTTCACAACAGAAAAAAATAATAAAAAAACCACATAACATTACAAGAACCATAACGTACAATATGTACAAATACATAAATCGCTTACAATACATGTAATTATTTAGTTATGACCTAATCTTGAAACCTTGCTCTCGAATATAAAAACTGGGCCGTTTGTGATGCAACCGTTTGCTTCATAAGTACGCATATCGATCTAAAGATTGACCCACTTTTCTGTACTTATAAGTACGTTATGATTCATTTATTATGGTACCTATATCCTTTTTGTCAAGATCTCCCTAGCCTTTTCCAACAACGTTGGGGTCGGCTTCCAGCCTAACCAGATTTTGATTTAGCTGCGGATACCAATGTTTTACGTGGAGCGACTGCCTATCAGACCTCCACAACCCAGTAACTGGGCGACACGATACCCTTTGGTTAAACTGGTCAGACTTTCTGGCTTCTGACTACCCGTAACGACTGTCAAAGTTCTACGAATGACAACCGGGACCAACGGTTTACGTCCTTTACGAGACACGGGATGTCAGTGATGTCCAAGATAAACTTTAGAAAGTTCATACGAATTGAAAAAGTCACATTGGTACTTGCCCGGATTCGAACCCGCACCCTCTTAAACGAGAGGCGGGCCTCATCCCCTAGGCTATCACGACAACCTATAACCTTTTTTTATGGATGGAAAATCATCAAATGACTTCTCCTGCCCTAGGCGAGGCGGGAGAGCGTGTCAGACTTTTACAGACTAAAACCCACTCATGTTCAACTTTTTTTTTGTTCAATGGGTTATCGTCAAATGACTTTCTCCGCCCTGGACGGGGCCCACCCTTGTTCCTTCGGTTGACCTTTATGTTCCGGGGCTGCGGTTACTATTAGAACTATTCCGCGGCGAGAAAAGGCAATTGCCTGCTCTCGCAGATGATTTCCAATTCATAAAAAAAGCATTATCAGTGTAGAAAATGATGGGTGACAAGTGATCGCTGTTGTCATTTAAGCTTCCAACCTAACCATTTTTTTTAATTTTTTTTTGGTGAGTGGGAAATCATCCAATGACTGCTTCCGGCGTCCTGGGTGCGGTGGGAGGGCGTGTCAGACTCTTACTGACTAAAACCCACTCATGTTCCTTCGATTGCCCTTTATGTTCCAGGATCACGGTAACTATTTAAACATTCCGCAACAACCATCTGGAAAAATTGTTTAACATAGACCAACTGCTATCAGCTCTGCAACTCAGTCACAAACACGCGATATTTTTGCCGAATTGTCGGCGTCTTGTTAAAGCTGAAAAGCCTTTTCAGGCCGTACCCATAGAGATTGTCAAAGATCTACGAATGCCAACCGAGACTTATGGCTTTACGTACTTTTGAAGGAGGTGACTCCAACCCAGTGTTGCCAGATGTACGATTTAAATCGTATTCATACGATTTTTTACATTTATTTTGCATGTATCGTACATGCAAAATAAATGTAAAAAGGTCAGAAATCGTACGTAAACATACGACTTTTTTAAACTTCATACAGCCAAAGTACTAATACCAATATAGAACGTCACTATTTATTCTTTTACTTACTAGTACCAACCCTGTAATGGTTGTTGTGTGGATTTTTCCCCAACACGAGAAATGTTAAATAACATGAATAGTAAAACCCTCTACGGGGATAAATGAAGACTTAAAAGGAGTGTTACAATTGATTATTTGCTTTAATACACCTAATAAAACAAAGGTTTTGAAAACGTACTATTTTTTTTTGTAGTCTTCTTAGGGAATACGACTTTTTATTTACCCATCGTACGATCGCCCATTCAAAACGTCTGGCAACACTGCCAACCACAAGTTTTCAAACGAGAAATTTCTAATGAGAAAAACCCCATAACGTTGCTCAGCCCGGATATTGAAGCCAGGACTCCACATTCAGTAGTGACGCTTTGACTACCAAAGAGATAGGTGGACAAAACATGAACATAACAAATGCAAATGATCAGTGACAAAAATTGACAAATTAGGCAGTTAATACGCTCGACGCTTCCCGTTCTCTTGACAAACAAAACAAAACCTTGAAAACGCCGCCATAATGTCTTTATTCATTAAAAAATGAAGTAATAACTTCTATGTATTTGTAATCTACATACATAACTCTGTAATACCACCGTTGCAAATGGCACATTTGTGTAACCCAATTTGTTCTGACTGAAGATTTTTACACTCCAAATTCAACTCTACCTTCCAAACTATAGAGTGCTTTTTCAATTGGAGATAAACCGCGTTTTGGTTTACGTTACGTAACTTTTTAAGGTCATAACCGTTGCATAACTCCTCGGCGAGCTGAACCAATTTAAGAAGAGCTCTTGCAGTGTACGCTAGGACCTAATTTTGTTCGATGTTTCAATGATTTGAAGGGGGTAGTGGTAGACCAAGATATTTGGACGATATGAGATTTGTGTTAGCTAATTTTAGAATGCTGGTTTAGAAATGGCAGTGTAAGGATATTGGGTCTAGTTCTTGATATAATCGACTGAGGTTACTTTGTAGAATGAGCGGATTAAAAAAAATGGCTAACTGTGAATTGGGTGCGCACACATAGATTTTTTTATTGCACCAAAAAAGCAATATTTTTATGGATTATTTACTGTTTAACTTTTTATAATTTCTAATTTTTTATTTTAAGTTTATACATTTTACTAATATACTTATTTAGTTCGTTAGTTAACCTTCTGTAGTAACCTATCTTGATTTTAAAATGAAATGCCAGAGGTTTTCCCAATTCAGATGGATTGCAGCTCCTTTATTTAACTATTAGTATATTAATAAACTTTTAGTATATTAATCACTACAACCCATATTTGTCATAACTGCACAAAATGACAAAAATAAACGTATTATTTGGATTATAAATAAATAAGTTCGGCCCACTGGAACTGGGCCCGTTTTATTTTTTTAGCTTACTAGTCTTTTCAACAGTAACGCAATATGTGTTGCTAGAAACAACACCTAACTACACTGTCGTTATAACTCCGATATGTGACACAGGATATTTGTCATCCATCTATGTACATTACACACTACACGATTGCCTCTTCGTTGTCAAACCAATAAACGTCAGTTGCGCGCTTGATTGATCGCTTGCGCATGCCCTAAGGCTGTTTGTCCACCGCCGTCGTCACCGTCACGTTAACGGAACGAGATTTGACGGGCCAGTTGGTCTAGTGGTAAGTGACCCTGACTGCTAAGTCTGGTCGTGGGTTCGATTCCCACCCGGGACAAACTTTGTGTGATGAGCATGATAGTTTGTTCTGTGTCTGGGTGTAATTTATCTATAATATGTATGTATTTATAAATTATATAAGTATGTTTATCAGTTGTCTGGTTACCATAGTACAAGCTCTGCTTAGTTTGGGATCAGATGGCCGTGTGTGAGTTGAAACAAAAAAAAAAAGATGACGGAGAGCCGAGTTTAATATCAGGTGACGTGACGTGCGGTGGATACTGTGCTATGGTAAATGTATGTTTTGCCACTTCGACGCCGTCGTCTCGTAGACGTTACGGTGACGGGCGTGGACAAACGACCTAAAGGTGCTGACAAACTTTAGCGTTCGCTTGTAACAGGACATCGAGCATTCGGTGTTCTGTTACAACTTAATTTTAATAACCGTGCGTTTTTAACACTTTCCCGAGCATTCGCATGAATGTTACATTATATGGAAATGTTTTGATCTGAGCATTTGTCTGTAAGGTATCAATCGTATAAAACTTATATGTTCCATTCGTAAACAATGTTATACTACCAGCCTATTACCGTCCCGCTGCAAGGCAGTGGTATCCCCTATACAGAAAACGCACGAGCATTGATCACCACGCTTGCTCAAGGCGGATTGGCGATTTCAGACGTATATTAATTTTACAAGTCCAGGTTGCCTCAGCGCTCCTGCACACGATGCCGCCACCGCGCCGTCGCCGCGCCGACGCCGCACAACTACACTGTACATACGAGTCGCGCGAAGACCGCCACCGCGCCGCCGCCGCGCCGCCACCGCGCGCGGTCCTCGTCTCGCCACCGCGCATCTATTTGATTCATTCCATTATATATACTTCCCGGTGGTGGCGGTCTTCGCGCGACTCGTATGTACAGTGTAGTTGTGCGGCGGCGGCGCGGCGGCGGCGCGGTGGCGGTCTTCGCGCGACTCGTATGTACAGTGTAGCTGTGCGGCGTCGGCGCGGCGACGGCGCGGTAGCGGCATCGTGTGCAGGAGCGCTCACGATGTTTTCCTTCACCGATCTCAGTGATGTCCAAGATAAACTTTGGGAAGTATATATAAATTGCAAAAGGCCAGGATAATCATGATGGCTATGTCGATTAAATACAAATTTTATATTAGTACTTGCTCGGATACGAACCTACAGCCTCTGACATGAGTGGACATCTCGTCATATCACTCCTGCCTGCCACAGATGCGCCCGCGCGCGTTCATTGTGCGGGGAATTTAATTTATTATTAGGGAATATTTATTTTTATCTTTATGTTGCTTTGTTGTCATATATTTAATTATAATATATATGTATAATATATATAATTTAACTTTATATTTAATATATATATGTAAGTGTGTATATATGTAGTGTATGTGCATCCGTGACATCACTTTAGCACTTCTGGCCCTATCAGAATACCAGCGCTGCGGTATTTTTTTTTTAAAGAAAAATCGCAGCAATAGCTGAGTTAGGGACCGTTTTTGGCCTCGCACAGGTTTTTTTTTTATATAAATTCATGCTTTATGTTTGTGTTATTTTTCTTTCTTGTGTGTGTCCAAAATAAATGATTTTCTTTCTTTCTTTCTTTCTTTCATATTAGTGTATACTCACCTTAAGAGTCAATTGAGGGTAATTTGTCATGACTATGTTCGCAGGTTAAATTTAACTACTAGTTATGCATACCTTTAACCTTAATAAATTATTGCAACAGCCTCTGAGATGATGTATATATCGTTGACCTTTTCTTCGTCCTAACATTGTTGCTTTAACTGGCTTTGTAAGCGATTGGGCCGCTGGGATACGTCTGCTTCGGTCGAAACGGGATTTTCATTCTCGCTCTCTTTCTTCTTCTTCGTACCCTTATTAAATTTTACTTGGGGGTCGGCGTAATGTTTTTTTCTTCCATAAACTGCCACCCTTCATTATTATTCATAATTTGTGGAATTAATTAACTATGTTTATGTTTTATTTAACTTTGTTTTGGATGGTGAGAATGAAAAGGTGTTGTCGTCTGACAGTACAATATTAGCTATTGCCCAAAACACCTTTTTTCCGAGAAGGGTAAGAAAACACAAGACACAGGTTGTACATTCCTAGTAATAAACTAATTCTTATCTGTAGGTTATCCATCTTCTCCGCCAAGCAGTGGATCATCCAAACAATCCGGCGCCATAGTTTACTGAACCAATTCTCAGTGTCATCCGTGTCGAGTCTCTTGGTGTAGGGTGACCATGTTTTAATAGGAACAGTAGATAGTTTTTTTTTTTAGAAGCTCCTTGTGTATGTGGTCATCTCGATAAAGTATACCATCAACCGCAACAGTTTTCCGATTCGAAGGCTATTTGTGCTAGTATAATTACAGGCACATTTTTAGACGTCATTTTTGTTTATGACGTCATTTTTTTTTTATGGGATAACAACGCATCTGCCAGGTTTCTTACCACTCAAGTAGGCCTTCAGATTGTTTTACTAGCTGCCCCCGCGGTTTTACCTATTTCCGTGAGATTTTTAGGTCATGAAAGATTATGTCCTTTCTCAGACTATGAACTAACTATTGATCAAATTTCGTTTAAACCGGTTCAACCGACTTGGCGTGAAAGCGAGACAAAAAGACAGAGTTACTTTCGCATTTATATATAAAAAAAACACCACAAGATTTGAAACAATCAAATAAACAATCTTTGATTTGACGAGATTTGAAACAATCAAAATAATCAACTCAATCTTAATTGCTTCACTTGTTTACTTAGATAGCAACTTTACACAGCATTATGGACCCTACAGGTCACATCGCAATAACCCCACACCACACCAAAACTACCCTCACCAAGTACACCCAATCCATGGCCACCGTACACCCACACATGCGCAGGCGCAGTTCCCATAGTTAGCTGCTTGTTACCAACGTTACCCGCACTTGTACCGTGACATAATCCGCTTACCCACTAACTGCCGGATACCCGGTAGGGTTATCACACGGAGAAATGGTATGAAGTTAGGATTTAGCAAATTTAATTCTGATTGAAATAAATAATTTACCACCCTAATTTTATAAATAAATTTATGCGAAAGTAATTTTATCCGTCCGTCACCATGATATGTTTCAATGTCAATAAAATTTATAAATAATAATTTTAGCTAAATTACTAAATCTTGTATGAAATTTTGACAATACTTTCTTAATTCAATATAAGTAATTTATAATCCCATAAGCTACTTGCTTTAAATCTGTGATTCATCAATGTTAGATCAAAAAACTTGTAAGGAATGTATATTTATAGCAAAAGCTTATTAGTTGCCGAGACAAAATACGAAGCAAAAATACACTTATCTCATACTTTAAATTGATGCTGAAATATCTGTTGACTTAAAATTAATTTTCATTAAAATACAGATTTGATTTCTGAGAACCATTATTGTCGTTATGTTTAAAAAAACAATTATGTAACTATATTTTGATAATTGACACTATAAAACAACTTCCTCGTTATTAGTTTCAGTTATTAAAATCTACAAATTAGATAATCATCTATCTAGTATAACATGATCGTTTTTTTTTATGCTGTACTAAAATTTTAACACACAAAATGTGAAGAAATCAATTATCTACTAAACTATACAATATATTCGACTTAAATCTACAAAAAATATATACATAAATTACTAATGCAATGCTGCGAATATGTCAAAATATTGTCAAATCCTGCGTTGTACAATTGCCACTATTATATGACCCACACTAAATTTTATCTGTTCTGGGGTGGGTCAGGTAACTGTACAACATACAGTAACACAATGCCTTATCTCTCTCTAAAAATATTCCAGCCCACATCACGTAAAGCTCCGATCAAGTGTTATGTCAACAGAAAATTTTACTTTCATCCAACCAAATCGTATCCCGATTTCCCGAACAAATTAATTACATACACAATTATTCTAATTAATTATTAATTGCTTGCCAACCCTAAAGCTGCATCACAGGGATGTGTGGATGCTAACCCACTGGTAACGTAACGGGACAGACACGCGAGGTAACTGTGGATATGCTTCTCTTTTACTTTACCATCACGTTATAGTATAAAACAAAGTTTCCTTTGTCTGTCTGAAAGAAAAAAAGGAAGAAACAAAGAAAGAAAAACAGTTTATTCGCGCATAGTGAGCTACAAAATAAAACTTATTTACTTGAAAGCTTAAAACAGATTTTGACTTTTTTAAATATAGAGTGATTCAACAGGAATATTACCAGCACGTGCATATTTTAGTAGAGATAAAAAGTTATTTTCCAAAAAATAATAACCGCCTTCAAAAACTTGCGTTAGAACCGTATTCCCTCAGTATAACTAATTTTGCTGCACTGTTAAAATTATTTAAAAACAGGTTTATTTACAGTCTACTGTCATAAAAGATGATGTAGATGCTACGGGTTTATAGCTTTATTAATTACCTGTGCTATTATAATCTGTGCAAGTTAATACCCGGTTGTATGGTCGGTAACGGCCTAAAAATTTTTTTTTTTATTGTTTACGATTGATATTTTATGTCGTATCCACATTAATCCAACTCCCGGCAGACATACTGTGTCGCGTGCTGGCACACTGATCCACATGTACTTGATAAACTGTAGATAACGCCTTTTTACACGATATCTCGTTACTTTGTATGTAATGTATTGATTCATCTCGCCAGTAAAAAAGTACGTATACATAGTATCGTGATGGCCCAATGATTATGGACATCTCTTGTGTGTGAGTTTCGTTCGAAACCGGGCACGTATCAATGGGGGTTTTTTAATTCACATTTATTTTTTAAGTTTGTCTGATACATCATTGACATCCCGTGCCATGGAAAGCTCGTAAAGTCGTTTGTCCTGGTTGTCATTTATCGAACTTTGAAAGTCTTATGGGTAGTCAGAAGCCAGAAAGACTGACCAGTCTAACCAAGGGGTATTATGTCGCCCAGTTACTGGGTTCTGGAGGTCTGATAGGCAGTTGCTCCACGTAAAACACTGGTATCCTGCTGAATCCGGTTAGACTGGAAGCTGACCCCAACATAGTTAGGAAGAAAGGCTAGAGGCAACGACGAGCCTCTCGCCCCGGACAGGCATTCAGGCGTAGACGTGAGTCGCAAGACGACTACACTGGTCACCGTAGACGCGGGTCTGCTGACGGTGAGTGATGGGTAGCTCGCCGCCCGGCTAGGATCAGGCCCGCGTTGACGGCGCGTTAGTGTTCTCGCGCGCCTCAACCAGAAGTCAGCACAAGAAGGGGCCCAACAGGGCCAACGCCTGCCGGGGTTGCGTAATGGTTATAATAGTTACCGTGACCCCGGAACATTAAAGGCAAAAAATCTGACACTCCCTCCCGCCGTACCCAGGACGGGAGACGTAATTTGAAGATATCCCACTCCCAAAAAAAAGTACCTCGTTTGCCTTTTTTTGGCTACCTTTCTGTCTGTTTATTTGGCTATCAGTCTGTGTCGCAATCAATACGGGATATCATCAAAATTGGTTTAGTTCTTTAGCCGTATAAGTGAAATCAACGCACAGCCCAAACCGCTGGTCCTAGAGACATGAGACTTGCGGGATGTGTTCTTTGTGAAGAGTAAGTGCCCACTAAGAAAGGATTTTTTGGTTCCAACCCTATTGGGATAAAATAGGAGATAGAAGTATCGACTTCAAAAACATAGTTTATTTTATACATATGCAAGTTATTTTACGGTTATTTGAATTAAATAAACATTGTTGTGACTGCATTATAATAAAGGAATGTCTAATTATGGAATTCGTATCTAACGCATTTACATACTGATATCGTAATTTAAGTAAACATGTAGAAATAATTCGGAAATCGTTTCTCAATTTTCAACCAAATACAGTACGTGATTTTTCATTCGAGATATTCGTAAATTTTTGGTAATGTGTGTGCAATTTTCTTAAAATTGATAATTGTTTGGTATAAAATATGATTTTGTGGTGGAAGGAAATCATTATTGTTCTTTACTTTTCATTAACACTTGCTAAAATGGTGTGTCTTTTCGTCGTGTTCTTCTTTATTTGCGTAAGTTTTATTTTTATTATTTATGCTAATTTTTTTCGTGTTAATGACTTCTAAAAGGTTCTTTAAATGTACTTAAAACCAGTCATCATTGCCCCAGCCTTTTCTCAACTATGTTGGGGTTGGCTTCCAGTCTAACCGGATTCAGCTAGATACCTGTTTCAGGTGAATCGACCGCCTATCAGACCTCTCCATCTCAGTTACTGAACGACACGGTACCCTTTTTAGTTAGGTTCTAAATAATATAAATAGTTGTGAATTATTTTTTCCAATGTTTATTACCTAATATTAGGTAACAAGATATTCATCATTTCCCTAGCCTTTTTCCTAACTTTGTTGGGGTCGGCTTCCAGCCTAACCGGTTTCAGCTGGATACCAGTGTTTTACGTGGAGCGACTGCCTATCAGACCTTCACAACCCAGTAACTGAGCGACACGATACCCTTTGGTTAGACTGGTCAGACTTTCGGGCTTCTAACTACCTGTAACGACTGTCAAAGTTCTTCGAATGACAACCGGGACCAACGGCTTTACGTGCCAAACAACAACAACAGCTTAACTTGTTTGGGTAACAAGATATTATAATATATAATAATTTGTATATTTATATTAACGTATCTATATTTTGGGGACAATTTTAATTAGTGTTAAAACTTTAACACTGACATCGTAATTAATACACCAGATATTATGGAAGAATGTATGAATCTTTTTAAGGCAGCTAACATCATTTAATGTATAACTTAATTCGTGCGAATAAGTTCTAAATATTCTTTAATATCAATTTATTTTGAAGTGTTCATCATAACTTAAAAGTTACTCGTGTATCAAAAAGCACTTAAAGCCGTTGGTCCCGGTTGTCATTCATAGAACGTTGGCAGTTACGGGTAGTCAAACGCCAGAAAGTCTGACCAACCAAGAGGTGTCGTGTCACCCAGTAACCGGGTTGTGGAGGCCTCATAGGCTTGCTTTGGATTATTCCGATCTGTCACCCCGTTTTGTCCCCACGGGTGACAGATAGGAAAAAAAGTTCGATTTGTCCCCCAGTTAGCAATGTGTGGAACACATTTTCTATTAACCTCTTCACGCTACTGCGCGCCTAGTACTTTTTACCGACTTCACAAAAAGGAGGAGGTACTATGTTCGGCTGTTTGTATGTTTTTTTTTTTTTTTTTGTATGTTTGTTCATCGATTACTCCGTCAATTGTCAACGGATTTTGATGGTTCTTTTTTTGTTTGATAAGTCATGATTCAGGGGTGGTCCCATATAAATTTTGTGGCGATCGGTTCAGTGCTTCTCGAAAAATTCACCAAGAACAAAAAAAAATTGACGTAATTTTCATAGACGATGTGTGCTTTGTCTTCAAGTTTCTATTTTCGTTTTATAAGATTGTTAGTAGTTTTATTTTGAAAATAAATTACTTTGAAAGATACTATACACAGTCAAACATTGGGAGTCGACACTAAAAAGTAATAAATAAAAAACTTTTTTCAAAAAAAAATAACCGCCTTCAAAAACTAAAAACCTAATAATAACTAAAATTTCGGAAGTCGGTGGTTTCTCTTCTGCCATTCAATTTGTGTTGCCACCGACTTCCGAAATTTTAGTTATTATTAGGTTTTTAGTTTTTGAAGGCGGTTATTTTTTTTTGAAAAAAGTTTTTTTGATTGATTTAAATACTAAGTATCTCAGTATTTTACCAACCCATGGGGACAAAACGGGGTGACAGATCGGAATAACCCGTTGTTTTACCTAAATCACTGATAACCGTCTGAATCCGGACAGGGTAGGAAAAGGAAAAGTCCGCTGGAAGCGGACCCCAGCATAAATTAGGTTAAGAAGATGTTGATGATCACCATAACTAAGTTTCCTGTACATTTTCAGGTAACATCTCTCCACGGATGTCCCGAACCAATGAACGTGCACATTGAAAACCACGATGGACCAATAATTCTACATACAGCGAACTGCGACAACCCAAAACTTCGTAATCACGGCAACCAACAACTGAGCAACCACTGCAACCAAAAGAAACAACATGGCTGCTGCGATACCGAATGCAATTGTGTTTCGAAGCTAAATTGTGCTCCATACTATGGTGGCTCAGCAACCAATGCAGCATCTGGTTGCTGTGCGGTTACTGATGTTAATCCAATGGTTTACTGTGTTTACAACTGTTTTGATACCAATGGATATTCTAACGGATTGTATGGAAACCAGGGTTATCAGAAATATTCGAGTCATCAGGGTAAATATTGTGGATATTATTAGGCAATGCTTTACAAAGATTTTAATTATTAGATGTGTCCAATAATGATTATGTTTTATTTTGACATTAAAATGATTTGTTCTTAATAAGCAAAAGGTTGTCCAAAGTCCTGTGAAACTGAATTTTGTATCATTTGTTCAATTTCGTTTTGGTATTTTTATTAAAATAAAAAATAAATTATCTGCGAGATATGAGAAGTCTTTCAGTTGTTTTTAAAATGAATTTTACTTTACACTCTGTCCCTCATAACTCTAAAGTTGTTTTACTTCTTTAAATTAATAATTATCGTCCATTCATGATAATAAACAGTCTACTCAAATTACAAATATTCATTAATTTAGAATGCAATTCTGTTGTAACAAGATTTTAATTAAGAATATTTGACAATGCAAAATGATTGTATATTCAAGATCTTTTTTTCCATTTTCTTCATGTATACTTTGAAAGTCTGGAGGTAAATATACAACACTAGCTTTTGTCCGCGTGGATTAATAGTTCCCGTTCCCGGGGGATTTCCAAAATGAAAACTATCCCATGTCCTTTCTCGGGTCCCAGACTATATCTGTACCAAATTTCATTCGCATCGGTTGAGTAGTTTAGGCGTGAAGAAGAGACAGACAGACAAACAGAGTTACTTTCGCATTTATAACAACGGGAACAAACCACAAAATTATTTTTTGCTACTTATATCTTGGGTCAAATCACACACGGCCATCTGATCGCAAACTATCGACACCGACGACCGTAAACAGACAACTGATATACAAACTAATATAATTTAAAATTACAATTTAACATATAAATTACACCCAGATACAGAAGAAATATTGCTCATCACACATAGTGTGTAAGTAAGTTTGTCTAGGATGCGATTGGAACCCACGACCTCCAGCTTAGCAGTCATGGTCATTAGCCACTCGACCAAATAGGCCTACCTGTGAGCTTAACAAGAAAATTAAAATCGTGATAGCAACCACTCAATAAATATTTATGAAATTAAACATTTCAAGCCCATGCACTCTATTTTCGACACTAATGCACAACACTGAAATATATTCATAGATAATAATTTATTATCTTGCAATACAAAATGCATACATTTCGTAACACGTATAAATTGCCATGGCTGCGCTTGACTCGGCTTGTGCAAAATCATTTGCAAAACCTAACTGTTTGCGCCATGATATCGTAAAGTAAGAAAAAATTCAGAAGGTTTATTCATCAAGAAATTGTTCTAAGCACCTTATAACATTTGTAAAAGATATAGGCAAATATTATAATAGTCATGTTTTCAGTAACCAATAGTAAATTGATAATATTTGTTTGTGTGGCACTTCTGTAATTTCTTGCTCTGTGACATTACGCCATCTTGAATTCAATTTATTAGTTTGCGTTTTTGTAATTTTATTTGAGTGATATTTTGCAAATATGTTAGTACAGATTGTTTTCCTAATATTTTCTGTACAAATTTTCTTTTTTATTAGTACTGAGCATGCAATTTTATTTTGTCGTAATTTTGTTATTAGAGATTTTGACTGTTTTTTTTACCCATAGATAAGAATGGTCAAAGCTATATCTACCACTCTTTTATCAAAATGAAAAATGTATGTGACATCCCCAAGTCGGTATCGGGATTTCCCGAAAAATAAAGTTGTCGTAAAGAAGTCGCTGATTTTTGTCTTTGTTATTTGAAGTTTTGGTAAATTTGTAAATTACCAGTCTTTGTACCTACATATTCTCCACATGGATATTTTACATTTAATTTAAGTTAGTAGAGTTTACAATAAAAAGATAAACACATTTCGAATACGCAGAACCGAATAAAAATTAACACGGAAAATACCTTATCGTGGAATAGCTTGTAATTAGTTAAAAACATTACATGTACATATAAACAGATCTATCTGATAGATAATAATAATATATATTAACTGATAATAATTTAACGATTGAAGATATAAAAGTAAAATTTTAATAACTTGGATTTGCCAGCAAGTACTAAATTTTTCAGGCTTTGCATGTGTTTCGACCGCTCTGGTCGAAATATAAGTTTTATTATTATTAATATTTTTGAGAGGTGTTTCGAATGACAGTTTACCTTTTCGATTCTGACACTATAAAATTAGTTATTGAGGATTTATTTTACTTTAACTTGTTCCGCCATTCATCCATCAGTACTTCGTGAATCATTGACCGACGCAGCTCTATGACACTGCATCTTCTCGCGAAACCTACTTTAGCGATCAGGAGCTAAGTCTGCTATTGCAAAAGTGGTTCAATGATCGATTTTTGACCTGTGACGTCAAACTTTTGACACATTTCCCATACAAATACTGTTAAAGTTGACAAATTAATATCCGGTCATTGAGATACGATTGTATTAACAGACTTGAGCCCCCATGATTTAACAGACTTGAGTCACAAACATATCGGTTACACTATTCACTACTCTCTTTTAAATTCAAAGGGATGTCCTTGGTTTTTTCAAAGAAAAAATTGCGGCGAACAATGTATAAAAATGGCCCAATGTCCTTTATGTTTTTTATTTTTAATTCAAAATCATTCTAATTGTATCCCCCAATTTTAAAAATACTATTCTAAATTCAAAGTAACAAATACAAACTTTAATTTAATAAAATTTTAAATTCAAAACCATATTGCATTCCTGCATGTTACTAAATTCAAAATTGAAAATTCCAACTTTAATTTTTTTTTTTTTTTTAAATTCATACGGAGGAATCCGTATTGTAAGCCATGTAGAGTAATATTATCAACAGAATGAATTGTAAGCGGCATGAGGTAACTCTTACACAAGGCATTCAAGGATAGATCAGATAATAGCGGACTTATCTTCTATAGTAGAACTACAATTGGCACACAGATATACATTTTACACTATTTACTACCTCTTCCAAATTCAAAGGACATCAGCATTTTCCAAAGAAAATATTGCGACCAACAATGTATGAAAATTATCCAACGACGTCCTTTCATTTATTTTCATTCTAAATTCGAAATCTTTCGGATTTTATAGCTATTATTCAAATTCGAATTCGATTTTATAGCATTATTCAAATGTCTTTCTAAATTCAAAGGTGCAAATTTAAACTTCATTTATTTTTATTTACATTCTAAATTTAAAATCTTTATAGTAGGGTACTATAAAGACATTTAATGTCCATTTGAATTCTATTTAGTATTTTGAACTGTATCCCTCCGTATTATAAGCCATATTATCCATTGTATCAGACATGAGGTAACTGTTACACAAGACATTCAAGGGTAGAGCAGATAATTATAGCGGTTATCTTCTGTAATAGAACTACTATTGGCACATATTTATAGTTAAGTCAACCTAATGTAGAAAAATCAATATATATTATATTCTATTTTAACCCCTCAGTCATTACGCAATAAACAAAATGGCGGCGAAAATTTCACTACTACCCCAAACAGAAAAACGTACGAGCATAGATTATAAAATTTAAATTTTTAAATTGTAGGAAATTTATCCAAGAACTTAAATAACCAAACTTTTTCATACAAAAGTAGTCTGTAAGTAATCAAAATAAGGACTATAATGAAATGAGATACCCTGACAGTCGGCTGTCGGTTGGGTGTCAAGGGTAAAAAATTTTATAATACGTCAATGACGTAGGAATTGAGTCAGTTATTTTTGGAATATCTACAATTTCTTCTGAGTGCATTTATCACTTAATTTCTTCGAAATATTTTTAGCCAGGACATTTTGGGTATTATTTTGTATGTATAATTATTTCAACGGATCTTGCATTGTTTTTTTATGACTCCACAATTAAACCTGGTAGATGGCATTGCTGTTTGCTTTTCTGGGCAGGACGGAGTGTAGTATAAATAATGTATACTATTGGAAAAAAAATAGTTAAAAACATTATATGCTGTCATATAAACCACTTATCAACTTGATAATCTATGCTGATGTTATTTTTAACACAATTTATTCTATTACGAGTATTACAACCTTATATATAACGATAGGTCATTAACCTTTTCAAGTAACATTTCAAATTAGCTCCAAGATAACACTCCAAATACAAAATATTTTTTTTAACGGAATTCTTTTAGCGTTCCAAATTCTTAGCACATTAAAAACGACAACGATGCGAATTCAAAAGTCCTTACTAGGCGGTAGTATTGGAAAGAGAAGTTGGGACTTCTTAGTACTCGAGAGCTCTCCAAAATCAAAACTTGATAATTTTTAACAGCCAGTTCTTAGTTCTAGTCCTTACTCCTCGGTACTACCGCATCGGGAAGTAAGTTCCTAGCACTCGAGTCCACTCTAAATTCAAATCTTGAAATATTAACGGCCAGTTCTCACGTTCTATATTCAAAGTCTTTTATTTCCCAACACTAGGAAGTATTCCCGTTTTAACACCTAGTTTTGGGCACCTAAGTACCAAATTACTACATTATTATAATTGATAAATATTGATGCTCATGAAATAGTTACTCAAACGGGAATACTCTTTTTATAGACTTTATATCACACTCTAAATTCAAAACTCCCCAATCTCAACGGCCATTTCAACGCTCTAAATTCAAAAGTCTCCCCAACACTACCGCCATCTAGTACCGCTAGTGTCAACATCCACTAGTTACATGAGGTAAGTCTTACGCAAGACATTCAAGGATAGTCAGGCAAGCGTAGCGTTTCATTGCGCAAGTCAAATGTCGAGTTAGGAAAGGAGTGCCGTGTCAAGGTACTGCTGAGTGGAAACAGAACGCCTTTCAATTCGTTGGGCAATGGGATCTAGCCTAAATGCCAGGAGTAGCTGAGAGTAGTTAGGGGTTAGGGGTACATGGCATGCGGGAGTAGCTGAGAGTAGTTAGGGGTTAGGGGTACATGGCATACCGGAGTAGCTAAGAGTAGTTAGGGGTTAGGGGTACATGGCATGCTGGAGTAGCTGAGAGTAGTAAGAGGAGGGTACTGGAGAATAGGGGTTTTAGAATAGGTTCTGTTTATAAAAAAAATTGCTGGTTGTTATTGTTCAGGTTAAATGCAGTTTTAAACTTTGCTTTTTGGGAGGGGTGAAATAAAGGGTTTTAAATAAAATTAGATAAATAACAAAATATTTTGAAACCACCCACACAAGGAATTCTGACTTCAAAATAGGCAGAACCTGTACTACGTTAATGAGATCCAGATAAAATGTAATTTATAAATACATACATATTACAATACTAATAAATTACACTCAGACACAACAGATAATAAACAATCAAGTTCATCACACAAAAAATTGTTTTGGATAGGATTCGAATCCCCGCCCTCTGGTTTGACTGTCAGGGTCACAAAGCCAACGACCCAATTTAAAATTACATACTTGATTTGAACCAGATCGCGTTAATTATCTTATCCTAGAAACCTGGACTTACATTATTGTTAATGTGTCTCTTACTCCCTTATTGTTATTTTCTGATTAATTTAGTTACGGGGTCCAAGACTGTTGAATCGTTTCTCCGGGACTCGTCAAACTTCATAGCTTCGGCGCTTTTGCTGGACTCCGCTGTTGATTCTGGCTTTCAGAAGTTGCAGTGGTTGGGAATATTGTTGCGTTACATAATTGTAAGCCAATCCATCAAATTAATAAGTTTCAATTTATTTAATTATACAATGTGTAACTGAATTAATGCACTTTGAGAAAATAGTTTGTTCAGAATCGTTTACTGAATCGATTTTTTGTAATTTTTAATATAGGTAATATTTTATCCCAAAAATAAATTAAACTACGTAAACTGCCGTCACACTTCCGCTGTACAGTCAAAACAAACTAAAATGGATGAAATACCTACTACGCTAGACCCTTATGCAAGTGCGACTGTGTGCATGCGTAGATTTGTAATGTGACTATAATTTTCTCCCACAATCTGTACAACTAATTTATAAAAAAACAGTGTTTTAAACATAATAATAAATATTCAGTGTATGTATTATGATTATAACATAATATTCTAATTGGGGTGTCTGGTGGTGTGCGTTAATTCCGGGACATGTTGTATACATCCAATGTTACTCTAAAATCGACAACATTTTTTCTAATTAAGCAGAGTCTATACCATAGTAACCAGAATAATTATATAATTTATTAATACATACAGTTTATGAACAAATTAATTATAGTTATGTATGTTTTGCAAGTTCGAAATTTCCCGGAAAAGAATTTAGTTCCAGGAAAAACGGCGCAATGCACGTTAATTGCATGATTTCCATAATTTAATTATTATTAATGTAATATCTGTCGTATTTGTAGAGTGTCGTTGTCAAATACAGCTATTTAGATGTCTTTCCTTTCAATGTTTTTCCTACATTCTAGATATAAATAGCACATTAAATACATAGGTAATTTAATTTGTAAATAACCCATAAAAGTACACAACGTTTTTGTATGCAATTTTATGTATTACTGGAACTCTATATTAAGTACGGATCTGACTGATCGTATTAAATGTTTATTCTTTCTTTTATTAGTAGCAATTTAAAATAAATATAATCACGAGGATATTATATATTTGTATCATTCTTTTAACCTTCTTTTTTCGTGCTTCAAATCTTCGAACACACGTCGTGATTCGAGACACAATAGAAAGACAATAGCAACGCGACAACCGGCTGTCTCTTGGTCGTCGAAAGGTAAAATAGTAATATGGTCATAGGGATCTTTACTATAGCTAATACGATTATTGTACATTGTTTTAATTCATCTCGACCTCTATTTGAGCGACAAAGTGACGTAATTTTGCAAGAATACTATTATCTTACTCACAAGACATCATGCTTCAGGAAATATCCTTGAGAGACCGTCCTTACATCCTTTACGATGTAACAATAGTACAATTTAAGAGTTTCTATACTAACAATATAAAAATAAAGAGTTCGTTTGTTTGCTATAACGCGTTAATCACAGGAACTATTGGTCAAATTTCAAAAAATCATTTAAAAAGAAAATTGAAATTCATTTATTTCAGGCAATTTTAACCCATACCTAACTTTACAAATCCAAATAAAAACAACAACAACAAAAAAATCAAAATAGTTTACAAAATTATAATCAAAATAAAATAGTCAAAATAAAATAATCTAAATAAAATAATCAAAATATATTAAAAAATCAAAATATATTAAATTATCAAAGTATATTTTGAATAGTCCATTTATTGAGGATGGCTATGGGCTATATAATATTACGCAACGGTCTACAAGAGCGGAATAGTATTGCGGAAAAGTAACATTGGATGTTACTTTGATGATGGTGAAATTTTTTTTTTGCTACACTGAGCTTGAAAAGGTTTTTTAATCTCAGTGTACCAAAAAAAAATTAGGGTATATTTTATCTTTCTTCCAACCCTTAAAATAATGATATTCCTGATTTGACCGAAACGGATGAAAATCAGCGGCCGAAACGCCAGCTAAGCCATTTTTTTTTTACCTCCAGCTATTGAAGGTAACAATATGGTTGCAGAATGTTTATGGTTGCGGAATGTTTATAATAGTTACCGTGACCCTGGAACATAAAGGGCAATCGAAGGAACATGAGTGGGTTTTAGTCAGTAAGAGTCTGACACGCCCTCCCGCCGCACCCAGGACAGGAGCAGTCATTGGATGATTTCCCACTCACCAAAAAAAAAAGGTAACAATATTTTTCTTCACACTTTGAATCGACAAACAAAACAGGATATCATAACAATCGGCCAAATAAGGAGTTTTTCACTTCCTTATAGATAAATTGTCGCCATTATCGCAGCTATATTGCGTAATAGTATCGTTGTTTATTAAGTAGTGTGTTTGTGTGTTTATTTATAGTGTAAACTGGTAATAATATATGTAAACTACCGGCTATCATCAAATGACTTCTCCCGCCTTTGGCGTAGCGAGAGGGCGTGTCAGACTTTTACTGACAAAAACACACCCTTGTTCCTTCGGTTGCTTTTTATGTTCCAGGGTCGCGGTAGTTATTAGAATTATTCCTTAACGGAATAGTTCTAATAGTTACCGCGGCCTAGTGACTCCGGCAGGATATGTTATCTCTTCAGAGGGATAAATAAATAAATTTACTACTTCGCTATCACTCAAATTGTCGCCATTATCGCAGCTATATTGCATAATTACTATTACGCAATATAGATGCGATAATGGCGACAATTCAAAAAAAATCTTTCAAAAATCTTTCAATTCAAAAAAAAAACCTAAAAATCTTTGTTTGTTAAGTTGTGTGTTTATTTATGGTGTTAACTAGTAATAATGGTGCCGATTCTCTTGTGCACAAACTAACGTAAATTTAAGTTAAATGCATCTTTCTCTTTCCGTTTAATTAAGAAAAGGACAGCAGATCAAATATTAGTTAAGTCCTGACAAATTTAGACACTCCATAGATAATTTAGACGCAATTTAAAAACATGGCGTCTAAATATACGTCAATTGTCATCAGGCGCTGTCTAATTTGACAGGTAAAACTAAAATGTATCTTCTGTCCTTTTCTTTAAGAAATGGAAAGAGAAAGATGCACTTAACTTAAATTTACGTTAGTTTGTGCACAAGAGAATCGGCACCAATGTTTATAAAGTACCGGCGGGCGTGGCTTCTCCCGCGTAGATGTCGAACTCATATTTTACCTAATTTATATGGATGGGAAATCATCAAATTACTTCTTCCGCCTTTGGCGTGGCGAAATTATATAAATAGAATTATTTATATATATAAATAGAATTATATTTATAAAAAGAATTATTCCTTAACGAAATAGTTCTAACAGTTACCGCGGCCTAGTTACTCCGGCAGGATATATTATCTCTTCAGAGGGATAAATAAATAAATTTACTACTTGTCTATCACTCAATACGAATAATCCAGAGTTAAACCAATATTTTATCACCTCTACGTCAGTAACAACCAACAGTCACAAAGCAGATCTTAACCGACCTTTATACAACCTATTCAAAAGCAAACGGTCCCACAAGACATAAATATCCTACAATTGTGTCTGAATGGTCCACGTGAGGAGTGATGTAAGATCGGAGATCAATAAATCATAGTTAGGAGGCCGCGCATGCGCCGTGCACCACCCTTGATGCAGCGCGGTTATGACGAGTGTGAAGCATTTGAAAGGATGTTGTTAGTTTGTGTTGTGAATTGTTATATTTTAATCCTTCGAACACACGTGATTTGAGTCACAATAGAAAGATAATAGCAGCCCGACATCCGGCTGTCGGTTGGTCGTTGAAAGGTTCAAGGGAATAGGGAACTGTCAAAAATATTTGAGACTTTTAATACACTGACTGACTGATTGGGTGATATAACAATATCCCCTTTTTTTTTAAAGATAAAATTGCATCTGCTATAGCAGAAACCTCACAAATGATGCCCTTCTAGAGACATAATCCTTAGAGTTGAATTGTCTCATGTGTCTGTAATAATATTAAATCAAATTGTATTTAATTTTAGCATTTATTTCACTAGACCATTTACAGGCACTGATGAATATCAAAGAGTTAGTCGGTTAAAGTCGAAAAAATTGAGGCCAGTTGTTTGCTCCAAAACGTAGGTCTTTTCGGAGAAGAACAAGCAAGAAACTCCATGGACACTCTTTTAAATCATATTGATTTAAAATCTTTGTTATAAAATTCCTGTTGCTTCTTGTAAAAACCAAGAAGGTAAAGAGAAAAATAAAATAATCTCTCTAATTAAAAAATGAGACCGTTATGAGATGACCAATCTCTCTCAATTGATAGCCCCAGCAATGGCACTCATGCCGCTACACAGGTATACCGCCGTTTACCCGAATTTTATTTGCCCTAATTTCATTTGCCATAATAGTCAACAGCCATAATATCATACGACATAATACTCATTTGCCCTACTCTCATTTGCCATAATAGTCACGTGCCAGAATCATTGTTTCCCATAAAGTCACTTACCATAACATCATTTGCCATAATCATTGTAAGCCATAATTATCACATGTCCTAATTATCACATGCCATAATTATGATATGCCATAACATAATTTGCCATCGACATCGGGTGTATAACGGTTGTTTATATCAAGAGAAATTGGATGCAATTGGGACTTTAGGGCATTTTTTTATAAACCACACAGAAGTAGGAGCCCCGCGAAGCGGGGCTCCGTCGACCTAGCCCACCATCAACCATGCACTGAAAAAAAAAACCATTACGGGGCTTAAATATTTGTCTAATACTTGTTATGCCATTTAAATATTATGCCATTTAAATATTATGTCTAATAATTATTATGGCACATAAAATTATGGCAAACAATACTTATGGCATTCGTATCTTATGGTATCTAAAATTCGGGCAATTAAAAGTATGTCATATGTCTTTTAGGGCAAATGAAACATTCGGGCAAATGAAATTCGGGTAAATGAAATTCGGGAAAATGATGATTATGGCATATAATCTTCGGGCAAACAATAGACAACCCGCTACACAGCATTGCTGTTTTGTAACAGAAATAAATACAAAGGTTGTACTTTAGACGAGCTTTATCACTGTTCTACTACATGACATTAAACAAAAATCAAAAACATGGCGCAATCTAACAAACACCCTAATAAAGTTTCCTCTTCATTTCATCATCATCACTCTATTCTTTCTCCCGTCTATGTAAGAATCGACTTCAGGTCTCGATCCAGCTAAATATCATGATCACCTACATAGTCACAGATCAAACAATGATGCTTTTCCAATCCGTACTAATATTATAAATGTGAAAGTAGCTCTGTCTGTCTGTCTCTTCTTCACGCCTAAACCACTGAACCGATTTGAATGAAATTTGGTACAGATATAGTCTGGGACCCGAGAAAGGACATAGGATAGTTTTCATCCCGGAAATCCCCCGGGCACGAGAACTATTAATCCACGCGGACGAAGTCGCGGGCAAAAGCTAGTGATATAATAAGTAAAAAGATGTAGATAGGTTTTAGACAGTGACACTTTAAAATGTGGCCATTTCACCCCATTGACCACCGTCGCAAACTAGATTTGTCTCTTTTTCACTTGCAATACTTGAATCTTGCCATCCTACTTTTATGTCTAACGTGCGCTAAAGTGTGCCGTTTATGGAGATAGAATGTCGTATAAGTAGCCTATTCTATACCTTTTACTTATAATATCATTGTGCTCTTTACACAAAGTTTGTCCTGGGAGGGAACCAAACGACTTAGCAGCCAGGGTCAGTAACCACTAGCCAACAGCCCGTCAATTGTATGACGCAATCCATATCGTTTACATATCGTCCCTCGGTATACGATCCGGGACATCCTATGTTTCACAACTTGTGCGACTTGTTGCGTAACGGGACGGGGAATGGTGAGAACAAAGTACCATGTACAATTACATAAATGTATGTGTGTGTGTGTGTATATGTTAACGGACCACAACGCTCGTAATTTTCGATTTGTATCATTTGTATCTATTTATTAAAGTCGCGTTTAATGGGGTATATACTTAAAATTTAAAATAGGTATAAATAAAAAAAATAGCATTGCGCTTTTGTGCATAAAGTGTAAATAAAGAAAAGGTCGTGATAGCTTAAACCTTCAAACACACGTGATTCCAGACACAATAGCAGTCCGACAGCCGGCTGTCGCTTGGTTGTCGAAAGATTAATGAAAAGCCTCTCACGCATAAAATTGTGAGCTCTATAACACCATGGGCAAACCTAGACTTATATGTAATGTATATAAGACTAAAAATACTTTCTTTCTTTCTTTCATAACAAGAGAGAGATGATTTCCCACTCCCCAAAAAAGTTTGCTAATAATGGTTTTGTTAGTCTTATAAACGCAAAAATTTGTGCAGATATAGGTTTATGCAAATAAATAAATGCTTTTACATTTATTAATTTAATACATTTTATATTAGTACAATATACAAATAAATATGGCTAACTTAAAACTAACTAAAAAAAACTAATTAATATCTAAAACTAAAATAAAACTAAAAATTAAAATATAAATAAAAAGGGGTTATCCGTCGGCGTCGTAAAACTCGTCATCACTGTCGACGGGCAGCGTGCCCAGAAGGCTGGCAGCATTGCCACGCTGAATTGCGATGCTTAATCTTTGGGCAAAGTAGATGCCAGCCTTCTGATCACGTGAAGTGTCGACTAAACGTTTTGCAATCTCTTTGTAAAGAGAACGGGCACTCGGGCCCCATGGTCCCAAAGTTTCAACCCCAAACGGCTCAAAAATATAATTACCAACTAGGTTGTTATATTTCCGCCGCTTGAGGTTTTCTGCTTCGGCAGCAGCAGTGCCCGCACACATTCCAGAACTAAGAAGATGCGATGGCGCAAGGGTGTCGACGCACGTAGCGTCCCACACCAAAGGCCTACCCAACTTCCAAGGCAATAATGACATTCCGTCTGGTCTCTTCCCATCGTCCCGTACCAGCCCAATGGGTTCTAAGATGGCTGGAACGCCGGCGGTAACAAGAGCTCTGCGGATAATGTCATTAATATTTGCATGACGTGGAATGCGACCTGCACTCCTGCTGCAAGAGAGGCCATGGTGACCGAGGCTGTCGACAGCTTCACCACATCGGCAGCGATGAGGAGTACAACATGGTGTACCTAAACGCAAACTTGTGGCGATACGGAAAATATTGTCATCCAACTTAGTGCCTATGTTGGATGACGGTAACGCACGCAACCACAGTCCCGATTCCCATTCAGCAACAGCCAGTAGGCGAGCTCGCTCCGCAATGTTGGTACACGTCTCAAGAAGGTTATTCCGTGCCAACATACAGAGCGGCTCGTCCCACAGTCTCTGTGATGAACGGGTACCGGGAGGATCTTTGCCTGGGCAAGCCATTTTCCAAGCATTTATGGCTTCAGTCAAGCAAGGTACTTCGGAGCTAACCAAAGAAGAGGAAAGTATATTCCTGGTCAGCTCCTCAGTGCTAAAGACTGAAGACAGAAATGCAGGGAGACTAATACTGGAAATTTTGCGGACAATGCTTTTACATCAGTATGATATATATATTAATGTACGCCTTAGACTACTCGTTACCCATTTTTAAATTTTGATTCCATCCAAAGGTTGTCTGGAAGAAACTGCTTTTTAGCAATAAGGCCACCTATTGTACTCTTGCATATTTGTTTGTATTGTCCTTTACTGTTTTGGTCCTATTGGTGTACAATAAAGAGTATTCTATCTATCTATCTATCTATCTATGACTCACGTCAACTTCCAACTGATAAAATCGTAGAATATAGCTAGAGTAATAAACAAGGAACTAGGTAATCAGAAAATTATTTAAATGATTCACTTGTAATCGTCGTCATAAATCAGGTGAGGTAAACTCATCATTTGAATCAATTATCTATAAAGACCCATTTCAGCCTCGCACGGGTGTTACAAATCTTTAAAATCCTGACTTTTCTCTACTATAATATGCATGATTATACATTAAACCTTCGTCTTCAATCAGTATATCTATTAAAACAAAACAACATCAAAATCCGTAGTGTAGTTTTAAAGATCACAGCATACAATAAAATTTAGCGCTTTTATTACACTATGCAGTAATTAATACTACCGGTCTATTATGGTCTCAATGCAAGGCAACTGCCTCTTCTCAAAGATAGAATGCGTAAGCATTAAGCTGATAGGCTATTAAAGACTCATATGGCTAAAGAAAAAGAAGAACGTCAATAGCCCGTTGGCTGTTCTTTTCTAAATAATTTTATTGCGGGGTCCAAGGCAGTTGATTCGTTTCTCCGGGACTCCTTTCTGGTCGACTCCATTGTTAATTTTGGCTTTCAGGAGTTGCAGCGGTTGGAAACAGTTTGACGGGAATGTCCCAAGAAAAGGTTGTTGGGTCGATGACATTGGAAAAGTCGTCGACATTTGCTACAATATACAGCAGAAAATAGAAACTAGGCTACTACCCACAGGGTCGTAACGGTAAGAAATAAGAATAGATGACTAAATGCGAGGGAAACCGCGGGGTTCGGCTAGTCTATACACTATTAGGAATTCGCGTATTGGTTACTATTCTGCACCTGTAGCCTCTCGCGATAAATGAGCTATCCACATTAAAAAAAAAACAATTCGAACCAGTACTTTCTGAGATTATCGCGTCCAACCAAACACACAACTCTTCAGCTTCACAACAAGTCCTTGTACAAATTTAACTAGACATTTCTTTACACAAAACTAACGTTCCCACACAAAACAATAACATTCTAATATCTTAGTTAAACTAGAATTACACTAACTGCGCGTACGCAAGTAACCTTGCTGCAAATAACTCTATCGCTGTTACATCACATGTTACGCAATGTCGCAATCGAAATCTGTCTGTGTGTGTGCGTTTACACATGCGTGAGGTGTGCGTACGCATGCTTGTCTGTTTGAGTTGTGTAGTGTTAGGGAATGAACTTATTTTAATGTTGAAGTGTGGGGTTAATTTGTGGGGGAAAGGGCATAATGGTTGTAACAATGGTTTATTGTTTTTTTTTTACTAAATTTATGTGATTTTAACTTTAGTTGAGTTTAAATTTAGGCTTTAGCACTCAGGAACACACAGAACGACTAAATACTTTTTCCTAATATTGCGGCCAGAAAACTGGCAGAATAATCGGGATTGCGAATATTACTACTACTTATATAATATATAATCATGAATTAACGACGATTGTAAGTGGACAATGATCACAGATTGATGGCAAGATAAAGATTACGATAACGATCCCCCAAAAATTATAGGAACCACATCTGCAGTCAATATCTACAATATACATAAAACAATTCAATTTTAACTATATCCCTACATGCCAACATCCAGAGAATTATAGCTGATTTCTTAAACGTCAGTAAACTACTGTATCTTAATGTATTATTATTTATCTAGCTATTTACATCACAAAGCACTTATTTGTGTGTACCTCGTATTATTTTCTATTGTCATTGAAATACCTTGTAAAGAATTTCCTCATAGTGTTAATGATATTTATGTTATTATCTGATAGCATACATAGTAAATGCAAGATTTAGTATTAGTAGTAGTGTTGCGGAATGTTTATAATAGTTACCGTGACCCTGGAACATAAAGGGCAATCGAAGGAACATGAGTGGGTTTTAGTCAGTAAGAGTCTGACACGCCCTCCCGTCGCACCCAGGACGGGAGCAGTCATTGGATGATTTCCCACTCACCAAAAAAAAAAAGTATTAGTAGTAGTAATACTAACCTAAATGTGTGTGTTATAATCCTTAATGGTATGTTCCAACCTAAATACCTATATTTCACAAATAAAAACAAAAACTTTTTTATTCTCGCCGTACAAAATTAATTATCTAGGTTTTATTTAACTTCCTTTCGCACGGTAAAAATGAAAAAAAAAATACCTTCTGAACGTGCAAAATTAACTATCATCCGAAACACACCTCAAAATTATAAATTAAGGTCATAGCTCATTACAGCCACCCGGCAGCCACTCCGCACCGACTCGCCTCCTGCGGCTAGTATTCTTTATATGTACTTGTATGGGCATGCGCTTACTATATCAACTACGTACCGTCACCGGACCGCCTCGGTTATAAGGCGAGTCGGTGCGGAGTGGCTGCCGGGTGGCTGTAATGAGCTATGACCTTTATAATGAAATTAGCATCAACTAAGCCTACTAGGCCGCGACATCATTCGTGATATTTAAACAGCCCAAGATATAATCTACAAATTGAATATATTTAGAAATGTTTACAAATATTGAGTTACCATGTATGAATCGTCACGCTTTTCACCTTACCGGGTAGGCAGAATGCCAAGTATCTCACGAAGATCCTAGTTATTTAATGAATAATTGTGTTATTATTAGATCATTGATCATTGCTTGCCGGAAGATGACCATTTGTGGACAAACATTATTCATATTTTTTAATGTGTGAGTTGTTGACTGTTCATCGCTAAATCTAGCTGTAACATACAACAGTTACGTGTCAACAGTTAGATGTAATAAAAATGTCTCCTACCAATGATATTTTAAGTAAAAAAGTGTAGATAGGTTATATGCAGTCAAAAAGTGGCACATTAAAAGTTTGCCAATTGGCAAACATGATACTGAGTATTGCGTTGACATTTGACGTTTATCTCTTTTTCACTCGCACTACTTCAATCATGTCATCCTACTTTGACGTGCAATGTATGTGTGCGTTAGTGTGCCGCTTTTGAAGACAGAATTTCGTTTGGGTAACCTATCTACGCCTTTTTTACTTAAAATATTATTGACCTTACCAGACCAGACTCGGAGAAATTTATCTGTAGATCTTACAAGTAATTGTCACATGCGAGAATCGAACCCACGATGCAGCTCAGCAGCCAGGCGCTCCTACCACTGCATCAACTTTATCGTCTATTCATATTATTACTAGCATCCAACCGAGGCTTCACCCGCGTTGTCAAAACTGTCATCCACTATTTAACTTTGTATTTAAACTTCCGAAATCCTTTCCTAGTAGAAACCTTCTTTTCACTACAACAGCACTCAGGTTTTAAGTCACTAAGACCAGGTTTGGGCATCATATTCATTAATCCTCTCATGTCTTTGGAGACAACTGTCCCTAAATAAATTGAGAACAAAAAAAACATCAATCACGCAGTCAGTTTACCGTTTTATATGATAAAGATAATAGATTGCAGGCGTTGATAAGCACCATTAAACTACCTATATTTATACGGCCCATATGTTTTTTCAAACGCTTAAAAAAACATTCACATTTATAACAACACATTTTTCTCTGTCTTACTCGGTTACTCTGAACTATTTTTAACCCACGGCCGCCGTATCTTCCTACAATCCTTCTTCCTTTTACATAACCTTCTTAACACACGACTTATGCTTTGTTTACATCCATTACATCATCGCAAGGCACTGCACTGGTTACTTCCGATTGGCTCACGGCGCTTCCTGTTGACCTTAGTGCGGTCAGGCGGCCATGCTTAGTCAACGTGCTTAGGAGAGTAAAAAGTTGTATTGTTGTTTAATCTTTATACATAAAGGTGAATGCTATACTGCCGTGATTTTTTTTGAATATTTACTAGCTTTTGACTGCAGCTTCGCTCGCGTGGATGTTGTATTCCACCTCGATTTTTACCTCTTTAGGGGTGGAATTCTTAATGATAACCCTTTATATTAATCTACCGGGTACCAAGGCTAATCTACCAATGTTTCATACTTACATTTTGTTTGTTGGGAAAAAGATGACGACTCACACATAATACTACAGAAAAAACGGGGACTGTGTGGGCAATAATTTTTACTTATTTTATTCAACTATATTAACGGGGACAGCGTACGGGGACAACGGGAACTATTTTCAAATATTTAATTAAAGTACCGCTGTCCCCGTAGGAGGGGGACACGGCGTACGGGGACAACGGGAACAAACCATCCTTTCTTAGTAGATACTTTACTCCTCACAAAGAACACACCTTCCAAGTTTCATGTTTCAGGACCAGTGGTTTAGGCTGTAAGTCAATGCTGTGTGGCAGACAATTTAACTTTTTATATTTTATAGATATATATTATATAATAATATACAACATGTCCCGGAATAAACGCACACCACCAGACACCCCAATTAGAATATTATTATAAACGATAAGTGGACTGTATGATTTGTGGTGCGGATGATTGAAAGCCTGAGAACAGAGAACTATGATATTTATTGAATAAAGACGAATATTAACAATTAGTGGAAATTAAAAAATGTAATGTAGCTATGACAACACTAGACAAACTATGACATGCTTTCTTCTAATTTAAAAACTGATTCCAAAAAAAGATACAAAAATAATATAGTATCAAAAAAGAGGTTGCTCTGAACAATTATGTTATAATCATAATACATACACTGAATTTTTATTATTATGTTTAATACACTGTTTTTTTTTATAAATTAGTTGTACAGATTGTAGTAGAAAATTATAGTCACATTACAAATCTACGCATGCACACAGTCGCACTTGAATAAGGGTCTAGCGTAGTAGGTATTTCATCCATTTCAGTTTGTTTTGACTGTACAGCGGAAGTGTGACAGCAGTTTACGTAGTTTTAATTATTTTTGGGATAAAATATTACCTATATTAAAAATTACAAAAATCGATTCAGTAAACGATTCTGAACAAACTATTTTCATTATGTGCATTAATTCAGTTACACATTGTATATATATACCTATATAAACCTATATATTATATTTTAATTTTAACTTATTAATTTGCGCGTCAACTTTTCTAACCCTCTTATCTGTATTTCTTTACAGAGAAATCTGCTTTACTTATAGATAAGGGAGAGTTTGATAGGTCAACGGTTTTTTCATTTATATACTTTTCATTTACCTAATTAATTCAATATAATCTTTTATATCTAAAAACTGAGTCCAAACATTACTAAACTACTTCGTTCCTCTAATAACCGCCTTCTTCGATGTCCTTCTCACCGCTCTGTCTTTCTTAAATCTTCTTTTCTTGTTCAGGCGGTTTTTCTTTGGAATGCGCTTCCTCAGAATATCAGGACGGTGACCAGCCGATTTACTTTTAAGTTAAAAGCTCGTGAACATTTACTGAAGGAGTTGGCAGACTCGATTAATAGTTAATTTGCAGTTTTTCACCACCTTAGTAATTATATCTCTCAATGGCTTTGTTTTGTATATGTATAAATATGTATGTATATATGTATTTATTATTATCGTATATATGTATAATATATGTATGTTTATATTATATTTATTTCTACTGTTACTTATGAAATTTTATTTTTATCTTTGCACCTGCCATGTTTTGTCTCTGTATCACCCTAAGGTAGACTGGTAGATAATGCCCAAGGCATTAAGTCCGCCGTTGTACATTGTTTTTTACATGTGCATAAAGTTTTCAAATAAATAAAAAATAAATAAATAAATAAAATGAACGACCCTGAAAGATTCTGCTTTTTTTACGCTTTATTAATTTGTAGATGTGATAAGAAAATTTGTGCTCCTTTCGAAACAAAATGAATGCACTAATCGTATTTGACTTAGTTAAACTTATAATAGGAGAAGTAAAGAAAGTATTTCCCAACTATGTTAGTGCCGGCTTCCAGCCAAACCGAACACGGTGTTTACGTGGAACCATAGCCTGACAGACCTCCAATTACTGGGCAACAAAATACCCTAAGTTAGACTTTCTGACTTAACTACCCGTAAGGAGATCTATTGTCTAAGATTTGCTATTGACAACTAACTACATCATTATAAAATAAAAAGACATAATGGTGCTGATTCTCTTGTTCACAAACTTATCTAAATTTAAGTTAAATGCATTTTTCTCTTTCCATTTCTTAAAGAAAAGGACAGAAGATACATTTTAGTTTAATCCTGTCAAATTAGACAGCGCCTGAAGAAAATTGACGTAGATATATTTAGACACCATGTTTTTAAATCGTGTCTAAATTATCTATGAAGTGTCTTAATTTGACAGGGCTTAACTAATATTTTATCTTCTGTCCTTTTCTTAATTAAATGGAAAGAGAAAGATGCACTTAACCTTAATTTACGTAAGTTAGTGATGCACTATTGGCATTTTTTTGGGCCTGCAAGCTTAGCATGAGAAGCAGGCGCCTTTGCCATTTAAAGGAAGGTAATATTAACAGACATCGGTCAAGAAAAACATCGTGAGAAAACTTGGTTTTGTAGTTAATAAGAGTCCGAAAACGCTAATCCGCATTGAGCAATCGTGGTGATGTCTTCCCTGTATGAGAAGTGGCCTTTGCACTGCAGTGGGACAATAACAGACTGGTGTTATTTATTGTTAATATTAACAAAAAAGAAAACCAATGACGATCGAATTTCGTCCACCAGTACAAATAAAACTGCCATAACACTCAACAAGTCAAATCGTACGAGTAAGCCGACAACGGTAAACATAGTTCACAATTGCCCAAACGCCCGACAATAGTCTATCGAAATAGTTCAGTGTGTTATGCAAGGGACCATTGGTGGCGCAAGCTGGTTTAGATCCACAAGTGGGGCACGCGCGGCCTGTGTATGACGAACTGTGTACAATGTTCGGAGCGAATGTTCGTCCGAATACTTTGATAGACATTTTTTTATAACTACATAGTATAAAACAAAGGCGCTATCCTCCGTCTGTCCCTATGTATGCTTAGATCTTTAAAACTACGCAACGGATTTTAATGCGATTTTTTTAATAAATAGAGTGATTCTTAAGGAAGGTTTATATGTATAATACATGCTTATTATAGTAGAGAAAAGCCGGGGTTTTTAAAGATTTGTAACACCCGTGCGAAGAAGGGGCGGAACTTCGCTAGTTTAACATAAAGAAACTGAATAAAACAAATGTTTCAGCTTATATGTTCAAATTACAAACTACATTACCTAAGTAAAACAAAGTCTAAAGAATAATATTGGTTTAATTGAATAGGTAAATGAGTTTTGAGTTTTTTTAATAATAATAAAATGACTCAGACAAAATTGCATCAAAAAAGTTTTCCACATCGCTTCTAAGTCTTTAAAAAAAAATGTTATTTTATTTCTTTACTGAGCTGGTTTGGCTTTAAGTGTTCACATGCCATCCTAGAGACAAAGGGCCGGGATTACCGTGACCCCGGGACATAAAGTGAGTGGGGTTTAGTCAGTAAAAGTCTGACACTTAAAGTCTGTAAAGTCTGACTTCTCCCGCCCCGCCCAGGACGGGAGAAGTCATTTGGTGATTACCCACTCCCAAAAAAAAATATCTCAAATTCCTGTAACTATACATCCGTTATCCGTTTTCATCCAAACTAGAACACCAACCATGATCGTTTACGGTATGGGGTGAGCTCCTTCGAAAAGAACCGCATTACTCAAACATTTAAGAATTACTTTATAACAGTACTTAATCCGGGAATCGGAACTAGGACTCCTTATTTAGCAGCCATGCTTACGGCTACGAAATCAGAATCATGCTAACAATAAGACAAAATTAAACTTCGTTTCGTTTAAGAGCATGTGCGACGAAAATAACTTATATTATTAATCCTACTAATATTATAAATGCGAAAGTAACTGTCTGTCTGTCTTTCTATCTGTCTGTCTGTCTGTCTTTCTATCTGTCTGTCTGTCTGTCTTTTTATCTGTCTGTCTGTCTGTCTTTCTATCTGTCTATCTGTCTGTCTTTCTATGTGTCTGTCTGTCTGTCTCTTCTTCACGCCTAAACCACTGAACCGATTTGAATAAAATTTGGTACAGATATAGTCTGGGACCCGAGAAAGGACATAGGATAGTTTTCATCCCGTAAATCCCCCAGGAACGGGAACTATTATTCCACGCGGACAAGGTCGCGGGCAAAAGCTAGTTCTTAATAATAATGTCGTCTTCGTGTATTTAAATATTCAAATAATGTGATATCTAGAAATGCTTTGAAAATGTTAATCAAAATACAACTGCATTAATACTGGATTTCAACATATTACATAGTAAACTTATTACTTCAGAATTTCACAAAATATTTCCGATTTATGCAGCTATTTTGTGTATAATGAATACTTATATTATGTTGATCATTTTTCATTTATTTACATTGCTAATATGTACATAATTTACAAACTAAATCACTGACCTATAACAACGACTTTATTAATCTTATTAATTTGGCATTAAAGATTGACATGATTGCTACGTTGGATGGCAATACTAAACTTCTGGCCAAGTAAAAGCAGGCGTCCGTCACTCGCTCAAGGCCACGCGTTTTATGCCTACCGCTTCGCGTATCGTCGACGATACAACGAACACCGGGCTGTCGCGCGCCCGCCTGAGTGCTCGCGCGTCACGGGTACAGCGCTGACTATCAAAATGCCAAAATCACGTAATTATTGCGTGATTATTGTGCAATTCCCCTGTCTCCCAATTCTCTTGTTTCCCTTTTGATTATTTATTAAAATTATTCACGCGGTTTTGGATATTTTCGACACTAAAATATATTAGTCGGGAATTCAAGGAACGAAAAATATGCATCAGTCATTTTATCAAACTAAAAAATATTTGATCAACAAATAAAATAATAATTGTTTTTCTAAAACATTCGTTTTATTACCATTGTCATCATACGTATAACCCTAGCAGATTTGCTGGACGACACGCACACACGTTAGTCGCGCGGCGGGCAAAAGAATCTCAACTCTCTAAGTGCGTACTTATGGTACATTTCTCCTTGCTGCAAACAACTGGTATTTATGATTTTGTAGGCTATTATAGCGTAGGTATTTTGGCTTTTGTATTGGAGTGAAGTATCTGTTACGTAGTAACTATTTATTAATCTGTGGTAAAAGCCAGCCCGTGGGCCACCGGAAGAGTCAACCAGACTTTTTGGCAACTTCTAAAAAAAAAAAGATAGGTACTATGGATGGCATTTATGTTGGGTAAATTACTTACTATAATTTCTACGGAAGAAGTAATAACGACACAGAATGCTAAACAATATTAGTAAAATTAAAATAACAAGAAAAAAAACAGTGTTTACAAAACTACAATTCTTACACGTGCCGTTTATAAGAGACGAATATTAAAAACAAAAATAAAGAATATTTACATTAAATATATTTACTGATATGAATTATTATGACATACAAAACAGGCAATGTAGGCAAACGGGAGTAATATAAACAAAGATAACAAAAAAAAAATTGATTGAGAGATACTGGAATTGGGGCAAATTACGATTATTTCGTAAAACTCGGTCATAAGAATTGAGATTGTAGTATTTTATTTATTGATATTATAAACTATGATGTAAGTTATTGATAAAAGAAGTATGAGACATTAATGTAATATTTATTTTAATGGTGCCACTGTTTTACGCATAATTTCGTGTTTCTCACGTAAATCTTTTAGGAATGGGAATTTGTTTTTATTTTATCTATTGGTGCCATTTTAATTATATCGTATATTAATATCATCTATAATACCTACTAGTCACAATATTTTTTAAATATTAAACAAGTAAATAGTGTGATCTTTTGACGATTTATTCCTTGCTAAGATATAATAATGGGTTGGAGATCATTAAATTAGTTAGTTTAGGTTATTTACTGTGTTTCTACTAAACCCTTAGGTAGTCATGGCATCAGTTCCTAGATATTTTATTTTATCTCATCTCATTTAGCAAAAGTGATTTTAAATAATATAATTTTCAAGTTTTTTTTTTAAATTGTATGTAATTAGTACCTTGACTACTTTATCAAAATTTGGATATTTATCGAAAATTTGGATGTATTTAATAACTGTTACAATCAGCGCAAAAAAAAAAGAATCCTATCAGCCAGCTCGATAAAAATATAATTGAATTACAATGTATTTAGCATTTATTTATCGAATTGGGTCACGGTACTTGTAATTGTTTGCAAATATATTACGCAATGTGCTATATTTAATAATAGTTCAAACGTGCAATTTGCCTTTGTATGTTAATCGTCAATGTCTTTTCCTAGTGCAATGAAGATTTCAGTAATGTAGGTTTTTGTAAGAATACCCTTGGATACATTAAAATCAGGCGCAATCAAATATATAGGTTTTACAGAAAGAAATAACTCTTTAGTATTCAGATATTATTAATTATGTAGTTGCTTGACAGGAGACAAATTTATTGTAAGTGAGGTCTGGAGAGCATTTTCTCACAATTTTTTAATTGCGTAATCCAGAGCCAAAGTCTGTAACGAGTATCTGTGTGTCCAAAATTTTAAGATGTATCAGGCCAAAACAAATCCATTGCAATCCACAATTTATAAGTTGTCAAAATTACCTGTTTGTAAAGGAAGAACAAGGAAGTCAATTGAATATCACAAAGTTTTAGCTTATTCATGCTGAATCTAATAATCTGGTCATGATTTAGAACAACAAAAATATCACTATTTAATACATAAAAACACTCAACACATAAAAAAGTAGATTATCAGTAAACGCAATAATTAATAACTAACCTATTTACGACATCGAATGTCACTTGCACAAGACAAACTAATTTTTTAACGACTTTTTATTTTTATGTCTAAATACGAGTGCAGCTTACTTACGTCGAATCGTTAATCTTATGCATATAGGTCATCCAATGTCGTGCATTATCAGACATACAATGAGTTACGAAATATAGAATTAGGTGTACAAAGTAATAAATTGAATTTGTTTCATTGCCTTTACGTTATTTCGTTTGTTTTGTGAGCTATGTTGTAACTGATAATGATTAATTAGTACTTGCATTATTCTTTGATGAAATGAGCTCTGTTTGTTTTTTTTTGTATTTTTAGATTTTAGTTAGAAATTAAAAAAAAAGCTATTCTTTTTTAGGGTTCCGTAGTCAACTAGGAACCCTTATAGTTTCGCCATGTCTGTCTGTCTGTCCGTCCGTCCTCGCTTAATCTCTGTGACCGTTAGCACTAGAAAGCTGAAATTTGGTACCAATATGTATATCAATCACGACAACAAAGTGGTAAAATAAAAATTGGAAAAAAATGTTTTATTAGGGTAGCCCCCCTATATGTAAAGAGGGATTTGTTTTTTTTTTAAATTTCAACCCTGACGTGTGATATATTGTTAGATAGGTATTGACAAATGAATAGGGGTTTACTAAAATCATTTTTTGATTATGTCAATAATTTCGGAAATAATCGCTCCAAAAGGGAAAATCAAAGCGTCCCTCTAATTTTTGACTTGACTTTTGACGTAGGTTTAAAAAATATGAAAAAAATCTGGAAAGTAGAACTTTATAAGGACTTTCTAGGAAAATTATTTTGAACTTGATAAAGAGAACAGTTTTTGTACAAAAAAGACAAAACGGTTGTACAAAATAATTTCTGCGTACTTAGTATGTCAACGTAACAAAAGCCTTTTTTTAAACTTATAAGTGGGAACAGTTATTGTGACGAACGGAAAACTACGGAACCCTACATTGAGCGTGGCCCGACACGCTCTTGGCCCGTTTTTCTTTTTCCTCTTTACCTTACTAAATAAGTACCTACCAAAAGGGTACCGACCAGGACTCTATAAGAAACGGGTATTCGCATGGATCTGTTAGACTGGGCTGATCGTCTTATTGTTGGCTTAAGATATTTCTGATAAAAATAGGAAACGCCCATGTAGCTTAAAAAACTGGTGAGCTTAATTAATACAAAGCTCTTTTATGAATGGAAAATTATCAAACGACGGAGATGGGAAATCATCAAATGATCCCGTCCTGAGCGGGGCGGGAGGAAGTGTCAGACTTTTGCTGACTAAAACAAACCCTTGTTCCTTCGGTTGCCCTTTATGTTCCGGGGCCACCCGCGGTAACTACTCCACACCCCCGGATTAAAACAATGCTGGGTAGCTTGCCTGAGTAGCAGGCATTGGGGTCTTGGTCGTGAATAGCTTGTTGCAAAACTTGAGAAATCATTTTTCAAAAAATTAACAACCGCCTTCAAAAACTAAAAACCCAAAAATAACTAAAATTTTGGAAGTCGGTGGCAACACAAATTCAGATATATTGACTGGCAGAAGAGAAGCCACCGACTTCACCGACACCTCCTCCTTTTTGAAGTCGGTTAAAAATGGAGTAAATAAAGCATAGAGTGGAGGTGGAAGATGAATTAAGATTGGACAATACTTTTCAAACCTCATTTACGAGAGGCAAGCTTCATTGGACCATCACAACATTTTGACAACAAAACACCAAAATGTCACAAGGTCACAAGTCAGTCAAAATCAAAATCATTTAATTGAAATAAGTAGACCAACAAGAGATTTACAAGTACGTTTATTTACGTCCGTCAGTCAGAAAATTGGAGCTAGTTGCTCGTTCCAAACAGTAGGTAGAAGAATCAACAGTAAAACATTCAGTCATAATCTGTTAAAATCTCGTCCCCAGTAATAGTTAAACGTCATAACAATGACTGTTCAATGGCCCATGAAATAACTTAGAAAACTAAACCGAGCAAAAAAGGCCTATTACAGCAATTATGACACAGATGGACATAGCAACAGGTTACGTGTTTGCAAAAATAAGCGTTACACATGAGTGTAAGTGTGCCGTTATGCGCAATGTCATAAGTGTTACGTTGCAATGTGGGGCAACCTTTATTTTAAAGGACTGTGTCCAAATTTTTTCATGATTTGGGTTGATTTTTAAAGGGTTGTGTCTTTTCAGTACCTTTTTTTTAGTTTTTGGAATAATATTAATATTTATATATTTTATATGTATCTATAAATTTTGACATAAATTATAGGTGTAAATTGTTACTTAATACGTAAATTTTTGGAAAAACGAGACGAAACCAAGGCAGACATACTGAAGATCATAAATGCCTTGTTGCGGCCTATGTTTCATCTTTACACTACATTATTATTTGTGGTACATAAATAGAACATTAAACGTGAGAAAAAAATTACGTTTATTTATTGTTTACGCCGCTCCCGTCCTGGGTGCGGCGGGAGTGCGTGTCAGACTCTTACTGACTCACTCATGTTCCTTCGATTGCCTTTTATGTTCCAGGGTCACGGTAACTATTACTATAAACATTCCGCGACATTTAGCTGTTAAACATAGAATCATTATGCTGACTCAGTCCGTGTGAGCAAATCATCAAACTAAATGACTAATATGCATACAATGTTAAATAATATTGATATAAATACCTCAATCTTCACTTATTCATGTATTTTACATAATGTGTACCGACGTCCATCATGCAGTATACTCATATTAAAATCGTTACGGGCTAATAAATGTTAAATCATTATCTACATAATACCTACAGAACAAATTCTATTAAATAAATAAATAAATATCCTCGGACAACTCACACACGGCCATCTGACCCCAAACTAAGCAGAGCTTGTACTATGGTAACCAGACAACTGATAAACATACTTATATATATTTAAATACATATATCATATAGATAAATCACACCCAGACACAGAACAAACATTCGTGCTCATCACACAAAGTTTGTCCTGGGTGGGAATCGAACCCACGACCTGCGGCTTAGCAGTCAGGGTCACTAACCACTAGACCAACAAGCCCGTCAATATTCATATTATTCATGAATATTCCGTACTATCTATAATCATCATATCAATCCCGTTACACTATTCTCTACCACTGCAACTCCTGAAAGCCTAAATTGGGTTAGAACAGCTTTATACTCGTACTAGGTGTATTTTTGGTCTTGCTCAACCCTAACTCTGAAATAGCGAAAAAAATATCAGCTGATTCTAAGAAAAGTTCAATGCCCTCCCGACCATAATGTATGAAACAGCTGATATTTTTTCGAGATTTCAGAGTTGGTTCCATAATAAAAGTTGTTTGTTTTTATGAGTAGAATCATCTCCTAGCGGATTGAACAAGACCAAAAATACACCTAGTATTTTTATTTGGTTAAACGCGATTTTCTCAAGAAGCACTGGTTCAAATAAAATTTATTGTGTTGGCTAACTTTTGTTTGGTTAGAAAGGATATAAATAAATAAATATACTGGGACAACTCACACATGGTCACCTGATCCCAAGTTAAGCTCTTCTTAGAGCTTGTGTTATGGTAACCAGACAACTGATATCATACTTATATAATTTATAAATACATACATATTATAGATAAATTACACCCAGACACAGAACAAACAATCATGCTTATCACACAAAGTTTGTTCTGGGTGGGAATCGAACCCACGACCTCCGGCTTAGCAGTCAGGGCTACTAACCCCTACACCAACAGGCCCGTCATATAGGCCCAATAACATCACGCCACGGCCTACAAGAGCGAAGCAGTAACCAAAGATCGGGGAAACCACAAGGGACAACTAGTTACTTATAAATTACGTTCAGGCCATGCTTCGGGGCGAGACGGAATGGGATGCCGTCGCCTCCTTCTGCGAAGCAGTTATGCTAGTGAAGGAAGCGGCGGCGCGCGAGAGGCAACGACGAGCCTCTCGCCCCGGACTAAGACCCAGGCGAAGACGTCGAGAGTCGCAAGACGACTACCGGCCACCGTAGGCGCGGTTCTGCGGATGGCGAGCGATGGGTAGCTCGCCGCCCGGCAGGACCGCGTCGACGGCGCGTTAGTGTTCCACGCGCGCCTCAAAGAGAAGGAGTCAGCACAGGAAGGGGCCCAACAGGGCCAACGCCTGCCGGGGTTGCGGAATGTTTATAGTGGTTACCGTGACCCTGGAACATAAAGGGCAATCGAAGGAACATGAGTGGGTTTTAGTCAGTAAGAGTCTGACACGCCCTCCCGTCGCACCCAGGACGGGAGCAGTCATTGGATGATTTCCCACTCACCAAAAAAAAAAAAAAACTACTTCCACACACGATTGACATAACATCGCTGACTAAGTATTGTTTCATGACTCGTAGAGATTTTGATTACTAGTCGCCTCCGCGTGTGATTCACTTGTATTTACTGGGTCACGGTGTCTTCACGCTGTTTCATCGGACAGTCAACAACAAAAGTCAATTGACACTGACATGCTACCAATAAGCTGGTATTCTTTCATTATTTGGAGTCATCTCGTGTTCTTGGTTATAAGACTACGTGTATGATCTCCATACTATAATTTAATAACCGTACAATTGTCATTTAAACTGAAATATTATTTTCAAACTGGACATTGGCAGAAATCACCGAAAATTCGGTGGATTGCCATTACAAATATAAAAGTTGAAGTTGAAGTTCATTATTTATTTTTAACATTTATTTCGAATTTCATAATTGTGTAATACTAAACGAATTAAACGACTTTTATTTTGTAAATTGGTAAAAAAATTACACTTTTACACGTAATTTTTTTCTTATTTCAACCGAACGATGGTGTTGGTGTACTCTAAAGCCAAGATAAATAGTCGTTGTTAAGGGAGGATTAGCATTAGCCAGTGCTAAGTAATAATGAAAATTCGTATAAATGTCATCGTACAGCAATTACTTTTGACGAAAGCCAACATAATACTAAGCCAATTTTATGCTTAGTCATAGTATAGACTTTTGAGTTAGTGTTAATCGACTTTATTTGCTGTCCGTAAAGTCCAAAGAACATAAACAAGGTTATCGCCATAAAGTTACTGGAAAAGCGATGGTTTATTAGTATTTTAGTTATTTAAAATTTATTTGAGGTCAATAACCAGGTCGTTATGACTAAGACATGAGGTGTATCTCTTTAGTTTGCTAATTTTTTTTCAAATTACGCTCGAAAAACAAGGTCAATGAATTTCTTGGTAAAATGGTTGAGAACTTATTGAGAGGCCTTTAATTTTTTTTTGTTTTATTTTTCAATGTAATGTCTTTTTTCCTTATTTCAATAGATTTCTTTGCTTATAACTATGTTTTTTTTTGTTAAGTGGGAAATCATTATATGACTTCTCCCGTCCTGGCCGGGCCGGGAGGGTGAATCAGACTTTTACTGACTAAAACCCACTCATGTTCCTTCGGTTGCTCTTTATGTTCCGGGGTCACGGTAACTATTATAACTTTTATTTCCGGCACTTATAATTATGGTTCAGTTAAATTTATTCGATGCTCTTATCTGCATCAATATTAGCAGTAATTATAAGTTAACAGAAAGATCTGGCAGCCCAGGGTGTATCTACGTTTTGTAATTCCGATGGTTTGGAGATTTGGAGGAACACCGAATACCGAGCTAACGTAGACTGTGTAATACTGTAGCGCCACCTACCGGGTCCAATTGGGTTTTCAAAACGACAATCGATCATTATTTTTAAACCTACTGAAATAATATAGCTACACACATAATTTCCAGAATTTTAACAAGTGTTATGTGAGAAACATGGATAATGAAAAAATGTAAGTACATAATGAGATTGAAAAAAGTACCCGTGGTGTTTCTTTCTTGTTCTTCTCCAGAAAGACTTTCCTACATCTTGGCTTCTGGCTTCAACTTTATCACTAACTAAGCGACCGTTTGACAATTCAAAAGTTTCTGTATACATTTTTAATAATATAGATCTTTGAGAGTCAAATCATCCATGAATAGTATGATGAACCTTTCAGAAATGTATTTAATAAAGACTGCATCAGATTTTCACTCTTATTCATTATTTCTGGATTTACCAGAACTGTCCAGCTGTCAGTCACGAAAATTCATTTGTCTGTGCGAATGAGAAAAAAGCAAAAAGTGGGCGTGTCGCAAAAAGCAGCGCCGGCGCAACGCCAAGTAAAGGGAGACTCAAGGGCGGTGGGTTCAATGCTCAGTCAAGTTATAGTTGAGTTGCAGAAGGTCTAATCTTGGCGCGGTTCTGCAGATGGCGAGCAATGGGTAGCTCGCCACCCGGCTAGGAAGAGGACCGCGTCGACGGCGCGGTAGTGTTCCACGCGCGCCTCAAAGATAAGGAGTTAGCACAGGAAGGGGTCCAACAGGGCCAACGCCTGCCGGGGTTGCGGAATGTTTATAACAGTTACCGTGACCCTGGAACATAAAGGGCAATCGAAGGAACATGAGTGGGTTTTAGTCAGTAAGAGTCTGACACGCCCATCATCCAATGACTGCTCCCACACCCAGGACGGGAGCAGTCATTGGATGATTTCACACTCACCAAAAAAAAGGTTAAATCTTTTACTTACCATAGACATAAGGTTATACTATGACACATATGTAGCTGTTGGATATAAAGTTTTTGTCACGCTTCCACGGTTGAGCTACGGCGTCGATTTTGATGAAATTTGCTTTTGTCCATGCCTAAAGAACGCATGAACTTCTAAATCGTAAGCATTGGCAGATTCAATAGCTTGAAATGTTTTTCAAGATCCGTGTTACACATTATATTATCACCAACTCCCTTGCTCCGGGTTGTTACTGAAAATTGTTAATGGAATCATTTAGCGGTAAATGTTTTTCATAATTTATTTATTCTGGATTATTGAACCTGTCTTCAAACATTTTGTACAAAACAAAAGTTTAAATACAGGTTTAATACTTCTGTCTTTCTCTACCAGTCAACCAAGAGTGGTGTAAAAAGACAAGTGCAAATAATAAAAAAAATATAACTCTGTGCAGTATGTTGCTTGGAGCGATTTTTAATATTTACCTATTTTAAGAGTATCCTTTTGCACAACTTCACCTGAATTACAGTAATTATTGTAAATAAATAATAAATATCCTTGGACAACTCTTACACCGTCATCTGATCCCAAACTAAGCAGAGCTTGTACTATGGTAACCAGACAACTGATAAACATACTTATATAATTTATAAATACATGCATATTATAGATAAATTACACCCAGACACAGAACAAACAATCATGCTCATCACACAATGTTTGTCCTGGGTGGGAATCGAACCCCCGACCTCCGGCTTAGCAGTCAGGGTCACTAATCACTAGGCCAACAGGCCCGTCTGAAATTTATTAAAGAATTAATAAACAATATTCCGCTATTTTCACTTTATATCAATTCTATTGACGATCCGAGTGAAACTTCTGTATCAAATTGCCTCGTAAAACAGTGGTGTAGGTATTTCTAAAAATATATGGGAACATCAGAACTGCTGGGGATCATTCAACGGCGATGCAATAAAAGCAATGTGCTTATTTATTTAACTGGTTCATTGAACAACGGGTAAATCCTTCTAGAATGAGAAAGAAGGTTTGCCAATACTTTGTCATGAGTTGAACGCCATTTTTGAGACGTTACTTTTATCAACCGACTTCAAAAAAAAAGTAGGTTCTCAGTTCGACCTGTATGTATGTATGTTTGTCCGCGATTATCTCGCGTTTGGCTGAACCGATTTTGATGCGGTTTTCAGCAAAGTGTTTGTTACATTCTGGGGAAGGTTTTAGTATATAACACTAATGGATATCCCGTGACGTTGCGCGCATGGAACCGTTTTCATGTTATAAGATTATAAGTAGTTTTATTTTGAAAGTTACTCTAAAACGTAGTGAGACATTGGGACTCTAACTAAAAAGTAATAAATAAAAAGCTTTTTCGTCGGTGGCTTCTCTTCTGCCGGTCGATTTGTGTTGCCCTTGCCACCAACTTCCGAAATAGTTATTTTTGGGCTCTTAGTTTTTGAAGTCGGTTATCTTTTTTTGGAAAAAGCTTTTTATTTCAGTTTCTGTTTAGTTTTTAAATCTTCAAACACACGTGATTCGAGACACAATAGAGAGGCAATAGCAGCCCGACATCCGGCTGTCGCTTGGTCGTTAAAGGTTATCATGATGGCCTAGTGGTTAAGGCGCGCGCCTCTCATGCAGGAGGTTTTTGGTTCGAAATCTGGCAAGTACCTATGTGACTTTTTTACTGTACAGTTTCAACAAACTCCTAGGTACAGTTTTAAGAAACATCCACTTACACACACATACAAACTTGCAGATTTATAATATTAGTAGGACGATGAAAATTTTCAACATTTCCTATTTTATCTCCTTCCTTTCAATTAAAACATTTGCGTATTGTTTAATTGGTTTTACCAAGACATAAAAAGGTGATTATGCATAAATAATCTACATTCGACACCATAAAATGTGGCTTCACTTCCCAATCTGGGTATCTTCCATTTGAAATACAGGTTTTTAGGTAGGAATTCCCAAACAATTTGGAATATTTCAATATAGTGTTGATGCCTAATATTTTTAGGTATAATGTATAATTCTGAGGTTTTAAGAATTTCCAGGGCTTCTTGGTATTTAAAAAGGTCCCTTTTAATACTGACAAGGCATGCTTTTCTTGTGAGCATTGATCACCACGCTTGCTCAAGACATATCTATATTAATATTATAAAGAGGTTTTGTAAGTTTGTAGGTTTGTAAGTTTGTATGTAGGGGGTAATCTCTGGAACTACTAGTCCGATTTCAAAAATTCTTTAAGTGTTAGATAGCCCATTTACCGAGGAATGTTATAGGCTATATACCATCACGCTACGACCCACGGGAGCGGAGCAGTAACGAAAAATGCGGGTGAAACCGCAGGGGACAGCTACTATTAAATACTAGCTTTCGCTCGTGGCTTCGCCCGCAGGAATTTCGATCCTTCCATTCTCAATTTAATCCTTTTACGGTTGAAATTTTCAAAAACCCTTAGTGGATACTTATGTCATAACATCTACCTGCATACCAAATTTCAGCCCGTTCCGTCCAGTGGTTTGGGCTGTGCGTTGATAGATCACTATGTCAGTCAGTCAGTCACTTTTGAGTTATATATATTCAGACTAGCTTTCGCACACTGCTTTGCCCGCGTTAATATCGTAACTTCCATCTCCAAGCCTCGTATTTGGTACCCTTTAGGGTTGACTTCTCCCGTCCTTGTATCAGACTTTTACTGACTAAAACCCACTCATGTTCCTTCGTTTGCCCTTTATGATCCGGGGTCACAGTAACTATTATAAACATTCCGCAACCCCGGCAGGCGTTGGCCCTGTTGGGCCCCTTCCAGTGCTGACTTCTCTTTGAGGCACGCGTGGAACACTAACGCGCCGTCGACGCGGGCCTGGTCCTAGCCGGGCGGCGAGATACCCATCGCTTGCCGTCCGCAGAACCGCGCCTACGGTGTCCGGTAGTCGTCTTACGACTCTCGACGTCTACGCCTGGGTTCCTGTCCGGGGAGGATCCGCTGTTTGGGCCGTATGTTGATATATCACCCAGTCAGTCATTTTATCATTATCATATAGTAAACTGACTGCCTGACTAATAATTCCATGTTTCCTCACGATATACGTAGCACGATATAGGTGACGTATAAAGTGAACAAAGTACATAATTATGAACTGTGGTAGTTATAGTAGTACTTGCTCGGGAATCGAACCTGCAACCTGTTGCAAGAGGTTTAACCCTTTAGCTGCTTTTCTTAGTAGTAATTAAGCCTTCAAACACACGTGATTCGAGACACAATAGAAAGACAATAGCAGCCCGACAGCCGGCTGTCGTTTGGTCGTTGAAAGGTTAAATGTAAAGCATTTTTTTCTCAATTTAAACACCGTTAAGAAAAGGCAATTACGGGATTAAATTTCTAGTAGTAATTTAAGGTATGTGTGACCTAATTGTTGAGAATAATTTTAGGTATTAATAATTTTGGGCGGTGCGTTGATATATCACCCAGTCAGTCATTTTACCATAGTAAACTAACTATTGACTTAGGTGGAAAGAGAGTAGGGAGGCCTTTGCCCTGCAGTGGGAAAGTTTAGGCTTATAATAATAAATAATAATAATAATTTTAGATAAGGCCGCACAATTTTGTTTGGACCAAAATGCCTATAAATACTTTATTAACCCCCACCTTTCCACCCTTACGGAGTTTTATGAAAATAGAAATGATGGTGGAAATAAGAAAGAACTAACTCTACTCTACTCAAATCATTTCTGACACCAGATTTTAAAGTCGCATCAACGTCACTTCGATCGAGCGACTTTAAAATTGGTGTCGTTCTAACTCGATTGACGTATGTGAATACGAAAATGGTCTTAACAACTTAGTCGCTACGATATCGCTACGGTTTTGATTACGTGAATTGGGCTACAGAAACCGACCCCAACTCACATGCCACTCATAAATTCCAAACACCATAATAAAATTATACCGTATCAGACACAACAGACTAATTAAACATAATTTTTACTCCCTACTACAGACGGTAGATTAGCAAGTCAAACGTTAGCTATATACGTTCCTGGAACGCTGACTCACGCGTCGACGGTTACCCCCCTCCCCCTCCCTCAGTCGCCGCCGTCTGGCGCCCCCCTGACAATGACACTGAGTCACAACTTATGCAATGCTTGCAGTATAGGGAGGGCTTGAACAATTTAAGAATTCAGTTTTTGATTTTGGTTTTACGGTTTTGACGGGGTTATATTTATTTACCACGGCCCTCGGCCCAAAATTACCCATCTGGCACTGTACATTATCAATAAACCATTGATAATGTAAATGTAATGTAAATGTTGTGTGTTGTTTGTCTAATGATGACAAAAGTGCCTGGAAGGGCTAAGGTCGACTTTTGCTTGTGAAGTTTTGCATTACGTTTTATAAGACGACTAGGTGGCGCTGTTCAAAAATGAAATAACACTGCAAAATTTAGAAACCTTTTTATACAGAGGCACATAATAAGGTTATAATTACCAAAACTATTAACTAAGAAATACCAATATAATTATATTCAAATAAACATAAATTATTTTATTATCTTATTTCCGAGTACTTAATAAAGCGCCATCTAAACCCCACCAAATAAACCTAATTAGTTAATTCGACTACAGATGGCGTAATAATAAAAAATAAAGAATCCCTACATTCAAATTGGCTCTCATTTTCGCATAACTCGGTAGTCAGCCAAGTAGCTTAGTTGGATAAGCATGTCAGTTTTACGAAGTTCATATCATAGGGTACCGGTTCAAGACCCAGTTTTCAATGGACCTTTTAAAATCTATTTTATTTAACATAATTTGTATTCATTTTTTTATATTTTGTAACTGTTTTTTTATAGATTTTTATATATATTAATTTATATATATATATATATATATTACTTTAAGTATTAGGTAAAATAAACAAGAACGTCTAGATACATTTTTAATTCTCGCAAAGAATAAGAAATAAAACTATTTTAGCGATATTGTAGTTTAAGACATTTAATTGTCAAAGAAAAATACAACTTATTTATTTCTTTCTTTCTTAACCTAACAGGTTTACACCCATTTGACAATTATTCAACTTACTTGCTATGAGAAATAAGTAAACATTACAAAATGGAAGACATTAACAAAGTAAACTTGTTTAATAGATAATTTAATTTTATGGCAACATGTTATAATGTCTTTCACTGATATAGTAAAAGGCAACTATAGTTCTGTAAATATTCTACCAATTCATAAATTATAAAAATAATAAGTTTTACATTAGTATGGTATTGACATTATATGATTGATTTATGCAATTTAGTTATGACCAAGGCTCATAGCTTAAGTATTCGTTCCAGATCGAGGAAGAAATTGAAGCTAAACCTCAAATCAATAACAATTGTTAGACCGGGTCATAGCTATAATAAATAAATATTTTATTATATAAGAAAGGAATTTATATTTAGATTATTTTTATTGCAATTTCTTATATTTTTATGAAATTGCAATAATTAGTGTAAGAACATTTTGTTGTTATAAAGTAGGAAATGAAATCACACTTACAGTAAGTTTGAACTTTGTATTTTTTCTAAAAAAATCATAGCTACCCCGGTTTTGATTATCACTCAATCCAAATGTCAAAACTTATTTATTATGTTTTTTTAGTAACTTGTGTGTCCTCCATTTTGATCGATTACAGCTTGCAAGCGCGAACCCATGGAATTTACTAAATTTTCACATAAATTTTGACCCCTTATGGAATCCCATATTTGCATGCAGTGAGTACTCAGTGCTTCCTTATTCCTTTCGTTCCTATTGTCCCACCTTTGAACCATAACGCCCCATAAATTCTCAATGGGGTTTAAATCTGGTGATCTCGCAGGCCAAGGAATAACCCGTATGTCTGATTGCCGGCTAAACCACTCTTGCACAATTATGGAACGGTGTATCGGACAATTGTCTTGCACAAACGTTATCACCGGCACGTCTTCTGCAGGAAAAACATTCCGCACGGTGGGCAACATGACATCATTTAGCACATCTTTATAATTAACACTGTTTGCACGACTGGGTATTACAGTAAGTTCACCTGGTCCTGCAGCACTCATCCATCCCCACATGTTCACTGTTATACGACCGGATTCACAGTTAGGCACAACGTGATCACTATCATAACGCGTGTTATTCCTACGCCACAACATAACTCGCCCGTGCTGGCTAGACTTGAAAGTCTTTTCATCACTGAAGATGACGTTGCTCCAGTCGAAATTTCTGTATTTCAGAGCGAACTCCAATCGTGCTCTTTTATTAGCTTCGGTTAGCAATGGCTTAATAGCATGTCGACGATAATGCAGACCTTCACTATGAAGAACACGATACACCGTCCGCAAAGATGTATCAAACAACTCTGCGTAATATCTAGTTGGTGTAAAGCCATTTTCCTCATAACCTTGCACCATAAGTTGACGCTGGTCTGAGTCAATATGGCGTCTTCTGCCTGATCTACTACGGTGTTCCAACGAACCCTCTTCTTGAAACCGCTTTATCCATAAAGTGACAGTCTTTACCTGTAAGGGAAATATATTTATTTATTATTTTCTTGTTTCGATAGTCATTGATAAAAAATAAATAATGAATCGGGTTTTTAAAACATTACTTACGTTTAAGCCAGTTTCTCTCGAAACTTCAGAATAATTCAAGCCTTGATTATGCAATGCTATTATTTGGGCCCTCGTAGCCATATCAATATTTGAACGCGAACTCATGATTTCAATAAATATTAAAAACTTGTTAAACGCAATCGTAACTGAACTCACTCAAAGATAGTAAAGAACGTTATAATTGAACAAAAAGATTTAATTTTTATACACTTCATATTAAACTACCCTCAATTCTTTGAGATTTATGATACGGGTTAAAGTCGCTAAACAACTTCAGTATAATAAAGAGTAGGATTATTTCAACTCATTGCGTAATGACGCAATGGTCCAGTGGCTAATGATATTGACAAACTTTATGCTACCGAGTTCGAATCCTAGTTATTACGTGCATTGCTTTATTAGGTTTGTAATGTCGTAGGAGAATTTGTGCTAAAATTGTGAATATTAACTAGCAAAAAACAAGTTAATATTCTTTAAAGAGAGATGTATATTTTCCAATTCAACTACTGTACTAGCGCCATCTATGTTATCCAAGACATTACTAAGGCGATGAAACTCTGTACAAACGATTTTGGTTTGGAAATCTCCATGCACATTTGTCGTCGTTAGTACAGTGCCAGATGGGTAATTTCCAAATCGACAGGCCTGTTGGTCTAGTGGTTAGTGACGCAGACTGCTAAGTCGCAGGTTGTAGGATCGATTTCCATCCAAGACAAACTTGATGCGCGTGATGAGCTTGAACTGTGGTGAGATTGTCTTTCTGAGTGTGGGTGTAATTTATCTAGCTTATTCCCGCGGCTTCGCTCGCGTTAGAAAAAGACAAAAGTAGCCTATGTCACTCTCCATCCCTTCAACTATCTCCATTTAAAAATTCACATCAATCCGTCTGTTTTGCCGTGAAACATGGACAAACAGAGAGACAGACAGACACACACACTTTCCCATTTATAATATTAGTATGTATGTATTTAAAAATTATTATAATTATGTTTGTTTATCAATTGTCTGGTTACCATACTACAAGCTATGCTAAGTTTGGGATCAGATGATCGCGTGTGAGCTGTCCCAAAATAATCATTAATTTGTTTATTTAATCCATCATTATTAAGTACCAGTCTGTACCAGTTCACACTAAAGTTCTTCCAACAGCCCTTTTCGGCTCCAGAAATTATTATGCGCAGTGACACACCAAAAAGAAAGAAAACCCTTTCCTCCAGCTGCTTTGCAAACATTTAATGATACCTTTTTAGCACATTACTGTACTACAGACAGACAGACAGACAAACAAAGCATTAAAAGTTGCGTGAGTCACGATTTGAATCACTTTCTGAAGTATTGTCTCTTGTGCATCATGGATTGGGTGATTAGGAATTATAAGGTAGTACTGACGTGTCACACATGAATATTTACAAGGAAAAACTGACGAAAATATCTATTTATAAACATGAAACTTAACAATACATGTTATTTTACATAAATGTTATTAATAGACTCAATTTGGTCAACGTTTATTTAAGTACGCTAGTCAGGGTCAAAGCATTACATTATGTTATTACTTTCATCTATCTATTTAGGTATATGGAATGGTAAACAGATCTACATCTGTGTCTTTGACTAACTGTAGATATATCAACACACAGCCCGAACCGCTGCTTCTCATCTCCCCAGCCTTTTCCCAACTATGTTGGGGTCGGCTTCCAGCCTAACCAGATTCAGCTGGATACCTGTGTTTTACGTGGAGCGACTGCCTATCAGACCTCCACAACCCAGTAACTGGACGACACCTCCTCTCCACCTCTTGGTTAGACTGGTCAGACTTTCTGGTTTACTTGTAACGACTGTCAAAGTTCTACGAATGCAATTGGGACAAACGGCTTTACGTGCTTTCCGAGGCACGGGATGTCTGTGATTTCCAAGATAAACTTTAGAAAGTACAAATGAATTGAAAAAGTCACGTTGGTACTTGCCCGGATTCGAACCCACAACCTCTTACACGAGAGGCGGGGCCTTAAGGTCATAGCTCATTACAGCCACCCGGCAGCCACTCCGCACGGACTCGCCTCCTGCAGCTAGTATTCTTTATATGGACTTTCATGGGCATGCGCTCACTATATCAACTCCGTACCGTCACCGGATCGCCTCGTTTATAAGGCGAGTCGGTGCGGAGTGGCTGCCGGGTAAAGAGCTATGACCTTTACCCATTGGGCCATCACTACATCTTCATCGACATCTTCTTCATTCATCATCCCGAACCGCTGCTTCTAGAGACATAAAAGTGGCAGAGTGTGTTCTTAGTGAAGAGTAGGTAACCACTAAGAAAGGATTAATGGGAATCCCAACCCTGAGGGGATAAAATAGAGTATGGAAGTTCAACATCCACGCGGGCAAAGCTGCGGATCAAAGCTAGTAGATCCATACTAATATTATAAATGCAAAAGTAATTCTGTCTGTTTGTCTTTCTGTCTGTCTCTTCTTCACGCCTAAACCGCTGATCCGATTAGAATAAAATTTGGTACAGATATAGTCTGGGTCCCGAGAAAGGACATAGGATAGTTTTCATCCCGGAAATCCCCCGGGAACGGGAACTATTATTCCACGCGGACGAAGTCGCGGGCAAAAGCTAGTAAATAATATTATACAAACGATTTTGCTATTATACTCCTTTTTGAAGCCGGTAGAAAAGAAGTTGAGCATTGGAACTACGAATGGGTGGCCGTTCATACCAGCCCAAAAGGCCAGCTTACATTAATGAGAGACTTAAGCTTATTGTGTACTGATACTTACTAATATTATACAGCTGAAGAGTAAATTTGTTTGTTTGGTTGGACGCGGCTATTTCGGGAACTACTGGGGAACTAATGCCGCTTGTCTAGGCCCTCTGGTCTGAAATGAAAAACAAAATTGTGTTCGATAGCCCATTTATCGAAGAAGGATGAGACTAGGAGAAGAAGGAGTCAATTAGGCATTACCTTTACATTATCGCGCTTTGCCATTAACCATTCGACGACCAAGCGACAGCCGGCTGTCGCACAGCTATTGTCTTTCTATTGTGTCTCGAATCACGCGTATAAACATGTTTACATTTAGTTTCTTACTTAACGTTCGGTTTAAAATAATGCCGAACATATTAAGTATAATTAATGAGTTTTGTAATTTTTTGACAAAAAGCATGTCATTATATTGACAAGATAAAAAGACATGCAAGACTTTTAGTAAACAAATAGGGTATACGTACTCAGAAAAATGTATTCATTTATTTCAAAAACTTTATGCATACGTAAAAAAAACAATGCACAACCCGGTGGACTTAATGCTTTGGGCATTATCTACCAGTCTACCTTAGGGTGATGAAAAATATTTTTTTTCTTTATTTCTTTTCGGACAGACCCCAAACCTACCAACAATAATATTTGCCATATTTTTGTGGACATAATACTTTTACGGTTCGCTGATATAGTGGTTTTACTAATGAATTTGGCCGTACTTATTATTTTACGTAAATAACGATGGAAATTTTCCGTATTTATCATTTCATGGGTCAGGGAATTTTTCGGACTTTGTACTTATCAGCAGTAGCAGCATGGCTTCCGAGAATATAACATGTAAATACGTCATATTATGTAAATGGATGATTTTGTTCTTGTTATGCTTAAAAAACCGGCCAAGAGCGTGTCGGGCCACGCTCATTGTAGGGTTCAGTAGTTTCCCGTACGTCACAATAAGTAATCCCACATGAGTTTAAAAAAAGGCTATTTGTTACGTTGACATACTAAGTACGCAGAAATTATTATGTACAACCTTTTTGTCTTTTTTGTACAAAAACTGTTCTTACTATCAAGTTCAAAATAATTTTCCTAGAAAGTCCTTATAAAGTTCTACATTTCATTTTTTTTATATATTTTTTAAAGTTATGGTTCGAAAGTTAGGGGTCCGGGGGACACATTGTTTTTTACTTTTGGAGCGATTATTTCCGAAGTTATTGACTTTATCAAAAAATGATTTTAGTAAACCCCTATCCATTTTTAAATACCTATCCAACAATATATTATACGTAAGAGTTGAAATGATAAAAATAAATCGCTTTCCACTTTACATATAGGGGGGCTACCATAAAAAAAACATTTTTTTTCCAATTTTTAAATTACCACTTTGTCGGCGTGATTGGTATACATGTTGGTACCAAATTTCAGCTTTCTAGTGCTAACGGTCACAGAGATTGAGCGAGGACGGACAGACAGACATGGCGAAACTAAGGGTTCCTAGTTGACTACGAAACCCTAAAAATGAATGCGTGTTGTCGGAGGGTTCAGTGGCGTCTTGAGAGTGGCTTATGTGCATTACTGACGCAGGCTTATGATGATGATGATGATTTAATAATATTTTGACAAAATCCATAATTGATTTTACAGGCCTGTTGGGTTAGTGACCCTGACTGCTAAGCCGGAGGTCGTGGGATCGATTCACAAACACATTTTCTTATATTTATTTGATTGTTTTTACAAGTTTATTATGTGTTTATGTATCAGGCACTCATAACCCGTTAACTCATTATACAAGGTAGAAAAAGTCTATGAATGTTGGTGGAAAACTACTTTAAATCGTTAAGATTCTTTGACTTAAAGGAAACATTCCATTACTTTAAAAAAGAAACAAAAATGCATTCACTGATTGATCGATAAGCTTACCTAAACAAGCTGCAGCTGGTTGGATTCCCTCCAACCAGCTGTAATGAAAAAAAAACTCGTTATTTTATTTTATCTATCTCAAAGTAATTTTCCTCCAAGACCCAGTGAATTCCTCCTTTCGTTATATAAGATAACTGGATAATAAGTTAAAGTAGTTTTTCTCCAATGCCCATTGAGTTTTTTCACCCTCCATATGAAAGGGCTCCAACCCATTTTACCGTGAAAGTGACGTGTGTTTACGAGGTGACGCACACAGAGTGACATGAAAATGAAGGAAGCATGACTCACATATACGTCATTACCATCTCACGAGCTTACGGGATTTCCGTATTGTTTTATATTTATTACCTTTATAATATAAGGGACTAAAACATGAGACATTATAATATTTAAACTAGTTTCTACCGCTTTATCAAATATAAGTAATTAATTACCAATATGAGTAATTTATTACTACAATAATTCTTAAAATATATTTAAGAATTATTGTTCATTTCTGAAATTATCGGATCTTTAACACTAATTGACCAAATTAGAGATATTTTCATTTTGGTTACAACAAACAGAAGACATAGCGGTCAAACTTATAATGACACCCCTCTTTGTGCATCGGGAGTATCTGTTAATAAAATAAAAACCTGGTTTTTAATATCACGGTATTGACATGTGTAAGACTGTGTGCTAATAAAAAAATATAAAAGGTTTACAAAATCAAATTATCATTCCTTTTAACCTTGGTTAACTTGCAAACAATTAATGTACCTACAGTGTCCACTTAAAATAAATATTATGCTATAGGTATCACAACAAGGAAGTTGCATAATATAATTGTATAAAGTCATTTCAGCTGACCTTAGCGCAGTTAAGGGTCTGGACTTAGAGTTACTGTCAGTATTAAGAATAGAATTCAAAAAAATATTTATCTTGCTAGCTTCACTCCCTTGGGACATAGCGTTATGTTATTTAGGTTCATCGCTGATAATGTAGCCTTTTATTGGTGATTTGACAGTTTATGATTTATCCATCACAAACAAATAATTGTTATTTAGTAAATCTAGCAACTTGAAAATCTTAAACTATGGGCCATCACCCAAATATTTCTTAGAATCTCTGAATCATTCAAAAGATCAATCATTAAAAAATTAGAAAAGTACAGATGTGAATTATCTAAATTAAAATGTATTTCTAAGTTTATACCGTGCTTCCAAAGGCACGTAAAGCCTTGGTCTCGGATCATCAGAAAATCTGATAATTAATCAGTATTATGTGATACAGTAACTGGCAATAGCTCCATGTTCAGTAGCTGCACTGGTATTCAGCTAATTTCGATTGTACTGAAAACCGTTTACATCAGAATAACTATATGATATCGCACTATGCACCACGGGAGAAGAGAAATAACTAGCTTTCAAGATAACCAAATGGCCTTTACAATTCTTCAATTAATATTATAACTTAATTATGTAACTTTCTAGCAAATAATATGATTACTTACAATCACGGCAATTTTTTATAACAGGTAACTGAACAAGCCTTAAAATCGCCAATCCACCTTCAAAATCACCAATCCGTCTTCAACATCACCAATCGATCTTCAAAATCACCAACACGCCTTAAAAACCGCCAATCCGCTTTCATCGCACCGCCCCGCTCCGCTCATTCTGTGTCCTAAGCTCTCACTAGTCTAGACTTTATTCCTGGAAGGGCACCGACGACAAAGTCGAACGCAGTCCAAATGATTCATAATAGCACACTATTGTACAACACTAATTTATTTTTACGATCTTACTTACTTTTATAGGTAAACAAAAGTAATTTGTTTATTTATAATTTACTAGCTATTGCCCGCGGCTCCGCTCGCGTTAGAATGAGACAAAAAGTAGCCTATGTTACTCTCCATCCCTTCAACTATCTCCACTTAAAAAATCACGTCAATTCGTCGCTCCGTTTTGCCGTGAAAGAAAGACAAACAGACAGACAGACAGACACACTTTCGCATTTATATATTAGTATGATACGGTATTTTACACCATTATCAATTGACGTACTTTTTATGAGCTGTCAAAACACAATTCTCCAATAGATTTTGTATGGCAATGGCAACTTATGACGTCACTAAAATAACAACTCAGTTGACTATCTATTTATTGATTTCAAAGCAACTAAAAATCAAATATAACAAATTGAAAACGAACCGAATTTATTGGGCTGAAATTAAAAGAGGTTTTATAGAAATTGTGTCTAACATAATATATTGGTTAATAGTGTAAACTACCCAATTACTTATTCTTTACACTTCAGAAATTCTGTTATTATCAATATATAAAAATATTTATCGGTACTAATATTATAAATACGAAAGCCCTATTACTAAGAGTTCGCTGTCCGTCCATCTGTCTAGCATAAATTGAAAATCTAGCAAATAGATGCTAGATTTTCAATTTTGCCGCTAAGACATTAGGTACAAGATCGTCTACCTAGCCTTCTCCTGACTATTTGGGGGTCGGCTCCCAGATTAAGCAGATTCAGTTCGATACCAGTGTTCGACGTGAAGCGACTTCCTATCAGACCTCCACAACACAGTAACTGGGCGACACGATACCCCTTGGTTAGACTGATCAGGCTTTCTGGCTTCTGCGTACCGATAAAGACTCTGACCGGTAGTGACCTGAGTTATCCATCAAGTCATTTTACATTAGGTTCATCATCATCAGAAAAATTGGCCTAATTCGGCTATATACGCTAGCGCTTGTACATAAAAAAGTGAGCCGTCACGGGACGCCTGGCAGATGTGAAACATCGACATTACATCATCGCCACACAGTACACAAGACTGAGACTGTATATATACACCATCATATAGCGAGGCGACGCGTCGCCACGGCATGCGTCGCCACGCCAGAAATTTGTTTTACGTGCGGCTATAGATGTTTCACATCAAAAATATAATGGGTATTTTACAAGTCCACGTGATCCGAAGCACATACTACATAAAGACAATAATATTGTTTACAAGAATTACATTAATACCTCTTGGAATTTGATCAATACCTACGGTTACATGAATTAGGATTTTGTTATAAAAATAAATTATTTGCTAATTTACCTCAATTGGTTTGGTTATAGGGAAGAACCTTGGCCATTCATGTGGTTTAAATTGTGACGAATATATTGCGTATTTTATGTGAAATGATGACTTTGCAATAAATAACTAATAATTGAATAAATTAAAGTCGTAAAATAATAATAATTTATTAATTGGATAAAGGAATCCACTTTTATATAGAAAAGTGTAGTTTCGATACATAATGAGTACTTTTTTTATTTTAGATACATTCGTTTAGACAAATCATTGTATTACCAAGGATTTCAGAGGGACAGAATATTATATTTGATGACTTGACCATTCGACCTCAACCGATCCTATTTTTTAGATTAATTTATTCAGACGTTAAAAAGTACCTTTAGTAAAGTCTTTTTTGGGAATTTGCTATTTTTGGCTGTGCGTTGATATACATATTTATCATCCATTAATCAGTCAGTCAGTTTACCGTTTTAAGTTTTCATATGTTTTTATTATTTCAAAATACCCAATATTGGCAAATCAAATATGTTTTTAACATGATACTCGCCATTTAGTCTAAAAATAACAATTCCTGCAAACGCTAAGAATGCAAGATGCAACTATCTTATTCACTTATTTTTTTGGGGAGTGGGAAATTATCAAATGACTTCTCCCGTCCTGGGTGCGACGGGAGGGCGTCAGACTTTTACTGACTAAAACCCACTCATGTTCTTTCGGTTGTCCTTTATGTTCCAGGGTCACGGTAACTATTATAAACATTCCGTAACCCCGGCAGGCGTTGGCCCAGTTGGGCCCCTTCTCGTGCTGACTTCTCTATCCTTATTCACTTACGTCAAAGTACACCTGCATCTGTAATTCCTGAAATTAATAATTCTAAATATGTCACTGTTATCTTTTTCCTTAATATCAATATGTTATGTATTCATTATTACATTTCGAAGTGTAGAGACGTCACGAATTTACTCTAAGGAATTTATGTTTTGTGTCATCTTAAATATGTTATAATTTTTATCATTTAAGAGATAAATAAATGGTATACAAAAAGATGTAAAATGTTTAAGTAAAGAAAACGTAGACAGGTAAACGATAGACTATAATAGAGTTTGCCACATTTGACGTTTCGGTATACTAATACCAGCTCTTGCCCGCGGCTCCGTCCGCGTGAATGTCGAAATTTGCATCAACTATTTTACTCCTTTATGGTTGGATTGTACAAAAATCCTTTCTGAGTAGTTACTTTTTCTTTAAAAAGAACGTACCCTTGAGGTTTCTAGGACCAGCGGACTATGCGTTGATAATTTATATCAACCAATGATGTTATAAGTAAAAAAGTGTAGATAGGTTATATGCAGTCAAAAAGTGGCACGTGAGTATCGCGTTGACATTTGACGTTTATCTCTTTTTCACTCGCACTACTTCACTCATGTCACCCTACTTTGACGTGTAATGTATGTGTGCGTTAGTGTGCCGTTTTTGAAGATAGAATTTCGTTTGGGTAACCTATCTACACCTTTTTACTTAAAACATCATTGATATCAACAATCAGTCGGTCCGTCAGTTTACCAGATTATAACTATACACTATGACTCCTTGTGAGAACCAGAAGACCTTATTTGACAATCTAAATATTTATTACAGACTAGCTTTTGCCCGCGACTTCATCCGCGTGGTTAATAGTTCCCGTTCCTGGGGGATTTCCGGGATGAAAACAATCCTATGTCCTGCCTATACCTGTATCAAATTTCATTCAAATCGGTTCAGTGGTTTAGGCGTGAAGAAGAGGCAGACAGACAGAGTTACTTTCGCATTTATAATTTTAGTATGGACTAGAAGGCTCGAACCTTCTTTGGGAATCTTAAACTTAACAAGGAGGTCCATTCTTGCTCCTTCTTCTGTCCCTCAGAAGTTCACAATATTGGGATTATGGTTAATTTCCAAAATGCACGATCGCAGTCCTTCTCTTTAGCTTCTTTTTTATATTTAGACGAAAAGTCATTTGCAATTTCGCATTGCCTTGCACGTTTTTTCCACAACCCAATTTCAGTATATTATTATTACCTTATATAATTAGTTCTAAAAGCGTGATTCACCAAAATTACAATAACCATGTTTGATCTTAAAAACAGGCCGTTTAGTGAGTGTGCTTGTTTTCTAGTTTTTGTTGGACGTCATAGTAACCACATCAGGTGTTCTGGTCTGCGGTTCTACTGCGAAAACCAGTCATAGAGCATTTATATGGGAAACTTAGCATAATAGCTGATAAGCCTCAGAATAGCCTGCTGACTGTGAGTTTGTGTCACGTCTTCTGATTCGTTTGTGAGAAGAATGAGTACTTAGTTTAAAATAATAAGTAAGGTACTAGCCTATTATTAACTTACAGAGTCTTCACATGCAGAGAAGGCACGAGCAGTGCAAGTCACGGTTGCTTAAGGCGGATTGGCGATTTCAGATGTCCTGACTGGTGATTTGATTTCGTCCACTTTTTCTTGAAAGACCAGACGCTTTCGAGCCATATTTCATTAGGACACCTTGTTGCGCAACTCATGCCACCAACACACGTTACGCCACCAACAAAATGTACGGGTGTCATTGGGTATTGCAATTGGTGGCGTTAGCAAGGGAGAGACCCGTCATACTTTTCCTTGGTGGCGCGACCAAGTTTCCCAAACGGCCTATAAAGTGGGATAGCAGGCTTCAACAAAATCAACCCCATACCAAAAAGGGTTTGCGTCACCGCACACTCCAAACAATCGTCCCAGACAGTATTATACAAGTCTGTTCTGATTTAAATCACTAAAGAGCTTGTTCCCATGCCGTTTTTATTTGGGTTGGACCATAAAAGAGCTTTGTATAACTGGTTCAAAATGTCAATACAATTTAATGGATAGCTTTGGTTGGTTCCGCATATATTTTGTAATGCTGATAGTTTCAACTGCATGCAAAAACGATCGTGATGCCACTTGGTAGGCCTGTGACCACCCGTGGACTACCACTAATAATATAATAATAATAACACCAGCCTATTTCTGTCCCACTGATGGGCAAAGAAGACACAAGCATTGATCACCACGTTGCTCAAAGTGGACTATACTGACTAATAAAAAAAGGCAGACTTAAAAAAAGTGAGATGATTAGTGTGTCAAAGACCTATGAATTACAACAGGGCCAACGGCTTTACGTGCTTTCCAAGTCATGATAATTAGTATGTCAATGATGTCCTTAGAGAGAACATATGTCTTGAAAAAAGTCATGTCTTGACTGACTTTAGTCATCTATAATCTGTAAAATTACATCCACATCCCAAACCCGTCCTGGGTGCGGCGGAGAGACTTTTACTGACTAAAACCCATTCATGTTCATTCGATTGCCCTTTATGTTCCAGGGTCACGGTAACCACTATAAACATTCCGCAACCCCGGCAGGCGTTGGCCCTGTTGGGCCCCTTCCTGTGCTGACTCCTTCTCTTTGCCGTTTTGTGTCGACGCGGTCCTGGTCCTAGCCGGGCGGCGAGCTACCCATCGCTCGCCATCCGCAGAACCGCGCCTACGGTGGCCGGTAGTCGTCTTGCGACACTCGACGTCTTCGCCTGGGTCTTAGTCCGGGGCGAGAGGCTCGTCGTTGCTCGTTCACTAGCATAACTGCTTCGCAGAAGGAGGCGACGGCATCCCATTCCGTCTCGCCCCGAAGCATGGCCTGAACCAGCGCCGGGCGCGAGAGGTCACCGCCTCCGATCGCCTCTACGAGGACACGTCGATGGTCGAGTAGGCATCCACTAAAAGATTTTTGAAAATAGTGTAGGTAGGAAGTTCGACATCCACGCGGGCCAAGCCGCGGGCGTAGCTAGTTATATCTCTATGGCTATTAATTGATAAATATGTTTGCAAACGACTTTAATGTTGAGTAATCTTCCAATGACATGCTGAAATGTGTAATTATTTTGTAATTAATATTACTATGTATGTTAGTATTTACATTAGTTATGGCTATTTGCCAGGATGGTGTAAGAATAGGTAAATAAAATAAATAGTGTGGGACAACTCACACATGGCCATCTGATCCCAAACTAGACAGGGTCTGTATGGTAACCAGACAACATACTTATGTAATTTATAAATAACATTTTAAAGTTACATCACAAACCAGACACAGAACAATCAACCATGCGTACGATTTGTCCTGGGTAGGAATTGAACCCGCCGCCTTCAGGTTTGCAGTCAGGGTCATTAACCATTAGATTAACGTCTAGAACCCCACTGGCACAAAATTGTTCCAGTCAACAAGTATTACCGTTGAGCCCGCTGGCACAAATTTGAGCCACCAAACCCCGACCGATTTAAAACTCTATTTGTAAATAGTGTTCTCTAATGTATATAGAAACACAATAACAGTTTTTGTGACCGTGGTCAGATTACGCTTACGGTAAGAGGTGCTTGACAGATGGATGACGTAATATAATGCCCGACCTCTGTGGGGGCCTAGAGGTAGAACCCAGTCGAAATATCTCTGCTAGTTATGGCCAGTTGCCAGATTGAATAATACTTTCATATTTATTTTTATCTCTTCATTATATAAAAAATGCTAGCTTTCACCCGCGGCTTCGCCCTCGTGTATGTCTATAATTATATCCCCTATTTTACCGCTTTAAGGTCACAGCTCATTAGAGCCACCCGGCACTCACTCCGCACCGACTTGCCTCCTGCGGCTAGTATTATTTATATGGACTTGTATGGGCATGCGCTCACTATGTCAACTCCGTAGCGTCACCGGATCGCCTCGGTTATAAGGCAAGTCTGTGCGGAGTGGGTGCCGGGTGGCTTTAATGAGCTTTGACCTTTAGGGTGAAAATTTTCCAGAAATTGTTTCTTAGTGGATACCTAATCTTTACAAATAAATAAATAACTGTACGCTGATATATCAACAGTCAGTCAATCAATGAGCCAGATTACCAATTTTTTAACATAGGTAATACAAGTGTTTTATGACATCTCAACCATTCGACGACCAAGTGACAGCCGGCTGTCGCGCTGCTACTGTGTCTCAAATTACGTGTGTTCAAAAGTTCAAAAGATTGTTAGATCTAACACTTCATAAAAATCTGTAGCAAAATCAATGACTTTGACAATGACTACGAAAATGATACATTAATTTCTAACGACACGTGTAAAGTCGCACTACTTTTTACGCACGTGCCAAGAAACACGTTCGCACTATCTGAAGGGTAAACACATTGTTTGAATGACATATTACACAATTAGTAATAATTATAGTCAGTTTATATTTAATAGGAAGACGTTTATGTATACAAATAATAGGAAATGTTTGTTTGTAATGTCTACTCGAAAATATTGGCTAGTCAATCTCCGCAACGGCTGGACCGATTTTCACGGGACTTTTACAGGGAGATAGCTGATGTTTCAAAGGCAACTTAGGCTAACAGAAGCTAGCATAAAAATAACCATTTTAAAGTCCGTTGTAATGTCAAATCTAAAATATATTGGCTAACCAATCTCCGGAACGGCTGGACCAAATTTCACGGGAATGTCACTGACTGATACTAAACTTCGTAAGGATTAGACTAGAAGAATCTGATTTTAAACATGAATCAGCATTTGAATCACTTTGAAATCAGAGAAAAAAAAATAACAAAAAAATGGATTCCCTTTCAACGTACGCAACCCTAAAGCGCCAGACAGACAGTTATAATAACTATAGAAAATATTGCATAACGCACCTTGGAGGGTTTTTGTAAAGAAACCGGATGATTCCCAACTATTATTAGTTCTAGGAACGAGCCAGACCTTGGGGTAGGTCATGGGGACTTTAGAGTCACCTTCCGGGCAATGAACCGGGGACCTTCGTCGCCCGACGTAATAGGAAAGGAGCAGTTTTTGCCCGAATGGTTCTGTGCGGGATTAAAAGGGATTTTGTTATTTTTTCTTTATTTTGTTGGAAGGTTCTAGATGGTTGTGGCTCGGTTGGAGATGTTGAATTCTTTTGGTTTTTAGTAAGTGAGTGTTTGTTGTGTTTTTAATTATATCTTGTATATAATTATTATTTGATTATAGGTTTTACGTTAAATCTTTATAAAGATTGAATTTAGGTTGTCTAAAAAATGTATAAACATTTTACTTGTACGTTGTTTTTAATTTCATTTCAATCTATTTGTGTTATTCTTAATATGGTATTTTCAAATAAATATTCTTTTATTTTGCGAATGCTAGAAAGTAACTTTTGTTTGGAATTCGAGCTTGGTAAAAATTAAATGGAGTTTTTTTATTTCCTACCAGTTAAAGCCATAGTCCTTCATGACTTTAAATTCTAATTAAAATCATGATTAAAGTAATAATAACTCAGTCTATTTTTATGTATGTAGTAATAAGAAATAATATAAAAGCGACTTAATCCCTACACCTGACATCATAGTATCGTTCATTGATGACTTGTTATAGTACGGTCATATTTATTGATAGGCCTGTGAGTAACTAGGTGGCCACTAAGGCCTCTTACCAGATAGGCGTGGTGTTATTACAACAATTTTTTTTTCGATGATAGTAAGACATTATTTACTAAAGAAAGCTCGTTTAAATAACCTTTGACACGTCATTACTTTTTTAACCTAAAAAAGCAGATATTTCCTAAAAAAATTAGATGCAACTCTTTTTCATACAGTTAAAGTAGTAAAAAACTTATAAATACTGTAGTGTATGCGGAAAAACGAATATATTAATTTTATCTAGGCCCACTGCACTTCACATCTGGACGTTCTGACAAGTCGCAAACAAAACGCGGATAAAAACCGCCAAGTCTGTCAGCATCCTAAGTCAATAAAATTAATGAAATGTAAACAATAACACCTTACGTTTTTTAATACTATAGTGGGGTAAACCTAAATTATTGTTTACTGTGACGCAATTTGATGGTAGGTACCTGTGTCACCTGTCATTTATTGTGGCTGATCACTAGGTACCTACTTGTATAAGTAAATAGCTTTTGGGTCAATAAATTACATACAGATAAATAGTATTGGTGGTGACAAAATAACCCTTTTTTGCATTATGCACATGAATGTTTACATCGTCACTTCAAAGTAAATTTGCCAAATGCGTGTCATGCTACGCATAAAATAGGGTTTTTTTTTGTAGGTGGGAAATCATCAAATGACTTCTCCCGCCTTGGACGGGGTGGTTCTTTCGGTTGCCCTTTATGTTCCAGGGCGGCGGTAACTATTTGAACTATTCCACAACCCCGGACTATTCCGCAACCTTGGACGCATAAAATAGGGTTCCGTAATTACTATTTCATTTTACGGTTTATCAACCACTAGCATTTGCCCGCGACTTCGTCCGCGTGCATTAATAGTTCCCTTCCCGGGGAATTTCCGGGATGAAAACTCTCCTATGTCCTTTCTCGGGTGCCAGACTACATCTGTACTAAATTCCTAAATCGGTTCAGTGGTTTAAGCGTGAAGAAGAGACAGACAGACAGACAGAGTTATTTTCGCATTTGTAATATTAGTACGGATTTCGCATTTTTGACAAGTTTGGCCTCTATAGCTATTGAAGCAAAAAAGGTATAAGCTGTTATAGTTTTCTTTTAAAGTTCATCGTATGGACTACCTTCACGATATTTAAAAAAATTTTGAGCCCACCGTTTAGCTTTTTTATTTGTGTGACTTTTTCTAGGACCAGCGGTTTGGGCTGTGCGTTGATATCTACAGACAGTCAATCAATCAATCAGTCAGTTTAACATTGTATGTGTAAGTATAGATTTAAAAACAACTGACTGCATGGTAGTCTCCTATCATATTATATTGCAATCAGTTCATCATCATCTTCCTAGCTTTTTACCGACTTCAAAAAAGGAGGAGGTTCTCAATTCGTCTGTATGTTCTTTTTTTTTTTTTTTTTTGTATGTTTGTTACGCGATATCTCCATCAATTGTAAACGGATTTTGATGTTTCTTTTTTTGTTTGATAGGTCATGATTCAGGAGTGGTCCCATATAAATTTTGTGGCGATCGGTTCAGTGCTTCTCGAAAAATTCACCAAGAACCAAAAAACTTGAGATACGCACACATCGTTTACACAGACGAAGTGTGCGTTTCTTCAAGTTTCTATTTTCGTTTTATACTGATATACTGTTATACACAGTCAAACATTGGGAGTCGACACTAAAAAGTAAAAAATAAAAAACTTTTTCCAAAAAAAAAAGAACCGCCTTCAAAAACTAAAAACCTAAAAATAACTAAAATTTCGGAAGTCGGTGGCAAACTGGCAACACAAATTAACTGTTAGAAGAGAAGCCACCGACTTCCGAAATTTTAGTTATTTTTAGGTTTTTAGTTTTTGAAGGCGGTTCTTTTTTTTTGGAAAAAGTTTTTTTTCCCAACTATGTTGGGGTCAGCTTCCAGCCTAACCGGATTCAGCTGGATACCAGTGTTTTACTGCGACTACCTATCAGACCTCCACAACCCAGTAACTAGACGACACGATACCCCATGGTTAGAGTGGTCAGACTTCCTGGCTTCTGACTACCCGTAATGACTATTAAAGTTCTACGAATGACACTCGGGACCAAAAACTCTACATGCTTTCCCAGGCACGGAAATTCAGTGATAAACTTTAGAAAGCCAAGGTAAACCAAAATAGATTTTAGAAAAAAGATGAGAATTGAATGAGTCATATTGGTACTTGCCCGGAATTTAACCTACAACCCAATGATGTTATAGGTAAAAAAGTGTAGATAGGTTACCCAAACGAAATTCTATCTTCAAAAACGGCACACTAACGCACACATACATTAAACGTCAAAGTAGGATGACATGATTGAAGTAGTGCGAGTGAAAAAGAGATAAACGTCAAATGTCAACGCGATACTCGGTATCATGTTTGTCATTTGGCAAACTTTTAATGTGCCACTTTTTGACTGCATATAACCTATCTATACTTTTTTACATAGAACATCATTGCCACAACCACGTACACGAGAGGCAGGCGCCTTATCCAACACAGACACATGAGCATTTCAATAAAAGCTAAAAATACACCAAAATTAAAACTCAACCTTATATCATCACTTTTTATTCTCTTGCGTCATAAAGGTTTTCATCGCAACCTCAGGTACAATACCGTTTGCTAATAAACTTTATCGCTATAATAATTTAAGCCCAACCGGTCTATACGCCAATATTTATAGCTTCGTTTCGGATTGGCGTAACTTTTAATTTGAGGGTGCATAGTTTACGTTTATGGCATGCAAGGACAAACTGACAGACGTTGGCGTAGATATTATTACAGAAGGTCAGGGCGGTGGGTCTTTGAAAAGATGTGTTAATTGTTTTTTTTAATTACGTCGTGAACTATAGTGGATTTAAATTCGCATAAGTACCATGTAGCTCTTTAAATGAATAATTTTGCAGTTCATAAGTTTATCTTAGACATTACTGGCATCGACGAAGGAAATGATATTGAGAAAGTTTGATTTATTAACGGCCCCAGCTTTGAAAATTCCAGATTGTTTCTACTATTATGCATGTATGTACATATGTTTCTGTTTCCTGTAGTTGCCATTAAATTAAAATGCCATAATGTTACTCCCACAACCGAGACGAATGACATTCTATATGTCAAAATCTGTCAAACGGTTTATTACATACTAGCTTTTGCCCGCGACTTCATCCGGGTGGAATAATAGTTCCCGTCCCCGGGGGATTTCCGGAATGAAAACTATCGTATATCCTTTCTCAGGTCCCAGACTATTTCTGTACCAAATTTCATTTAAATCGGTTCAGTAGTTTAGGCGTGAAGAAGAGACAGACAGACAGACAGAGTTACTTTCGCATTTCTATTATTAGTACGGATACGCTCGAAAACATTCAGCAGTCGGGTTAAAACTAAATAATAATTAACCTTCTGTTCTGCCTACTGCATGAGTATCTGGCATGAAGGGCCAGACAATGGCAGGTCACCTTGTCGGTCGTTGCACGCTTGCATAATGTTTTTTTGTCCGTATTTCGACCCAATCTCGGGAACTGCGCCATTTTATTGAATCATCTTATGAGTTTCAAGGATGTTTTTGTTCTTAAGTGGTTTTTAACTTATGTATTAAATGACGAATGGTAAATAGGAGAAGTTATTTTAAAATGGTTTTTGTCTAGCTGGCAATTAATTTTAAGGTATTAAATATGTTAAATTAAATACATAGAGAACATTTATAAGCTGTCTACTATATTTATAAGCTGTCTATTACTGCTCCTCTTCAATAGGCCTTAGCGTTATGTTAGGTATTTATTTATAATAAGCACACCAACAGCACAATCACTTACAGTTCAATTAAGTTACATCTAAAATTAACATTTTAGTAAACATGCAAATAACAAGTATGCATGGCATAGAAATATGTAAAAATTTCAGACTAAGGAGAAGTCATCATCTAAATAAATAAATAAATAAATATCCTGGGACAACTCACACACGGTCATCTGATCCCAAACTAAGCAGAGCTTGTACTATGGCAACCAGACAACTGATAAACATACTTATATAATTTATAAATACATACATATTATAGATAAATTACACCCAGACACAGAACAAACAATCTCCCTTTCCCAACCGTGTTAGGGTCGGCTGCCAGCCTAACCGGATTCAGCTCGATACCGGTGTTTTACGTGGAGCGACTGCCTATCTGACCTCCACAACCCAGTAACTGGGCGACACGATACCTCTTGGTTAGACTGGTCTGAGTTTCTGACTAACCAGTAACGACTGTCAAAGTTCTACGAATGACAACCGGGACCAACGGCTTTACGTGCTTTCCGAGGCACGGGATGTCAGTGATGTCTAAGATAAAGTTTTGAAAGTACATATGAATTGAAAAAGTCACATTGGTACTTGCCCGGATTCGAACCCACAACCTCTTACACGAGAGGCGGGCGCCATATCCACTAAGGAGAAGTAATTCAAATAAAAAGAGTGTGTAGCAACCTAAACCTAGAACACTAAAGACAAAACAATTGGAGCTGTTAGTACTATAGACATGGCGCATCATTCTGACTGTTTAAGTAGGGTCTGTATGAAGCAAAACTCATGGAGAATATGTCAATTGGGTACTCTGACAAATTGGACCTTTCGTTATATTGCCTATTAATATATATTATTTTTTGGATCAGACCCATTACATTATTCCCAACCTGATTGGTGTGATTTATGTATAATATGTAATTTATAAATTATAAGTAAGTAAGTAAATTTTTATTTTGCAAATATACTCGTAGGTACAGTACATGATGGTAAACAAATAAGTATGTTTATCAGTTGTCTGGTTATCATAGTACAAGCTCTGCTTAGTTTGGGATCAGATAACCGTGTGCGAGTTGTCCCAGGATATTAACCACTGAAAGCCAGAATCAATAGTGGAGGCCACCAGAAAAGAGTCAAGACAAAGCTCGCCGCGACGAGTCTTGGAGATAACGATTCAACTGTCCTGGAAATTAATAAAAAAAGAACGGCGGAGGAGTAAAAAAACACATTATTTCCACTTATTAGCGTGATGTTTTGCAGTCTTAACTATTCATCATTTATTAGGTTATCAATTATGATAGACAAAAATGTTCCTCTGATCTAACCGGCATTTTTAGAAAATCGTCTGTTTTTTTTAAACAAAATTTCTCTCTTAAGACTTAGTGTATTACCATGTATATTTTAATTTTAATAGATGATACAGTAATTAATTTTATTTCGACGTGATGAATATGTCACAATAAGTACCTAGCGGTAACATAAGTAAGTGGCAAATAAAAAAAAGAACAAATAATTAATTTTATTTTCGAAGTTAAATTCAAACGAAACGGCTCTTAATAATATTGTTTACCAATTGTGGTTTTAACAGGAAATTATTTGCGTAGGTACTATAGATTTTATATAGGCGCCGCCACGACCATGTATGGTAAACCAGAATTATCTATATACCTATTAGAATAAAAGCCTTTACCGCTTGGGCCACCGGGTAGTCCCGATGTGATAAATCGAAGGAACATGAGTGGGTTTTAGTCAGTAAGAGTCAGACACGCCCTCCCGCCGCACCCAGGATGGGAGCAGTCATTGGATGATTCACAAAAAGAAAAGTGCCCAGAAACGATAATTTAAAAATCGTAATATCATATCTCATTACAATTTAATAACAGTAATTGTGTGGTAGCGAGTTTAGCTAAACTTTTAACTGGTTACGCCAATAACAAAAAGTATACAGTTGTGTAGAGCGATTGGAGCCATGCCATCATGAAATATAAATTTGACATTTTATGCCTTATCCTAATAAAATTGTACTTGATATTTAGACAGAAATATCAGCCTGTTGAGATTTGGCTAATTTGCAAATATTTTTTTTTATATTTTTATTTTTACTTCGACAATTTACAGGAACTTATGATTTATCAAAGAGTCAGTCAGTTAGTCAGAAGGAAAGTAGAAGAAGCTTGTTCTTAAAAGGTTCTATGGAGAAGAACAAGCTAGAAACTCCATGGGCACTTTTAAACCATAGTAAACTTTATTACTAAAGATTAATTTTGGATAGAAAATGAAATAAAATGTTAATACTGACTGTCGAGACTACCAAGCAGTCGAATAAAATAACATTAAGTAATTATTAACTTAATACTCCTCGACCAATATCTGAAGAGGCTCTCGCTAGGCAGCTGGGTCAAGAGCCAAATACAGAAGGCGGTACTCCTGGACACGGCGCGCATTGTCCGGAGGTTCCTCTCGCTGGAGCCCTGACTACTGGACCCTGTTGCCTGTAATTAATACGTAAATTGATTAAATAAATAGAATAACATAATACACAAGTAAATGAGATTAAAAGCTGTTTAAATCAAGAAGAAATAGTGTTCCCGGGACAGTGGTTTTAAGCATATCATTTTTATTCCACACAGTTTATTTAGATGCCTTGTTACATAGAAGCTAAAGATCTCCCGAACATCATTACATTGGTTCAATAGTCTCGCAGTTCATTGCTCTGCAAAACGTAAGTTTATTTCCATTAAAAAAAGAAGAACATTCATACACACACCGATAATAAACATCCTACAATAGTACAATCCAACCTATTAATAGTTAACACAAACAGAGGTGATGCACATCTGATGACCTTGAAAGAGTGTCCCAGCTTATGACCTTCGGAACGTGGCTGGTGATGCGCGCCTGATGACCTTGGAAGGGTCCAGCACTCAGGGTCACCTTCGGGCGAACGACCGCTTACGTAAGCAATTGCATCACGGCTCAGAAATGCACGCTGTGATTCAAAGGTTAGGGCTGTGCTAAAGATTTTAATAATAAATAATACCAGCCTATTACTGCCCCAATGCAGGGCAACGGATTCGAACCCACAGCCTCTTGCATGAGAAGCGGGTGTGTTAGGCTGAGGCTACAGTAGGCAGCGATTTGCGATGCGACTGGAAGAGTGAAACAAGATAAACATGGAATGGCTACATTATAACCGAAAATCTGGCGTATATTTGTTTCAATTTCGCTGATACGTCGATGTAGCCGGTGCCGCGATTACAGTAATGTAGTTCCTGTCGCAGAAATAATCAAAGATCGCTAGTAATATTTGACGAATGGTGTAGCCATTTAGTGAGAATCCATGTATTTGTTTCAATCGCTCGTGCGTCGCAGTTCGCGTCGCAGCCTAGTGTAGCCTCAGCCTTAACCACTACGCATCACGACATTTTAGGAACTATCTATGAAAATTTTAAGTTTGCATTAATTTTAAAGTTCTGATTGTGAAATTAAAATTTCCATTTAAAATTTAGATTACATTGCAATATAAAACTAACCTTCTAAATAGTTCTAATGTTTACATGCATAAGGAAAACTACCCTCTTAGACAAGTGGCATTGTAGAATAGATGGTGGAATAGAATAGATTGTCAAATGTATAGGGTTGTCAAATTACTTAGCGTAAGCTTTCGTCAATCCCATACATTTAACAATCTATTCTATTCTATAATCTATTCCAAAATGCCACTTGTCTAGCGGGTCCAGAGTGGATCATAGCGTGATGATATTATATAGCCTATGTTACTCGCTGATAACGCTTGATATTGGTGAAATAATGTTTAAATCAGTTTAATGCAAACAAACAATCAAACGTTTCTTCTTTATAAATCCAAAAATACTAGGTGTATTTATAACATGATAAGAGATGATTCTACCCATGAAAATAAACAACTTTTATTATGGAACCAACTCTGAAATCGCGAAAAATATATCAGCTGTTTCTTACAAAAATTCAATTCCGACTATAATGTATGAAACAGCTGATATTTTTTTCGACATTTCAAAGTTGGTTCCATAATAAAAGTTGTTTGTTTTTAAGGGTAGTATCATCTCCTAGCGGGTTGTGCAAGACCAAAAATACACCTAGTGTTAGTGTAGATGATTAAATAAATATCTATCAAATCAGATGTTTCCAAACCACTCGCCGCACTGCATAACGCACCAAGTGTGGTCGTGGCACTCTCTAGATAATTTCATAGGGTGCTAACATAAAGAAGCAGGTTTCCGGTACAGGCAAATCTGTGCGAGTCGGTACCGATGGTATAGGACCAACTTTCGTACAGACACAGGTAGGTACAGTTAAAACCTTCGAACATACGTGATTCGAGACACAATAGAAATACAACAGCAGCGCGACAACCGGCTGTCGCTCGGTTGTCGGAGGATTAAACTTGTTTCGTTAAAATGACAACATAGAAATTAATGCCTTCTCAATAAGTTATCAATTTGCTCAGATTTGTATGTACCGAAAATCTGCTTCTTTATATGAGCACCCATTTAATAGTTTTCGCCGTCTCCATAGACGCCAGATTGAGGTCACTCAAGCGGTAATGTCGAGGCTGGAGTGTCAAGCCCTCCTCTGGGGTGTGTGAGTGTAAGCTAAGTAAGTAGGGTGAGCTGTCTCAAGGATCGAGTAATATCAAAGCTTGAAGCTCACTTTATTTTAATTCACGGAAGAAAATCTAAATAAAATGGTAAGCTGACTGACTGACTGATTGTTGATATGTGAACGCACAGCCGGCATTGGTTCCGATTCTTTTTTTCGCAAACTTACCTAAATTTAAGTTATGTGCATCTTTTTCTTTTCATTTCATTAAGAAAAGGACAGAAGATAGAATATTAGTTAAGTTCTGTCAAATTTAGACACTCCATAAATAATTAAGACGCGATTAAAAACATGGCGACTAAATGTACGCCAATTTTCTTCAGACGCTGTCTAATTTGGCAGGATTAAACTAAAATGTATCTTCTGTTCTTTTCTTTAAGAAATGGAAAGAGAAAGATGCATTTAACTTAAATTTAGTTAAGTTTGTGAACAAGAAAATCAGCACCATTGCTAGTCCTGGAGACACGAAACTTGGAGAATGTGTTCTTTGTGAAGAGTAGGTAGCCATTTAAAAAGGATTTTTGGAAATTTGATTTCTAAAGGGGTAAAATGTTGGACGTTCGACATCCACGAAAGCTAGTTTTTATATAAAAGAGACTGGTTCACCAACATCTTCTTAAACTCAATTATCAGAACGACTATATTTTATTATATGGTTTTTTAAAGAATTTCTCATTTTATGCCAATATACTTGCAAAAAGATTCAAGAAATGCGCTTAGCATGGTTTCTTTTCTAATTGACACCAAAAAGCTATTGTGTTTCTTCTTCTTCTTCTCAGCATGTTTCGGTCCTCTACTGAACATATGCCTCTTGCATGACTCTCCACTGTGGCTGTTGTGTTTTAATATTTTTAATATTTTTTTTTCAACCAATTACAGACAGTCGCCCTTGACAATTTGTTACATAATTTTTCCATTCGCGAAACTAACAAAGGCCAGCCCTATTGCTGATATAAAAAGTGAACCAATCACAGCTAAGTACAAAATTACGCATGTAATTTTATTTGTCTGATGGTGTGGCACAATATTTTACGTCTTAGCAATTATGTACAATCCTAACTTTATTGCTTTAAAATTGCTATAGATTCTCAAGTTTACGAGAAAGTAAAAACCCTTTGTTTGAATGGTTTAGGCGCATTAGGGCTAATTCTCGTTTTGGCAACCGACTCTCAAATGGACTACTTCTCATTATGGCTACTTCTCATTTGGGCTATTTCTCGTTTGGGCTACTTCTCATTTGGGCTACTTCTCGTTTGGGCTACTTCTCGTTTGGGCTACTTCTCGTTTGGGCTACTTCTCATTTGGGCTACTTCTCACTTGGGCTAATTCTCACTTGGGCTACTTCTCACTTGGGCTACTTCTCATTAGGGTTATCACTCATTAAAGAGCTACCAGAAACTGATGATAAAAAAAGTAAAACAAATAATGATTTAGTGGTAATCTTGTCATGTCATCTGTCACGTGACATTACGTTTATTTGTTTACATTTGTTGTTTTCAAGAAATCTTTAGTAAAAATGAAAGAATTACTACCATTGTTTCATACACATTATATTTTATACACATTTTCCGATTTTAGACCGTGTGCTTGCGTTGACTGGTTAGTATGACTCGCCAATGTTGATATTTTGTTTGTTGAATTTAACATAATATGTATACTGGGTGTCCCACGGCTATGCCACATGGAGGGAAAGTACATTAAATATTGTAGATAGAACATTTCACTGAAAGAAGACATTATTTGATTTTAAACTTTACTCATAGATATTTAAATAAATACATAGTTGAACCGGGAATCGAACCTGTTACTCGAGAAAATTAATCAGCCTGTAGTTTTATCCTACCGATCGAAAGGCTTCATCACAAGGATTATTTAATGCTAAATAACATAGTGTCAAAAATAAAAGGAAGACCATTAATTTTAACATTTTAAATACAAATTAGTAAATTTTATAAATGCTCCAAATGAGTCCCTTTTTCTTGAATGCAAAGTTGGTCTTGTTGTGGTGGATATTTATTTATTTAAGTTATGCGTTCTACTTAAGTAGGTAGATTAATTAGTAATAAGTAGTTATGATGGTCAATTGTATGTCCTTACGGCAATGTAAGCTTTTAAATTTTCTGAACAAAATTTGACATCAAATGTTAAAATTCAGGGTCTTCCTTTTATTTGTAACACTATGTTATTTAGCAAAAATAATCCTTATGATGAAACCTTTCGATCGGTATGATAAAACTACAGGTGATTATTTTTTCTCGTGGAACAAGTTCGATTCCCGGCCTAAACATTTAATCATTTAAATATCTATGAATGCAGTTTAAATTGTTTTTAAAATTCATATAATGTCTTCTTTCAGTAAAATGCTCTATCTACAATATTTAAGGTACTTCCCTCCATGTGGCATAGCCGTGGGACACCCTGTATACATATTATGGTAAATTCATATAAATAGATATGAAACAAAGTATCAACATTGGCGAGTCATACTAACCAGTCAACGCAAGCACACGGTCTAAAATCGGAAAATGTGTATAAAATATAATGTGTATGAAACAATGGTAGTAATTCTTTCATTTTTACTAAAGATTTCTTGAAAACAACAAATGTAAACAAATAAACGTAATGTCACGTGACAGATGACATGACAAGATTACCACTAAATCATTATTTGTTTAACTTTTTTATCATCAGTTTCTGGTAGCTCTTTAATGAGTGATAACCCTAATGAGAAGTAGCCCAAGTGAGAAGTAGCCCAAGTGAGAATTAGCCCAAGTGAGAAGTAGCCCAAATGAGAAGTAGCCCAAACGAGAAGTAGCCCAAACGAGAAGTAGCCCAAACGAGAAGTAGCCCAAATGAGAAGTAGCCCAAACGTGAAATAGCCCAAATGAGAAGTAGCCATAATGAGAAGTAGTCCATTTGAGAGTCGGTTGCCAAAACGAGAATTAGCCCTAATGCGCCTAAACCGTTTGAATGTCTTATTAGGAAGCTCTTTATAGTTTCGCGGAAAATTACTACAGCTCATCCTTATGTTACTAAAATAGACTTCAAAATTGTTGAATTTAACGAGATTTAATCAGATTATTCAGCCTTATATAATAAAAGAATAAAGTTAGCTCTTCTGTAATTTTGTATTACAAAATCTCTAAAACCCGTTATTTTACTTTTATTCCATCTTTCTTGGGCTTCGCTCAACACGATTTTATCTTCTAACTCTTCTTGAAATCTTTTTTATATTCTTGCTGCCACCGCTACACATTTATATTCATAATAACTCTTAGAGCATCACATGCAATAAGCCTTTAAACTTAATTCCTTTTAACTTTAGATTTATAGAGATTACTTTGAACTTCAAAGTAATCTAAAAGTCTGGATATGATTGAAGAAAAAACACTGATTACCTACTTAATACCTAAATCCGCTAACAAAATCTCGTCTCAAAAGTATTCTATTAGGGGGTACCTTTAGAGTGATGTGTTGGCATTAAAAACTTATGGGCTGGTTGTGAAAATTTGCATGTAGAATCCATTTATACTGTAAGCTCCAAAAAAGGATTTCTGAAAATATAACCCAGAATGCGTTAAAATAAAGGATGAAAATTACTATGAAAATCATATAAGCGAGTGCTTATGATAAAGTTTCAGAATCTCTCTCTCTTTCAACACGTCCTTTTACTTGCATGTATGTTCCTAAAACCTTTTATACTTATTTTACTGGAAATCCATTCTGAATATTCACAAAAATGGCGTCACCAGCATCCATTACACACCGCGTCGACGGCGCGTTTTGTTCCACTCGCGCCTCAAAAGGAAGGAGTCAGCACAAGAAGGGGCCCAACAGGGCCACGCCGCGTTTATAATAGTTACCGTGACCCTGGAACATCAAGGGCAATCGAAGGAACATGAGTGGGTTTTAGTCGGTAAAAGTCTGGCACGCCCTCCCGCCGCACCCAGGACGGGAGTAGTCATTTGATGATTTCCCACCCACCAAAAAAAAAGCATCCATTACACAAAGTTTAAAATATAATTACCTTTAATTTCGTATTGCATGACGTTATAAGTTAATTTCGCTAACCGGGCTTGAACCGACAACCTTGCTTGTTCAATGATCCTTATTACTCAGAAGAACGTTGTATATATTGCTATGTATAAGTGTCTGGTTGGTGTAATAAATTTACAGTATTCGTTTGGCTCATGACTTTGATTCGATGGACTTGAGAATTTCGTATAAGACCTTAATTCATGGGAATAAAACAGTAGATAATGGTGCCGATTCTCTAGTGCACAAACTAACTTAAATTTAAGTTAAGTGCATCTTTCTCTTTCCATTTCTTAAAGAAAAGGACAGAAGATACATTTTAGTTTAATCCTGTCAAATTAGACAGCGCTTGATGAAAATTGACGTATATTTAGACGCCATGTTTTTAAAATGCGTCTAAATTATCTATGGAGTGTCTAAATTCGACAGGACTTAACTAATATTTGATCTTCTGTCCTTTTCTTAATTAAACGGAAAGAGAAAGATGCACTTATTACTTAAATTTACGTTAGTTTGTGCACAAGAGAATCGGCACCAATATTATGTTAAAAATCAAGAAAAAAGTTTATTTCACAAATACAGTGAAGTAAACATAAGCTTATTAAATAGACAGAAAGATTAAAAATTACATCATAATGCAGTATATATTTATTTAATTATGTATTTGTCAGAAATATAAAATGGAGGAGAGCTTCTAGAGCCCTTTTAATAAACGACTCTACTACTACGATGTAAGAAAAGAAAGTAATGTTAAAAATATAATGTTTAAAGTCAAAGTCAAAGTCAAAACGTTTATTTCCATTAGACCATGGAGGCACTTTGGAACGTCAATTACATTTAAAAAAAAAAAAATTTGATTCTAGTTGCCCATTCCAAAAGGTAGTTTTATATGGAGAAGAACGGGCAAGAAACTCCATACGTACTCTTTTAAAAATATATGTGTTACAATATTTAGTATACATGATTACAATGTGTAAATTAAGTATGAATACAATGTCAAAGCTGTCAAAAATTTACGTTAAAATACATTAATACAATATGTAAAATACTGTGAATACAATGTCAAATCTGTCAAAAAAGTAGGTACGTTAAAATATAATTATGTAAAAAAATTAGGTCTAAGTTTAGAAATGAAAGCTATGTCACGTTTACGAGGTACATAGTGTAAACAAATTACAAAATTTGAGATGGTAGACGACCACTTTCAACAAAGTACAGAATTAGTGTGCGAGCCAGTGCAATCAACAACAAAATAAGAAAATAAAATGTATATTTATATACCTATTGATAATTAGAACAACAAAAAAATAAAATAAAAAATGTATGCTTAATATTATGTTTTATGAATAATAATTTAATTTAGTAACCAGTTTGATTTGTTTACACTGCAAATTGTCCTATGGGGCAGGACCATCAAGCTTCCAAGCATTTTTATCTTGAATATAATCTTCTAATTTATAATATGCTTGTTGACATAGTGTCTTTTTGATATGTGTTTTAAATTTCCTTTCATTAAGCTTTAATATTTCACATGGAATTTTGTTATAACATTTAACACAGTACCCCATGAAAGAAGTTTTTACTTTAGACAGCCTAAAATAAGGTTCAGCTATTTTATCTTTATTTCTAGTATTTAAATTATGTCTATCCCCTACTTTACTAAAAATGTGTTGGTTTTTTCTTACATACATAATATTTTCATAAATAAATTGGCAAGGAACCGTCAAAATATTAATCCTTTTAAACAGTTCCCTAAGAGATTCGCGGCGACGTAACTCGTAAATGGCTCTGATAGCTCTCTTTTGCAATATAAAAATAGACTCAATGTCAGCAGCCCTACCCCACAGTAGAATACCATACGACATAATACTGTGAAAGTAGCTAAAATATACTAATCGAGCAGTTTCGACATCTGTCAACTGTCGTATCTTCCTAACAGCATAAGCTGCTGAGCTCAGCCGTTTAGCAATAGATGTTATATGAGGCCCCCATTGCAATTTCTCGTCTAGCGTGATTCCCAGGAAACCGTTTGATTACCAAATTCTAGTTTTTCGCTATTTAATATAATTTCACAATCGCTACTTCTAACGTTTGGCAAAATGAATCTAATACATTTCGTTTTTTTTTCATTAAGTACCAAATTGTTCACGGTAAACCAATTTTGGACCTGAAGAATAGAGTTATTTACATCGTCAAAATTTTGTGCACGCCTATCTATTTTAAAAATCAATGAAGTGTCATCTGCAAATAACACCATTCCTGGTCGAGTTTGTAATAATTGGGGCAAATCGTTTATGTAAACCAGAAATAAAAATGGACCCAATATTGAACCTTGAGGCACGCCCATAGTCATTTCAGACCCAGATGAGTTTACGCCGTTAATCTGGACTTTAACCTGTCTATCTTTCAGATACGATCTTAGTAATCCAAGAGCTGTTTTTCTAACTCCGTAGTGCTCCAGTTTCAACAAAAGTGTTTTATGGTCAACGCAATCGAACGCCTTCGAGAGGTCGCAAAAGATTCCAATGGCGTCTTGCGATTCCTCCCAAGCGCTGAAAATGTTTTTTAAGAGGGTAACACCAGCGTCGGTTGTACAACGGCCTTTGGTGAAACCGTACTGTTGGTCATGAAAGATGGCATTTTTATTAAAGTGACGTAACATTTGAGTAAGCATTAACTTTTCAAACACCTTGCTGAATACGGGCAGAATAGATACAGGCCTATAGTTATTAAGTTCTTTACTATCACCAGATTTAAACAATGGTACTACTTTACTGTGTTTCATTAAATCCGGAAAGACTCCTTGGTCTACACTAGTGTTAAATATGAAGGCTAAATAAGGCGCAATAGTTTCAATAATGGACTTACAAACTTTACAGACATTCCCCAAAGATCTTCTGTTGATTTAATTTTAAGATCTTTAAAGGCTTTAATAATGGCTTGGGGGTTCGTATGCTGAAATGTGAAGTCCAGAGGGCATGCTGCAACATTCTTACTGAGTAAAGCGGCAGAGAGCGCGGGAGATGAATTTAAATCTTTAGTAGTTTTAAGGGCAACATTAGCAAAAAAATTTTCAAATTCTTGAGCTACTTCAATATTTGAATGTATGGAACCGTGTGATGTCTCTAGATTATACTCTGTGTTACGCGGTTTCTTCCTACCCGTTTCATTGTTTATTATTTGCCAGGTAGTTTTTATTTTATCATCCGCGGATTTTATTTTATTACTTATGTAAAGAGCTTTAGCCATTTTACATACACTTTTAAAAAGTTTTGAATACTTCGCAACATATTGATGAAAATTTGTATTAACTACATGCTGCTTTAGGCCATACAGTTCGAATAATTTATCTCTGCTCTTACGAATACCTGGAGTTGCCCAGTCATTAAAAATAAACTTTGTGTAGACCGTTTTTGTCTTTAACGGAAAAGTGCTATGAAATTGCGCATTTAGTAATGAAAAAAACTTTGCATAAAACTCATTTGGGTCACCTATATTATGAAAACTTTGAACACATAATTTTTGCACTAAAGAATTATTTAATCTCTCTAAGTTTTTAGATGTTATAGGCCTAAACCTTATTTGAATTTTTTGTTTAGGTATGTAGGCTAAAAAAGTAATTGTTTGACCACTGTGGTCAGAGGGCAGCTTGTTTATTATTTCTTTATGTGAGTACTCACAATTACAAAAAATATTATCTATACAAGTGGCAGAAGAAGCTGTCACTCTGGTTGGTTCAATGAAAACATTTGACAGATTAAATGAATTAAAAAGGCCCAATAGTCTTATACTATTGGAGTTATTTTCTAACAGATTAATATTAAAGTCACCACATATAATTATTGATTTGCTGCTAGTACTTAATTTTTTTAACACATTTTCTATTACAGAATCAAACAAATTTAAATTCTGATAATTTGGGGGTCTGTATACACAAACAATAATATGCATATCAAGCTCAACACATGACAATTCAACAGTGTGTTCAACCGATAGTCCAACAATATCTTTACGATCTTTCGATTTTATGGAAGTTTTAATTAATATTAATGAGCCGCCGTGCATCATATGTTTCCGGCTGAAATAACTAACCACACAATAATTGTTGTAATTAATAGACAGTATTTGTTGATCGTTTAACCAATGTTCGGTAAGACAAACAATATCAAACTTGGTTTTTTCCAAAAACATTTCTATTTCCAATAATTTTGAAGAGCAACCTTGAATATTTTGATTTAAAAGTTTTAGAGTTTGTTGCTTTTCTTTATATGCTACATTGCCAGAAGTTACCTTTTTTGGATACTTTAATAATATGTAATTTGAAGGGGTGGTAACCTCTGTTGTCTTACAATTTAGTTTAAAGCAAGATCCGGAGTAGCTTCCACAACTACTATTGAGGAGTCTAGAGTGCTAACAGTGGCCTCCAAGGAAACTGGTATTATTGGTGGACACTCCTTCGTACAACATGAGGAATCACAATAATTTATTACCATGTTGTTAGTGTGACTACACAACATAGGTTCGTCACTTATTCTACTATTTGTTATATTATCTATAACATTGTTAATATTGTATGCTATCAACATAGCAATTGAATGCCTACTTTTACCAGACAGAGATAAAGTTCCCTGACTTAACTTAAAACCACTAATAAACTTATTAGTGTCAAAATATAATAATTTGTCACTATGACAACATGTCAACATATGGAGAGTATTATTTAATTTATAAATATTATTATTCTCATAATCTGATAAAGTGTCAGAATAAGGGAAAGCACACAACATTATTTTCCCTACATTTAATTTTAATAAGGCATGCACACCATCCACTATGTCCTTTTTGGTAATACCATTACTATTACCTAGTAGTAGAACCATGGCTGAGTAGAGGTCTAGGTTCGATTTTTTTATTCTTATAACAAATTGTTTAAAATTTATACTGTGATAACTATGATTAGTAAAACTATGGCTAAGGTAATTTTGTAATATTTTCCCGAAGCCTGAACCTAGTTCATCAGTAAATAAAATGGTTTTATGAATCTGTTTATCATTATTGTGGGTCACTACTGGAGATGCCAACACCGGAGAAGCTATTTGAAGCTGTGGTTGAGAAGGTGATGGAGGAGTTGATGGTAACGGTGATGGTGGTGGTGATAAGTTGTTGGCACAGTTGCATGCAAGATTATTTGTCAGTGACTCATACCTCTCAGCATTGTACTTCACCAAGTCTAATAGTTCCCCAGCTTCAAACAAGCGTTCACTTAGTTGACTTTGTGACAACTCATATTTTTTGTATATATCCTTCAGCAAATACTCCTTGTACAATAAGTCATTACGGAGTTGCTGGGTATCAGTTTCATACTTTTCTCTACACTTTTCTAAATCTAAAATACAATTATCTAAATTTCTTGTCATAACTACACGTTCTTTTCTAAGTGAAAGATTAAAGTTTAAGAGACTTTGTTTTTTAATGGCTCGTTTTGACCTATTAATTAATTTCTTAATTTTAATATATTTTTTTAATTTATTATGGCTCAATACTAGGGGACACAGTGGCATGGTATCATCACCAGTCAAGTCAATAGTTACAGCTGGCTCACACACCAAATCCGACCTACAGCCTACCAACTCTTCAAATAAATTGTTTGTTTCTGCAACCTTTCCATTTATATTAACTTTCTCCGAGTGAGAGAGGGCCTTATGGGCATCACAAAGTTCCTGTTCAAGCTCTGAAATACGATTTAGAGCCTGTTCGTGGGTGTCACTGCACTCTTGAAACGTTGACACTTGAATAAGCAGTTGGTTGTGTTGATCGGCTAAGTCCATATGCTGAATGTGGAGCTCGGCTAACTCATTCTTAAGAAATGTGTTTTTATCCACTATGTTCTTCACTTCCACCTCACTGTCTTCCCGTTCTTGAAGTAGCTGTTTGCATAGGGCTTTAGAAGCCTCAAGCTCCTTCAGGGTTATTCTAAATTTAGCTTCCATTTCCCTAATTGTGGCACTGCGGGTCATCATTTTGTTTTAATTCAATATGGCCACCTGGAATGTAAAAGTGCAGCTGTATAATGGGTAATGCTAAAGGATGTTGTATTTAGAATACTTAGTGGGAGGTAGTAGGAAAAAATAAATAAATAGGGATTTAAATGAAAAAACAGTACAATAAAAGCTAAGAATGGATAGATATTAAATACAATTACTTATATTAGGTAATTAGAGTCAGTTGTGAAAGTTAAATACTTATAGATGTAGAAAAAAAGGGGTGAAAACACAAATATTCACATAAATTATATACTACTAGTTTAAGATCTTTAAGATATACTACAAGTTTTATATAAAGAAGCTTATAAGAAAGAATAAGTTTATTGTGTGTGAGTAAACTGAAGTATTCTTTGTCTGGGCGAATGTTTTAGTCGTCAATATCGCTTCCACAACTTGTCAAGCAAAATGAGACATAAACCGGGCCAGTGTGTGATGGACGTAGCTCAGTAACCTGAGCAGTATTTCGTGATGTTGTGTAGTATGTAAATACAACATAAATAAAACAAAATACTCCCCGGGATCTTAGAAGTTTCAAATCCGTCACCGTTGGGCGATGATGACTTGACAGCCGGTTTTACGTTTGCTTATTTTGTAATGTTCTCGCGACAAAAACACTGCACAAACACTCCACGTACTACTTGGAACTTATTTTTACTTATATTACATACAATTTACACGAATTATGGACTATTAATTATTAAAATTTAATATTAAAACTAAGACATCGTTTTTTGACGACCGGCTTGTAGTGTTGCCAGCAAAAAAAAAAAAAAAAAAGAAAAAATTTACTATTTGACATTCATAATATAAGTTATTTTATCAAATTATGAGCTATAGTTACTGATTGCTTATTGGCTGACTTGATTCATTCATACTCATAACTCATTCATTAAATTTTCCTCTTTCCAAAAGAAAATTTTACTACACGAAAGAACAAAGAAGCCTGAACACTAAACATCCGTCTATTGTCCTAAATCTTGTAATATTGTGATTACCTATTTATTGAAAAAAAGTTAAAACTAAACGTCATGTCGTTAAACTATAATCGCATTGTTTACAGCCTTTGTTACGCTGAATATTCTTCATTTTTCAATACAAAATCTCATGAAAAACACACGCCTGAAAACGTGAAAACAGCTCTTATCGAGAACGACAATTTTATATTCTTTTTATTAAAGACTGACGAAAGTACATTGGCATTACGAAAATTTTAAAAGGATGATTGGCGTTTTAATCCTACAAAAATGATTACAACCAATTTTTTTTATTAGAGTTCTAACCTCCTGATTATGTAGAAGTAGAACATTAAATTACCATAACTCAATAGCGGCATAATCTTAACCTTAAACATTTTACAATTTATTCTAAAACGAAATTATTTAGCTTCTTTTTTACTGTTTTTGCTACAAAGTGCTTTTATATTCAAACCTTAGGTCATAGGAAACAATATGAATGTTGAATATTTTTATTTTATGGTCAGCAAATTCAGACTATGCCCATAATAACCATTATTCTACATTTAAAACTGATAGTAAAATTATATTATGGCAAGTAATGGTCGTTGTCATTGGTTTTTAAGTACACGCCTCCATACAGTTTTCCCATTCTCCTTTGAAACCATTTTGACGTTTCTCGGCGGCCATCTTGTACTGGTCGTTTTTCAAAATGTTGATTAAAAGAGTTGTACGGTTGATTATGTTTATAAAGTACAGTATAAGTACACAGGTCGTACGGCTAGCAACGTGCTTTTATGCGCATGAGTGGACACGGTGTTGTTTTCAGTAACGTGTATAAAACGTGCTTTCCGTTTCCGGCTTTTGTTCCGTATTGTGGAAAATGGATGTTAGTAATTGTTTCAGGAGTTATCACTATTTTAGACTAACATTGTATGAAGGCATGGTATCACTAAATAGATTTACAGATACGTATCAGCAATCACAACACAAGCCGTTTGTTGTATCGTGTTCTGATTTTTCACTTTTAGAATTTTGATTTTTCAACCATAGGCATTGTTTTATTGGACAAAGTGGCTGCACGAATTTCTAATCCGTACTAATATTATAAATGCGAAAGTAACTCTGTCTGTCTGTCTGTCTCTTATTCACGCCTAAATCACTGAACCGATTTGAATGAAATTTGGTACAGATATAGTCTGGGACCCGAGAAAGGACATAGGATAGTTTTCAACCCGAAAATCCCCCGCGAACGGGATATATTTTTCACGCGGACGAAGCGGGCAAAAGCTAGTTAATCTATATCTTCTATACTTCTATACTTATAATAAAACTGTAGAGAGGTCAATTCTGTACATTGAATATATTTTCAAAGTTTTTATTGGAGGATGATTGGTGATCGATACTGATGCGAAAAATGCAATTAGTAAAATTTTTGTCTGTCTGTCTGTCTGTCTGTCTGTATATGCACGCATGGGTTAAAAACTACTGAAGGGATTTTAACAAAACTTGGTACGATTGTAATCCATACTTCCGGGCAGGTTATAGGCTATATAACGTAACGCTAAGACACATAGGAGCCGAGCAGTAATGAAAAGTTTGACAAAAACGGGGAAAAAATATTCCTTTTAAGAGATTTCGTTGCGTGCGCTACGTAAATGGTTGAAGTTACGCAAAAATTATGTACTAAAGAATTGTTACTCTTAAAAAGTTCTAAAAAAAAGTCCGCGACAGCATACGTCTGATATTTATAGTTCACTTACTATAACCATTTTTATGGCAATGAAATTAGCTCTAAGAAAAATAAATGACATGCCAGGCCAGGGTGTTTTGATGAATATAGTATTATTCCTAATCGATGTAAATACGTTATCCAATAAAAGTTTTTAATTATGTACAAAACTGTCGTTTACATCATTTAATTTCAATAAATAATATCTTCGGAGACATCACAGTTTTAAAATTACTCCGCAGGAATATAATAATGGTACGTAGGGGCAGTAACAAAGCTGGCCGGCTTTGCAAGATATTCGTAGCTTATTCATCAGAATAACACGTGACGGGACCCTCTAGGGCTAATGCCTGCCGGGGTTGCGGAATAGTTCTAATAGTTACCGCGGCCCCAGAACATAAAGGGCAACCGAAGGAATAAGGGTGGGTTTTAGTCAGTAAAAGTCTGACACTCCCTCATGAGAAGTCATTTGATCAATTCCCATTCTTAAAAAATACATGGGTATATAATATTAAACTCACTGACTAATATTAAACGCGTTTGTTATTTAACTAACTACAGACATGAAACTTGGAGGGTTTATTCTTTGTGAAGAGTAAAGTAGCCACTAATAATTTAACACCTTAAGGGTTAAAATAGAGGACAGAAGTACGACATCCACGCAGGCGAAGCCGCGGGCGAAAGCTAGTTTATAATATAACATTGTAAGAACCTAAGCCTTAATGGAATTTAAAAAGTTTAAATGTCTGTTTAATCTTTCGCCGACCAAGCTACAGCCGGCTGCCGGGCTGCTATTTTCTTTCTATTGTGCCTCGAATCACATGTGTTCAAAGGTTTAACTTACTCGAATTCAAAAAGCGTAACGTAAAGTTGTGTTTTTGCTGCCATACAGACATTTATTTGTATATACTTCGTTTAACTCACAAAAATGTTCTTTGAGTTTGAGTTATTATAAAATTCTCAAAACAAGTCAACACAGAATAATATAATCCTATTCTTCTGTGTATGAGGCTTTTTTCAAGGCTTATAAAACAATTTTATAATAAAAAAACTTAAACCTATATCTACTTTTGCGCTATTTGTTCTTATTATTAAATACTAGCTTTTGCCCACGACTTCGTCCGCGTGGAATAAGAGTTCCCGTTCCCGAGGGATTCCCGGGATGAAAACTATCCTATGTCCTTTCTCGGGTCTCAGACTATATCTCTACCAAATTTCATTCAAATCGGTTCAGTAGTTTACACGTGAAGAAGAGACAGACAGACAGATAGACAGAGTTACTTTCGCTATTATAATATTACTAGCTTTTGCCCGCGGCTTCGCTCGCGTTAGAAAGAGACAAAAAGTAGCCTATGTTACTCTCCATCCCTTCAACTATCTCCACTCAAAAAATCACGTCAATTCATCGCTCCGTTTTGCCGTGAAAGAAAGACAAACAGACAGACAGACAGACAGACAGACACACTTTCCCATTTATAATATTATAGTATAGTATAGTATGGATTTTAGTACGGATTCTTTATTGAATTTATCTCTAGTATGGGCTTACGGTTTTGAAGCTAGTTCACAAAATTACTGATAGAAGTCGGGTTATGACTTGTAGTGGCCTAGGCTGTTATATGCTGCTGATGATTAGGTTAGATAAAGCTTGTTCTTAAAGGTATTTGTGATAGATGAAAACTTAGATTAAACTCGCAAACGTTCCTTAAGTATAATAACCTCATTATGTAATATCAAAGCCTTACTATATAACACAAGTAAATAAACACCAGAACCATACCTTCCTAAAGTACCTAAATCCTTTGTTAAAACATCTAATGATAACCATCTCTGTTGAACAAAAATAGTGTTCAAGATTTTCCTTCAACACATTTTGCAGACATTTGAGATGTATGTGTGCGTGTGTCGACCAGTTTATCTTGAGACCCCCTACCTCTTATGTCTTGGTAACTTCAAGGGATGACACCGTTTCAATGGAACTGCAGAGGTCTTGGTAAAGTGGTGGACGGTTTAGGTTTTGTGTACGGTTTAAAGGGTGTGGTTGTTTTACGCGGTTTTGAGTTATCGAATTTGATAGTGAATTTAGTTGCGAATGTCTGCGAAATTATTAAGCTTTAAAAAAAGTCTTAGATAGGCAAGCTTAACACTACTTTCGCATGTGTTTATACTTACGCATTAAAATTATAGGGATTTTTATTTAAGTATTTATTTTGTGTCATAATACAAAATTATTATCTACACTGTTATTGGCACAATATGGTTACAACAATAGCTAATTTTAAATTGCAAAACTTTAAATACTTTGGTATTTACGTAGTTTATTTATGTCATAACATCATTGTATTTCTCTTATGTGTTAACCACAAAATCCACCTTCAAGAACTAAATATAGATTTACTAAAACCTTCACAAGGTTGAAGTAATAACACTATTTAAAAGTCCTATAAACTGTCAAGTCTACTATTCAATAACGCTCATAAATATTCCAATGCCCTTAAAATTATAAATAAAAATATACCAAATTCTATTTTTAAACAATTTTTTAAACTCAATAGAAATCTCAAAATAATATTCTAACCATACACCTACACCTACATCTAAGACCAGTCTCCAAAATTAATTCCTCTCAATCGATCCAAGCAAAAAGTGCATTCAACTTTTAGCCGCATACAACAATTGCGACCCTAACATTCGCACACTCGTACGCGTGTGTGCGAGTGTGCGAGCGTAAGAATGTGCGAGTGTGCGCTCGACCTTGAGCTGGCGGGGTCGCTGCCCAGCCGCCAAGGGCGATGCAGTGCGATGTCAGCGTTGTTTATGTAACGCACCATTCCTACCGTTAGACTGCTTAGATTGAGCGTAAGTGAAATTGCGGCTTTATGATTTTTGTGTTTTATTGGTTGTTTGGTTGTTTGGTTGTTTGGTCAAACTGTTGATGTCTTATTAAGTTATTGGATTTGATGTCAATTTATTGTTTTAAACCATAAATCAATAAAATCCGTTTAGAATTTAGAGCTTGCCCTTGCTCAGAAAAGTTATTTTTCTTGGCTTTAAAATCTGTTGGCAAATAGGGATGTTGACTACATCAAAAGAATGACATTCTGTTTAATCCGTCTGTTAGACAGTCCAAAAATACTGGACCCTTTTTTTTTGCTTGATCAAATTAATAACAAAATAAAAAGATAAAGAGCATCAAAGTTCCGGAGAGGGGGCTTGTGACGTCACTCCTCAGTAAAAATTATACAAAGGTGTGACGTTTCACGAAACTTTAACGCACTGTATTGTCGTCATTTTCTGTTTACGAAAAAAAAGAAAAAATACGTGTCCCAAATTTTTTGATTATCTAACTGACGGACTAATTACTTTTTTTTTTGTCATCTCGCCTATTGTTGATTTGAGGTAAGAAATATATTTAATTATATTTAAACTATATTTCTTAAGGGTTGGATGGTTATGTAATTCTGTAGTTAGTTTTATTAACGTACTGCTTTTAATAATTATTTTACTATTTTAAACCTGAAATTAATAATTATTTTCGTGCACCGACTCGTTTATAATTTGGATTTCATCATTTTTAGGGTTGATAAGTAATGTAACAAATTACTTTCCATTAATATAATAATACTAAATATAGCCTATCAACAATTGTTTAAACAATAAATAGTTATTATTTACTTGCCCATTATTGTCCTTCTGCAGGGCAAAGCCCTCTTTGTATACATAGGAGGCACGGGTATTGATCACCATGCTTGCTTAAGGCTGATTTATATAATAAAAGTAATTTATTTTATTATATTGCAAAGTAAACTAATTATTTATTTATTGATAAAAGATTTACTGTGTAAAAACCTAATAAAAAGAAGACTATAGTCGACAGAAAGCCAATCACAAGTCTTCGCGTAAAAATAGACTGGATTTTTATATGACCATACAAAAGTAATAAAATTGCATTGTTATTTACTAAATAAGGCTATTTAATTATTAAAATTATAAGTACTTCAATATTAATAGATAGTTATGCAACCATTATGGATAATAGTCTAATAATATTATGTCACAGCTTATAATGTATCAAAAATACTTCATAATTTTCATCATTAGTAGAGATCAAAATGAGGTAATATTTTTCTAATACACTTATTTGTAAAATGATACTTATCGCAAATCTTTTAAGAAGTAATATATCCGAGCAGCCGTTAGTACTTCAAAATTGGAATAAATCGTGCGGCATTTTTAACTAGGAATTTATAGTTTAGAACTTTAAGAACTTACCCAGTCTTGCCATGTTAAATCCGTACTAATATTATAAATGCGAAAATAACTCTGTCTGTCTGTCTGACTCTTCTTCACGCCAAAACCACTGAACCGATTTGAATGAAATTTGGTACAGATATAGTCTGGGACCCGAGAAAGGACATAGGATAGTTTTCATCCCGAAAATCCTTCGGGAACGGGAACTATTAATCCACGCGGACGAATTCGCAGGCAAAAGCTAGTAAAATTGAAATAACAATTTTAGCTCTTTTTGTGCATTTTTTATATACCTATGTAAACTTTGGGTATATGATAATCAGACCTCCAGAAACCACTTACTAAGTAACAAGATACAATTCGATTAGACCAATGGTCAGAGTTTCAGCTTCTGATTCTGCAAGACTGCATTTTGGAGCAAATTGCTGGTAAATATTTCAGGCTACGAGGTTCTACGCAAGTACTTGGTAAAACATCCATACTTAATATTATAAATGGAAAAGTGTGTCTGTCTGTCTGTCTGTTTGTCTTTCTTTCACGGCAAAACGGAGCGATGAATTGACGTGGTTTTTTGAGTGGAGATAGTTGAAGGGATGGAGAGTAACATAGGCTACTTTTTGTCTCTTTCTAACGCGAGCGAAGCCGCGGGCAAAAGCTAGTTTATTTATAAATAAGAAATCAATAAAACATAAAATACTTTTTTAATTCAGCTGTGTGTAAAAACTATTACATAGTTCAAGTGGAACCATAGCTTCAATATTGGTATCTTCTTTATTTTTAATTGCGCATAGCGCTAGGCATCTGGTCCGATACCGTTATGGCGCATAATCTGTGACACTGCTTTTTACATGTCACGACTTCTTACTTAGTCCTGTCACAACAAGGGCTGGTTTGTGTAGCTCACTTTTTAACATTTCAACGACCAAGCGACAGCCGGCTGTCGCGCTGCTTTTGTCTTTCTATTGTGTCTCGAATTACGTGTGTTCGAAGTTTTAATACATAAGTTATTGTCAATTAGATACCTATTCCAAATCTATATTTAATATTATAAAGCTGATGAATTTGTTTTCTTGTTTGGTTGAATGCTGAAATCTTAGGAACTACTGGTTCGTATTGAAAAAATATTTAAGTTCATTTAAATCTAATATTAAGCTACGGCTTTCGGGGGCAGAGTAAGTAAGTAGAAAAAAATATGTTTATTATATCTCAAATGGAATTTTCTAATGTGAATGAAACAGTCCCTTTATGTAGTTACTAACACTTTGTATTAAGAGCCCCAGTTAGTAGTTACTAACACTTTATGTTAAGATTGCTTCTCTCATTCCCTTAATTGGGTGTTTTACATCATTAACCAATAAATTGAAGCCATAATTACTATAAAATCTATCCTAATTTAAACCCTAACTCTAGTTCTTTTTCAATTTACTGTAAAATTATGCCCTTACTAATAATCACTGTGTAAAGTTATGCAATGAATAAAGCCTGTGTAACCATACATTTTTTGACGTATAAACCTGTCATAACTTTATGCAGCGATTATTAGTAAGGCGCTTAGATTTTTAGATGCTATGTAATCCATAAATAGTCAATCGAGTTGTTTACTTCGTGACGTCATAAGGTTTATTGCCATACAAAATCTATGGGAGTATCGCGTTTTGACAGCTCATAAAAAGTACGTCAATTGGTGATGGTGTTAAATACCGTATTGGTACTTACAGAAGCTTTTTGAACCAAACCTGATACTTATTATTTCTGGTTCATGCAGAAGATATCTCCTTTACTCTAAAGCCTGCCAAAACAGCATTTCAGAAGATAATGAAACAAGCTCTATCGTCACATCTAATCAATAAAAGATCCATGCTATCCCAACCTAACCTTGGTTTCCTAATATCAATCATGATTGATGAAGTAAGCTGTAGCTGTCAATCAATCAGTGTTGTCATGGCGACGGGCTGTCATGACAATCAAAAATTTGACACGCCAATTATTGAGGTTTGTGGTAACTACCTTTATTTTGTGGGTATGGACAGAAATTTAATAATTGGTTGGGTTATTCTGTTTAGGAGGTTTTTTTGATACTCTGATTAAACAGTTTCTTCAGTTCTCTTCGAACTTAATTGTCACAGCAGTTTTCTGGTAGACTCCTATTTTCTGTATTAAGATAATAGTTAAACGCGTGTAGTAAGAATATTTTAAACAAATGACGCCCGTTCCTTTTAATTTATAATGAGAAAACTTGCAGTAAGATTCCGTACCTAGGGCAGAAAAGGGTTGCGGAATAGTTACCGTGGCCCCGGAACATAAAGGGCAACTGAAGGAACATAAGTGGGTTTTAGTCAGTAAAAGTCTGACGCACCCTCCCCGCACAGGCGAGAGACGTTATCTGATGATTTCACACTCACCAAAAAAATAAACCATGCTGCAGCATTTTTTTTGTTTTTTCAACTACGCTTTCCTTATATCAAAAAAGTTTTTGGTAACATCTAAATAATGCTTGCTGGAAGCTCAATTTTGGGTTTAACTTGCCACTGTACGTTTTTATTTTTTGTGCAACAAAGAATAGTCAGGTATGTCCTTAACATTTCAATATCGTATCGGACCCGTCCCGTATCGCTTAAACATCATACGAGGTGCTAGTCCCCACCTGCTCATTGTAAGAACAGACCACTTTTTGCGGCTCTGTTAAATACTCGGCTATTATCCAGTCTAGTACTTACGTTCTTTAGGCCCTAGAGACCTAGAAATCGATGGGTTTAATTCTCGGTAAAATGTTGGTGGAATCTTTTATTTATTTACTTTTCATTTTCTTGGGTAGAGAATTGTACACGGTACATATATTTTATAGTAATAATAAAAATAATAATAATACCAGCCTATAACTGTCCCACTGCAGGGCAAAGGCCTCTTCTCATACAGAGAAGGCACGAGCATTGATCACCACGCTTGCTCAACACGGGTTGGCGATTTCGGACTTATATTAACTACAAGTCCAGGTTTCCTCACGATGTTTTCCTTCACCGATTTTGAAGTAATGGTCTAAAAATAAAGTATAATATGATAATGTAAGAACATAATCGAAAAAAAATGTAAAAAAAGAGGCAGTAAGCTGATGTGGCATCAAAAAATCAGCCCTGTGTAAGTTGGCCTCATAGACAACAAAAGGTTTTTTATAGATTTTTCAGTAATCTATAAGCGAAAAACTTTTTAACTTAGATGTTAATTTGATTACTGGTTGACGTAATTAACAACCGTGTAATTAAACTACTATGTAATGTCGCAAAAATGTATAGTTCCTTTTTTGCGCTATAATTGAGCAATAAGAAATGTTTTTTTTTCTGCGTTATATATTTTTATTTCTGTAAGTTATTTATGAAAAGCTTTTTGGATATAATTTTACCATCTACATTTTATTTAAACTGTACACAACTTTAATATTTAAAATTTGCTGCCCCACAATTACACACACGATGTACGCTGGAAATGGCAGAATATTTACATTTTATTATACAAATGTTCTAACAATTTTGTTACAATATTCTCATAAATATTATTCTCATATACAGGGTGTCCCACGGCAATGCCACATGGAGGGAAAGTACCTTAAATATTGTAGTTAGAGCATTTTACTGAAAGAAGACATTATTTGAATTTTGAAAACAATTTAAACTGCATTCATAGATATTTAAATATTTACATAGTTAAACCGGGAATCGAACCTGTTACTCGAGAAAATTAATCAGCCTGTAGTTTTATCCTACAGATCGAAAGGCTTCATCACAAAGATTATTTTTTGCTAAATAACATAGTGTCAAAAATAAAAGAAAGACCATGAATTTTAACATTTTTGATACAAAATTAGTCAATTTTCCAAATGCTCAAAACTAGTCCCTTCTTCTTGAATACAAAGTGATAACTTTTGATTATTTCGTTCCCTGACAATTTTTTGGTCTTGTTGTGGTGGATATTTATTAATTTAAATGATGCGTACTTCAAGTGGGTAGATTAATTAGTAATAAGTAGTTATGATTGTCAATTGTATGTCCTTACGGCAATGTAAGCTTTTAACTTTTCAGAACAAAATTTTACATCAAATGTTAAAATTCACGGTCTTCCTTTTATTTGTGACACTATGTTATTTAGCAGAAAATAATCCTTATGATGAAACCTTTCGATTGGTATGATAAAACTACAGGTTGATTATTTTTTCTCGAGGAACAAGTTCGATTCCCGGCCCAACCATTTAATTATTTAAAAATCTATGAATGCAATTTAAATTGTTTTTAAAAATCAAATAATGTCTTCTTTCAGTAAAATGTTCTATCTACAAGATTTAAGGTACTTTCCCTCCATGTGGCATAGCCGTGGGACACCCTGTATATTCGTGTGCGCGACTTTTTAGTCAACAAAACTTATTATAAAATTAGTGATTTTCTCGAAGGTGAATAATGTGACTAGACAATACGAATTCAATAAGATAGACATTTTTATTACTAATTTTCATATAATAATGAATACACTGACATAATTTAAACATGATGATTGATATATTTGACATTTCTATTAATTTTAACATGATGATAACTGTTATATTGACATTTTATAATAATTTGAACATGATGATGATTGATAATATTGACATTTTAATTTTATTTATTTTACTTGTATTCTAAGATTACTCTTATGTCTTCTGATTATTTTATTGTATTGGAAAGTTGTACTGATATCTTAATATTCATTATTTGAATTGTATCATATGGACGATAAATCTAATGTTTACTATATAATTGTTATGAATGTTAATCTGTACTAATTTTATGTTGATGCATGTACTTATTTACTATTAAGCACAAATCTGTTCTCTACTAATAAATAAATCATTTAATGTAAAATTTGCATGCCAGAAAGGTAGGTTAAGGAGAACGTATTGAATGTATTTTAACACCACTGTATTACCCTTGATCAGCAATTAAATGAATAAATAAAAAAAAAAAAAACAATGCAATTTATTCCACTCTAATCTATGAGTATGAGTTACCCTCAAAAGTTCAAGAAATCTGTCATTTCACTCATAATATGACAGTTGTCGAGAATAAAACAATGCAAACAAAGCCATGCCCAACATCTAGAATCTATAATTACATACAAACCATTACATATTACAAAAAAGCTACCCCATTACGGCATAGTTACTCGCAATTACAAAACGCCAGGTGTCCATATTTTTATGTCACTAGGATTACAGGGTAACGGTGTACCAGATGGCCCTTCGCAGAGAATCCTGCGCCGGCGCATCTTGAGCTAGATCCAAACTTGTTTCGCAATGTGGGGTGGGTTAGAATCAAGTTATGTAGGTTATTGTTTTATAGACGCGTTGTTAATCTTGTATTTGTTAGGGATATAAACGGTTATTGTTAAGCTATGCAATGAATAACATCTTATATAAAAAATTACTAGCTTTTGCCCACGGCTTCGCTCGCGTTAGAAAGAGACAAGAAGTAGCCTATGTTACTCTCCATCCCGTTAACTATCTACACTTAAAAAATCACGTCAATCCGTCGCTCCGTTTTGCCGTGAAAGAAAGACAAACATACAGACAGACAGACAGACAGACACACTTTCCCATTTATAATATTAGTATGGATCGTGTCGTAATGCTAGTTACCTTACTCCTCCGAACCGGCTACCGATTTTTACCAAATTTTATATGCATATTCAGTAGGTCTGAGAATCGGCTACTATCTATTTTTCATACCCCTAAGCGATAAGGGTTGTTCACCCTTAACATTTTTAACGCGGGTGAAACCGCGGGAGGCAGCTAGTATTAATATATAAATAAGTTGTGACTTATGTTTTATATTTTATTATCTTAATTATTCGGCGTTAAAGGGGTTAAAAGGGAGATAAACCTTTTTAATTTATATAATTTTGAATATGAAAAAGTGATTCTGTCTGTTACGTTTTCTCGGCTAAATGAAGGAAGGAATTTTGGTTTCGATGATGCAACGACGGACCCCTTAACCGTAGGCATAAATCACAACAGTAAAAATCATCATCATCATCTCCCTAGCCTTTTTCCCAACCGTGTTGGGGTCGGCTGCCAGCCTAACCGGATTCAGCTCGATACCGGTGTTTTTCGTGGAGAGACTGCCTATCTGACCTCCACAACCCAGTAACTGGGCGACACGATACCTCTTGGTTAGACTGATCTGAGTTTCTTACTAACCAGTAACGACTGTCAAAGTTCTACGAATGACAACCGGGACCAACGGCTTTACGTGCTTTCCGAGGCACGGAATGTCAGTGATGTCTATGATAAACTTTAGAAAGTACATATGAATTGAAAAAGTCACATTGGTACTTGCGATTCGAACCCACAACCTCTTACACGAGAGGCGTGCGCCATATCCACTGGGCCATCACGCCACAAATCACAAAAGTAAAAATAAAGTTGAAAAATTAGAACGACTCCTCTCTTTGCTTCCAGAGACCAAAAACCTTTTTCTATTTACCCCAACATAAAACAGATGTAAATTAAATTCAAATGTATAAGAATACCAAACATGTATGTAAATGACAGTGCCATTCATTTGTAATTGGATCCCATACGTTGCAGCACGTGGTTTATATACCCTATGAATATATTCCCTTATGAATCCATTTTACATTTTATTTGAATCAATTTGCGGTGTTTGTGGCGTGATCTAATTTCTTTTGGGCTTTTTTTTTCTTTTAGGTCGTGTGTCGACTGAAAATATTTCTATCCATTTTCCCTATACCTTTAAATTTTTTTTGCAATTTCACTTTAGTTTTTCTAATGCATCTTGGACTTCAAAAACGGTTATACTGTTTGGAGTGTTATGTATCTCTAGGTATATGTTACGTGTCTTGATGAATTATATCAAGGCAGTATATCAAGTTGGCACGATTGGGAAATCATCAAATTACTGTTTCCGTCCTGGGTGCGGCGGGAGGGCGTGTCAGACTTTTACTAACTAAAATCCACTCATGTTCCTTCGGTTGCCCTTTATGTTTCGGGGTCACGGTAACTATTATAAACATTCCGCAACGAGCCCATTAAAAAACGAGGATCCTTCGGCCAGACGGTTGTTAGATCTGGTGGGCTACAAAACCCATTTTTTTCGGGTTTTTGTATGTACTCTAATGTGTCGTCAAACTTTGATTGGGCTTTGTAAGATCTCAGCTTTAAATGCACATCTTGATCAATATTTACCACACATATTATCCACTCATATATAGAGATCTACGTTTTGGAACAGGCAATTAGCGTCACTTTTCTGACTGACCGATCGACTTTTTGACTATTCATAAGTACCTATAAATGGTTTAAGTGAAATAAATGCCTTGAATTTTGAATTTTTTTTGACATATGTGTTTCTTTTTTCAGAGAAATGTACTGATTTTAGTAAGGACGATTAAAATAATGTACTTAATTGCGTAACCGTCTTGAATTAGTGCGGTGGGCAACGCACGTGCCATATCCTTAAGAAAAGGCCTTTGCCCCTCACAATAGCCTGCTATTAATTATCTATTAGACAATGACCCAACTCTATTCAATTCAGACCATTAAACTTAATTGACTTTTACATAATTTATATTATTCTCATATGACCATAACCCCCTTTCTATTAAACACGTGAAAAGGCACGTGGGCTATAGACAAAATAAACCCATTATGCGACACATGCCGAATATAATTTACAATTCTACATTGCTCGGTCACTTGGTACAATTACCTCAGTTATGAATACGGGATTAAAATAGGGTATTACGATGGGACACACACTGGTGCTGAGTGTGGAGAGTTGGGAGAAATATGAGATATTTATTTATTTATTTGTTTCTTACTTACAGCTATCATTACAAGTTTTTAACCTAATGCAATAGCGTAGCTACCTTAACCTAAGTCTGCCATACTATATGTTCTTATCCTAACTTAAACTAACCTTATAACAGATGGTATACAACGTATTCCTTGTGAATTCATTCAGAGAGCAATAAAATATGTCCGTCTCCAAGAGGTTGAGGGTGCGCAGCGCACATATTATGAGTGGGAAGGAAGGTCTGTGTGTATGTTACGCTTTTTACCGACTTTACAAAAAGGAGGAGGTACTATGTTCGGCTGTTTGTATGTTTTTTTTTTTTTGTATGTTTGTTCATCGATTACTCCGTCAATTGTCAACGGATTTTGATGGTTCTTTTTTTGTTTGATAAGTCATGATTCAGGGGTGGTCCCATATAAATTTTGTGGCGATCGGTTCAGTGCTTCTCGATCACCAAGAACAAAAAAAAATTGACGAAATTTTCATAGACGATGTGTGCTTTGTCTTCAAGTTTCTATTTTCGTTTTATAAGATTGTTAGTAGTTTTATTTTGAAAATAAATTACTTTGAAAGATACTATACACAGTCAAACATTGGGAGACGACACTAAAAAGTAATAAATAAAAAACTTTTTTCAAAAAAAATAACCGCCTTCAAAAACTAAAAACCCAATAATAACTAAAAGAAGGCGGGCGAAGGTCCATACATTATTGGGTTTGACTATACAGCAACGATTCTTGCATTATTCATTTTTAATATTACTATTATTAAAAAAAAATACCAATATTTACAATTTCTACATTGGAGAAAAATAAAAATATAGGATGTTATTAGTCCATACAAAATTAGCTTTGTTTGTTTTGCAATAAACGCCTTGAATTGATAATTATGAATTATTAACTGGAAGTTTTGCATTATGATCAGGCTTGGTTTGAGTAAATATAAATCAGAAGTATTTTAGTAATAGTAACAGTTTATGACCATGTGAACTTATTTTGAAAAAAATTACTTACGACTGCGTGGCACATTGCTGTCTAACTGAAAGAATTCATTCCTCTTCTATTTAGCGCAAACGTACAGAAGAATTTACGCCATCAGGTTAATATAATTCAGATGTTGATCACTGATTGTATTTTACTTCGTAATCCAAGATAACTTATCAGTCCGATGTAAGAAATGCGTAGGTCGTTCGTCAAAATAATAACCGTCAGAATCCTTTATACGTAGCCAAAGTCGTAAAATAATACCAATCAAATAATTAAACCGCACGGAAACACTACAAAACATAATATCCACAATTGCAAGTTTAAAACCAACGAAGTGAATGATTTGTTTGACTTTAGATGTGACATTGACATGAGTTTTTACTGTGTGGCCTGTATAATAAAAAATATATAACTTATTGCAACTTCATTGATTAAACATTATTTTGTGCGATATTTAAAACCAAAAACCATTATTTAAAATATATTATAAAACATGTCAACAGATGAAATCACGATTCAGTGTTTCTTCTGCAGATACTGTTTTATTTACTTGGTTTTACATTTCCATTTTAATCTTATTTCTACTGATCGATTAACATATTTCATTTGACAACATTGTTAAAAACCGGAAGTGCAGACAGTCAGTAATGTTTTGAATAAATAATTAATTTACTATCCCATGACTAAATATCTTAATATTTCATGGTAAAAAATAATAAATCTTGAAAAAAATATTGATAAAGTTTTCATTAGTGTAATATAAAAAGCCCAGATTCGCTCGCCTCCTTTCGGAAGTCGGTGGTTTCTCTTCTGCCATTCAATTTGTGTTGCCACCGATTTCCGAAATTTTAGTTATTATTGGGTTTTTAGTTTTTGAAGGCGGTTATTTTTTTTTGAAAAAAGTTTTTTTTGGCTAAACCACTGAACAGATTTTGGTATACTTTAGTGTGGAGTAAGGAAAGGTAACCCTTGCTTGTCCGACATAAACCTCTGTTTTACCTAGACGACAAGTATACATGAACAATCTCCTGTAAAGGGAGGACCATTATAATAAAAAATCGACATGTTTTTCCTTGGGTTTCTTGTAAAAAAAATCCATTTCATTTTTTTTATAAGCGATTAGCTACGATTTAGTAATAGGCTTCTCTTGGCATCTTTTAGGACTTTTAAAAGCTGCACTAAATCAGAAAAAATACTTGATAAATCAAGAAATTAATCTCCAAGTTTTTCATCTGACAAACCAGTGTGTCTCCTTACATAGTAATGACACCACTCACTCGTGAAACCGTCACGTTATTAACCACGCGTCACGCGTTTTAAAGACACTATTCAAACAAGTCTCAGTTTTGTTGCGCAACAACCATTCATGATATTACCAGCCTTTTAATGACCTGGGGCAAAGGCCTCTTCTCATACAGAGAAGGCGCGAACTTTGATTGTTTTATCTAGACGGTTTGCAAATCTAGGGTCGTGTACCTAAATCTTAAATAAAGAAATAAAAAAATATCCTTGGTCAATTCACACACGGTCATCTGATCCCAAACTAGGCAGAGCTTGTAATAACCTTGTAGGTAACCAGACAACCGATAAACATACTTTTATAATTTACTAGCTTCTGCCCGCGGCTTCGCTCGCGTTAGAAAGAGACAAAAAGTAGCCTATGTTACTCTCCATCCCTTCAAATATCTCCACTTAAAAAATCACCCCAATCCGTCGCTCCGTTTTGCCGTGAAAGAAAGACAAACAAAAAACAGACAGACACACTTTCCCATTTATAATATTAGTATGGATAAATACATACATATTAATGATAAATTACACCCAGACACAGAACAAACAATCATGCTCATCACACAAAGTTTGTCCTGGGTGGGAATCGAACCCACGACCTCCGGCTTAGCAGTCAGGTTCACTAACCACTAGGCCCGTCAAAAATACTGTGGATATGCTTAAGAAATGACGATTTTTTAATGCAAACATTCATCTTTTATTCTGGGTAAAATAGAGATGGAATTTTACCCCGTAAGGTTGAATTTCAGGAAATCCTTTCTTAGTGTTGCTCATCAATAGTTTAAATTGAACCAATAAAGCAATTTCCACAGTTCATACGTTAAAACTCGGTTTTCACTTTTTTCATTTTGTTTGAATAAGTCCACGTTTCCTCGCCTGTCTGTCTATCTGTCTCTTCTTCACGTCTAAACCACTGAACCGAATTGAACGAAATTTGGTACAGATATAGTCAGGGACCAGAGAAAGGACATAGGATAGTTTTCATCCCGAAAATCCCCCGGGAACGGGAACTATTATTCCACGCGGACGAAGTTGCGGGCAAAGCCAAAGGACAAAATAAAAAAATAATAAAGATAAATAGTTTATTTTTTGTCAAAAACTAAAATTTTCAAAAACTGAAAAAGCTTTTAGTATTTATTAGAGCTTAATAGAATCCTAACCAAATACTAGGGGGAAACTATGACGGTTAGTGAAATATAAAAAGTCATCATAAGCGACAGGTCTTAATCAGTGGACCATCACGACACACTATTCTAGAAAATAAACAATTTCAAACTTTTGAACTTTCGCGTTTCATGTTAACACATATTATCACAACGGGTATTACGCATAACACAACCTCGTTTTTGCAAAGTCGGTTAACTCATCTGTGGATACAGTCAGCGTAGTGTGTAGACGGCCTAATATGGTAGAAAGTGAAAATAAGGGGGTAGATGAAGATTCATCGCCCGAATGCAGGGAGCTGTGACATCGCATCCTCAGTCTGCTTGCGACCACGACCTGTGCAACCAGGTCGAAATGTCAAGCCTTACAAGGTATTTATAATCACTTTTCGCGTTAATACCCGTTGTGATAATATGTGTAAACAATTTCAGTTGTTATTTCATCATAATTTTTCTGACGTCATTCCAACTTTTAATTTCCGATGTTATGTATTTTGGTCCTTATTCACCTACAATTATAATAATAAACATATTTTGAGTGGAAGACGTCATAGGGTAGCTTCTGCGCTCATTATATACGCACGGAATTATGCTTAAAGTTGAAAAGTTAGTTCCAAAGTTATTGTAACATGATTACAAAGCTAAATTTCATTATGAAATTATTAGCTTTCTTAACAATGGATGTTGAAAGTTTATGTGCGTCAATCGCATTTTTGAGCTTCTTCCGAAAATACTAATTATAACATCGCGGTAGTGTGTTTATTTTTTTAACTTTAATGCATAAAGGTTTAGGCATTCTGTCTTTCTAGGCTTTGTTAAATGCTTCGATAGCCTCGTAGTCGTAAACTCAATTATGTGTGCCTAATGATTATATTGGTTAAAACCGTCTAAAAATTCGGTTTGTAGTTTTGATTTTCGGCTATTCAGACAGACATAATTATAGATGTGTAATGTGTAAAGTCTCTCACTTTATTACACAAAGCTAGCTTTCTGCTGAGGTTTCGCCTTTCCATGAATGGAAGTTCGACAAACTTTACTTCTATAGGACCGAATTTACAAAAATCTTTTATTATTTTTAAATTACTCTTCACAAAGAACACACTGTCAAAGTTTCATGTCACTGGGACCAGCGATTTGGCCTGGTGACCAGACAGCCAGTCAGTTTACCATTTTATATGTATAGATTTAAAGATAGCATGTCACCTTGTAAAAAAAACCTTACGTATGCACTCTAAAGCTTTCAACTATCATAAGTGCTGATGGTTACCTAATAGCTGTCACCAACAGATTATATCTCGACTGATTAGTGCAGGCGTGGGTGATGCATGTGTCGTATTTAGGCTAGGTAACATTGCTCATAGTGTTGTTAGTGCGATCGCTCATGAACCAACATTGTTCATTATCATACATTTTCAATAACCTAACACAAACACAACAACAACAAATAGATTAAGAATAGTAAACACCGGCCCCATCGTTCGCTTAATATAAAAAAAAAACAAATATTGACGTGTTAAAGCGTTATGTATATAACCTATTTACAAAATAAAATATATGATTTTATTGATTTTGATTTAATGATCTTAAAAGAAAAAGAATTTTCTAAATCGGTCTAGCCATTTTCGAGTAAACCTCCTTTTTAAGTCGGTTAAAAATGAAGTAAGTAATTATAATGATGTACTCATGTACCGTGTATTGAGGGCATAACCAAATAACGGTTTTGGTTACGGTGTCTTATCTAACGTAATGAGTAATTTTATGATAAGTAGGCACAGTTTGCTGAACACATTATAATATTGTGCACCTTATAAACTACCTATATGTGTTTATAACACTCATGAGTGGGCGTCCCTAAACTATAGGGAATTCAATCTACTTTATTGAAACGGCTTCCACAAATTATTATTACATTATATCTATTTTTTTATACAAACATTACTTCAGTTCTATAAATTAGCTTATGTCCACAGAAAACATCGATTTTGTATGAAGTACCTATGCGTCCATTTAGTTTTTGTATAAAATAGTTGTATTCTATTTACCCGCTGTTAGCGTACCTATACCTACATTGGTGAAAGAAATTTTTAAATGTGTTCAATTGTTTTATACTGTATCCATTACAAACGAACAAAACTTTCCTTTTATAATATTTTTTTTAACTCTACTCCTGGGTAAAGGCCAATATAATGAATATACATTATTACTTTTAAACCAACACGATACCAAATGACATCATACGCGAACGTTATCAACGGACCAATAAATGGTATAAAAAAATTGTGTAAATTGAATCCTTGTTATCGTTCGTTGACCCCGTCGATAGCCTAGTTACCGTGCCGTTTGCGTAATGATACTGACCTTATTTTTGTTGGTAATATAGTTTATATACTTGTATATGTGTGGGAATAAATGAGTGTATTAATGGGAACACCAATAGCAGAAACGACACTTCTATGTACGGTTTTGTTTGGCTTGCGTACATTTGTTTGTTTGGATCAAATCTTGTGGTAGCTTTTTCGACTGCTTCTAGTAAACCGATTTTTATGAAAATTTGTACACACATTGAGTTCTCGTGACAATATAATTTTATGATTATTTTAACTTGAGATTCACAGCGGAAACTTTTCTTTTAATTTGACTTTCAACTTTGTCAATAAGTTAAAATAATATACTTGGGGTATCGACTTATCGGTTGATAGTTATATCATTCGAGACACAATAGAAAGGCAATAGCAGCCAGACAGCCGGCTGTCGGTTGGTCGTCAAAAGCAAACTGGGCAAACACTTTAGTAATTATAGAGTAGCCAATATTTTTTCCTAACTCCAATTACAATCCTAACACCAATTTAGAATCTCAACAAACAGTTGACATACAAAACAAATGATATAAACATTTTTCAAAAGTTACAGCTTCATGAAAACGGGTGTAATAATATTAAGTGAACGTTTACAGCCAGACAACAAAGAGGTTTCAATCATTTACCAGACGGCGGGGTACGAAATTTCATTTATATACTTACGTACTTATACATTTGAGTACATTTGTATGGTACGTATTGTTAAGAGGTATCGTTTAGATTAATTATTTGAATATACAGGGTGTCCCACGGCTATGCCACATGGAGGGAAAGTACCTTAAATATTGTAAATAGAACATTTTACTGAAAGAATACATTATTTGAATTTTAAAAACAATTTCAACTGCATTCATGAATAATTAAATAATTAAATGGTTGGGCCAGGAATCAAACTTGTTCCACGTGAAAAAACAATCATCCTGTAGTTTTATCATACCGATCGAAAGGTTTCATCATGAGGATTATTTTTATAGTGTCACAAATTAAAGGAAAATAGTGAATTTTAACATTTGATGTAAATCAATTTAGTGGATATTTACTTTTCACTAAGATTATACCGTCTAAGTTTGCCTGCCGGGGTTGCGGAATGTTTATAATAGTTACCGTGACTTTGGAACATAAAGGGCAATCGAAGGAACATGAGCGGGTTTTAGTCAGTAAAAGTCTGACACGCCCTCCCGCCGCACCCAGGACGGGAGCAGTCATTTGATGATTTCCCACTCACCAAAAAAAAAACCCTCAAAGTTTCATGTCTCTAGGACTAGCGGTTTGGGCTGTGCGTTGATATATCACTCAGGCAGTCAGTCAGTTTACTATTTTATGTATAGATTTATTTAAACAAAAATGAATTAGAAAATTACGCGTGTAACCTAAAATCGACTGGACCAATTGGGCTACTCATTAGTATCAAATATTACTTGAAGTCCGCGAAAAGTTTTAGCGATAAGAAAAATAAAAAAAAACACGTCCGAATCATCAAAAACCACCAGAAAGCAGGCAAATTACTTTGTAGGTTATTTATCAGTAAATAGGGGGCAGTCAGAAACCAGAAAGTCAATAAATCTATCCAATGGGTAATGACAACAGCGTAACAGACCAGTTACTGGGCAAAACGATACCTCGTTAAGTCTGACTGTCAAATTGTCAGACTTCTGACTATTTGCAAAGGGATCGCTTAAAGATGACCGGGTATTTTAAATTCTTAAAAAAAAACAAAACAAAAACAATCATAAAAAAAGATAAACCCACAATAGGAAGAAATTTAGTTCATAACGCGAAGTTACACGAGTTCACCGACCCTTATCGCCTAGGGAGTGTTATCATATGCTACGCCGCTACGGATTCGGGGGTCAACGGCCGCGTAGGCGTGCTACGACGGTTTACGTAACCGTACCATTATTAAGGTTTATTGTTCGTTGTATTATGTTTAATAGTAGAAATAGGGATACAATTATCTTTATTAGGTTTTTGTGTATGTTTGTCATTTATATAAAATGATAAACTGACTGATTGATTGACTGTGGATCTAACACGGTACAAACATCTAGTCTTAGTAACAAAACTTGCAGGGTGTGTTCTTTGCAAAGAGTAGGAAACCACTTAAGAATGATTTTAGGAAATTCTAATCCTAAAGCGGTAATCTTTAATAGTAAACTGATTGACCGATTGATTGAGTGTTAATATATCAACGCACAGCCCAAACCGTTGGTGCTAGAGACATGAAACTTGCAGACTGTGTTCTTTGTAAAGAGTAGGTAACTAATAAAATTGTATGTTTTTCCACGTAGTGCGACTAATCATGCTACCAAGGTATACCTGCCCACTTACTGACCCACTGACGGGCAAAGGCCTCTCTTCTCATACAGACAAGGCACGAGGATTGATCACCACGCTTGCTCAAGGCGGATTGGCGATTTGAGACTTATATATTCACTACAAGTCCAGGTACCAATATGGTACTGGTCCGGAATCGAAGTGACAACCTCTTTAATATTATTATGGTAATGACATAGAATCCTCAGTGACTGACGTAACAACGCAGAGCCCAAATTACTGGAAAGATTGTGATTTCAATTCCTGTATTGGACAAATATTTCAACAGGTAGTTTCACTTCTGATTTTTTGTTTTATGTATGTGTAAACACAACCAAAATAAACTATAAAACTTAAAAAAAAATGGTATTTGATAATTTACATAAATGAAGTAAAAGTTTCGTTCCTTCTTTGTAATTTTCTTTGGTTATCACAGGAGTTAATGATCCAATTAAAATGTATAGAAAGCTACATTAATTTCAAGTTTTATATAGGCTGTAAAACTTCAAAAAAGTCGCGGTTAAGAGTTCAATAAATCATAATCATTACAATTTTCTAGTTGCCAACCAATTATTTAAAATTCTGTATTCGCTTATGTAAAGAAGTGCGTTTACTTCGGTGTCAAAATACTTTTCTAATTATTTACTAATGTAACAAAACAATGACTAACATTTTAGGTATATAGACATTTTGAAAACAACTATTGTCTGTTATATAACAATCAATGACTAAAGTAATTTTTTTTTTCGGAAATCATCTAATGACTGCTCCCTGGGTGCGACGGGAGGGCGTGTCAGACTTTTACTGACTAAAACCCACTCATGTTCCTTCGATTGCCCTTTATGTTCCAGGGTCACGGTAACTATTATAAACATTCCGCAACATGACTAAAGTAATTAGAATTTTGGAAATACGGTGTTTCAGTATGTGCTGGGGTATTTTTTAACCCCCAACGCAAAAAGAGGGATGTTATAAGATTTGTGTGTAGTTTTTTCTTTTTAAAATAGGTTATTTAGCAATGGTTCTTAGTCATGTTTAATCAAAATCGTTTCAGCCTAAGCTAACTGGATTCAGCTAAATGCCAGTGTTTTCCGTGAAGCGACTACCCATCAGGCCTCCACAACCCACTTTCAGGGCAACACGATACCCTAGACTGGTCAGGTTTTCGAGCCTCTGACTACCCGTAACGACTGTTAAAGTACTACGAATAATAACCGGGACCAACAGCTTTACGTGCTTTCCGAGGCACGGGATGTCAGTGATGCCTTAGATAAACTTAAGAAAGTACATATCAATTGAAAAAGGCACATTGGTATTTGCCCGGATTCAAACCCTCCACCAGCCACTGCGGCACTAGCTGAACCTGGTAGTCAGGCTGGCCGGCAGGTAGGTAGGTAGGGGTCTAAATAAGCCAACTTCTGTTGCCCTAATCACGTCCAGGTTTTGAGGTAGGTAGTACGCTGGGAACACTGGCCTGAACCGTAGTACAGCCCTGCTCGGCGGCCCTGCTCCTTCCCAGGTTGCACTTTTAGGTCTTCAGCAGGACCTAGATAGCTCCAGATTGGGTCAGGTCGGACCTTCCACTCGCCGCCAGGTAGACAGTTGCGAAGCGAGGGTCTAAGGTGGAACTTAAATCCTGGAAGCGCAGACACAAGGCAAGCGTTAGCAGAGCTTGGACTACGTAGCCGAGTCCAAACGTCACAGTATCACCTCTTACACGTGAGGCGGGCCTTATCCACTGGACCATCACGGCACTTAAAAGTGCCTGTAGTTACTGGGTCGTAAAAAATAATTTACCACGAGGTTATTAATCGGTCTTGGAGCAACGAACTTATCGCCATTAAGTACACGTCTGCCACTCTTGAATCTTAACCATCACATCATTATCATCATTCATTTTCTCTTTACACCTGGTAAAATAACTGTGCTTGCAATTTCATGTGCATTCACATAGATAGAAACATGAAGTGATCTACAATTTCGCATAAATCATTTTATATGATTATATCCTAAATTAACATCCATACTAATATTATAAATGAGAAAGTAACTCTGTCTGTCTGTCTGTCTGTCTGTGTTACGCTTTCCCGCTTAAACTACTGAACCGATTTGAATAAAATTTGGTACAGATATAGTCTGGGACCCGAGAAAGAACATAGGATAGTTTTTATCCCGGCAATTCCGCGGGAACGGAAACTATTCCACGCGGACGAAGTCGCGGGCAGAAGCTAGTTTCCAATAAGACTGAAAGTTTCATAGATTACATTAGTTTATAAAACTCCCAATCCACAGTGCGACAAAAATTCATTAAATTAAACTTTTGAAACACTATTCAATAAGTTAACGACACGCCAAAAAGGGCAATAAAAGCTATTCGTTTGCGTCGCGCCGGGGGCAACGACTTTTACTGAAAGCTGAATTTTATTTCAGACAGGCTTGTGAAGTAAACGAACTTTCCCTTTCTAGGTACAGGGCCGGATTAGGGGAAGAAATAAGGGTTGAATTTAATACAAGAATATGGAATGCCTCTAACACGCGAGACATAAATGTAACCGGTGAATCACAAATAAACAATTTGATTTAAGGTGACCAGATTAAATTACATTTATTTCACGTAGTCGTTTTCTTACATTTCTAAGGATTTCTTCTGCATCGTGGATGCGTTTACACAACCAAATTAACCTATGAGCCTATGAGCATGTTGTTTGTAGCTCGGTAGTCGAACCCGGGACACTTAGAGCAATGACCAACCTACTTCTGTATTGACTTAATATCTATTTTAATATTATAAAGAGGAAATATTTCATTTTTTTTTTGTGATGGTTAAGTTCTGGAACTGACGACCGTTTTTAATATGGCGCTGTGTATATGTTCTGTTCTATTAAATAAATAAATAGAATGGGAGCTGTAACAAAAACTTAACGCGAGAGAAACTGCGGGTAACATCTATTCATTTATTAAGTAATCTTTGATGCAACTGCTTAGCAGCCTGACATGTTATCAGGCTGCTAACACCATTTTTCAAAATATGAAGCTGCATCTCTATCAAAACAAAATCTATTAACCTTTCAATGACCAAGCGACAGCCGGCTGTCGGGCTGCTATTGTCTTTCTAATGTGTCTCGAATCACGTGCGTTCTATGAATTAAAAACCATTCTTTATTTTATATATTACTAGCTTCTGCCCGCGGCTTCGCTCGCGTTAGAAAGAGAAAAAAAGTAGCCTATGTTACTCTCCATCCCTTCAACTATCTCCACTTAAAAAATCAAGTCAATCCGTCGCTCCGTTTTGCCGTGAAAGAAAGGCAAACTGACAGACAGACAGACACACTTTCCCATTTATAATATTAGTATGGATGACTAAGTGAGGAAACCAAACCTCCCAGAGGGCGGTCCATAAGGAAGAAGAAGAACTATTCAGTCTCAACACTACCTACATATAAGATATATGTATTTACTTTCCACCCGAATCCGTTCCCGCCGAAGGCCCATGCAGCATCCTAATCGATCGGCCGTTGACCCCTGAACTGTCTGTCCTAAGCAATAATATATACTTTACTAGCTTTTGCCCGCGACTTCGTCCGCGTGGAATAATAGTTCCCGTTCCCGGGGGATTTCCGGGATGAAAACTGTCCTATGTCCTTTCTCGGGTCCCAGACTATATCTGTACCAAATTTCATTCAAATCGGTTAAGTGGTTTAGGCGTGAAGAAGAGACAGACAGACAGACAGACAGACAGACAGACAGACAGACAGAAAGACAGACAGACAGAGTTACTTTCGCATTTATAATATTAGTAAGGATATACTTTGTTTATATACTCGGTCCTTGAACTTGGCGCGTTAGTTGCATATTATTGTTTTGACCGTGAATTTTAATGCGCTTTAGATTGGAAATAAATCTAAGTTATTTTTGGCGTTTTTAGTGTTTTCACTTTTATGGATGCGAATGTAGGTTCAGTGATATTGTTTGTCTATGTGGTTGCTGGTTCAATGTCAGGTAAGTGAATATGGCATTGAAATTTCTTGGTCATCACTCTCATCTGTGAAATTCTGAGCTTATTAATATGAATTTAATAAAGCTGATTTTTTTTTAAACTATTCATACTAACAAAATATATATATTATTGCTATAAATAGCCCGTTTATTGAGAGAATACTCAGATCATGATGTTATAAGTCTATATCTACACTAATATTATAAAGAGGAATACTTTGTATGTTTGTTTGTTTGATTGTAATGAATAGGCCCAAAAACTTTTGGACCGATTTTAAAAATTCTTTCACCATTAGAAAGCTACATTGCCCACGAGTAACATAGGCTATATAATATCACGCTATGTCCCACGGGAGCGAAGCAGTAACCAAAAACCTAATGTAACGTGGGTGAAACCACGAGGAACAGCTAGTGTTGTATATAAGCTATATATTACTATAAAATTTTAACAAAACCGATTTAGTAGTTTTGCTTAAAACAACCATCAATACTGTCAAACTTACGCATTTATGATATTAGTGGGATTATTCTTTACAATTCCTCATTAAAGTAAAATCCTAAAGAAATTTTGCAACTTTATATGCAAACTTAACATACAGATATGTCTGCCTTGAACAAACAAGTCTACGATCACAAAATGCCTTTATGTCGGGTATTCATAAATGCACAAAGGTTTGCGTCCTGCAATTCGTAGAATTGCCGAACAGGAAAACCGATTAAAATATTCTTTACTATAATCACTAGATCTTTCAGATCTGAAGTTTTAGACTGTATACATAACTAGCTTTTGCCCACGGCTTCGCTCGCGTTAAAAAGAGACAAAAAGTACCTATGTTAATATTTGTTTATAAAATATGTTAGTATATTAATAAGACAAAGAGCCTGTTACTCTCCATCCCTTCAACTATCTCCACTTAAAAAATCACGTCAATTCGTCGCTCCGTTTTGCCGTGAAAGAAAGACAAACATACAGACAGACAGACAGACACACTTTCCCATTTATAATATTACTTGCTTCTGCCCACGGTTTCGCTCGCGTTAAAAAGAGACAAAAAGTAGCCTATATTACTCTCCATCCCTTCAACTATCTCCACTTAAAATATCACGTCAATTCTTCGCTCCGTTTTGCCGTGAAAGAAAGACAAACATACAGACAGACAGACAGACAGACAGACAGACACACTTTCCCATTTATAATATTACTATGAATTAGACAGGCCTAGGGCTTGTTGGTCTAGTGGTTAGTGACTCTGACTGCTAAGCTGTAGGTCGTGGCTCGATTCCCACCAGAAAACTTCGTGTGGTGTACGTGATTGTTTGTTCCGTCTGAGTGTAATCTATAATATGTATGTATTTACAAATTATATAAATTCCAATTATCAACTTTTTTTTCTATTGAGCGTTATTGTACCTGACGTAATGGTATATAATATCAGCCTGTTGCTGTCTTATAGTTGGTTAAACGCCTCTTCTCATTCAGAGAAGTCACCGCGGTTGCTCTGTGTATTGGCGGTCTTAGATTCACATGGTCTGGAATTTCTTAAGATGTTTTCAATGTAAACTTTGGAAAGTGAAATAAAATATTCACATAGGGTAAGCTTACGCTTGCTGGATTCGAAGTTACAGCCTCTTGTTTTTTTTACCATACTCAGAGACTGTACTGTTCTCGAACCAACCCTCCGAAGTGTTTAACCTTTAACGATCAAGCGACAGCCGGCTGTCGCGCTGCTGTTGCCTTTCTATTGTGTCTTGAATCACGTGTGTTCAAGGGTTTTACCTCTTCATTTGAATTCTATTTATTTTTATCAATGTTTTGATAACCGTTACTAACGCATGTTATGTAGTGTTCAGCAACAAAGAATTATCCGTGATTGTCGCCTCCCGGTCGCATAAAACCAAATCATTTTATTTTTATTGCCGAAGCGATGCAAATATAACGCGTGGAGAGTTATGAAGATATAGAGTTGGCACTTGGCTAGCTTTTAAATCGAATATAGCAGCAACTTGAACCAGCCAAGTAAAATTTAGGTTAGGTGTTATTGTAGTCTATAAGTAAATAATTAATTGCGTGGCTTTAAAAAAATCACTCATTAGTTTGGAGATAAAAAAGGAAATATTCAATTGACAGCTGTTTTCATCCCAGGTAAATGGAAGGTTTTTCCTGCTTCTCAGTCATCAGTTATTTTTTTTCGACTAGTATCCATCACAGTCAGTGCCATATTACCAAAAGATAGTGGATTATTCCGATCTGTCACCCCGTTTTGTCCCCACGGGTGACAGATAGGAAAAAAAAGTTCGATTTGTCCCCCAGTTAGCAATGTGTGGAACACGTCTTCTTTACCCTCTTCACGCGACTGCGCGCCTAGTACTTTTGATTGATTTAAATACTCAGTATCTCAGTATTTTACCAACCCATGGGGTCAAAACGGGGTGACAGATCGGAATAACCCAAGATAGTGTCCTTTGAAGAACCATACCTAATTAACCTCTCGACGACCAAGCGATAGCTGGCTGTCGGGCTGCTTTTGTCTTTCTATTGTGCCCTAGAATCACGTGTGTTTGAAGCATCAAACCAAGATAATCCTTAAACTCCATCTAGAAAACCAAAACCTACATAGCCTTATAAAAACTATTAAAAAATTCTTTACTTTTTAGTTTGATTCCTAACTCAAAATGTATTTATGGCTGCATGTGTGTTAAGGTAATTTTATGAGCCCATGCAGCCTGAAATAAAGTTTTTATTTATTTATTATTTAACACTAAATCCCTCTTCACAATAAACAACAAATGCTGGCCACATCTATGACAATAAAGAGTCTATAGCAGTTAGATCAACGGCCGCGCGCCCTTGCCCCCACCGTCTCTTATGTAAAGCCAATGCACAGGGCTTGTGCGCGTTGTATATGACGTCACGTAGTTAGTTAAGATTTTTAAACTGAGAACCAAAAAAGATAACAAAAGAATGGCGGTTATATACTCGTAGATCTATCGGCTAAAAGATTTTTGAACTAAGAAAGAAAATAACAAAAGAATAGCGGCTTTCTGGACCTAACGGTCGATTTTAGAAAATTGGCTATAACTAATTTCCATTCAACAAATCTTATTTCTGCCTCGAAACTAGCACTAGAGGGTGTACCTACGTGCATTAAAAACAATTAATAATAAGTAATTCATAGAATCCATACTAATATTATAAATTGGAAAGTGTGTGTGTCTGTTTGCCCGTATTTCACAGCAAAACGAAGCGACAAATTGACTTATTGTTTAGGAGAGAGATAGAAAGTGACATAGGCTCCTTGTCTCTTCTAAAGTGAGCGAAGCCGCAGGCAAAAGCTATTCAATAAATATGGTAAAATAGTAAAGGTATTACGTTCATATTCATAATGTAATTGTAACACTACTTGTTTACCATATACTGATGTAAAATAATACTTTCAAATCCAGTCCTAAAATCTTCTCATCTCTTACATATTCATGCTGTCATGCTGTGGTGGATGCAGCAATATGAAGGGTCGAATTTAGTCAAGGAAAATCAAGATCAAAGTGGCTTCTTTATTTCTTGCATAAGTTCTTATAAAAACCCAGTTACATATCCCTAATAGCCTCTGACGCATATCAATGGAACCTACCATTAATACTCCATCTGCATTCGTCAGAACATTGATTTTATCTCATTACTGATGCAAGAAAATCATGCGTAATTCTTTGAATATCATAGTAATAAGAACCTTTTGTGTAGCACACGTTAAAACCCAGCATATTAACGAATGGAAATTGGTTTAATGTAATACCTATTAAATAAATATAATATTCTTTTTTTTGGACCTTAAAGTATTCTTATTATTCACTAAACTAAAACCCTTATTTTTAATTTGTCAAGGGTGTATGTTTAATAGGCGTAGAAAGAGCGTGTGTATTGTCTGAACCTACAACCTCATGGATGATGGGACGGCTGAGCCTATGGGTCATCACGAATTCAAGATATGTGAGATAATTGATTGACCTGTTGTCTAGTGCTTAGTGATTCTGATTGCTAAGCCGGAGATCGTGGGGTCGATTTCCAATCAGGACAAAAGTTTGTATGATGAGCTGTGTTCTATGTCTGGGTGTAATTTATCTATTTTATGTATGTCTTCTTCTTCTTTCTGCCCTTATCCCATTTTACTTGGGGTCGGCGCAACACGTCTTTCTCCTCCATACCAACCTGTCACCCGTCATGCTATCACTTACCCCTTTCTCCTTCATATCATTCTTCACACATTCTTCTTCAGTCTTCCTCTCCTCTTCCAACCTTCTACATTCATACTCATAACTGTCTTAACTATATGCGTCTCATCCCTCCTCTTAACATGCTCATACCATGACAAACGATTTCCTTACTTATCCCTTATACCCCAACTTATCAGCGATCGGTGCTACTTTCAAGCTTCCTCTAATATATTCATTTCTCACTCTATCCATTCTAGTCACTCCACACATCCATCTCAACATTCTCATCTCTGATTATCATCTCTTTTATAAATTATAAACCTGTGTATATTAGATGTCTGGTAACCATAGTACAAGCGCTACTTAGTTTGAGATCAGATTGCCGTTTGGAAGCTGTCTCTATTTATTTTATGACAATATTAAGGTGTTAAGTTTACACAGGACCTAATGCAAATCAAAATAACACACAGAAAACTTAAGTACTTTTCGTCAATATTTTGGGTAATGAAGTACCTACTTAACAGAATTTGTAAGTAGGTGACACATGCGACCTTTTAGTCTGACAATAACGTTTAAGAATAATAACTTATTTAGTACTTGTTAAGTTTAAAGTATCACATTACTGACTTCATGCTTGCTTGAGACGATGCAAGTCTAGATATTAATAAAATAAAGTCAATGATTTTTTAATTGATTTTTTGAGGTTTCGTCATAGTAGGATAGTATTTCAGAAAACCTTTTAGAAGAGTTCAATGATCAAGGAGTGTGGAAACTAAAATTATTAGACTATCCATCATAATCTACCTATATAATATATAAAAGAAAGTCATGTTAGTTACACATTTTATAACTCAAGAACGGCAAAACCGATTTGGCTGAAAATTAAAAAAAGTAAATAAAAAAAAAACCAGGGGACGGACATAGAATACTTTTTATCTTATTTTTTTAGTATTCAAAAATCTAATATAACGCGGGTGAAACCGCGGGGGACAGCTAGTATAATATAAATAGGAAAGTGTATGTCTTTGTTTGTCCGTCTTTTACGGAAAAACGGAGCGACAATTGACGTATTTTTTAAGTGGAGATAGTTGAAGGGTTGAAGAGTGACATAGACTAACTTTTGTCTCTTTCTAACGGAAGCGAAACCGCGGTTAAAAGCTAGCAAGTATGTAACATACAAAATACTAGAACAGCATCTTATTAAATAATGAAAATGAGTAATGGAAAAGTCTCGGAAATCCGTACTAATATTATAAATGCGAAAGTAACTCTGTTTGTCTGTCTCTTCTTCACGCCTAAACCGCTGAACCGATTTAAATGAAATTTGGTACAGATATAGTCTGGGACCCGAGAAAGGACATAGGATAGTTTTCATTCCGGACATCCTGGGAACGGGAAGTATTATTCCACGCGGACGAAGTCGCGGGAAAAAGCTAGTCTCATATATGCCTCCAAAAAACACTCTAACCACTACTTAAATACATGAAAGATATCACTACCAAACTATTACGTCATAAAACAAATATGGCGCCGACCTTACATAATTATACCATTTATTAAAAACTACCCAAAAATCAAAAAATTAAAAAATTTCTTGCTGGTATTCCAATAAAAATCTCTGAATACTCCCTAGTAAGTTATCCATACTTATGAATACACCACATTGGTGGCTTTATAATAATAAATGTTTCCATTTTTCTATATTCCCGCGAAAAGCCACTAACTTATAGGTACTTAAGGGTTTCGGCCAAGTTTATTGACCCTAGGGCAAAGCCCTTGGAGTTACGAGTCGTCGTATTTCACGCAAATTATTTAGGAATGGCATTTTTCTTGATATTGAAAGAAACCTTTTTCGTGGAATACTGAAATCCGTTCTATATTATTTAATACTAGCTGCTGCCCGCGACGTCGTCTGCGTAAAGGCTGTAACTCCGTACCCCGTGGGTGATAGCGTGATAATATGTATACGTAGCTTACAATTATGTTGACCTGACCTCTTGGTAATATTCATGCAAAATTTTAAGTAAATCCATGCAGTCCTTTTAGAGATTAGCCCGGACATACATACAGACAAACAAACAACAAAAGATATTTAACGTTCAAGCGATTTTTTTTTCTACATTTCACGATATAAAAAATATTAACGATTGTGAATTGTTACAAAACTTCTCTGTAAACTACGTTTGTAGTTTTTCTCTCAGCAGCCAAAATATACAGAGAATTAGGAGTGGCAGGCCCGTGTGAGAAGCAGCTCGTCCTGAGGTCGACACCCGCAGCCTTCAGCGTCTGCCCCTGCGACTTGTCATGGTGAAGCACACACTCACAGGGAACTGCACGCGTTTGAATTGGAAGAGGTAGTTGTGCGGTATGAGAGGAATACGTGTTATAAACACTGCATCGCCGACGCCACAACCAGTCAGAATTTCCACTTCAATTATATTCCTTTGCAGTGAGATGACTTTGAGCCGGGTCCCGTTACACAGCTTCGGAGGGGACAGGTTCCGAAGAAGCAAGATTGGGCCGCCGACCTTCAGCTTGATGGTGTGCGCTGGAAGTCCACTTGCTGTAAGGGAGTTTAGGAATTCTACGGGATAATGTGTGGCTTCATCTTGAGTGTTTATGGACGTATAAACTACTTCGTTTCCATCAATTTCCGAGACATTGCTTTCGTTGATGGCTGCAGCTTGATCATTTTTGGGTGTTAAAATGGCTCGCTGGCACACCCAAGAATTCTGTTGGTTTGGTATTCGACTGATGTCCCCATACTCACAACAAATGAGTTCTTCTAAGGAGGCCACCACTCTACCGAGAGACTCTGGGAGCACCACCTGTTCACCTCTTTCCTCTGGTAGAGTGCCTTCGCCGAGACTTAGAGGAACATCTGAGAATTTTTGGGCACATGGATTGCCTCCGAGCTGAGCTCGCATATTGATGGTCAAACGCAGCCTATGAATTTGTCGACTGGGACTGTCACTGACGCTCGCCTCTGCTAAGGGTGTCCGTACTAAAAACATGAAATTGATGAAGAAATGATCATCATCATTAAACCGACTTAAAAAAAAGTGGTTCGACCTGTTTGTATGGGTGTTTGGCTGAGCCGATTTTGATGCGATTTTCAGTAAAGTGTTCGTTACATTCTGGGGAATATAACAGTAATAGATTTAACCGACTTCAAAAAAAGTAGGTTATCTATTCGACCTGTTTGTATGCATGTTTCTCCACCTTCATCGTGTGGAGATACTCCCAGCTTAAGTTATTTTATACATTGAAATCAGTGATAACTTTGATTTCCACATCAGATGTTTCTAATCTTCAATCTTATAAACCAGGAAATGCCTATCAGACCGAACAACTTTTGCTAAGACATCATTCTTATTTAATGTGTTATGGTGTACTTGGATGCTTGGAGTTCCACATTAGATGTTCTAGATCTTTAATTTTATACGTCAACAACAGAGAGTGCTCATCAGGCTGAATAACTTTTGCTAAGACGTCATTCTTATATTTATGTTAGGTATAGTGTACGTAGCTGGGCTCATGGAAGTCCACAACTGGTGCTCCAGATCTTCAATTTTTATACGTCAACAGAGAGTGCTCATCAAGCTGAACAACTCCTGCTAAGACATTATTCTTATGTATGTTATAGTTTAGCTGGGCTCATGGAGTTCCAGCTCAGATGTTCCAGATCTTCAAGTTTATTCTCTCAACAGAAATTGCTTATCACGTGAAGCAGTTTTTGCTATGATACCATTTTTGTATCTCTTATAGTTTAGCTGGTCTGTTGCGGTCCTGCACCAGGGGTTCAAGTTTTCAGGATAAGTTATAGCCCATATATCGCCCAGTCTTAATACCTAAACAACAAAACAAAATCATTGAAATCCGTTGAGTACTTCCGAAGATAGCTGCTGCCCGCGACGTCGTCAGCATGAAGACTCCAGCTCCTCCCCCGTAAATGATAGCGTGATAATATGTAGCCTATGTTTTGACCCGACCTCTTAGTAATATCCCTGCAAAATTTGAACTAAATCCATGCAGTACTTTTTGAGTTTATCCCGGACATACATACAGACAAACAGACAAACAGACAAACAGACAAAAATTCTAAAAACTATATTTTTGGCTTCGGTATCGATTGTAGATCACGCCCCAAGAATTCTTTTAAAAAAATATTCAATGTACAGTTTTGACTTTCCTACGATTTTATTATATGTATAGATTATAAATGCGAAAGTAACTTTGTCTGTCTGTTACGCTGAACCAATTTAAATGAAATTTGGTACAGATATAGTCTGGGACCCGGGAAAGGACATAGGATAGTTTTCATCCCGAAAATCCCGCGGGAACGGGAACTATTCCACGCGGACGAAGTCGCGGGCAGAAGCTAGTATGTTATATTAAGGTCTACGAAGATTTGTGTTATCTGTTATCTTAGGCGTAATTATTTTAAGGGGTATACAGACATCGAACTCCACAAAAAAAAACAGTATGTATTAACAACAAATTTCAAAAAATTTAAACTAATGGTACTTAAATCTAGATTTGTTACCGGATTAATACCGACTTTTAAATGTCTAAAGGAATAAAAATGTCATGATGATCCAAGGTTAAGATTCTTCTCTACATTAGGTCGGCGTTCGAATCCGGGCAAATAACACTGTGACGTTTTCATTACTTATCTCTTAGACATGACAGACATTGGTGAAGAAAAACATCGTAAGGAAACCTGGAATTTAAATTAGTAAGTCTGAAATTGTCAATTCGCCTTAAGCAAGCTTGGTGGTCACTACTCGTGCCTTCTGTGAATAAGAAGTCCAATAGTGGGACACAGGGCTGGACTAATCTAGTTTGTGACGGAATTAAGAACCTTTCACAAGTCAGAATAAAGGTCAAAATACAATGACTGATTCAAACTTCAGACTATTTTTGTAACAAAATGGATGTTATTTATTAGAATATTAGGTACATCATGTCATATGTTTCCGTCATTGTTATACAATGAACTGTGTGTCATATACCTCATCGTTAATCTAAATATGTATATAGTTACAAATGAGTTTCATACAAAAGAATTTGAACCATTAACCTTCGCCAGTCAATAACCTAGCCATTTTGTAAGAAAACGAAATTAAAAATTTATTACGATCAGAAATTAACTTTATGCGACAGGTAATAATGTCATCGAACTTGTTAACGTACTTTAACCTTGAATAAATAATAAATAAATATATTAAGACAACTCACACACGGCCATCTGATCATTAAATAGTCATTCTGTACTATGGTAAACAGACAACTGATATACATACTTAAATAATTCATAAAACATACACGTTATAAACAAATTACAGCCAGACAACACAAACAATCATAGGCATCACACAAGGATTTATCCTGGGTGGGAATCGAACTCACGACCTTCGGTTTAGAAGTCAGGAACGGGTCAAAACCCACTAGATCAACAGGCAAGTCAACCTTGAAAACAGTGTAAATGTTATTTTTTATGTTCAATTTATGTACTGAAAAATTGGAATGATAATGGATTGAGTCAATGTTTTTCATGGTATTGATTACAATGTTTTTTAGAACTTATATTTTTGTGTTAAAGAGGAAACTCTACAAGTCCGTGACGTTTCTTTATTTATTCTATACTAGCTTCTGCCCGCGGCTTCGCTCGCGTTAGAAAGAGACAAAAAGTAGCCTATGTTACTCTCCATCCCTTCAACTATCTCCACTTAAAAAATCACGTCAATCCGTCGCTCCGTTTTGCCGTGAAAGAAAGACAAACAGACAGACAGACAGACACACTTTCCCATTTATAATATTAGTATGGAAGTATGGATATCGATTTGTTGAGTTTTGAAGAAGATGGATGAAAAAAGTTTGCATGTAGCAGAGATGAGAATGTTGATAGATGTGTGGAGTCTAGAATGGATAAAGTGAGAATATATATTATATTATAGGAAGTCTGTAAGTAACCCAAGTAATAGAAAAGTTGAAAGGAAAGCGTTTGGGCATGTGAGTGGTGAAACCCACATAGTTAAGACAATGATGAGCATAAACCTTTTAACGACCAAGCGACAGCCGGCTGTCGCGCTGCTATTGTCTTTTTATTGTGTCTCAAATCACGTGTGTCCGAAGGTTTAATATATTGAGAAATTAAAAAAGAAAAGGTGGATAGAATGCTATGAAGGAGAAAGAAGTGAGTGACAACACGATGGTTGACAAGACGACTTTTATTAGTGTAAGAACTTGGCAAAGGAACACTAAATAACTGCCAATATAATATTTAATCAAATATTTTACATACAATTGAGTAAACACGTTTAACGGTATTATAACCTCAAAACATAATAACAACTGTCAATGATAACCGAAGAGATGTTGCTCACGCTGTATCCGCCAAAAAAGTGAACGATTCAGGCTAAGTGTCGTCCCACCAGTATTGACAGCCTACAAAAAATAGCGAACTTTAACTCTGTCACAAGTCTTTTAAGCAAATAAATCGACTAACACTAAAATCATCAATTCCACTGACATCAGAATAATCACATTATCTATCTCTAAACAATTAAATGTCAAACTCTAATACCTATTCGTTAAAATGTGTAGCGACAACATTTAGATTTACTTATTTAGCTCTGGTCATGTATTAATGAAAAACAAATCAAACTAACGTGTTTACTAATTCACTATTATTCAACGCAGTAACACATTCGATGGTTTAAATCTTCAATACATAAAATATTTTACCTCAATTCAGCTTCAGTAATCTCTCATTTGAGCGATTTTCCGTATTCAGACAATCCTTGGGCAATTAATATCAATGGATATTCATGGTATTAATTAATAGTTGTCGTAGGTTTCAGTTTAATGGATTTAATAATTAATGAAGTTATAGGCACGGGACTGGTCCAGTTACAATATCCTCATATTATCTTTGTTTTCAATACCTAATGTGTTCTCTGACGAAAATTACTGGAATTTATAGGTAATTTAAAATATTGTGGGTTTATTCCCAATTCCTGTTGATGATACCACGAGTACTTTTTGAGGATATTAATTAAAGTTAGCTTTCTCAGAACTTATATCGTAATTATGTAAACAACTTAAAATTATGTTTACGAAATACACTTAGTACTTAATTTACATAATCAACTTATGGAAAAATAAGTGTACAATACATTAAAAATAAATAAAATTACATGTTCATTGTATTATTTAAAAACAAAGTATTTATTAATATATGCGCAATCCACAGTTACAAAACGCACTTCATAAACACACACACACTCACATAACACAGTACAGGACACAGGATATTGGTGTGCATGTGTGCGTATGATTAACATAGATCACAGTACATTTTTCCCTGAAATCTGTCCATGTGTGTGTCCGTACACTGTAAACGTACTAACGCTCTGTGTAAACTTTGTTTACAACCAGATTAAAGTATAGATAGAAATATGCCAACAATTTTAAAAGCTTTTAATACTGTAATGAAAGTAGAAATCTATACAAAGATTTGTTAGTGTGTGTGCAGACTGCAGTTGAACGCACTGGTCGTCTTTGTTCCCATGTGTGTGTGCACCCTTCTCGTCTCGACATTTTTAAATCTGCGGTCGAAATGCTAACACCCTCTTTAGCATTTAATCTTTAAGATTGAAATTGCTGTATCAGTTGTTTTTGAAACTGCATGCGTAAGTTGGTGAATTTATTTTGAATCACATAGTGGTTATGCAGTGTATGCATGCAGTGTGTATGTGTGAGTTCACCTTGAAAAGCGCCAGTTCTTTGTGCAATGGGTTATTCGGTTAATGGCACCAAGCAAGTCAATGGCGCGGACGCTTTGTACCGTCAGCAGATGTGTCCAGACAATATGATAGATATAATTAATATTGTTTTTATTATGATACTAGGTTTTAATAATAGATATACCTGTGACTGACTCGTTGCAGTCAACTGCTTTGTTTTGCTGAGGAATGAACATGGCTTAGCTAGCTTACAGTGTAAAAAAATACATTTATTATCCTCGACAAAATCATAGGTACTTATATTACAAAAAATGTAGTTACAAATGTTCTCTACTAGGATGTTCTCCAGCTCTTTGTCCGTCCTGAAGGTAAGAGTAACAAAGTGCTAAAGTATGAGAGTGCTGCGGTTATACTTCAATCTAGCGCATTACATCAAATGCAGTTCAATAGCTAGCCATGACAGCGTAAAAGAAAAACAGACAAGAGTTCTGTGTTCTTCTGTTCAGATGGAGTTTCTTGCCCATTCTATGAAGTTTCTTGCCCATTCTCATCCATATAAAACTACCTTTTGGAATGGGCGACTAGAACTAGACTAGAATCAACATTTTTTTTATGTAATTGGCGTTCCGAAGTGCCTCCATGCTCTAATGGAAATAAACGTTTTGACTTTTGACTTTCTCATCTTCTATCTACTATATAAAAATAAGTCGGGTTTTCCTTTCTGACGCTATAACTCCAGAACGCACGAACCGATTTCCACGGTTTTGCATTCGTTGGAAAGGGTTCGGGCTCCGTGAGGTTCATACCAAAGAAAATTCAGGAAAATTTTAACATCCACGCGGGCGGAGCCGTTGGCGACCGCTAGTTAGTAATATGAGTATGGATTAATTTTATTAAGTTACGAATAATACATATAATTGATATGGTATTTTACACCATTATCAACTGAGTTACTTTTTATGAGTTGTCAAAACGCGTTTCTTCTATAGATTTTGAATAGCAATGTCACCTTATGACGTCACTAAGTTTACAACTCAATTAGCTAACTATTTTTTGATTTCAAAGAAACTAAAAATCCAATTTTACAGTAAATTGTAAATGAAACATTATAACATAATAAACAGAATAACATTATCCACAGACATCTATCCATTTTTCTTATAATTAAAATATTCAAATAATTATTTTATGTTACTTCATAGCTAGACTCCTGATTTCAATTTTAAGTAGGTAAAACTCAACTGTAATAAATATATATTATTTGTGGTTTTGTAATGTTCGTTGGTAGGTTTTAAAACAATGCTATTTTAAACCGCAAGATGGTATTGTCTATATTAAATAACAATCGTAATAAGCCGACCCCGGAAAACCTTATCTTAGGTTCAAAAAGTTGGGTTTAACCCCAGTGCAGTTTTCCATATAAAGTATAGGGAAATATACGTTAAAATTGGTATTTTTATAGGTTTTAGGTACTCTTTAGCTCTTGCCAAAGACTTACTCAAAAATATCACACCATTATTCTATTTCAATTCAAAAATATCACAATAATTCTCTAAAACAAAATTAACATCACACAACACACAAAAAAACAAATTTACATAGCCAACTTTTTATCGATCACTTAATTACTCTTTATCCCTTTCCAAACCTTATTCAAAAATAACACAATAATTCTCAAAAAAAAAACACAAAGTAAAGGTTTTTAAATTCTCTGTATACCTCATTCAAAAATATGACAATAGTAAAAAAAAAAAAAACAAATTTACATAGCCATATTTTTATCGAAAACTCAATAACTCTTTATTCCTTAAAGCCTCATTAAAAAACTACATAATAATTGTCATAAAAAAACCAACATTAATTTTCTCTGCTACCAGTACGTAGTCTCAAAATACCGGGCGGACCGCACACTGACGCACGCGCAGTTGAGGTAGGACCGCGCTGTTACAGCGGATAAGGTGTTAATATAACGTACCGGGGATAAGTATACACGTTTTGAATATTTGAGGAGATGTTTTATTTAATTTTTCCTTAAATAACTATCTACTACTAATCATCATCATCTCCCTAGCCTTTTCCCAACTATGTTGGGGTCGGCTTCCAGCCTAACCGGATGCAGCTGGATACCAGTGTTTTACGTGGAGCTACTATAGACCTCCACAACCCAGTAACTGGACGACACGATACCTCTTGGTTAGACTGGTCAGACTTTCTGGCTTACCCGTAACGACTGTCAAAGTTCCACGAATGACAACCAGGACCAACGGCTTTACGTGCTTTCCTAGGCACGGGATGACGGAATGTCAGTGATGTCCAAGATAAACTTTAGAAAGTACATATGAATTGAAACAGTCACATTGACACTTGCCCGGATTCGAACCCACAACCTCTTACACGAGAGGCGGGCCTTATCCATCACGACACTCAGCAGTGGCAGTGGCAGTGAACCATCACGACACTCTAATACTAATAATCTACTTACTAATAATACTAGGCTACTATTTTTATATTTTTTAATGTTTATGTATACTAGCTGTCCCCCGCGGTTTTACCCGCGTTATATCAGATTTTCGGTTACTAAAAAAAGAAGATAATAGTATTCTATGTCCGCCCCCTGGTCCTAAGCTACCTCCCCACCAATTTTTAGCAAAATCGGTTCTGCCGTTATTGCGTTATAAAATGTGTAACTAACACGACTTTCTTTTATATAAATAGATTAATATTTAAAAATGTAATTTATATACTAAAGTTTAAATAAATGGACTAATAACTACTAATATACATATATAAAATGGTAAATTGACTGACTGTTGTTATATCAACGCACAGCCTAAACTGCTGGTCCTAGAGACATGAAACTTGGAGGGTGTATTCTTTGTGAAGAGTAGGTATCCACTAAGATAGGATTTTAGGGGATTCGACCTTCAAATGTAAAATAGTGGTAGGAAGTTCACCACGCGGCAGATAGCTAGTACACATTATAAAATGTTTGTCTGTCAGTTTGCTGATCCATGACAGCTAAACTATTGAACCGATTTTGATGATGTTTGGTACTTGTTGCGGAATGTTTATAATAGTTACCGTGACCCCGAAACATAAAGGGCAACCGAAGGAACAAGAGTGGGTTTTAGTCAGTCAAAAGTCTGACACGCCCTCCCGCCGCGCCCAGGACGGGAGACGTCATTTCATGATATCCCACTCCCCAAAAAAAAAATGACTTTTGGTACGTTGTAAGTTTTAATCCTAATAATGGTCATTTGCTACTCTTTAATTTGTGACTTAATACTTCCGCGATGGTGGAAACGCCGAAGCCGCGGGCTAAAGTTATAAATTAACTTAAACATTTTCTAATAATTATGAACAAAGTTAAAATCAAATTAATACAAGTCAATCACATGTAAAGAATTGATTATGGTACAATAATTATGATCCTAAAAGATGTTACGTTAATTTTTGTTATTAACCCATGAAAAACTAAGAAGGTAGTTTATATTTATAAAAAATAATTGAATCTAGTGGTTCCTTTTAACCGTAGTTTCATATAAAGAAAGAATGGATAAATAATCCATACCCACGTTTACTGGTAATCGACGCATTTGAAAAAAAAAAACGCTATTTTGGTCACAATCATTGATATTTCAATTAACAAATTAGTGTTAATACTAAAATTAGACAAGGTAACCACAAAATATAACATTCAATGGATAATTTAATTTATAATGCATTAGCAACAAATAATATTAATAACAGTTACTGAATGGTTGATTATTAGTAGCACTAAGTGCCGAATACATTATTCCATGAATTTTAAATAGATAAAGCCTACCATTGTTCAAAAGGCTCTTTTCTATCAATCAATCAATCATTTATTATTTGTAAAACAAAGGTAACAAAAAAATACAGATCTCATACAAAGAGTGCATCAACGCTTGCTTGGATTGGCGACTTTTTCTAGATAAATAGCAGTGGGTTGGCGACTTTTTCTAGATAAATAGCAGTGGGTTGGCGACTTTTCCTAGATAAATAGCAGTGGGTTGGCGACTTTTCTTAGATAAATAGCAGTTATCTATAAAAAGTCAAATATTAAGTTAAAAATATTATAAAGCTAAAAAGTTTTTTGTTTAAGTGATCGCACTAATTTCAAGAATTACTGTTCCGCATTGACTAAACTTTGTGTTAGATAGCTCATTATTAGAGACTAGCTTTTGCCCCCGACTTCGTCCGCGTGGATTAATAGCTCCCGTTCCCGGGGGATTTCCGGGATGAAAACTATCCTTTGTCCTTTCTCGGGTCCCAGACTATATCTGTACCAAATTTCATTCAATTCGGTTAAGTGGTTTAGGCGTGAAGAAGAGACAGACAGACAGACAAACAGACAGACAAACAGACAGACAGACAGAGTTACTTTCGCATATATACTATTAAGTACGGATAGCTATATTAGGTGTCACGTTCCCTTACTACAGGCTCTGTATAGTTTGGGACCAGATATCTGATCCCAAACTACACCAGTCGCAAAAAAAAATTGTAATTGAACAGCCAGTATCAATTAGGTTTATCCCATGAATTGTTATTTTGGTACTCGTGTAATTCCACAAAATACTTATCTGTTCTCGATAAAATATTATTTGCAAATTAAATTGAAGGAAAATGTGTATTTTTTGGTCATTTGTGGTTGTGGCAAAACTATTATTAAAATAAGTTCGTGCAACAGACAAATAAGGTTGTCATATTGTGTATTTTATTTTTACTGTGTTATGATGGACCTGTGGGTGAAACGCTGGCTTGTCATGCATGTGTCACACCATTATTATTATTTTTTTGGTGAGTGGGAAATCATCCAATTGCATCAGTATTGTAGTTGTTACTTTTTTAATTAGTATTAGCAATCCGCAGCCATTTTATTCACGTTAAGTTAGGTCTTCGGCTACTGCTCCCGTCCTGGGTGCGGCGGGAGGGCGTGTCAGACTCTTACTGACTAAAACCCACTCATGTTCCTTCGATTGCCCTTTATGTTCCAGGGTCACGGTAACTATTATAAACATTCCGCAACATGTGTCACACCATCGATTTCAAACTCCGAGATACTATGATAAATTGCGTCACAAACATAAAAGCACTTTTTGACCGACCTGTGAACCAAACTTAGAATCTCACCAGTGGCGCTTCCGACAGTAAAACAGATTGTTTATTTATTTTATTTCATCATCATCTCCTTAGCCTTTTCTCAACTATGTTGGGTCGGCTTCCAGCCTGATCGGATTCAGCTTGACACCAGTGCTTCACGTGAAGCGACTGCCTATCAGACCTCCACATAGACTGGGCAGACTTTCTGGTTTACTCGTAACGACTGTTGAGGTTCTAGGAATGACAACAGGGACCAACGCGTTGGTCCCGGTTGCAGCATCAGCATTGTAGTTGTTACTTTTTTAATTAGTACTAGCAATCCGCAGCCATTTTATATCCACGTAAAGTTAGGTCTTCGGTTACGGCTCCGTTCCCGTGGGGAACAGCGTGATGTTATGTAACCTATGTGATATTTTATTAGAGTAATTATTTTATTTATTCAAAAATAAGCTTCATCAAAATCCAATCACTAATTTTAGATGAAAGAGTAGAAAACCTCAATTTATCCTCATAAACATTCACATTTCATTTATTAAAAGGATACTACAATAAAGAAAATATTTTTCACCACCTACTTTGATTTTTCCAACATAAAAAGAAAGCGCATAAAACCAATAAATTTTTCAACAAAACGTTTTTAACCTCTCTTCGTTGAAAAAGTAATGCACAATTTCTCCGAATAACGGAAACGTGTTGTGATTGGTCGAAATATAAGTTCACGGTCCGGTTGATTGCTGCGCCGGCGCATGTTTTGGTGTAAAATATGACACATGTGCCAATTCAAAAGTGTTTTAGTGTAAGTTGATGGCCTTGCAAGGACACTGTTATATTTTGGAGAAAATGCAGGTGGTTTTATATTTAAAAGATTGGCTATTGATCTTAAATTGTGACTGGCTTTATTTTTGGAGGTCGTCACTACTCCGTTAGTCACGGGTATGATGTCCTGGGTTATGCAAAGTGATATTAGACTTTCTTTTAGCGACTTCTGTATAAGTCAGGAGTCTGGAAGTCGGCGGAGAGACACTCATGACTCGCAAAGCCGTTGGTACCATTAGTCATTTGTAGAGCTTTGACTGTTGTTACGTAATATGAAACTAGACATCTTACTAAGGGGGTTCGTGTCACCCAATGGGTTGTGTATATAGTCAGATAGATCTTAGCTCTTTGTAAAATGTTGGTTGTGGTCTCCTTGAGGTTGGTCTCCTTGTAAAACTGCACTTGGTTAACCTTTCAACAACCAAGCGACAGCCAGCTGTCGCGCTGCTATTGTTTTTCTATTGTGTCTCGAATCACGTGTGTTTGAAGATTTAAACTCGAAGTATCTAACGTAGTATATAAAGTTTGACATGTTTTTTTTGTGTGTTTCCAAGGGTAGGTACACGATGGAATCTATTTATAGACTTTGAGTCATGTGTAGACAAGGTAAAAGGCTAGGAAAATAAGTTATTTATAGAGTCGAAACAAAAGATTTACCTACTAAACTACATCTCTAACAAAATATGCAAATATTGTCAAGACATGGAAATAAATATTTGTCTTCACAATCAAGAGTACTTTTTGCATTGTAACAAATAACTCGTTAAGGCATGGAATTGAACATTGCTGTGAGTCACAGTAAAATTTTCCGAGTGTTCATATAATATATAATATTTTGTTGACAGCTGATGGATGATTGTTTCTTGACATCATCAGCTTTTATAAGTGACCATTGGGTATCTTCCAAAACACGTTGGGTGGTTGGAGTGCGAAAATTTTTGGGGGTAATGGAGTTTTAGATTTTTTTTTAGAGAATGGGAAGTCATCAAATTGCTTCTCCCGCCCTAGGCGGGGCGGGAGTGAGTGTCAGAGTTTTACTGACTAAAACCCACCCATGTTCCTTCGGTTGCCCCCGGGATCTATTCGGAACCCCGGCAGAACAAAAATGATACCTATCAGTCAAAGACTTAGAGCAACTTATTGAAGTGATACTAACATAGATTTAAGATTTATTTTAGTAACAAATTTATTATAACTGTATATATTAAGGTAAATATAAAGGTAAACGGTGTATGTATCTGTACTTGGATCAATGCAGTATAAAATAAAGGTGGTTCAATTATTGATTCAAAGCAATGAGGTGGTGGTTTAGTTTGTAGGGAAGACCCAGTTAATAATATTGTTACAATGTTTGGTAATGGCTTTTTCTTATGTAGAGAAAGCGTAAAGGTATTGATTAGTACTATTTTGAATCGTTTGGCGATTCTAGACTTATAATAAGAACTAGCTTAGCTAGCTATATCGAATACCCGCCGTCTGAAAAAACTTAGGGTTCTATAAGAGTCTTACTGACTAAAACCTACGGTTTCTCCTGCTACCATGAGTGGGGCAGGTCAATATACAAAGATTATGTTCTAAATGCAAATGTGGTCTTTTCTTACTCCTCCGCAGTTGTTTTCTCATTTTTTTTGGGAGTGGGAAATCATCTAATGACTGCTCCCGTCCTGGGTGCGGCGGGAGGGCGTGCCAGACTTTTACTGCCTAAAACCCACTCATGTTCCTTTGGTTGCCCTTTATGTTCCGGGGTCACGGTAACTATTATAAACATTCCGTTCCCAACAGTTTTTCTTTTTTCTCATTATTTTCGTTGCGAGATCCAAGACAGTTGAATCGTTTCTCCGGGGCTCGTCAAGCAGTGCTCGGTGCTTTTCTGGTGGACTCTACTGTTGATTCTGGCTTTCAGGAGTTGCAGTGGTTGGGGATAGAGTGACCAAATTATCTTCCAAATAAGACTGAGATTACACTTAAGTAGGTAGTTCTTATTAAGACGTCGCCATGACCGAATTCAGTCCAGAGTATTTACAACGTAGGTACTTAAGGAATTCAAGTACGTATTCTTTTAAGTATTTACGTGTGTTTGTGTTAAACAAACAGAGATAGTGATGTTTGCAGACCATCTGCCCGCAATCCTTGTAATCTTCTGTTACGAAAGAAAAAGTGGAGCAAGGAAACAAAGTGTTGCTGTAATGTGGCTATTGTAGACATCTGGGAAAATGTCTGGGATGTTGTTAATGAAATATTAGGTTTTATTTGTAAATGAGTGCTTGAAGTGATAATGATGATATATTGTTACATACTAGCTGATTTGACAGACTCAAATTGGTCCTGTTAAAATTTTTGGGTTCCGACAATAGCTCAATTTATTTATTTTTTCTTCACAGTTATGCATCCACTATGCATCATCAAGTCATGTTTGTATTTAAGTAATGTAAAACATAAAATGTCTTGTAAAGCAATTACTTGAAAAACAAATAAATGCGTTTCATTGCACTAATATCTAACTAACGGACTAATTACTTTTTTTGTCGTCTCGCTTATTGGCGATCTTTGAGGGAATATTATATTCAGCAGTAGGATTACATAATATTAAGAGGTAATCAAACAATAAAACGACTATTCTGTCAAAATCAAGACAAAAAGGTACCTATTAGGGCATGCAATTATCGAAATATTCCGATAATCGATAAAATGAAAAATATCGGTTTTTTTTTCGATAAAAACCGGTAATTACCGATAATTGTCGTTATTTATAAAAATAAATACAAAATCTTGTTTTTTGCATGTAAATGAATGGATAATCTAATACAATTACTTGCCTTAAATAAAAAGTAATATAACATACTGAAAAATAAATAAATCAAGGTTTTTTTTAACCATAGTACAAGCTCTGCTTTGTTTGGGATCAGATAACCGTATGTTAGTTGTCCAAGGAAAAAAAAAATATTATGTAACATAGCATTTTGGATTTCCTCACTAAACTCTTCTTAAAGAGATCTTTTAAATAAAATTTTAGAAGCTTTTTGCTTAATTATTAAAAAAGTTAGACTCTTCAAAATAATATAATAATTATTATGAGTCAAATATATTGACACTTTTGAACGTTTGCTATAATTAAACTAACATTGAATAATTTCGTAATATACTGAAAAGGTATATTATCTGAGTCATAAAACTTTAAATATACACATCTTAACAAGATTTGTTAACAATTAATATAATAGTTAAATTGAAATATAATAATTACATTTTATAATTAAAAGAGTTTCTCATTTAAAATAAATAGTAAAGAAAATATTTTAAGGATTATTGCACTATAAATAAATTACTTAACATAAAATTATTATTTTGTATTATAATTAAAAGAGATCACATTTGAAATAATCACATTTTAAAGAGATTTTTAGGGTGTGCTTACTGTTGCTATTTTTTTGCTGCTGAAAATATGTCTGCAGAAGTGACAAGCAATCAATAGTTTTGTCATTTAGGCTAGTAATTCGTTGTAAAAAAAATATCGATTATCGGTAATTATCGTTTTTGTTTTCGAAATTTATCGTTTAGTCAGAATGGATCGATAACCGATAAATTATCGATTATCGGTTATCGGTTTGCATGCCCTAGTACCTATAGGTCTTGTAATTAACATCATAAAACTATTTTATTGCTATATGAAACTTGATTAACTAATTATAATTATTATGCAAGTGTGTTTAATTGTTTATTGTTGTATTGATAGAAAACCATGAAAATCCAACATTAGGTCATCTAGATAATTATACATTTTATCATTATAATGTAAAAACTCATAATATCTCATTATTCTGATAATTTATCTACCTAAACTGAAATAAAAAACAGGTTTCTTTACGATTTTAATGTGTGTCAATGTTCAAGATAAAATTGCATAAGAAATAATGACTTAATAAAATAAGAATTAAAATCATTTAAAGTAACATTGTTACCCATCGTCCGGTTTCGAACCAGTACCCTCCGTATGAAACACGGCTACCTTATCTACTGGGAAATCATGACAACAGACAGCATTTATCACACCTCACCAAATTCATAATTAGTATTAGTCTGGAATCGCTAATCCACCTTGACCAAGTGTGGTGATTAGTACTCGTGCTTTCTGTAAGAGAACAGAGGCTTAAGTTAATGCAATAGTGGTACAAAGAACGACTTTTGACGTATAGCGACACATTACCCATACAAAAACTGACAAACTTGTCAAAAACTCCGCCAATGTCTGATCATTGAGACACGATTACAATAGCAGACTTGAGTCCCAGGCCTTTACGCCGCACAGGGACAATAAAAGTCGGACTTATAATCACGACAAACATAACAGAGTAGGCGACAGTTCATCAACCATTATGTACTGACAAACACAACACAAAACCTATTGAGCACACAAAGATAGCGCAAAGAATTAATGATTTACGACAGTCCACACACTGACCTTGCATACAATCCACGACAATTCCAATAATAATATTATCGACAATGATGCAACCAGACGGCACTGATAGTGTTATTTATTGTTATAGTTTTATTTATGTTATTGAAACAAGAGATGTTTTTGTGTAATTTCCGTTTTGATAAAAGTGTTGCACATTTCGTTGGATGATAAGCTCGTATCTCTGTCTGGGGGTTTTTATTCGTCATCGTTTTGTTGTGATAGGTACTGTGGGTCAGGTATACCCATGTTCAACTTTGTTTGAGTAGTCTAGTCTTTTTTATATTTTGCGTTTTTATTGTATTTTTCGCCCTCAGTTCAGCCCGCTTGGATGTCTAACTACCCACGGACAAAATAAGGGTTGAATTTCCAACAATTCTTTCTTAATGGATACTTACCTAGTCTCCCAAATAAAATTGTTGAGTTAGGGGCGTTTTTGACCTCGCACATATTTCATTGATTATGTTTTTTTTTTGTATTAACTATGTGTGTGTATTGTGTGAGGTTCAAACAAACTTTTTTCTTTCTCACTTGAAGGGTATGGATGGTGTACCGGTGTAATAACTGGCAAAAGAGACATATCATCTTCGTATCGAACATGGCAACACTTCTGCCAATTTGGTAAAAAGGCTGTGATGACCATTTAACATCAGGTAGACTGTCAGTTAATTTGTCCTACAATTACCCCAGACAGCACGTCACACAATTTAAAAGCATTTGACCTAATAACTTTATCAGTCAAAATTATCTTTCAGAAGTCTATTAAAGATGATAAAAATAAAGGCTTTGGCTGGTATTTTAGGTTATTGGCCAATAATAACCGATAAGGTTTCGGTGGAAGGGACGTAGACACAAATAAATGGGTTGTTTAACTCCTTACCTGATAATAAAAAGCATGTGTTTACTTTTATTGACACGTGTTTTGTTTTGGTGAGGTAGACAGTCGATGTGCTGTTGTTGTGTTGTCTAGGCTTATAATAGTTATACATAACTATAACCCATACTAATATTATAAATGGGAAAGTGTGTCTGTCTGTCTGTCTGTATGACGGAGCGACGAATGGACGTGTTTTTTTAAGTGGAGATAGTTGAAGGGATGGAGAGTTACATAGGCTACTTTTTGTCTCGTTCTAACGCGAGCGAAGCCGCGGGCAAAATCTAGTCTTTTATATAAAACGGTAAACCGACTGACTGAATGACTGAATGTTGTTACATCAACGCACCACCCAAACACGCATAAAACTGAACATGACACAAAATCAAAAAAATACACACATATCCAGGGACAACTTACACACGGCATTTCTTTTTAACACTCACGTGTATTTGATTAATTACACCTAGACACGGAACAAACAATCATACTCACCACACAAAGTTTAGCCTGGGTAGGAATCGAACCCACGACCTCAGGCTTAGCAGTCAGGGCCTCTAATCACTAGACCAACAGGCTCGTCAACTGCTAATATTAGGATGAATTATTTGATAAGAGAAGAAAGGACTGCTAGCATGGCGGTTACAAAGATGAAAATTTATTGCGCCGAAGAATGTTTCCCTGTACACGTCCTAGAGTGGCTAGGCAAGTGGCATTGTCGAATAAATAGTAGAATACAGCTCGATACAAGATGTCAAATTACATAGCGTAAGCTTATGTCAATTCTATACATTTAACAATCTGTTGTATCTGATACAACGGTAAACTAAGCCCTTGCTGCCAAAGCAATTACTCTAATCAAACTGTGTCAAAATCTCTCTCAAACAAAACTAAAAATTACCATTTCTCACATTTCCGCAACACACCATAATTGCCATGTCCTTAGTCTGCCCTTGTGTAATATTATTCCTTATTTCCATGTTTTTACAAGCTTATCACATGACACATATTAGTCTGAAGAAAATAATAAAAAAACAGGTATTTTTCAAAGTAACAAAGCCAATTACGATGTTTGCGTTAAGCAAATAACTGACCTAAGATTAATGTTTTTATTAGATTTATCAGACAAAGGAGTTTTATGCAAAACAAGGGGTGTTTGACATAATATCTATGTGATGTCTACCGGTAAAATAAACAAGGTTTATGATTGTTGTCTTTGCAATAATATAACTAAAGTATAGTTGTATGTCTCGCCGGTGACTGACTCGTCACACCAATGTGACTAGGTTTTTTATTCTTAATTGTCACACCATTAACTACACCTGTTAGATTAATTGATTAGTGTTGTAAATATTTCTAATACCTACGTCAATAACAAAAATATTGACGTTTTAGTCAATAACAGTCTAATAATTATTTTGTTTACGTTACAGTTACAAGGGTATGGGTTTCAGTGTATTAACCTTTCAACGACCAACCGACCGCCGGCTGTCGGGCTGCTATTGTGTTTTAAATCACGTGCATGATATCTCATCTTTGTCTCTGAATTGGCAACTCATCTACGAGGTCTTAGGGTATTGAAGATAGTTGAAGTCAATGGTGATCTCTTAACTTTAGGTAGGCCGACTGTAGTGGCATGCAATAAAGGTCATAGCTCATTACGGCCACCCGGCAGCCACTCCGCCCCGACTCGCCTTATAACCGAGGCAATCCGGTGCCGCTACGGAGTTGATATAGTGAGCGCATGCCCAAACAAGTCCATAAAGAATACTAGCCGCAGGAGGCGAGTCGGTGCGGAGTGGCTGCCGGGTGGCCGTAATGAGCTATGACCTTAAAGGTAAACACTGTTTACCTAGTTAAAATATGAACACATGCACCGAAGAATCATCAAGAAAAAGAAATGAATGCACTCTTACCAATCTTTTATAGTATAGAATATCAGACAATTAAAAGCTGTAATAAACTAGCTTTCGGTCGCGGCTTCGACCGCGTAAATGTCGATGCTTACATCCCTAATTTTAGCCATTTATAAAGGATTTTTGGAAATTCCAACCGACTTTCCAAAAATCCTTCCTTAGTCGTTACCTACTCTATACAAAAACTCTAAGACCAGCAGTTTGTAGATTTAGAGGTAGACACTGGTGCCGATTCCCTTGGTCACAAACTAGACTTATTTTAAGTAAAATGCATCTTTCTCTTTCCATTTCTTAAAGAAAAGGACAGAAGATATAATTTAGTTTAATCCTGTCAAATTAGACAGCGCTGGAAGAAAATTGACGTATATTTAGACGCCATGTTTTTAAATCGCGTCTAAATTATTTATGGAGTGTCTAAATTTGACAGGACTTAACTAATATTTTATCTTCTGTCCTTTTCTTAATTAAATGGAAAGAGAAAGATGCACACAAATTTACGTTAGTTTGTGAACAAGAGAATCGGCACCACTGCTTGATTTTCTATATGGAGTGCAGTACAATGTTTTTTTGGTATCAAAGTAATTATTAAGTATTTACAAATATATACTAATTTCTCTGCCAAAACAAAGATGAGTACAACACAGATACCCAAATTATTGTGTCATACTCAAGGTTCCGTTACTACACTGTTATCAGTTGCCCTCACTGGTCTTATCTTAAATTTAGGTAACTGTGTTAAGGATGCGCCGAAATACGGCAAACATTGTCTGACCGAGTTCTTGCTTTCTGTTTTATGTAATCAATTGTAAGCTGATTGTTTTATTACTTTGTTTTACGTCATTTTTTTGAGGGTGGTAAATCATCAAATGATGGGGCGGAAGGAGTGTCAGAGTTTTACTGACTAAAACTCACCCTTGATCCTTCGGTTGCCCTTTATTTTCCGGGGCCGCGGAAACTATTAGTACTATTCCGCAACCATCTTCACCATTTTGACGATTGGCGGTTCTGTTCATTTTTGATGGCCGTTCTTACCACGCTCGACTATATTGTAGAATCTGCTTTAAGGAGTGCTGAGTCATTTGATGATTTACATCCATAAAAAAAGACCTGGGGGTAGTGCGTTGACGGATTTTAGCGGCAAATAAAAATCTGTACAAATCAATGAAAATAAAGTCATTAGTAATCAAGATAAAACTTTTTCAACAGTTAACCTAACAAAAGGTAAAAATAAACAAAGTAAACAAACAAAATCCTTTAATAAACATGTTTATTATTGCGAAATACTTCCTCGAAATTGAATTGTTATTTTCAAGTGTTATTATTAGTTATTTAGAGATGCCCTTCATGCTATATCAGTGCTGTGCCCCTAAGTGCGACAGCGTTTGTCTAGACGGGTACATAAAATGTCTGGCCAACTGTAGTTTTTAATAAATGTATGTTTTTCTATTTGTATGGTGATTTTGTAATGAAAGAGACATAGATATGAAGGGTGTGTTTGTCACCAATCTTGTTTGACTTAATGTCCTAAGTCTCTTAGGTGGGGCAGAATAAATAAATAAATAAATATCTTGGGACAAGTCACACACGGTCATCCAAAGCCAAAGCTAAGCAGAGCTTGTGTTATGGAAACCAGACAACTGATATACACACTTAAATACTTTATAAATATATATGAATGAATATATATATGAATAAATATATATACATATTATAGATACATATGTTACACCCAGACACAGGACAAACAATCATTCTCATAACGCATAGTTTGTCCTGGGTGGGAGTTGAACCCACGACCTCCGGCTCAGCAGTCAGGGTCACTAACCAGACTAGACCAACAGGCCCGTCCAAGAGTGCGTCCACAATGCTCTGCCATCGTGTTCTGACTTTGGCTATGCGCTTTAACTTCGGGCTTTAACCAGATTTGCTCTATCTCTACCGCCGTCTTTGTTATAGTTTTATTTTTAACTTATTGTATCTTGATGGGCTTATTTTTTTAGTTTATTATAATTTTGTTCTCATTGTCCTAAAATTTGATTTAATAAAACACTGATTTTAAAATTTAATTAATTTAACATTGATTTAATATCTAATTTTATGTAACATTGTTTTAAAATTTAATTTGATTCAACGTTAACAATTTGTATTCATGCTGTTATATTATATTTGCATGCTGTGACTTCTTATAAGTGGAGACGCACAAGGTCATATCCTGTTATTTATATTATCTAGCATTTAAGGTGTTTTCTCTGTTAGAAGTCCAAATAAATAAGTAAATAATCTAGACCTTGTCTGGGGATGTGGCTAGGATCGCTTCAGAGAGAGTTGCCAATCTAATACCAAATGCGATGAGAGATCTGCTATGCTGCAGATTTTTTAACCGACTTCAAAAAAGCAGGAGGTTCTCAATTCGTCTGTATGTTTTTTTTTGTATGTTTGTTACGCGATACCTCCGTCAATTGTAAACGGATTTTGATGGTTTTTGTTTGATAAGTCATGATTCAGGGGTGGTTCAATATAATTTTGTGGCAATCGGTTCAGTGCTTCTCGAAAAATTCACCAAGAACAAAAAAATTGACGAAATATTCATAGACGATGTGTGCTTTTTCTTCAAGTTTCTATTTTCGTTTTATAAGATTGTAAGTAGTTTTATTTTGAAAATAAATTACTTTCAAAGATACTATACACAGTCAAACATTGGGAGTCGACACTAAAAAGTAACAAATAAAAAACTTTCTTCAAAAAAATAACAACCGCCTTCAAAAACTAAAGACCCAAAAATAACTAAAATTTCGGAAGTCGGTGGAGAAGTAAATTTCAATGGATTCCAAGATGGTTTAAAAATACAATTAGGCAACTCTGCAGTATAGTCTGTGTATTCGTTAGTTTTAATTAAACATCCATCTATTGAAATAGAGACGGTTTTACCAGTTTTACTATGAAGAATGATGTGGGAAAGATAATTGGATATTGTAACACTAATCGAATGATTTATCTTTTCTGAGCTGCCAAAACCGATCTCAATGGATCTTATGATAATAATATGCATTTTGACGTATTTTTTTGTCTACAGTAATCCACAATTTCACAGTTCAAAGGAAATGTAATATTATTTAAGAAGTATAAATTTTAGAACAAACTGCTTTTAGAGTGGGTCGTGATCGTGGGCGGGTTAATTTTTTCGAAATACTGTACAAGGTATAATATTACTTAGTTGAAGCGCTTGCTGAGCAACGATTTATTTATATCGTCTTTAGACAACAATAAAAACAAATAAAGGGACGAATTCAAGGGCTTCTCTGTAATAAACAATTAAATGGTCGTAAAGCCGTACACAGTGTACTAACAATAATTGTGTTATGACAATGCGATTCAGTGCTCTCAATGTTATTGTAATAAATCATTTATAAATTGCTTCTATTTGATAATATTTAATGGTGCTGCGCGAAAAATAGAAGTTTATTGTATATATTACTTGTATTTTATTTATTTTTTCAGAAATAGAGGTATTTGTAATAAATTGTTGTTAAGTTAATGTTGGGTTACATAAATGTTATTATTTTCATTTTGATGTGAGTTTTGTAAGTCATTTAAATGATTGAATAACCCTACTCTCTTTTTATTATATTTATAAATATATAGGCATATTTTCATTCATACACTTACATTTTTATTTATAAGGTTAGTTATATTATAAGTAATTATATTGGTTCTATCTGGTTTATAATTACTTAAAATACAAGAATATTTTCTAATATTTGTTATTTATGTTTTAATATTATGGCATTAAAATACAATAGTTCAAGATAGTGAAATTAATATTTCACTGGTAATAACTTGAATTAAATTAATCGAAATCTAAGAAAGACCAAGCAACACTTTTATGTTATTATTTGGAAGGTAAAGGTTTTCCAATTTTGGAGTTAAGAGTAAAATCAAAATGTATTTTAATTTTTGTATTTAAAACCAGCTTTCGCCCGTGGCTTCGCCCTCGTGAATGTCGGAACTTCTATCCCTATTTTGCGCTTTTCAGGGTTGAAATTTTTCAAACATCTTTTCTTAGTAAATTCGTCACAAACACATACTCTCCAAGTTTAATATCTCTAGGACCTGCGGGTACGACTGTGCGTTGTAACCCAGTGAGACAGTCTGTCAGTCAGTAAGCTTACTATTTTATGTAAAATATTAATAATTATTATCTAACAATGTTATATGAAACTAATCGCTTTAAAAGAATTTCTAGTTTTAAATCACCATATCGACTAGTGCAAATAAAAAAACTTACTTAAGGGCAAAGCCCTTTTCTCAACCAAAAAAGCAGGAGCTTTAATCACCACATTTACTCAAAACAGATTGGCGATTCCAGACTTACATTCAATAATTCTTTCCAAAACTTTTTCATCCACCATAATTCAAAATTAAAATTCCACTCAAATTGAGGGAATCGAGAACATTTTAAGAATTTCATAATAATGAATTCTTTGAACAGTGCAATAAAGCCGTCTTATTATTTGAAAATAAAATATATGGGTGCAAAGATCTTAACTTCTATTTGTGTCGCAATATGGAAGGTCAATGGACAATGTCACTCAAGGATAATGCAGGGCTCTTGCACACTAAGGCTGAAAATAATAGGCTTACTTGGCGTTTCGGCCGCTATGTTTCGTCCGCTCCGGGTGAAACAGGAATTTAATTATTAGAAAGGTTTTACGGGCTATACTTTTTTGGCAAAATTTTGTACGGTCAGTATAAAAAGGTATAGTAAAATTCAAACTGTTTTTCAGTCTCACCGTACAAATAAGCTTAAAAAAGTAGCACTCTTCAAAAATATTAATAACTAGCTTTTGCCCACGGCTTCGCTCGCGTTAGAAAGAGACAAAAAGTAGCCTATGTTACTCTCCATCCCTTCAACTATCTCCACTTAAAAAATCACGTCAATTCGTCGCTCCGTTTTGCCGTGAAAGAAAGACAAACATACAGACAGACAGACACACTTTCCCATTTATAATATTAGTATCGATAATGAAATTCCATTTTCGATCGAATCGAACGAAAATCGTCGGCCGTAACGACTAAGCTGAATAATACACTCCTTCTCACGAGCTTTGGCGTAGCTATTCCCTATCGCTATCTTTGTATCGTAGTTCGACGGTTGTGTTAACTATTAATAAGTACTTAATAACTACTAGTCGCAGTATGGAAGGTCAATGGACAATGTCACTCAAGTTAATGCAGGGCTCTTGCACCCTGAGGCTGAAAAGAAATCTCAGTTAGCACGTGATATATAGAGAGAAAAATTAAACCAAACTACGTATTATATTATATTTATTATGTCACGAATGAAGTCACGACCAAAACAATATCTATATTGAAAAGCTTTCAAACAAAACAAAAGAGGACCAATGGGCAGCGTCTCGCATGGAATTTCCGGACACAGCTTCATACAAACCTGAAATCAGATTAAATGCTCAAAGGACATACAAGCTAATACCGGTTTTTCTCAAAGATAGTACTAAAGAACAATCTAGTTGGTGTACAGGAACAAGAATACTCTGTCAAGAGAATGTATTTTATAAAAGAATTAGTTACTGGCCAAACTATCGTAATTATTATGAGAAAAATTATTAATATATATTATAAAACTATCTTACTTCATTTTTAGTAATTTCCTACATAGGTACTAACATACATATTTATTATTCTTTAGTGCACAAAAAAATACAGAAACAATATAGCAAAAAAAAACATGAATAACTAGTAAAACTACAAAGGGTTTCGTCTTGATGTTTTCCTGAAATCGTTATTATGTCTCGTAGTATTTTTTAAGACTTAAAAAATACTACAAAAGTACCACTCTACCTCTCGTGTAAGAGGTTGTGGGTTCGAATTCGGGCAAGTACCAATGTCACTTTTTCAATTCATATGTACTTTCTCAAGTTTAGCTTAGACATCTCTGACATCCCGTGGCCGTTGGTCCCGGTTGTCATTCGTAGAACTTTGACAGTCGTTACTGGTTAGCCAGATACTCTGACCAGTCTAACCAAGAGGTATCGTGTCGCCCTGGGCTGTGGTGGTCAGATAGGCAGTAGCTCCACGTAAAACACCGGTATCCAGCTGAATCCGGTTAGGCTGGAAGCCGACCCTAACACGATTGGGAAAAGGCTAGGGAGATGAGTATTTTTAAGACTTAATAGTTTCTGAGATAAAGAGGTAACATCGGGCCGATAGATAGATAAACAGGGGGTTGTCATTCAGTCGTACCGAAATTCAACAACTGCAACGTTAAGATTCTGCCACACTGTGGCTTTAAAGCAGTGAATTGTAGATAAATTCAAGTAATATAATGCTACCTTAACGCCTTGTGTGGCGAAACTCTTATGTTTTTTTTTTATTTTACCTTTTTATTTTTTTTAATGTTTGCATTTTTAATCTTTTTTTTAATTTTTTCTCTTTCCCTAATAATAATAGTTTTCTTTACAACTTTAGGTACCTATATTGTAAAGAAAACAACATTTTCTCAGTTCCTAAAAATAACTAACACGCAAACAATATTGCAACACGCGCCCTGCCTAACCGATCAATGTGAAGGACCTGAGAACACTGACCTCGATTCGATCCAAATCTAGGGACAGTGTGTAGACAGTATTTATATATTTATTCATATATGTGTAGTTTAAGAACTAATAATAATAATGATTATTTTTTTTTTCTCTTTCCTTTCTATTTTGTTTTTGTTTATTGCCTGTATGTATTGTGTCTTTATTGCGCCAAATAAACGCCTTATCTATCTATCTATCTATCTATCTATTTTTTTGTTAGCCAGTTCTGTCCCACTCTTGGGCAAAGACCTCCCTCCAGTTCGTCCATCGTTCGCAATCCTTCGCTTCTTCGGTACAATTGGGCATATCCGTCCAGTTTGTCCCGCCATCTCCTTCGTGGTCTGCCGCGACCCCGTCTTCCCGTCTCAGGGCTCCAGCTCTGTGCTACTTGAGCCCACAATTTGTCCGGCATGCGGCAGACATATCCTGCCCAGTCCCACTTCAGTTGAGCAGCCTTTTGAGGAACGTCGGCTATTCCTGTTTTGGAGCGCAGTATAGTGTTTCGAACTCGAAATAATTATTATTGCTGAAAAAATATCTGTTAATATCTCCTAAAAAAAGCCATACCAAAGTGTTTTTTTTTATTATTTTCTGTGGAAAATTCTTATGGATCTCCTCTACAATTAATGGGCGCAGTCAGAAAACTGGTTAAAAATCACATTGTGTTACGAATTCGGTAACATGCATGAATTTTGTAATGTTCGGCCGGCCTGTCTATACTGGCTTCCTCAGTGATGGAAAAATACTGATAAAAAATATCTATATATAAGTCAATCTTTTGCCAATTTAAAAGGAAATGTTACATTGCATTGTTTTGCTAAAAAAGAAAAAATATTTAGTTTTAATAATTTATTGTAAACTTGACAAAATTAGATGGTTAATTGTTATTTTTATGGTCGTTCTCAATGATATACTTATAATATCATTAGTAGTACTGATGTTTTCAAATGTTATGCGATGGCAGTTACAAGGTAAAACAGAGTAAATGATTTGAATTGTGTAGAAATTCCACCACGACGATCTTCAATGAAACTACGTATATAGTTCACAACTTATAATATTCACCCAAACAAATCTCAAAAAAAATAATAATTTTCTAGACTACTTATATTTTCGCCGGTAACGAAACCATACCGACTTCTAATTCGACGCCATCGCCATCTAGTTAGAAAATCGGTACTAAATTTCTTAAATTCTAACAATAGCTGAAAACTGTATAACTGAAAATAAAATACATGTGAAACGGTTCGACATACCGCCCACCAAGGACATGCTCGAAGAAATGTCCTTTGAATTAAAGCCGCCCACCATGAGGTCAAGGGGGCTGTGATATCGTAAAGAACAAAGATTGGTTGGTAACACTGGTTGGTAACATACAAAATGTACAAGTAGGTCTTTTAATTACAGAACCATTACAATTTATAGATACCACTCGTGTGAGTCCGTCCGAACTAGGATGCATTTTTAATTTCCTTACTAGCAACCGTTTGTCAGGAGGAAGATTGTCCTCTGTGACAAAGACAATGTCACCAACATTAGGCTCTATGTCTATTTGCGAACCTTTGTATCGTTGCAACATCGACGCCAGAACTTTTGCATACCATCGTCCCCAAAAATCTTGCGGCATTCTTTGTATAAGTTGCCATCGCCTCAACGTGCCAACAGAACTACGCTCGTAATTACGATCCGGCACAAGAATCAGAGGATCTCCGATTGAAAACTGACCGGGTGATAGCAAAAAAAGCATTGGGTCATCAAGATTTTGAGAAACCTGAACAAAGGCCCTTGAATTGAGACAAGTCTCAATCGAAAGTTGCTTTATAGGAGCAACTTTGGCTTTAGCGGATATTAAAATAATTTTAATATCCCCATAGCTGCCTATTATTCTCAAATACGCAATCGTTGCATACGCTAAATTTGAAGCTTCACAAAAGCCATGCAGTTCTACACGTACATCATCTACTCTGGATTCTACCCATCTCGGAACGTGAAATGCAGGTAAGTTCAATAGTTCACTCTTATACGTTTGCCATTCTTTTAATGAATCATCTGGTAATCGGTCATCCCAATCGATACCAGCCAACCATATCGTTTTTATCATTATTTTTGCCGTTATAACGCACGGCGCTACCCACCCCAAGGGGTCGAAAAGTCGTGAAATATCTGATATTACTTTTCGTTTTGTTACAGATGCAGATTGCGGAAATGTGATTAAATATCTGAAAATGTCAGATTCTCTATCCCAGGAAAGTCCTAATATTTTAACTACCTCATTTAGTTTTATCTCCACTTCCTGAGTTGTACATTCTCCCGCTATTTCCTTTGTTAACTCTCTGTTGTTTGTCATCCACTTCTGTAATTGAAAACCTCCTTTTTCCATTAGTTTTCCCATTTCCATATAAATCCTCTTTCCATCCTCCACCGTTTCACAACCTGACATATAATCGTCTACGTAGAATTCACTGTTTATTTTTTCAGATACCCGCGGAAACGCAGCTCCTTCATCGTGCGCCAACTGCTGCAACGACTTCACGGCAAGGTAATGTGCGGATGCAGTGCCAAAGGTAACTCTCAGTAATTCATATTCTTTGATTTCAGATGCAGGATCACTCCGCCAAAGGAGTCTTTGGAAGTGTGTGTCTTCAGAAGCAACTTTGATTTGCCGATACATTTTTACTATATCTGCAACTAATACAATTGGATACATTCGCCATCTCATTATGATATGACGTAACTCCGGTTGTATGGTGGGACCTACCATCAATGTATCATTAAGAGATGCACCGATCGAACCTTTAGAAGAAGCGTCGAACACTATTCTGACCTTAGTTGTAGTCTTATCTTCGCGAACAACTGCGTGGTGAGGCAGGTAGACTGCTTCCGACTGCTTAACATCAGTGTCACGAGATACCATCTTCATATGCCCAAGGTCGAGATATTTTTGCATTACTGCGGTGTATTTCATTTTCATTTCAGGATCTTTCTTGAAACGCTGCTCAAGATGATGAAATCGTTTTAATGCCATGTCTTTAGTGTATCCGATTTTACTAAGAGGATCTGAATCATGAAATGGAAGTTTCACTATATATCTTCCGGTAGTATCTCGTTGTGTAGTACGAGAGAAGAATTCTTCGCACCGTTGTTCTTCCAAGGTAAGTGCTTTTTTTACTTTAAAAACATCAGATTCAATCTCCCAAAACTTTTTCAGCATGTCATTCTCAGTAGTATGAGTATGCATGCTTACCACATTGTAACAATGTGTTGCATTGAGATTGCTATCTGTGGAGGCTAATCCAGATAAAATCCACCCCAGGGTTGTATTTTGTACTATTATGGGCCCTGGAGAGTGTTTGACTAAACCTTCTTTAATAACTTGGCTATAAACTTCCGCTCCAAACAAAACATCAATTTTGTTTGGAGTGTGATACTCTGGATCTGCTAGAGTTATGTCTTCTAGTTCAGGCCAAGCTGGAATGTATACTTTAGTTGAAGGAATCAGAGTTGTTATTTTACTTAACACATACGCTCGAACTTGAATAATTGCGCTTGGATCGTGACGTGAATGAATGGTTAAATGAACCATGAAACTAGAGGCAAAAGTGCCCTCGTCACCTCCTATGCCTGAGATAATACTATTATTTCGTATTTTCTGTAGTCCGAGCAATTGGACTGCTGATTCGGTTATGAAAGAGGCCTGGGATCCTTGATCCAATAACGCCCTCAGCAGTTGTTTATGACCGTTCTTAGTCTGTGCTTCGACGAGAGCGGTCGCTAATAAAACTCGATTCGGCACAACTTTTTTAGAAAAGTGTGTCACTATATTTGGAGATTCTGAATCCTGTGCCGCACCGGATGCCGTTAGCAGTGTGGACACTGCTGATTTAATTGCTACAGCCTCTGCCGGTTGGCCATTGGGTGATGAAGATCTTGAGGATGCCGTGGGGTGCAATAACGAGTGATGTCTACGGTTGCAGACGTGACATGAAGTTTTAACACGACAGTATTTAATTGAATGGTTCGTGCCGAAACAATTGTAGCATAAATTGTGAGTACGGACAAATTCACTACGAGTTTGGTAACTTTTTTTACTAAATAGTTTACAATGACTTAGATAGTGCTCTTGTTTACAGAATGGGCATACAATTTGAACAGATGCATTGCTAATTGACTTGACTATGTGACAACTTTTTGGCTTATCACCTGTGGATTTATACTTTGGCTTGGATGTGTCTAAGTACTCTAGAGACCGAAATCGAGATTCTAAAAACGTTTTAAGTTCATCGAAAGTTGGTAATTGTTCATAAGCACAAATTTTTAACTCCCACAACTTTCGTGATTCACTATCCAATTTAGCGCTTATTATATAAATTACTATAGCATCCCATGTTTTTACATTAATACCGAGGGTGCTTAAACCATGAAGACAATCCACAGTGGTATCCAATAATTCTTTAATCGCAGATGACGACTCTGTTACATTAGGTTGATTTAACAATCTTTTTAACATTGAATTTGATAAATATCGTTTGTTGTCATAGCGTTTGTTTAACATTTGCCAACATTCCTGATAGTTTGCATCTGTTACAGGAGTGTGACGCAAAAGTTGTTCTGGTTCACCTGATAAATGCCCTTTCAAGTAGTGTAGTTTTTGTACATCGTCAATTGAATCGTTATTATGGATAAGAGAAACAAATAAATCGCGAAATGAAGCCCACTCCGTGTATCTTCCAGAAAAAGTAGGTATTACAACTTTAGGCAACTTAACATTAGTGCACTTTTTCGACGAAGTTTCTTGGTCAACATTAAGACTGTGCTTAGAAGGTGTTAATTGTTTAATTGAATCTTTTAACTCAGACTTGTAAAGTATATAAATATCTTCAGTTTTGTCATATATGTCTGATGTAAAGTACATATGCTTTGAATCTAATTTTCCTATAATGCTTCTGTGAGTTTCTATAAAGTTGGCCCACAGTTCTTCTAACGCTTCTAACCTAGTCTCCAAATAAGATAATGATATGCGATCTTTAGGAGACTTTTTATAATTAATTCGACCTTTTTCAATATTTTTCTTATTGTCTAGTTGTAAATCTACTAATAACTCCATGACTTTAATTTTTTATCAAACTGTGGCTAAATTAGATAAGATTTTACAAGTATTTTATGTTGTACTGAAACGTAAATATTACAAGTTTATAACTAAGATGCTAAACGACAAAACATGAAAATTTTACAAGTGTTTTTAACTTAAACTTTTTAGAAAATCGGGCATAGGTTCCCCGTCGGTTCACTTTTTACCTAAATATTCTAAGTCACTACTACTACTTGAAATTATTCTAAGTCCAATTTTTGCTTGAAAGTTTTCTAAGTCCAAATTTGCTTCACAAACAAAGTAAATTGTACTCACGGTTTTATCCACTAAGGCACAAAACACTTCACTCACTATTGCTTGATTGTAGTTGTTGCCAACGCACACCAGGGTGCGCGCAGTACTCGGCTCTGATGCTCGGCTACTGGGATGCCGCTTCCACTGCTTCCTAAATCCAGCGTGTCCCACCTGGGACGTCCAGATGCCCGCAGAACTTGCTGCGGTGGCGCCCTCTGCAGGCGACGATTTCGGAACACTCAGGTTTCCGCAGTCGCACCCTCTGCAGGCGACGCTTGAAGCACTTCAGTGGCAATCCCCACTGGTTTCTGTGCTGATACTCAAAAACTCAGTACGCAATTTCCGGCGCACTGATCCGATTTCGAAGGACCATGTAGAATTTCCACCACGACGATCTTCAATGAAACCACGTAAATAGTTCACAACTTATAATATTCACCCAAACAAATCTCAAAAAAAATAATAATTTTCTAGACTACTTATATTTTCGCCGGTAACGAAACCATACCGACTTCTAATTCGACGCCATCGCCATCTAGTTAGAAAATCGGTACTAAATTTCTTAAATTCTAACAATAGCTGAAAACTGTATAACTGAAAATAAAATACATGTGAAACGGTTCGACAAATTGTTTTAGATTAAAATTAAATAAAAATTTCAAAGTGAATAAATATGAATGCTCAGTTTAGAAAGAGAAGACTTATACTACGCTTATTATGTTTGAATGCAAAACACGCCACACCTAAAAATCTAAACAAATCGTTAATGTCAAGAACCTGAGCGCGATGAACCTTATCCTATGCGAATTCACGGACAAACCTGAACACAGATATATTTATAAGTAAATTGTGTGATTTGTTTGTATAAAGGCGACTAGTAGGAGACTGGCTTTGAGCTATGCCCTATGAAACAATTGCTTAATAGAAAATTTTCTATTTTTTAAATATTACTTCAATCATGAATCATGTATTGAGTACCTTTTACCTAATTATCAGGTATCCTGTATTAGTATATTTAACCAAGGTATTTTTTTTTTTTGGGAAGTGGGAAATCCTCAAACGACTGCTCCCGTCCTGGGTGCGGCGGGAGGGCGTGTCAGACTTTTACTGACTAAAACCCACTCATGTTCCTTCGGTTGCTCTTTATGTTCCGGGGTCACGGTAACTATTTATTTTTATTATTTTTTTGTTTGTTTTTCGGTAAGTTTGTGTCCTTTTATTGTTATTAATAATGCACCTGCCATGTTTACATCTCATCAACTCTGGGTTGACTGGTAGAGAATGCCTAAGGCATTAAGTCCACCCTTGTACGCTTGTGCATGAAGTTTAAATAAATAAATAACTATTATAAACATTCCGCAACATTAACCCAGGTATCACGCATGATATTTGTTCTATATAATTATTTATTTTGAAATTTCATTTATTTTCGTCATAATTAACCTATAGGACTATAGACCCACCGCGGTTACCTTGTCAAGGAGTTTTTTTGTAATCGCACCCAACCTACTAGTAGGGAAGTGTTCGCGGTAGTCTATTGAGTCTAAATAAGGTCCTTAATTCGATCACAAGTATAATTAGCGAATTACAGGTTGTGCAGTCAATGGCCCTGCCGGAACAGACCGATTGCCACACTCTGGGTCAGAACTCCTGGGCGGAGCCCTGCCAACAAATTTACGTATCGCGGTTCGCTCGCCCAACACCAATAGGACAGATTGTACTCACCGGTGGGAGCAGGCTTTATTTCCACGCACGAGTGGACAGGTGGTCCGTTTGGTTCTTCCTTTGATACTTAGACGAGCAGTCAGCCACGTGGATTTTCACGCGCTGGTCGGATCCCAGCTGGAATTGTTCGTACTAGGGCACAAACGATGGAGCACGGAGACAGTTCACCCACAACACTTTTCAAGCACAAATATAGTCAAAATATGTAGAAATAGAAATTATTTGCAACAGCAATTCGTACGTTGCAGCTCGCGGCTAGCAGACGGCCATCACACTCTTACGTGTCAGCCAATCGTGATCGACTCCCACCGGTCGGCCCTTAGGAATCGGGCGTTGCTATTGGCTGAGCGAACGAATGAGTTTTTGAATGATGGCGGCATAATTTTGGAATAGTTACGTTTACTGTACATACCGCCCACCAAAATACAGCTGGTATTTTCCGGATAAAGAAGAAAAGACTACGATAAAATACCTACTGCAAACGACTAACATGTAAGCTTATAACGGATAAGAATACGAAAGGATTAAAATTATTTAGTATATTTTAACGATAACTAATTACGAATAACTAACGCGTAAAACTAAGTGTTGTTGAAAACAGCAGATTAAGATTCGATGGGAAGAGGACACAGTTTAACAAGCGGTCGCTTGATAAGACTGTCTTTAGTTTTAATAGTGGCTACTCGAATGGTTCCATCAGGACCAGGATGCAACTCGCATACTCTTCCCAAAGACCATTGCAAAGGTGCGCGATTGTCATCTCTTATGAGTACAATAGAATGAACAGATAACGGATTAGAAGCTTTCGTCCATTTCATACGTTGAGTCAAAGAAGTTAAGTACTCGTTCTTCCAACGAATCCAGAAATTCTGAACGAAAGATTGGATGAGTTGCCAACGATTAAGTCGGTACAAGGCAACAGACGAATAATCTTCATCAGGAACGCTTGTAAGTGGTTCCAGGGTTAAGAAATGACCCGGGGTCAGTACGTTTAAAACATTTGGATCAGTGCTCAATGCGCACAAAGGTCGCGAATTTAAAACTGACTCTATTTGAACGAATAAAGTGCTTAGTTCTTCAAACGTTAAGACTTGGTTTCCTACAATACGATACAGGTGTGACTTTGCAGCCTTGATCTGGATTTCCCACACTCCACCAAAATGTGGGGCTGAGGGAGGATTAAAATCGAATTTAATTTGCTCAACATGCGAAGCTTGCTCTAGCAATGATAAATAATTGCTGGCACCGACAAAGTTCGTTCCACAGTCCGCATGTATTATACTACAGCGTCCACGGCGACCGACAAAGCGACGCAATGCAGCCACAAAACCATCCATCGAAAGAGTAGACACCACCTCGAGATGAACGGCCTTGGTAGCTAAACAGACGAATAGACAGAGATAAGCTTTGTCCATCTTTGCACCGCGATGGGTTCCGAGTTTGATTCGGAATGGTCCGCCAAAGTCTATGCCTACTACCGAAAACGGCTTTACTTGACTTAAACGATAGGAAGGTAGATCGCTCATAAACGGTTCTAAGGGTTTCGGTTTAGTTCGATAACATCGTATACACTTAGATAGGCACCGACGAATAGCGCGTTTGGCAGACAGAATCCAAAAACGTTGCAAAATCAAATAAAGAGTAGTATTTTGACCTGTATGACAGTGTTTACGATGAACAGATTCGATAAGTTTATCAGTAAACGGATGATCACAAGGTATGAGCGCTGGATGCTTTTGATCGAACTCTAGACCAGCGCGTGAGAGACGACCGCCCACCCTGAGGATGCCTACCTCGTCTACAAACGGATTCAATTTTCGAAACGGTTTAGGTAATGGTTTATTAGATTTTATAGATTGTATCTCATTACTAAATGATGAATTTTGAACCGATTTTACAATGAGCAATAACGATTGATGATTTTCGTTTTCAGTTAGAATTGAACCACTTTGAAGTTGAGACGGATTTTTAAAACGAGTATTGTGTAAAAATCGACGAATGTAGGAAACAATGTGTGTTATTTTTTCTAATGATGAAAAACGTTTTAATAGCGTATCGAAAATCGAGTATTGTTGTTCATCAGGATTTTGATCGGTCATCAGCACAACCAAATGACGCTCCTCAGTACGCACAGCTTGCTCCTCATCACCGGTAGGTAGCCGGATTTTGGGCCAACGATCAACTGGTTTCGACAGCCAGGAGGGACCTGACCACCACAACGAATTATGAACTAGATCGTGGGGAAGCTGTCCACGTGAACACACATCTGCAGGGTTGTCACCAGATGCGACATGACGCCAGGACTCCGTAGGAATTATATCCTGAATACGGCTGACGCGATTTGCAACGAATGTGGTCCAGCGCGAAGAGTGCGACCGAAGCCAAGATAGAACAACAGTCGAGTCAGACCAAAGATAAACTGAATCGATAGGTATTTTGGCCTGATACGTGTCAAGGACGAATTTCGTGAGGTCTGCGAGCATTACAGCTCCACAAAGCTCTAATCTAGGCAATGAAAGTCTTTTGAGCGGAGCTACGCGAGCTTTAGCGCATAACAGCCGAGTATATAGAGATCCGTTTGCGCACAAGACGCGTAAATAAATAACCGCTCCGTAAGCGAGTTCCGAGCTATCACAAAAGCCGTGTACTTCGTATGAGGTAACATTTTCAAAAGTGAGACGTCGGGGAATACTGAGCTCCTTAATCGAATGTAACTGTTGACCGAAAGTCTCCCACAGGTTGACAATTCCTTCGGGAGGCTGCTCATCCCAAGAAATGCCTAGAAGCCAAAGCTTTTGTAACATACATTTGATCTGAATCGTGAGGGGTGATAGGAAGCCCAACGGATCGAAGATTTTAGCAATCTCACTTAGGATAATTCGCTTAGTACACGGTCGATTAGATGAGGTCACGTTGAATAAAAAAGAATCAGATACTGGATTCCATTTGAGTCCGAGTACCTTGAGTGTAGGATATTGCTCGTCAGAGAACGATTTTGAATCCAGAAGACACTCTTCTTGGGAAAGATCTGAAAGCAATCCTGGCGAATTACTAGCCCATTTCCTTAGTTCAAAATGGCCTAGCTTGAATAATTTTATGATTTGTGTTTTAGCCTCTAACGCAGTGGTCAAGCTTTCACCGCCAGTGACGATATCGTCGACGTATATATCGGATGAGATTATTTGTTTGGCCAGAGGGAAGCTATTACCTTCGTCTTCTGCCAATTGTTGAATTGTCCTACACGCGAGAAACGGTGCGGATGAAACGCCGTATGTGACAGTGTTAAGTCGATACTCTTTTAGCGATTGATCAGGGCCAGACCTCCAAAAGATTCTCTGGTAATCTCGATGATCATCAGAGACCAGAATTTGCCTATACATCTGACGTATGTCAGCCATAAAGACAACCGCGTGAAGTCTATAATGAAGGAGAACCCTAATGATGTTGGATTGTAATTTAGGTCCTGTCAGTAATGTGTCATTTAGCGATATACCTCTTGTGTCCTTTGCCGAAGCATCAAAGACGACGCGCAATTTTGTTGTGACACTATCGGGCCGTAACACGCAATGGTGCGGAATGTAAAATTTACCCTGGTTGAGCTCTGCAGCGCTAACTAACGACATGTGGCCGGAACTTTCATAGTCATCCATGAATTCGCAGTATTGTTGGTGTACTACAGGATCACGTGACAGGCGACGCTCGATTGCATGGAATCGTCTTAATGCAATATCACGAGAACCATAGAAGACTGGTTCCACTTTGTCCTTGAAAGGAAGACGGACTCCGTACCTACCACAAACATCGCGATAGTGGTCAGCCGCGTAAAGTTGCTCACACAAGATCTCCTCAGTTGTTAGCGGAGATGCTTGAGGAACACTGTCTACCTCCCAGAAACGTTGTACGATAGAAGCTAGCTCGCTGTCAGCCTTCGAAGAGACTTGTACCAATGATGAAGTCACAAGCGGAGTCCTACCTAACAGAAGCCAACCAAAGACGGAATTAATGGCGAGTGGCTGATTTGAGTTATGACCTTTTATACGTTGTGATAGAAGCGATTCAGCAAAAACGTCTGCACCAAGCAAAACGTCAATAGGGCCAGGGATATCGAAACCTGGATCGGCTAATGGCAACGCGTTAATGTGAGTCCAACCCGACGTGTTAAGTTTCGTTATGGGTTGCTCACCACAGATGTGTGTTATAACGTGCATATCTAAATCGAATAACGGGTTATTATTTGACGCGACTGAACACCGAATAATACTGGTGATGTTAGCAGCAACACCTCCCAAACCGCTAATATTAGTTTCACAGGAAACTGGATTAAGTTTTAAGTATTCAACGGCCTTTTGAGTAATAAAATTGTTTTGGCTACCGGTATCGAATAGCGCGCGAATAGAGTGATATTTACCGTCCGAGTCTTGTATTTGTATTATCGCAGTAGCCAACAATACAGTCGTATGTAAGTTATTTTTTGAAGGTGTTGAATTTTCCCCTTTAACAAACAAAGACACCGAATTGGGGTCAGTGGAACCGTTGTCAACACTAGGTTTGTCCGTTCGATCCTTATGTAGCAGCGTATGATGCTTATGTTTACATTTTAAACAGCGAAAAATAGACTTGCAATCCTTTAATTGATGGGACGACTTGAGACAGTTGAAACACAATTTAGCCTCTATTGTGTAAGACATACGGTCGTCTATGGATTTATCGAGAAACGATTTACAACGTGTTATTGAATGACTATCAGAACACAATATGCATTTTAAAACCGGTTTGCTACCCTTTTCAGAAGTTTCACCTTGACTTTGATTCGAATTATTTGTTAACAAAGTATGAGTCACATTAGTACGCTTTGAATAGTTATTAGAAGACGATTTTGATGTTAAATTACGTGGATCATTATCCTTGGCGGAGTTAGTTGTTTTCGAACAATCAGAAAAATGACTATCACGCAAAAGTGATTCACATTTCGAATGTAAAAAGTCTTTTAACTGTGAATACTCAGGTATCTCCGTGTTGACGAATTTTTCTTCAAATTCACGACGCAGTTTTGAGTCTAACTTGGATAAAATGTGATAAACGAGTATAAAGTCCCAACTTTGAACAGGAAGATCTTGTTTACGTAATATACTTAAGTTTTCGTCAATGTAATCTAACGATCGACGAAACTCAATCGCATTATTGAATTTAAAAGACACGTTTAAAATATCCTTCCAGCAGGCAAAAGATAATTCACGCTTATGTTGATAGCGGGCGACTAAGGCCGCGTACGCGTCAGAGTAATAATCACCTGCTACAGGAAACTTACGAATAAGCAATAAGGGATCGCCACTTAGTGTTGACACCAAATATTGAAATTTCTCCACATCGGTAAGGGAATGACAGTCATGGATCAACGCATTAAACGTATTAAAATATTCAGGCCATAGTTTTATATCACCCGAGAAGGTAGGCAATTTAATTTTAGGTAACTTGATATGAGACCTAGATGATGAAGACTCTGCTTTAGGATTATTTGTCATGGCGTCAGCTTCCGCCCTTTGCAATTGTTTTGCTATTGACATCACTTTGAAATAAGCCTCATCAAAACGAGTTCGAATGTCGTCATCATCACACTGATCATCATCGTCACTCAAGTTCAACAATTCAAGTATTGAGTAGTGTGCGAGTTCGAAGTCAGACCTTATATTTTCAACGTCATCACAGTAAGAAAAGAACAGATCGCAACTATCATCCGATTCGGTTTGCGTTGAAATACCGACCTCTAATGCCTTCAACATACGGTTCAAAGCGATAGTACGCTTACGACGTAACGACGGTAAATCGTGTGTAGTATACTCAAAAGTAGGTTTCGATTTAGATCTACTGAGTTTGCGAATAGGACGCTTCGGTTTGTAAGACATGATTACAAGTTTAGCAACTTGTACCAACAAAATAAAATATAATTATGTAATTAACTACCTAACCACGTTAAGTAGTAAACTCGAATTAGATTAAAACGATTACGCCTCGAGCGAGTGATGCGTACCGATAAAAACGTAAACAACTGCAGTGTAAGTATCTGCAAGTTGTATATCTAACAGCTGACGTATTCAACGTCACAACTTGTATTGTATTTCACTTCACGCAGCGGAGCGGCGATGAAGGAACCGACTAAGAAACGTGTTTCAAACGAATAAATATCGAATAAATGGAGTGTGGATGGTGAACGAATTATTTGTCGATATTACAGCCGAATAAATTATACTAAAACACTAGGTTTATGTATGATCCGTAATATAAACAAACGAGTAGAACTTATGTTATTGTCCCAGCCGAATAACGAATACAAGAAACAAGTTTGTGTATGATCCGGAACAACAACCATAAGTATAAAATACGAAATAAACTGACCTACCTTATTGTATTACAGCCGAATAAATTGTATCTAAACACCGATTCTCACAGAATGTTTAGGTACGTTCCATAATAACAACAAGTGCCTTGAAGACTGAATGCAAGTAACACAGCCGAGAAAGTTATACTTATACACCGAATTAAATAATAGATTGTATAAATATTATGATCTGTTATTAACTTTAACATTCAACGAATTTGCGAGTGCATGAATTAAAGTTGCAAAGTAATAAACGAATAAAAGGTTTGTTTACCTTGTGTTATGTGTCAAGTGAGTGAACATAGGAACGAATGAATGAACTTAGTACGAACATTAGTGGAACGAATGAGCTCAAAGTACGTTATGGACGAAAGAATGTGCTAGATGTTTTAACTACCTACAGTACCTACCCGAAAGAAAATAAAAAAATCGGAATGTACGATTTTTAACGAATATTGCTTGAAATGTATTGTAAATTGAACCTGTTTCTTAGAAAACGTTAGGAACGATTGTTTGTATGCTTTACGGTAAGCACTTAGTAGAAATATTACGAAAAAATACCAAAATATACCAGCTATATTTACGGGTCGGATTTTAAGTATCAAAGTTAGATCCGGTACCACCCTTCCCTGGTTTCGGCACCAAAAAGATGTGCAGTCAATGGCCCTGCCGGAACAGACCGATTGCCACACTCTGGGTCAGAACTCCTGGGCGGAGCCCTGCCAACAAATTTACGTATCGCGGTTCGCTCGCCCAACACCAATAGGACAGATTGTACTCACCGGTGGGAGCAGGCTTTATTTCCACGCACGAGTGGACAGGTGGTCCGTTTGGTTCTTCCTTTGATACTTAGACGAGCAGTCAGCCACGTGGATTTTCACGCGCTGGTCGGATCCCAGCTGGAATTGTTCGTACTAGGGCACAAACGATGGAGCACGGAGACAGTTCACCCACAACACTTTTCAAGCACAAATATAGTCAAAATATGTAGAAATAGAAATTATTTGCAACAGCAATTCGTACGTTGCAGCTCGCGGCTAGCAGACGGCCATCACACTCTTACGTGTCAGCCAATCGTGATCGACTCCCACCGGTCGGCCCTTAGGAATCGGGCGTTGCTATTGGCTGAGCGAACGAATGAGTTTTTGAATGATGGCGGCATAATTTTGGAATAGTTACGTTTACTGTACACAGGTCAACCCGTTAGTATAAAAAAGCGATGGCATCATGAGACCGAGGCCAAAAAACAATAGAATAAATTAAGTTTAAATAAAAAAATATAATTATGATAATTTAAATGGCAGAAAAAATCTAAATAAAACGTACACGTGTCAAGGCTAAAACGCACGTGTTTGGAACTTACCTAGCAACCTAATTACACAACCGTGGGTTTTACAACAACACTGACAAAAATAGATCATCAATTAAAAACCCAACCACAAAGAAAATCCCCATTGGAATAAATGCGACAATATTAAAAAAAAAAACAACATAATTATTTATAATTCACGCAGTTCAGTTGCGTATGATTCATTCTCAAACGATTTCCGTTGCCGACGTTCTAATTTTAAATACGAACCCCCTTTTCGAAAATGGAATAAAATTCGTCGGCGCACGCGTCGTACCGTCGCATCCTTTTATTATTTTAGGACATCCGACTGACTGGTTGGAGATTGATATTGTCTTAAATTATCTACGTAAAGAGTTTTAGGGAGGAAACTGTTATCTCATGTATCGTATTGCAGTTTTAATGGAGCTTAAAATCTTTGATGTTTACAATTCTTCCCTATTTGAGCCTAGTCAATTCTTTACCCTTTTTTTTTGGTGAGTGGGTAATCATCCAATGACTGCTCCCGTCCTGGGTGTGGCGGGAGGGCGTGTCAGACTTTTACTGACTAAAACCCACTCATGTTCCTTCGGTTGCCCTTTATGCTCCGGGGTCACGGCAACTATTTATAAACGTAATAGTTTGAGGTATGTATAAAATAATTTTGGCTTTGGAGCGCAATTCTTTTTCGGACCAAAATGATTTTAAAAACTGTATATAGATTTTTTAACTACAAGTTAAAAAATACAACAAGGCGTTTAGCTACGCAGTCTTTAGTAGAAACCAAGTAAAATAAATGGGCTGTTATTAAATAAAATGCAAATAAATACCAAAATACTTTTCTAATAAAGCTTCTTTAATAAAATAAATTCATAGTCACTTATGTATTTTACATAAAAGTTATGTAAAATCAACAATTTAAATCGTCTCGGATATGCCTCAGGTAAATCCGGTCGATTTACGGAGGCATATCCGAACCTCCCAATTTCCGATTACTATTAAAATCGCGTGTATGCAAATGTATAAAAATTATTGAAATTATATTCAAAATGATTATGTAGTTCTCACGAAACGATTTGAATAATTTTGTAAGTCGATTCTTTTTTGACAGCCGAAAGCTTCTTTTGTTTCGAAAACCGGCCAACTTAGAGTTGGATTCGTGCTCCGAGGGTTCCGTCGAAAGAACTCGTTACCCTTTTTGTTTTATTCAGAGATTTTATTGAGAGACATTGATTCGTGCCAAAATTCATAGGTCAGATCACCTTCAACGGCAATAAATCTATAAATGTTCTTGCAACATATTTAAATCCGTTTAAATATATTATTTGTTAACTAAGAAGTTTGTTTTTTTTAAAGGGAGCGCAGAATTAAGTTTGTTGTTTTAATTTAAACTTGATACCTCCACTCGTTGACAGAAAGACGAATAAATAGATAGAAGGACAAGCAAGTGATTTATGGGTTTCGTTTTTTCCTTTTAGGTTACAAAACCCTAAAATTACAATTTCAATTACTCGAACATAACAATGATCAGAAGAAACATGGCCTGAACCAGCGCATTTGAATATCCAAAAAATTCTTAGTTATAACTCTCAACATAAAAGGCAGCATAGCTTGGTTGCGGAATGTTTATATTAGTTACCGTAGAACAACCGAAGGAACATGAGTGGGTTTTAGTCAGTAAAAGTCTGACACGCTCTCCCGCCACACCCAGGACGGGATCAGTCATTTGATGATTTCCCACTCCCAGAAAAAAAAAGGCAGCATGGCTAAAGCTCATTAATGATGAATCACTTAGTTTAATCAAGAAAAATTGAAAAATTGCTGCAGCAGAAAACCTTGAAAACAAGGAACATAACAATAACGTCTTCCTTCTCCGTAACACATGTGCAATAACTCTGTTTATGTAAATGATCAACCTCATGACCTTCGCTTGCATCTCTCCTCATTCATTGCAGATACGACAGTTCAAATTATTTAAAATTATGTGAATTTTTACTCCCTGGTTTGTCCCCATATTGCACAATATCTTTATAAATTATAGCCTACGTGTTCACATTCCTGTAAAGATTTTTAAACTCTAAAGTTTGTTGTCTAAGGTTACCCATAGTTTGCTGCAAGATAACTCGAGTTTTTTTTTGCTATATTGTATGTGATTCGAACCCACAACCTCAACACGAGTGACGAGATCCACTGGGCCATCGCCAGTCACGACATAATTATGTCCGTTGTAAATAATTATTTGAAATTTCATTCTTTCATCATCATTTTGTCCTTTCACAACTTGCCAAGTTCCATCTCCGTTGTAAATAATTATTTGAAATTTCATTCTTGCCTCTCATGCAAGTGGTTGTGGGTTCGAATCCGGGCAAGTACCAATATGACTTTTTCAATTCATATGTACTTTCTAAAGATTATCTTAGACATCGCAGACATCGGTGAAAGAAAACATCGTGAGGAAACCTGGACTTGTAGTGATTATAAGTCTGAAATCGCCAACCCGTCTTGAGCAAGCGTGGTGATCAATGCTCGTGCCTTCTCTGTATGAGAAGTGACCTTTGCCCTGCAGTGGGACAGTTATAGACTGGTATTATTATTATTCATTCTTTCATCATCTTTTCGTCATACCTTTCCAACTTTTCAAGTTCCACAAACGACTTCAACAACAGATAACTACATTATTCATCTTCATAAATAACGGCTCACAATGCTACGCCGCCATCTTAACTGAAATCACCATAAACGGCTATCACCGACAAAAGCTCCAAGAATGTATTTACCCTATCTGAACATGCATAATCTGTAGCGTACCGGATGACGCGTCGCGTGTAAATTTAGCGACGCGCAGGTTCACGGGCGTGCGCGGGCGCCATTTTGTTTTTGTTGCAGCAAATTCGATGCGCCGTCACTAAATGTCACTTGTCTTGAGTATCGTAGGGAATATTAAAATGTTGATAAGTCATTTTACCTACAATAAGATTTACATTAAAAAATAAATCGATTATTTTTTATATTCACATTGTAAATGCGAATAAAACTGTAATTTCGGATCGTTATACAAGTTAATTCCATCATTGGACATCGAGTATGGTTTGATTGTTATTGTAATATTCTGATTCATTCTTAAATTACTTGTGTATTAACTGACCATTTACGTAAAAAGTTGAATTGGACGGAAGTTGTGCAGTCTTTTGAAATGTAAACTAGACTACGTAATAAACGTTTTCTTGCTTTAATAATGTGTAATATAAATGGGATGGTACGACAGGCACAAAAATACTACGGGCCCCACAACAGGGCCCAGGGAGCTTATAAGTTCAAGTCATTGGAGCCCGAAACCTATGCAAGATAGTGCTCTGACTCAACCAAATAATTATTGTTGTCATCTATACTTAATATTATAAAGCTGAAGTTTGTCTTAACATTTAAATAATTATAGTTAACCGTTTTTATTGTTTTCAAGATAGAAATCCCACATTTAATAATGTGAGATTTAAATCTACAATTTATTTTACCATTTAAATCAATACTATAAACATATTATTATCCTTTTAAAATAAGATAAGGAACTTGTCAGTGCGTAGACAGGTAAAAAAACTAAAAGCTTAAGGAAAACGTGTCATGAAAAACAAAACACTATAAATAAAATTTACCTTCCGAACCAGTTTTTAAAATACTTATTTAATATCTAATCGTATTATATAATGTAAACTAATTTTGGATTTATTTAAATATCTGGTACCTTTTTAAAACATCTAAAAACATTTTTTTTTAGCGCCGTGTAGTGGCCAGCAAAGTAAGTATGAGACCCTTTTTATATCAGGCTATTTTTGTTAAGTAATAAGTTTTACATCTTTTTAATAAATACCTTCGTGTTCATTGCACTGTTTTATGCACTTATATAAGTACAATTAATTCTGCACTAAAAAAGCTGGCTTTATTAATTTTATTGTTTCTTTCGCGATTTCTCTCTCCGTGAGTAAAGTGTGATCTTAAAAGCCTATTAATTACTTAATTATAGCTATCATATACCAACACGTTTATTGCAATATGACTGTCAGTTTAATTACGGAGACCAACACGTTGAAACAAACAAATAAAATAATATTACTATGATAAATATTATAGTCAGTAATTTATTTCCGACATCCGCGGACGAGATGACTGGCAAAAGTACTATCATAAAATCTGTAGATGAAAACAGACGAACAGATACGTCACGACCTCTCAACATTTCCGCATAACCAGCATTTAATTCAAGTTCAACCAAAACGCATAAGCTCTGGTTAAAATACACTTATTGTTTCCCGTGGTTTCACTCGTTAGGCCTTTGGATCATGCTGTGTTGCCACGGGACATAGCGTGTTCGCTATTTTCAAACGAACTCATAAAGAAAATATCATAAACTATTATTTTGTAAATCTAAACCGTTCTCTTATCCACTCGAACACACAAAAAAACGTTAAAATTGGTTTAACCTTTTGACGACCAACCGACAGCCGGCTGTCGGGCTGCTATTGTCTTTCTATTGTGTCTCAAACCACGTATGTTCGAAGGATTAATATGAGGAGTAAAATTAACACAAGAAGTCTTAGATAATGTAGCTTTATATTGGTGAAATAATTTTTATAATAAGTTCAGCAATTTTAAAATTTATCCACTACAAAAGAACATACAAATTCCTCTTTATAATATTAGCACAGACAAGATAAACAACAGTCCAACGTCACTTCCGTTGTTGGCGGCCACGACCTCTGCTCGCTTCCCTTTGTGTAATAGGATGAGGATGACATGCAAATGTTTGACGGATGTTAGGGAATTCTTCTCTAGGATGCGTTGTCTGTACGTGTAATAAAATCACAAGCACAACAGAGAGTAATGTGTGTACATAAATGTATGTACATTCAACGTAGTAGTAAAGTTAATAGCGCTGATTTCCTTGTTTTTATTATTTGATAAAAAAATATAAAAAATCAAAAGTCGGTAGCTTTGTTTCTGTTTTATGTAATTGCCATCGACTTTCGCAATAGGGATGACGACAACATAAAAAAATGGCATTCTGTTTAGTCCGTCTTATAGATCGGCCAAAAATACGGGACACCTATTTTTGCTTCATCAAAATAATAAAAAAATACAAAGATAAAGAGCAACAAAGTTCTGGAGTGGGGGCATAGTGGGGGCTTTTGACGCGACCGTAATGCAAAAATTGTATCTGATCGTGACGTCACGCACAACTTCAACGCACTGTATCGTCATCATTTTTCGTTTACGAGAAAAAAGAAAAAATACGTGTCCAAAATTTTTTAATAATCTCAATGACGGACTAATTACTTTTTTTTTGTCGTCTCGCCTATTGCAGTTGGGGTTTTTGATTATTTAATAATTGTTTTTTTGTTTCTACTTTTTTTCCAAATATAACCTATGTCACTCCCACCTCTGAAAAAAATTCAATGTCATTTTTTTTTGGGGTGGGAAATCATCAAATGAATGACACCTTATATCAATGCCAAAATCGTTTAAACGATTTAGGCTGTAGAACGTGCCATCTAATGAGACATACATACATACCAACATACCCTCGAAAGTAAAAAATACGCGCTTAGACTTTGGGTTGAGCAGTTACTAAAAATGCGGAGATACCTCGGGGAAAAAGCTAGTTAAACACAAATTTACTTAAACTAAACTGTTTACGCGTTTAAGCAAATAAATGCCTACTTACTGCTGAATAAATTCACACAAATTACCATAACAATATATTTTCCTTTAAAAAAAAACAAACAAAAATGCGCTAACAATTCATGCACACATAACTTTATTAATATTCCAAGACCAAGGTCCAATTGGTGCGACATTCAAAATGGCTGCCTGCCGCAAATTGGAGTCACTACACTCTTTAACGAACATCTCGCTGTAAAAGGCCAACAATTACGCATATGTACACAATAAAACGAGAATATTTTTACACAACCAGGATCCACTGCAGAAAACTGGGTAACATTGAAGAGTTCGTTGGTATTACATGCACTTCCTGATACGCCGAGGCCAAGACGGCCGGCCATCTTGAATTTTTTGACGTTTATTTTTGGCGGGCTATTGTGGCGTCCAGAAATGGTAAGGACGTATTTAATGTCAGTGAAGATTGTTTATTACTCTTTCGAATTAAAACTTATTTAATTTTTTGGAGTCTTTTTGTTATATAACTTTTCGTTTAAGTGCTAAAATGTTACTGTATCGGTTCGTGTATTTCGTTAGTGACAATGGATGATTCAGGGCATTGTCCTCTTGATGTGGTACTTGATTGGCAGTGATTTACATAACAGTTGAGGGCTTTGGGTATTCCCTTATTGTCTTCAGGCACAAAGCGCTGATAGGACAAAGCAATAGGTACTAAGAGAAAAATAAAACTCAACTTGAATATCAAAATTCTAACAACAAAAGCATAAATCTATTTTAAGTTTACATATAAACACCATATATTTAATGTATCATTCGTTTAAAGTTATCGATCTGGGTTATGTTCTATTGACGTACGATACGATATATTAGCCCTGAAATAAACTCTATATATTCGGGGTCTTTACTCGGATAAAGATGTTTGTCTGTTTGTGTATTTGGGGCATTGTTTGATAATATCCACCATCTGGTAATACAGGAAGCTAGTGAAAATTATGGGCAGTGTTGCGTGCCGGTATTTTTCATCGATTTCATAGTTCATTCAACTATGTAGGTATGTAGTTCATGTTTCAATGGTGTTTGCTTCTAACAAACGACCAAACATCATTTTACCGACTTCAAGAAGGAGGAGGTTCTCAATTCGATTGTTTTTTTTTTTGTTACAATGGCTAAATCTGCCATTGCCAAGCTGACGGGCCTGTTGGTCTAGTGCTGACTGCTAAGCCAGAGGTCGTGGGTTCGATTCCCACCCAGGACAAACTTTGTGTGATGAGCATAAATGTTTGTTCTTTGTTCTGTGTCTGGGTGGGATTTATCTATAATATGTATGTATTTAAAATTTACATAAGTATGTATATCAGTTTTCTGATTACCATAACACAAGCTCTACTTAGCTTGGGATCAGATGGCCGTGCGTAAGATTTCCCAGGATATTTATTATTATTTTAATGGCTAAATCTCTTTCATGCGGTTGGAGGTTCGAAACTGGACATGGACAAATACCGACTGTCAAAAAAAAAGTTTTAACCTTCTCAAAAAGGAGGTTTTCCATTAGTTTTTGTGTTTTTCTGTGTGTTTGTTACGCGATTTCCTCTCCAATGTGCTTAATTTAAAAACAAGCAAAACTCAAGAAATTAACTTCCGAAATTAATACCATAGTTTCTTTTTTTTTGTCTTTGAACGCGATTTTGTTCTTGCAAAAAGTTTAAATACTTACGAAATGTTACACATAATAAATAAAATAATATCTCCAGCCTATAAAGCATGAGTAATAATATTACTCCTATTACCGCTTAGTAACCGATATTACTCGGTAACGCATTTACCGTTTAATTACTTGATTAATTCAATAATATAGGTTATGAGGATTACACACCGAATGCGTAAACATTGCACTTATAATTACAATATTAATCATCATTGCGCCACCCTTTTCCTTACTAAAAATAAATATCTGAGGACAACTCACACACGGCCATCTGATCCCAAACTAAGCAGAACGTGATGGACTATGGTAACCAGACAACTGATAAATATTGGGTACCGATTCTCTTATTCACAAACTAACGTATATAATAATTTAAGTTAAGAGCATCTTTCTCTTTCCATTTAATTAAGAAAAGGACAGGAGATAAAATACTAGTTAAGTCCAGTCAAATTTAAACACTCCATAGATAATTTAGACGCGATTAAAAACATGGCGACTAAATATACGCCAATTTTCTTTAGACGCTGTCAAATTTGACAGGATTAAACTAAAATGTATCTTCTATCTTTTTCTTAATGAAATGGAAAGATAAAGATGCACTTAACTTATCATAATTTGTAACACCCGTGTGAAGCTAGGTCAGGTTGCTAGTATATAGAGCAAATATATGACCTTTTGTTTGTAAATGACTAATGTTAAAACTATAGTCATCATTATTACACGAGTTGAGGTTTTGTGTTCCAGCTTTACGTCATATCACCAATTAATTGTTGTTATTCATCTCTATGATTTTCATTTTTTTACGGCATATTTTCCTGTAATCGAAGATTTTTTTCTCATGCTTGTAATATTCTTAACATAGTTGTTTTCGTATTTTATGGGCCTGCTTATTCCAAAATAATTACTTCTTGTTGAGTTATTTGGCCTTATTGGTATAAAACCAGTTAACTACATATTGGACTCTCGTCCATACTGTTCCGTAAAACTAGGTTCATAGGTCTTTCAATTGGACATAATTATTATAGAAAAAATTGTCAAAACAAAGCGACAAATTGACGTAATTTTTTAAGTGGATATAGTTAAATAAAATAGAATTACCTTTATTGTCAGGCAACTGAGGCCCAAAGAAAAAAAAACACCTTAAAATAATAAACGAATACATAAAAAATAAACAAATTGTAAAATCTACTGCATAGGAAGTGACGAAGTGTGAAGTTAAAGGGTTTTTGTTGGAATCATCAAATGACTTCTCCTGACCTGGGCGGGGTGAGAGAGAGTGTCAGACTTTTACTGACTAAAACCCACTCTTGTTCCTTCGGTTGCCCTTTATGTTCGGAGAGTGACACAAATTTTTTCCTCTTTTCAACGTGACACGGACAAAAGCTAGTTCCCATAAACCATCACAATACGACGTACTTTTTATGAGCTGTCAAAACGATATTCTCCCATAGATTTTGTATGGCAAAAGTCAAAGTCAAAGTCAAATCGTTTATTTCTATTAGGCCATGAAGGCACTTTTGGAACGTCAATTACATTAAAATAGCTTACATTACATTCTGTAAAGTAAAAATGAATACAATGTCAAAGTAAAGAATCTACGTTAAAAATACATATTTGCAACAAAAAAAATATTAAGCAAAACACCTTATTTATTTGCATAATTATTTATTGTTTTTTAAGCTACTAAAAATCTAATTTTATAGTAAACTAGCTTTTGCCCGTGACTTCGTCCGCGTGGAATAATAGTTCCCGTTCCCGGGGGATTTCCGGGATGAAAACTATTCTATGTCCTTTCTCGGGTCCCAGAATATATCTGTACCAAATTTCACTCAAATCGGTTCAGTGGTTTAGGCGTGAAGAAGAGACAGACAGACAGACAGACAGACAGAAAGACAGACAGACAGAGTTACTTTCGCATTTATAATATTATAGTAATATAGTAATATTATAGTAAAGTAAATAGTAAATTATAGTAATATAGTAAGGAAAAAGTAAGGAATAAGGAATATTAGTAAGGATTGAAAATGAACCGAATTTATAAGGCTAAAATTAAGAGAGGTGATAAAGAAATTATGTCTTACATATTTACTTGGTGTACACTAGTTTTAGTCATTATGTTATATACAGTCGTGGTCAACTAATTAGGGACAACATGATATACTATGAGTAACATTTAATTCTGCTTCCCATAAGTTAAGTTTGCTCGAGACTTTGGCATTTTAGTTACTATTAATATAAAACTAAACCAATATCTTAACAAATAGGCATAGTCATTAAAGGAATGGACTATAATTAAAATAAATATCGATCAAAATTCAACTTAACTTCTTCTTCATTCTATTCGTACCCTGGACAACTAATTAGGGACACTTAAGACAACATTAAAAAATATATATTGCAGAGAGCAATAAAGAAATAAATTTGTTTATTTATTATTCAATTAGGCGTATTGCGTCGTACTGTAATACAAATCAATATCCAGAGTGATTGCTAAAGATTGCCGGAACCATGTAACAAAAGTATGGAATCGACGCAATCTAAATGTCACATTGTTCTTTAGTGATACTGCTTCAGCCTTCTTCAAAGTTACTACTGTTGATTTTTAACAGCCAGTTTATTTACACCTTTTTTTAAACCTCAATCGGTGAAGGAAAACATCATGAGGAAACCTGGACTTGTAGTTAATATAAGTCCGAAATCGCCAACCCGCCTTGAGCAAGCGTGGTGATCAATGCTCGTGCCTTCTCTGTATGAGAAGAGGCCTTTGCCCAGCAGTGGGACAGTTATAGGCTGGTATTATTATTATTATAAGGTTTCATAAGGATTCTTTCAAAAGGTACCCCAAAATGTTTCCAAGCATTCAGGTGCTGGGCTCTAGGCCGGCCAATTTATAACCGATACCTACTCATCAGTGAGAAATGTTCTTACAGACAGTGCAGTATGTTTTTGGGTAGTTATCGTGTGTTTTTTAACATAAAGTAGTGTGATTGCTTGTAGTATTTCTCTCTATTCAATTGAATCTAGTGTGCCTTCCATTTGCTCTAAAGGTCCCACACCATTTCCAGAAAACCAACGTCATAGTTTTATGTTCTCTCCTCAAGTTAAACTTGTTTATTGGAGTATTTTGGAGACTTTTTGCTTTTTAGGGCGCCAATAATACTGCCTGCCTTCTGATGAAACAAAATGTACCTTCGTTTATCCAAAATGAAAACATTTTTTTTATTGAAAATCAGTACCAATATCAGTGCCTCATAACTAAGGCCAACCGTGGCGAGTCTGTGATTTTTTCAACAATGGAACTTTTCATACGACCATGCCAAACAGTTTAGCTTCAACATCTTGACGTCGAAAGGTTGTTGTAGATTACTCCACCGCCATGTTCTAGTTCAAATACCAACACTATTCAGACCTATAATCAATAAAAAGCCCATAAGTGGATCTTTTATCGCCGCTATCACCTTTTTGCGTATTTTTTCACAATAGTTTTTGTTGGTATTTCCTGTCTGATTGCACGTTTAGTAGTTTTATAGATTTAAAAGTATAATTTCTAAATAAAGATTATAATTGTCCGGTTTTGAAAATCATTATAATGGAGCAATTTCAATATTTTAATAATTTACGATATGGCTATTTACTATAATAAACAATAATTATTATTTTTCGCATTGTTGTATCAGAACTTTTATTTCGCCCCATGTTTAATTAAATATTATGATAATATTTCAACAAATTTAAAGTCAACGTAAAGACTCTAGTCTTAATTATTAAAATAAAAATTACATCCCATCAGATTTTATAAAAATGGGAATATAACACGCTACTTTTATTTTTGTCCCTAATTAGATGGCCAGCCAGAACACGCAGCGATTTGATTGCAAGAGATTTGTTTTTAAATTGGCTTTTACAAAATATTATCAACTTTGAAGCAATGCTCAAAATTTTCAAGTATTCTTAATAAAAAATTATTTAGTTTATCTAATCTACCATGGACATGAAAATTAAAATTCAGCTTAAATTTTTGTTTGTCCCTAATTAGTTGACCACGACGTATATTAAAGGTATTCTTAAGTTTTATATTAATATGGTATTGTATATGTTTGATGGGCCTTGATGCCTGAAACATAAATAAATAAATTCATTAATTAGAAAAAAAAAAACAAAAATACCCAATTGTTACCAAAACTTCACAACAAATCGTTCAAACGTTCCCCCGTAACGAATGCTGATTCGAAATTCAAAATTCGGCACGTTCCATGTTCAAATGTTAAAGATGCGTGCACACAAGATTGTCTATAACTGTACAGCGCAGACGCGACCTGCCGCAATGTGCCCGCGCTCAAGGGCACGGACAGAGGTGGCGTGGAGTCGGTGTGTGGTGTAGAAGTTTCAGGAATGTGCGTTGCTATGTTCTCATTTTTTTATTCGTTTACGATGTTTGTGTTTTTTTACAAAATTATGATTATGATATTTAGGTTGCATTCAAAATGAAAATCATGTCATGTGTACAGGCTAGGCCACAATATGCAGGCGCTTAATTTACGCGTTGTAATATTTATGTGGTTTTTCCATATCCACCCTAACATTGACAAAATACAACTGCAATATCACACCGCGGTTTAGACAGCAACTACATTCAACTCAGCAAGTTGTAACGCAAGTTAGTCAGTATAATTATTACATTTAAATTAAACTTATAAAAATATATTTTTACTTTAACTTAATACACTCAGAACTTGTTTTTTTTTACTATCCAGAGCTTCAGCTAAAAACTGTTTAAAATATAATTATACAAAAGTAAAAAAGCCCATGTAAAAATCAAAACTAAAAGCTTAAAATTTAGAAACCAGAGTCGTCTCCACCACACCCTCTGTCCAGTAACAAGAAGTGAGTGAATAGCAATTGGCGACTCAGCGCACGATTCGGACGTCAAGGCCGGACGCCGTCGTCCTGCGCCGACGCAACATGGCCCGACTTGCACTGTTCCTCGAACTGACGGTAATAAAAGTTGCAAATAATGTTGTTTTGGTTCGGCAATTCTTTATGGCGAAGTTTTTGAGACTTTGATAATTGTAATGTTAAATTAAACCTTCGAACACACGTGATTCTAGACACAATAGAAAGACAATAGCAGCCCGACAGCCGGCTGTCAGATGGTCGTTGAAAAGTTAATCATAATGAAAAGTCGTTATGGCCTAGTGGTTAAGTCTTTCATGAAAAAAGTTGTGCCTCCCATCCGGGCAAGTACCAATGTGACTTTTTCAATTTATATGTACTCTCTAAAGTTTATCTTGGACGTCACAGACATCGGTGTAGGAAAAGGAACCAGGGGCCCTAGTCTGCTATTACAATCCACGTCTCAATGACCAGTATCGGCCGGATTTTTGACAACTTTGACAGTTTTTGTATGGGAAATGTGCCAAAAGTTTGACGTTACGTCACAAATCGATACGAAATCGAATCGATTGTAATAGCAGACTAGGGCCCCTGGACTTGTAGTCGAGTGAGCAAGCGTATCAATGTTAGTGCCTTGTCTGAATGAGAAGATTCCTTTGCACTGCAGTGGGGTAGTAATAGGCTGGTATTATTATTATTATTAATGCAAAAGTCACTTCGGCTTCTTCCATTAAACCCCAAATATCATTCCACTTTAACCCCAAGACACAAGCAGTCTTAATAATCTTCAAATGACTGCTCCCGTCCTCGGTGCGGCGGGAGGGCGTGTCAGACTTTTACTGACTAAAACCCACTCATGTTCCTTCGGTTGCCCTTTATGTTCCGGGGTCACGGTAACTATTATAAACATTCCGCAACCCCGGCAGGCGCTGGCTCTGTTGGGCCCCTTCTCGTTTCTTAAATAGCTTTGAGGTTAATGTATGTATGAGCCAAAGAGTTTTGGGAACAAAACTTGGGCTATGTGGTTTAATTTCATATGGCACATGGTTTACCGTATAAACCAGTTTCTGGAGGAGCTTACTTTAAAAGTATATCTATTTAATTTTCTAACGTCATTGACTTCACTGTAATGAAGCATAGATATCAGATTAACATAGGCTATACAACATCACGCTTTGAGACAAGAGGAGTGCCGGGGTTGCGGTTGTTTATAATAGTTACCGTGACCCCGGAACATAAAGGGCAACCGAAGGAACATGAGTGGGTTTTAGTCAGTAAAAGTCTGACACGCCCTCCCGCCCCGCCCAGGACGGGAGTAGTCATTTGATGTTTTTTTTATTTATTTTTCAGGAACAATTTACATTGCGTTTTCAGGAACAACACATTGATTATACAAATAATTATTGGCTTTAAATAAAAAAATTACATGTTATTAAAAAATTAAATGAAATTGTCAAACCTAAAATAATTCCCACTCCCCAAAAAAAAACCCAAAAAGGAGCGAAGCAGTAACCAAAAACCTAATCTAACGCAGGTGAAACTGCGAGATGCAGCTAGTAAGAAAATAATAAAACTTCAAAGAAAAATAAACACAGTTAACTAAAGGGTTTTATTATGTACAATGCAGTGTACCTAAGTTAATATGATAAGGAAAAAGTCTTTCATAAACGTTTGTTTTATAACGTATGTATTTAAGAAAAGTAAATAATGATAACACTGATCCTCTCTGTAATGCGTCTTTCTCATTACATATATTATGCTTAATGAAATTACAGCTTGGAAATCGTGCTTAAGAAGGGTACGACAGTGGCATTGTAAAATAAATCCGTACTTAATATTATAAATGCGAAAGTAACTCTGCCTGTCGGTCTGTCTGTCTCTTCTTCACGCCTAAACCACTGAACCGATTTGAATGAAATTTAGTACAAATATAGTCTGGGACCTAAGAAAGGACATAGGATAGTTTTCATTCCGAAAATCCCCCGGGAACTATTATTCCACGCGTACGAAGTCGCGAGCAAAAGCTAGTGGTAGAATAGAGTTCGATACGAGATGTCAAATTACTTAGCGTAAGATATGTCAAAAAAATTAATCTATTTTCTTCAACCTATTCTACAATGCCACTTGTCTAAAAGTGCTGTTAGTGCAATTCAGGCAATATTTTAGCTTTATTTCTAACTAGCTGTTCCCGCCGCTGTTGTAGGTTATGATGTAGCTTATATATCCTATTCTGATGTTTAAACTATACTACTGTAAAGATTTTTTTCAAAATCCGTTCAATAGTTTTTGAGTGAAAGAGTAACAAACACATATTCAAACTTTCACATTTCACAGATTAGAGGGAAGTAGCGAACAAAGCGGGAAAGCACTTGACATAGGATTATTTTTTTTGGGAGTGGGAAATCATCAAATGACTGCTCTCGTCCTATGTGCGGCGGGAGGGCGTGTCAGACTTTTACTGACTAAAACCGACTCATGTTCCTTCGGTAGCCCTTTATGTTCCGGGGCCACGGTAACTATCATAAACATTCCGCAACCCCCGGGCGACAAGTTTACCATTAAATGATATCTAAACAAAAGATTAAATAATTTTCAGGCTGACAGAACTACCATCAAAAGCTTTACATAATGCTTTATCATTGAAAAAGTGATATTTAAAACAATACTCGTTTTTAAGGGAGTCGAATAAAAAGTTACAAGGCAAAACGAACGATTGTGTAACATTTTAAAAGGATATTGTCACTGTTGAAAACGTGATTATTACGTCAACGTATATTTTCACGTAATAACTTAAGCGACGGCTAAATAAAAGAAAACCGTTTCATAAGAATTCTTTTCATTAATTTGGTCCAGATGTTAAATCTCGTGAATCTATGACGTCTGATTCTATAAGAAAAACTACGAAGTGAGGGTGGTATGAGGATAAATCTTATGAAATACATATGTTGTACGTCATTGGCAGAATCTGATTGTTTGGTAATTATAAAGCTTCCTTCGTTACTTAAACTCCAACTCGTCATAATTTTCTTGTATTGTTTGCATCACAATTCTTTTCTAGAAAGAAAAATCTTCTGACTGTGTCTCAGACCTTTACAAACTATTAAAGCGGTGATACGATACTTTGCAAGACTGATCGTAAGTCGATGTTTGACTTGGTCTACCCTTTAGACTGTCAAAGACCTTTGAATGACAGCTATGATTAACGGCATTGTGTACTCCGAGTCGTTAGTATAAAATTTCGTGTAATTATATTATACTTGCTATTGCCCGCGAGTTCGTCCGCGTTGAATAACTCCCGTTCCCGGGGGATTTCCGGGATGAAAACTATCCTATGTCCTTTCCCGGGCCCCAGACTATATCTGTACAAAATTTCATTCAAATCGGTTCAGTGGTGTAGGCGTGAAGAAGAGACAGACAGACAGAGTTACTTTCGCATTTATAATATTAGTACGGATTATGTGTTGGACTGATGGTCTCATCAAGATCACCGGGTCCCGTTGGATGCGGGTGGCGCTGGACCGATGCATGTGAAGATCTTTGGAGGATGTCTTTGTCCAGTAGTGAACGTCTATCGGATGATGATGATGGTGACTCAAATAAAATAAAATGAAACTGTTTATTATGCAAGTAGGATATAAAATCGGGATCCCTTCTTTTCGCATAATATTCTTTGTCCTAATATACTTCGGCATAACGATTTTGGCACAATTTGTTTTGGCATAATAATACTTCGGCATATTTTTTTTAGGCATACATTTTATGTTGGCATAATCATGTTAAAGACTAATTTGTTTTGGCATAAATTTGATTCGCATAACTTTAGTAGGCCTAATGACTATTAGCATAACGTTAATAGGCCTAAAGACTATTTAGCATAACGTTAGTAGGCCTAATGACTATTAGCATAATAATGTTTAGGCATACAATTAATATAAATAACAAAAACAATTTTCATGCAAATGATATATAAATATAAATATACATGACATTATGTAAAGCAAACCAATTTGCTTTAGTTTCTGTAACAATCAAATAAATTGTTGGTTAAAAAGTTAATATGCTGTGCAACAAAAATTAGTGACAGAACCGAATTGCTGCAAAACCGACTCCACGTAGTCTTGTTTGCCCTACCCCTAGAGTGTTATTTAAAATCGCGTAGGCGCGTTGGGGCGAGGCGGCCCGCGGGCTGAGGAGCAGGCGGCTGGGAGCGAGCCGCCGCGGCTGAGGCTGGCCGGCGAAGCCGGCCAACAAGCCGAAGCTGCGGTGGTGAGCGAAAGCCGTCTGCGACGATTAGCACGCGTGGAGCCGCCGGAGGCCCGCAGCGCCGGAGCCGTCACAGAAACCCTGCCTGCTGCATGTTGCATGCTTGCTTGAATGCTGCATACTTGCTTGCATGCTGCATGTTTGCTTGCATGCTGCATGCTTGCCTGCATGCTGCATGCTTGCTTGCATGCTGCATGCTTGCTTGCATGCTGCATGCTTGCTTGCATGCTGCATACTGCATGCTTGCTTGCATGCTGCATACTGCATGCTTGCTTGCATGCGGGTATAGTGTCTAAATATTCTAGGTGTTAATAAATTTTCCATTGTTATACCTATAAAAATATGTTTTAATATTTTTATGCGAAATTTATGCTTTAAATTTTATGCTTTAGGACATTATGTTTACAAATGTTATGCTTTAGAACTTTATGCTTAAAAAAGTTATGCTTTAGAACTTTATGCTTAATAAGTTTATGCTTTAGAATATTATGCCTAATCATTATTATGGTTAGAGACATTATGCTTAAAAAAGTTATGCATGAGCAGTTATGCGTAATTATGTTATGCGAAAATATAATTATGCCAAACAACATTATGCGAAGTTATATTAGGTCTTAAAATTTTATGCAAATGGATAGGGAACCTATAAAATCACTTTCACATGTCAACAATTTTTTGTTTAAACTAGATGGAGTCGGCGGACCATATATTTATGTAGTACTACAATTATCATCTCCCTAGCCTTTCCCCTCTCTTGCCTCTGCTATTTAAAGTAAAAATCTCTAAAATTAATTTAATCCCTGAATATCAATTCGGATTCAGAAAAGGACACAAAATGACGTTGAGACTGGTTAGGCTGCATGAAAGCCGACTCCAACATACTTGGAAACAGGCTAGGATGATGATGACAATTTATACTCCTCAAAACTGATTGTTAGTCTTTTTGACTTTTGACTACCTGTTAGAGTGAAATAAAAACACATTAATTCAAACATATGTAATACATACAAAATAATGTCCCTTAAAAACATAACATTCCTATTTGTAAGAAGCTGTATAAAAAGTTACAAAACAAAAGTTTGAGTAAGATTAATGGTTGACAAAGTTAAATACGTGATTATGACGTCAACGTATATTCTTACGTTATAACTAAGGGTTGGCCTAAAGAAAACTCTAGTCCAGGCGTTAAATTATGTGAAATTCATGACGTCAGATAAATTGTAAGAAAAACTACGAAGTGAGGGTGGTATAAGAATAAATCTTATGAAATTCATGTGTTGTACGCCATTGGCAGAATCTGATTGTTTGGTAATGTTGTGTTGTGATTTAACGGTTTTGTATTAAATTCTACTGAGTATTCTACCCTCTATTCTACAATGTCACTTGTCTAAAAGTACAGGCGTTAACAAGATATAGAAGATAAGAATAAAGAAACTTACAAATATATGAATCCTGAAAACAAAACACCTCTTTTTAAACGTTACAAGCAAAACAGGGGGCGTACTACAAGCCCTTATAGCAGTATTACTTTGATATTACTTTCAGTAGGAAAGAGACGGCGCTAGACAACGTGTCTAACGCTGTCACTTGCACACTCCTGCAACAGGACTAAAACAATCTTACTTTAAACGTCATGGTAAGGGGGCAGAAACATTGTGTAACATTTTAAAAGGGTTTATCACAGTTGAAATCGTGATTATTACGTCAAAGTATATTCTTATATAATAACTTTAGGCTTGGCTAAAAGAAAACTCTTCCATAAAAAATCTTTTTATTTGGTCCAGGTGTTCACGCGAAATCTATGACGTCTGATAAATTGTAAGAAAAACTACGAAGCGAGGGTGGTGTAATAATAAATCTTAAGAAATTCATATGGTATACGTCATTGGTAGAATTTTATTGTTTGATAATTACTGAGAAGTTACCTAAATGACAATCGTCATAATATTTTTGGCCTGTTTGCATTTTAAGTCTCTAAAATATTTAGATCGAGTTAAATAAACCTGGTTTTAGGCTGCCTCTTCATAGGAGCGGAGTCAGACAGCGGAGGGAGACAAAAATCCACCAATATGATCTCGCGAGTGTGGATTTTGTGCAATTCTATTGGTTCAAGTAGCAAAATGTGGCACTATAATTATCCTAGGAGCACGTATTTTTTAATCCTATAGCAATCCAGAAAACGTTTATAGAACCGCATTTGGGCGCAGTTTATAGGATTATTACGCCCTATAGTCGTTTTTGTATAATCCGACAACGTGCAATTCGATATTATAATTATCCTAATAAGTGCTTTTACAATAAACATTTACCCTACAAAGATACGGGAAATGCATTTGATAAGTGCGATTAGTCCTCTTACGACCTAGCGCGTGCTGCTATTGGAGTAATTGATTTTACAATGATCAGCGTGATGCCGTTCGTAGAGACATACAGTCGATCATTCGTTCTTTTTTCGATTATTAAAATTATGCTGCGCTGTTGTGTCAATGAATACTTTATTTTTATTTTCAAAGGGTAGTAATGTCACATTATAAAATTGTCTAACATAAGTACCTAACTTTTTCGTTTGACTGTTTTATAAAGAATGCCCACTCAACTTGCGAAATTAATTTTATTGATAAAGTGTTAGATGTTAATAAACATATCTTTATGCGCCTTCAAAATTATACATATTCATAATTTGTTTAATTAGTAATAATTAACTATTACCAATCCGACATAGGGTCGAAACACGTGCCATAACATTGCATTTACAAAGACCTATATAAGTTTATTTAGTCATAGTTATGACTATTCCATGACATAATATTTCGCCACCATTTTAAGTTTTAGGGTTCTTTCGATAACAGAAATATACCCGCATACTAATGCATGCAGAGCTATGTTTTAATCAGTACATGTTCAGAATAGTATCAAATTTACTCTGTATATTTTTTAACATTTCTCTTTAAAATTACTATCAACATATCTAGATAAAAAATGGGCAGTGTAGGGATGCAAAATGGTAAAATAAGTAATTGTCAGTGCTTTAAATTGTTTTTATTTTTTTATTTGTTTATCAAAACAATGGAATCTGACACACGATAGTTCTGATACTGCTTCCACTATAATGTTCTTTATCTTCTTGATTGATTGTAAGAACTCTCTGAAAAAATATCCTCACAGTGTTGTCTAAGCCTATTTTCATTTTATCCTGTACGGAACCATAACAAATTTCACCAGTCTTTTTGTTATTTAAGAAAAAGTTCAACCCGAACTCCGATACTGACTTCATTTCGAGGTACTTTCTCGACACTCTTCTTCGATAACTGCCAATACGCTTAAATCGTTTCAATTTGTACAAATCCATATTTATATTGTTTCAACTTTCTTTAGCAAATTATAAAATAAACACAAGATGGCCAATTACTCCAATAATAGCAAATGTAGGACACACTTAAGATATTTTACTTATAAAAATCACAGGCTATGCTAGCTTGGTGCTAAAAATCCATTAAGGGTCATGACTGCGAGAAATTGATCCTATAATATCCTAACCTGTAGCAGCTATATCTATGACCTTTGTAGGAAGTGCATATCTTACAGAAGAATGAAACAAGACGTTAACATTATTAAACAATCTTATTAAATGCGGTTATCGGATCAAAAGTCACACTTTGCTGAATAGTTTTATAACTTGCGCTTCTAAGACTGCGCGTTCTTATAAGAACCCTGGAAAATGATCCTATTAACGTTTATAAAACAAAGTAATAGAATCGAAAGTACTTATAGTGTAAACCATCTTAAAAGATGCATACATTGGATCAGTGGTCTGAGTTAAAACGTCTATTAGATTTCTAAAAGACGTTTAGTCCTATAATATGCCAATTCCTATAGGAGTATTTTGCTCCTTGGTTTGACTCGCTCACAGCTCTGCTGCTTTTCTCCGCTCCTGTAGACAGCCAATCCAACGAGTGCTTCAGCTAATTAGTGATACTGCCAGCGATGACTAGGTAGAGACGGACGACTAAGCCAAAGTAAGTACCAACTAAAGTACATTACACTTGGCCTAATCATGACTATATTCGGTTCAGTTTAAAAAATGACATGATGACCCAGTGAATAAGATACTCGTATTATGTTGTTGGTTCGAATCCGAGCAAGTACCAATGTGACCTTTTTAATTCCTATGTACCGTGATACTTAGACATCACTGACATTCCGTGCCTCAAAAAGCACGTTAATTCGTTGGTCCCAATTTTCATTGTCAACTTTTACGGCCGTTACGGGTAGTCAAAAGCCAGAAAGTCTGACCAGTCCTAACCAAAGCGTGTCGTGTCACCCAGGCACTAGGTCGTGGAGGTCTGATAGGCAGTCACTTCACGCGAAACTCTGGTATCCGAAGAAGTCAAATCCTGTTAGGCAGAAAAATCCCAAACTCATAATTTCAGCCTTACCCACGAATAGATAATAAACTTTTCAACACATTTGCTCGTAAAGTGGGTCTTATTATCTTCCATTTAGACCCGTTGTTGAGTATATTACGCACGCGTGCGTTTCACTTTACATTACCGCACGAGTGCGGTAATCTTAACACGACCAATTCGAATTTATTCGAGATTGCAAAGCAAAAGTATGTCCAGTACGCATTCTTAAATTTGTCGCTTAATACACATTTTTTTTAAAAAAACGTTTCGTAGCTGCGCAACGACTTTTTTTTTTAACACGACTCTATGACGTTGCCAAACAGCCTATTACTTACTGGTTACTTAAATATTAAAATAACAAAGGAATTTAAATAAAACAATAATAAATAACTTTTAAACTAAAACAAATTATTAAAAATTCAACCAAACCCCTTTTTAAAGCTAAAATTCATTTAGTTTTAAATTTTGTCTGTATTGAGAGTTTAGTATATTATCTGTGGTCATGCCCGGGTATTGGCAGAGCACGAAAAAAAAGGTACACGTTGAGCGGGATTCTACATTTTTATTGTTTATCTAATTGATGATATTCCAAAATAATTATAAGTATTTAAATATGTCGAGTAAAGAAGAAACTGTATTTTTAACTCCGCCGGAAATAATAATGGAGGCGTAAAACGCGAGCAGTAATTTGTTGCCGCCAAAGTCAAAGGTTGCGTACGATAGTTTCATGCAGTGAAAAAGCGCAGTAATTTTCAGAAAATGTGTTTATTTTCCTCACAAGTGTGTTCAAAAACGTCGTATGATACTCGCGCGCTATTGTCATTACGTACTCGGCTTTCTTGTTACGCTCGCCTGCGGCTCGCGCACAAATATCGCCTCGTATGTAATGACCAACACAGCGCTCTTGTATCATAATGTACTATTTCACAATTATTATAAGCACTACTTAATCAGCCAGATCTTCAGACGATTCAATAAATTAAATTAAATCAACTTTCATATAAATAAACAAAATCAGATTTAAACTTTCAGCTACCCTGTTGCTATGACAACCGGTAGTGATAACGCCCGGGTTTTTGACCCCGATGCTCCGGTTAAACGCAAACGGTTCAATGACACGATTTAACACAGTTTTCTAATATTTTAGCAGCAATAGTTTGTTGACCTATCGTGTAAAAATGTTGGTATTAATTGTATGTAATATTAATAATCTTTGGTAATAAAAATATGTTTTGTGAAGTTTATGGGCGTAGAGATAGTCCAATGGTTGTGCCGTTTTTGATAGTACATTCAAATGGTTGTAGGTTCGAATTTGAAGTACTAATGTGACATTTTGAATTCATAATGAAATATGTACATTCTAAAGTTTATTTTGGACATCACAGACATCAACCTGGAATAATGCACGTTTGAAATCCTACTAAAATCGTTTTGATAGATATTTATTTCAATTTATAATTATTTATTTATCAAAGCATCGATGAACTGTAAACATCGTGAAGAACCAAGGTTAATGTTAGCCTGAAATCGCCAATATATCTTTAGCAAGCGTGGTGATCAATGCTTCTCTGTATGAGAAGAGGCCTTTACCCCACAGTGGGACAGTAATAGACTGGTATTAATCCGTACTAATATTATAAAATGCGAAAGTAACTGTGTCTGTCTGTCTTTCTGTCTGTCTGTCTCTTTTTCACGCCTAATGCACTGAACCGATTTAAATGAAATTTGGTATGGGACCCGAGAAAGGACATAGGATAGTTTTCAACCCGAAAATCCCCCGGGAACGGGAACTATAATTCCTCGCGGACGAAGTCGCGGGCAAAAGCTAGTGAAGTATAAAGGTTACTTTGGTTAATTTCCAAGTTGTTTATGGATTTTTTCAATAATCATTTATGGGATATGTGTGCCAATTCTATTTCATGTTTTCCTCATCTTGCTATATACTCGTATATTAAATGGTAAACTAACCGCTGGTCCTAGAGTAATGAAACTTGGTGGATGTGTTCTTTTTGAAGAGTCAATATCCACACAAAAAAAAAGGTTTTTTTTGGGATTCCTTTCTCACGCTAAAGGTGTAAATACATACATACATACATGAATCTTGCAAACCTAACACTCCTTTTTTTGGGCAGTCGTGTAAAAAGGGGATGGAAGTTCGAGACCCACGCGGTAGACAAAAGCTACTTTAAATATAAATGCTGCCTCATTTTGTTTAGGAGTTAAGTGCTTGTTCTTTGATAATAATTTTGATTTGGTAATGTAATTAATTAATTGCAATGTGCTCTTGTTTTTCAATTAAAATATCCCAGAAACAACCCGATGTTCAAAATTTTTCATGCGATACACTGTACCACGGATCATTTATAAATAAATAGATGAATTCAAAGTAACTTAACCATTAAATCCATTTATTTAGATGCGGTGGCATCGACATCATATAAATCATCATACTGAATAGTAATACCATATTTAAATAATGTTTTCATGCAAATAAAATTAGATTAGTTTTACTAATTGCGTGTTTTTGCTAATTAGTTAGCAAGATCTATATTTAATTTCAGTGTCATTGCTCGGTCGACCCACATAAGTGATTTGTAGCATACGTTATATATCTGCTCTATGATTTAAATGAAAACTATTCTGAGAAAATTATGATATTATTAGAGCCTAACGGTCTATCCCGGATTCGTATATTTTTTACATCTTGGGATACATTATTGAAGTTTAATTAGAGAGTCCTATTAATTAAAACCCCACGCAAAATCTATGTTATATGTTTAACCACTATGTGTGTGATTCCGTTGTCTGTGAGTTTGTCAATGGCTTCCTAATGTATACTAGGTGTATTTTTGGTCTTGCTCAACCCGCTAGGAGATGGTTCTACTCATAAAAACAAACAACTTTTATTATGGAACCAACTCTGAAATCGCGAAAAAATTATCAGCTGTTTCATACATTAGGGTCGGGAGGTCATTGGACTTTTGTTAGAAGCAGCTGATATTTTTTTTGCGATTTCAGAGTTGGTTCCATAATAAAAGTTGTTTGTTTTCATAGGTAGAATCATCTTCTAGCGGGTTGAGCAAGACCAAAAATACTCCTAGTATAAGTGTTCTTTTAGCCTAGTGTATAATGCCTCCTTTTCAGGTAAGGTTATGAATTCAAATCCGGGCTAATACCAATTGTGTGTACTGTGAATAGTTCATTTGACTTTTTAAATTCATATACTTTCAGAAGTGTATCTTGGGCATCACAGACTTGGGTAAAGGAATATAGAGAGAAAACCTGAGACTGTATCACGGAACATTGAAGCATTAATGTAGTGGGGTTGCAAAATGTTTATAATAGTTACCGTGACCCCGGAACATAAAGGGCAACCGAAGGAACATGAGTGGGTTTTAGTTAGTAAAAGTCTGACACGCCCTCCCGCCGCACCCAGGACGGGAGCAGTCATTGGATGATTTCCCACTCCCCAAAAAAAAAGCATTAATGTAGTTGTGAAATCACCAATCCGCCTTAAGCAAGCATGGATGGTGATCAATGGTCGTGCCCTTTCTGTGTGGAAGAGGCCTTATATCTGCGATGAGATAATCTCTGCGATGAGATAATAATAGACTGGTATTATTATTATTTTAATATAATTATAATAATGATAAAGTTAATAATGAAACTGAAATATAGGAAGTAACAACAAAAACTGCTAAATAAAATCAATCACTTCGACAATAAAAAAGCAAGCTCAAGAATTTCTTCATACATTTCATTAGCTATTTTCACAATTAGCCGTTACCTAGCAACAAGAATATTAACAAATTAATTAGTTTCCTTGTCGGGTAGTTATCTAACTGTGACGTCAGAGTTCCGCGCTTTCCACCGCTTCCGACCGCTTTCCCGGGAGCGGTGACCGCGCGCGTATGTGTGCGTAGTATGTCTACTTAGTGATGTGTGTGTGTCGACTATTAGCCGGTATTATGATAATATATTTTATTTAATGCTAGCGCGAATTGGAACCGCGTGGTGGTATTTCTATCTTCTAGTTTATACTTTGATTAGAATTTCCAAAAATCCTTACTTGATGGATATTTACTCTTTACAATGAACATACCCTCCAATTGCAATGTCTCTAGGACTAGCGGTTTTTGATGTGCGTTGATATATTAAAGCAGTCATTGCTGCTTAGCAGTCTGTGTAACTAACCACTAGACCAACCGACCCGTCATTGGCCGAAGACTGGCTAAGATCTGCTGCTTTACATGCTTGCTGAGACACGAGACGTAAATGGTTCAATGATACTTGCCCGGTTTGGAACCCGCAACCTTATGAAAATGCAGCGATGACACATAACTATAACAACTCTAATTCATACAGTGGACCGGCAGTAAACTGACTGACGCTTGGAAAGGCATTCGAATTTGGCGGATTATAGAGTACTGGTTGACTACTGAGTGCTAAGAGCTTCTATAGTCCGAATTTTTTTAAATATGGTCTCTTTCAATTTATAATGTACTTCACCTAAATTTAAAGAGCCCTAAAAGTACCTAGTAATACGACAAATTTCAATTTGTATTAGCGAAGATTTGGCGATTTTTTTGGGTATTATCTGTGGTATGCGTGTCGGACTACAAGGGCACTGGATTAGACAGGGTCCGAATTATCGAATCTGTATAGAAAAGTAGTAAACTGACTGATTGTTAAAAAAAACTAAAATATTTTTAACACTGAATAAAATGTAGTTTTTAGATTTTTTGCCTGTTTGTCTATCTGGGATAAACTCAAAAAGTGGTGCTAGATTTTTATCAACTTTTGCATGTATTTGATAAAAATAAAAAAGAGGTTGGGTCAACACATAGGCTATAAGTATATTATCACGCTATCACCTTCGTGAGAAGCACAAGACCGTGATGCAGGCACAGTATCTATGCTGCTTTACCTTTCTACGACCAAGCGACAGCCGGCTGTCACGCTGCTATTGTCTTTCTATTGTGTCTCGAGTCACATGTGTTCGAAGGTTTAATAGTAGAAGGTAAAGTTATCATGATATATCTTATCGAGTACATAACCATAAGCAATAAAATAGGTAGGTGAAATTGACAATTTCCGTTTAGTTTTACGACTTATTAATGTCCGCAATATTAAGCTTATGGATAAGCGGAGTTTAACTTTCTATGTTCTATTGTAAGTTTAGACAATAAAGGCTATGACAGACTAACAGACAGACTATAAAGTGATTTGGCTTTGCCACACAGATGTCTTGACGCGAAGATGTTGATGACTAAATGGTTAAATTATTTTCGATGAATCGAATGATTGTGTTTTGTAATTAAACAGGTTATTTTAATTAGAAAAGTAAAGAAAGAAAGAAAAACAGTTTATTCGTGCTAGTGATAAACAGTTTTACAGTAGAAAAACTTAATTAATAAAATATTATCCACTAATACACGAAAAGGATAGCGCTCAGCAAAATGCCGGGCCCGTACTCAGGCACGAGTCCACGGCGCGCGGCGCTGGTTTTCAGCGCTAGCCGAGGGCGTGTTAATTACAAAACGCAATAACCTAAGACACGGGTAAAACCACTGAAAGACTATCTAAACATCAAATTTCATGATTACTATTCATAAAATAATGACAAAACCACCTAACATATTCTATTATAAGCCAAATAACCACAAAAAACCCCTTTTAAAAATAGCCCCACCAAAACCAAACCAGGTCACACAAATCCTCGGATCAACTAGCAGAAACAAATGAGTATCAATTAACAGGATACAAGATGGAATATCTTCGAATAGTTACATGGTCTAAATTGGGCAGGGGTCATTGGAACGTATCTGGGTAGGTTAGCCACCCTTGGTAATGGGAGGTGAAAACTTATGTCAGTAAATAACGCGTTATGGTTGAGTGGTTGGTTGCTTTGCGAGTTTGCGATTCCTGGATGAGGCAGAAGTTTGTATGAAGTACAGACGGGCGTGTTGGTCTAGTGGTCAGTGACCCTGACTGCTAAGCCAGAGGTCGTGGGTTCGATTCCCACCCAGGACAAACTTTGTGTGATGAGTATGATTGTTTGTTCTGTGTCTGGGTGTTGTTTATCTATAATTTGTAAGTTTTTATAACTTATATAAGTATGTATATCAGTTATCTGGTTAACATAACACAAGCCCTGCTTAGCTTGGGATCAGATGGCCGTGTGTTAATTGTCCAAGATATTTATTACTAGTTTCTGCCCGCGGCTTCGCTCGCGTTAGAAAGAGACAAAAAGTAGCCTATGTTACTCTCCATCCCTTCAACTATCTCCATTTAAAAAATCACGTCAATCCGTTTTGCCGTGAAAGAAAGACAAACAGACAAACAGACAGACAGACAGACACACTTTTCCATTTATAATATTAGTATGGATTATAATTATAACAGGTGTTGTGGAAAACAGCTCGATACAAATGAGGGGTCTACTAGTCTATAATTATGTTGATTCCCACCTAGGACAAATCTGTGATGAGCATGATGGTATGTTCTGTGTTTGGGTGTATTTTATCTACATACTAGCTGTTCCTCGCGGTTTCACCCGCATTACGTTAGGTTTTTGGTTACTGCTTCGCTCCCGTGGGACCTAGCGTGATATTATATAGCCTATGTTACTCGTTGACAATGTAGCTTTAGAATGGTGAAAGAATTTTTAAAATCAGTCCTGTAATTTTTGAGCCTATTCATTATAATCAAACAAACAAACGGGGTATTCCTCGGAGCGCTCCTGTTTTGAAGCGCTCCTAACGAAGCGCTCCCAAAATATTCCGCCAAGCGCTCCTGTTGGAAGCGCTTAGAAAATCAAACTAAAAATATTATTATTTCATTCCTCGAAGCGCTCCTATGACGTGACGATACCATAGGGCAGAGCATGAAGGATTTGTAAGAAACGATATCGATATCGAATTATCGACGTTTTCAAACTTCAAACTTCAAACTTCAAAACTATTTTATTCAAATAAACCAATTACAGGTACTTTTGAATCGTCAAGGTGTCAGTCTGTCAAAAAAATGAAGCTAGTTGCTCGTTCCAAAAAGTAGGTCCCATGGAGAAGAGCGAGCAAGAAACTCCATGGACACTCTTTTAAAATCAATATATTACAATAATTTGGTTACATCATTCATTGTTGTATCTAAGGTACTATGTGAGAACAACGTAACAAGTCGGACATGTTAGAAATATTAAAATAAACAAAACAAATTTTAAAATAACTGTGGCAGCTAAGAGATGACCAGTCTCATCAGACAGCGCCCGTTCACGGACATGACGTATGGATTGGCACCAAATAGCTCAACCATTTTGAAGGGAACCAAATGATCCAACACACACGCCACCGTCAGTGAGACATTTGAGTGAGCATGACAAACTCCCAGCTGCCAGAGTATATTCAGTCAATGATAGACAGAAGAAATGTAAAGAACATATTGCTCACATTGTATGCTATGTGAATTTATATAAAACAAACACTTTGACTCGACACAATACTATTATTTTTGTAGTTTTACAATCAGATATTGTCGAATACTAATCAATTACACGGTTGTGGAGCTAGACCAGCATCCAGCCAAGCATTTTTGTCAGCGATATAATCGCTCAATTTATAATATGCCTGGCTACTAATTTAAAAGTAAAATAAAACGCACACTATGTATAGTGTGCGTTTTATTTTACTTTTAAATTTAGTTTCATTCAGCGATAGAAAAGTTTAACTAAAGTTCAACTTTTTAAAGTTCAACTATCATAATTGTTATTTTTTTTAAAACTACTAGGGAAGCATAAATAAACTGGAACTACGTACTTTAGTGACTTTAGTGACACAAGACACTAGCCGCTGTTGTCAACCCCGCTTCCCTGTTTTATCCTAGAGGGTCGCGTGGTCGCGTTATCGAGTGATTCCGAATGCAGCCGAGCATTTCCGGAACTAGTTTACATTGAATACGCATTTTTTTGTCTTCTAAACTACTAACTACTACCAGGCGTCCGTCACTCGCTCAAGGCCACGCGTTTTATGCCTACCGCTTCGTGTATCGTCGACGATACAACGAACACCGGGCTGTCGCGCGCTCGCCTGAGTGCTCGCGCGTCACGGGTACAGCGCTGACTATCAAAATGCCGAAACCACGTAATTATTGCGTGATTATTGTGCAATTCCCCTGTTTCCCAATTCTCCTGTTTCCCTTTTGATTATTTATTAAAATTATTTACGCTTTTTTGGATATTTTCGACACTAAAATATAATAATCGGGAATTCAAGGCACGAAAAATATGCATCAGTGATTTTATTAAAAGAAAAAATATTTGATCAACAAATAAAAAAAATATTGTTTTTCTAAAACATTCGTTTTATTACCATTATCATCATACGTATAACCCTAGCAGATTTGCTGGACAACACGCACACACGTTAGTCGCGCGGCGGGCAAAAGAATCTCAACTCTCTTTGTGCGTACTTATGGTACATTTCTCCTTGCTGCAAACAGCTGGTATTATTATTATGATTTTGTAGGCTATTATAGCGTAGGTTTTTTCGTTTTTGTATTGGAGTGAAGTATCTGTTACGTAGTAACTATTTATTAATCTGTGCTACTACTAACTTTTGTCTTCTAAGTTGCGAATGCGCCTACGTCACATGAAGTTGTGTACTAAAAAAAGTTTGTTTTATTAAAAAAATGGCGAAAAGTGAAAAGTTTGTTTTAATTTGTGATCAATCGTTGAAACCTATTGCTGAGATGGATATGAAAGAAAGGAATAACATGAAAGTTAATTATTAAAACTATATTATTATAATATACAAGTTGAGTAGTATCGCATAAGGAATTACTTCTAGTTCATTTCTGTTTTTCTCATAGCTATAGGTTATGTACTGTTATATATCTATAACTACATTTTAGATTTAAACAATTACTAAATAATAAGATCGTTATAGTGAAAAATAACAAAATAATTTTAGACTTTAATCGTTGGTGTACAATTTATATGAGATCATTTAGGTGCCTCCTGGCAATTTCTGCCACCCTGGTACTTTTCATCAAAGCTTTTATTTTTTTTATTCAGTTATTCTAGCTATTTCTAGTTTTAATATAAGCAACTAGTAGCCGTCGAAATGTTTATCGATATAATTTGTTACGAACACTTCATGCTCTTCTCTATATTTCGTCATAGGAGCGCTTCGAGGAATGAAATAATAATATTTTTAGTTTGATTTTCTAAGCGCTCCCAACAGGAGCGCTTGGCGGAATATTTTAGGAGCGCTTGGTTAGGAGCGCTTCAAAACAGGAGCGCTCCGAGGAATACCCCAAACAAACATACAAAGTTTTCCTCTTTATAATATTAGTGTAGATAACAATTATAATAGCTATCGCCCGCGGCTTCGCCCGTGAGGATGTCGAAGCTTGGATCTCCCATCATTGATTTGTGATGTCAATAATAATACGGTAGTTTCAACCTAATGTTAATAGATTTTGTATGGCAATGGCGACTTATGACGTCACTAAAATAACAACTCAGTTGACTATCTATTTATTGATTTCAACACAGCTAAAAATCAAATTTTATAGCAAATTGAAATTGAACCGAATTTATTAGGCTCAAATTAATATAGGTTTTATAGGAATTGTGTCTAACATTTATTGGTTAATGGTGGAAACTACCCAATTGTCCTATGAAAGATCTAAATACAAATTGTATCCACAATTCTATGTAATTTCAATTACAATCAATTTATTGAACATCTGCACTTAATACCGGACAACGGTCACCTGTCAAATATGTCACCACTAAATCATATAGGCAAAAAGCCCGGTATACAATTAAGTACGTAATTGTATAACAAAATAATGTCTATAATCATCGCATTTTGACAGATGGATCGATGAGTAAAAAGTGACGGTGGTCTAAATTGGGTGAAATGGGCAATGGAACTTTTCTGGGTAGGTTGTTCACCCAGGTTGTGACGTCATAGTCACGTCATGTTGGGTTTGGTAGTGCTAATAGGAAATTGTTGTTCGTTTTTTTTGCGGTTAATCCTAGCAGATTTTGTCTCATCAATTTAGCAAGTGAAAATCAAATGTATGTTAACTGATTATGTTTAATTTAATTTAGATTGACTGTCTGATAATGTAATTATTGACTGATAATTTAATGCATTTTCCATTTGTATAATTTAATTGTTCTATATTTCGACAAATTTTATTTTAAAACAATTTACGATTATGTTCTTTAGAACTTATGTGCCAGAATAACTAAAGGAGGCGAGCGAATCTGGGCTTTTTATATTACACTAATGAAAACTTTATCAATATTTTTTTCAAGATTTATTATTTTTTACCACGAAATATTAAGATATTTAGTCATGGGATAGTAAATTAATTATTTATTCAAAACATTACTGACTGTCTGCACTTCCGGCTTTTAACAATGTTGCCAAATGAAATATGTTAATCGATCAGTAGAAATAAGATTAAAATGGAAATGTAAAACCAAGTAAATAAAACAGTATCTGCAGAAGAAACACTGAATCGTGATTTCATCTGTTGACATGTTTTATAATATATTTTAAATAATGGTTTTTGGTTTTAAATATCGCACAAAATAATGTTTAATCAATGAAGTTGCAATAAGTTATATATTTTTTTATTATACAGGCCACACAGTAAAAACTCATGTCAATGTCACATCTAAAGTCAAACAAATCATTCACTTCGTTGGTTTTAAACTTGCAATTGTGGATATTATGTTTTGTAGTGTTTCCGTGCGGTTTAATTATTTGATTGGTATTATTTTACGACTTTGGCTACGTATAAAGGATTCTGACGGTTATTATTTTGACGAACGACCTACGCATTTCTTACATCGGACTGATAAGTTATCTTGGATTACGAAGTAAAATACAATCAGTGATCAACATCTGAATTATATTAACCTGATGGCGTAAATACTTCTGTACGTTTGCGCTAAATAGAAGAGGAATGAATTCTTTCAGTTAGACAGCATTGTGCCACGCAGTCGTAAGTAATTTATTTCAAAATAAGTTCACATGGTCATAAACTGTTACTATTACTAAAATACTTCTGATTTATATTTACTCAAACCAAGCCTGATCATAATGCAAAATTTCCAGTCAATAATTCATAATTATCAATTCAAGGCGTTTATTGCAAAACAAACAAAGCTAATTTTGTATGGACTAATAACATCCTATATTTTTATTTTTCTCCCATGTAGAAATTGTAAATATTGGTATTTTTTTTTAATAATAGTAATATTAAAAATGAATAATGCAAGAATCGTTGCTGTATAGTCAAACCCAATAATGTATGGAGCTTCGCCCGCCTTCTTTATCTATGTTTTTGACATTTGACATACATATACACACATAAACAACCATACCCAAAAAAAAAACTTGTAGCCCGTACAAAAATAATTATGACCCAACCGGGAATCGAATCTACACGCGCACTTGACCATCCAACCACACCATCTTCTTCCCAAGATAACCTTCTCCACCAAAAAATTTAAAACATTACTATAGATAAAACCTTCGAACACACGTGATTCGAGACACAATAGAAAGACAATAGCAGCCCGACAGCCGGCTGTCGGTTGGTCATTGAAAGGTTAAACAACCAAGGTCTACATTGGGCGCAGGTCGTTGTAACTGAAAAAGGCAGGTGAGCCACCTTAAGGCTGATGTCATAACCAAGTGGTAACAGATGCTAGGTTCAGCTATATTTAGGGTGTCCAGGTTATTGCCATTACCATCAAACTTGGCATGGTATGGCAAAGCATGCGCCGCCATTTTGGAAAAATAACATAATGTGTAGGCCTTTTTCTTGTGAACTATAATGTGATGTATGTATGTCGTGATGGCCTAGTGGTTAAGGCGCCCGCCGCTTATGCAAGAGGTTGTGGGTTCGCATCCGGGCAAGTACCAATGTGACTTTTTCAATTCATATGTACTTTCTAAAAGTTTATCTTAGACATCACAGACGTCGGTGAAGGAAAACATCGTGAGGAAACCTGGGCTTGTACTTAATATGAGTCCGAAATCGCCAACCCACATTGAGCAAGCGTGGTGATCAATGCTCGTGCCTTCTCTGTATGAGAAGAGGCCTTTGCCCTGCAGTGGGACAGTAATAGGCTGGTATTATTATAATGTGAACTATATTTATAGGTCTTCTTATTTTGAGGCTGGCTGTTTTTGTATGTATGGTAAGATGTTTGTAAATAATCCACCATAATTCATAAGCTTCTGAACCGGTTTTTATGCCATTTTCACCAAAAAATAGAGTGATACATGTGGGATGTAGACTAGTATTGTAGAGTACTATAATAAATTCAATTTTAAATTACTGTACAATATAGTATTGTAGAGTAATTAAAAAAATAATTAATTTGTATCTCTCGTTCGAAGCTGGTCCTAGAGACCAGCTTCTTTTTTCTTCTTTAATAACATAGGGCATGTTAAGAGGAGGGATGAGACGCATATAGTTAAGACAGTTATAAGTATGAATGTAGAAGGTTGGAAAAGGAGAGGAAGACCGAAGAAAAAATGGATGGAATGTGTGAAGAATGATATGAAGGAGAAAGGGGTAAGTGATAGCATGACGGGTGACAGGTTGGTATGGAGGAGAAAGACGTGTTGCGCCGACCCCAAGTAAAATGGGATAAGGGCAGGAAGAAGAAGAATAACATAATTAACTGAAGAGATTTAATAAATATTAAACTTAAATTAAACAAAAATACTGAAAATAGAAACATGAAAATGGGCAAATAAAGCCACATGGACAGCTAGCCATCATTAAAACCACTTTACGTCCCACAATCCACCTACACATTGAAAATTATCCTACGGAAAATCTCCGTTTATTGATCTTGAGTCTTTTTAATTTGCTATCAGCCTTAGAAGACCATATCCAATAATTACGTTAACAATTTTCACAATAGAGACTGGTACTAGAGACATGGAACTTGGTAAATGTGTTCTTGTTTTTCCTCTCACTCCAGAAAGATTTTTTTTAACCGAATTCTAAAAAAAGGAGGAGGTTCTCAATTCGAAGGTTTGTATTTTTTTTTATGATTGTTCGCGCATATCTCCGTCGTTTACCAACCGATTTAAACAATTCTTTTTTTGTTTGAAAGGGTAGACTTCCCAAATGGTCCCATTGTCATCAGGTCTAGGATCTGATAATGGTATCATGCCTAAATAGAGGAAACTTTTCAATTTTTATAGAAAAACGTACATTTTCTATTTTGAAAGTTACTCTAAAACGTAGTCAGACATTGAGACTCTAGCTAAGAAGTAAAAAATAAAAAGCTTTTTCCAAAAAAAAAGGTAACTTTTTTTTGGAAATTCGGCTCCTAAAGAGGTAATATAGTGCATGGAAGTTCGAGGTCCACAAACAAAGGCTAGTAGTTTTATAAAGTATCACATAAATAATAGACTCAGACGTTAAAGTGGATGGAACGCCTAAAATATCTCAGATAGAAGCCCCACGGTGGGCAGTCCTGTTTCTATGTTACCAACAAATCTTTTGTTTATCATTCTTCAAAAGATCTGGCACAAAAAACTAAGGTTACATTGTGATTCGTACCTAAATTTGTATCTACAGTCATTATCTATTATGGTAACATTTCCTAATCTATAGTCTTACAACTTATGCGCAATATTAAGTGTTGAACTTCTTTATCTTAAACGTACTAAAAAATAATGTAGGTCACGGCTTAAAGTAGTTGTATAATTACGCTCTAAAACGTTTTTTAACTGTGGAATTTTGTTATCACCTCTTTATTAAATAAATAAAATCTCGTTCTAAATTGTATAAAATAATTGAGAAATAATATAAAAAATTAAGTAAAAGTAATCTATACTTATATTTTAAACCTGTACCGCCTTATTACAAAACAAGGTTTTTCTCTAAACCAGGTTTAAACCATTGAGCTAGGTTTTGTATTTCGAATCTTGATCGTATCAGAATAAGATTCAAATTACAAAACCTGGCTCAATGGTTTAAACCTGGTTTAGAGAAAAACCTTGTTTTATAATAAGGCGGAAAGAGTTTGTTCGTTTGATTGAACGCGTTAATCTCAAAAACTACTGGACTGATTTGGTGATTATAAAAATAAAAAGATTAACATTTCATTGCATAAAATAAGTTTGTATAGAAAGAACTGATGTTGTGCAGTATGACTTTATGTAAGCGTTCTGAAATATCGACTAAATAAGTACAATAGGTGCAGTTATGGCCTAATAGCTCACTATTGAAATAAATCTGTAATGTTAAGGTATCAAGAAATTTATAGGCGCAGGAAAGTCACATCATTAATATCTAATGGAAAAACTTAGTGTGGCCTGGCAACGAACTCAAAACCCCACTCTTGACAGTCGCTCTTAAGACCACGCAATCGACAAAGCAGAAGTGCCAAAATTGGCGATCGGCGGCGGTGAGGCGATCGGCGGCGATTTGGCGATCGGCGGCGGTGACCTCTCGCGCCCAGCGCTGGTTCAGGCCATGCTGCGGGGCGAGACGGAATGGGATGCCGTCGCCTCCTTCTGCGAAGCAGTTATGCTAGTGAAGGAAGCGGCGGCGCGCGAGAGGCAACGACACTCTCTGTCGCCCCGGAGTAAGACCCAGGCGAAGACGTGGAGAGTCGCAAGACGACTACCGGCCACCGTAGGCACGGTTCTGCGGATGGCGAGCAATGGGTAGCTCGCCGCCCGGCTAGGACCAAGATCGCGTCGACGGCGCGTTAGTGTTTCACGCGCGCCTCAAAAAGAAGAAGTCAGCACTGGAAGGGGCCCAATAGGGCCACGCCTGCCGGGGTTGCGGAATGTTTATAATAGTTACCGTGACCCTGGAACATAAAGGGCAATCGAAGGAACATGAGTGGGTTTTTAGTCAGTAAAAGTCTGACACGCCCTCCCGCCGCACCCAGGACGGGAGCAGTCATTTAATGATTTCCCACTCACCAAAAAAAAAAGTGCCAAGATAACCCAACTAACAATTTAACGTCGTACAAAAGTTTAGGAAACGTTATCTTAAAACCATTGATCGTAATATCTAAGTTGTACTAACGTTATAATAACGTTTACTAAACGCGAAAATGGCCCCAGTTATACGACCAACATTATCGTTTAATGGACATACAAAAGTCGCAAGATGACTTCGTTACGTCATTCAAAAGTCGTATGAACGTGATGGAATTACCACTTTCGTCGCGCAGAAGTCGTATCATAACTTTACAACGGCTCGTTTGTTGTATTGTCGTCATACAGGTGTTTTTGAATGACTAAAACGTTTTATTTGAGTCAAGGAACGACACCTGTAAGACTTCTCTATTTTTCTTGTCAGTGGCATGTGTTTGGATTTGATTCGAGATTAGAGTGCAAAATAAATAAGTACAAGGTAATAAAAGGTTTATTTAAGTTATATTATATATCTCGCTAATAACTGTATCTGTCTCTTATGCCGTTTAGTTCGAGTGGGTATTAAAGTTTTATGATAATATACCTATGTGTATTTATTTGAAATTTTCATGCCCCCTCTCAATTTTGTGTTTAAATGATTATATTTTTATAAATAAAAATATATTTATTTCTAAAAATGTAGGACATGTTGCTTTTGTCACACACTTATCTCTTTACGACGTTGTAAAGACATAAAGTCGTATTAAGGTTATTTCAAGACCATGCAATACGCCATGACAGCAGCTAGGTATTAAGGTTCTTCATAAATTTAAAACCCTTTTTATATTGTTCACAGTAAAAGTACAGTGCAGATTTCAAATATTTAACCATTTTTTTTACTTTTCTTTTGTAAGTTCCACTACGTGTAAGTCTTCTCCACGAATTTTTACCTTCCATTTTTCGTAGCAAATTTAATCAAACGTTCCGTAAATATGGCGGCCTAGACGTTTTAAAGTCAAAACCTGACTTAAATGAGACTACAAGTTTGATTAAAGTCAGGGCATGACAATAAACAGACATCATCAAATATATTGGTTATATTTAAGTATCAAATAAACCACCAAGTCATTTAAGAGTCTCCAATTGACCGCTGTAAAACCGGATAGTGATCGTTATATAAACGTCACTGTGAAAACGTCTATACAACTGCTACATTACATAGATGTCATATAAAGGTTTTTCAAAGACCTAATTTAGTTAGCACAATACGCTTAATGGACTATAACGTTAGTACGACTATAGCGTTGTCGTACAAACGTTTTAGCTAAGACTGTAATACAACGTCGTTTAGTTTAGTCTTACCAACGTTGCTAAGATTAGCTTATTATGACATATTTGTCGCACGACTAAAAAGTTAAATTAAAGACGTCTAAAGGACCTCGTAGTCATCTCACTATCATTATAAGACTGCTATCCAACTTTATGTCGTATAAGTCAAGACTTATATGACGTTTTTGTTTGTTGGGAAATAGTAGACGTAGATAACATAGTAACAATGTATAATATTTGCTTCTATCATCATTACAACAAACCACATAAACGAACAGTTAGCACATAACAATAGACATAACTGTATGTACTAACATATGTAATATCTAGGACATAGAGTATTGAGCACACAGAGTGTCATTGTACTGTGGTTTTCCAATGATGCCACTTTGTAAAAGTCTTGTTGAAAGACCGTTGGCGTCGCTTAGCATTTCTCGCTGAATAAAAAGAAAAAAGTCAAAAAGTTGTTAATTAGCGACCACTTAGAAATCGAAAGCTCAAAGTGGAGAGGTTGCCAACAATCTAAAGAAGGTTGCTGGAATTTGCATAATTCTGGTAATGCTAGCCCGTTACAAATTTTAAAAACTTATGCCCTTACTAATAATCACTGTATAAAGTTATGCAATGAATAAAGCCTGTGTAACCATACATTTTTTGACGTATAAACCTGTCATAACTTTATGCAGCGATTATTAGTAAGGCGCATAATGTCTAAAATATTCTCTACAACTATGACTCAAAACCACGATTGATCTATGGGAAACAAATAAATAGTTGAACAGACGTTTATAATCAATATGTTTCAGTCTGATGTAATATGATAATGGTGATGATATTTGACACTGACGTATTTTATTAAGGCATTAACAATATAATTATGTTGTCTCCATTTTTTATCCACTCTGTGTCATCCCATAAAATGGGTAAAGTATGTATTGTAGCCGCACGCGATCGAAATTAGGCATTTAACCTCTGTCGTCATGTGTTATCTTAACTGCCGTGGAATAGTAGTATTTCTCGTGACTTTGCTCGCATTTTGTTATGTCAAAATTGTTGAGATATCGAGAAAATTGTATTAGCCCGTTAAACGTTTATTATTAGAAAAATATCTTTAATTTGGCTTGGTTTTGTTTACCTTATTTTTTAAAAAGCAGCCTTAAAATGGACTGTAAAAATAGGACAATAATTTTCATCTAATTCGCCAGCCAATGACAAAATCCGAGCTTAACCAGAAAATTCTCAAGCCAACCTTATTTATCACAGTCTATCATTTATTTTTTCATATTATGCATCTGACATAACACAAACACTCATGACAAACATACACTGACATCTTGACACGAAAAAACCACCAAACCATTTATGAGAATTACAAAAACAAATGCCTAACGCCACTAAACTTTATTTTAAAAGACAGAAGCGAATCATTACAATTTCCATCGCTTCACCAAACACACAGACCTACATACGCGTTTAGTGTAAACATAGGCTTATTATAGTGTTAATAGGCCCAGTTACGAAGGTTCCGGGTTCAATTCCCGCGCGTAACACAATTTTTTGGAGGTCAATGTTCGCCTGAAAATCGCGCAAGCATGCTTCAGTTTATTACAAAATTTGGTGCGAATGACCGGGGGTTATTATTAATAATGGTTATTATTATAGGCTTTGAGTGATTCACTGTGTTAGTTTAATATCTATAGAATAACTTACTGACTGATTGACTCACTGACGTATCTACGCACAGTCCAAAATTCTGGCTATGGGCGTGAAAATTTTCATACCGTTTCGTGACACTGTAATTGACGACATAAAAAGAAGTTTTTGGAAATTCGAGATGGAGGCGCGCGAAGTGACGGCACATACATTTATTTACTATAGCCGTGTCCAGCGCTCGTCACGTCACCTCATACAAACCTCGGGTCGTTCTCGTTGATGTGACGGTGATGACGGTGGTGGACAAACGGCCTAAGAGAGTAAAATAAGGAATGAAAAGTGTTATTGAAGAAAGAAAGAAAGAAAAGAAAGAAATCATTTATTTGCAATGAATATGGGTACAAAATAAGATGTTAATATTATAGACAGTTCCAACATAATCTACCTTACGGCATGCAAAAGGAGAAGAAAAATATATTACCTTAACATACAAAACAAAAATGAAATTACACCAAAGAACGCTTAAGTTATTATTAAGTTTTATAATTACATTGACAAAGTTTAAGCAACATTAAAGACTGTCGTCATTCAAAAAATCCTGTATTGAGTAGTAACATTTATCTATTGATTATTTATTTATTGTAAGAAAATTCCTGTTGTAGTTTGTACGAAAGTTTGTCCGAATTTTAACAGGAACGAAGTCGCTTTTAACAGATAGTACAATAAAATAATAATATAATATTGATAGAGCCACAGTTATAGCTGGATTTAGTATTTCTTTAGAACGTCGGAGTTTAGATACGAGGCCTATATATTTTTTTCCTCTTCCTTTTTTTACAATTTTTTTAACCTATTTTCCATGTCAGGTTAAAAACTACATATAAAAAGCTGTTTAGTTACTTCTAGAATCGGTACCCAGGTCTTCACGTTCAACAGTCATGCTTGCCACTACGAAATCTAAAGACAGTCTATAGAAAAGAAAAACAAACTAGCCAAACATAATTCTTCAGGGAACTCATGAAAAAAGAAATTTAGCCTATTTTATTTCAGGAAGTAGTATCCAAAAATAATACATTTCGCGTTTTTTATATCCCATTACTCTGCATAAAGGTTATATTAGTCAGTAAAGTATTTCCACTGATCGTTGCCTGTTCGATTCCCGATTTAGACATGACGTTCTCGAACCAATGTCTTATGGAATGATAGGATTCAATTTAGATCGCGTGTGTTTGTTTGTTTTAGCTTGTAAACGTAGGAATTCGGTTTGTGAATGTTTCAATATTTTCGTGGAAAAAATTACAAAGTGTTTGTTTCAAATTAAGGCGGAGAATCCATACTTAATATTATAAATGCGAAAGTAACTCTGTCTGTCTGTTACGCTTTCCCGCTTAAACTACTGAACCGATTTCAATGAAATTTGGTACAGATATAGTCTGGGATCCGAGAAAGGACATAGGATAGTTTTCTACCGGAAATCCCGCGGGAACGGGAACTATTCCACGCGGACGAAGTCGCGGGCAGAAGCTAGTTAAGAATAAAATTCTTAAATACTTCGAAAAATTTTTACCCATTTATCACCTTGCAAGCAACTAAATGCGGTTTTTGCTCACACCCCAGTTTTAGAAAGCTACGGATTTACTGTTTTTTACAACAAATTAAAATAAAAAGTAATTCGCAAATATCAAATATAGCTTGTAGCGTCATGTCTATAATATGAGCATCTTTATAAGCTATCCAACACCAAAAACAAAATCTATTCGGCTTAGTGATTCCCGAGACTAGTGCAATTTACCAAACAAACTTTTCAGTTTAATAATATTAGTAAAGATTGGATTGCAAGTGTGATTTATTGCATCATCTGCATGCAGATATTTCTGCGGGCCTATTTATTTGCAAAATAATAATTATATAATTATTAAAATGTACTCAACAATAAGTTTTCTGTAACTTTACAACATAATTTCCGTTAAAAAAGTTGACCCTAACTAAAATCAATATTAAAGTGAATTTATTAATTAACATAAGTACAACATTTCATGCCTCAACCAATAAACAAATAAACCCACCCCTATCAGGTCATTCACCTTGCGGTTAGTATACGGACGTTGAAAGACCTCAATTTTTACTGACCTCGGGTTTACTCACCTCCAATAGGAAAATAAAAGAAAATTGTTTGGAAAAAATACTTTGAACGCACGTTTCTTATAATGAAACAGTTGGTAATGATTAAAGATTATGCGTGAGCTAAATCCTATAAAGAATAAGAAATTATCTATAAAACAAAAGACATCATTATTTTCTTAGGGAAATGGGAAAAGGAAAGGGCTAGCATTTTCCCTGCTATATAGTATTAGGCTCGACCTCCTATCATACTGGATGAAGCCAGCATATCGTTTCAGTCCACATTTGCTTCATTCGTTGTCAAATACCGTTAACAGTACCATGATCAAACTATTGGTAATTACTAGTAAGCTCCACATTTTAAGAAAATAATGATACTAATGTTGAATTGTTATAACTAGTCAAAAATATAAATTTAGACACGTTTTTTGGTAATCTATATGTAAAATCTTTATCTTACTGAATCAAATCAAATCACTACATATATTATTTTGCAAACATTGCTAAACTGATCATTCATGCAACAAAAAATATTTTTATTAAACGGTGTAGATTGCTTAACTAGTGAAGGAAACACACATAAAAATGATATTCCTTTGAACCATCAAATAACGCCCACAAATAGCTACGAAAACATTCAACAGAAAAACTCAATTAAAAGATCAAAAGAGACTTATTATTAACTATCTTTTTCACAAAAAAAAAAACCTGTTTCTTACATTCGTCCCCCCATTTTCAGACAAATTTTCATCCCCTATTTTATCTTGATAGGGGATGAATTTACAAAAATCGGATTTTTCCAGTAGTTGTTCAACCAAACAAAGAAAAAAGCAAACTCTTCTGCTTTTTAATATTACCAGCTTTTGCTTACACCTTCACCTATGTGGTGGTCGAAAAACCTCTTTTGTCATCTACCAAAGCTCTTTGAATACGATTCTATAGTTTAGACTTGAAAGCGTAATAAATAAACAGACAGAGTTACTTTTGCATTTATAATTATAATGTTAGTATTTTTTTTGTTTTTACAGCAATAAGAATTCCCTTAAGACAAAACAAATTGTAGGTATTGTTTGAAAAAATTGAACTAGATAATTTCTTGTTACACATTTATGTCATCGTTGCAATAAGACAAAAGCTTTGGCAGACATTCAAAGCAGTGTCACATTGAGACAGTATGGGCGTAAGAGCAAATTCATAAAAAGAAATTAAAAAAATACTTTTTTACCGTCTTTTTTTTAGCAACTAGTGGTCATAATCCAATGGTGTCATTATTCAATGATCTTGTTAATGTTGGACATCACCGACATACCGTGGGCCGTGCCACCATACCACCCAGTATCTAGTATAGAGGAGGTCTGATAGGCAGTCGCTTCATGTAAAACACAGCTATTTAATTGCACCTGTGAATAATAACAGTGAGTTTCAAACATATTTGAGACTAGCTGTCCCCTGCGGTTTTACACGCGTTTTTCGTTACTGCTCCGCCCCCGTGGGTCATAGCGTGATGGTATATAGCCTATAGCATTCCTCGATAAATAAGCTATCTAACACTGAAAGAATTTTTCAAATCGGACCAGTAGTTCCAGAGATTACCCCCTACATACAAACTTACAAACCTACAAACTTACAAATTTTACTTCTTTATAATATTATAGTATTTTCAGAGATTACCCCCTACATACAAACTTACAAACCTACAAACTTACAAACTTACAAATTTTACTTCTTTATAATATTAGTATAGATAAGACTAGACGATGGTTCGTGCTCTTGTTAAAATTTAAGTTTCTTATAAGGCTTTGTAAAAAAAAACATAGTCATGAAAATGTGATTGAAATTTTTCCCATATAGGTTATTCCAATACCTAACATAGACGTAAATTATAAATTTTCACATTTACGCCCATTTCATGACCGCCTTGTATCATGTGAACCATTTAAAAGATTAAAAGTAATCTGTAGACTTTAATTTTAACATCCAAATAATACTATATTCTCAAAACATTGAGCTTAAAATAGAAAAACTATTTGTAACCGTCAGAAAATAACAGTAAACTAAAAAATTATGACTAACTGTTTTATTTACGACTGGGTAAACTATGTTAAATGTATTTATAAACTGTATTGTATTTACATAATTTATTGTATATATTAAATTGTATTTGGCAATAATCGCCAAAGTAATCCCTGCTTTGAGTTTCCAAAATGTTATGACTGTTGACACGAAATTATTTAAGATACAAATTATTGTTTATTTTATTACTGCTAATTTATAAAGAGTATGAATGTCTAAAGAAGAATTATTAGCCCTAATTTAGAAACATAGCTGATAGACAAAATAGATTAAATATTGACAAACAAATATAGAAACTATATGGTGGTAAGATATTATACTAATAATAATAAATAGACTAATTGTAACTTTTTTTTTACCATAATCATTATGAGACCTGAGTACTTCATGCCTCTAATATGCAACGCATTTTATAATTTTGTCTGAACTAACCTTCAAAGGACTCCTCTAAAGATCGTAATGAGGTTGTTGATTTTCTTATGAATCCGTTGAATTGCATTAATGCACGACTACTGTGCTACCATCCAAAATAATTTCGAGAAAAAATCACATTTCTTATACTTACCTTACTATACCCTAATTGTTTACTTTATTTATTTAGTTGTTACAGCGGCTGAGCAGTACTAAACAAGTCTATAAACAACGCCATCACGTAAGTCCAAATAAAAGCAAGGCAATGACATCACAAGATGACTGACTCTCCTTCCAAAAGTCAATCATATTGTCCGAAGTCCGTAGGCGAATTTCCAACCTGCCACTACATAGCTAACAAAAACAGAACAATATAATGTCATGACGTCATCAAGCCATCGGTCGCCGGCCCCTCATAGTTCACCAACCGTCTTCTCATCAGGTCATAGCGTGTGTTCGAAGTAAAACGTCGTAAGTCACGATCAAGCGGCATGACCCGGCATGATATCGATTTTGGAGATACGACGTTCTAATTCTGATATCAGTTTGGTGCAGTATTGACCTTGGATTTATTTGCACTGCATACGGATTGTCTGCAATGATACGGCAGGCCGTTGCCTTCTATAGGGCCATAATATTTATCTGTAAACTGTCTTCAAAAACAAATACAAAACCCAAATATTAACCATCAAAATTCAACATTTAACAATTCGCGCTAACATCAATTTTGATCACAGTCAATTTAAATGTTCAACACCAATTAATTACATCAAATGACATAAAAACAGTTAGCGATAATATAAATATCAATGACGAAAGCGCTAGTACAATTCGGCCATGTTTTTTTTACCGATCGTCTAATGTTTTGGCCGCGCGTTCATCGACCGACGCGGGGCCGCTGACCTTGCCGCGCGACCTTCACGATAGTTCAACGAATGTTCGTATATTTTCGGGTGTTTTCTTTAGGGAAAATTGATCAGCCAGATAGAAAGACCTTCTACCCCTCTCTTGCACCCTACTTTAGCAAGCCAAGAAGGGGGTAACGAAGGAATTTGAGCGGTCAAAGTCACTGGTCAGTTCGGGGGCAATGATTTTTGCGCGGTACGACGCCCACTTTTATTGAAATAGATTGAAATAGAACTTTTTTTAGAAAACTCTGGAAATTGGTGATGCGTTTTAATTTGGTATCTCGTTAATTTCATGTGAGAAATATATGGCTATCTTGCGAATTGATGTTATTAGATTATCATATTATGAACAACTAGCTTCTGCCCGCGGCTTCGCTCGCGTTAGAAAGAGACAAAAAGTAGCCTATGTTACTCTCCATCCCTTCAACTATCTCCACTTAAAAAATCACGTCAATCCGTCGCTCCGTTTTGCCGTGAAAGAAAGACAAACAGACAGACAGACAGACAGACAGACAGACACACTTTCCCATTTATAATATTAGTATGGATTTTAAAGCTAATTTGAACATTATACAGGTCATACTCATTTTGTATTTGTGTAGGCCCGAAACAATATGTACCTAGGTTTTATTGCTAAGCTAAACAACAAAATGGTAATTACATCAAGTTTTATCCTTGCAACTTTAGCAATAAAAAATGATTATTTTTGGGAATCACTAACCTTTAAGTTTACAATCATGCACGTTGTCACACAATAATTTTATTAACCAACCACATGTATTACACACCCTTATCTAAATATTCAATATGATAATTAATTTATGTAAAACTGAAAATGAAAACAGTTTTGCATAATATTTCCGTATTATTTTTACATAATTTAAATAATATTACTCGAATTCAAGGTCTTAAAAGGAGTACCAACTACTGCAATTTCTTCAGAAGAATTTCTTTTTCGCTCACAAATTAATGTCTCTTGTGTCTATTTAAGAATTATGTCAAGATTCAGCAGTAATGTTTTTCTGTTTTCAGATAACATCCAGCTACATTCATCAGGTGTAATTACAGAGACATGAGACAAATCTTTGTCTCTGGTGGTAACGCATCTGCAAAGCGTCTGGTATTGCAAATGTCTATGCGTGCGGAGACCACTTAACATCTAGTAGATTCGAAGTGAGACAAGATGCCCCCAATCCGGATCATCAGCTTGTTTGCCCTTCAAAGATAAAAAAAATAACCGAAGTTTCCAGTCTTGCAATATATCATTAAATAAAAAAATCTTGAAATACCCCAAATGTAAACTGTAACAATCTGCATGTAATCAAGATTTCGCATCCTCAAATCTAGCGGTAAATCAAGGTATTACTACAAACGAAGATTACAAGTTTTTGTCAACTCCGATGGGAATTACTACACAGTTTTACTTAACAGCGGCAATTTTTTTTTAATTGTTTTCGTCATAGCCACATCTATCTTGTAACTTATACCGTGAAACGAAACCAGTTGCAGTCATTTGCGAAACAGTCGCAGTTGCTACAGAGGGCCTTGATTCTAGCTTTGGCAACTGGTTGTTAATGTTTGACAAGCGTTATGAAATATACTTTAATAGTTATTGTGTTGGTGTTTGTAAGAAATTGCGTGTAGTGAGATGTGGGTTTAATTGGAAGAATTGTTAGAACAAATTTAAAAATTATTATTAATTAATGCTGAGGACTTATGGTAGTGGCAGTGCAGATGTCCCCTTTTGCCAAACTCGTCGCACAAAAGGTAGCTGCGAAAAGCAAGAAGTAAATTACAACCTCTTTCCTGACCCGTAGTAGACACCTGTCAGAGGATACGCGGCCCTCTTGGGCCTCCAAAATGGGTCCAGATCCCAGTCAACTGGACCCAAAGTGACCATAGACAGAGCAGAAATGGTTAGTTGTATTTTAAACAGCCTTTTACTGGAAATGCATTTCAATATAACTGCTACGCCTGAGATAACTCTGGAGTGATAGAATAGCGATGATTGATAAAATACCTAGTAAAAACCATTTATTTTATTTTTTTATTAGATTTACAGTATTCCTGTCAAAGAACGTAATATTTCTTCTTATGTTAAAAATTATGCTTATATTTTTGTAGAGGGTTACTAGAGTTATTTATTTACTCCATGTAAAAGACAGTAAAAATCATCAAGAATAAGTTTAAGCCAACAGAACTGAACTGAGACTGCATGTGTTTTTGTTGTTGAGAGTTGTTATTTACTATTTCAACAATCCAACAACAGCATTTGGCACTACTGAATAAAAAAAGCAAGCTATTTCTTTCTAATATTTGTCACATGATATAATTCATAAAACATTTTTATCTCCTAGCTCATGGAATGATTACGAAACTAGACGTCTGGTACCTTATCATTGTGAAAGTGATAAGGTGTAGGCATGTACCTAGTATATTATAGCATTTCTGCTAAAACAAATGTGAATGACCTCTGGTACCAGATTACATCAACTTTCTTGGCTTATGACTCGAGATTATGAAATAAAATAACATTATTTTTAATTACTGTGTATTCATTATTATTATACGAAGAATTAACCCCTTGCTACGGGTCGTTCGAAAGAGATACCGAGGCCCTGGACACAAAGGGTTAAGGTTAAGGAGGAACATGGGTGCGTTTTAGTCAGTAGAAGTCTGACACTCCCTTTAGCTTCATTTCATGATTTCCCGTCCCAAATAATAAAGAAAAGCCACTTCAATAATCTCCCATCGTGAATGCGTTTTTTTCCAGGTTTACTCCGGAACAATTAATTTTGCTTACCACACAAATATTTCTGTTCGGAAATTTAACCAAGACCGCACCTATTTTTTTTATTCGCAGTAGAATCTCCTCATGGTTGTCCTCCGCCCTGGGAGGAGGGTTCTGTCAGACTCTTTTGACTAAAAACCACCCCAGTGTTCCTTCTCCCACCTACGCCGAGGATTTTTTTTTTTTGGTGAGTGAGAAATCATCAAGTCATTTCTCCTGTCTTGGGCGGAGCGGGAGGGCGTGACAGACTTTTACTGACTAAAACCCACTCATGTTCCTTCGGTTGCCCGTTATGTTCCAAGGCCACGGTAACTATTAGAACTATTCGCAACCCCGGCAGGCATTGGCCCTAGAGAGCCCCTTACCGACGCCGAGGATCGCGAGAGCTGATGCGACTACGGCAATCCCCGGCTTCAAAACCACACTACTACAACTGTCATCTGTTGTACTATCGACAAAATTGAACCATGACCCATTTTGACGATAAATCGTTTGAAGCTGTCATAATAATAAGACTACACGTGTGACATTTTTAATACATGTTTACGCGATTGTCGATCTAATTGTATTTGAATGTCTGGAGGAAAATAAGCTTATGATGGGTCATGATTCCATTTTGTTGATTGTACAATACTACGATTCATCTCAGAATAGGTTTGACCTTGCGCCATATTAACACATCTCAGATGTCTAAGTTAGCTAATTTATATTTAGCAACAGTTTTATTTAATTTACCTAAGATTCAGACAAGTTAAAACAATAGAAAGGTTATTGATACCTAAGCAAATTAATTTTCATTGCAAGTCGTATTTTTCAAATGACTTTTGACAAGTAGAAGTCATTGACTTTCCTATTCATCATGTCTATACTAAGCTAAAGAGTTTATTTGTTTGTTCGGTTGCACACGTTAATCTCAGTAACTACTGGTCCGAATTGAAATATTATTTTTGTGCTAGATATCTCATTTATCGAGGAATAATATGTTATATGACGCTACGACCTAAAAGACCGGAGCAGTAACCAAAAACTAGTGTAATAGTAGGGACAGCTATAGTCGTAGTAGTAGTAGTAGCAGGCGTCCGTCACTCGCTCAAGGCCACGCGTTTTATGCCTACCGCTTCGCGTATCGTCGACGATACAACGAACACCGGGCTGTCGCGCGCCCGGCTGAGTGCTCGCGCGTCACGGGTACAGCGCTGACTATCAAAATGCCGAAACCACGTAATTATTGCCTGATTATTGTGCAATTCCCCTGTTTCCCAATTCTCTTGTTTCCCTTTTGATTATTTATTAAAATTATTCACGCGGTTTTGGATATTTTTGACACTAAAATATATTAGTCGGGAATTCAAGGAACGAAAAATATGCATCAGTCAATTTATCAAACTAAAAAATATTCGATCAACAAATAAAATAATAATTGTTTTTCTAAAACATTCGTTTTATTACCATTGTCATCATACGTATAACCCTAGCAGATTTGCTGGACGACACGCACACACGTTAGTCGCGCGGCGGGCAAAAGAATCTCAACTCTCATAGTGCGTACTTATGGTACATTTCTCCTTGCTGCAAACAACTGGTATTATTATTATGATTTTGTAGGCTATTATAGCGTAGGTATTTTGGTTTTTGTATTGGAGTGAAGTATCTGTTACGTAGTAACTATTTATTAATCTGTGGTAGTAGTAGCTATAGGCGAGACGACGAAAAAAAAGTAATTAGTCCGTCAGTGAGATGATTAAAAAATTTTGGACACGTATTTTTTCTTTTTTCTCGTAAACGAAAACTGACAACGATACAGTGCGTTGAAGTTGCGCATGACGTCACGATCAGATACAATTTTTGCAGCACGGTGACGTCAAAAGCCCCCACTCCGGAACTTTGTTGCTCTTTATCTTTTAATTTTTTTATTATTTTGATCAAGCAAAAAATAAGTGTCCCGTATTTTTGGTCGATCTACAAGACGGACTAAACAGAATGCCATTTTTTTTATGCTGTCGTCATCCCTATTACACATAGGCCACATTACATAGCTCCTGAGAATCAGAAATAACCCAATGGCAAGCATAGTAAAGCCATAGAGAACACAAAATGACCTTCTTTAGCTAATATCTTCACATCCAGCAAGTCTTTTAAATTAATTGGATATCGCGAAAAATGGTTAAATTCAAGAGTAATCTAAAATACCTAGAATCATCTATTTCATAATAATATAACAATATGGCTTTATTCTAAAATCTGTGTTTCTTCGTAAGCGCTGAAAAGGTACAAAGATAAAAAATTGTTATCTTTTTTGTTAAAAAGAAAGTAAGTACCTACAAGCCAATGACCTCTTTTCTTGGAGATACCATTTTTTTGCGAAAAAAAGATGTTTATTTCTCTTTGTTCTTTTAATCTTATCACTTTTAGCGTTATTGCGTAATTCGATAATCTGAAATAAATTTTATCTAGGCAAATATAATAAAATATACTGATAATCCAATCTGAAGTAGGTACTTCAGTAATAAAAAAAATCGTTTGAGGTCATACGAGGTCATCAGACCCCATGATTTTTACACAAACGCCACCTATCGCCAAATTAGGAGAACCGATTCTCATACGTACATATTTGACATTCATAAACAAATATTTAAACCAGCATTTGTTGACCTCTAATCACGTCAAAAGTAAACTAAACAAGAGGTCTGTTGGGCTGGTAATTTTCACAACACGCGTAGAATTGTGCAATTTGGTGAACAACCGAAAATTCGCAGGTCGTCGACCTGGAGTACGCACGCACACATACAAAGGCGTCGCGACGTCAGTACGCTTCTATTCTCTATACGTACACGGCCGCACACAAGTAAAAGTGTGTATCTATAGGCTGAAAATAGCTGTGGATGTGTGAGTTTCTAATGAGGACAAATGGGGTGGTTGAAACTTTTTAATTCACAGATAATTAATACGTGACTAGATGGTTTTCAATGTCAGTGTTTTGACCTGTAAATTACCTTTTATTATGAGTTAATCATATGACATTTGGGTGTGATGGAAACTTACCTAGTAAAAAAAAAATAAAAAAAAATAAAATAATTATGAATAAAATATGATTTATTTTTGTAAATAGGTAATAAATTACACTTTTACACGTTATTTTTTTTTCCCTTTTTTTTTTTAATCGAACGATGGGGCCGGTGTTTCCTAGCTGGACTACTCTGAGAAGAAACATCCGAAACAAACTCAGAGGTCAAATATATAGTTACGTCTAGATTCTAGACCCTTCTTAATATTTTCTAAGTTGCCAATCCGTCCAAGCACGGTGACCAATGCTTCAATATTCGTTTGGTATTAGAAGAAGCCTTTGCTCTGCAGTGGGATATAAGTTTTCTTTTATCTACGAGACACAATAGAAAGACAACAGCAGCCCGACAGCCGGCTGTCGCTTGGTTGTCGAAAGGTTAATCAAACTCAAAATCAAAAGTACATTTTTGATTATTTTTTTTTTAGATGCGTTACCTGGCTTTTAGCGAACAAGTGATTTTTTCTAAGCTTATTGACGTTCAGTGACGTCTGTGAAAGAAAACATCGTAAGGAAGCTTGACCTTAAAATTAATGTTATTCTGAAATCGTCAAAAGGTCTTGAGCAAGGTTGGTGATATCATCGTGCCTTCTCTTTATGAGAAGAGGCCTTTGCTTTACAGTCGGACAGTAAAAGGCTGGTATTATTATTTGTTGTTTTATTTGTTGGCTAAAAGACCAAAGTTCTGCTAAAAATATTTTTTACAGGTGTCAAAGTCCTAATTATTATTTTATGACTTTACGTAAGTGAATTCATTATGTCACCTTTTTATCAGCTGTTATCGTTTGTTTATCAGTCACGTTTTGATAAAAAAACATTTCGCGAAAATTAATGTCTGATCATCATGAAATCGGAACAAAATATAATTATTACGTTATTTATCTACTCTGTATACTAATACACAGTACAAAGGTATCGATTTGGATTTTGTTTATTTGGAAGCGCTTATCTCTAAAACTACAGCTGGTCCAGTTATCATTTACTAGCTTTTGCCCGCGACTTCGTTCCCGTTCCCGGGGGATTTCCGAGATGAAAATTATCCTATGTCCTTTCTAGGGTCTCAGATTATAACTGTACCAAATTTAATTCAAATCGGTTTAGTGGCTTAGGCGTGAAGAAGACACAGACAGCTCAGACATATAGACAGACAGCTCAGACAGACAGATAGACCGACAGACAGAGTTACTTTTGCATTTATAATATTAGTATGGATTTTTCAATAATGGAAAGGTATTCAAGAGACGAGTGCATAGGCATCTTTTGGATGAGCACGCTCCAGCGTAGGCCCCGTCTATGCCCTCGGGCTAGTCTGGGACCAAGAGCAAGCCCATATGTAATAAAAAAAAAGGTTGGTTATCGTTATTTGGCTAAGAAAAAGTTAAAAGATCCGTAAGGACTTTTTAACCTGGGCAAAGACGCGGGTGAAATTTCATTCTATTCAAAATAGTATAATAATGAACTCCTATATCCCTTGATCAAGACCTAGCTTGAGAACGAATTTATTGTTTTTTTTTATGTTTTATAATAATTTGTATAAGTTTATTACGCAATAAAAAATAATAAAATTACATAGGAAAATTAAAAAAAAAATGAACGCTTTTTAACTTCTAAATGCTCGGACAAAATACTCGGTTCCAAATACTTGGACGGGGGCAGCTAGTTAATGAATAAATAGACGAAACGTGACCCATTGTTCTTTTTATGTGTCGTAATTTCATTAGCAATTAGTGTCATATCACGTAGTTAGTATATAAGCTAGGGGTCAAGGTCGGTCACTTGTTAAAGTTGAGAACGAATGTCTACTTACTTCGTCACATGTAATCCTTCGAACACACGTGATTTGAGACACAATAGAAAGACAATAACAGCCCGACAGCCGGTTGTCGCTTGGTCGTCGATATGTTAAAGACAAGGGACGTTAAATACAAGTGTGACTTTATGTGACAAGAAATGGGGGTCTTTTGTGATGTCACACATTAAAATCTAGTACTAAAACAAAACACAGCTGAATTCGTTGTTTGTTTCGATGTTGATTATAAATTATCATATTCATATATTCATAATTCTTTATTGCACACAAAAAAACATAACATAATAAACTTATAGCAAACAAATGACTTATGTACAATGGCGAGCTTAACCCAAAATTGAGTTTTCTACCAGCCAACCAAAAATTTTGTAGTGAGATTATCTGTAAGTTAATATTATGAAGCTCGGCTGCGAAATATCAAAACCCAGTATCTGCATAAAACCAAATTTTACAGGAGAGCCGAAAAACGGTTTCATATCTTTGACAGCTTGCCGTTTCAATAATATTAGTCGTATCTTCCTGGGAGTAATTGCAAAATTTGAGGTATATAACAGGCTTTAAAAAAAAATTGTTTTAATGCGTCTATCACAAAATATGTACGTAGAGGAGCAGTTACTAATAAAAACATTGTTTTCTTAGACCTAACTTTTTGAGTGTGACAATTTCAAAACCTAGTAACATCACTTGCTTTGTTTTCATCTAGTTCTAAAATATACTGAGGGGGGACTAAACGCAAATTAATAGACCTAGTAAGATCACTTGCTTTGTTTTCATAAAGGTCTGAATTTATAATAATAATAATATAAAAGCCTTTTTTTCCTTAACAACATAACAAAATATTCAATTTAATTTACAACATTGGGTGGGTTTTAGTGGGTTTTTGTCAGTAAAAGTCTGACACGCTCTCCCGCCGCGCCCAGGCCAGGACGGGAGCCGTCATTTGATGATTTCCCACTACCAAAAAAAAATAGCAATTTCTAATTTTTATTAAATTAAAATTTTATTATTTTTAATCATTAATTTCAATTATTTGGATTTATATTCAATTAAATATTTAACAGTATTATTACTTTGTTTTATATTTGTATATTAAGTATCTATGTGTATATTCATTTGTTCAGGACCTCTCTATAGAGTAAAGGCCTCCTCAAGTTTTCTTCACAAGTCTCTGTTTTTCGCTTTTTCCATCCAGTCTTTTCCTATTGATTTTAAAATTTCATCGAGCATCTCTTGCTACCAGGTCCCTTCCATGCAGTTACCTTTTGGGTCCATCTGTCCTACTTCATTCGTGCAATATGACCAGCCTACTTCCATTTTAGTTTTTTGCAGTGTTTCAGAGCGTCAATCAGATTTGTTGTTTTTCTTATATCCGTGTTTTTTTTTTGGGGCTAAGTTTTTGGTTCAGAATGCTTTGTTCTATGGTTTTTTGGGTTGTTTAATATTTTGTTACTAGTTTGATTACTGAATATCCATGTCTGAGACGCATAGGTAAGTGAAGGCAGGATACAAGAATCTATAACAATTTTCTTTAGCTTAATTGAAGTATTCGATTTTAAAATTTCTTTGAAGCTCCAGAATTTATTCCAAGCCTTGTTTACACGTCTCTTTAGCTCATCTTGGTGTCTAGATTTTTTAAATGATACTTGTTTGCCTAGGTAAGTGTATTCTTGAAGATATTCTAATAGTACACCGTTAACTTGCATTGGTATTTTGATGCTGTTGGTCATGATTTTTGTTTTCGATGGTTCGAGGTCGAGCCCGATTTCGTTACTAATGATATTAATTTCATTTATCATTGGCTGCAATTGTGATGAATTTACTGCAAAGAGGACGATGTCATCCGCGAACCTAAGATTACTTAAAAATTGGTCATTGATGAGTATGCCTGCCTCTGTTTGTCCAGTTTAGTGATTTCATGACATTCTGTAGAACAGTAATAAAAATTCTAGGCAAGAGTGGGTCGCCTTGACGTACTCCTCTGCATATATCAATTTCAGTGCCCGTTTTGTCTAAGATTACCCTACTTCTGTTTTTCTTATATATATCGTGTATGAGCTCTATAGCCTCCGATGGTACATTACATTATTATAAGGCTTTCCACATACTGTTATGGGATATAGAGTCGAATGCCTTAGCAAAATCTATGAATGCCAAATAGGGCGGGCATCTAATTTTTTCGTATTTTCTATAATCAAATCTAGTGTGTCGATGTAGTCCATGGTTGAGAATGTGCTTCTAAATCCTGCTTGCTCGACTGGTGGTCCGTTGGTACACTTCGGTGTATTTTGCAAGACGTTCCTCCAAGCAAGAAGCAAACATCTTGTAGAGATATCTCTAAAAGACGTTTTGCTTCTTCACTTACTAAAGTTGCGCGGGAGTTTTGACGTTTATTACAACCATTTCATTGACTTAGTATCTACATGAACCATTTTATAACCAAGTAACTACAAGCACTTACTAGGTTTTTAAAATGGTTGATGTTAGATACTACGTTTTAATCTTGTAATTTTTGCATTTTGAAAACTTTTACTGTAGATACTAGGTTTCTGACTTTGAGTAACTTCGTTTTTAACTAATTTTTGGGAGTTTTTGCTATCTTAGTATGTGGAGAGTGGTCCATAAGGTCGAAAAATGCAAAAACACGCTTTTTTAAAATTTGTCAGATACTAGGTTTTGAAATTGCACAGCCGAGCTGTAGAGTTTGTTTATTGGATCACGCTTTTCTCAGGAACAGTTTCTGAGACTGAACCAAACTTGGTCTGAATTAAAAAGAAACTTGTGTTGGATATCCTATTTACCATGGAAGTAAAATGGGCTAAGTACTTCAGAGCAGTAGCCAAAAAGCAGGTAAACCACGGGAGACGGCTAGTATGTAATAATAATTATTTCCAAATATGTGATATCACTCTAGGGAGGAGGGGTTTCACAAATCCATACCAATATTATAAATGGAAAAGAGTGTCTGTCTGTCTGTCTGTATGTTTGTCTTTCTTTCACGGCAAAACGGAGCGACGAATTGACGTGATTTTTTAAGTGGAGATATTTGAAGGGATGGATAGTAACATAGGCTACTTAATATCTCTTTGAACGCGAGCGAAGCCGCGGGCAAAAGCTAGTACATGTGACATGAATTGGGGATTGAAAAAATTATTCATATTCATATTCATATTCTTTATTGCACACAAAAAAACATAACATAATAAACTTATAGCAAACAAAAGACTTATGTACAATGGCGAGCTTAACCCAAAATTGAGTTTTCTACCAGCAACACATATTATCACAACGGGTATTAACGCGAAAAGTGATTATAAATACCTTGGAAGGCTTGACGTTTCGACCTGGTTGCACAGGTCGTGGTCGCAAGCAGACAAGCAGAGTGGTGGAGGTGTCTGCTTGCGACCACGACCTGTGCAACCAGGTCGAAACGTCAAGCCTTCCAAGGTATTTATAATCACTTTTCGCGTTAATACCCGTTGTGATAATATGTGTTCTACCAGCAAACCAAAAATTTTGTAGTGAGATTTGCAACGGAGGATATGCTTATGTGCAAAAAAAATACCTATTACTCTTATTAAATAAATAATTGTAAAATATTAAACAATAATTACATATAAAATAAAAATACATATATAATAAACACAATACATATAATACATAAATAAATACATATATATTAATCAACAGACAGGAAATGTTCCCTAATTCCTTTCTTGAACACTTCTAAGGAAGAGCTATCTCGCAATGAATGCGGAAGGTATACCGCCGTTTACCCGAATTTTATTTGCCCTAATTTCATTTGCCATAATAGTCAACAGCCATAATATCATACGACATAATACTCATTTGCCCTACTCTCATTTGCCATAATAGTCACGTGCCAGAATCATTGTTTCCCATAAAGTCACTTACCATAACATCATTTGCCATAATCATTGTAAGCCATAATTATCACATGTCCTAATTATCACATGCCATAATTATGATATGCCATAACATAATCCGGTATTTGACACCATCATCAATTGACGTACTTTTTATGAGCTGTCAAAACGCAATTCTCCAATAGACTTTGTATGCCAATACCTGCTTGTGACGTCACAAGCTAGCAACCCTATTGACTAACTATTTATTGATTTTAAAGCAATTAAAAATCCAATTTTACAAGAAATTAAAAACAAATCCGATGCTTGGGACTAATAAAAAGATAGGTTTTATAAAAAATATGTCTTAGATTTATCGGTTAATAGTGTCAAATACCGTATTTGCCATCGACATCGGGTGTATAACGGTTGTTTATATCAAGAGAAATTGGATGCAATTGGGACTTTAGGGCACCCCGACTCGGACAGGTTAGGTTAGAAGGGGATGGCGGGGTCGTGTGAGCGAGCGAAGCGAGCGAATAGACCCCGCCATCCCCTTCGTGGTTATTTTTTTATAAACCACACAGAAGTAGGAGCCCCGCGAAGCGGGGCTCCGTCGACCTAGCCCACCATCAACCATGCACAGAAAAAAAAAACCATTACGGGGCTTAAATATTTGTCTAATACTTGTTATGCCATTTAAATATTATGCCATTTAAATATTATGTCTAATAATTATTATGGCACATAAAATTATGGCAAACAATACTTATGGCATTCGTATCTTATGGTATCTAAAATTCGGGCAATTAAAAGTATGTCATATGTCTTTTAGGGCAAATGAAACATTCGGGCAAATGAAATTCGGGTAAATGAAATTCGGGAAAATGATGATTATGGCATATAATCTTCGGGCAAACAATAGACAACCAATGCGGAAGAGCATTCCAAAGACGCACAGCACAAACAGTAAAGAAATTAGACTTTTGAGTCATAATAGTTTATAGTACTGGCCCACAAAGGCTTATAGCAAAATTGAATAAGAATGAAGATCAATGAACTAAGATTTTCCGTAGGATAATTTTCAATGCGTAGGTGGATTGTGGGACGTAAAGAGGTTCTATTGATGAACACAATATGTTGAGAAAATTAAACTTTTTTTTTTTGTGGCGAAAAGAACAGTTGTATTTTTAAAAGCTTTTGTAGCTAAAGGGTCTAAAAAGTCAATTAGTAATTAAATAATATTTTTAATAGAGCTGCTTTTTGGCAGACATCACTGTTGATTACAGCTTTCATGAGATGCAGTGGTCAGGTAGAGTAGTCATATAAATAATAGAAACTATCTAAAAAACAGTTGGACAGTTTGTTTATAAAGTTTTTAATTGAATTGCGAAATTAACTTAAAGGACACGGGCGATTCTGGGCCTTTTACATTACACGAATGAAAACTTTACCAATATTCTTTTCAAGATTTATTATTTTTTACCATGAATTATCTAGATATTTAGTTATGGGATAATGAATTAATTATTTATTCAAAACATTACTGACTGTCTGCACTTCCGGTTTTTAACAATGTTGCCAAATGAAATAAGTTAATCGATCAGTTGAAATAAGATTATAATGGAAATGTAAAACAAACTAAAGAAAACATTATCTGCAGAAGAAACACTGAATCATGATTTCATCTGTTGACATGTTTTATAATATATTATAAATAATTGTTTTTATTTTTAAATATCGCACAAAATAATGTTTAATCAATGAAGTTGCAATAAATTATATATTTTTTTAACCGACTTAAAAAAAAAAGTAGGTTCTCTGTTCGACCTGTATGTATGTATGTATGTATGTTGGTCCGCGATTATCTCGCGTTTGGCTGAACCGATTTTGATGCGGTTTTCAGCAAAGTGTTTGTTACATTCTGGGGAAGGTTTTATTATATAACACTAATAGATATCCCGTGACGTTGCCCTCATAGATCGCGTTTTGCTTTCTTGGATTGTAGATTTTTATAAGATTATAAGTTTATTTTGAGAGCTACCCTAAAACGTAGTCAGACACTGAGACTCTAACTAAAAAGTAAAAAATAAAAAGCTTTTTTAAAAAAAAGATAACCGACTTCAAAAACTAAAAGCTCAAAAATAACTATTTCGGAAGTCGGTGGCTTCTCTTCTGCCGGTCGAGTTGTGTTGCCACCGACTTCCGAAATAGTTATTTTTGAGCTTTTAGTTTTTGAAGTCGGTTATCTTTTTTTTAAAAAAGCTTTTTCTCCCATGTAGAAATTGTAGATATTGGTATTTTTTTTATTAATAGTAATATCAAAAATTAATAATGCAAGAATCATTGCTGTATAGTCAAACCCAATAATGTATGGACCTTCACCCGTCTTCTTTGATTAAAGTTCGTGGGAAACTGGATGGGTGACACTATACCACTTCGTTAGACTGGTCAGACTTTCTGACTTACTCGTAAGAACTTTAAAAATTCTACGAATGACAACAGGGACCAACACCTTTTTTTTTTTTTGGCGAGTCGGAAATCATCCAATGACTTCTCCCGTCCTGGGTGCGGCGGGAGGGCGTGTCAGACTTTTTCTGACTAAAACCCACTCATATTCCTTCGGTTGCCCTTTATGTTCCAGGGTCACGGTAACTATTATAAACATTCCGCAACCCCGGCCAGGGACCAACGCCTTACGTGCTTTCCGAGGCACGGGATTAAAGTACGTATGTTGAAGAAAATTACTCTGCTTTTAAATAATTTCTTTTGTTCTGCTCAAAACAATATTCTAACTTTTTTTAAAATATAACCCACATAACACAACTTAAACGCTTTAAGCCGGACACAGATTATATCCGTGATAAAAATAGCGTTCATTCATACTTTTTTTTATATAAACAACTTATGGAACCTACATGTTTGTCTTGTACCTTCGAAACGGTACTAGCATACGTGTATGTGACTGTATCATTGTAGTCCAAGACCCCAAGGTTGTCAGATCTACGTCATATTACCAAAGTCTAAATGAAACGGGGATGAAAATGTTGCGCGCCTAGGATAAAAATATGCAGGTTTTTTAGGAAAAGTCTTAAAGAAAAGAAAATAAGAGGAGGTAAAATAAATGTAACTGAGTTAATATACAAATATTAATAGAGAGATAGAAGGACAGAGTGTCATAGAAAAGAAGAATAGACTGTGTGAAAAATGCCATAACGAAGCAGGAAGTTAGTATAAGCATGGAAATTGTCAGGGCAAAACGGAAGAAGAGAATATGTGTGAAAATGAGTGTCTTAACCTTTAAACGACCAACCGACAGCCGGCTGTCGGGCTGCTATTGTCTTTCTATTGTGTCTCAAATCACGTGTGTTCGAAGGTTTAATTGACAAGTATCTAAAATTGGATTAAACGCAAAAACTGGCAAGCAAGCCTGCTTAACAAAATAATTATCCATCATCAAAATTTCAGTCACGCTAAATGACGTAAGTGTGGTGACTCTAGCTCTCGTACTACTAGTTATCAAAATAAAGAAATCGCTGTTTCTCACAATGGTTGAAGGCCTCCAAACACCGCCATGCCTTATTGCCTTATTGCCTTATTGAGCATATTGTTATTTTTAGTACATAATTAATTGTAATTGTATATTTATTTACATTGTGTTATTGACCCCAGTTTCCAAGTTGTGAATGTTTTTGAGAATTTTGTTTGGAATACAACAACAATATAGCTTTTGGTTTTTAGGGTTCTGTAGTTCATATTTTGGAACCTTTGTAGGACGTCATGTCTGTCCGTCAGATTCATTATAATAATCCATTGGATTCAATTTAAAGGAAACTTTAACCGCTTAGATACCTTTGTTAGTTCTGGACTTCAGATATAGAGGCTTAACTTGGTTGTTACTTGGAAAACTTTATAAAAAATAACGAAATTATAAGTATTAAACATTTACTAGAGTCTAGTACATGTCTTGGTCTACTCGTAGTAACTAGACCAAGCTTTAGAACCTTATTTTCGGATTGTTGTGTACTTCTCATACAGAAAAGGTGCGAACATTGGTCTCCACGGGCAGGCAAGTTTAGGTATTTTCAATGCTGAAATCAATAGTGCAAATAAAAAAAAATACATTAAAAGTATATAACTAAAAATTGGAAGAAGTTACATTGGAAGGTGGGCCTACCAGCAACCCCATAAGACAAGTAACAAAATCTTATCACCTCATGTTCAAAACTACACCAAAAAAGACCCACCAGTTATCGACATTACCTCACACAAATAAACAGATTCACACCGTATTCCATAATACTTATTTTTATCCGCTTACCTATTTCGTGCGAGCAATAAGATAAGAGTAAATAAGATAAACGTATCCGTAACGAAAATAATATGGTTATATCATAGCGTTATCACGTCATGTTAAATAAATATGAATTCTTATGTACTGACGTAGATAATGCGTCACAGATTATACCTGTTGCATCATCAGCTAAGCACTTATAGTCAAGTTGCAGTAAGAAAAATTAATTAAAGCAGTATTATTAATGAATAAAAAAAAACTTATTAAAGAAATTTTATAGAAATGATTCCATAGATAAATAATAGTTATTTAAAGAGGCTGAGAAGAAGAAATCAATATTTTCGGCTTGTGTCGATTAGTCCATTAAAGGTTCAAGTTTTCTAACACTGTTTTCCAACGCAAATATGAAATAGAAAATTTCACTTTAGTGCCCTTTCGTATACCTTTTTTATGCACGGGAAATCATCAAATAAAAGCCGGAGTCGGAGCTGTTAAGCCGGAGGTCGTGGGTTCGATTCCCACCCAGGGCAAACTTTGTGTGTTGAGCATGATTGTTTGTTCTGTGTCTGGGTGTAACTTATCTATAATATGTATCTATAATATAAAGTATATAAGTATGTATATCAGTTGTCTGGTTACCATAATACAAGCTCTGCTTAGCTTGGGATCAGATGGCCGTGTGTGATTTGTTCCAAGATAAAAAAAAATAACTTTTTCCGCCCTGGGTGGGGTGGGAGGGGGGGTGTCAGAATTTTACTACCCACCCTTGTTCCTTTGGTTGCCCTTTTTATTTTGCTTGTACCAAAAACATGAGCTCTTTAGCAGCTGAGTCTTTCCATCAACTTCGGTTTTCACTAAAGAATTTTAGCTAATACCGAGGGCTATTTTCGTAAAAGAGGCGGGGTCGCATAAAATCTATTTCGAGAAAAAAACACGGTATATTCGCGATACCATACAGAGCAGCTGATTTTTATCGAACCTCACATTAACCGATAAAAAAAATCGAATGACAGCCCATATCTTAAATTTTCCCTCAAAAAAAATGCAAAAAGGCAACACCTTTTAACAATATCACATTCTTAGTTATCTAACACACAAAACAAATTCCTTAATAAATACGTAAGAGATATGTTACGTCAGCCATGTTGGTTTTTTAACCTGACCAGTTGCTAAGTATATTATCAGGTAGGGATGTTATGAACCTCCGTAACCGAAACCTTCAGATATCCGAAATATAAAAATATCCGAAAGCGTAACCTGATCTAATATACAAGTTTCGGAAAATGTTAATAATACCAGATTATTTACTGTCCCAATGGAGATCCATTCTCATAAAGAGAAGGCTCGAGCATTGATAACCACGCTTGCTCAAGGCGGACTGGCAATTTTAGACTTAAATTCTTACCTTACCTAAACCTACCTTACGATGTTTTCCTTCACGGATATCTGTGATGTCCGAGATAAACTTTAAAAAGGATATATGCTATGACAAGTTTTTGTTTTTATTCACTAGTAATACGCGTCCTTGCCTTGTATATATTATTTATTGTTGCTTGGTCATTACTAATAAGAAATATTACAATATCCGTAACCGCCTGTTAGACAATGTTAGGCCGTGACTGCCTGTTAGATCCGTAAGATCTAACAGGCAGTCGCCTATTAGATCTTTACAGCCCAGTACTGGGCGACACGATACCCCGTGGTTAGACTGGGCAGTCTTTTTAGCTTCTGACTTCTGATAGTCGTTTTTCAAAGATCCAACAATGGCATCCGGAACCAACAGCTTTACGTGCTTTCCGAGGCAAAGGATGTGAGAATGTCTAAAATAAACTTATGTAGAATATACATATGAATTGAAAAAGTCACATTGGTTTTTGCCCAGATTCGAACCCACAACTTCTTACATGAGAAGCGGGCGCCTTAACCACTGGGCCATCACGGCAATAGCAACCGAAACGGATATAATATTATTCCTATATCCGTATTTCTATCCAGATCCGAAATTAAAACATCCCTGTTATCAAGTTCGAGACATGAGTTCAAGTAGTGATCAGTCCGTGTTATAGTTTGCACTCTAATATTAGTTTAATCGTGAAAACTGTATTATCTCCCTCGAGTAAATGCCCTCTTCTATGTACCGGTTGCTGGGTATTTTTGGTTGTCAAGTGAGCATGAATTATAGTTTTCATGCGTAGCGTACATGATATATATTGCGTCACAGTCTGAAACTGCACTTATAAGGGAAACACAAGAGAGGGTAAATATTCAGATTGACATAATCTTCTTTTTAGTTTTACATTATTGACGTGACAACGTCTTAAATTAGGTTGCGGCTGGGAGTCATTTATGAAAAAGTGTAACGCTCGGTAACGTTACGATGAGTCACCGAACGAGAGAGAGGCCCGCCGAATGCCTTGCGTCTCTCTCCCACTCAACTATGATCGGTAAAAGACGTTGTCACGTAAAATCTTCGCCCGTAAAACCGACTTTACAGGCAACCATTTTTTTTTTTTTATTTTTATTACTTATGGGCTTGCTCTTGGTCCCAGACTAGCCCGAGGGCATAGACGGAGCCTACGATGGAACGAGCTCACCCAAAAGATGCCCATGCACTATGCACTCGTCTCTTGAATACATCCGAGTGATGATATGATGATGATGATATGATCTGTCGCAGCCTGAAGCCTAAATTTGACAGTCTAGCCTTTATAGATTGGTTCTACAGTACAAAATAACAGCTAGTAATATAAAAAGAGTGTCCGTGGATTTTCATGCATGTTTTTTGCCACACAGCCTTTTGGATTAACAGGAGAGAGGTTTTTAAATAGTAGAGGAGCTTAATTAAACTTCCTTCACAATTCAAAACTCTCCTCTCATCTCTGAATTGAAGAAATGTATTATGTACACATAATCCTGCCCACTCCAATGATAATTACCAACCCTCTTTTATCAGAATGGTACAATCATACTAGAAAGGCAAATCCTTCATTATTTGGACGTCTAGAGAAATAATGACATAAATTCATCTAATGCAGACTCAAAAATCACAATTATAACTAAGACCAGTGGACTCAGATCTCTACATACCAACCCTTTTTATCCACTGACTCCAAAAGAATAAAAAAATAATATTTTTGATGAGAATAATATTATTATTATCATTCTCCAAAATCCGTCATAGTTTTGCTACACTTTAGTTCAAATAAAAAGCGCAAAATATTCTCAGTACCATAACCAAACGTTACGTCATAAAGTCACGAGGACACTGTACGTATGTAGTATATGTGTCATATGGTCGTTGACCCCGCCCAACTCATCTCCGACCAATGAACTTGGTGAAACTGTTTATGTCATGAGCTAGCCCGAATGTATTGAGTATTATATTTCAATTATATATTTATTGATTGACTGTTTTTCTTCGTATTGAAGTCTTTTTAAGGTCAAAGATCATTTGTGCTTTTGTGAGTTAGTTATTAAAGTATTGTGTTGGTTGGAGGAAAATTCCGAGATTATGTTAAAGATGGATTTGAAGGAAATTACATATTTATTCATGGAAATGACATACTTTTCGTCTTTTGGCATAGCCTGGACTATAGTAATCAGACAAATGTAATATACACTTATACCAGTAATTATTATCCATACTATTAATTAAATATAAATTCGAAAGTTTGTGTGTCGGTCTGTCTGTCTGTTTGTCCGTCTTTCATGGCAAATGGAGAGACGAGCTGACGTGATTTTTTAAGTGGAGATAGTTGAAAGGATATAGGGTGACATAATATGCTATTTTTTGTCTCTTTCTAACGCAAACGCCGTTGGCAAAAGCTAGTAGCTTATAAAACACACATATTTTAAATAAATTACACCCAGACTCGGAAGAAACAATTATACTCATCACATAAAGATCTGTCCTAGGAATAGAACCCTTGACCTCCGGCACCGCACTACTAGCCCGTCAAGTGATCATAAAATCAGATGTTGATGATTCTAAATACAGGACAATAAACAGATTTATTTATTCAACTGATTCTCATAAAACCCTACCAAGAAACGCATGTTTATTCCAAATGTAATTGACATTGTCATGTCATCGTGACCAGTCTGATGTCATATGACCAGTGACTTTGTCATGGTCAAACGCGTCAATGATGCTCATACATCCGCACTTTACTATATTAATGGGCTTAGTAGGCGTTTCGGACGCTGAGTTACGTCCGCTTCGGTCGAAAGAGGATATTAATTTATTAACCTTTCGACGGCCAAGGGACAGCCGGCTATCGCGCTGCTCTTGTCTTTCTATTGTGTCTCTTTGAAGAGTTAATATTTTTGAAGGGTGTTTTTAACGATACTTTTTAAAGCTTATTTTGTATGTTAGATTGAAAAACCTTTTAATTATAACAGTACAAAATTAGCTGAAAAAAAGTATTGTCCGAAACACTCTTTAAAAATAATAATAATTAGCTGTTCCATGCGGTTTCACTTGCGTCTTTATATAGTACTCAGCTCCCATAGGTACCATGATGTTATATAACTTATAGCCTTCCTTGATAAATGGGCTATACAATACAAAATAAATGCTTTTTTTTTCAAACTGGACTAGAAGTAGTTCCTTAGATTAGCGTGAACCGCATTAGCGTAAAAAACACTTAGCTTTATGGTATTAGTTATTTATTCCTTCGAACACACGTGATTAGAGACACAATAGAAAGACAAAAACAAAACCAGCTGGACAGCCGGCTGTCGCTTGGTCGTCTGTTTCGACCGAAGCGGACGAAACTAAGCGGCTGAAGTGCCACCAAAGCCACAATTTGGGGGTGATTGGCCTATTGTCCGCTAGGCTATATTTAGTTTCTTCTCTAGTTACGTAGTAAGAAGCGAAACAGGGATCCTCACGTGTGGAAATGTGTGTTTAGGGATTAAATAATTGGGTATTGTTAAGATAAAGTTTGTTTTATCGTAATTAAGTTTGGATATGACTTATTAAAATAATTGTTTTGAAGTAAACGAAAAACTGGACAATCTAACAGGCAAATAAACTGGTTAGTCTTAGGAATATAGCTACCAAAGTGCTAGATTAATTTTATAGTTATTTAAAAAAAACCTTATTTAGTTATCCTTACATTTAAATAATAAATTAATATCCTGGGATAATACACACACCGCTATCTGATCCCAAACTAAGCAGAGCTTGTACTATGGTGACCAGACAACTTATAAACACACTTTTGTTATAAATACAAAAATAAATATTTTAGATAAATACAATGCTGGTGGCACACAGAGCAAACATTCATCATGCTCATCACACAAAGTTTGTCATAGGTGGAAATCAAATCCACGATCTTCGCGATTGATTTGCAGTCAGGGTCACTAACCTCTAGACTAATAAGACTGTTTTTTACAAGGGTCCGAATCCGGACAAATAACAAAATTACTTTTTTATTTCTTATATGTACTTTCTAATTATTATAATTAATCATGGACATCGCAGACATTAGCAAAAAAATCTAGGTCAGGTCCGTAGTCACCGGCCTTAAGCAAGCGTAGTGATTAATGCTCATGCCTTCTCTGTATGAGAAGAGGACTTTGTCCTAACAATGGGACAGCAACATTAAGGCCCGTATTAATAGACGTCACTCAATTCTAAGACGCTCTCAAGTTTATTGCTGTCCTTATTTTTTCCCTTTAGAATGCAATGACAGCAAGAGACTTGAGAGCATCTCGGAGTTGAGTGACGTCTATTAGTACGGGTCTTAGTTATTTAATTATTACTTCGTTCTAAATTCTTGATTACTACAGTGATAAGTTTCTAACTACCGGGTTACAATTATTTAATCCAAGGAACACGAATCTAACAGTGCATTACTAACATTTTTATTTGTTGTTTCCTTATGTTTTTGCAGTAACAAATTCAGGTAATTGTTTTATTACAAAATACTGCTAACCGCAGACTTTTAATTAAAAATGGTTTCAGTATTGTTTTGTCACCTTTTATCGTTTTAAGGAAAAAACTAAAGTAATTGAGTTACTGTCTGGCTATGCAAAAAATGGTGTGTAATAAACCTGCAGGGTCATTCTGTAATAAAATAATCTTCTTAAGTGAATTTTTGAACGTGAATCGAGGTGTGATAACACATTTATTTGGTGTACAAAAAGACAAAAATATATAAAACATAATATAAAATTCTCGTGTCACAGTTTTCGTTGCCATACTCCTCTGAAACGGCTTGACCGATTTGATGAAATTTTTTGTGCTTATCCGGTATCTATGAGGATCGGCCTAGGCTATTTTTCATCCCCCTAACTGACCCCATTTTTAACGCGGATGAAACCGCGGGAGGCAGCTAGTAAAACATAAAAATAACTTAAACATTGAGTACGTATATATATATACAATGAGGTGCAACATCATATTAGACTGGCCCATGAATCTAGTGGCTCGTGACCCTGACTGCTACACCGGAGGTCATGAGTTCGATTCCCAATCAAGGCACGTTGTTTGATAAGAATGATTGTTTGTTCTATATCTAGGTGCAATTTATTTAAAACTAGCTGCCTACAATTTCATTCGCATCTTTGGTTACTGTTATCTGCTCCCATAGACCGTAGCCTGATGCCTTCCTCTATAAATGGCCTAACCAACACAAAAAAAAGCAAACAAAACCATTAGTTTCAGAGATTACCTCCTACAAACAAAAACACAAACTTTGCCTCTTTATTATATTAATATAGATACTTATGTACGAAATTATTTATACATAACTTTTTTTTTTGTGAGTGGGAAATCATCCAATGACTGCGCCCGTCCTGGGTGCGGCGGGAGGACGTGTCAGACTCTTACTGACTAAAACCCACTCATGTTCCTTTGATTGCCCTTTATGTTCCAGGGTCACGGTAACTATTATAAACATTCCGCAACCCCGGCACATTCCGCAACCCCGGCCGGCATACATAACTATCAGTTCTCTGGTGACCATAGTTACAGGCATTTGCATTGCAAATGGCCGTGGGTGCGTTGTTCTAAGATATTTATTAACCTTTCCACGACCAATCGACAGCCGGCTGTCCGGCTGCTATTGTTTTGCTATTGTGTCTCAAATCATGTGTGTTGGACGGTTTAATTATTCAGTTTCAGTACAAGTAAAAGTTCAATTACCACAATCGATTACATGACACAAGCCTACTAAATCACTGTTATATTTATAACTAGGGTTATTATACTAACGTGCGTTGGTTTAAGGCCTTTGACTTCATAGGTCGAGCACCTTATGTTTTTTACAAGTATTACTTATTAGAATCATGAAACGAATGCTGTTCAAATAGATTTTTTTTCATGTTTTTAAGTAACTGATAAAATATTAATTATTTTATTTTATTTTATTTTGGATTTCCAACAAAGAATACACAACCCAAACAGTATACACATGCATAAAAATATGAAAGTCCTTGTGTTTCATCACTTACAGGAAATCACATCGTGCTAAAAAAATACATCAAACTACTTAAAATACACTAAAAATAAAAATAAAAAGTATCCAGCCAATGTAACAAAATATTAAGTATTTATTTATATCAATACTTCAATTCCGAAACTTACATCCCTTATTTATAAATAAATTAATAAATTTCCTGGGACAACTCACACGAGGCCATCTGATCCCAAACTAAGCAGAGCTTGTACTGTGGTAACCAGACAACTGATAAACATACTTATATAATTTTTAAATACATACATAATATAGATAAATCACACCCAGACACAGAACAAACATTCGTGCTCATCACACAAAGTTTGTCCTGGGTGGGAATCGAACCCACGACCTCCGGCTTAGCAGTCAGGGTTACTAACCACTAGACCAACAGGCCCGTCGAATTTAACCATTTAAGGTTTGGAATTTCTAAAAATCTTAGTGCACAGCCAGCAAATTTCATCTCTCTAGGACCAGCGGTTTAGGCTGTTCGTTGATACTCGTATATCAACAGTCAGTCAATCAGTCAGTCAGTTTACCATCCGTACTAATATTATAAATACGAATGTAACTCTGTCTGTCTGTCTATCTCTTCTTCACACCTAAACCACTGAACCGATTTGAATGAAATTTGGCACAGACTCTGGGACCCAAAAAAGGACATAGGATAGTTTTCATCCTAGAATTACTCCACGCGGACGAAGTCGCAGGCAAAAACTAGTTTTATATATACAGATAAAGAAAGCATTTTTAGAGATTTAGGTCAAAACACACAAAATACATGAGATTATCATTCCGGCCCTGTGACGTAGTTAGGGTGTGAACACACCTTCTACCAGAGTTCATCAAACCGACATGCCATAAATACTTAACCCCAAAATGCCAATGCTATACGCGTCTAATATTGGCACTAAATGCACGACTAATATTTAAAATGTATTGAATGACAATTGTTTTCCAAAAGTATTGAGTTTTAAGCTGATATTAATAATTTATTCTTTACAATTTGAAAATCTAGACCTGATAGTTAGACTGACAAAAGTTTACTAATATTACTTCTAATTATTATGAACGTGACTTGATCTGCATAAATATTGGCTATCATGGATGGATACGATGTCGAATACACTTAAAATGTAGCTTATTTCATTCCTAAAATTTAGTACCAAACCATCAAAATGGTTCAAAGATTTTTCCGTTAAAACAGACAGACAGTGATACTTACGCATTTAATAAGTTTGGAGTATTTTCTACCTTTTGATTTCAGAAAAGCTCTGCTCTAAACAAATGATCTGAATAATTCTCAAACCTACTCTATATACGACAAGAGAACTTTTGTCAAATCACAACCACGCAAATTGAACCCTCAATCAGCCTTAAAATAGCGATCATATCGCTAACAAAGCTAGAACCACGCTATCGCTACGTCATCGCGCTGAACGCGAGTTCGTCCGAAGGCCAGGCCTTTGACTTGTTGCGTAACAGCGTGAGTCAGACGATTAACATGCAACGGTGTAATGGAAGGAGTTGCAATTTTCTATTGCTATGACGTCATGGGTTTGAGAGGTAATAGATTTTTTAGGGGCGTGGTTTTTTTAGGGAAATTGGGGAGAAAGGGGTTATAATATGGTTTGTTTTATAATACTAAAATGAACTAACTGACGTATTCTATGTCAACATGCAACGGTGTAATGAATGCATGGAGTTGCGGAATGTTTATAATAGTTACCGTAACCCTGGAACATAAAGGGCAATCGAAGGAACATGAGTGGGTTTTAGTCAGAAAAAGTCTGACACGCCCTCCCGCCGCACCCAGGACGGGAGCAGTCATTTGATGAGTTCCAACCACCAAAAAAAAATTAATGGAGTTGCAATTTTCTATTGGTATGACGTCATGGGTTTGAGAGGTAATAGATTTGTGAATGTGGCGTGGTTTTATTAAGGGAAAATAGGAGTAATAAAAAGGTTTGTTAGGTTAAGTATTAGTAGCAGTTTTATAATATTAATCTATGTTAAACCTTCGAATACTCGTCATTCAAGAAACAATAGAAAGCCAATAGCAACGCGACAGCCGGCTGTCGCTTGGTCGTTGAAATGTTTATTATTATAAAGCTAAGGAGTTTGTTTGGGGAGTAATTTCAATGAAATATGCAAGGAATTTAATTTGGATCCATTCGCAACTAGTGTGAAGTCGGCCAGAAGGTGCTTAAGCCTTAAATTTTTCAAGTAGCATTAGGTTTTTTTTTTTGATCAATTATTTACTATTAATTACTTTCGTGTGCAAAAAACATAGCTATTTGAGTGCAAACAAGATTTTAGTGTATTGTGACTATACGTGAGGACTTGTTATTGGCTTTGTAGTGACTATTGTTTTCTTTCTGTATTGGTTTTATTAGCTGTAAGTCCTCAATGTAATAAATAAATAAATAAGTAGTGGATCAAATTGAAAAAATAAGTTTGTATAGAATAGTTCATTTATCTAGTCTAATAGAACGAAACTCTTCGTACGCGAGTGCGACTCGAACTTTACCGTTTTCTTTTCCTCTATTCTACGTTCATTACAAAAGTGACTCAACACACATAGGACCTAAGGTACATGACCTTTTAGTATCAGTTAGCTAACATAGAAAGTTTTCTACGAGAAAATGAAAGTAGCATTGAATTCCAAAATGCTTTGGTTTACCTAGAAAGAAATGACACATAGATGTGTAAAATTCCTTGAAATATAGATTAGATGAATGTATTCGGTACCATTGTAATAATACGCATGTTAGAACCTCCTTCCCGCCGTAAAATGTAATAAAAGCTTTAATATAGTATTCATAATTAAAAATCAGTTTTATTAATAACATGGATTAAATAAAAACAAATACACACATCAAAAGTGTCTAGGGATATTTCAATTAAACCTAAAAAACTAAAATTCTATTAACTTTTTGTTAAGACACCTACACATTAAAATAAACCTTGTTTAATAGCCTATCTAATCTGATAATAAACTTTTAGATAGGGTTAAATTTAAAAAAAGACTTAGAAGAAGAGTAAAACCTCAGACAAAATTACAATTTAAACTTTATTTTTGAAACATCAAAACCTAAACAAAACAACTATTTTTTTTTTATAAAAATTGTTGAAAACTTAAAATTAATAATCTGTGGATCCACCTAAGACTCTCCTGACACATCTGCAGCGGTTCTGTATACTCAAAACAAGGGTGTCAATATCCTGTTGTGGAATACTGTCCCAAATTGCGGTTTCTGAAGCCATGAGGACCAGTCAGAGCGTTATATCCAGGCCTTGGTCACGTTATCGTGTCACGGGGGAAGTGGTGGAACGGCACCGGGGACCTCAACGCATTAAAACACATGTACAGGACCGATTCATAGTAAATGCTGCACGAAGTCATTCAAATGTAACGGCAATGCAATTGGTTCAAAGGCTACAGAGAGAGTATGGTTTGCTGGTAAGCGGTCAAACTTTGAGAAGACGACTGCATGAAGTCAACCTACGTACTAGTAGGCCAATTCGGGTACCAGCGCTAAGGAGAAGCAATCGATAAAGAAGATTACAATGGGCTATTGCACACGAAAACTGGAACCATTCTCAATGGTCACTTGTGCTTTTCACTGATGAATCCAGGTTTGGATTTCATCCTGATTCGCGAAGAGTACGCGATTGGAGAGAACCTGGACGTTGGAATCGACTGCAGCACCTACAACAAGTTCATGCATATCAAGGTGGCACGATTATGGTTTGGGCAGGAATTCGTCTCGGCGGTAGAACGGGCCTCGTTTGGATACAAGGCAATATGACTGCTCTAAAATACCGAGATGAGGTGCTAGAGCCTGTAATCTTGCCCCTCAGACAACGAATGGGACAAAATTTCCAGCTAATACACGACAATGCCCGTCCACATACGGCGCGTATCGTCACAAGTTGGTTACAACAGCATGATATCCAAGCTTTAGACTGGCCTGCACAATCCCCTGACTTAAATCCTATTGAGCATGTATAGGATATGCTTCTGAGAAGAGCTCTTAGGAATTTCCCTGAAGATATTGAGGATGAACACCAGCTTTTCTTGCATCTAAAAGGACTTGGGACAGTATTCCACAACAGGATATTGACACCTTGTTTTGAGTATATAGAACCGCTGCAGTGTGTCAGGAGAGTCTTAGGTGGATCCACGGATTATTAATTGTATGTTTTCAATAATTTTTGTAAAGAAAAATAGATTTTTTGTTTAGGTTTTGATGTTTCAAAAATAAAGTTTTAATTGAAATTTTGTCTGAGTTTTTCCTCTTCTTCTAAGTTTTTTTTTTAAATTTAACTTTATCTAAAAGTTTATTATCAGATTAGATAGGCTATTAAACAATGTTTATTTTAATGTGTAGGTGTCTTAACAAAAAGTTAATAGAATTTTAGTTGTTTAGGTTTAATTGAAATATCCCTAGACACTTTTGATGTGTGTATATTCACTAAATAAGTAAATCATCACAATTAGTTTAAGTATTTTTTTTTTCTAATATATTATAGTTTAAAAGTTTTTTTGTCATACTGTTATTTCACTTATTACTCCCATAAAAAGCAGTGTTACCCCCTAAAGGGGTAATTAAGTAAAACTCAGGGGTTTGGAATAAATGGTTTCCGAAGCATTACGGTGTCACACCAACTACCAAACTCCAAGCTTTGACCACTAAACATGTTGCTTTAAGCTACAAAAGATTACTTCCTAAGGAAAGAATCCAGTAACACTTTACGCTCAACCCCTACACTTGCAACCACGAGACCATATCTTCAAGGAAAAACAGACACAACTTTAGGTACTACATAAAACGCAAGACTGACCTCTTATGACAAATTCATTTCTGTCTAACTCTCCTACGCTAATTGATAATGTATGCGTAATAATTATTTATTTATTTAATAGGTCATAGAACTTTCCGTATTATTACAATGGAATCCAAATTTCCTGTAAATGATGCGTAAAGTATAGTAAATTTATTTATTGTTGAAATTTTCCTTTCGGAAGTTTTTAGCTTAAACCCAAGGTCTGTGGTGGAATTTGTGGTCGTATGATCGAAGTTTGGACCTTTAATACGTAGTCAGATTGAATGGGCTACGGAAATTTTTGTGGGAAAAAAAAAAGATGGTCTCTAGGGTTTTGTATTCGATCGAAGAGTGCTAATGGGACTATTGATAATAAACTTGCCAAGTACTAGGCCAATAGGCACAAAAGAGCGACTACAACTGAGAGAAGCCCAGATTGCCTGGCACCACAAAAAATCACCAATTACTGGGTCCTGAAAACGTGATAAGCAATGAATGAGGTTATAGATTTTTTTTTTTTAGGAAGGGGCCCAACAGGGCCAACGCCTGCCGGGGTTGCGGAATGTTTATAATAGTTACCGTGACCCTGGAACATAAAGGGCAATCGAAGGAACATGAGTGGGTTTTAGTCAGTAAGAGTCTGACATGCCCTCCCGCCGCACCCAGGACGGGAACAGTCATTGGATGATTTCCCACTCACCAAAAAAAAAAAAAAGGTTATAGAATTTTTAAGCTTTAATGAGCTGGAATCCTTGACCACCATTTAGTTAAGTTGTAGATGCAAAATGCAACATAGTCTTCCCGCCCGTAATACATAATAGCTAACCAGCCATATTATAATATTCTAATACTAGCTTTTGCTCGCGACTTCGTCCGCGTGGTTCCCGTTCCCGGGGGATTTTTGGCATGAAAACTATCCTATGTCCTTTCCCGGGTCCCCAGACTATATCTGTACCAAATTTCATTCAAATCGGTTCAGTGGTTTAGGCGTGAAGAAGAGACAGACAGACAGACAGAGTTACTTTCGCATTTATAATATTAGTACGGATTATTAGTATTTTGGTGTATTCATTTGATTACTGAGATATTACTTTTTGGCAGAATTAACCACAAAAAAAAATTGAGAACACTTATTGGGAATTTACATAATGATGATGTCACTAAATAGTATCATCGTGGACTCATAAATATTTATAACTATATGCGAAGAACATTATCAAAGTAATGCGACTGAGTTACATCGAAACATATTTTTTTTATCATAAAAATTGGTTGGTATTTCTTAATTTTTTGTGGCGTTATTTAGGTTTTTACATTAAGAGTTTCTCAGTAACAGATTGAGTTCTGAAAATTTATCTGTTATGGAAAAGACAAAAAAAGATAAATGATTTCCAAGGATTTATAAGTTTGACCGCTGTGTGTGTCTATATGTGTGTCTGTTAGTGGCACCGACGCTCTTAAACGGGCGAACCGAATGATGCGTTTTTCTTTAATTGAATGTAGGTTATGCTTAGACATGTTTCGTAAAAATACCAGCAAGTTTAAAAATAAAGCTCGTCCCATAATCGTTGCGAAGTCACAATAAAACAGCTATAATGGTTAAAAAACTACAAAATCTAAACTTAAGACAATTAAATTCAAGCCTGCACCAAAAACCCTGTGCCCAACAGGGTCCATAATTGTTAATATTTAGAATATTATCTATTATTCTATTTACACATGGAAGTGTACATTATGGATACCAATAAACGATTTGATTTGATTTGAAACAGTATTCTATACAATGATATTATAAGTAAAATCATCTAACCTATCCACACCTTTGATAGGTTAGATGCAGTCATAGTGGCACTTTAAAAGTTTGCTATTTGACCAACATTATACTGAGTATTGCGTTGACATTTGACGTTTATCTCTTTTTCACTCGAACTACTTCAATCATGTCATCATACTTTGACGTGTAATGTATATATGTGTGCGTTAGAGTGCCGTTTTTTGAAGAAAGAATTTCTATCTACACTTTTTTACTTATAATATCATTGATTCTGCAACTTCAACTCTTAATCATTGATTCTCTACATACACACGAGGTGAAACTTATGACATCTCTATTTTGCCTCAGGGGTTAAAAACTAACCGTTAAGACAAAGAAATAGAAGTTCAAGTTTATAACAAAAACTGTATACTAAAATCAATAGGTTTTAGACGTAGTCTAGACGTTTGGTAGATAGTCTAGTCTATGTCTAGACTTTCGTAGCAGCTAGGTACACAATTTATCCAGTGTTTGGGTGTAAACATGCTCTTTGCTTGAACTTAATAATGCGGGTGTTAAATCTACTTCTGTTGTTGTCTACCTATAAAACTAAGTTACGTTTTGGGGGGAGACTTTTGTTTTCGTGTGCTAACCACGATTCAAGTCGACGATGTTACATGCAAAAAAAATATTTTAATAGCTGATTTCTATAACAAATATAAAAAAACTTTTTTTTAAATAACCGTTTTACAAAATAAATATAAAAAACTTAAAATTCGGATGCCAGTGGCTCTCGTTCTGTTTGTCGTTTTGCATTGCTATCTAGGCTTCCGAATTTGAAGTATTTTTTTTTTGTTATCAATTTTTGAAAAAGTTTATTTTTTTTATAAGAATCCTTACTGTTTTTATTTTTCAATACCAAATTGCATAGTTTGAATGTGTAGTCCAAATCAAGTCCATTTTATTGATTGACGCTAAAATAAATATTATAACTTTCCCTCGAATTGAATTGTATAATTACGTTTAATTAATTTGTAATACCCTCATATTTATCAATCGTCTGCGACCCCTAGTTCATCAGGGTAACTTATTAACTGAATGTTGTAAATACTTAATTAACACTTTTAGAAAGACCGTGGTCTTGGTAAATACCTCTTAACGTAAAATGCCCTTAAATACACGAATTCCAACTTTTAATGGCCCTATACCGGCTACTTATTTCCATAATAGTCGCACCTGGTCTACAAATTGTTGACCGCATCATGGTATTAATTTAACAGGTCTTTTGTATAAGATATGATAAGATGTATTTATTTTGTAATAGTAGTATATAAAAATTTTTAATCTCTAGAGTTACCTGATTAAAAACTTTTTATTCATCATTTTATTTTCTATCAACATTAAAAATAAAATAAAATTGTCACAAGGGTTTTTTTTATTAATATATTGTTGTTGCACATTGAATTTAAAGAAATATCCTTATCATCCATACTTATATGTATACTAATATTTTAAATGGGGAAAGTGTGTTTGTTTGTCCGTCTTTCACGGCAAAACGGAGCAACGAAATGACGTAATTTTTTAAGTGGAGATAGTTAAAGGGATGGAGAGTGACATAGGCAAATTTTTATGTCTTTGTAACGCCAGCGAAGTCGTGGGCAAAACCTGGCAAAATATATTATGTCGGCAGAAGGGTATGGTCATGCCTGCGGAAGTATATAAATAATAAGATAATTCGTGAAGAGATATAGATAAACAAAAAAGTGATCTTAATTTTATCATTTATTTGCTCCACCAAACGTCTGTCCCTCATACGTGACCATGTTCTTGAAACTGTAAAGGATTGACCACTCTGTATTCTAGTATCATAATCGCTCCTGCCACCTGTTCAAATGGGCTATCTTTAGCATTATGTGGTGCTTTAAGTATTGGTAATTCCTACTTTTGTAGTTTATTTGTATGTTTATTAGTACGTTACAGATGATAGGTGACATCCATCATATCACTTGATTTAGTCGGATTCGATTAGTCTTAAAATTGAAGTCTGAAAGAAAAAAAATCTCCACGGACTCTGCATAGAGAACCAGGATTTATGATTGGCATCATGTTTTTACAAAAATCCTGTTTTATGTTTATTTACAAATTATGTTATTGTTTATTGATTGTAAAAATAATAAATTAATACAAAGAAAGGAAAATTAGTTTATTTGTAGAAATAAAAGTCTATGTATGAAATGGCCAATCTTAACTGACACCCTTTCAAGAGCATAACGATTCGATCAACACTAATCAACTCGTTGCACTGAATTATAACAACACACCATAACACTACCAATAGTATTTTTCCAAACTACTTACTAATAAATAAATAATCCATGACGTTATAAGGAAGAATACACAAACACCATCTCACTCGCACACTCACACAAACACACCCACAATGCGTACACACTTCACATATTATTCCTTCCTTGTACACACTACACACACATACATACAAGTCATGACATGACATTTATTGAATATTTCGTCAACTGTAGAGGAAAGACCTAGAGCATTCAAGGCTGGTCTTAGTGACTCGGTCATTAACCGTATGACATGATATGACGTGGCATTCTCATCAGGGTTAAGTTTTTGATGTGTAGGGTTGACTGGCTCATTACTAATAACTATCTTATGACTACTCGCACACGGCCATTGATCCCAAGCTGAACAGAGCTTGTGTTAAGGTAAAATGTAAGCAGGTTGGTACACAACCTCTTCGAGACGCTGGAATGGTATTTTCAAACGGACAACCAGCCCCCCTAGACAAGTGAACGAATAGTTTGTCAAATGTATGGAATTGACAATATGCTTTCGCTAAACAATTAGACATCTCCATACATTTGACAATCTATTCGTTTTCGCTATCTATTCTACAATGCCAATTGTCTAGGCCCTCGGGTGTCATAACAAGCTCATAACTTCTTGATACAGCGTTGAAATTTTGTACATACGAGTAGATGCTTTACATAAAAATATTAGACTCGTATTTCAGGTTTCGCATAAACTAATAATAAGGTTGTATATGCAGGGTGGAAAGTTTAAATGGGCCCTGGAAGAAAAGTACTTTAAATCGTTCACATAGATTATATTGTAGATTTACAGAATACTAGCTTTTGCCCGCGGCTTCGCTCGCGTTAGAAAGAGACAAAAAGTAGCCTATGTTACTCTCCATCCCTTCAACTATCTCTTAAAAAATCATGTCAATTCGTCGGTCCGTTTTGCCGTGAAAGAAAGACAAACATACAATCAGACACACTTTCCCATTTATAATATTAATATGGATACGCGGTCTTCTGATCACAGAGTAAGCAGAGCTTGTGTTATGATAACCAGACAATTGATATACATATTTATATAATTTTATAAACTCATACATGGTATAGATAAATTACACCCTTTACACCCAAATGTAACACTTTTACAAGTCAGTTTTGTTTTTTGAACGACCGGTATTTCCTAGCTGACTACTCTGAGATGAATCATCCGAAACAAACTCAAAGGTCAGGTGTTTTTCAGACACTGGCATGACCCCAAGTCTAAAGTAAAATTGTACATATCGGTGTAAAGAACTTTATTTCTCATAAGAACTTAAAACTAACAGTTCGCTTACAATGAGATACTTATGATTATTACATAATATTAATAATATTACCTCCAAGGTGTCGGAAACATTAAATTGTGAAGGTTTGTATGTACAGTTAGCAAAGCCAATCAGTACACAGACAGGTCCGCCAGATATAATATAAGTTATTCTAAACATTGATGGACGTATTGAAATGAAATTTAAATTAATTTAGAGAACTATATATGTATTTTTACTATATTTTTAATTTACATACACCAGACGGACCCGCACACCAACTAATCTTGCCGACCGTACTTATGGAGGTTTGTTACTCTTTCACGTAAAAAAAAAATAAATAAAAAATGAATACTAAACGGATTTTGATAAAACTTTACAATAATTTTGCTAATGCATCTGAATAGCACATGTTGTTCAACATTAGGTACTCAAAATATACTAATCAATGATATAACATAACGCGGGTAAACGTAGGGGACAGCTAGTGTTAGTATATTATTTGCATTAGAATCTACCTATGTTGTTTCAAATGTAACTAGAACACATATAACTAGGTAAATAGTAAATTTAGGAGTTTTAAGCTCGAATAGAGTTTCAATCAAGTAGACTTGATTTCTCAGTACAAAGGATGCCTCTGACCCTGTATTAATATAATTAAGATGAAGATATATGTTTTATTTAATAGGTCCTTAGTTGCGCGCTAAACTTTTAGACTACTAGTAGGATTGGTATAATATTTCAGAATATAATAGCCAAATTTATGAGAAATAATTAAGGTTGTATAACGCTACAACCTAGGGGCATGGGCGTAGGCAGCTTTGGGCTCAGGGTGGGGCAGAAGTCAACTAACCCCCCCCCCCCCACTACCGGAGAATAATAAAATCTTCTCAAAATACCTAAGTAAAGTATGTACAAATTTCACATAACGAGAGAGACACAGAGAGAGATGGTTTGCTGGTAAACGATCAAACTTTAAGAAGACTGCATGAAGTCAACCTACGTGCTCGTAGGCCACTTCGGGTACCAGCGCCAAGAAGAGGCAATCGAGGAAGAAGATTACAATGGGCTATTGCACAAGAAAACTGGAACCATTCTCAATGGTCACTTGTGCCTTTTCACTGATGAAACCAGGTTTGGATTTCATCTTGATTCGCGAAGAGCACGCGTTTGGAGAGAACCTGGATGTTGGAATCGACTGCAGCATCCACAACAACGCCATTTAAAAAAAAAAAAAAAACAACAATGCCAGTCCACATACGGCGCATATCGTTACAAGTTGGTTACAACAGCATCCAAGCTTTAGACTGGCCTGCACAATCCCCTGACTTAAATCCTATTCAGCATGCCAGGGCTTCAGAGAAGAGCTCTTCGGAATTTCCCTGAAGATATTGATTGTGCATGAAAACAGAGAGTGATTGCGAGCCGTCGCGTCGAGCGCCTGATGCGGGTGGGGCCGGATCTGGCGGACGGCCAGTTCGGCTTCCGCAGAGGACGCTCCACAGTGGACGCCATCATGTGCGTACGGGCCCTCACGACAGGGGATGCGGTGGCACAGGGCAGGGTCGATCGTCTTGGCGGTGTCTCTCGACATCGCCAACGCCTTTAATACCCTGCCTTGGGGGTGCATAGGGGCGGCACTCCGGTATCACCGGATGCCAGCCTACCTCTGTCGTGTGGTTGAGGCCTATCTGACGGACAGAGCCGTCATCTACCCCGGTCACGAGGGAGTGTGGAGTCAACGAGGGATGTCGTGCGGTGTTCCACAGGGATCGGTCCTGGGGCCGCTCCTGTGGGACATCGGGTACGACTGGGTGCTGCGCGCCGACCTTCCCGATGGCGTCAGCGTAGTGTGCTACGCTGACGATACGCTAGTCCGACCGACCGAGGAACGACCCTCCCGCACCTAGGACGGGAGGGTCGTTCCAGGCGGCGGCCGACTTGCTGTCAAGAGATGTTGCAACAGTCGTGGACAGGATCCCGGCAGCTGGGACTCGAGGTGGCCCTGCACAAGTCCGAGGCCATGTGTTTTCATGGCCCTCGGCACCGGCCACCTCCGGGGTCTCAGATAACGGTGAGAGGGGTTCACATTGGTGTCGAGTCGACGATAAAGTACCTGGGACTTGTCCTCGACAACCGATGGAACTTCACGGAGCACTTCCGACGTTTGGACCCCAAACTGGCGAAGGCTGGAGCTGCCCTCAAGCGGCTCCTGCCTAATCTCGGTGGCCCAAACGCCCCCTGCCGGAGGCTCTACACGGGGATCGTGCGGTCCATGGTCCTCTACGGGGCTCCGGTGTGGGCGCCCAATCTAGTCACGGCTCCGGCCCGGCTTCTGCGGGCGTCCCAGAGGGTCATGGAAATTCGCAAGGTGCGGGGATACCGCATGGTCTCCTGTGAGGCGGCGTGCCTCCTTGCCGGCGTCCCGCCGTGGGATCTGGAGGCAACAGTCCTTGCACACACGTACCAGTGGCGCGTGGAAGTGCAACGCCGGGGCGAAGTCCCGCTGCCGCGGGTTATCGCGGCGCGGCTCACGGAGCTCCGGCGAGATCTCATGGCGGAGTGGAGACAGCGACTGTCGCAACCTAGTGCTGGGCACGCCGCAATAGCGGCGATAAGACCCCTCTTTTTCGCTTGACACAGGTCCTCACCGGACATGGTCAGTTCGGGAGGTTCCTGTGTCGGATTCAGGAGGAAGAGACGCCTGGGTGTTACCACTGCAGCAATGGTCACCTGGAGGACACGGTCGAGCACAAGGTGGAGGTGTGCCGCGCATGGGCGGACCATCGACGTGTCCTCGTAAAGGCAATCGGCGGCGGTGACCTCTCGCGCCCGGCGCTGGTTCAGGCCATGCTTCGGGGCGAGACGGAATGGGATGCCGTCGCCTCCTTCTGCGAAGTAGTTATGCTAGCAACGACGAACCTCTCGCCCCGGACTAAGACCCAGGCGAAGACGTCGAGAGTCGCGAGACGACTACCGGTCACGGTAGGCGCGGTTCTGCGGATGGCTAACGATTGGTAGCTCGCCGCCCGGCTTGGACCAGGAACGCGTTGACGGCGCGTTAGTGTTCCACGCGCGCCTCAAAGAGAAGAAGTCAGCACAGGAAGGGGCCCAACAGGGCCAACGCCTGCCGGGGTTGCAGAATGTTTATAATAGTTACCGTGACCCTGGAACATAAAGGGCAATCGAAGGAACATGAGTGGGTTTTAGTCAGTAAAAGTCTGACACACCCTCCCGCTGCACCCAGGATGGGAGCAGTCATTTGATGGTTTCCCACTGACCAAAAAAAAAGTAAAAGATTTTTTTTTGTTAGGCACCTTATAGATCAGAGCCAGGGTGGGGCAAGCGCCCCAGCTTGCCCCAGTGTGGCTACGCCCATGCCTAGGGGATCTTTGCAGAAACCAAAGAGGCTAGTGAAACTGAAAACCGCAAATATTTTTGTTTCAATATTACTAAGTATATTATTTAGTAAATAGCTGTATGATTTATCTTTCAGAGACGTAAATAGGCATAATGAATATGATAAATACATAAGGATGTAAACATTATAATTAGAGGTATATTTACGTAATACATAGTACGATATTCTGATATTATGTCATACTATATTATTATGTAACAACGAATTTTGCGGGAATTATTTAATACTTAATTAATTACTTTGTTGTTTAGTTACAATTTACATGGAATTTGATAACATTTATTTAATGGTGATAAAATTAATTTAATATTGTAAACAATTCCTTGTAACTGCGTGTATTAATTTTAGTTAATTGAACCACAAACCAGGATATTATATAATTCATTAATTAAATTTTATCCTGAAATATAAATTTACCTTGGGCCGGGGATTAAAGTCTTATTTCGTAGAAAAGATACAGAATTATAAGTACATAGATTCTGCATTTTTCCAATGAAATCGATAGGAGTTTTAGCTTTTTATAAAGGTCAAAGTTGGAAGTTTAGTAAAAGAACAACCGACATTAATATTGCTAAACCAGAGTAGCGTTTCTGTGTTTCTGTTTGAAGAGCAGAAGAAGAAGATGTCGAGGACCTTCACCGAACACCGTGTCTCTACGTGGAGTGAAACAGTGGAAGTCTCTCCATCCGAACCTAGACGAAAACTCCCCCACCCTTTGCCTCAACTCAAGCTGCTAGATTGAGGCGAAGTATTGGAAAGTGGAAGTATAAAAATATAGCGGAAACTGAACCGCCTTCCTCAATCACAGCAAGACAGCCCTGGGCACGGCGGCCCTGCCAAAAAAAAACAAAAAGCACTGCACCTCCCACTGATGCCAAAACATTGGCACGCAGTCCATCCACTGTGGTCCTCATAAGGACTTATTCCACTTTTCCACCTTAAAAATCTACCCCTAGGAGTAAAAGTCGCCTTTTATAGACACAGCCACTCTTAGTAATAGACTCATTTAAGGCTAGAAATCCAAAAAAAAATCAAAAATGTCTAAGCTTTCGCTTTGACTTTGAATCTATCAATTATTTCACCCCTTTCGACAACCCTTTCTCCAATTTCCAATTCTTATTCCAATTTCCAAAAGTCCTATCAGAGACTACTTAATCTTCACAAAGGACCTCCAGCCACACCCTCCAGGTTTCATGTCTCTAGAACCAGCAGTTTGGTATGTGCGTTGATACATCAATAAATCAATCAGAGGGTCTAGACAAGTGGCATTGTAGAATAGAAAGCGAAAACGAATAGATTGTCAAATGTATGAAATTGACATAAGCTTTCGCAAGTTCAAAACAATTTGACATCTCCATACATTTGACAATCTATTCAATTTCGTTATCTACTCTACAATGCCACTTGTCTAGGGGGGCAGTTCACTAATCTTTACTAATCAATTGCAATGGAATTGGGCGGGTCATGTACAGCGACCGTTGGGCAAAAATATCAATGCAGTGGGTGCCAAAACATGGACGTCGTCGCCGAGGCCGGCCCAGGAAAAGGTGGCGCGATGACCTTAACGCATACCACGAGGGTTGGTTCGAGGCGAGGGATAAGGAAATCTGGAAGGAATTGAGGGAGGCCTTTGCCCAGCAGTGGGACAGCACAGGCTAGGGAAAAAAAACAATTGCACCACTCACTGTACAAGTAAATTAAAGGTTTAAATCAAAGTAAAATTCTATTTGCACAGTTTGTAGTACATAGTACAGTAATTATCTGATGACTGTGCAATCTTAAACCCATCTACAAAACAAATGACACACGCCTATTTAATATTTCATCATTTTCCAACATCCTTGAATTATGACGTCACGGATGACGTAATCGTGTTTCCCTACCGTCGGGGGTACTCACCCTCTCTGAGTCAACCGACTAAACTCACCCTTTGATAAATATGTCTAAATGGTGACTAATACTTACGCTTTTCAAGTAATACATCTATTGTCGTCAGTATTATATTATAGTCATTATGGTTTTGTAAAATGCTAATGGATTATTTCTTCATCTGATATGAGCTGTAGGATTTATTTAGTCATTTGATGATTTATCATCTAAATATAAAAAGGCATGCAATATAAAGAGCAGGTAACTCAGTAGCTGGTTTATAAAGGTAAGGAAGGTAAGGTCTTAGGAGATGAACAGTCGCTTCATGTAAAACACTGGTCATCCGTTTAGGTTAAAAACCGACCCTAATATACATAGTTGTTGATTCATACAATTTTGTTTTCTTACTTCACATAATTATTATTATATACTTTTCAATTTTTTTATTATTATTTAAGAAGAACAAATATACGGCGGTTAAATAGCTTTTTTTAGAAAATAAGTAAAATCTTATACTTTTTATACCTACACTATAACTATCCACACGTTTTCACCAGCGTTATTGGTTTCTGATCCGCTCCTGAAAGTCAAAGCGTGATGTTACATAGCGCATAACCTTCCTCAATAAATGGGCTATCCAATACAAAAATAAATTCAGACCAGTTCCTGAGATTAGAACGTTCAATCGAACTAGTTAAATCTTCAGCTTTATAATATTAGTAAAAGAAAGATAATCAAAAACACCAAAAATACCCCAAGAAGGCAACCAGTAAATTACCTTTTTACACAGAACACGTCAAGATAATAATCACCCAACTCGCCGCCCCGCCTCCGATTCACTTCCTAACTGGATCAATTAGCTGCGCCGGCGCCGCTTCCCTCGGTTCCGAGGTTCAAGGCCCGGTAATAGCTGTTACGTGAACACTCTTCCTTGTATGCAGTTCCGAGTGAGTTTGTCACATGTTTAGTAGGATGGTGTACTGGTTAAAGCAAGTTTGGTTAAAGCCGAAAGTCGCGAGGTCCACCCAAAACGTACTGTGTGCAGTCACCTTTACCTATTACGATATACATATAAGATCCAACCCTCTGCCTGACGAACAAACATCAGGTGTTTAGTAATAAGGTCCGAAACCCAGAACCTAAAACAAACCATAAAACACGTGACGGGCCCTATAGGGCCAATGCCTGCGGGGGTTGCGGAATAGTTCTAATAGTTACCATAGCCCCGGAACATAAAGGACAGCCGAAGGAACATGAGTGGATTTTAGTCGGTAAAAGTCTGACAGGCCCTCCCGCCAGGGCGGGAGAAGTCGTTTGACAATTTCCCACCTACCAAAAAATACTACAAAAACCAAAACAAACCATAAACACAAACACACAACTGTGTGAAGTGAGGTTGTGTGCAAATTACTAAACCCCTGTTGTTCGTCCGGTAGGTAGCGGGTTGTGTTTTATATGTTATATTGTAATAGGTAAGGGTTACAGGTATGTTTTGGGTGGAATGTGAACCTATGACCTTCGGTTTTAACCGAACCAAACCACTAGTAACCAAAGGGTTTACTTTAAAAATTCTCTTTAATCTTCGACGACCAAGCGACAGCCTTTCTATTGTGTCACGTGTGTTCGAAGGTTATATGTTACATGATGGTTAAATTTGTATGTTCTGTTTGATAAAACCCACGACCTCCAGCTGTACCCAAACCAAACGAGGGTAGCAAGTAATTAACATTTTTACTCAAAATTATCAATTAGCTGCGCCGGCGCCGGTTCCGAGGTTCAAGGCTCTGTAATAACTGTTACGTGAACACTCTTCCTTGTATGCAGTTCCGAGTGAGCTTGTGACATGTTTACTGACAGTTTGGTAGGGTGTGTATGAGTGTGGTTTGGTAAAAAGTCCGAAACCCAAGAACCAGGTTGCGGAATAGTTCTAATACTCGTAGTTACTGTGGCCCTGGAACATAAAGGACAGTAGAAGGAACATGGGTGGGGTTTAATCAGTAAAAGTCTGACACGCCCTCGCAGAGAAGTCAATTACCACCAAAAGAAAAACATCCCAAAAACCAAATCAAACCATAAGCACACACACATCTGAGTGAAGTGAGGTTGTGTGTGTTGTGTGCAAATTACTAAACTCTTGTTGTTTGTCCGTCAGGCAGCGGGTTGTGTTTTATATGTATATTGTAACAGGTAAGGGTAACAGGTATGTTTTGGGTGGAAAGTGAACCCACGACCTTTGGTTTTAACCAAATCAAACCATTAGTAACCAAAAGGCTTACTTTATATTCTCTTTAACCTTCGACGTCCAAGCGATAGCCTTTCTATTGTGGCACGTGTGTTCGAAGGTTATATGTTACATGATGGTTAAAATATGTATGTTCTGTTAGAGAAGCCCACGACCTCCAGCAGTACCCAAACTAAACGAGAGTATCTAGTAATTTACATTTTTACACAAAATGATTAATTAGCTGCGCCGGTTCCGAGGTTCAAGGCTCTGTAATAACTGTTACGTGAACACTCTTCCTTGTATGCAGTTCCAAATGAGTTTGTGACAGTAGGGTGTGTATGTATAAGTGAAGTAGGTATGTGTGTTTGTGGTTTTTGAGTATCGGGCCTTATTATTAAAACTGCTGACTGTCTGTCTGGCAGCGGGCGGTATCTCTAGAATCGTAATTGGTGAAAAGTTGACATTTAACTAAGTATGTTCTACGGCAAGTAAACCTACGACTTTTGGCTGTATCCAAGCTAAATCACTAGTAACCAAAGGCGCTTAATGCGTGTGAAGCAGGAGGATAGCAAGTAATTTACAATTTTACACAAAATGATGAATTAGCTGCGCTGGCGGCGCCGCTTCCATCTCTTGGTTTACTTAACTGCAAAGTCAAGTCTGCTTCAGGATTTGCTTGCAAATGAAACGATTTTCAAAACCAGTTCCAAAAATTAATATTGAATAGGTTTTTAAATTATAAATGAGTAAATATGAACAAAATTATGCAAATCATAACTCTTCATTCATCAATATTCACAACACAACACACATTACGTAAAAAAATCCAAAAATAACATCATAACCACGACGCCATCTTAAAATCAAGTTCACAAAAGGTTCAACGAACCCATTTTCACAAGTTCATTATTTAACGTCTAGTTAAATAATTTTAGTTGCCATCCGTATCCGGATACTGGTCAGAAAGTGCGCAAATAACGCGGTTTCACCAAACAGGGGGTGTGCGGTGCGCATGCGCAATAGATCGGCGCGAAAGTGACACGCGCTTAGCATCGCAAGCGTACGGAAGTAGGAACGAATGGAATTTTGTTTTTGAACTAGTTATAGGGAGAATTTTATTGGGGTTACTGACCTTTGTGTTTTGCCTCTTTTAACTGAAGATCTTTATGTTTTTAGTTTTCGAAAACTGATGAAGAAAATGGTGGGAAGTAAAAAGTTTAAATTGTCATTTAAATAATTATTTTGACTTAGACGATTTATGTTAATTAGGGGTGATTTCGGCAGATTTCAACTAAGATTAGGTTTCAAAAAAAAACATTTTAAAGTGTTTTTTTATTCTCACGTGTGAACAACGTAAAAATATTGCGTCATGCATAGTTTGTATCATAAACTCAAGTCACATGTACAAAGTCCAAATTAGTTTTTTGTCCAAAAGGAGTAGTGGTTAAAACGTCCACCTTTAATACTTGAGGGTTTGGACCTGGGCAAATACCAATGTGTCTTTTTTAATTACCTCCGTCATACTTTGGCTAATATCTCATAAACGTAAAGGTTAAAATATACGTACGGGGATAAAACTTATTTCAGCGTCCTATAAAGCAAAACCGTTGCCACAAGAATTCACCAGAAATTAAAAAAAAATTAACTGACACTAGCTTTTTAATCTTAAAAAAACCGAAACCTTTTCATTAAGTAAAATAAAAGGAAAAAGCTTTTCTCCAACTTCCTCAATTTCGCTAATATTACGTCTTAAACGTCCTTCAGAAATTCCAAGAAAATTAATTTAATTTTTCTTCCCCCTTCCACTAGATTACAGGAAAAATAATGCAATGACTAGTTAAAATCACCAAAGTGCGTCATACCAGGTGATTGGCCGTCTGTAGGCGGGTTCGACGTTCGATGTTCGATTTTGGCCTGACGTTTACATAACATAGTCAACTGGAAAAGTTTTAGGCCCGTATTAATAGACGTCACTCAATCCTGAGACGCTCTCAAGTCTCTTGCTGTCCTTGTCATTCTAAAGGGAAAAAATAAGGACAGCAATAGACTTGAGAGCGTCTCAGAATTGAGTGACGTCTATTAATACGGACCTTAGATCTATACTTCACTGTTATTCGGGATTTAACGCGCACGTAACTTTTTATTTGTTTTTTGCTTGACGTTTCGGTAGGGTTACACCTGCCATGGTCACAAGCAGACTGTTCGGCGATACTACTCCGTCGATGAAGTAGATTGATCTTCATCTACCCTCAATGTTGATAAATGTCCACTATAACGCCGTGTACACACTACACACACTGTGTCCGGTTTTTTTGGCGATGCTGAATTTTTGCAAACACTGGATTCCATGCGGCCGACAGTTTGAATCCTTCTTCCCGATTGAAATTCTTGTGTTCTTTAATCTCAATCGCTTCACGCACAACTCTTGAGTAAAAATGGCGATCAGTTTTAGATCTTGTGCGTGAGTGGCTGGTGTGTCCCTTTAATGTTTCTTAACCTTTTGTACACCAGACCATGTGTTTTTACGCTAAGTACAGATTAATTGTGTTTAATGTTTATTAAATATCTTCTTGGGAAAACTCACGCACGACCATCTGGGGGCCTACAATGATGTATAGCGCCATCTCGTTCCCTCAGCGGAACTACTCTGGTTTTAAGATGTCATGGTAGGCCACTTGATCTTAAACTAGGCAGAGCCTCAATGATAACCAGGAAACTGATATACATACATAAATTATTTATGCAAACATATTACTTATAGATAAATAACCCTCAGACATAGAACAAATATGCATGCTCATCACACAAAGATTTGTGCAGGGTAGGAATCGAACCCATGACCTTCGACTTAGAAGTTAGGGTCACAAATTATTTGACAAACGAGCCAGTCCAATTAATAAGCAGAAAATTCATTTACTTGTATACCTGTCTGTCTATTCCGTTTTTATGCCCAAACTACTGAAGTGATTTAAAAAATAAAATTGATACAGAGAGAGTCGATGGAGTAAATGGACATAAACGATAAACGAAGTTTATTTTGTAAATAGGTAAAAAATTACACTTTTACACGTATTTTTTTTTTTATTATTTTTATCGAACGATGGAGCCGGTGTTTCCTGGCTGGACTACTCTGAAAAGAAACATCTGAAACCGTCAAAGTCTCTTTTGAAGTCCATTTAGTAGTTGTTTTGGTCAAATTATGCGAGGACCATGAAGGTAAACTGAAGTGATCTCTTGATGAGAGAAGCACACAGATTTGAGTGGGCCTGTGCAAACAATGCAAGCATTTGTCAAAAGTCATTTAGCTCAACGAAAAAAACGTAAGGAGCTCAACGTCTTGACGAACAATACCAAAGTAAGGACATTCGGGTAGGCCGCATTAAGTACTCAAACCGTCAGTTATTATAAAACATACTAGCAATCAAACAACCCACATACTAACAATCAAACAACTCACATAGGATAGCTTTTATCCGAAAATACTCACAGGAACTTATTTTTCTTTATTAAAGTTTAACTATGTCAAGTTTCGTAAAAAAGGGTAAAAAGCGCATATTTTTGTAATTCTTAAATGCGTCATCTTCAGAAATAATCCTGTTTACAGGAAAACCTTTAAGCGATATTTCTTATCAATGACGTCAATCAAGACAATAAAATACAATTTTACGTATTTTTTTCGGGTTATTGTACATTCGTCATAAAGTAAATTCGTCACATTTTTTAAACTCCATACATTCAAAGTTTATTCGTCACATGCATAAAAAATATGTGTAAATTCGTCACAGTACCTATTTTTTCCAAAAAGTACAGTTAGAAAACAAAGTTAGAGAGAGAGAGAGAGATCAGGAGTCACAGGATCAAAAATCGACAGAATGCAAAATAATAATGTGCGACTTTGTATTTAACAGGAAGACACTCATTTTATGCATTTGATAAATTTATTAATATTGTATTAAATGTTGAAATTCATAGTCTCCCTTTTATTTTATACACTACTAGCTTTTGCCCGCGACTTCGTCTGCGGGGATTAATAGCTCCCGTTCCCGAGGGAATAAAAGAGAAAGAAAAAAGAGAGAAAAAGAGACAGACAGACAGAGTTAGTTTCGCATTTATAATATTAGTATGTTTTTTTTTCTTTGCATGTTTTACGCCCTGTTATAAGTGCGCCTAAAAACTCTTTGAAGTTGGAACGTCTTAATGCTCAGCGCCTAAGAATCGAACGCAAATAATGAATGGCTGGTACGACGGCCAATACCAATCCCTCGCAAAGCTCGGGATTCTACTCTAGAATCTTCGCTCTGGATTCAAAAAACGCCCTCGCCGTAAAAATATTACTTTGCGCCCTTGTTATACAATCTACTATTTTTTTTGAAATATACAACAGTAATAGTTTATCATAATTTGTTTTAACAAACTTTGAAGCAGGACATGTAGGAAGTTTGCCATCTTTGACGAGTTCTAAGACGGGATGTAAATCATCTTTTGCAACTGTTAACTTTGCTGGACTTTCTTTTTCAAGTACCTGTAACTTTTGCCTTTTTGACATCTGACTTAACACTTTTTATCAGTTTCTTTTTTATTTAAAAAAAATCTATTACTGTTGTGTATATTTTTATGTTTTTAAGATAAATAAAGAAATAACGTTTTATTCATTATTGTTTAATTATCCTGCTGACTGTACGGAAATAAACAATATGGCGGATTTTATTTCAAAAAAACAGACCTGTGGCGAGTTTACACATACTTATTTTCGTGACGAATTAACTTTGTGACGAATATACAATAACCCTTTTTTTCGACTACAGCCTACTTTTAAGTTTTTCTGTAAACGTCAATTTAAGTATAATGATATTGCAAATGATAAACAATTTTGACCTTACTTAATTTGACTTAATTTTTTTTGTGCTACGCTTACGTCTTTGAGAACCGATGTTGTTTTTTTTTTATTTATTTTATTTTATTTTATTACAGTCGGAAAACAAACAGTATTAACAGCTAAACAAACAACGAATTATGCAACCAATTTACCAATTACATGTTTCACATTTAATTATCTATGAAGAGCATGCTTGAAACAGAAAAATAAAGGTTAAGTAAACTGTACACACTATAATATTAAGTACATATTTTCGTGCAAAATAGAACAGTTATCGAACCAGTGTTTATTAAGAATTCTATTAAATACTAGCGGCTTAGTAACGAACAAGTCGAGTGATGGGTAGCTCGCCGCCCGGCTAAGACCAGGACCGCGTCGACGGCGCGTTAGTGTTCCACGCGCGCCTCAAAGAGAAGGAGTCAGCACAGGAAGGGGCCCAACAGGGCCAACGCCTGCCGGGGTAGCGGAATGTGTATAATAGTTACCGTGACCCTGGAACATAAAAGGCAATCTAAGGAACATGAGTGGGTTTTAGTCAGTAAGAGTCTGACACGCCCTCCCGCCGCACCCAGGACGGGAGCAGTCATTGGATGATTTCCCACTCACCAAAAATGAGATGAGTGGAAAATCATCAAATGACTTCTCCCGTCCTGGGAGAGGCGAGAGGGCGTGTCAGACTTTTACTGACTAAAACTCCCTCATGTTCCTTCAGTTGTCCTTTATGTTCCGGGGTCACGGTAACTATTAGAACTATTCCGCAACAACTTACTCCTCCACTGTTATTTTTTTATTAATTTGGTTGAGAATTTCAAGACAGTTGAATATTTTTTGTTGATTTTGGCTTTCAAGAGTTGCTGTGGTTAGAAATAGTGTGGCGGGTTTATCCAAACAAACAAACGAGCCACAAGAAAAAACCAAATTAGTCCGTCAGTTCAAATAAAAAAAATTTGAACACGTATTTCTTTTTTTTCTTGTAAACGAAAAATGACAACGATACAGTCCGTTAAAGTTTCGCGTGACACGCCTAAGTACATTTTTGCTGAACCGTGACGTCACAAGCCCTTTTTTCGGATTATTCCGGAACATTGATGCTCTTTATCTTTGTTTTTTTTTATTATTTGGTCAAGCGAAAAATAAGTATGTGTCCAGTATTTTTGAACGGACTAAACAGAACACCATTTTTAAAATGTACCTACTCGTCATCCCAACCAAAAAATCACATTCCAACCAAATAAATGACAATAAAATTACGTCACTCGAAATTCATTATAAAAGAAAAACAGTAGTCTGCAATGAAAATAAATTCACCGTCTACAATTTGCATAGGCTATCATGACCGCCAGGTCAATGTCCGCGTGACGTAACGCACGTTCCGATGTTCTGTAATGCTTTCACACTTTCTACGAAAACGGTAAACCTCTACGTCATACTGAAAAGTACTGTTCCCATTCGGATATGAGTCACTGGACTAGGGAGGAACCTTTGAGTAATTTTAGAAGTAATTTTTTTAAAGGTACGACCAATCAGTGAATTGTTATGCAAATAAATATAATATTATGCTTTAATTTTGCCGGAATTTAAATTAAGCCTTGGATGAGTCAGCACAGGAAGGGGCCCAACAGGGCCTACGCCTGCCGGGGTTGCGGAATGTTTATAATAGTTACCGTGACCCTGGAACATAAAGGGCAATCGAAGGAACATGAGTGGGTTTTAGTCAGTAAGAGTCTGACACGCCCTCCCGCCGCACCCAGGACGGGAGCAGTCATTGGATGATTTCCCACTCACCAAAAAAAAAAGCCTTGGATGCAGGTTCAGCATCGCGTATTAAAATATGCATGCAAAAGCAGCAGTGAATACTAGTAAAAATAAAAAAATTAAGGCATCCCCTCGCCCGAAGTTATAAAGATCGCGACGGTAGCTTTCAATTAAGTTGATAACTTCGAAACAGTGGAACCGATTTTGATGTAGCGTGTCCAAGGACCATCCCTAGAAAACGTGCTTTCAAATAAAAAAAAAACTGCATCAAAATCCGTTCACCCGATGTATTTCGGGAGTGAGAGCGATTGTGAGTAAGGCCTGATTTCAATTCTGAAATAATTAAATCTTCTATTATCATAACAACTTATTAGTTGTCACGGATTTTACAAAGTATTGCCTGATTGTATAACTTAAATAACAGTTCAAATACTTTTTATGAGCTGTCAGAACGCAGCACTGGTGGTGTCACTTTTTACAAAAAAAATGTGTCTTGATTTCGTTAATTTTAACTCAATTATTTATTAATGTGTTAAATTTTGTGTGTTATGTACTCTATTACCTGAGAGACTTAAAATCTTCAAAGTGGAAAAAACACAAAATTTCATGTATGAGAAAAGGTGAAGAATTAAGCGCAGGCCACACCGCCAACTAGCGGGCGGTCGGGCTAAGCGGGCGAACGTCGTTTCACCTCTTTACATACTTCGGTTTACACCGCGAGCTACCTACTAACCGAACGAGCTAAGCTAACGAAATATCCGACGATTCCAGCGAAGCTACTCGTTCACCTCGTTGGCGCGCCCTCGCTTTGCTAGCTTAGCTTGCCCGCCAGCCCGCTCAGCCCGCTCGCCCGGTTCGTTCGGCCGTCCTCCCCGTTTCGAGTGGACTAGTCCCCAGCTTCACCCGCTTAGCCCGCTTCACTCGCTCCGCGCGCTCCGCCCGCTCCGCTCGTCGCTCGTCTGTCCGTAGTTTTCGGTGTGAACCCCATAGTTTAGCTCGCCAATATTTCGCTTAGTTTGTATAGTTTTCTTCGTTCGCTTCGCCCGCCCGCCAGGCCCGCCCGCCCGCTAGCTGGCGGTGTGGCCTGCGCTTTATGATTTATTTTAATCGTGTTAATTTATACAATAATGTTAATTCTATTGGGCACGCCGTTATAGCGGCGGTAAGACCCCTCCTTGAGGAGTGGCTGGAGAGGCGTCATGGCACTCTCACGTTTCGCTTGACGCAGGTCCTCACCGGACATGGTCAGTTCGGGAGGTTCCTGTTTCGGATTCGGGCGGAGGCGACGCCTGGGTGTCACCACTGCAGTAACGGTCGCCTGGAGGACACGGTCGAGCACGGTGGAGGTGTGCCGCGCTTGGGCGGAGCATCGACGTGTCCTCGTAGAGGCGATCGGCGGCGGTGACCTCTCGCGCCCGGCGCTGGTTCAGGCCATGCTTCGGGGTGAGACGGAATGGGATGCCGTCGCCTCCTTCTGCGAAGCAGTTATGCTAGTGAAGGAGGCGGCGGCGCGCGAGAGGCAACGACGAGCCTCTCGCCCCGGACTAAGGCCCAGGCGAAGACGTCGAGAGCCGCAAGACGACTACCGGCCACCGTAGGCGCGGTTCTGCGGATGGCGAGCGATGGGTAGCTCGCCGCCCGGCTAGGACCAGGACCGCGTAGACGGCGCGTTTTGTTCCACGCGCGCCTCAAAGAGAAGGAGTCAGCACAGGAAGGGGCCCAACAGGGCCAACGCCTGCCGGGGTTGTGGAATGTTTATAATAGTTACCGTGACCTCGGAACATAAAGGGCAATCGAAGGAACATGAGTGGGTTTTAGTCAGTAAGAGTCTGACACGCCCTCCCGTCGCACCCAGGACGGGAGCAGTCATTGGATGATTTCCCACTCACCAAAAAAAAAATGTTAATTCGCTATGTTATTTGCAATATTGTGTGATTCATTCGAGCGTCGATGCATTTTTTTTTTATCGCCTGTGTCTGTTATACCTATTTAAAAAGCGAACGTTCATTACTTTTAAGCACAAACACATTTTAATTAAGTTTCAGCTTATCAAAAAATCCGTAAATACAGGAACAAAAAGCTTCATCTAACAAAAAAAATATTATTTTTTAAATTCATCTATTCTGCTTTATAATTTTTTTAGGAAAATTATTACAGTCAGTTAACATTATAACAAAAAACTCTATTATGTTCAACACTTGGCAATAATAATAAAAAATAACAATCTGTTATTTATTATATATATTCTGATTTTTATACTATACGCTTAAGTATTATAATACTGTATGTTTTGTGTAATATCTGTATGCTTATTAATTATTTTTGATCATAATATTGATAATGGTATGCCTGAAGGCTTATAGAAATTGGTACATTGGTTTGTTGTACACTACCACAACAAAGTATTTAGGGGGATGTGGTGAGATGGTGACAGTTGTAAGGAAGTTCAACATTTTGAAAGCCAAGCAACCAAGGACAATAATTCTCAATTAACCATACCAAAAATGAAAACCTTAACAAAAAAAAAACACTTTGACAATGCTTACTGTATTATCAGACCTGACGCAACAACAAAACCGGCCAATTAAAGTTACCTAAACAAAGATGCAGAGATAAAAATAAAAGAGTAAAATGAAAATACCGCCAAACATCGCGAGCTGAGGGCGTTGACCCGATGATGTAAGGTTTGCGCAAGAAGCCTTGAATTATCTTCGTACAGTTGAGGAGACAAGGGTAAACTGAACTTTGAGAAGAAGTTTATCATTTGGAAAGGTTATATTGCCAAAATGGGCGGATGACTTTAATAAGGTCGCTGGGAATCTTTGGCTACAGGTAGCTGTGAACATGCTATGAAAAAAATTGGGTAAGGCCTATATTCAGTCGACGAGTACGCGATGATGATGATGATAGTAGCCAAAATATTAACCTCACAGTAAGGAAGTGAGATTGTCTTGGACGTCACTGACATCGGTAAAGGCAAACATTGTGAAAAACCTGGACTTGTTACAAAGATAAGTCCCAAATTGCCAATCTGAACTGGTGACATTCTTCACGTTTCTTTGTGTAACAAGAGGCCCTGTAATGGAAATAAAGAACAAAATAATAGGACATTTTAGCCACCAAGTTTGACCATCTGTATTACCAAAGTTCTGATATGGTTGGCAATCGGTTCATGTAAAAGACTTATTCCGAAAATCCACGCTAAGGGTACACTAGTATTCACCAAGGTTCCAATTAGATTCTGATCCCACCAAAATTGAGAAAACGCTAATTTTCTAGCATTTCCCTTAATCCCAACTAACGGGTAATGAGAAAATTGGCAGCTTTAAGGACTTTGACGTATTCTTTCCGAATTTCTCTTGAGTACTGAGGCTTCAATGATTTTTTCTTGTTTTTTTTTTCTTAGTCATTCTAATGGTATGGTATGCACTGATCCCTCTGGACTCTGACTGATACTATATTTTTTTCGTTTAGATGCTACTTTAAATCGTGATAATTGAAAAGATGGCTTCTTCCCAAAGTGCACCCAAAAAAAAATCCCAAGGGGGAAAATGGGAATCCTAAAATAGTTTATCTCAAAAGCCCCCCTTTGAAACATTTTAGTCTAAGTGAAATAAACGAAGATGAGTTTGCCATAAACTTAACCTCCGGTCACTAACACTAGCAATGACAAGCACTTAGTCTATCACAATATAGTCGTAACAGCATTTCTCCGCGTGTTACGTGAGTCTAATAATAATATTCTTTACGTAACGCGCGGGCCTTGAACTCGGATCATTTGCAACGGTTGTTGTATCTCACTTCTAAACATAGAGGGGATAGGCTGGTTGTGAGGTTTCTATTATCGATTTTTGAATTTCTAGAAAAGCGTTTAGATTTAGATTTGTTTAGCAAATTATGAGAATGGCTATATGTATAACATCACGCCACGATCTAATGGAGTGGAGTAGTAACTAAATAATAATGTTGACGAAATCGCGGCTAGTGTATTATGAAATTGCTATTTTTTTTATTGCTATGTAGACTAGCTTAACGGAACTTCCATCCTCTATGGATTCTTAGAAATTACAATCCTAATGGTAACCTATTAGAGTTCGGTGGAGGTGTGCCGCGCATGGGCAAATCATCGACGTGTCCTCGTAGAGGCGATCGGCGGCGGTGACCTCTAGCGCCCGGCGCTGGTCCAGGCCATGCTTCGGGGCGAGACGGAATGGGATGCCGTCGCCTCCTTCTGCGAAGCAGGCGGCGCGCGAGAGGCAACGACGAGCCTCTCGCCCCGGACTAAGACCCAGGCGAAGATGTCGAGAGTCGCAAGACGACTACCGGCCACCGTAGGCGCGGTTCTGCGGATAGCGAGCGATGGGTAGCTCGCCGCCCGGCTAGGCCCAGGACCGCGTCGAGGGCGCGTTAGTGTTCCACGCGCGCCTCAAAGAGAAGTCAGCACAGGAAGGGGCTCAACAGGGCCAACGCCTGCCGGGGTTGCGGAATGTTTAAATAATAGTTACCGTGACCCTGGAACATAAAGGGCAAATGAGTGAGTTTTAGTCAGTAAAAGTCTGACACGCCCTCCCACCGCACCCAGGACGGGAGCAGTCATTTGATGAATTGGGTTGTAATTTCTAAAAAAATCTTTTTAGTGAATACTCGCACTCACTAGAACCTAAGGTATCGGCTGTGCGTTGATATTTTTGTCAGTCAGTCAGTTTGTTTATAATTAATTTACTGTCTCTACATCATCATCCTACTGCTATGCTCCTTCAGGATTCGTCGATAAATGACTATTAAACACTGAAATATTTTTTCAATTAAAAACAAAAGTTCCTAAACTCAGGGTTCAAACAAACATATACTCTTCAGCTTTTTAATACTAGTAGAATATTTATAATATTAGTATAGATCCGTGCGAATGCAGAAATGGGAAAACGCTTACGCAAATTGATACGATATTGGTATTTCAATGACTAAACATAATATTGATTTTAAATATCATGCGATAAATGATGAAGTACAAAAACACACGTGTTTAAAACCACGATTGTTAATCATCGGTATTAATGATTTTATCAATTAGTTCCGATTTTACCTTCTATTTTAAATAGTTAAGGTTAAGTTAGTTGTATAGTTATTCAGAGTTGTTTATACCCAACTATTTTACCACTGAAGACGTTGAATTTTCAAAAATTGTTTCTTCGTGATACGACTCCTCACAAAGAGCATATCTCAATTTTTATGACTGTAGGGTCAGCGGTTAGGGGTGTCTGTTTATATATCGCACAGTCAGTCCATCAGTGAGTCAGATAAATATAAAATGTTATAATAAATAATATATTCAGTTTACTATTTTATATAACTAGATCAGAGTTCTTAATATGTAGATGTTCTGTTTTAGGTTCTTCAAAGAAATATTAATAAAATATTATTTTATTATTAACTAGCGACCCGCCCCCGCTTCGCTCGTGTGTTACAAATCTTTAAAAATCCCGGCTTTTCTCTACTATATTATGCAAGTATTATACATATAAACCTTTCTTATTTCTTTACTTTCCTTTCTCACTCTATTTATTAAAAAAAACCGCATCAAAATCCGTTGCGTATTTTTAAAGATCTAAGCATACATAGGGACAGACAGAGGATAGTGACTTTGTTTTATACTATGTAGTGATAAAATATTAGGAGCAAGGAACAGAGCTTGTCCGGAAAAGTACCATGACTATAAAAAAAGCGGCGTTGCTGTGGTCCGAAAGAACTGGTATAATTACAGGCACATAACACATAATAAATCTAAAGGACATCAGGCAATTTATATACATTGATGTCCAAAAAAAGACTTGCCAGCCAGATCTAGAATTATTCCCTATTGTTAGGTGTATGTGTGTCCGTAAACTATTAGTTAGGGCTTAACCTTCTGCTTTTGACAATTGTGTCGGCTGTTATTTTTTTATACAGTGTATAGATTTATACAAGGTGAATTTTTGGTCCTGCACCACCCGCTAGGAGATGATTCTACCCATGAAAACAAACAACTTTTATTATGGAACCAACTCTGAAATCTCGAAAAAAATATCAGCTGTTTCATATATTACGGTCGAAGGGCATTGAACTTTCGTTAGGAACAGCTGATATTCTTTTCGCGATTTCAGAGTTGGTCCCATAATAAAAGTTGTTTGTTTTCATGGGTAGAATTATCTCCTAGCGGGTGGTGCAGGACTAAAAATTCACCTAGTATAGTAGATCGTAGATGTTGTAATTTTATTATCATTTCGTAAACTATTTAATTTGGCTCCTTAAAACCCTATATTGTATTTAAATTAATTTGCCTTTCAAACAACGATTCTAACCAGTTAATACCCAAATAATCATGTAAGAACTTGGCAATGGAACACTAAATAACTGCCAATATACCTAATATTTAATAAAATACTATACATACAATTTGAGTAAACACATTTAACGGTATTATAACCTCAAAACATAATAACAACTGTCAATGATAACCGAAGAGCTGTTGCTCACGCTGTATCCGCCAAAAAAGTGCACGATTCTGTCTAAGTGTAATCCCACCAGTATTGACAGCCTAAAAAAATAGCGTACTTTAACCTTGACACAAGTCTTTTAAGCAAATAAATCGACTAACACTAAAATCATCAATTCCACTGACATCAGAATAATTACATATCTATCTCTAAACAATTAAATGTCAAACTCTAATATTCGTTAAAATGTGTAGCGACAACAATCACAAGCCTTGACCACCACCAATACCTTCCATTGACAAATCACTTCCCATCGCTATTTCCTACCGCAATGTGCCGACGTAGTTCCGCGCAGGTTCAAGGCCCGTGTTACGTAAACTTCCTCACTGCATTTCACCTTACATCACGCAAGTAATAATAATTGCAACAGTTTATATGTGTTCGTATAATGACTGCTTTCTTCGCTTCCTACGTTATGATATAATTGTACAGGAATTTGTGTCTGTAACGTGACTGGGAAATCGGATGTTTGGGTATTTGGGTTAGGAATTGATTAGTAATGTTTAATTTGCGTGTGACAATGTGACTGGCGTGTGTGAAGTAAATAAATAAAATATAAGTACTGGGATAATTTTCACATGGCCATCTGATCGTAAACTAATCAGAGCTTGTACTATGGTACCCAGACAAATGATAAACATAATATATTTATAAATGCATACATAATGTTAGGCATAAATACATATCCATACTAATATTATAAATGGGAAAGTGTGTCTGTCTGTCTGTCTGTCTGTATGTTTGTCTTTCTTTCACGGCAAAACGGAGCGACGAATTGACGTGATTTTTTAAGTTGAGATAGTTGAAGGGATGGAGAGTAACATAGGGCTACTTTTTGTCTTTTTCTAACGCGAGCGAAGCCGCGGGCAAAAGCTAGTTATAGATAAATTACACCCAGACATGAATGAAGGCAGTAAGTAGTAGCACGACGGGTGACAGGTTTAGTACCTATGAAAGAAAAAAACGCGTTGAACCGACCCCAAGTGAAATTGTATAAGGGCAGGAAGATGAAGAAGAAGTGAGTGATAGCAAAACGTTGGCTAAAACGTATTGACGAGCCTGTTGGTCTAATGGTTAGTAACCCTGACTGCTAAGCCGGAGGTCGTGGGTTCGATTCTTCGATTCCCACCCAGGACAAACTTTGTGTGATGAGCACGAATGTTTGTTCTGTGTCTGGGTGTGATTTATCTATAATATGTATGTATTTAAAAATTTATAATTATGTTTATCTGTTGTCTGGTTACCATAGTACAAGCTTTGCTTAGTTTGGCCATCTGATCGGCCGTGTGTGAGTTGTCCCAGGATATTTATTTATTTATTGCACCGATATAAGTCAAAGAGGAGAAAGGGAAGTTCGTGTAATACCATCCTATACATTAAATAATTAGCGTTGTATATATTACTATGTAGGGAGGGTTTCCGATTTAAATGGATGCAATTTAATAGTAGCGTTTTACATGAAGCGATTTTCTATCAGATTTCAACAGGTTTTTAAAATCCAAATTTCAAGGCATTGACAGGAACTTTACAAAAAGAATCAATCAATAAATATCATGAGGATTATATAGAGTCTGTCGGTTTTTTTTGGCAATCCCACTAGAGTTTTGCTAACCACTGCAACTCATGAAAGCCAGAAAAGTGCCTAGCTCCCGAGTCGTGGAGAAACGATTGAACTGACTTGGATCCTATCCTACCTTAATCAGCAAAAAACAGCAGAGGAGTAGGAATATTATGATTTCCTTGGGTGATTGACTTAGGTTTAGTATCATTTAGCTCAACTATCTTGAAGAGATCAGAAGGTCGGACTTATTTATATTTCTATGAATCAGACGCACATGGCACCATCAGCAATTTTTTAAATATATAATAAACGGTGGTCTATCAGGTTATCATAATAATATATTTGTATTATGTACATAGGTCGGAATTGGGTAGAGTCATTCATGTACTTATACTGATTTCACACAGCGAAAGAATAAAGTGGAAATGCCCCAAATCCCGGAGTTACTTTTAAAGAGCAGAAAAATCCCATGAATTATTAAATAAAAAAGTTATTACTTTTACACAATTTATTGGTCTAATCTATCTCTGATGATTTTATTATTTAAATTTATTTGTAATACTGTTTTTTTATTTATTTTATTTTTCCTTTATTGGCCAACCAACAATTGTTTACACTAATTGTAATTAAGTTAAATAATACCATAATCAAGGTTAGTGTAACAATTTCTTACAGGTTAGCACCGCATGCCCCATAAACATTAATGTGTGACACAAACACTAAACTATATAAACAAAAAGATGTTAAATTATGGTGTTAAATTATAAGTTTCAATTGACAATTTAGCAATAAAAAAGTACAAGACAGATTCGAAGACACTACAAAATAAAAATCAAGATTATTACAATAAAACACACTAGATTGTCTCTAGAAATCCCAGGAAGATCCATATTAATATCAATGTTGCGGAATGTTTATAATAGTTACCGTGACCCTGGTACATAAAGGGCAATCGAAGGAACATGAGTGGGTTTTAGTCAGTAAGAGTCTGACACGCCCTCCCGTCGCACCCAGGACGGGAGCAGTCATTGGATGATTTCCCACTCACCAAAAAAAAAAAAACAATATTTCTGCAAGTACTAAAATAACTCTACCTAATTCCGACCTCTGATTATGTATTATGAGGAATACTACAAGCTATATAACATTACTATAACCTACAAGAGAGGGGCAATAACCAAAGACGTAGGTATAAACCTGCCTATTGCAAAATTGTTACTCCATACATAACAAAAAGTTTCAACTTTAACGCTGCAAATTTTGTTGCCGTTTTTTAGGGAATCACGCGAATTACGAATTAAAAAAGCGTAATGACTTTTATGGTCCCTTATGACGTCATTAGGGGTTACTCTTGCGTCATGGCAAGTACTATGGCGTAATTTTATCACGACTTTGCACTTTCAGCTGTTGAAAATCTTTTATTAGAATGTTCTTAAAACATTGTGTATTAGCAAACTGTGGGGTAATTTTTTTTAAAGGTTTCTTTGAAAGTTGAAATTGTTTGACTTATTTTAAGGATTGTTGCTTGTTTTATACGTTCTATTGTTGAATGTTTGTTTACGTCTTTTAAGTTTAGTTATGTAGACCTTTTTATAGGGGAATTTAGATTTTAATATTATGAGTCATGATTTCTTTTATATAATTTATTATCCTTAATCTTCTAAGCTAAACGTTTACTGACAAATGATTGAACTGTCTGGACAGGTCTACTAGTCTATGAGTTTCTTCATCCAGAGAGCACCTCAGACATTAGGCTCGTAGTTCTTACATGACTAATACAATTGTATGGACTTCAAAAGAGACTTAGACCTCTGAGTTTGTTTCGGATGTTTCTTCTCAATGTAGTCAGCTGGCGTATGCATAAAATGAGCTAATAACAATACTGACGTGTAAAGTAAAATCATTAAAATTATAATAAAAAAATATTTAACTGGTTTACAAAATAAATATCATTTTATCATCAACCTGTGTCCGTCTACAGCTGATCATGGGCCGTAATTCAATCTTCAGCTAAACGTATTGTCATAAACAGTGCTTGCCAACTGCTCTTTCCGAATCATCGTCTGTCCGGAAGGCATGACTGTTGAACGTGGGGACATAAGCAGATTCATTGTCATCATCAGCCAATGAACATCCGCTGCTGGACAGAGGCCTCACCCAACTTTTTCCAGCTCATGCGGTTCTGTGGCGCCTGCATCCAACGGTTCCCTGCGACCTTAACCAGTCCATCAGACCATCTGGCGGGTAGAAGTACTAAGCTGCGCTTGTCAATACGAGGCCGCCATTCGAGAACCTTTTTCCCCTATTGGTTCTTCTAATTATAAGCTATATAGAACTGAATAAATATGCGTAGTCCCTTATGATTGACGGCTCTTTATTCTTATGACGCTGAATGCGGCTGATAGAAATAGAACTGTATAAGTGTGACCACGATCAAGGAGCTGAATAAGATAAGTGTGCGTACTCAATATTCCTATTTTCCCCTTTAGACCTAAGGGGGGATTTTATGAATAAGCCATCTTTGGGGTCTGAAATCAAAGATTCCCAATAAGCCAATCTTTGGTTGCACGTATTGCCATACACAGTGGTTGCAAATGCCTTTCTTAATCGTAGTCATGTCGTCGCGGAATGTTTATAATAGTTACCGTGACCCTGGAACATAAAAGGCAATCTAAGGAACATGAGTGGGTTTTAGTCAGTAAAAGTCTGACATGCCCTCCCGCCGCAACCAGGACGGGAGCAGTCATTTGATGATTTCCTACTCACCAAAAAAAAAACGTAGTCATGTCGATAGCGTGACAGTTGAATGTGGGGGCCCCAGGTATATCCTCATGCTTCTAAAAGGAAGAGTAACTTCATATATTTATTTTTGTATGTCCACCGATATTTATGATTTTTTATTTGAAAGGATTCCGATTTTTGTCTGTAAAAAATGTAAAGATCTGATGTAACCCTTCAAAAATATGTTCCTTATGGCGTTTCATTTAGGCGTCATATTTATATTAACAATAGGGCGGATAATTTTATGTAATTATTAACTATTGTGACTGACTAGATGTTTTATGTAATAAATCTTTATCCTGTGTATTGTTTCCATTTGGAGGGCAGAATTAATCATAATACTTGACATAGATGGAAATTTTTATATTTGTCATTACAGAAAAACTAGGTTTTTCTCGACGGAACCTTTCGGGGTGTTAACCTGTTTTACCTGTTTATTACGTTTACTTGGCCATCAAACCCGGGAAAACTCAAAAATGACTTAAGTTTTTCTGGGAAAAAAGAGAACCAAATTAAAAGTTTAGTCACTAAATCATCATACTCATAAAATAAAATTAGCAAAGGTCGGTTAAACTTATTTTAATTGTTTGTTAGTTTGTTGACACGAATTGTTAGATAATTATGTCTTAAACTAATCAATATTGACAAAAAAAGGCGTCTTAAGGCCCGAAAAGTAGTTTTGACTGGTATAGGTTTCCAGTACAATAATATACTTACATACAAATTGTTATTATTTACGAGTTTATAGACTTTTCTGCGACTACCTTTTCCTGCGGTTTTTGCCGTATAGTTTTAATTCAAACTTGTGTCTCTTACTTCACTTCCATTAGGGTCGAATTTTCAAAAATCGCTTTTTATTACTCAACTACTATTTGACAAAACTGGTATCCAGCTGAATCCGGTTAGGCTGGAAGCCGACCCTAAAATAGTTAAGAAAATGCTAGTTGTTGTTGTTGTCGTACTTAAAAATAAACTACGGTGCAAATTTTATGTTTCTTTAATAATAAATAAAAAATATATAATAAACTTAATTGAATTTAAGCACTAACCCAAAAAAAAACACAAAAATAATCCAACCTTACAACTCTACAAAACCAATCATACCACAATAACGAAACAAAACGAACATTTTCACGCGCACTGCGCAAGCGCATATGTGCACGTCAATTCACTTCCAGCTGTTACGCAACAGGAAGGCGGGGTGCGGGGGGGGCACCGGAAAGTGAAAGTGGGGTCGTTGACCTGCCTGCACCGAATGTCAATGCGAAGTTAAAAGGGGGGGAGAATTGGGTTACGCTAAGTTTCTAATTTTCCGTTCATTGATAGTTGTGTGGAGTAGGGTAGGAAGGTATTGATAAAATGGATGTTAGGCTATATTTGACAAATTGGAATGGATGAGTATTGAGTAGCAAGATTATTGATAAGATAGACAATATAAATGTATTTGATTTTTGGAATCTATTTCATACTAGCTGTCCCCCGCGGTTTTACCCGCGTTATGTCTGATTTTTGGTTACTAAAAAAAGAAGATACAAAGTATTCTATGTCCGTCTCCTGGTTCTAAGCTACCTCCCCACCAATTTTCAGCCAAATCGGTTCTGCCGTTCTTGAGTTATAAAATGTGTAAATAACACGACTTTTTCTTTTATATATATAGATTACTAGCTTCTGCCCGCGGCTTCGCTCGCGTTAGAAAAAGACAAAAAGTAGCCTATGTTACTCTCCATCCCTTCAACTATCTCCACTTAAAAAATCACGTCAATCCGTCGCTCCGTTTTGCCGTGAAAGAAAGACAAACAGACAGACACACTTTCCCATTTATAATATTATTACCTATGGATTAAGTATGGTTTATAGTCCAGAAAAAGTGTAGAGTTTGTAAGTATCAGTATAAAATATATATTTAAATAAAATGGTAAACTGATTGAATGGCTTTTGATATATCAACGCTCAGCCCAAACCGCTGGTCCTAGAAACTAAAACTTGGAGGGTATGTTCTTTTTAATGAGGCTCATAAATAGGTAAATTGGGAAAGTAAGTTCGACATCTATGCGGGCAAAGCCGCGGGCGAAAGCTATTTGCATTATTTAATATCATATTAGAGTGACAGACATATTTATGTAACTTGTTTGTAGACGCCTTGGGTTGACCTGTTAATTCTACAAATTGTTTAATCCATACTAATATTATAAATCGGAAAGTGTGTCTGTCTGTCTGTCTGTCTGTATGTTTGTCTTTCTTTCACGGCAAAACGGAGCGACGAATTGACGTGATTTATTAAGTGGAGATAGTTGAAGGGATGGAGAGTAACATAGGCTACTTTCTGTCTCTTTTTAACGCAAGCGAAGCCGCGGGCAAAAGCTAGTAATAAATAAATGTACAGACTTGTGACGTTTAATTAGATTCAGACAATTGCGACCGTTTTCAAAAACATGGCAATAGGTAAAATAAAATAAAGTTATTTCGTTTTTTTTAAATAGGCCATTATTTTTTGAAATATTGGTACAAATCGCTTTTAAAACCCATGGATTACGGTTTTTAATAAATATAAACTTATTTTTCATACTGTCAAATAGCGTATTCTGACAGTTAAATATGTTATTGAGCGCTTGACTCGCTACGTGTCGCGGATTCGATTCCGTGCGGGAGTAATGCTTGTGTAAGCTAGTAGAAGTTTGTTGAGTTAAAGTTGAATGTTTTATTCATATAACTACTGTCAGGTTAAAATAATGGCACTATAATTAATAATTATACACTCAACTAGAGGTTCAACTGACCCCACTTATCGAGAAAGGCTATATAATATCAAGCTATACGACCCATAGGAGCAAATCAACCTGCCATCATATCTCTGCACTACCGATGGTTGACTGGTAGAGAATACCTAAGGCATTAAGTCCGCCTCTGTACATGAATTTTGTGCATAAAGTGTAAATAAATAAATAAATAAATCAGTAACAAAAGTTGACTGAAAGTAAGGGCACAGCTAGTTTATTATTCATTTAATAATAATTAGCTTTTGCCTGCGACTTCGTCCGCGTGGATTAATAATTCCCGTTCCCTGGGAATTTCCGGGATGAAAAGTATTCTTATGTCCTTTCTCGGGTCCCAGACTATATCTGTACCAAATTTCATTCAAATCGGTTCAGTGGTTTAGGCGTGAAGAAGAGACAGACAGACAGACAGTTTCGCATTTATAATATTAGTACGGATAGAAATTAAACTTAACAGAATTGTAAAAGTGTCTCCCTAAACTGTCTACATGGTTTGGCTGGGAGATCAAACAGTTTGCCTACAGCTTTGAGTATAAATCGTAAGTATATCTTACAACAAGCATTAAAATTATACTAATGAGTAAATATCTGGTACGATATCTTTTTTACATCTAATTAAATCGAGTGTATCCCATCTGGCCCGGTGACGTGGCCCGGTACCGGGCCACATGGGAAAAAAAAGTTTTAACTGGCCCGGTGATATGTTTACCGGGCCAGATGATACAAATCAAGTGCCATCGTCCCCGGTAAGGGGCGAAAAGAGGATACGCCTCGTAATTTGTGAAATACTAACTATATGCATCTATGAAAGGGATTATACTTAAATCAAACCGCTTAGTAATAATCACTTTTTATTGTGAATAACGCGATATATCAACTTGTGTTATAAATCTCAACTTGAAATAGACTTCCTGTAAGCAGATTTTTGAATTTGAACATATTAACTTCGATAATTTCAGAATTCGCCAGATGGGATACACCCATTAAATCGACGAAATTTAAGTTTACATTAAATATTTTTAAAATACTACATAAAGTACAACTGACGCCAAAGTCGAACAAATAGTTTCTTTTGTCTGTCTGTTTGGTCGGGGTAAACTTAAAAAGTACTGCATAGCCTCTGCTACGGCCAAATTTCTATGTGTCAGCTAAGGTATCAAAGAATATTTTCGTCTACAAACTAGCCATTGAAATCCAACGATTTATCAACCGCTTTATAAAGTAGGGACCTAGTACTAAAGCAGGTCAAGTCATAAGTTACTAAATTACTAAAGAATATTTTCGTCCACAAACTTGAAATTGTAACTAAACGACCTATCAACTTTTTTATGAAGACCACAAGCCATCTAGCAGGAACTAAGTCTTAAATCAGGGGTCAAATGGGGTTGCGGAATGTGTATGGGGTTGCGGAATGTGTATGGGGTTGCGGAATGTGTATGGGGTTGCGGAATGTGTATAGTAGTGACCCTGGAACATAAAGGGCAATCGAAGGAACATGAGTGGGTTTTAGTCAGTAAGAGTCTGACACGCCCTCCCGCCGCACCCAGGACGGGAGCAGTCATTGGATGATTTCCCAACCAATAAAAAAAAAAAGGGGTCAAGTCAAAAAGTTAGTTATTTAGCTAGCTAAGTTACCAAACAATATTTTTATTTACAAACTTGACATTGAAACCAAACGATCTATTAACAGCTTTATAAGGCAGGGACCACAAGTCATAAAGCAGGGTTCTAATCATAAAGCAGTTACCAGAATATTTTCTTCCACGAACTTGACACTGAAACCAAACGGTCCATCAACCACTTTATAAGGCAGGGACCTAGTCTAAAACAGGGATCAAGTCATGAAGCAGTTTCCAGAAATTTTCGTCCACAAACTTGACATTGAAAGCAAACAATCTATCTCCGGTAGTTATTTATAACTGCCGGCTAAACGTGCTAAAGGTGACGGTAATTTGATGCCCCTTTATAAGGCAAGGACCTCAAGTCATAAAGCAGGGATCAAGTCCTAAGTTACCAAAGAATATTTTCGCTTACAAACTTGGCATTGAAACTAAACGGTCTATCAACCTCTTTATAAGGCGGGGACCTAGTCCTAAAGCAGGGATCAAGACACAAAGCAGTTACCAAAGAATAATTTCGTCTACAAACTTGACATTGAAACGATCTATCTCCGGTAGTTATAACTGCCGGCTAAACGTTGCTAAACGAGGTGACCGCAATTTGATGCCGGCGAAATGAGAAAGCGCCCTCGAATGCAAGTCTATGTGACTAGCTGCATAACGGTATACTTTGGTGTGTCAGGGCTGGCACGAGGAGTTAGATGGTGATCCGGGAGAATGTGGTGAAATATGTCAGGCTTGGGATATATCAGATACCGTGTAAGCGAGTCAGTCAGTCAGTTTGGACTTGGCTGGTTTTTAAATTTTTAAATATAGTTTTATTTACTTTTCCCAAAAATAAAGGAATGTTTCCAACCTTCGAACACTTTGATTTGATTTGGGACATAGAAAGACAATAGCAGCCTGACTATCGCTTGGTCGTCGAAAGGTTAAGTAAAATTATTTATCTTAACGATTTAAAGTAGTTTTCCTCCAGGGCCCATTGAAACTTTCCACCCTGTAATATAATTGAATCACTATTACCCTTGATCATAGCATTACGCGTGAACGGCTGAACTGATTTTTTTTTTGTTGTGTATGTTACTATCAGCAAAAGGTTGTAATGACAAAAAAAAAGAAATTAAGTAGAAAATTAAAATATAATAATCGAACGAAAAATATTCGTTAAGTTTTCTTACTTAATATTTTTTCGTTCGAAAGATGCGGACCAAATTGCGTGGAATAGCAAGTGTAAAACACAAATAAATAACTTGAATAATATAATAAATTAAATCCTATTAATATTTCTTTGTCCCATCTTACTATCATTATTATTTTCTTTATTTATAAAATAATATAAAACAATTACTTCACTATTTAATTCTAGGCGACTCGTACTGACAGCCCTAGCGTGTTGTATGATATTATGTGGTACGTATGTAGTTATATTGCAGGAGCATTTCTCTTCGCGAGGTCATCAGTTATTAGCTGTCGGCTGTCACCGATCGGGCACACTTTTATGTTTATAACAGGAACCTGTAAACTTCCAGTGTGTTGCTAGATTTATCCGGACTAAATAAATAACATTAATTAATCAGAGACCATTGTTATTGTTTCGATTTTGGTAACCAAAGCATCTGATCCTAACTTTAGCAGTCAGGTCGCAGAAGTCGTGGGTCAATTCCTATCCTGGCCCAATCTTTGCGTCATCATCATCATCTCCCTAGCCTTTTCCGAACTATCTTGGGGTCGGCTTCCAGCCTAACCGGATTCAGCTGGATATTAGGGTTTTACGTTAAGCGACTGCCTATCAGACCTCCACAACCCAGTAACAGGGAGACACGATACTCGTGAGTTAGACTGGTCGGACTTGCTTCTGATTACCCATAACGTCTGTCAAAGTTCTACGAATGACAACCGGGACCAACGGCTTTACGTGCCTTCCGAGGCACGGGATGTCAGTGATGATTAGCTTTGGAAAGTACATATGAGTCTAAAAAGTCACACGTGTTCTTGCCCGGATTCGAATCCACAACCTCTTACACGAGAGGCGGCCTTATCCACTGGGCCATCATGCCATTAAGACCAATTTTGTCCTGATAAGCATGTTTGTCTGGATGTATTTCAACTATAACATCATGTATTTACATAATAACTACTCATTTTATATAATATAAGCATGTATATAAAATGAGTAGTTACCATAACATAGGCTCTGCCTAGCTTGAGATCATCTAGATTGTCGTGAATAAGTTAACCAAAGACACTTTTAGGATTGTGCAGATTACACAAACGTTATTTTTTTACGTAGGTACGGGAAACAAACTCGCGACTCGTAGCGCCACAGTCAAGCCAACCAGTGCTAGTAGTATAGACATAAACAGGTGCATAGCACACCCATTTCTCTTTGCCGGGTCATCATTGGTTGCATGTCCGTCTGTGTTTCATCAGGGAGTTTCATCGCTTAAGCTTTCAACGACCAAGCGACAGCCAGCTGTCGCGCTGCTATTGTCTTTCTATTGTGTCTCAAATCACGTGTGTTCGAAGGTTTAAACTAGACATATTAGTTTGTTAAGACGGTTGAGAATGGCTGACTCCTGAGGTAATGCACTGCGCATAGCAAGTTGATTGTTTGCATTGAAATAACATGGTGAAAAAAAAATTGTGCGCAAACTTGGCCTTATAATCTAAGCGCCTTACTAATAAACGCTGCATAAAGTTATGACAGGTTTATACTTCAAAAAATGTATGGTTACACAGGCTTTATTCATTGCATAACTTTACTCAGTGATTATTAGTAAGGGCATAAATCTATACTTACCTACATATATAGAATGGTAAGCTGGCTGACTGTTGATATTAAAGCAAAGCCTAAACCGCTGGTCCTAGAGACATGAAAATTACAGTGTGTTTTGGTAAAGAGTAAGTTACAACTAACAGTATGTTTGGGAATTCTACCTTAAATGGGTAAAATACGGGACGTAATTATATTTAGACATTTAAGCGGGTGAACCCGCGGGCGAAAGCTAGCTATTAACATATTACTAGGTGACCCAGCTTAGCCCAGGTGTGTAAAATTATAAGTCTGTTTTCACAGCTTTTCTCTATCATAAAATGCCTTTATACACTTAAACTTTATTCATGAATCGCTGCTCTGTGTAATGCTGAAAACGGCATGAAACTCGAATTTGAGATAGAAAGACGCGGTTGTAGACTTTGTTTTCTATAGTCGAGAATATTGAAGATCTTACAAAATATGTAAAACTTTTACATTAATTTCTTTTAACGGGTATGTTAGCCTAGTCGTTAGCTGACTGCTAAGCTGCAGGTCGTGGATCGATTCCCACCCAGGACAAATCTTTGTGTCATCATCATCATCTCTCTAGCCTTTTCCCAACTATGTAGGGGTGGCTTCCAGCCTGAATGATTGTTTGCTGTGTCTGGGTGTAATTTATCTATAATAATATGTATGTATTTATAAATTATATAAGTATGTTTATCAGTTGTCTGGTTACTATAACACAGGCGTTGCCTTGCTTAGCAATAGATGTGCCGTGTGTGAGTTGTCTCAACATATATTCATATTAGTTATTTAAATTCCCTCCCATGCACACCGGAGGAGGGTTGCTTGCTATATTACTATTATTGTTAAACACAAAGAGAAAAGATTATCCCTGACAATATCACGTTAATCTTCACGTATGAATAGTCAATTAAACAGAACCAATGGCGAATAAATCATTGATTATATTGACTGGTTGTGACAAATGACAGTATTAGCTATGAAAATGGCTGCCGTAATGTGGTGGCACTGTACCGTGGCGAGGAAAGTGTGGTACTGAGGAAAAGTGGTGAAAAGTTAAAATACTTCCCGCGCTTGCATTCTCACGAACATGCGTGTGCGCATACAAAGATGTCGGACAGTGGGATGCTGCGATATTTCTATGTGGTTGTAGAATTTATTTAACTTACAGGCTTAGAACATTCATAAACAATACCTATACCTCTCTGTCATCATCTACCTAGCCTTTTCATAACTATATTGGGGTCAGCTTCCAGCCAAACCGGATTTAGCTGAATTTCATTTTACGTGAAGCGACTGCCTATCACACCTCCACAACCCAATTACTGGGCGTCACGATACCCCTGTCAGACTTTCTGGCTTCTGACCACCCGGAACGACTGTCAAAGTTCTACGAATGACAACTGGGACCTTGGCTTTACGTGCTTTCTAAAGCACAAATGAGATATCGTTAGCAGCGTCCTAATCGTCCGCTGGTTAAAAGCTATATGAAGCTGTCTGTATACCATGTGGGCACGATAAACATCAATTATAATGCCATGCAACCACCGCTTTACCTTGACCATTTTGTACCTATGTCTTGATTTCTGTCGGAAGTATTATCTTGTTTCGTACTTTTTAGAGCACTTTTTGTTGTTGTTCTATCGTTGTTAAAAATATTTATTAATATAGTCAGTAACTCAGTAGATTCAGCTGTGTGTTAAGTTTCAAATTCTGTAAAATCTGGAGAAGCTTACTCAAACGTCACTAAATTTAAGACGGTTGCTGTATTTGTCACTGAAGTAATGACAGCAACAGATTTGGCTAACACAATGACCAAGTAGAACTCAAAATTTTATTTTCAATGATGTTTAAGACGAAGTAAAACTTCTTCTAAACACAAATCTAGCATCGCTATCGCTCATCGCTGCTACTACAACACAGCCCCGCCCATATTAACATCAGTAAATCTTTATTAATTCCACACAACTCCTACACCTCTATCACCAAGACACAAGGTTCAAAATCCCATGCCTCGCAATAACGGTACTAGTTTGAATCATGATTAGTTATCACGCAAGACTGATGTGACTTACTGTTCCGATTTTTTTATGGGTTTATAGTTTATTTAACGGTTTAGAGAATAGTTTAGTTAATACCTGTAATCGGTTTTCGGTTGAGTTGGTATTCGTGACATTTTGTTGTGGAGTTAATGAGTGGTGACTACATTGTTGTGATACTGTTCCGTTACTGTGCTAGACATAATGTAGTACTGTAAAAGTTTGTTAAACTAGTTTTCGCCCGTGGCTTCGCCCGCGTGGATGTCGACCTTCCATCCACTATTTTAACCATTTAGAGTTGGAATGTCCAAAAATCCTTTCTTAGTGGCTACCTACTCTTTACAAAGTACACACCCTCCAAATTTTATTTTGGTATTTCAACAGTCCGTCAATCAGTTAGTCAGTTTACCTATTTACATATTTGATATAATTAAACAGTTTTATATTGCTGAAAGATTTTTTAATATTCAGTAGTTTTACCATTACTGTGCCAATCATTAACTGCATACGCTAAGAACAGACGTTAAACAAATTGCTGTGGACAGGCAATTTGCGTGTAGTTAGTCTGTACCTAAATAGTCTGACAATATATATATATAGTCTCACAGTTTTCTTGTCTTATTTCTTAGGCGTTTCCTATTTTGAAAACAGCCGCTTTGGTAAAACTACCCAAGGGAAGCCACCATTCCCTTCTTTGAAAGTAAAACTCATAAATAGTTCATTGCATAATCATGTTTCCAAACAAAATATACAAAATCAAAAAGCACCCTGGTCATTAACCTAAATGCTCTCGCATGAGTTGACCAATTTATACAACATTGTATGGACTTTTACTGATAAATTATGTTTTTATGTTAAAGCTAGGAATAGGCAAAATATGGTGATGTTTAATTAGCGTGGGCTTTGATCTAGTTTTCAATTCTGGTTTATCCATCGCAGGTTACCAAACTGTTGTATATCGATTTGACAACTCAATAAAAACGGTTGTAGTTTACAGTTAATAAATAAATGAAAAAACTTACAAAAACTTAAGCCATTTTACATACGCTCAGGGGCTCAAATCTGCTATTGCATTAGGATCTCAATGTCCAGTCATTGACTGGAAATTTGTCAACTTTGACAGTTTTTGTATGGGAAATGTGTCAAAAGTTTGACATTACACGTCATAAATTGATCATTAAGCCACTATTGCAATAACAGACTAGAGCCCCCTATATTTTTTTAGGGCCAATGCCTGCCTAGGTTGCGGAATAGTTCTAATAGTTACCGCGAATCCAGAACATAAAAGGGCAATCTAAGGAACATGGGTGGGTTTTAGTCAGTAAAAGTCTGACATTCCCTCCCGCCCCGCCCTGGATGAGAGCGGATTTGTCAGACTTTTACTGACGAAACTAGGAGTCATTTGATGATTTCCCCTCCATAAAACAACTCTTGATCATTTGAAATCCCTGACCTCTGAGCAAGTGATGAACTATATTACAGAGGGTATATTCCCATAACTATTAGTTAATAGATCAACGTATTGCATCACCGTGGAATAGAAACCATAAAAATATGGTTATTCCTTATTTAAGATGTTATTTCCTTACAAGTTTTGCAAGAATACGTCAATCGGAAAACAAGAATAATAAAACCTTGAAAATTCTTAGGTAATGTGGTCGTAATATATTTGTCAGAGGAAAACCGCAGGCTTGCACCTGTAATAATTTGGTTGGGTTGTACCAAAGATCAAATTTTAAATAAGGAAGTTTTAAAAACGTCCTTGAAGATTAGGTAGTGCTCGTTTTTTAATTATTCAAAGAATGGCAGTATCTGTGAGCCGGCAATACCTAATGTCGAAAAAAAAAACAAAGAAAGAAGAAATAGCTTGATACAATAAATATTTAAAAAAAACATTTTTTTTTCGGACGTCAAGTGGCTGAGTGACTCTTTATGCTCTCTTGATCATTGAACCACTATTGCAACAGCAGACTTGAGAAGGCTGGACTCTTTCAGCCGGCCAGCATTTTGGGCACCTGACCTATTGACAGCGCATATACGTCCCCACGATCCTCACCTAGGTGGAAGATGTAAAACCAGAGACCAGCGGAGGACCTCCATGAGTATTTTAGATCCGGACAAGAAAAAAACCGTTGGGCGGGCCTGTTAGTTGGTGATCCTGACTGGACAAACTTTGTGTGATGAGCATAATATTGTTTGTTCTGTGTCTGGGTGTAATTTATCTATAATATGTATGTATTTATAAATTATATAAGCATGTTTATCAGTTGTCTGGTTACCATAGTGCAAGCTCTGCTTAGTTTGAGATCAGATAACCGTGTGTGAGTTGTCCAAGGATTTTTTTATTTATTACGTAGAATTTTAACCCCTACTGGTAAAACAGTGTATAGCGTTGTATAAAAATGGCCGAGTGAATCCGACTAAACAGCTAATTATACACATATGAATATACAAGTAGCTTTTAAGAAACCATATTCATGTTTTAGTAATGCCGCCTCCTATAATGGCGGTTACCATAATGGCCGCTGTAATTTCGCGGTCAAAGAAAGTGTCATTCATAGTAACACGCCATGACACGTAATAGTAATCAATTGAATTATGTATGTGGTGTCATGTTTTTATTTTTTAAGGTAAGTAAAGGTAAAGTTAACGAAAGGTGTATTGACCGGTTCCTATTAAAAACGAATTGTTTTTGTTTGGTACCATTATGAGAACTGCTTCTGTAGACAAATGGCATTGTAGAATAGATGGTAGAATAGAGTTCGATACGAGATGTTACATTACTTCTGTACTTTTAAATAGTATTAAAATCTCATAATATTACTATAAATTGGCAGTACTATTAGCTGGCTGTCTCCTGCGGACCCCACACCATCACCACCGCCCACGTCTTTTGTTACTATTCCGTTCTTGAATAAAGCTTTTTTTTATATATATTTTTTTTTCAATCACACTATAATATTTCCAGAAAACAGTGCGTTAAAAAAATTTCATTTTTTATGACTAAATCACAAACATATTACTCATTATCGTCGTCTACAGACATCTCTAATATCACTGACTTACTCTCTATTATCGTAGACGCACTGTCATAAACAGAAATGTCACAAGTGCCAGTAAAAACCAAACAACCAGCGTGGCAGATTATTTTAATCAACGAATCCGTTCTTTTTTGGCATCCTGTCCATAAACCAGTAAAAACCATAAAACCTCCATAACAACAGTAACCGCCATTTATCAAATCGTTCCAAAAAGATTTAAAAATCCAAGATGGCGTCAAAGAAAGTGTCACGCACACGTAATGCTAGTAACTGACCCGATTGCGGTCACCTTTCGCGCCGCACTTTCACCGGTTGTCTGACATACATACAAACTCTTTGTTGTTGTGCATATTTTGACCATGAACTGATAACGGATGGACGGCTGTGATTGGCCGGTTAGATTGTGCTCTGATTAATGAAGCTTTGAATTCGGAATTATTAGAGAGTTTTTTTGTGTTATTATTTTTTGAAGCTGGATGGCGTCGCTGTGTTTTATATTTCTAGGTCGAATTAAAATTGTATGCTTAACATAATTATTTACCAAGATTATGATAAAGATCTTACTGTCTATGTAATAGGTATGTATTATATCACAATATAGCCAAGTTGGTTTTAATTGATATTAAATATAATAATTTTATTAAGGTTGGAGTGAAGCTAGCCACCCTGAAGTTTCCTTTCAGATACAATTTTGGTTACTATTTTGCTCCCGTGGGATGTTATATGTAGCCTGTATTACTCCTTGAAATCTGGCTTTCATTTTTAACACAACTATTTATTTAATTTAACTAGGTTCAGAGAGACAGAAGGGTTTAAATAATCTGTCATTTTTAGTAGTACTTATGCATTGGTAATTAGCCAGAAAAGGATTCAAAATGCTTAATTTTTTTTAAGTTATATCAAACATTTTATCCTTCTAAGGTCCTCTTTTATAAGTTTCTCTCTTTGCTGAAGTATGAAACTATAAGTTAGCTATAAATCTTTAAAATACACATTAGTAATGGTACTATATCAGACAAATAAAGTTACCTACGCGTAAAAAAATATTAAAGAATAAAATTCCATATTAAAACAATTGTCTTCAATATCAGAACAGCGAAAAACTTTCTCCATAGAAAGTTCTGATGCATTTCTGGAAAACTCTAACCAGGTCAAGTAAACAAAGCTTATCATCACTCAGAACAAGAAACTATTGTTCATATTCAGTACATTACTACAGACAACACAGAACTTTGATTAATGATAATTTAAAAATCGAATATCGTTAAATGAGTAAGTAAGAGTATCGAGAATCAAATGTCATCAAAACATTTCAATTCATTTAATGATTACTGGCCAGTTCTAAAAAAATGCATTCGAAATTTCAAATAGCGAACAGAAAAAAAGCGTTTGAAGACTTGATGTGGGAACAAACGAACGGATGTCCCAGTTTCAAGTCCCGTTAGCGGGAGAAAGTGGCGGACGCGATGCATTGCCTATGCAAATTATGCAATTACACGGTGCCTGTATACGCATCGTCTGTGCAACGGATGTACAGATTAAAAACATTAAAACATAGTGACATAGATTTTTGACAGTGACAGGTGAGGCTGTGTAGGTGAATGTCCTTTGCGTGGTTTTGGGTTTTTTGGTGCTGTGGTTTTTCGTCGAAGTGTTTATCGAAGATGAACTGGCAATGTCAAGGTGACAGGCTGGAAAGTTTCTAATAGTTTATTTTAATTAATACCGTTTTAAAACGTAATTCTGGTAACTTCTATGACATTATAATCGCAGTTCTTTATTAAAAACGTTCTATTTCACATTTATTTTAATAAGGTTTTGATAATTATATTGACTAGACAATATTATTTTAACATTAAGTAAGTTAATTTAAATAACACAAAAAGATAATTTTAATTACATTTTACAGGTCAAGCAAACATGGAACTAAGTGCAGGTACTAGCTATAAAATACTCGATTTCCATATTCCAGGATGAAAGCCCTAACAAAACCGGATAACTACGTAACCACGCTGTCAACAAGTAAATTTACAGCTATTTACACGACTGCCCAAAAAAAGGAGTGTTTCAAGATTCATGTATGTATGTATGTATGTGAGTTTCTTTATTCCACCATAACTTCCTAATGCCCGAACCGATTTAGATGTATGATGTATCGTTACAATCCGTACATAGTTCCGAGTAACATAGGCTAGTTAAAATTTGGAAATTCAACCCCTGTGTGTGTAAAATAGGGGATGAAAGTTTGAACGAAAATCTATCGTTATTAATTGAAGTAAGTTACTGGAAACTTGGTGTTTGCCATTTTGGACGGAGATAAAAATTTAGAAATTCATCCCCTATGTGTGTAAAATAGGGGATGAAAATTTGAATGAAAATCTGTCATTATTGAAGTTAATGACTGGAAAATTGGTGTTTACCATTTAGGACGGAGATAGAAATTTAGAAATTCAACCCCTATGTGTGTGAAATAGGGGATGAAAGTTTGAACGAAAATCTGACATTACTGAAGTTAGTGACTGGAAACTTGGTGTTTAACAATGTGGACTAAGATAAAAAAGCATGAGCTAGTATAAATTCAGAAAATCAACCCCTATGTGTGTAAAATAGGGGATGAAAGTTTGAACGATATTCTGTCATTATTGAAGTTAGTGACTGGGTATTTGGTGTTTAACTTTTCGGACAAAAATAAAAAAAATGTTTTTTCCACCCTTAATGGGGTAAAATATGGGATGAACATTTACATCAGAATTAAAAAGAATTTAATATATATAATACAGCAACGGCTTAAAAATGCGCGGTGGGAGGAAAAGGGGAAGGGAATTCACGCTAAAAGTTTTTGTCACGATGTCCTTTGTCCATAGTTCCATAAAAACTTTCAACCCCCATTCTACCCCGTACGGGAAAAAAAATCCTATTATCGATTACGTCTCCTTTTCCTAATTTATTTCCTAATTTACTTTCGCGCCATTCATCTTCATAATTATTATGTCAAGTAGATTTTGAAGCTTTCATGTTGGATGCGACTGTAATGAGTGGCCCTTTATTACTTTCATATATATAATATAGGTAATATACATTGTATATATAATTATACTAGCTGTTCCTGCGGTTTCACACGCATTTTTGGTTACTACTTCGCTCCCGTAAGTCGTTGCGTGTTCTTGTTTAGACTTCCAATATAAATAGGCTATTCAACACAAAAATATTTTTTCTATTCTAACCAGTATTTTCTGAGATCAGCGACTTCAACCAAACAAACAAACTCTTCAACTTTACGTATATAATTATTATAGTGTAGATATGTTAATAAAATTAATAACCTTGGATTGAATTTCATTTACAATGGATGATTCAACAAACACATACAAGTGTTTGACTGTTTGATGAGTGAATACCTAATATAAAGTTTAAACAAAATTGCATTTCGTACATTTTTACAGCTTAAATGGCATGTTTTCTCAACTTCAATCAAGGCATTTCCATTGTTATCCTCCTTGCGTCGTATTCCTCAGTGCTGAGGGTCGTGACCTCCCTTTTTCATCACTTTCTCTCGGATGATTTTTTTCCATCTAACTCTGTCTCTGGCGGTGTGAAGGGCATCGTGGACTGTAGAGTCAGGGGTGGTGCGGATTTGGTCAGACCAGCGTATGGGGCTGCGTCCACGAGGTCTTTTCCCTTCTACTTTCCCGGTCACAATGAGCTTCTCGAGGCTATCACCATCTTTCCTTGCAATGTAACCGAAGTATTGTAGGATTTTGCGTTGACACTCGGACGACAACCGCGACGAGATGTTGAGTTCTCGCAATATGGAGACATGGGTCCGAAATGCTGTCCAGGGGATACGGAGCATCTTTCTCCAGCACCACATCTCAAAGGCGTCAATGCGTTTCTGGTCTGCAGCTTTTAATGTCCAAGTCTCGGCGCCATACGAAAAGATCGAGAAGACTAAGGTCCGTACTAGCTTGGTCTTGGTTTTAGGGAGATGTTGCGATCCCTCCAGATTTTATCAAGCTGGGACATGGCGCTCTTAGCCATGCCAATTCTCCTGCGAACTTCCTTCTCGCTCGAACCATCGTTGCTGATGTTGGAACCCAGGTAAGTAAAGTTTGCCACTGTTTCTAGGTCCAAAGCGCCAGTGAGATCCAATTTCCCGGTTGTTATAGATATAGGTAATTGTTGTTATGGCAATTTGTAACTTCCGTCTGTGCTTCCGTCTTAAACAATAGAGTCGAAATTCGAATGGAGTCGAGAGCTTTCCTTCGTATTCGAGAAATAATATTTTATATTTATGATGAAACCGTTATTTCAGACTGAATAGGCCCATAGATAAATACCTTAACCTAACACACACAAGTAATACATTTGTGTTAGTAACAAAACTTAAATCTATGTTAGTAGCACTTCACAACGTTGCACTAGTATTTGTGCACTCCGGTGGAACTTGTCCGCAGAAGCGTCGGAACACCACGTTCTGTGGCCAAAAGCTACTTTAGAACCCTACGAAGCGACTACATTGTTCTAGAAACGTCTTTCTCGGGACAATTCCTGGCTCAGAGTATAAAAGAATTGCCCCGACCGGAACAAACTCAATTGTCTGGTTAAGCAGTAATAAACAACGGTAGAGCTGAACTGCGAGATGAAAATGTCATAAAAAGAAGAAACTCAGTGTGTTTTTGATACCGACACAAATGACACGACAAACATGTCATAATTATTGTGATAAGCGACATAGGTACTCTGACAACCTTTGCAAAATTTTAACGGATTTTAATATGTAAGATACATCATGATTGGTTACTGTCGTGGTGCTAAATAGTTATTGTTTGCAGTTAATAAAAACATCTACTTGTAAACCGACATTTGATTATTCACGAAGTAACAATATTAAAGAAACGTATCACTAAAAGGTACAAAATAAAAATAAATAATTAAAAAAATTAAAAAACACGACTGCCATGACAAAAAAAGAACTCAAAGGCAAAAAACAAGATTTTTCATAGATAATTATTATATTACTGTTTACATAAAAAGTTAAAGGTCGCTCATTCAGTCACGGGCTTTATAATTATGAAAAATCCAAAACTACTTGATTAACAAAACTAAAATTTTCGTAGCAGTCGGGGGACCTTTCCGCAGTATTTGAGTATTCCGCAAGGCGGTCCCCCGACTGCGACGAAAATTTTAGTTTTGTTAATCAAGTAGTTTTGGATTTTTCATAATTATAAAGCCCGTGACTGAATGAGCGACCTTTAACTTTTTATGTAAACAGTAATATAATAATTATCTATGAAAAATCTTGTTTTTTGCCTTTGAGTTCTTTTTTTGTCATGGCAGTCGTGTTTCTTAATTTTTTTAATTATTTATTTTTATTTTATTTAGTAGGTAACTATTACATTAAACCGTTACCTACATAACATGCGAATGTTTTTCTGCGCAAGCGTCACGCAATATTTTAACACAAACAATTATCATAATTTTCTTTTAACGATTGCAAAAAATCACATGCAATTTCCTACATTTTTTAAATCGCTAATTACATGCGTACGCTTACCAATTAACAGAATAAATACACTGCAAAAGCATTCATTTTTTCAAAAAACATGGATTGTCAATTACATCATTTCTCCGCGCGGGATACAGTTATGCGACTCTGATTCCGAGAACCAGAACACAGCTTTCGAACGTCTAACAAGAATGATCTAACGTGACAAAGCGAAAAAATGATGCCACCCGCCATATTGGTGTAATGGCGGCCACAAAAAAAACTAACGGAATAAAATACCTAACAGCCGAGTGGAGAAAGGCTTTCGATTGTCCCACATATCAGCGCACGCGAATCGTTGTCGCGACTCCGAAAAGTCGCAACACTAGATGCCCTACCAACCAAACAAAACACAACCTTATTTCAAACTGGCAACCGTCATAATCATTTGGCGGGAAGTTTGACGTTTGGTGCGGTTCGAAATTCAAACGTCAATCGTGACATTTACGCGCAATACACATTGTACAGCTGTCTTCCTCTAACCTTCACGAATCGTATGTCTATTTCGCTTGCTACTCGACATTGAAAAAGAAAGCACTAGATTTTTTGCCGGCCACCATTTTACTTGAGAGACGATAGTATGCCGAAGAAAGCAAGCTAAAATGCATGTGTGTAATATTAGAAACGTTGGTTTTATACATCGATTGCATTGCATTAGAGTTGGTTGCATAAGAAAATTGCATTTCCCCTGCGTCGGTTCTACGTCATGTCGATAGTTTTCTCCCTTGATCAATTGTTAATTAATCGTCAATTGAAAGCAGCAGACAGTATTCTGCTTTGATGATAGGCAGTAAATTTGCTATTTTCCGTAGAAGCGATAGATGAAATAATATTTATCTTAATTTTGTTGACACTGGAATAAATTTTAAAAAGAAAAGATCTGGGAAAATTTTATATAATAAGATTAGAAAGATATTTGTAAACTGTTTACTTGGGCTTAACAATTGTTTAGTTAGCAACGCATTTATAAAATAGTAACACTCAAGAAAAAATTAACTTTATTACTGTAATAGTAACTTATTAATAGATTTTTTGTATAATAAATGCAATTTGTATATATTAATTGTTTTTAATAAAGTACAACGGCCCAGCGCAAAAAAAAAAAACATCTTTCTCTCAGCACTTCACCAACTGACCCATACAACACGCAAAGCACCAATAAAAACAAGAAAAAAACCCGTAAGCAACCTGAACTTGACCGCTGCTACCCTACCGCTTCGAACACGGACTTTCTTTACGCGTGCAGTAAGTGTGACATGACCCCGAAACTCGCTCCAGATTCGACAGATCCGACGAGATGGCCGCCGTGCTTCAGAATTGACAAGTGATTATTTTAGAGGAGATTTTGTTGCAAGCGTCTCTTTTCAATCTTTTTCGTTCTTTAATAGAAAAAGTACTCTGTATTTCATAGTCGTAATCTGTCGTTGTAATGTCCACCTGCGAAGACATTCTTCGATTTTGAACTTTTTTATGTTTACAGTTACTTCTCGCCTAATAATCTCCAGCGTTTAACTTTAATGGTTTGGGTATTATCAATGTTCACTGGTTATTGGCAGAATTGTGGTGTCTTCTCCACAAAGGCCATTAATTAAGAGTTGAAGTTGTTGCAAGCGAGTATGCTGTTAGGCTAAGTTCTGTTAGGAATTTCTTGATTCTGATTGGAAGGTGGTAAGAAGACTTGTGGTTTGGAAAACAAAACATGCTCAAAATGCTTATCGTTTTACATGATGTAAAACGTCTTGAACTTAAACGATTTACTGTCACTCAGATGTACCCGACCCGCAAGGGCGGTAAATTGAACAGTATGGTGGATGCCACAACAAAGTAAACAATGGACCTCCACTATTTCTTTTCTTTTTGAAGTTGGTGATTAAACACTAAACATTTGCGTTCTTTGGAAAACCTGTAAAACTGGAGGTCTAATTTTATTTTATGTCATTGAATGGCAAATAGGCTGACAGTTCACCTGGTGTTAATTGGTTGCTTATGGACATCCTGGAATACATAATCCTTCGAACACACGTGATACGAGATGAGACACAGTAGAAAGAAAATAGCAGACAGCAGAAAAGTTAAGACCTTGTGTTGTCATTCTAGAGACTTTAAATGATAATTATGTTTGTACCACTCACACTCTTCTGACCAAAAATTGCAGCAGAAATAGAAAAAATGATAGTAGCACTTCCCTAAACTTCTTTCAGGAAAACCCCTACTGATACGGATTTTTTCACAGTCGTCTTGGATTGCCGTCCCATCGGCCTAAGGGAGTTATCGAAGAGGCATGTGTGCACCTTGGTATTAAAAAAAAAACCTAAATTCTGGGCTGTTTTTTTTTTGTTTTTCAAATGAAACTTTGGCTGTGACAATGAGTCACAAAGCTTGAAAGAGACGGTTATTTAAACTCAATAAATCTTTTTTGCGAGTGATTTACAAGCAATTATTATTAATTGAAGAGGAAAGGTGAGAAATATTATGAAGTTTCAATCGAGATGTCAATACTCAATATAAACAGGAAAAGTGGAAGATAGTTTCAATCTTTTAAGAACCACTGTTGATGAGAATGAAACAATGAGATCTCAGAATTATTAATTAGCTACACTACAATTAAGTACTAAAATTTTGAGGATAAATAAGAGTTCTTTCTTGTGTTGTATAAACTATTATTTTTTAAGTTTTTCTCCTGTCAAACGAATTTGCTAATATATAATTGATTCGAGTCACAATAGAAAGAAGTTGAAAGGTTAAAAATAAGTCAAATTCACTAAAGACCTTTTTATTGCTCACCAATTAGGTAAATTCTTATTAATTCTCATGCCTTCTCTGACCAAGAAGAGGCCATTCCTCTGCAGTGTAAAAGTCTAAGATGGTATTACTATTATTAATTATATACAAAATAAATAACAACGACAATAAATGACTAACACCCAAACATGGGCATTTGCACAGATAACCACAATTGCTTTCACGCTTTCTTATGTTATATCTTAATTATAACATTATTTTTACAACCATTTTATAACCAATATCTTTAATTATAGCATGCTATAATGAACTTTCAAGTTTCGCGCGCGTAGCTCAAGAAAGTTGGTTTTACGCATGATTTGTGTACATTACCAGTTACTGGTTGCGGTGGTTTAGACATAATACGGTTAGAGTTACTTCACAATTTTTTGGTAATATTGTTGTAACTAAGGTAATAGGTAATCGGTTGGTGTGGTTGTGTTGTGTTTGTTAGGTTTATTGGTTTTGTAATCTTGTGTTGATTTTAATGAATATAAAAGGAAAGATTAATGTATTTTATGTTACCTTTCAACGACCAAGCAACGACAGCCGGCTGTCGCGTTGCTATCGTGTTTTTACTGTCTCGAATCACATGTGTTCGAAGGTTTAAGGTACCCAAAAGTGCAATTATAAACCAAGATAAGTACATTTATAATATTGTAAAATCTTTATGCATTTGATACATCAAGTTTTTTTTATTTCATAGATAAATATCAATTTAAAGTCTTTCTCGCTCTGGCCTAAATTTTTTGGAAAAATAATACTATTCGAGAACATTAATACCTATAATCCATATCCATACTTAATATTATAAATGCGAAAGTAACTCTGTCTGTCTGTCTGTCTGTTACGCTTTCCCGCTTAAACTACTGAACCGATTTGAATGAAATTTGGTACAGATATAGTCTGGGACCCGAGAAAAGACATAGATAGTTTTCATCCCGGAAATCCCGCGGAACCGGGAACTATTCCACGCGGACGAAGTAGCGGGCAGAAGCTAGTATTATAATATGTATGTAATATTAATCATCAGGAACTAAAGTCAGGTACGTAAACTTATTAAAATCGGCAGTGCAAATACATATACAGACAGATCATACTCAAAGTAGAAACAACTAAATTGGAAAATCCTACTAAAGATCCTACAAAAATACGGCTTATTGGACGATTCGCACGAATTTAACTCGCACAAAACGTGCGAATCGACTCCTTTATAAAAATATTATTTTTCTGTAGTCGATTCGCACGAAGTTTATTTATTGGCGTGCGAATCGACACCTTCACAAATATGTAGTAGGCTATTCGCACACATTGTTTTTTATGAAATGCAGTTAAGATAAAGTACATTTGAGTACAGAAGTGGTAAGTTCAAATGTGTTTTACTCGTAATAGATAAAAAACAAAAACACAATCTACACACATCAACATGGTCTAGGGATATTTCAATTAAACCTGAACTAAAATTCTATTAACTTATTGTTAAGACACCTACACATTAAAATAAACCTTGTTTAATAGCCTATCTAATCTGATAATAAACTTTTAGATAAAGTAAAACTTAGAAGAAGAGGAAAAGCTCAGACAAAATTTCAATCTTAACTTTATTTTAGAAACAACAAAACGTTACGTGTTTTGTATAAATTGTTGAAAACTTAAAATTAATAATCCGTGGATCCACCTAAGACTCTCCTGACACATGCCTTGTATCCAAACGAGGTCCATTCTACCGCCGAGACGAATTCCTGCCCAAACCATAATCGTGCCACGATCACCATAGCGCTGATCTGGTATCCAAAGTGGCCTACGAGCACATAGGTTGACTTCATGCAGTCCTCTTCTTAAAGTTTGACCGCTTACTAGCAAACTATACACTGTCTGTAGCCTTTGAACCAATTGCATCGCCGTTACATTTGGGTGACTTCGTGCAGCATTTTACTATGAATCGGTCCTGTACATGTATTGTAATGCATTGTGGTGATTATGGTTTGGGCAGGAATTCGTCTCGGCGGTAGAACGGACCTCATTTGGATACAAGGCAATATGACTGCTCTAAAATACCGAGATGAGGTGTTACTGTAATCTTGCGCCACAAATAGCAAATGCGACAAAATTTCCAGCTAATGCATGACAATGCCCGTCCACATACGGCGCGTATCGTTATAAGTTGGTTACAACAGCATGATATCCAAGCTATAGACTGGCCTGCACAATCCTCTGACTAAAATACTATTGAGCATGCCTGGGATATGCTTCAGAGAGGAGCTCTTAGGAATTTCCTTGAAGATATTGTGCATGAAAACCAGCTTTTCTTGCATCCTAGCAGGACTTGGGACAGTATTCCACAACAGGATATTGACACCCTTATGTTGAGTATGCAGAACCGCTGCATAAGTTAAGATTGAAATTTTGTCTGAGCTTTTCCTCTTCTTCTAAGTTTTACTTTATCTAAAAGTTTATTATCAGATTAGATAGGCTATTAAACAAGGTTTATTTTAATGTGTAGGTGTTTTAACAAAAAGTTAATAGAATTTTAGTTCAGGTTTAATTGAAATATCCCTAGACCATGTTGATGTGTGTAGATTGTGTTTTTGTTTTTATCTATTACGAGTAAAACACATTTGAACTTACCACTTCTGTACTCAAATGTACTTTATCTTAACTGCATTTCATAAAAAACAATGTGTGCGAATAGCCTACTACATATTTGTGAAGGTGTCGATTCGCACGCCAATAAATAAACTTCGTGCGAATCGACTACAGAAATATAATATTTTTATAAAGGAGTCGATTCGCACGTTTTGTGCGAGTTAAATTCGTGCGAATCGTCCAATAACCCAAAAATACTTATTCTGAGCTGAAATCAAACCTGTTCATCACGCTCACAGCATACAATTGCTGAGCCCTCAACCATGTCATCAATCAAGTCAAAAATACTGACTCATGTCAAAAAAAACCATAATAATTTATGCTAAACTTAATACACTCATACTTACATGACGCGTAGGATTGCTAACACAACCTCATTAGTGCTAAACTTGATAGCTATCTCCAAGGTGCGTAGGCGCAACACAATGTGCCCAATATTTACAGTGAGACTGTACGGGTATGGAGACAGAAGGTTCACTCAAAAGGTCTTTGGTTATGTCTTTAAAATAGACAAGGATTTCTCAAAATGTGGGGCATGAACTCTTAAGGGTTTTCCAATTGATAACAAGCATCTTGCAAAGAACTTCGCTCGCCCTGAGTGATTCTTAACTTAGGTTTGTTGTGTGTCTAAATTATATTCGGACCGACCTACCTACTTAGATGCCATATACTTTTTGTATTTGTCTCTTGCGCCATTACGGCTAACACACATGACTGAAGACGAAGGTCCAAAACCCCAAGGAAGGACAAAGTTTATGCATTTTAACTTATTTTATGAAATGGCAACTTTATTTCATGAAATAAATAAATTATAAACATTAAAACATATATTTTATTTATCTTGCAAAGGCGCCTTAAAAATATGACTATAAATCTGATAAATTTATAGGAGACTGGGACTGGGACTAGCCCCTCTCCCCCTCTCATAAACAGTGCTTGCGTAACATATTCACGATAAACGATATAATACACTTTTCATAGACATATTATTGAAGCAAACCTTTTGTAAGTTTACCATTATTGTCCCTCTGTCAATTTCGTGGCAGTATTTTACCATGTTGACTCATTCGCATTATGTATAACTGTATTGCATATTATTGACGCGTAACCACTGTATTGTATGTACATCTCATTGTTATCTACGGTGGCAACACCGGTTAAAAAATACAGTTTTATTTGGCGAAATGAGGTTTCACTTTTTTGGAAGCTTTGAGCTTCGCTATTTATAGATTGGTCACAGTTTTTTTTGTGGTAACACCGTTGATATGAATGTAACCATGATTTTAGTAATATAAGAGTTATCTAACATATTATATTTGACTAGCTTCTGCCCGCGGCTTCGCTCGCGTTAGAAAGAGACAAAAAGTAGCCTATGTTACTCTCCATCCCTTCAACTATCTCCACTTAAAAAATTCACGTCAATCCGTCGCTCCGTTTTGCCGTGAAAGAAAGACAAACAGACAGACAGACAGGCACACTTTCCCATTTATAATATTAGTATGGATAGTATGGATTTAATAACGTAGCAGCATTTTAGGTTAAAGTCTGCTAAGCTTAAAAAAGGGAACATATTAAATGCTTAGCAAAATAATCTTCTTGCGTAACAAAAATAGTCACCAAAAAAATGGTAAACGTTCACCAATTTGTGTAAGGGTAGGTTAGGTTGGAACTGTGACCAGATAGAGTTTTTCTTTTTTCCCTAAGTAAAAACAAAATCGATCTAATTCATTTAAAAAGGAAAATAGGTAGGTTATTTCTAGAATACTTTATGAAACATAATTTGGTGATCATTTATGTACTATTTTTGTCTGTCATATGTTATTATATCTGGTGGTAAGTTAAATATAAGCCTAAAACAAGTCTTATGCCCTTAGTGCACTCACACAATAATTTTAGTTTTACCTTAATTACAGCGGTAGCCAAATATCTGTTAATACATTGCAGGTTTTTCGTAAAGTCATTGTAATTGTCGTGGACTTCGGGTGCAGACGTTATTTCAGAATGTCCCTGACTTTCAGATTCTGAACGAAGAAATGTTGCTAACGTTAGTATAAAAAGAAAGCGAAGAATCTGGATGAATGGTGTAAGTCAGAAGCAAAAGAAACTTAAAGATAATAAACTATGCTTAGAACTTCTATAACATGAAGTTCGGTTCTACACCTATTCCAGAATCAAGCCAAAAACTTTTGGAAATTTACACAATCTTTTTCAAAACTCACATTAAAAAGAAGAATATAAACTACAGACCGTCTATTTTAACAAAAGAAATAGAGTCTTTGTATAAGATAACAATATTTATTATTAAATATCAAATTATTTACAGTTGCTGTTTTTCAGCTGGCAATAATGTTGAAATATTTAAGTCATTATCAATGACTACATCAGTAGTATTAGAGGATAAAATATTATTGAAATTAGAACTTGGTTGACTACTATTCAATTCTTGAAGTTGAGCCTGCGTTATAATCTTTGCTATTTGTAGTTTAACAATAGCTTGCCTTTGCAAAGAAAACCTTTTAACAGTATCGGCATAACCTAAAAACTCCATATCCATTCGATCACACGCTATTTCGACAAGATTTCCTTTAGCGCCTGTATTTCTCGGTTTCCTAGTACTTAAATAATGTATAATCTTATCAACAGGATCGCCATTGCTTATACGTCGTCTTCTTCGAGATATTTTAGGTGTTAGATTAGTTTTAGCTGTAGTCACGACCTCCTCAAGTTCTTGAACAATTTCAAGCTCATTTTGTTCGTTATTAGCAATTGGATCAGCTTCTGTAGAATTGTCACATTCAATATCTATAGTTACAGTTCTGGTATCTATTCCTCTGCTAGTATTTGGTGTATCATCAGTATGCCTTAAGTATATGTTATCTATGAACGACATTTGATCAGCCCACTGCCAATTAGCTAGTTTCTTGGCTTGTCCATTGCTTGCTTGCTGACTATGTTTATATTTTTTATAAGTGTCCCTGAGATTTTTCCACTTACTCTTCATAAATCTAACTGTAACAACATTTCCTGGGTTTTAGCAACTGGTAATTCAAACACAAAACATCTTTCTAGTGTCCTTTGGGTAGTTATACTGTTTCAATGGTAGTAACACAAAAACTACCTTACGGCTCAACTGTGCACCTCTCGCTGTGACGTAATGCTGACGGAATGGTATCGCTACTACTAGAAGAAGGGGAACACGGGGCGCCGCGCGGGGAAGAGGGCGAGAGGTCGCATTCCAGCGAGGTGCACAGATAAGTCGTATGAGTTGCGCGTGATATTTCAAACATTCGATATTATCGACCGATAATAAGGCACATAAGTGGTAGAGGCTGAAAATATGCGATTAACGACCAAATCACTAACAGTAATTATTTGTATATTAAATGTCAGGATAGTGTTCTATACAAATCCGTTCGTTCTTGAAAAAAATATCTTTGACCTAATCGAACGTTACAAACAAATGCTCCCTTTATACCCCAGCCCCTCCCTAACTCCAACAATACATGTTTTTTTTACCGTAATTCGTACTTATATCCCTTCAAATGTGGCGGCCATTTTGCGAAAGTAACTCTGTCTGTCTGTCTCTTCTTCACGCCTAAACCACGGAACCGATTTGAATGAAATTTGGTACAGATGTAGTCTGGGACCCCAAAAAATGACATAGGATAGTTTTAATCCCCGAAATCCCCCGGGAATAGGAACTAATAATCACGCAGACGAAGTCGCGGTCAAAAGCTAGTGTAAAATAAAAATGTAAACAATCCATTTCTTACCATCCATCCCCGTCTTTTCTTGAACCTTCCTCCATGCCACCTCTCTTTTGTACTTATTTTTATAATCTTCGTGATCAACTGCGTATAATTCGGGATAACTTCGAATTGAATTTAAAAATATTTCCATATCTTCAGCTTCCATGTTTCAAAAATCTTTCGCCGTAGGTTTAAAAAATATGAAAAAAATCTGGAAAGTAGAACTTTATAAGGACTTCCTAGGAAAATTATTTTGAACTTGATGGAAAGAACAATTTTTGTACAAAAAAGACAAAAAGGTTGTACAAAATAATTTTTGCGTACTTAGATGTCAACGTAACAAATAGCCTTTTTTTTAACTTACAAGTGGAAACACTTATTGTGACGGACGGGAATCTACGGAACCCTACATTGAGCGTGACCCGACACGCTCTTGGCCGGTTTTTTTTGTTTAAACCTTCGAACACACGTGATTCGAGACACAATCGAAAGACAGCGCGACAGCCGGCTATCGCTTGATCGTCGAAAGTCCACATCGGCTATGCTATTCTTACAGTCATTTTATTGGTATACATATTGAAAACAAATTGAATGCTATGCTTGCTTCTATATATAATAGAATACAATATGATAACGGTGATAACCTAAAGTTTGCCGATTTTGTCGGTTGCTTACAGTCCATTTATCGTAAAATATATTAAAATTTGTTTCTAGAAACAAAAATGGCAAAAATTAAGAAACGCGAGCGTGTTATTAACTTAAATATTACGGAAAGTAATAAGTAAGTAGTAAAAAAATAAATAATAATATAACGTCCACTATAACGTCCATTTTAATATTACAAACAGTACTAACCTACCCATATATATATAGTTATTTCAAAAAGACAAAGTCACAAGCACAAAATGAATGTAAAACTGTCGAAAACACCCAGATACGACCCTAAAGTAGCAGGTAACTTTATTCCTGTGTTAGGGACTTTATTCGACAGTTTACTACTTTGACCATTGAAAAACTCAAAATCTTGCTATCCATGGATGGAATATAGGCTATCTGGTCGTTTATCTGACGATTGAAAAATCGGCCCTTAGGCTGAGGCTACACTAGCCTGCGACGCGAGCTGCGACACATGAGCTATTGAAACAAATACATGGATACTCACCGTGTATGGCTACACCGTTCATCAAATATTACTAGCGATCTTTGATTTCTCTATGCGACAGGAGCTACAATACTGTAATCAAGGCACCGGCTACATCGACATATCAGCGAAATTGAATCGAATATACGCCAGATTTTCGCTTATAATTTAGCCATTCCACGTTTATCTCGTTTCGCTCTTCCAGTCGCATCGCAAATCGCTGCCTACTGTAGCCACAGCCTTAGTCGTTTATTTGCTAACAATGTGGTTATACAAAGTCCTTATATAAAATTATTAATCCAATGACACATTTCGCTATAAATTGGTACCAATGCAAATATTTAATACTAATTCTGTTAGCAATTAAGTACTAATAACTAGTTTAAAAAAAGTTTTTAAAGATCATTATAAAATTACTGTATGAAATCAGATTTTAAACACAACAGACAAACAACGTCCATTAACAGAATCGTTGGTCTCTTTGGGTTCGGTTTCCAAGTCGGGCAAAAAATGCTCTGTACCTGACCTGAGTCTTAAGGTTGATGGTATGAGACATTGCCGTATATCGGAAAGAATGTAAAGAAGTTAGTCCTCCTGATTTAGCCCTGGGTGCCTACCACAAGCTCTTAGAGCAGTACCTATTACTTCGATATTAATTTCAGTGGGAAAGAGACGGCGCTAAACAACGTGTCTATTAACGCTGTCACTTGCACACTCTGGAACAGTGGAATAAAACAGTACTTTAAACGTCATGGTAACCCACCAGGTCAAAACAGGTGTAGTTTCATAAATAAAATTGACCTATGCAACACTAAAAGATTTTTTATTTGTAATAGAATTTTTCATATAAATTCATTGCGTATTCTATACATTAAAAAAATGCTGAAAATTTCGAGCTGTAGGAAATATCATTATAAAAAGTATGAGGAAATCCAAAAATACTAAACATGATACCCCTTAGTAAGTCTGAGTGTAAGACTATCTGATGTCTGACTACCGTTATTAAAAAATAATAATACCAGCCTATAACTGTCCCACTGCAGGGCAAAGGCCTCTTCTCATACAGAGAAGGCACGAGCATTGATCACCACGCGCGCTCAAGACGGGTTGGTGATTTCAGACTTATAATCCACCGTTATTAAAGCCTGTAAATTAATTTATAATATTTTTAGTTAGGTTTTTTTTTATATTTAAACTGTCAAGATGGCATCTTTATTCCACGGATAAAAGATTTAAACATAGATAAAATTCCATGGAAATTCAATAAAAATCTATCGAAAATAGATCGATTTTTAGTAAATTAGAATATTCATATTCTGCATGTCATTAACAGCTGTTTCTATATAAAATCTATTGTTTAGGTTAGGCCCGAATACTTACTTACACGTCACCTAATTATAAGACACTGTCAAATATGTTGCTGTCTTTGTCACTCTAAAGGAATAAAGGAAGGACAGCAATACATCTGAGAGTGGCTTAAAATTAATTAGTGACGATTGAGTATTCTGGGGTTTACATAATTGACGTAAGCTTATGCTTAAAGTGTCAAGTATGTGTCATTTATTTCAAAAGTCCGCGAATTGAGAATTTATGAGAATTGGCCATTTGTCAATATTGTAGACAAAATACAAAGTTCTATTATTTTCCTGATTATTATTGTTATAAGATGGGAAATACCTCACACATTAAAGAGAGAAATGGGAAATTTTGATATTTTGTTATTCACACATTTACGTCAAACCTTTCTCCGCCCTCAAAACTAGTATTTATTTCAATGTATTTCCTTTTCCGTGCATTGTTTAAAAACAATCCTTACTAATATTATAAATGCGAAAGTAACTCTGTCTGTCTGTCTGTCTGTCTTTCTGTCTGTCTGTCTGTCTTTCTGTCTGTCTGTCTGTCTCTTCTTCACGCCTAAACCACTGAACCGATTTGAATGAAATTTGGTACAGATATAGTCTGGGACCCGAGAAAGGACATAGGATAGTTTTCATCCCGGAAATCCCCCGGGAACGGAAATTATTACTCCACGCGGACAAAGTCGCGGGCAAAATCTAGTATAAAATAAATATAAAACCCGGGTATTTAATAATTATGTACTACACTACTACTCACACTCTATGCACGTCATAATTCCCGGCTTTCTAAGTTTTGATACTTGACTTTTCCCGTGTGTTGTAGAACAAACATCAGAGAAGCCATTTTGTAATTTTTCTTTATATTTTGTCAATTAAATGGAAAATCTTAATTTAATCACACTTCCCGGTACGGGAATCGAACCCAGGATCATCAGCAACATAAGCAGCAGTTCCATTCGTGAGTCCAAGACCAAATGCGTAATTATAGGTCGATTACACCTGCCGAGTAGAGTGGCGAGACAGTGCCTTCGGCCGAGTACTCGGTATTTGTAAACACTTTGCCGAGTACTCGGCCGAGCGCTCGGCCTAACAACCGACCGAGACAGTCACTCGGACCCATTTCTAAGTACCCACCTCCCCGCTTCCCCGCACTGTCTCGCTCGGTCACTCGGTGAATCAAACAGCACTCGGCCACCACTCTCCACTCGGAATAAACGATTTCCGATCCATGTTAGCCTCAGTTGTCCTTGAACTTCTTCTAATAACTGAACTGTCTCGCCACAATATCGAAAATACGTGTGAACAGTTACTCGGCTACGGCACTGTCTCGTCCGAGTTACATTTTACTGTCTCGCCACTCTACTCGGTAGGTGTAATCAAGCCATTAGTGAACGATAAGCAGTAATCATGATTTTATAAGGATGTAGCATGAGGAGCTGGTCTTCCTAACGTTGGTATATTATACTTGTCAAGTTTGCCTGTACAGATAAACTGCACAGATAAATCTGAGCGCGTACAGGACTAAACGGTTTCCATACTATTAAGCTCGAGTTTAACTGGCAGGTAGACTTGTCAGGTTATTAACGCGTATGGTGGCTTTTAGGGTTTAGAATTCGATTGTTTTTATATTTAGATAAAAAAGGAAAAAAAGAAGAGGTTTCCTTTATTCTGCAGTTGGACATAATAGGCCGCTATAGATAGATTTTAAAGAGATTTGTACATTTAAAAAAAAATCTAAAACTTTTTACACTGCCAAAAAGCCGCACCAAAGTGCCGAAAAAAAATGCACACAGGTCATTGTACCACCAAATCAGTAAAACCGCAACAAATGAAAACAATAAATACCAATAAAAGACATAATAAATAAATTGCCACATAGTACGTAACAGATAAGTAGGTACGTGACTTTGAAACCGCTCCGAGATCGTCTCAAAATCAGAAAGCGCACAACTTACACCGGCTGCTTACCTTTACCATGACACTTCAAATCCAGTTCAAGAGCATCGACGCATTTCTTTCTACGTCATCCATTGCGTCGTTAACAAGAACGGTCAAAGAGAAAGTTAGAACTAAAAGCGTAATGTAAAGGTAAGAGGACTAAACTACCAATAAGGTTACGAAGACAGTCGTGTCTCAGTCCCGGCGAAACATTGCAATGTGGGTCACTGCCGCACATATAACGGCTTGCGCTCAATGCCCGCCCGCGTAACGTTACGTGTGGGAAATTATTTGAATTTGGAACAGAGCATTTTTTTTCTGCTTTTATCAGGCTGCAGTGTTGCCATTGTTCTTTTATGTTTTTTTACTGGTCTAGTTGTGGCGATCGCATTGAATGGTTACCGTTAGGTCGTGGGGTTAATTAGGTAGTTAGATATTTGCATTATGGTATTGTTTGTGGTAGAAAGTAGATTGTTTTGCTTGTTGAGTTGAAGATGAGTTTCTAGGTTGTAGAGATTGGATGTTAAAGGTAAATGTATTACATTATCAATAATTATAATAATACGTGAAGAGTAAACTGAAGTAATAGGTACTAGTAGGTACCTCTTTTAGAAAAAAATGGTGAATGGAGGAGGATGATATTTGCCACCGTCAAAGAAAGAAATGCACAAAACTGAAGAAATTGTCCATTGATGGCCTCATTAGTACTTAGACAATTAGACAAAACAAATCGACCTAAAAAATATATTATAAAAATCTCTGACTGTGTATTATTGTTGAATTATCTGTATCTGAAAACCTTATGATTCTTCAAAGAAACCTCCACCTTTTGTAATAAATAACGTTGATTTATCAAAAATAATGATCAACTTAGTTAACATTTCCCCAGATTTCCTTACAACGCCCAATTCACAAATTACCACATAATACTTTCCTTCCATGAAAAAGCACTCACATTCGGAGTAGACGAACGCTTAAAACATTAGTCATATCACGAACGGTTCAAACACAGCACAATATAAAAGTGATACAGAAGTCTAACCCCGAGATAAATAAACATTGTTTGCTTAGCAAATGGGTAAGCAATATCATTGTCTCTGTCACACTAATATCAAACTATGGGTGGTAGATAAAGATGAGACATAGTTAGCCCAAAATAAGCGCCAAGTAATGCTTACAATCGTTTTACCACCCTTTGAAGAGGTCTGAAAACAGTTTGAATGTTGAATGACAGAATAGACATGGAAGAAAAAAAGGTGCTCCGATTTCTGGCAGTGATCTAAAGAGACCCTGGCTAAATAGACCCTCGCTTCGAGGAAGATCCCCGCATTATCTTTAACTAAGCTTGGCTTAAATTCTGATCTACATTCCTAGCTCCAATCTATTGTCAGCCACAAAGAAAAGGTACCATCCACAGTTAGACCAAAATAAGTAAACGTTGTTCAGCAATTCCGTTTAGCAATTTTACTGTCATTATCTTACAATTGACAAACTACAATGTCGAGACAGAGACGGAGGATGCTAAGCCAAAGTAAGTGCTAGTGACGTATATCTTGGCCGAATATCCAAGAACAGTACAAAATAGTCCTTCTGTTTCTATTTACGTGTCTATGCTCGATTACTCGTTCCGTCGACTTAACGGTATTCTATCAATAAGCACCCACTAAGTCTGTGCAAACTTTCCCTGGTTTCAGGTCTATGCTTATACACTACGATTATGAGTCTTGATCCTATGAATAACCGATGACGTCATCGAGATCACTATCATCTTTTGGCGTCGTTATTACACTACTTTACAAATGAGTACTGACATTTGGCATGCCTAATTATTTATTGTCATTGCAGCAATACAGTGGCTAATAGACCATGAAGTAATTTAGGTAGTGAAACATGCGAACCATTTATTTGCTTGGCACTTTTAGTAGGTGTTTAATCTTATTTAGTTATTTGGATACCGTATATCAACTTTTTTTTTACTAAGACCTTATGTGCTTCCAAACTCGATAACTTTTTATTTGTTAGCCTGTTCTGTCCCACTCCTGGGGAAAGGCCTCCCTCCATTTTTTCCATCGTTCGCGATATTTTGCTTCTTCCTTCCAATTGGGCAAAAATGCGTTCAGTTCGTCCCGTCATCTCCTCTGTGGTCTGTCGCGAATCCGCCACGCCCTAATTTTCCCCCTAACTATTATAATTCATAATCAACTCATTAGAACAAATGGTTTCTAGAAAAGCATTTAGAAATAGCAAGTATCAAGATTACCCAGTCCTCGTATACCAAGTGCATAGTGCTAGGTCGGTGCAGCTTTCACTGCAGCGACAACCTACTGTGCTAGCGCTGCCATTCATCTTGATCATTAAAATGATTTGAAAACTTCAGTGGCCACGTCAATGTCGAGGTTGAAAATTCTATTGAAAAAATTATGAGAGATGCATTTTCTTTAATAACTATAATAATAATTATTCTAATTTTTGGTTTTACAATTCCGTTCTGACTTTTAAGATTTTTGACTTTTTAAGTAGATACTTCGATCTCGATTGAACCTAACAAAGTTTTTTGCAGAACAGAATCGATTGGCATCAACTTTTTATATATCTACTATCGACCCGTCCCGGCTTCGCACGGGTGTTACAAATATATAAAAATCCCGGCTTTTCTGTATTATATTATGCATGTATTAAACATACTTATAAACCTTCCTTAAGAATCACTCTATCTATTAAAAGAAACCGCATCAAAATCCGTTGCGAAGTTTTAAAGATCTAAGCATACATAATATGGACAGACGGCGGATAGCGACTTTGTTTTATACTATGTAGTGATAAAGTTTGAAAGTTTCAATTAAAAGTTCCTCCGAGTCTTTCCTCCCTGTAGGTATGTTTTATCCTTTGCTTTTTCGAGATGATGCATGCTATTTTACTACAAGCTGGGAGCTCATACTCTTTGCAGCCAGTTTGTTCTATTATTGCGATTCCAGAAAATATCAAAATTAGCTGATTGTGAAAATTGGATAAACAACTATAAAGATCCTATTCTAGACACTATACTACATACAAAATTAAAACGACGTCTGTTCCTTTAAGTTTTCAACTAGTTCGTTCTTTAGAATACTTTAATAATTCGTGACATACAGCGCTATCTATCGACAGTCACCAGAAACAAAAGTCAAGCTAAATTTTTATACAAGTCACCAGTTGAGTACCATTGCATGATCGCACAGTAGATTTTCGATATATTTAGAAACGAACATTTGGACTTCTGTTCTACCAAGATAATTTATAACTTGGGGCTAATAATCTTTTTTAAAACTGTTATGAATTCATGAACCCAATTTAGAAAAAGTTTAACTCAATCAGTCAGTCATCACCAAATATAGCCAAATTAACTGCTCCAAAAACCGCCCAATTAGCAACAACCAAAAGGTATGAACCTCATCGCCATCCAATTAAGAAGATTACATATTAATTAACTTCCAGATAATTACAATGTAACCTACACTAAGTTCCGTAATAGTTTCCTAGCATTACGGCCGTGAAATAAGCTAAAAAAAAAGATTAATTTCCTTCACTTTATAAAAGAATTTTTCCGGCCATGTAATATTACCGTATAAGTTTAAAGCTGCTTTCCGGACGCGTAACTGGCATTGGCATTGCGTGCGTAAACGCAACTCTAACACAACGGTAATCCCCTCACACACATGCAAGATTAAATGTACATTGTCTTGTCATGATTCTCACGCACACTATTGCGAAATTGCGTAGTAAAGAGTTGCATCGTTGTTCGGATACACACACTGACAGTATACTCTATAAAATATAGCACACAGAGACACAGTGTCTCTCTGTATTCTTGTTTGCGTGTGTGAGTAAAGAAAGGTGTATCGCTAGGTGAAATGGGCACAGACATCTTAACATTTGACGGCTCAGTTAAAACGGAACAAGCAATTAAATATAACTATTAACTACACGATTTCATACGTTTTTTTATTGATATTGTTTTAACGTTGGCAGTATTTTTTATGATTTATACTAATTAACCGTAGCTATAGCGAAATAGAAATACAAATATAATAATAATAATTAGTTTGCTTTAGGTAAAAAATCTGAAGTCTGGTTTGTTCCTGATTCCCTAAATAAGTAACGATAACTAATCCGCACCTGTGAGTCGTGGCGCTATCTTCTTATTCTTTATAAATCTGACTACGATACGATATTACTTTTTCTTTATTTCCGCTGGTAATTTTAGAAAATTACACATTTTGACAATTAATAGAAACGTTAATTCTTTAATTTTATCAAACTCCAAGTAGTTACTAAGTAATTCGAAAATACAGAAGCACGGAGCACCGCATGCTTAGTCGCACTAACAATCATGGATCACGAGGCAAGTCACCAGGGGCCCTAGTCTGCTATTACAATCGTGTCTCAATGGCCAGTCATCGGCCGGATAATTGACAACATTGACAGTTTTTTTATGGGAAATGTGTCAAAAGTTTGAAGTTACGCGTCAAAAATCAATCATTGAGACACGATTGTAATAGCAGACTAGGGCCCCTGGACTTGTAGGTCCCCTTTGTATATGAGATCACGGTGCAGTGGTCGTTGGTAAGTTTTCACACACCTGAATGATTGAAGGTAGAAGGAAGCAGACCATTTTCCTGCTATAAGAGGTAAAGATGAGGTTTTTTTTTTTTTGAACTGAAAGCGCAGGGAAAAGGGATTACTAATTTGGTATAACCGTATGAGTATGCGAGGAGTTACCCTAGTTTTCTATTTTATAAAACACATGGGTAATTCGATTCAAAAGGGAACAGCAAACATAATAATTATGTTGTTTCATAAATGTATTACTTACGTACTGAGAGTTAGCTTCCTGGTTGCAGGCTTGAGGCTTGGGTTCTGGATTTAATTTTCTCTGGGGAAAATCCTTTATGTATCCTGGCTATTACCGAAAATTTCTTAATAAACTCTCATAAATAAATTCTTTACATTAAATTGTTCATTTTCTCCAACAATCCTGCTCACTTAATAGCCTAAATATTAATTCAGATGCTTGTTACTTAATATTACCGTATTTAACGGTGTTCTGACATTTGAGCGCGTGTGTGCTACTTTAAGATGATCAGTAAGAACGTAATATTTATAATATTGAGAGATTATTTGGCAAAACGACCAGTGAGTGTAAGTGTCATGCCAAGGAGGTCCGATTACGACTGAGCATGGGTTCACGTGCCAGGCTAATCATCATAAGAGTCAGACTGAGTCAATCCACTGACAGACGTGGACGGTATAGACGACGTTTTCGTGGAAGCATATCGACATCGCAGCGAAACACGACGCCGTCATTTCGTGTGCAATAATTTCGAATTTGTTTATAGCTTCTTTTTATTAGTTTATTTGTGTATTTTTTTTTCTATGGGCCTCAGTTGCCTGACAATAAAGGTTTATTATTATTATTATAGGGACTCTCTCAGCGTCACTTAGTCTGATTTTTGGCGCAGATCGTAGTTCCACCTGACTGGAAGGTGTCTCATACTACACATGTTGAATGATGTTACAGTAGAATACGCGTACTCCTACAGTTATAGGTTCTGTGACAGATGTGACACAGCCTCTGAGCTACTAGTGAGCTTCAAAGAGAAGGAGTCAGCACAGGAAGGGGCCCAACAGGGTCAACGCCTGCCGGGGTTGCGGAATGTTTATAATAGTTACCGTGACCCTGGAACATGAAGGGCAATCGAAGGAACATGAGTGGGTTTTAGTCAGTAAGAGTCTGACACGCCCTCCCGCCGCACCCAGGACGGGAGCAGTCATTGGATGATTTCCCACTCCCCAAAAAAAAAAGCAAGCTACTAGTGAGCTGAAGATGATGATGAAGACGTACGATCAAAGACTTCGCTTCTTTTTGACAGCGAGTTCATCAGGACAGTCAAATACGGTACGTAATTCGATTTTAAAACTGTTAGATTTAGGTCCTGCCTTCAAGATATCATCATTTCTACGACCATGGATTTCTCTTAACTAGATTCGCACCACATTCGACACCCTTCTCCACAGTGCCATATACGTCAAAAGGAAAAGAAAGATCTAGAAGATTGTACGTATTACGGAGAAAAATAAGAAGAGAGGAGACCTTTATTAAACGAATTAAACGAATTTATTTTGTAAATAGGTAAAAAATTACACTTTTACACGTCATTTTTTTTTATTTTAATCGAACGATGGAGCCGGTGTTTCCTAGCTGGACTAGGTACTCTAAGAAAAAAAAACCGAAACAAACTCAGAGGTCAAAGTATCTTTTGAAGTCCATATAATTTTGTATTGGTCAAATTATGCGAGGACCATGAAGGTAATAACTGAAGTGATCTCTTGATGAGAGAAGCACACAGATTTGAGTGAACCTGTCCAAACAGTGCAAGCATTTGTCAAAAGTCGTTAGCTCAACTGAAAAAACGTAAGAAGCTCAACGTCTTGACGAACAATACCAAAGTAAGGACATTCGGGTAGGCCGCATTAAGTACTCAAACCGTCAGTTATTATATTATAAAACATACTAGAACTATTTAGAAATAAGAATCGACATAGCGAGAGAGAAGTATGCTAAACAAAATAAGTACTTATCAAATTGGTCATAGCGTGACATAATTAAATATAAACTAGGCACAAGAACAGCTATATAATTTGTTGTTCATTCAAAAGAGGTCAATGTTCTATAGTGGGTGTTTATTATTGACAGTGACCAGATATTGTTATCTCGACATTATGCAACCGAGTTTCTAGACTTTGTAGTTGTTGTTTCGAAAGCTAGATAAATAAAGGGGCAGTAGCTATTTGTTGTGAGTTTACTATCCATCTATAATTACTAATATTATGAGGTGAAGTTAGTGACATTGAGTGTGGGGAGGTAATCTCTGGATGTACTGAAAGAACTTTGTTTTTTTTTACCAATAACTAGTAATGCTATTTGTGAGTGTCTTAAGCTATATAATATTATTGAATGTAATTAAATATTGGATTATATTTTTATTGGATATAAAAATTGGATTGAAGCAGTAACCAAAGGCCTAAGATAATACAGGCAAAACTGCGATGATCAGCTAGTGCCGATGAGATTTTTGTATTTATTTCTAAGATAAAAAATTTGAAACTGCCTTGAAAAAAACTCTTCCTGCATAAAGATAGGCAGATAAAAGAAGATAAGTAAAGTCGTTATACCGCTACGACCCATGGAAGCAGAGTAGTACCCAAAAACACAAGAAAATCCACACTTAACAGCTAGTAAAACAATAAACTCGAAAGGCTAAACCAATCAATATAAAACAAGATCACAAGCTGAAAAGTCCATAAAAAGTTGACACTGAATCTGCCTCATTAGCAATTAAAATGGCGTCATTATCATCCATTTAAACTAACGCAATTGGACACAAACTTGCGTCAGATTTAAGGGCAATCTTGTCACGCTTTTTAACAGTGAAAGGGCTTCGGTCTGGAGAATTCGATGGTGTGATTGGGGGCAAGAAGAAATTTTTCAAATTTTGGCTTGAATTGTTATTGAAGTAAGTGATTTTGAAGATCAATACTGATTGGTATGTAAATTTGAGAGGATTAAGCGAAATTGATTTTATTTCTTGTGAGTTGTGATGGCTCAGTTGTTAAGTTGATCTTTCTATTAGATTAGACCATTTAAGAGGAACTTTGGAATGTCATTTACGAGAACAAAAATTAATCTTGTTGCGGCTTGGAAATGGGGCAAGAACCAATGTGACTTTTTTAAATTCATCTAGCTAGTACATTACTAGCATCTATTTCCTCAAAAAACACGTAAAGCCGTTTACCCCAGCTATGATAACAGATCTTTGACAGTTAATACTGGTGATCAAAAGCCAGAAAGTCTAACAATCACTCTAACCAAGGGGACAGATTTAAGTTCAATCTTGTCACGCTTCTTAACAGTGAAAGAGCTTCGTCTGGTGCACGATGTTGTGATTGTGGATTGAATTCAATGCTGATTGGCTATGAAGTTATGGCTATTATAGTTTGGAGAAGGTGTTTGAGAGAAGATTTTATCTGTGTGGTAAATAAGAGGTGACCCAGTAGGTTAGGTTATGGAAATTGGGCAAGTAGCATTGTGACTTTTTCTAAGTTTATCCAGAACATCAATGTCATCTCGCAAAGCACGTTAAGAAATAGGCCCTGGTTGTCATTTACTGATCTCTGACAGTCGTTACGGGTAGTCAGAAGCCAAAAAGTCTAACAGGGCCGCGCTTTTTAATAGTGTAAAAGCTATGTCTGGAGAATTCTATGGCGTGAATGAGTGCGAAAAGAATCTTTTTGGTTTAAATTGTCATGGTAGGCAGTTAGTGATTTTAAAGATCTTTTGATGTTGATTGGTTGGGAATGTGAGGAGGCAGATGTAGATTGTTGTTTGTAAAAGATGATTAGGCAAATTTTGATGTGAGACAATACTTTTTAACAAGTTTAATACCGTTCTGTAAGTCCAGGGGTTGTGCTTGGATCGATATAATGTGTATAAATAAACGTCATTTAGAAGTGCTTACGTAAATAAACATAACTTTTCTCAGATCGGCTAACAATATTAATGTCACAGTCGTACTGTGGTCGTACTGCTTTTAATCTAAGTTCTATAAAAAGACGGAGAATAACCAAAGTAGTGACGTGCTAAGTAAAGTTTATTTCTCTCGGACTAAGACCAAAATAAATAACCGGTACTTGGTAAGTCAGTAAGTACCTAAGTAATATTACTGTCACATGACACAATAGAGTATGCGCATAACAGTATTTATCTTGACTAAGAATCTTCATCATGTAGAAAAGTAAGACCTGAAATCAATCAGCTTCTTAGAGTATCAGCACAGACAATGTTAATAATAATGAGAAAATAATTCCTTAAGTATGTCTCATTTCTTCTCTAAAAGAGCACATACACCCTAATACCAACAAAGTACCATTAAACAATTAAATAACCCCACTAAGCCAGCAAAATCTCTAAAACAGAACCTCAACAAACAATTACCGCAAACCGGACTCGAACCTCCATTCACAGCTACGAACGTTGCACAAGTAAACAATTCTTACATAAAGCGTGACCCAGAACTTGAGAGAAAGGTCTAGTACACCTCCCCTCCTTGCTTCACCGCCGTTCCCCTCTTGAGTGCAACAAAGCATTTTGCATCTCAATTTTATGACACTGCGCACAACAAGATCTATTATGAATATAGAGTTGTTTGGTCGCTGTGTTGTAGGTTTTGGTTATGTGTTTCTTGGCGAATTCTACATATATATAAGACCTAGGCTTTTTTTCTGTAATAAAAATTTGCTAGATATTCAAAAATCGTTTAAACTTACAGGCAATTTAAGTAGGTACTTCAGTATTCTTCTCTTTCAGAGTATTTTTTCTCTTGATTTTCTAAGGGTCTGCAATGGACTTAGTTTGTTTTTTTATAGAAAATTGAAGTTTTATAAAAAAACACAACTGTATCGGTCAACTCGAAATTTTATCCATTACCTTTGAAGACCCATGTCCACCCACCCTCTTCCTTCGTGTAGGTACTAATATTAATAGCAGAGTATAGAACTACACGAAAAGCTTACGTGGCCTATCAGAATCAGAATCTTACCCTAATAACCCCATATTTTCTATTGGTTCTCCGAAACGATACCCGTTCTAACGACTAAAACAATCAGCTTCTACACCCAGCCAATTTTTCATTCCATTTCTTTTTCTGCTTCCCAGAAAACACACCAAAACGATCCTAGTCATACCACCTCAACTCGCACTGTATGTGAAAGCTGAAGTAGGGCCAGGCCAGCTTTCGCTTCATGGGCCGGTAGCCCTGCACGCGCCTGCCGCGTGCGCCCGCGCAAACCGCCATCTTGGCCCTATTGCAATTAGATGGCGGTTATTATACTTTAAACGGCCATTTTATTTTGTGAGAAGTATTTAGATTTTTTTTTTTTATTTTAGTTTACAGTTCTGTTTATATCCATACTTTCTATACTATATATTATCCGCACTACCGTACTAATATTATAAATGCGAAAGTAACTCTGTCTGTCTGTCTGTCTCTTCTTCACGCCTAAACCACTGAACCGATTTGAATGAAATTTAGTACAGATATAGTCTGGGACCCGAGAAAGGACATAGGATAGTTTTCATCCCGGTAATCCTCCGGGAACGGAATGTATAATTCTACGCGGACGAAGTCGCGCGCAAAAGCTAGTTTATTATAATATAAGCATTGATGTTGATGTGGATAGAGAAAGACAAGGGAATCAGTCTTCAAGTCAGGGGGTCAAGCAATACCCTATAAATCAAGATCCCCATAGATGGGGAGTCGGGCCATAAGTCATTTTACGATTCAATTAAAGAATATCAGCGAACAACTTAGGGGGAGGGGGTGGATATTTGGAAGGTAAGTATTTGGGTAACACACTTTCATCCCTACTTCTAAAGGTGGTCTACTCCAGAAGGTGTACACCTGCAAAGCACCTACTTGGATGACATTATTCTTTCATGATTCATCATAGGGATCTAGCAGAAAGTAGAGTAGGTACCTACTGTGTACCTCTTAGGTAAGTTCGGTTATGTAAGTAAGTATTAGTACAAATATTTTTTTCATACAATGAACATTTTGATCGTACATTGGACGTTTTTAGGTAGCTAGGCGGGCCTCATGCCTCATCTTTCAATAGTCGTATAATAAAATCTAAGTACAGCAAATTGAGGAGTGGATTAAGATGACCGTACCGTAATCGAACAAGGTATCAATAGTAAATAAATACTTTCAAGCGCTACTTGCTTAGTGCTTACCAGTATTAGATTGAAGATTTTTATTTTGAATACAGCGTCATCTATAAAAATACATTGGTATTACAACTAGCCCGAGTATTCTCCATAGATCTGAGGTACGCCATCTATAAGTACAAGGCAAAACTATTTATAAAGTTGTTAATTCTCAATATAAAACATATTTCTCTAAATTCTACAAAATTATTTAAAACATATTTTAATTAATGAAAAAAACTGTTTTACACAGTAACAATAAATTTTGTCGATAAAAATAATATTTCTCTATACACACAATTTGCAAGCAAAATTATTTTTTTGGCAATATGAAAATGCAGTAGCCAAATTTTTTAGTCTTGCCACACAAACCAGGTCAAGGAAGTGCAGCAGAAAAACTATTCGCCAATTTTTTTGTTATTTTTTAAGAAATGCAATTATTGTGTATTGTTTCTTTAATATTTTGTTGAAATAAGATCGGGATAATGTAGCACGGACATCGTAATGATTGGAGGCAGTGCGAGTGGTTGTTACAGGACAGAAGAAAAGTAGGTGGTGTGACAGCTAAAGAATACCGCATAGAAGATTTTAGCTGAAAAATGGTTAATTTTGCCAAAATTCGACCTTTTATTTATACAGTATGACTATTAATCGCATAAAAGTGGCGTTTCCGTGGATTGCCTTTGCGATTTATGTCGAAAATAATCGTCATAACATTTGACCCAGTTACAGTGCCGTGTGCGTTGACCTATGGATGTGAATGCGGACTAAAGCACGATGTTATTTTTAGGATACAGCTTTGCAGATAATTAAATATTTATAGATGCCGTTGGTGATATCCAATTGTGTGATAAATTATAGACGAAAATATCTGTGACCTTTTGCACTTTGAATACTGGTGAGTTTTCTTTGTTTTACCTAATTTTTAAATTTCGATTATTGATGTTCTTTTTTTTAATTGTAGCTTTTGCATGTTATTGAAAGAAACAATGTGTGCCAGCTTGCTGTATTAACAGCTGCAATTAAAATATGTAACTGGATATGTTTTTTAATCAGTTACATACAAAATCAAATGAATATTAATGTTTTTATGTAACTTTATTTACACACATGTGCTAATGATGTAGTGTTGATATTTTTAATTCATGAATACAATTTGTAAGCTGCTTTCAAAAGAAAAACTACAATGATGAATTAAACAGTCAATGTGTTAACCTGAATACTCTTTCAGGTCCAACAGTTGTTCAAATAAACACTATGGATGGAAGTTTTATAACTCCTGGGAAAACAAAACAAAGTACAGAAATACAGAAAACGAAAACACTATATAGATACAAGATACAACTTCCTCTGAAGGGATCAATTTAATCATAGAGTTTTTATTTATAAACATATTCCAATTCCTCTTTGATTGAATAATAAAATTAATATATTGAAAAGACAATTCAGGTTGTGATTTCATAATATAATACACAACTGATGAAAATAAGGGAGATTAAAACAATAAAAAAAAAATTAGCAAGCATATCATCTTTGTAGCTAAACTGACAGGCTGTATGTTTTATACCTGTAGCCAAAAATTACCGCCAAAAATGGATTCCAAATTCAAATCTCATTAGATTTTCCTATTATAACTTAAAATGGTTACTTAATGTAATAATAATAAAAAAACAAGACAATATGGTGTTTATTTGACTGAATCGCAATAAGGGTGGGATTGGGTGTAATGCCCTAAGGCCGTGGTGACACTCGGCAGTGATGAAGAAGCAAAATGTTCGCACTCTATCATTGATTGTGTGCACATTTACATATTTACTGGTCGGTGCCGCTGTGTTTGACGCATTGGAGTCAACAACTGAGAGAAATAGATTTGAAGTATTGCAAGGTTGGTATCTGAATAATTGTTCTTTCTTTTTACACAGAAAGATTTATTTGTGTTGCCTGAAATATGACGTTTTACAGATCCTTAACACATACTCCTTTATTACTAGCAGTTACTTTTTCATTCACTTGACTTTTCCTGCAATTTCTGCATATTTTCATGCATAATTTCATCACTATCAATTCAGTTGCATAATTTGAAAAGCTTAACAGACCTTGTGTGCAGAATACACCTTTGCATTTTGCAATAATATCAGTGTACCTTTGCAATTAGTTACAATAAAGTCAGTGTAACCATTGATTGCATGTCAAGAAAAATGTAAGACAAGTACATCTATCTCCAGATGGCTACCAAAGCCTAGATATTACACCATCTAGAAAAAAACCATCCCAGGAGCCCACATTATCTTCTAGCAAGAAGTTTGAAATATGACAGGTTAAAATTGATGACAAAATGCAGTTTTAATTGATAGAACTCCTATGAAATCTATAGGTCACCTAAAAATGTGCATTCAATTTAAAGGTAATTCACCGGGTGGACAGTTCAACAGCTTATATTAGATTAGCTTTTGCCCGCGACTTCGTCCGCGTGGAATAATATTTCCCGTTCTCGGGGGATTTCTGAGATGAAAACTATCCTATGCAATGACGTATTATATATAGACACGTTATGAACTAACATCGCGGCACTTAAAAACGGCGAAAATACGATCGAATACTTATACGCGTGAAGAAAGGGAAAGAAAATATGACACCGTACGGCAGGATGCCTGTTGTTAGAGAGAGATAAATATACATCTTCAGTTACGTCACAGGAGAAGTAATAGTTATATTGCATGCTCATTGGTCGAGCGCATGAGTGACGTAGCTATTAGAGGCATATGGGGAAAAAAGGACATTCGATTTTCTGGAGTTAATAAAATAGTTAATTTGATTTAATATCGTATTACCTACTTTACGAATAAATGAACAAAAAAATATTATTTTTAAAATTTTAATGCTGTAGTAATTGTTACATATTAAATTAAAAAATAAAACAAAATATCTTTATAAACTTATAGAAAACCTTTATTTAATCATGTAAAAAACGTTAACACAACATAGGCAATTGAACAATATGCGGTAATCGAAGTCATAATTATTATTATATTATTGACTTATGTTGCAAATACATACTTTTTAAATTCCTTTAAACAAACTTAATTTATTCCTTTTTTGCCTCTTATAATTTGATTCAATTTGATTCTTATAAATTCTATCAACAAAAAAAACACTAGTGTAATAGTGTCCAAACCTCCCCTAACGGCACGTGACTACTGACTGCATGCGCCGGCCGGCCGCCATTAGACGTCGGAGTAGAACAAAATAAAACAAAAATATTGTAGTTTTGTGAACCTAAGCATGAAATGACACATTTTTGTCTTTAGCTTTTGGGGTATAAATTGTACATCGTCTGAAAACACACGACGGCATGTTTTCTTTATGTTTTGCACAGGTTTACACACACGATATAAATTGAAAACAAACGTAGCGTCGCGTCGGGCAAGAGGTCGGTGCGTAACTAAGCGCGATGTGGCCAATTGGCTTCATTTCGTGTTGTCATTTTTGAGTGCGGACAACGTATCTATAGTTTTATACATCATTGATCCTATGTCCTTTCTCGGGGCCCAGACTATATCTGTACCAAATTTCATTCAAATCGGTTTAGTGGTTTAGGCGTGAAGAAGATACAGACAGGCAGACACAGGCTGACTTTCGCATTTATAATATTAGTACAGAAGTACGAATTTAATTGAAAGCAAAGTACTACTTACAATATGGATTGATTGCTCACCTCACTCTTATTTCACCTAATTCATTTTCTCCATTTCATTTTATTGAGTTAGATTTTCACATAATAGCACCGTCATCACTTTTCCTTTGACATAGGTACATACCTTCTTTTGTTTTACATAAACAATTGCAAATCAAATGTTTATGTGATTGAACTTATGTCATTTTATTTTGTGTTTTTCTTGCCAGCATTTTATTGAATGCCCTTTCATAATGTAGGTTTTATGTGCCTATTTTCTTCTAATTTAATAAACAGTACAACAAGAGTACAACAGTATCTAGTTTTTCTAATGTTTCTTTTCTGGTTACCAAGGCAACCAAGCTTACTCCAATTGGCTGTTTCATACCATAAACAAATCACTCCAGTAATATAATTTGGGCCCTGAAAAGTTGATTATTATATTTTTTTTGTAGCTTTGAGTTTAAATAATAATTAGTCAACTGATGCTTGTAACTTCCTTTAATTTTTTTTTAAAGCCATGGTCTTTTATCGCAGCTGTGACGCTCTTGTTATGGCAGTCAGAATACCTGCTTCTGCTTTGTTAAGCGACTATCGGTCCATAGGAGCCTTTTTGGCCTGTCTTAACTTGCCATGTTAGTCTTTGGTGTAGGTACGGAATACAATAGAATAAGCACAAGAATAACAAATACATAGGTTACAAAACATCACGCTATGTCCGTGGCAGTGGAGCAGTAACTAACAAATTAATAGGCGAGACGACAAAAAAAAGTAATTAGTCCGTCAGATAGATTATCAAAAAATTTTGGACACATATTTTTTCTTTTTTCTCGTAAAGAAGAATGTCGAAGATACAGTGCGTTTAAGTTGCGCATGACGTCACGATCAGATACATATTTTGCAGGACGGTGACGTCAAAAGCCCCCACTCCGAAACTTTGTTGTTCTTTATCTTTGTATTTTTTTATTAATTTGATCAAGCAAAAAATACGTGTCCCGTATTTTTGGCCGATTTATCAGACGGACTAAACAGAATGCCTTTTTTTTAATGTTGTCGTCATCCCTATTCTACACAGGAGACAGATAATAACAAATGGTTTTTGACTCGCCTGTTGGACTCAGTTTAGTAACTGCTAAGCTAGAGGTCGTGGTTACAATTTCCATCCAGGGCAAATCGTTGTGTGACATGCTTGATTGTTTGTTCTTTGTCTAGGTGTAATTTAATAGGGCCTGTACTACGGTAAACAGTTGTCTGTTTACCGTAGTACAGGCCCTTTGTTTGGGAATAGATGGCCATGAGCTAGTTGTTCCAATATATTTAAATAAATAAATATTTATTTTTTACTTTACCAACAGCTATTGAGGGCATGATCATAAGGAAGTACAACATAACCGAGGAGGACTTCCGTGTTATGGAGACAGTAGTGCTGAAGTCGGAGCCCCACAAGGCTGGTCAGCAGTGGAAGTTTACCGGAGCATTCTACTATGCGACCACTGTGCTCACTACTATTGGTAAGTCTTATTATTTTCAATAATAATAATATTTTTTATTACATTGCATTTTTGTCAATCTTATTACACAAATTATAGTGAGTACTATATTTGTTCATTTTGTTATTAAAGTACTCCAATTATTTGTAAGCTACTACACACATCAAAAGTGTCTAGGGATATTTTATTTAAACCTAAATAACTAAAATTCTATTAACTTTTTGTTAAGACACCTACACTTTAAAATAAACCTTGTTTAATTGCCTATCTAATCTGATAATAAACTTTTAGATAAAGTTAAATTAAAAAAAAACTTAGAAGAAGAGGAAAAACTCAACAAAATTTCAATTTAACTTTTTTTTTGAAATTTCAAAACCTAAACAACAAAACAATTTTTTTTTTATAAAAATTGTTGAAAACTTAAAATTAATAATTCGTGGATCCACCTAAGACTCTCCTGACACATCTGGAGCGGTTCTGCATACTCAAAACAAGGGTGTCAATATCCTGTTGTGGAGTACTGTCCCAAATCCTGCTAAGATGCAAGAAAAGCTGGTTTTGATGCACAATATCAACAGGGAAATTCCTACGAGCTCTTCTCTGAAGCATATTCCAGGCATGCTCAATAGGATTTAAGTCAGGGGATTGTGCAGGCCGGTCTAAAGCTTGGATAACATGCTGTTGTAACCAACTTGTAACGATACGCGCCGTATGTGGACGGGCATTGTCGTGCATTAGCTGGAAATTTTGTCCCATTTGTGGGGCAAGATTACAGGCTCTAGCACCTCATCTCGGTATTTTCGAGCAGTCATATTGCCTTGTATCCAAACGAGGTCCGTTCTACCGCCGAGACGAATTCCTGCCCAAACCATAATCGTGCCACCTTAATATGCATGAACTTGTTGTGGGTGCTGCAGTCGATTCCAACGTCCAGGTTTTCTCCAAACGCGTACTCTTCGCGAATCAGGATGAAATCCAAACCTAGATTCATCAGTGAAAAGCACAAGTGACCATTGAGAATGGTTCCAGTTTTCGTGTGCAATAGCCCATTGTAATCTTCTTCCTCGATTACCTCTCCTTAGTGCTGATACCCAAAATGGCCTACGAGCACGTAGATTGACTTCATGCAGTCGCCTTCTCAAAGTTTGACCGCTTACCAGCAAACCATACTCTCTCTGTAGCCTTTGAACCAATTGCATCGCCGCTGCATTTAGTTGACTTCGTGCAGCATTTACTATGAATCGGTCCTGTACATGTGTTGTAATGCGTTGAGGTCCTCGGTGCCGTTCCACCACTTCCTCCGTGACACGATAACATGACCAAAGCCTGGATATAACGCTCTGACTGGTCTTCATGGCTTCAGAAACGGCAATTATGGGACAGTATTCCACAACAGGATATTGACACCCTTGTTTTGAGTATGCAGAACCGCTGCAGATGTGTCAGGAGAGTCTTAGGTGGATCCACGGAATATTAATTTTAAGTTTTCAAGAATTTTTATAAAAAAAAAATGTTGTTTTGTTTAAGTTTTGATGTTTCAAAAATAAAGTTAAGATTGAAATTTTGTTTGAGATTTTCCTCTTCTAAGTTTTTTTAAAATTTAACTTTATCTAAAAGTTTATTATCAGATTAAATAGTCTATTAAACAAGGTTTATTTTAATGTGTACATGTTTTAACAAAAAGTTAATAGAATTTTAGTAATTTATGTTTAATTGAAATATCCCTAGACACTTTTGATGTGTGTATTTACTAACTACTACTACTACTATTTGTGTTTGTATTTGTACTATTTGTATGTGTATTTGTTTGTATTTGTATTTGTTTATTTGTATTTGTTTATTTGTGTATTTGTACTATTTGTATACTGCTGTTTATTTATTGTCCAAAATCAAATAAAAAATAAAAATAAAATACGTTAAAAATTAATTAATTATTCTCAAAGGCCATTAGAAATTAGTTAAGGATGTTATTTAGAAGTAGGTAAAAATATTTTCAAGAACAGTCTAGGTTAATTCGTATGAATTAATGATTTATTTGCTAGAATGCAGATACACACTCCATTTGAAATGGTTTCACTGTGTTGACTTTTAAAAGTCGCAAATATATAAAATAGGTACATGCATGGTAAATACTCTAGATACATAAAGAAGAATGGGCAACAAACTCTTTACATATAGTTATGTAAAAAAGTATTTGTTTGGTGGTCTCTAAACTAGACCCGTTTTCGGTATTTTGCGGGTCAGCGTTGCTTTGGAAAATGGATAGAGTAATCAAAATTGTTAAAGGCTAGATATCTTATAAAAGTACTTCTCTAAAAAATTGCATAACTAAGTAATTATATTTGTAACACAGGCTACGGACACTCAACGCCGGCGACGATTGGCGGCAAACTGTTCACAATGTTCTACGCGATAGTCGGCATACCGCTGGGGCTGATCATGTTCCAGAGCATCGGTGAAAGAGTCAATCGGCTCAGTAGGTAAGTGGAATTCAATAAACATTCTGAAATACAAAGATGATGTGTTCTAATTTCAAACACATGAGACATTAACCATTGATCTCTTTTGCTTGATTTTTGGCTAATTATGTTGTAGGGTCTAACACAGACAAATAGTTTCTCTGAGACTCCTCGAGCTTCATTACTTTAGGGTTTTTTGCTACTGTTGAATTTGGCTTCCAGAAGGTGTATTGGTTGGGAATAGTGTGACGACATGTTGCAAAAAACTCGTGACTTCGTTCAACTTCATCATCTCCCTAGCCTTTTTCCCAACCGTGTTGGGGTCGGCTGCCAGCCTAACCGGATTCAGCTCGATACCGGTGTTTTACGTGGAGCGACTGCCTATCTGACCTCCACAACCCAGTAACTGGGCGACACGATACCTCTTGGTTAGACTGGTCTGAGTTTCTGACTAACCAGTAACGACTGTCAAAGTTCTACGAATGACACTGAATGATGATGATGAATGGCTTTACGTGCTTTCCGAGGCACGGGATGTCACAGATGTCTAAGATAAACTTTAGAAAGTACATAATTATGAATTGAAAAAGTCGCATTGGTACTTGCCCGGATTCGAACCCACAACCTCTTACACGAGAGGCGGGCGCCATATCCACTGGGCCATCACGACACTCCGTTCACTTCGTTCAACTTCATTAAGTTAAAAATAAGACTATTTCCTTGAGGTTTCAATTTACTTCAAGGATCCTTAATGAATTTCATCAAAATCGTATCGCGAAGGCAAATCGGAATTTGATGTTAATTTCGATTCCTAAGAAAAACTGTTTTGACTACAAAATGATCATACATTATAGTCCTTTTAAGTTGTGGAAACCTAAAAAATTGTAAGCATTAAAGCCTACATTTCTGTTCCAGTGTGATAATAAAGTCAATTAAACGCGCGATGAACTGCAAGCAGACAAGTGCGTCTGAGGTGGACCTCATATGTGTGGTCACCACGCTGTCCTCACTCACCATCGCTGGTGGCGCGGCCGCCTTCTCCAAGTTCGAGGGCTGGAGCTACTTCGACAGCGTGTATTACTGTTTTATCACATTGACTACTATCGGTAAGTTTCTCTTGACACAACGAGACTATATCCTCCAAGTTCGAGACCGCCTTTTCCAAGTTCGAGAACCGCTTTCTTCGAGTTCGAGGACCACCTTTTACAAGTTTAAGGACCACAGTCTCCAAGTTCGAGGACCACATCCTTTAACTTCGACGGCTACCTTTGGTAAGTTTCTTACTCATACGTTTCGGTGAGTGCGTCTGAGGTGGACCTCATATGTGTGGTCACCACGCTGTCCTCACTCACCATTGCTGGTGGCGCGGCCGCCTTCTCCAAGTTCGAGGGCTGGAGCTACTTTGACAGCGTGTATTACTGCTTTATCACATTGACTACTATTGGTAAGTTTCTCTTGTGTTTGCCCAAGTAGCACAAAACGGCATTAAAAGATGTCACAAAGAGGTAACATCGGTAACTTTAGCCCTTATGAAGAGTTATTACAGTACACTAGACCTGCAATAGGTGAATAGTGAGCTTTCACCTGAATAAGAACGTTATTATGCGTCACGGAGACTACACTGTAACGCTTACAGCGGTAATATAGGTAACAATTTCAGTATTATACAGCTTTAAGCAATTTAAAGGATTTTCGTGGACTTTAACAAAGCTACATTCTGAATTAAAGACCACAAGTGTACCCTTAGACCACTTGCATTTTAATAAGGAACACGTGGGTTACTATAGTGTTACCAGGTATTCTGTGGCTTTAAATAACAAAGATATAATGCCTATTGCTGCACACAGTGGAATTAAGTACTGTTAATCAGTTGTTACACGCCATCGTATAATAGCTCTTATAAAGCCCACATGTTGACTATGGGTGAACATATATAATACTAAGTTAAAGCAAACTGCTCTATATTAGCTCACATGTTACACATAAGCTCCGTGAGAGCTGAATACTTGTACTATCGTTGTCAATTAATCTGCTAGTGACGATAAATAAAACCTTGACAACTTCTTTATTCAGCGCCGATAGGATTGAAGGTGACGAAGGCGAGGAGGGGGGGATGTGACTCTGACTGTACTTAATATCGCGTGTAGGTACTTAAGTACCCCACTTTAATACTTAATAGGTACATGATTAACATACGCTAATCCAAAAAAAATATATAGGATGATGAGATGATGCCAAGGCTTTATCCGGGGATCTTTTAAAATTCCTGCAGAGTTTATCGGTTCACTGATGTACAGTTATTTGCATACATGTTACCTACTATCAAGCATTACATCAATCTGTAGCTGACTTGTGTAACACAAAAACCACTCCTAACAGCTCGTTACTGATTCATGTACCACGAGTGAACACTTAAACAGCTCACGTCGTTTGATTGTGGTTAATAAGGTTCACATTGCTTGTCTTCCATTTTTTAGTTTCTAATTTACATACACAATATAATAATAATTTGTTTTTGTTTAGTCAACGAAAATAACAACAGAATTTGAAGAGAAAGTTTAATGTTTTTATACGTAAACAACATATTGTCAAATTACAAAGGAAAAATAAAAAGACTTAATTTTTTATAATCATTTCATCAACCTATTTTATACTTTAATTTTCAAGTAAACAGTGATATTTTGAGAGCGCGTGAAAATTTTCATCTATAATTATATAGTATTTGACAATATACTCTCTTTCCCATTCGAATTTCATGAACATGGAGGAAAAACAAAGTTTTCTTATCGATTATATTTCCCACAAACATTTTACAAAATGGTTTCTCACAAAACATATCAAAATAATAAAGTAGTAGGGTGAAACTTATTCACAATTTTGTCACTTGTGAATTGTCAACTCCATAAAAGAATTACTATATCCTGGAGTGTATTTTGTGCTGAAATATAGGTAACAAGTAGTCTATTATCGTCGCACCCAGGACGGGAGCAGTCATTGGATGATTTCCCACTCACCTGCTAATCAGCCATTATTCAGCACTTGGGGCGTCTGTAACCTTTAATAACGCTCCAATAATGCTGATATAGTGCAACCAGCTACATTATTCAGCTAACAGCTGATTAATTTGTGCCCAAATTAGAATTATATCAGCAGAGGATGCGCTGCCTACGCTGTTATACAGCATGTATATGCAGCTAATGTGTTCACGGTGCACTGTGAAAATGCTGTTATAAAGCACTTTTGTGCTACTTGGGTGGTAACTAGACTATTATCCTCCAAGTTCGAGACCGCCTTTTCCAAGTTCGAGAACCGCTTTCTTCGAGTTCGAGGACCGCCTTTTACAAGTTTAAGGACCACAGTCTCCAAGTTCGAGAACCGCTTTCTCCAAGTTCCAAGTTCGAGGACCACCTCCTTTAAGTTCGACGGCTACCTTCGGTAAGTTTCTTACTTCCCATATATTTCGGTGAGTGCGTCAAAGGTGGACCTCATATGTGTGGTCACCACACTGTCCTCGATCACCATCGCTGGTGGCGCGGCCGCCTTCTCCAAGTTCGAGGGCTGGAGCTACCTCGACAGCGTGTACTACTGTTTTATCACATTGACTACTATCGGTGAGTTACTTACTTCTTATGTTTGGTAACTAGACTATTATCCTCCAAGTTCGAGACCGCCTTTTCCAAGTTCGAGAACCGCTTTCTTCAAGTTCGAGGACCGCCTTTTACAAGTTTAAGGACCACAGTCTCCAAGTTCGAGAACCGCTTTCTCCAAGTTCCAAGTTCGAGGACCACATCCTTTAAGTTCGGCGGCTACCTTTGGTAAGTTTCTTACTTCTCATATGTTTCGGTGGTTGCGTCTGAGGTGGACCTCATATGTGTAGACACCACGCTGTCCTCACTCACCATCGCTGGTGGCGCGGCCGCCTTCTTCAAGTTCGAGGGCTGGAGCTACTTTGATAGCGTGTATTACTGCTTTATCACATTGACTACTATCGGTAAGTTTCTCTTGTCATGTTTGGTAACGAGACTATATCCTCCAAGTTTGAGAACCGCTTTCTTCAAGTTCGAGGACCGCCTTTTGCAAATTTGAGGACTGCGTTCTCCAACCTTCTCTAAGTTCGTGGCTGGAGCTACTTGGCAGCGTGTACTACTGTTTTATCACATTTACTACTATCGGTGAGTTCTTCAGCGTTGTTACCGAAATATAGGCGGAGATAAAATAATAATAGTAAACACTATACACTATGCACATTAAATCAGAACACACGTAATGAACAAAATAGTAAAATGTAAATATTCAACAATCTCCGGGACTATAACTGTCGCTCGCTTTCGTGTCGTCAGAAAGTCAAAAATCAGTACTAATGTGTCAATTTGGCCAGCTGTACTTGCTAACTTGTTTTATATGTAAACTCCTCCTCCCCGGAGTTCCTCGCGGTTTCACCCACGTTACATTAGGTTTTTGGTTACTGCTTCGCTCACATGGGACAAAGCGTGATATTATATAACCTATGTTACTCGTGGACAATGTAGCTTTCGAATGGTGAAAGAATTTTTAAAATCGGTCCAGTAGTTTTTGAGCCTATTCATTACAAACAAACAAAGTTTTCCTCTTTGTAATATTAGTATAGAAAACACTTAATGATACTTAGTTTGATATTTATTCCGTACATTGTTGTTATGGTTTTGTTTGTTTTATGTCTGCACGCTTCGTCATTTGACGACGAATATTTTTGTGTTAAAGCTTAAGCGCCTGACTAATAAACACTGCATAAAGTTATGATAGGCTTATACGTCAAAAAATTTATGGTTACACAGGCTTTATTCATTGCATATGAATATATTTATGCCCTTACTAATAATCACTTTACACAGTGATTATTAGTAAGGGCATAAATCTCAAATAAGTGAACTATGTTCTTATGAGAAATAAAGATTCTTTAAACCTATAAAGCTTTATTAATAAGTGCGATATTAGTGTCTGTCAAACTATTCGTGCAGAAAAGAGATTAGAACATGCATACAGCCAAAGCGTGTTAAGGATTTTTTTTACTCTGCCTAATGCAAGTCGATAGAAATAACAAGATCACTAAGTTTATTTGTTACACGTAAACCACTTGGCAAGTATTTCTGTTTTCATTAGACTCTCTTCAATAATCAAATTTTAGAATCGTTATTCTTTAACCTTCCTCCTCTCATTCAGCACTATAGAATCGCCTCTGTTGCCGCTTCAAACGTGGCATACTAAAGGACAGTAAGTGCTGAAAGCTGTCTCTTTGAGGAGAAGAAAAAGAATCCGAGATCATCATCATCTTCCTAGCCTTTTCCCAACCGTATTGGGGTCGGCTGCCAGCCTAACCGGATTTAGCTGGATACCGGTGTTTTACGTGGAGCGACTGCCTATCTGACCTCCACAACCCAGTAACTGGGCGACCCGATACCTCTTGTTAAACTGGTCAGAGTTTCTGGCTAACCAGTAACGACTGTCAAAGTTCTACGAATGACAACCGGGACCAACGGCTTTACGTGCTTTCCGAGGCACGGGATGTCAGTGATGTCTAAGATAAACTTTAGAAAGTACATATGAATTGAAAAAGTCACATTGGTACTTGCCCGGATTCGAACCCACAACCTCTTACACACGAGGCGGACGCCTTATCCACTGAGCCATCACGACACTAAGACACACGACAAAAAGAATCCGAGACAAATTCATTTATTCGTACAATGTCCCCATCAGATTTCTGATAAACACTTAATACATGGTCAATCTTTCTCCCCAGGTTTCGGCGACATGGTAGCCCTCCAAAAGGACAACGCACTCAACCGCAAGCCGTCATATGTTATGTTCGCCCTGATCTTCATCCTATTCGGACTGGCCATCGTGGCGGCGTGCCTCAACTTGTTAGTCCTCCGCTTTGTCACCATGAACACTGAGGACGAGAAGAGGGACCAGGCTCAGGCTGAACAGGTAAATCATATGCCAAGGTTCTTCTAGACCCTGAAATAAAATTAAAAACTTACTGATAAGTACACCCATAAGCATATTTTCACGTCAATAATATTATGTAATATTGTTTTGGGACAAATATTTCGTGCTTTGAGTGTGCCATCGCGAAGAGTTGCGCTAGTGTATCTGGGCAGTCTTTTACGGAAATATCACTTAAATCGATATCAATCCTGAAATGTGATCTAATAATGATAAAGAGCTCGAAAAGCCTCAGGAATCTTAGAGCGACAAAGTGTTATTAACATTTTAAGGAACAATCTACAGCCGGCTGTCGGGCTGCTATTGTCTTTCTATTGTGTCTATAATCACATGTGTTCGGATTAAAAAATAAAATGTATCTTCGAAGACCCAATGTAATGCCTTAGGCGTTTTCTATTGGTCTACTCTGCATCCTACTCCATTGACAAAACATAGAGTGGAAGGATACTGAAAACTTCCAAAAATAAAATAAGTAATCATAAATGCATATAATTATTCAAAGTAGAGTATATAAAGAAGCCTGTGTTTGACTGACCAACTGTTTAGTTTTATGTACATACATTTTGTAAATTGGCAATATACTACTGTTTGTTTTCCCTAAATATAAATAAATAAACTAAGTTTTCCTACGTTGAACAGTCAAAGCAAGCAATCATAATTTTTAACAGGATATTAGACAAAGAATCTGCTGTAATGTAATCTTTTTTTTTTCCAATTATTAACCATTTTCCAATTATTTACAGGCGCAGCAAGTAGCAGTGCGATTGGAAGGCGACGTGATCACAGCAGATGGCGCTGTACTGCGAGGCGTATCGCGTGGGACTAGGCTTCCTGCCGACCCCAGGCAGATCACTGCTGGTACGTGTAATATTGTATTCTCGTCGTGTAGAAGAATCTCGTCTAAATGCAGTTCTATTCCCTGGTTCATAGTCCACAACTAAGCAGTGCCTATCTATACCACGTAGATTCTTGAATCTGCAAAACTTTTCAGGAGGTAGTTATAAAAGTCGTAATATTATCATATAAAAATACTATACCTGGTCAGCAATCAATAATACATGACGATTGTATTTTATTTTGACTGTATTACAGAATAACTTTCATTGTAATCTCGTATGCTTTGGATATATAAAATTCTCGTTTGCATTTTGTTTGTTGATTCGGGCCGATAATCACACAAACATAATGGCCTCCTGAAAGGTTCTGGAGATTCAAAAATGCACCTTGTATACATAAAATTAAACTTTGATGTTAATGTTCTTTGTGAAGAATAAGTATCCACTTAACAAGGAGAATGGGTTAAAAGTTTCAGATCAAACAAGACTAAATTTCAATTCAACTTGTTAGTATTGAAAAACAGAATCCAACCTATTAGTCCAAAAAACAGGGCCGTCCACTACAAGTTGCTAAGAGTTGATGTTGTTAAATAAATGGTTTGCGTTTATTCCAGGCGATACGTCGCTGGTACCTCTATACGTCGACGAAGAATACGCACCTAGCGTGTGCAGTTGTTCCTGTAACTGCTTCGGACCAAATAAGTAAGTATTTTAGACATTTTATTCTGTTTAAACAATTAAGAAAGCTTGTGAAATTAAACGGCTTTTCTTTAAATCGTCAGCTGAACAAAAATCTCAATAATTATGTTAACAACCCGATATTTAGATATCTGGTGACCAGAATCTTATGAGATAGACAAGCATTAATGTTCCATATTCATAAGTGGCTCATTCTTAAAAAAGTTGCAAACCCAAATTCAATATAGCAAGTTCATTACAGACAATAATAATAATTCTTTATTTAATTATAGGCAAAATTACAGTGGCTCTGACTACTGGACTGGACCTGGCCTTGCTCCAGTGTCAGGAGACCGTGTGTTCTCCCAATTATATGAGTCGAAGTAAAAAACTCAAACCCATTTATTATTATTCCAGATCAATACCATACCGCGACCCCCTCTCCCCGGTACCACCGACCAACATCAGGCAAATCAAGTCGAAAAACTACCGGGAGTTGGGCAGCATACCGCGCTACATAGAGAAATCTTCCTCCAAAAACCGCTCGCAGTCTCTCCGACTCAACTCTGCGTCAGGATACCTTTACATGAACGCAAAGGCCAACGACTTCCAACTAGAACCCGAAGACTTCCGAGAAATGGTCACGAAGAGGCGAGAACAACTCCGAAGAGGCATGATGATGTATGACATGAGATGTAACAACAACGAACAGTACCTACATCCTTACCGACACAGCCTCAGCACCAGACTTGAGACAAGCCCGCACTCCTCATCACTATATTCAATGAACATGAGGTCAGAAAACCGAAGCAACGACCCGCTAGTCGACGATTACGACTCAGAAAAGTCTAGTTACGCGAGGAAGAAGCTCATTAAAAACATAGCTAGGAACACTAGCAACAAGCGCGTAGAAAATTACTTCTACGACGACGCAGTGTTACATTTCGACGACGAGTACGCTTTCGACGGGTCAATACTGTTCGCGAAGCGTAGAAAATCTATGGAGAGGAACTGGGAAGACTATACGTGTCAGATGCCTAGGACCCACGGACCGGATCAAGTGTCCAACGACGGTAGCTACGGATACTACCTCCCTGATGATGAGGAACAGGACCAGTACTTCGTGAATGACACCCTCACGTTCCAACTTCCTCCGCATAGGGCCAGTATATAGTGCAGTGTTGTGAACCAACAAACTTGTGCCAAGGTAGGTTAGTGTTAGTCTACTAAATAAATGGGCCAATTAAGTAAATAAACGATAAATAATAGTAATTTTACAATTTTCGCGGTAGCATCCGAGTTTGACAGTTTTAGCTTTTACACATAGTTTATAGTTGACGCGACTTTTTATTATAATTCTATGATATGAGCTTGGCTTCTTTGTAGATATTGTAATATAGTGTTTTTAAGGCTTGTCGTGCGGTGAGGGCTTGCGCGTTTAATTGTGCACTACGTCGGTAGGTATATTGCAGATAAAATGCAGTCAGAAGCGACAATTGTTGTCCAAATGTGTTTTAGAACCCGATTACAACGCCGTCTACCGGGTCTGTAACTAACCCATCTGTTCTATTCTACAAACAAAAAATTGCATCGGAATCGGTCCCGCCGTTTAGGAGGAGTTCAGTGAATTATTGTAACGTACAGAACTATCCACAGTATACCCAGTATTGGGACTGAGGGCTCTTTATGAGAGATGGTTATAATTGAATGAATAAAAAACATGTCTGTGTAGAAAATTGCATTGTATGGTCAGTGACAAAAGTCATTTAACACTTACGTAATATTTATGACTTTTTATCAAGCAAAACTTTAAGGAAAGTTCGAAATATATATAAAATCAAAATAAAATGAACTCCAAGCTTACCTAAAACGCTGAAAAAATGTGTGTGGTATTAATTATGTCTATTTTAATCAAGAGTTCTTAATCTACGGACAAGTTATTTCAACTTTAAATGAAGAAATTCAATGGCATTTTTTTATTATATTTTGCTTACATATAAATTTAATTTTATAAAAATTTCATTTGATTCAAGCTAACGCTTAAAAACCAACCGGGAGACAGTTTAGATCCTGTTCAAAACGGTGTTAAAAGACATTTATCACGGCCACTTTGATATAATAGTAGTTTTTCTCTAAATAGTAAGTACTAGAAAAGTAAATATAAAGTCACATTCCCTTGTCAGGTAAATTAAACAAGACTGCAATAGAGGACGTTGTAATATCTGACCAATCATGTAACTGCTAATTGTTGTGATAATGTAATCAGTATTGTTAAATATTCGTGATCTAGGCTCAAATGATCATGGCAGACTTTTGTAAAACCATTAATAATTATTCATTATGAGAATTACACTTTATGGTCTGTTGAAACGTCGTCCCGTGTAATTATTTTGTAAGTAAAGAACGATGTCAAGTTATTGTATTTGAAGCGACAAAGTATTAAGATTTAATCTGATGGAAATTAGGTTTTCAGAGATAATTAATAATGATTTCTTCTACCCCATTGCTTCTCGCATATGTGAGAAAACGTTATTTTTAGTTGAATAGTCAATCAACAGTCATTTTTATTTGCTTTCGCCATATTCGATGAAAATTCTTCAACAGTAAAAATATATTTAAAGATTTAGTAAAAGGTGACATTTACATAACATGTTTCCCTAATACATTTTTACTTGATTCGACAACTGTTTGGTATTAATTATTCTTCATCCGATTTGGAACAATTATAGATAGGATTAAAAATGAAAGAAAAATCTAGTGACAGTCTTAAACTCAAACGAAATATGGCCGCCATTGCACATTGAACGCCATATTTTTGAAAACCGACGTAGTGCAAGCGAAATAATATCTAATTTTATTTCCATTTCGGAGTGAATTAGATGTAGACACTGTTGTCACAATGCAATGAAATTTGTCGAGCTTATTGATACAAAATTGGCTAAAACAGATGATAAATTGCACAATATGCTAATAAAACCTTTGTCTGGATAAGTGAACTATATTGTAGAAAAAAGATATAAAGAAAACTGTTAAAGTTAAACAACCAAAAATAGCATCACATTGTTAACTAGCTTTTGCCCGCGACTTTATCCGCGTGGAAAAATAGTTCTCGTTCCCGAGGGATTTCCGGGACGAAAACTATCCTATGTCCTTTTTCGGGCCCCAGACTATATCTGTACCAAATTTCATTCAAATCGGTTCAGTGGTTTAGGCGTGAAGAAGAGCTCACTCGCGCGCGCGCTTCTATCAATTTTCAGGCCAATTCGTAGTGGTACACTATTAATTTGTGAAATAAAAATCAGCCAATATTTACTTGAGACGAAATCTCATTGAATATTAGAAGCTTTTTTCAAAAGTAAGTAACCTGTGTCGGGCAGTAACATATAATTTAAGTTTTCTTAACACTAATAAATTCATTACAGAACTTCTTGTTTTCTACTTTTAATAAAATGTGTTGTAGAAAATTATCACAAAAAAATTTTTCTTTACACCAATTTCTTTGCAAGATACGTCACTTATTCAGACATTGATTTTATATTGCCAGAAGTTATATTCTGTAAAATCGAAAGTGAGTTATCCTCCATTAATTACCAAAATAACGTTATAATCGTATATCGTTATTTTAATATTAACATGTAAAAAACGATGTTAACTATTTACCAATATTGCTAAAATGCAATTATTTTTACAAAAACACCTATTATTGTTATTTGAGCCGATATTTGTCTAATGTTAAAAGACATGGACATAAATTATCCACAAGAGATTATTGCAGAATACACTGGCTAACCTGTTTTGCATTTATGCTAAATCTCAACGTAATACTATGACCACAAATTATGACAATGGTCCCAAAACAGTTATATATACTTATATGTACTATCATATATTCGCGACAATTTTTAATTACCTATTGCTAGTCAAATTTTTAATTTAATTAAGTGAACTTTCCATGACAATTTCTGTCATTTCCTTATAAATATTGTATTATGAAATTCCGAATTCCAAAATTAATAATATTCTATATTTATTATATTCCAAGAAATTATTATATGTATTGTCGCTATGAGCCATTAAAGTTTTCGTTCAAAATATTGTTTTAAATAAACTTTGTAAAACACAAAATTGTACAGTAAAACTGATCTATAATGCCAAATATTAATTCCATGAATTTTAAGAAAAAATATATTTTAATTTATTATCTCAAAGATTTCTTGTTATAATAAAATCGTTAATGTCCAAATAATTGGGAAATAAACATAAAATAATATTTTATGTTTTAAAAAATCTTGTTTAAAAATTTTAAAACTTTGAAAGTATCTAAAGTTGAATTTATCGCGGAATTGAGGAGTTTTACCTCATTAAAATATAAACAATGTCCTCAAAAGAAATATATGAAAAGTCCACATAAATGTGTAGAAAACAAATTATTGCAAAAAATGTAAGTATTAATAATGTAATATCTGGAATATTATATGCTACAAAAATGATCAAAATATTGAACAAAAAGAATGTCGTGTCTGCCATGTTTGATTATTTTTTTTGTTTATTTTCAATAATTATAAAAAAATTAAAACTTGTACTCTATATTTCTTTTAAACTCAGTCTTCCATTATCAGTTTCATGTTAAAAAAAAACTATAATGCTTCCATAATTTATTCCTGTTTTTGTATGCTCATGCTCACGGCAAAAAGCCGTTGTTTTAAACTTATTAATTAATAATATCGTACTGAATATGAAGTGAGTTAAAAATTGTAAAATATCTAGTCAAAATGTGAGAAATTATCTATAAGAATCGTTTAGTCGAAATAATAATTAAGTTACTTTATAATTTTACATGCTACGTTTTTTTGACTGATTGTTTTTTTTTATATTACTCCAAAACTGCCAAAAATATTTTTTGTTATATACCTTTTTAATTAATTAACTAGTTTTAGTAAACATCAGTATTTTGTTTGCTGTGATAATTTTGTCTCTAGTATTACGTATGTATTAATTTATTAAGATAAGATAAGACTTGTAAACCTGATCGAAAGTCGAGTTATTGTCTTTAAAAGATCTTACATCAGTATTATTTAAAAGATATTTATTAAAAGAAAAATCATTACCAAATATGTTGGTGTCGTTTCGAACGATTATTTCCAATTTTATGTCTAGTCTTTCCTGACGAAATATCTAAATGTTTATAGTAATCGTCAAAACATCTTGAAAAAACCCTTTCCTAAGGGATTCCTCGTTAATTCTTTAGATGTTATGTTATGACGATTATTATAAAAAATCGCTGAACAAATAATAATTGTATATAGAATCTAATTTTTAGATCTTAAGTAAAAATGAACTATGAACTTGACTGTACTAAACTTTATGCCAAACGTACTCGAAACAAGTAACTTTTATTTTGTTGAATTGTGCAGATTTTTTTTAGTATTATTCATTAATTGTATTTCCCTCACCTCATTTTAAGTTCGTACCCTTCAAAAGTTAGTACCACACTTATAAAATTAATCTGAAATGAATGATATAACATTTCTTATTCGGGCGTTACAAAATGCTCCATGTCTTAATAATTTAATTATCAAAGTAAAGCTCTTCATTATAGTTTTGCATATAACTTCAAATAATAAAAAATATCAAATTCTATTTACAGTTTCAAAAAGTAAACCTATTTATTTGTTTCTGTTTACTTCAGTTACTGTCTATAAATTATCACAAAACCCAATTATTTTAGATAGTGGAGCATTTTTTGTGCAAGTCATTTGATTAACCGAGTGCAGAATTTAGTGTTCTTCCAAACTTCATACATTAATTTCACCAACAAATTACCAAATGGCGCCTAGAAATATAAGTTTAACACCATGCTGAATGAGTGCGCGAAAAATATGTTTTTGAGCTCCAAGTGGCGATGAGCACCTGTTTCATATCTGGTGGTCTAATGTAATATTTTCTTGGTCGCTCTAAACATAAGAAATACAGGGTATTTGGTGCATCGTGTGCCAAATTGAAATGGTCGACTGAAGGGTTTATCTACTAGCCCTTGAGCCACCATAAACCCTCTCATGCCCTGTGTATTTTTCGCACCAAACACCCTGTATTATGTGACATAATAAGCAAAGAAACGACTTAAAATGATTTTCGCATTTTACTGTCCACACATTTGGGCAGTCAAATCATTTTGAGCAAGTCTTATAACCTGGTTCAGTTACTTTTGCTATTCAGTTAAGCAATCCGTTTGCAGTTTGATTTCAATCTGTCAAATATCTCACAGTTCTAACCGGTTTAGTAAACCATTGACATGGAAAAATCCTAGAGCGGCCAAGTTACTTTATAACTGACATTTTAGTCTAAAATTTAAGCATGAACTGACACAGTGTCTTCGTGAAGTGGTTGCCATAAGTAAAAAATATCCTCGGAAATGTTTCAAGTGCGGTGCGGTTGTTTGTAAACTAATATTAACTAATGTACTATAAAATGTTAAATGGAAAATGTGAGGAGTTCTAGTTATTACGCGGTCTGAATAAACTGTAATTTTAAAAGTGAAAAATGTAACATAAATCGGATTTCAATAAAAAATACATACGAATGAATGGTGAGATTTTGTTCACATCCTGGGTTTTTTTTTCAATTTACATCTCTAAAACAAAAAAATAGCTAACACCAATAAACCTTAAACCTTCTAACACACGTGATTCGCGACACAATAGAAAGACAATAGCAGCCCGACAACCGACTGCCGTAAGGTCGTCGACAAGTTAAAAAAGAATTTAAGTATTGCCAACCTGCAAGGTCACTTTAAACATGACTTCGCGCTCCATATGACGTCATAGTATGGGTTAACGTTAGATTTTTCGTCATAATCAGAATTTTATTAATGGGTTTAAATATTCGAAACCCCAAAATTATTTTTGCAAGTTATTACAAAATAGTTGCTCAAAATTAAATTAATAAGGACCTAATTCTAAAGTAATTCAGCTTATGAAGAAATAAGTATTACACTCAATATTTCAAAAATTTTATAATAAAGTTTATAATACGGTATTTTACAGCATCATCATTATTTTGACGCAGTTTTTATGAACTGTCAAAACGTCATTTTTTCAGAGATTTTTGGCAGCACGTAGGCGTCGGGTCCGGCTGCGGCGTGATTGGGACATTGACAAATATGTCAAAAATAGAGATGACGACAGCATTAAAATAATGGCATTCTGTTTATTCCGTCTGATAGATCGGCCGAAAATACGGGACACGTATTTTTTGCTTGATCAAATTAATAAATAAATACAAAGATAAAGAGCAACAAAGTTCCGGAGTGGGGGCTTTTGACGTCACCGTCCTACAAAAATTGTATCAGATCGTGACGTCATGCGCAACTTCAACGCACTGAATCACACGCCGTCACCGTCATTATTCGTTTAAACCCGGTTTCCACCGCGAGCGGAACGGACCCATTAATGACTTCGTTCGCAAGCGCAAACTGCAAATAACTAATAGTCAAACAAATAAACAACAAATAGTCGAATAATAATTAATAAAAATGCATTAATAAACAATTATGTATTAAGAATTTTAATTTTGTTAATGGAAATATAAGTATTCAGTTTGCGCTTGCAAACGAAGTCATTAATGGGGCCGTTCCGCTCGCGGTGGAAACCGGGCTTTATGCATGGGAATATGCATAATTTTAAGTACCTACCTATATATAGTACTGTTTGGATTTAAATTTTTAATAATTGCGATAATTGCGCCATCTATATTTGTTATACAACATTACTGTATTTCCGAAATAGAGGATAGGTATCTAATAAAATTGTAAGGGCAGCCATCTGATAGGGAAGCACCCTTCTTTGCCATGAGATTCGTTTGAATCCCACTAGATGGCATCTAAAAAAGGCTCGCTGTTTTAGGCCGGTGTTTGTATTTGTTGTTTATTTTTATAGCATCTGACTGTCTATCTATGGTTGTGCTTGGTTGATGACTTAAGTGTGGGTTAGAGCACAGTCACATGAGCAAAAACATATAGGTACAAACTTTGTCGAGCAAAGTTTTTAGAATTAGCAGGGTAGGGTAGAATGTAAAAGGTGCTTCGAAAAGCGAGTAAAACTGTTGGTTGGCCGGTCCCGTTGGGTGCGGGTGGCGCAGGACCGATGCATGTGGAAATCTTTGTAGGAGGCCTTTGTCCAGCAGTGGACGTCTATCGGCTGATGAATGAATGATTTCTATCTATTTAAAACATATATATAGCATGTATGTGGCTTGGAGACAGCCTTCGGTTTGCCCATAAATTGTGGAGAGCGTTAAAAAAAAACCGGCCAAGAGCGTGTCGGGCCAAGCTCAATGTAGGGTTCCGTAGTTTCCTGTCCGTCACAATAAGTGTTCCCACTTATAAGTTAAAAAAAAAGGCTATTTGTTACGTTGACATACTAAGTACGCAGAAATTATTTTGTACAACCTTTTTGTCTTTTTTGTACAAAAGCTGTTCTTTTTATCAAGTTCAAAATAATTTTCCTAGAAAGTACTTATAAAGTTCTACTTTCCAGATTTTTTTCATATTTTTCAAACCTACAGGTCAAAAGTTAGAGGGGGGGGGGGGACGCTTTAATTTTTCCTTTTGGAGCGATTATTTCCGATATTATTGACATTATCAAAAAACTGATTTAAGTAAACCCCTTTTCATTTTTAAATACCTATCCAACAATATATCACATATGAATCTCTGGCAGAGATAATTATGTTCCTATGTATAAAAACTGACAAGTGTGAATCGGGCTCGCGGACGAAGTGTTATGTACCAGATTTTGTTGGCAAAAAATAGCAAAAAATCACGTATAAAATAAACATTGAAATGGGGCTCCATTTTTTTATTATTTGTTGTTATAGCGGCAACAGAAGTACATCATCTATGAAATTTCCAATTGTCTAGTTATCACGGTTCATGAAATACATCCTAATGACAGATAAACAGTGGAGCCGGTAATACTAAGTATCCCATTTTACCCTTTGGGTACCGAACCCTAAAAAACAACCTATCTACTACCATTCCTGGCGGAAGAGTTTTGCGACCATATGAATTTGACCATAGACCATTATGTATGATTCGAACCCACAACCCACGAGAGGCCTTATTCACTGGGCCATCTCGACTCCAAAAAATAAAAGATTATGAATTTTGAAAAAATCTAGTTTCTCTAAATTGTTTTGTAAACATTGTAAAATTTTCTAATCATTGCTCTTAATAGTTCCTTCTTTAAAGTTAAATAGAAAAACTGATATTTCCTTGCAAATATGACTCAAACTATTAATCTTCAGTACTTATTTTTTTCTTATTTACAATTTTTCAGAATAGTTTAGATTAATAATAATCCAGCACTACCTACCATTAATCGAAACGTAGGTCATCAAACTACTGCTACAATCCTCTCGCTCCTCAAAAAAAGCCACAACGCCATCAAATTTATTTCTAAAACAATTTAAAAACAAGAAATCTTAAGCGCTCCCTTAAAAAATGAACCAATGACACGATTGTGCGATAGAGAAGGCAACAGAGGGGGTAATTTTTGCCAATACTTAAACGAAGATAGATAGGCAACACCCCACGGGGGGTGTTTTAAGAAAATTTTAACTTTTCTTTATTCAAAGCAATACCTCCTTTAGGGAGGTGGGGGTGCGCCCATTTTTCTTCTAGTATTCTCTTTGGCCAGTCTTAAAGAGAAATAACAGTACTCCCACTTAAGCATTTATTAAATCCGCTATTCAAAATGAATTTGTGAAGAGTTTTTGTTTTATTTTAGACCGCTTGTTTTCGCTTTTTAATTGAAATTTTAAGGGATTTTGTTTGCGATGTTGTAGGTGTGTTAGGATAATATGAAATAAGTAGTTTATAGAATATAATTATGCCAATTATTTTGCAATAAGCATGATTATCTTATCGTGATGTCGTGATGGCCTAGTGGTTAAGGCGTCCGCCTCTTATACAAGAGGTTGTAGGATCAAATCCAGGCAAGTACCAATGTCACTTATTCAATTCATAATATATGTACTTTCTAAAATGTATCTTGGACATCTCAGACTTCGGAGAAGGAAAACATCGTGAGGAAACCTGGAATTGTAGTTAATATGAGACCGAAATCGCCAATCTGCCTTGAGCAAGCGTAATGATCAATGCACGTGCCTTCTTTGTTTGAGAAAATGCCTTTGCCTTGCAGTGGGACTGGGACATAATAGGCTGGTATCATTATTATAATTTATTATATAAGCATGATTATAATTGTACTTTCTAAAGTTTATCATGGACGTCACTGATATCCCGTGCCTGGGAAAGCACGTAAAGCCGTTGGTCTCGGTTGTCATTCTTAGAACTTTGACAGTCGTTACGGGAAAGCCAGTAAGTAACTAAGAGATACCTCTTAGTTAGACTGGTTAGTCTAAACAAAGGGTTACCGTGTCGCCTAGTTACTGGGTTGTGGTCTGATAGGCAGTCGCTTTATGTATAACACTGGTATCCAGCTGAATCGGGTAGGCTGGAAGCTGACCCCAACATAGTTGGGAAAAGGCCAGGGAGATGATGATATAAACTTTTGAAAATTTTCTGGTAACTTCTCGCCGCTGCCCCGTTTTGGACCATGTTACGAGCATTTAATTTTAGTATGGTGGATAGGTTAATGTCGTATAAACTTGATTCTTTTAGTTAAGAATTGGAACGCAGTTAAGAGTCGGAGCCACACTTGACCGATATTCTTTGAGAATAGATTCTTTACTTGTGCTTTACGACATTGGTTTGCGCCAAATGCCATAGTTTATTTATTTATTTAAACTTTGTGTACCAATACCGTACAGAGGCGGACTTAATGCCTGAGGCATTTTCTGCCAGTCTACCTTAGGGAGATGCAGCTGCATAGTTCTACGTCAATGGCAAGTAACCCATGAGTTTTCTTTCGTCATTCTCGATATAAGACCTTAACAGACAGGCGGACAACAAAGTTATCCTACAAGGGTTCCTTTTTCCTCTTGAGTTAAGGAACTCCAAAAATCACAGCGGAAAGCAATTTTGTTACCTATAATAATTTAGTGAAGTTTAGTAAGAAATTGAGTAAGTTACATTTATTGAAATTTTGTCACGCTACCCTTATTTAATAAATTAATTTTGATAATATGTTATTGTGAGGCACGCGTCAACAGGTGGTTATCTTATATACTTTGTTTTGTAGGGACAGCACAAAAAACAACTCTTATTATTTATTTATTTTATTTTTGAAATAAGTTCTTTGTTCGACTTTGAATACTACTTTTAATAAAATAATAGTCATAATAACGTGCCTTCTCTGTATGAGAAGAGACCTTTGCCCTGCAGTGGGACAGTAATAGGGTGGTATTATTATAATATCAGCATAGCTGTCCCGCTAAAATGATATTCCATACTAAGCGCCTTACTAATAATCGCTGCATAAAGTTATGATAGGTTTATACGTCAAAAAATGTATGGTTACACGAGGCTTTATTCATTGCATAACTTTACGCAGTGATTATTAGTAAGGACATAATATTATAAATGCGAAAGTAACTCTTTCTGTCTTACTCGCTTTTAGGACGACTGCTAAACTGATTTGAATGAAATTTGGCGCAGAGATAGACTATATGCTATAACCTAGGAAAAGACATTGGATAGTGTTTATCCCAAAAATTCTCACGAGAAAGGAAACTACGCAGGCAATACCGCGAGGACAGCTACTTAATTACATTTAAATTATGTATCATCTAAACGTTATTGACAACTCAGGCTGATAATAATAATATTTAAAAGTCGATAAGTACCCAGTCTGTTATTGTCAGTTTTCTTTTAAACGAGCCAAGGGTGGAATTATAGAGCATTTTAATTAAAGAAATGTTTCACAAAGTTAATCTGATAGACGATAGTAATTATGGAGGAGAAGATTAACACGAAATCTGCTGAAAACAAGAAGATAGTTTGATGTTTTGTTACAAATAGAGTTTGGTTAAAATAGATTTAACGCAGTCTAAGTACTGTAAATTGAATCCTTCGAATACACGTGATTTGAGACACAATAGAAAGACAATAGTAGCCCGACAGCCGGCTGTCGGTTGGTCGCTGAAAGGTTAAACGAGTGCAACTCGAAAGAAAAGAGTTTCTTACCATTATTAGCAAAATAAAAACGGCAAAAAATACTCAATCGTTATCTGGAAGCTATATTTATTATATTTACTTATTCCATTCGTTGTTATAGCGGCTACAGAAATACGTCTGAAATTTTCAACAGTCTAAGTTTCACGGTTCATGAGATATAGCCTGGTGACAGACGGACAAACTGTCAGACAGACGGACTGCGGAGTCTTAGTAATATAATAGGACTTCGTTTTACTCTTTGGGTAAAAGAACCCTATACACACTTAAAACAAATACACCATAGAGCACAATTTCCAACAAAAAATATATCCAAATCTCACACATCACGTTTTTGCCATCCCTACAACTCCAAAACTAAAGTTTAGCTCGATTTAAGTTGTTCAAAAGTGAAAACTCTGCGAGCCACACTTTTCCCGCACTTTCACCATTCGCGTGGCAATCTGCTTGTATCTTAACACTTTTAGTGATCTTTTAAAGACTTGGTACAAGTTTGGATAAAGTGAAAAAACCTTGGGTTTTTTGGCACATCAACTTTTTAAGTTCTCACGTATCGTACACACATCCCTAGATCTCAGGGTGTGTTTGTAACATGATTAATGATTTTATGTCTGTATGTTTAGTTTTGTTTTATGTCTGTATGTCATTTTGTTTTATGCCTGTATGTCATTTAATTTAAACCTTCAAACACACGTGATTCGAGACACAATAGAAAGACAATAGCAGCTCGACAGCCGGCTGTTGGTTGCGTGCTAATTTCAGGAATGTGAACGATTCGTTTAACATAAAGCTTGCTTTCTTATGTCTTGCTGACTCCAGTTTTTATTATTGCCTGTGTTTCATAATATGTATGACATAATATCACACTTCTATTTCCCACAAGGCTAATCAGAGGTGTATACATGAGTATACAGATATTTTGCCATATTTGATTAAGAAAGGCCAGCTTATTTGGTTGCGGAATGTTTATAATAGTTACCGTGACCCTGGAACATAAAGGGCAATCGAAGGAACATGAGTGGGTTTTAGTCAGTAAAAGTCCGACACGACAGGACGGGAGCAGTCATTGGATGATTTCCCACTTACCAAAAAAAAAGCCAGCTTATTTCCCACCATCTTAGCCCTAATCTTCCAGGCGCTACTGAAAAAAAGCTAATTTATTCCAAACTCACTTCATCACAGTCTATACTTATATTTTATGCTACGTATCATTATGATTTTTTAAGATAAATAAATAACAATAAAACATGCCATAGCCATATTTAGATTTGAAATAAATAAATATGAGTTTATTGGCATTACAGCACAATGAATAAATTATAATAGTGTTTTGTTCCAAATAACTGTTAATTATTCCTAAATGTATTGTAACTAATATGTAACACACTGCGCCACTTTTTTTGACAAATAAATTAACCTTATATTTTTATCTGGTTAAATAGCTTTCGCCCTCGATGTTGTACTTCCATCTCGTATTTTACCGATTTAAAGGTCGAATATCTAAAAATCATTCCTTAGTGGTGGTAACCACTTAGAAGATTTTTATACTTGGAGGGTGTGTTCTTTTTGAAAGGTAGGTATACTTTTCAAAAAGATAACACACCCTCCTAGTTTTAGATGGTCCTCTAGGACCAGCGATTCAGACTGTGTGTGGATATATCAACAGCCAGTCAATCACTCAGGTTACCATTTCATACTTTGTATAAAGCTACCATTTCTTTAGAAAAATGCTACAATTATTCTCCAACTAAAACATAAACTGAACATAAACAATAAACAAAGAAAAACAAACCCAAGCGCTGGCTCAAAAGCCCTGTATACCTCTCACAAACGTTTCAAAACGCGAGAGAAAACGCCTGACATTTGTCGGTTCAAAATTATTTTATTTTAACAAAATTGAAACTGGGCTGGGCCGGTTTTCTTGAACAAATTTTAATATCTGAGGAAGACACGGCTAGGGCTGTGTATTTATATTTTTCCTCCACCCCGTTTCTTTTGGCGATTATTATTCTGTATTCCAATGGGCTCGGCGGGTGGGGGGGGCACCCCTTAGACTCTTTCCTTTTTGCTCTTAAGTCCATCTTGAGACAGGACAGCGAAAACTGTGGATTGGTGTTGTTACTTTTTGGTTTTCATTTAAATCGTTTGAAAGTTGATAAATTCTTGTTTGTTTCTAAGTAGATAGGCTGTCAAGGAAGATTTGGATGCCTAATACTTGCTCGACAATGTGTCGCGAGTTTGTTTCTTGCACGTAAATTAAGGTTGAAAAACGTACAGGTTATATAAGTTTGGTATTTGATCCGAGTCTAGTTGTATATGAGAGTTATATATTTTTTATTATTTGTAAATATATGTTAAAGTTTCGACTGTTGAGCAAGTGGCAAATACCGTGTTTGCTACGACGTAGCAGTTATGCCTGCTACGGCGTAGCAAAGGTGCCTGCTACGGCGTAGATCTTCTACGAATATTATTTTAACAAGCTTTCTCCCACTGTTTCACACGCAGTTTTGGTGACTGCTTTGCTGTCGTAGGTCGTAGCGTAATGTTTGTATCATCATCTCCCTAGCCTTTTCCCAACCGTGTTGGGGTCGGCTGCCAGCCTAACCGGATTCAGCTGGATACCGGTGTTTTACGTGGAGCGACTGCCTATCTGACCTCCACAACCCAGTAACTGGGCGACACGATACCTCTTGGTTAGACTGGTCAGAGTTTCTGGCTAACCAGTATAACGACTGTCAAGGTTCTACGAATGACAACCGGGACCAACGGCTTTACGTGCTTTCCGAGGCACGGAATGTCAGTGACGTCTAAGATAAACTTTAGAAAGTACATATGAAGTAAAAAAGTCACATTGGTACTTGCCCGGATTCGAACCCACAACCTCTTACACGAGAGGCGGGCGCCATATCCACTGGGCCATCACGACATTTTCATCGTAACGTAATGTTTGTATAGCCTTAGATAAATAGGCAATATAACACTAAAATATTTTTTCTATTCTAAACAGTAATTCTTGAGAGTTGGTTTGGTTATACAAATGAGCAAATTCTTCAGCTTTATAATATTAGTTTAAACTTTGGAAGAATAATACTGATCAATTTTACATGATACTCTTTCGGTCTCAGTTTATGCGTGACGTTAAGTTCATTATAATTCCTTACTTACTAGTTTCATAATCAAGTAATACCTACCTAGAAGTATGTGACTTAACAAAGATAATTAAACATTTTGATTTAGTATTGATACAAACGATAAATGGAGCGATGGAAATGAAATTAACTACCTTTGTTGGTGGAAATCATCAAATGAAATCTTCCGTCCTTCGAGTCAGACTTTTACTGACTAAAACCCACTCACGTTCCTTCGGTTACCTTTTATGTTTCGGGGTCACGGTAACTATAGTGTAAGAAGAAACCCTTATCAAAATATATTAATAAAATAATCCTAAAAAAACACGACTAACAACTCCACCGCACCCCAATTCTCTGCTTCTGTCACTTACCCCTTTTACTGGAAAAACCGTGGCACCTACCCGGAAGGGGTTCGATATTTAAATATAAGAAGAACACCCCCTTTTTTCAAGGGAGAACCCTCCCCACCCCTTGGATTTATGGATCTGGCCCGAGTGGGTTCCTAATTACTTATCTTTGCGAATACAAATCAATCGCAAAGGAAAAAGCCTTTTGCTGTGGATCTTCGAAATGAGCACTTAAATATTACTTAACTGTAACTTAGAGGTTTCTATGTTAGCTGTGCTGTTGAGACGTGATTAACGTTGTTTTAACCTATTGTTTGGTTAACTGTTAGTTAAGTGGTAAAAGGGTTAAATGGCGGTTCTGTTGCGTCGGTTGTGTTATATGGCTTGGAGAACAGCATCCCATAAGGCAAGACGCGACGTGTGGTCGATTGTCCAATTTTAAGGACTAAATGCGGAGATCAGCCTCCCTGAGGAAGGTCCATAAAGAAGAAGAAGAAGGCCGGATGTGACTAGTCTGTTTGTCTAGACACACAAGTCAGTTAAATTGTAGACTGGCTGTCCCCCGCGTTTCACCCGCGATATGTTAGGTTTTTTGTTACTGCTCCGCTCTAGTAGGTCTAAGCGTGATGTTATGTAATCTATGTCTTATTCTGATGTATAAACTGTGAAGTTTTATTAAACTCTGTTCAGTACTTTTAGCGTGAAAGAACAAACATACACACAGACAAACTTTCACATTAAATAATATTAATAGGATTAGATGGTAGAAGATGATTCGATATGATGGATGGTTCGATATGAGATGCAAACTTACTTAGCATAAGCTTATGTCAATCCCATACATTTAAGCAAGAACCTGTTATTGGCTTACCAGTTACAATAAAAATTGTTATCCTAGATGTCTTTAACTGTGGGTTTTCCAAGCTCTAAATAAATTAATTAACAATCTGTTCTTTTCACCATCTATTCTACAATGCCAGTTCTCTAGAGGTGCTGTTGGTTTTGTAGTTACTGACTCTGATTGCTAAGGCATAGGTCCTGGGGAGGTTTTCCAAACCGGACAAATCTTTGTGTGATGACCTTAACTTTTCGTGTGTCTAGGACCTGAAACCTAATTGTGTCTATAATTAGAGCATTCAATAGGTTAATTGTTTTGAGTCTGGATTTAATTTATTTATAGTGTGTATTTCTAAATCTATACAGGGTGTCCCACGGCTATGCCACATGGAGGGAAAGTACATTAAATATTGTAGATAGAACATTTTACTGAAAGAAGACATTATTTGAAGTTTAAAAACATTTTAAACTTTACTCATAGATATTTAAATAAATGCAAAGGTGAACCGGGAATCGAACCTGCTGAAACTTTCAATGCTTATTACAAACCTTCGCGTGAAGAAATGAATATATGGCCGAGATAGATTATAACACACATAGTAAAGACTAATCTCGTAAATTAGCCTTGCTTTTGGTTTATTTATTTATTCATTCAGATACCATCGAAGACGATGTTATACATACTTACATAATAAAGAAAACTACAATTCGAATAAACTTTACATAAAACTACGACAAAAAAAATGTCTGCCTTTTAATGACACATGTCTTACTGTCACGGTAATGTTGCTTAGAAGAAACACTTGCTGAGCAACCTTAGACTGAGGTAAATACTCGATGCTTAGAAAGTTATTTTTAACCGACTTCAAAAAAGGAGGAGGTTTCTCAATTTGGCCGTATATATGCTTTTTATCAACTGCTAAACTACTATGGCAAAGTAGAGAGGGACAATAGCTAAGTTAAAGAACATGGTAAGTAACCTATATTTATCTTGGCTTTGAAAATAAGATGAGAACAGAAAAAATATATATCAAAAATCCCAACTACAATTTCGTAAGTCGGTGGCTTTGTGTCTGTGTCATGTAATTGCCACCAACATCCGATAATGCATACATATAATTTATAAATGCATACATATTACAGAAAAATCACACTCAGACACAGAACAAACAACCATGCTCATGACACAAAGTTTATCCTGGGCGGGAATCGAAACAACGACCTCCGGCTTAGTAGTCAGGATCATTACTTTTCTTATAAATATTTAGATACTTATTATATTTTTAACAACCATTTTAACCTTCCATTATTTTTACTTTTTGACAACTGGTCAACAATCAATAATGCTTGTATTTTTTTAGATTTTAACTGTTTTTTCAGAATAACTCAGAATAAACCTCGTATGCTTTGGATCTATGAAATTATCGTTTGCGTTTATTTGAGTACTAGATGAAAACCCGGCTTCGCTCGGGTGAAATGTGACTCATAATACACCTCTAGATATAAAATGTAGGTAGATATTTCTGTAGTTATTAGTTCTCAAGGAATATTATAGGCAAGCAAGGCATAGATTCGTATAACTTCGGTCATTGTCTTTAATAAATATAGTAAATAAAAACTGCGATAGTTTTTACATAAATAATTTTTATTTTAAATCAACTAACATAAACATAACATAAATAAACATAACAAATAACTTTTAAGGTTAATTCTCAGTAGTCCTTTCTTTACTTTGGCAGGTAGATAAGTTACTACTTACTAATTAAGAAAAAAAAAGTAAAATGTTCTTTATTCAACTCGGCTAAATCAAAAATAATATTGTGAAACCAATTGTGTAAATTGTAATTATACAATTAGTATTCACCCGAGAATTTGGCAAAGGTACTTTTTAAGAAATATCAATTAAACATCACAGATTGATTATCATAAAATTTCTCTATAATTATAACATTTTTCATTAAATATTTTGCACCTTTCAGGCCTTGTTCAGTGGTATTAATAATTAGAATTTTAATATCATCAATTTTTTTTAGCCTTAAAATGATTAGCATCAGATGTATTGCCTTTGTATAAATCTAATAATATATCTGGAATTGGCTTTAATGTTCTATCTGCGTCTATGTATACCTTCCCATTATGACAACAGTTTTTAAAATGATTTTTAATTTTTTCACCTAAAAAATGAAGTGTTTTACATTAAACACATTCATAAATCATAGAACAGACTGAATGTACAGATACTTGAATGGTGTTATTTGAAAGTGCTAAATATACATAGTTAGTCCGGGGCTGATGTTCTGTAGTCAATATGCTTGAATATTTACGTTTCTTCGGAAAAGAAAACATTTCAAATGAAATGTTTTCTTTTTAATCTTCTTTTAAAGAAACAGAATCACTGCTGACTGACAGCATTGATTCTTGGAGCTACATCGTTTTTTTCTCTTGGTACAAAGAAACATCATCTCTTCTGTTAGCGTCAACTCTTCATTATCCACCTTAAAGGAGAAAATATGCAAATAATAATAAATAATTATTTTGTATGTATGTAGGTATATCCTCACACCTCTATCTGGTAATATGTGTTATTTTTCATTTTACTGTACTCGGTGAACTGCACCATTAACTTACCAGAAAGTTATCATTGATTGGTCAGACGCATCAGGAGCAGTTTGATTTTTTGGAAAAAGTTTTGAAAGTGCCCGAGCCTTTGTTATTCTTAACAGCCTAATTGTTTCCAGGCCACAGCACTTGCAATAATTGAAATTATCTGTTAGAATAGATGGACTGATTCAAATTCACAGTGTAATGTCTAATTGTATAATAAGAACCAGCCTAGTCCAAGTTGTACTTGTGTATGGAGGGTTCCTGTGGGGAGATTGTAAATCACTATGCAAAACTAAATGACATTTGAACTGAAACAGAATAAAAATATTTATTTTTGTTATGACTCACTCAATATTTCTGTCAACACTTAAAAAAAACTAAAAAAAAGTTTTTCGGGCGCAACATCAAGACCTTTATTCATATTCTTAACACTCAGACAAACATCCTAGCTATTTGTTCCTAGGTGTACCAGTAACTGATGACAAAAATGGTAAATAAAATATGATGAGAGCAACACTGGGGAAAAAGGATTAAAATATTTTGATACTTACACTAATTCTTTATTAACAATACTAATATTATAAAGAGGAAATATTTGTATGTATTTTTGTTTGTTAGTCTTTCACGCATTAACTACTGAACGGATTTTGATGAAACTTTACAGAATATTACAGAATTATCGCCTATGTCTTATTAGTTATTATTAATCAGAATAAGACATAGGTGATAATTTGTGCAGTTTATTCAACAGTGATGTTTGATTAGTTGTATTTTTCTATGAGCCGATGAGACGATTGAATAAGATTCGGTACATCATATAGTCTGGGACCCAAGAAAGGACATAGGGTAGTTTCATGTGAATCTGACACCAAGGCTACTGCCTTCTTCATCGGCCTTCTGCAATAATTCGTCGCATAGTATTAGCACACGCCCCTGTAATAAGCCAAAATTATATGTTACGCAATATATATATACATATGATAAACTCATATAAATGGATATTATGAAACAAAGTATCAACTTTAGCGACTCATACTAACCAGTCAACGCAAGCTAAGCACGCGGTCTAAAATCGAAAATTGCGTGTAAGCCACACCTTCTTCTTTCTTTACAGATTTATCAGTACACATTATAAACAGTGCTTCTGGATTGTGACCGCGGTGGTTTCTTAGTCATTCTTTCACTTTTTACTAAAGATTTCATGAAAATAACAAATGTAAACAAATAAACGTAATGTCACTTGACAGATGACATGACAACAATACCATATAAAAATCATTATTTGTTTTACTTTTTTTTTGTGATGAGTTACTGGTACACATATAGGTATGGTCGGAATAATGTACTTTTTTGACGCGACAACGTGTTGATTGGCGGGACGTATTTGAGAGATAATATATTGTCTACTCAAAATGGCGACTGCGGTTTGCCCGTCAGTTGTCATTACTCAAAATTTAATGAATTAATAAAACGAAATAATCTCCGTAATCCGAATTTTGCGGATATATGTTGTCGACTCGAAATCGATATTTTTTTATGTTTTGTTATTCAGGTAATGTTTCGATCGAGTCTACCGTACCCCTTGACGAAATTATTAATATAGATGTGACGGCGCGGTCATAGAATCGTTAAACTGGCCGCGTTTTTACAAACCGTTATTCACTCTAACCGATAAGGTTTAAAAATAAAAACAAAAATACCTACCTATTTTATTTTGATTTGGGTCAAGACACTAAAATAATTGCCTTTTGAATGATTTTGCAGATTCAAAAATATACATAGTTAATATTATTACAGGTACAGGTTGCGTCTCAAGGTGTTACATGATTGACGTTACAGTCAGTCGTCTGCCTTTTTATTTCCAAATCGATAGTATTAACCATTTCCTAAAAGTATTTGTATCCTATAGATGGCCACGTTTATAGTAGAATCAGTGACGTTATTAAGGTCCTTTGATGTACAGGAGTAAGGACATTCTGAGCTCTCTAAGAATTAGAATCATTTATTTGCCAGAGAAAAAGGATAAAAAATCATAATAATTTATTTGCTAGGAATCAAAAATTTTTTTTTTCAGAATTCAGTATCATTTATTTGCCAGGAATCAGGATCAGAATCAAGAATCTTAATCATTTATTTGTCAGGAATCAGGGTCAGGATCAGGATCAAGAATATTAATCATTTATTTGCCAGGACTCAGAATCAGCATCAAAATTAGAATCAGGATCAAAGTTTAAGTCAAATCAATTATTTTCATTATACCTAAAAAGGGCACTTTGATGCGTCATTTACAAAACACAAATTTATCTAGTTGTAAAATGTCGTTTCCTTTAGATCAGAATCAGGATCATTTATTTAAGGTGCTAAGGTGGTCAAAGTCTCGTAGTCGCCGCACTGGACTGGGGTTCAGTATCATCTAGGTCATCAGGAACATCTGCTATTCGCGTTAGTTTGTTCTGGTCGCAATGTCGTATCTGTAAAAGATAACGTTTAGCGTTAATTAAGTTAACTCCTGTAGGTTGCAGCTTGATATTATTGGCTTTCAAGCCTACCGGATTTTTTCATTTTTAAATATTTTCTGAAATTAGCGCGTTCAACCAAATGGACTCTTCAGATTTTTCATATTAAGTTAAGGTAGATAAAGATAAGTCCAGTTTTTATACGATGTTTTGTTGACTTGATGACATGATATTATACAAAAAAGATTTATGCAATCCGGCTGTCATAGTTCCGAAACAAAAAAAACAGCCTTTTTATCATCATAAACTTAATAAGGGAATCATTCAATAAGATTTTCAACTACATACTTTAGTTTCGTCACGGAATCTATTAAAAAAAATAATAATGTTATAAGACAATTAATAAATTTAAAAAAAAACTTTATTTTGAAAATTAATTTTTTTTTAATGTGATTAATGTTATAAGCCCGAGCAAAAGAATAAGAACTAAAAATAAGAATACAATAAAACTTTTATTATTTAAGTATTCATTACTTAAATTATCCACTTTTAATCTATTACGACCAGCATTCGAATGGCAATGGAGTCAACGGTACATAAAAACTTCTGTAAACATTAAATTAATGCCCAGGGCGTCACTGACGTCAACTGAACCGATTTAAATAATAGTTTGGTCAAATATATGCAAATATGTAGGTATGTGATTCAAACGAAAGTCAATATATAATTTTTTATTATGCCCCCATCATAATTTTACAAAATTTACAATTAAATACGAACAAGAAGTAAATTTTTAAATTGTAAAAAATTACGATAATTTAAATATTTTAAAAGTGACCCCGTTAGTTAGAACGAATGTGATGAAAAATATATTATTTCAATAAATGTCAACCTAAGTATATGTTTTCATCAAATTATATATGAATAAACAGGCAAACGTACATCTTTTAAATGATGCTGAATAAAACATATAGGTTCGTAGTTACTAAGTTCAAAATAGTTCAACAATAATTACGATAATTAATATGGAATCCAAATAAGTAGGGATATAATGCCGACAACTGTGCCATATTACTATTTCTAACATAAAACAATAATACATCTTGTTCCTCACAGTAACAATTCTATAATCAGAATTTTATTTTAAACTTGATTGAAAAGTCAGTCTCGTACGTTTGTGCATGAAGTGTTAATAAATAAATAATAATAAAAGATTATCTGTAGAGTTTCATATTTGTTCTTTTCTTAAGAGTTTTAATTTTCTAACTAACTGACCCTTTATACTACTAACCGACAATTTATTCCTTCGAACACACGTGATTTCAGACACAGTAGAAAGACAATAGCAGCCCGACAGCCGGCTGTCGGTTGGTCGTCAAAAGGTTAAGTGCTAATCACCATCTCCCTAGCCTTTTCCCAACAATGTTGGGGTCGGCTTCCTAACCGGATTTAGCTGGATACCAGTGTTTTACGTGGTGCAACTGCCTATCAGGCCTCCACAACCCAGTAATTGGACGACGCGATACCTCTTGGTTTGGCTGGTCAAACTTTCTGGCTTACCCGTAACGACTGTCAAAGTTCTGCGAATGACAACCGGGACCAACGGCTTTACGTGCTTTCCGAAGCACGGGATGTCTGTGATGGACATCACTGTGACATTTTCAATTCATATGTACTTTGTAAAGTTTATCTTGGAAATAATATGACATCGATGAAAGAAAACATCGTATGGAAACCTGGACTTGTAGTGAATATAAGTTCGAAATTGCTAATCCGCTCTGAGCAAGCATGGTGATTAATTATCTTGCCTTTTCTGTATGAGAAGAGGCCTTTGCCCACTGGGACAATAACAGGCTGAAATAATTATAGCAAGAATTTACGAAAATTAATTCTTCTATATTCTAAAGAAAACATTTTTAACTAAAGCGGCGATATTTTACACAAAAATACAATGGCGACTTGAATAAAACAGCATCTTTTGTAAAATAACACGGCGGCCCGGGGGTGGGAGGCGTGAGGCGGAGAGGGGGGCGCGGCCATCGTGAACCACTTTTCTTTCTCTCGCCAAAGCCATTTTGAAAGGAGCGGTGGAATAGTGTGGATATGGTTTTTATTTGGGTAGTGGGAAATCATCAAATGACTTCTGCCATCCTCCATGTCAGACTTTAACTGACTTAAACCCACTCATGTTCCTTCGGTTGCCTTTTATGTTTCGCGGTCACGGTAACTACTATAAACATTCCGCAACTAGTGTGAATTAGACTTAGGTAATTCTAGGTCCTGCCTATTTTTTCCGTTAAATAAAAAAGACATCCATACTAATATTATAAATAGAAAAGTGTGTCTGTCTGTCTGTCTGTCTGTCTGTCTGTCTGTCTGTTTGTCTTTCTTTCACGGCAAAACGGAGCGACGGATTGACGTGATTTTTTAAGTGGGGATAGTTGAAGGGATGGAGAGCAACATAGGCTACCTTTTGTCTCTTTCTAACGCGAGCGAAGCCGCGGGCAGAAGCTAGTCTTATTATATTCTTGTTTAGAAATACGTTTAAATCGTCAATTAACTACGTGTTTCTTTGTCAATGTTATACAAATGGTAAACAACTGGTATTTTATGTAAAATAGGTTGTATAGGTAGGTATTTAGGGTATCGGTACGTCTCAATAAGAAAATTGTCTTTCACTAATCGTAGTCAAACTGAAGAATGACTCATAATCATTTTTTAAATTAGATAATCATTCATATCAGAAACCATAAAAGTGGCAAACATGAAAGCTTGCTGAGGTTAACCCGTGTGACATCTGTACACCTCAAGGAAATACTCGCGGCGCGAGCACAGTCATATTAAATAGTAAGTTTAATATTTTGTATAAAATATACACAACTAAAATAAGATACACGATTTCTGATTCTAAATCATCGCAAAATCTTGAAACACAGACGTGTCTGAGCGCCCGCACTGCCGTTGCGTCGCACGCCTAGCGTGTCTGGCCGCACTGTCGAATCAAGTTCGAAAAAGCGTGCCGACTGTGCGGCAAACACACCAGATGTGGGGCCAGCCGCGATCTGGTCTTGCGTAGATAATGTATGAAGATGTTATCTCGAAGGGGTAATAGTTTTTATGTGTGACATAAAGGCGCACTGAGAAGCGATACTTTGAAATCCAACCTTTAAGCCCTTAGCGATTACGCAATAAACCAAATGGCGGCGGAAATTCCACGAATACCCCAAAAAGGAAAACCTACGAGAATAGATTATAAAATTTTATTTTTTCAAGTAGTTGGTTTATCTAAAAACGTAAACAACCAAACTTGTTCATACATAAGTAGTCTGTAATAATAATAATAAGGACTCTAATAAAATGGGATACCCCGACACCCGGCTGTCAGTGGGTGTTACGAGCTTAATAGCTTAGTCATAAATTTTAACTAAACTAAACAATATTTTATTACTGATCGTATCCACATTACCCTAGCGCCGTCTACAGAAGTCGGGGCGATGCGATGTTTTTTCACTCGTTTTATATTAAAATCGAGAGAGCCAAGGAAATTGTCAGTCAGATAGGAAATTGCGAGTCCCTTCGAGTCACGCCCAAGCCGTCTTGGAATCGTGACCGGACGCCTTTATAACTACTGAAGCAATACCAATTGTAACGAGCATCGTATTTATTGGTACAAACTACGTTTTAGTTTTCATATAATAGTCATACCAGCGTATGTCCCAGAATTACTCAATGCAAGGGATTTAGCAGGCAAGAACAGGCCGGAGGAAAAGTCCCAAAAAAAATTTTTGCACCTCTATCCTCTATCTTATGGAGGATAGAGGTGCAAAAATTGAAGGAGACCTTGACCCAAGAGGTTTATATTCGACAAAATAACTTACATTACAAGTAACAATTAAAGATTTTTGTAACTATGACTAATACTTTTATATTGGCGTGTTTGTGGCCTTGAAATCGGCTGATCCATTAACATTTCACCGAGAGGAAGAAAAAAATTGGATCTGTAAATGTGATTATTTCACGTGGTCGTACGAATTATTTATAATGTTTATGATTGATAAGAAGTAATTGTAAATTACAGTATAATCACCCATTTTCAGGTGTCAGGTAAAGAAACTTCGGTCTATTCTATGTAAGTCCATTGAAATACGTACTCATCGAATATATCAATTCCTTCTGTTATGTTGCATTACTTAGATACAAATAGATAAAAACTGATAGACAGACGGACAGCGGACGGAGAGGCAATAGGGCTTAGGAATACGTAAAAACTAGGCAAAACTTTTCAGCATGTTTGTGGCGCCAAGATAACGAAATTGTTGCGTGTTCTTTGGTTTAAACTTAGCGTCAATTCACACGTACCACAACCACACCACGTCGCAGCGACAAAATGTGGTCAAGATGTGGTTACGTGAGAATAGTGTCGCAGCGGCTTTTTGCAGCTGCGTTGTGGTAGCCACAAAATGTCGATGTGGTTGCATTGTCGCTGTCGTTGCGATGTGGTAACCACGTGGCCATGTGCAGTTATACTCTGGCTTTCGTAGAGGAAACACGGCTTGACTGAACATAGTCATGGAGGAAAGATTGTTGTTGCTATCCTTGTTATGGCTAATAATACTACACTAAATGAAAGAAGGCCGGGGGAGCGCAGGCGCCAGCTAGGCGCGCGTGCACGTCATGTCGTGGCGATGTGGCCGCGCTGACGCCGCGCTGCCGCCGCGTTGCCGTCGCGATGTGGTTGCGATGTAGTCGTATTACACAGGTGGTCGATAACAACCACAAAATGTGGTGCGTGTGAATTGTAATATTCATTTTCAATACAAAATTTACGCCCGACCACATCGCGGCGTTGTGGTGTGGTTGTCGCAGTGGTGTGGTTGTGGTACGTGTGAATTGAGCCTTACACTGGAACAAACTAGTAACTAACTAGTAAAACTAATAATAATATATTTATTTGCCACTAACAACAGTAGTACAGAAGATTAATGACACATACAGAGTACTTAGAAAACATTTAACAAAATGATAGAATAAAAGATTTGTCACACTGGATGCGTTCTGCGGCCTGCGGTCAGGTCAAAGTGAACGCAGCCCGCATCATGTATGAACAACATTGTCGGTATCAATATATTTTGTATAGAATGCGATCTGACCGTGCGAGCACAACCAAAGAACGCATGTTTGGCCGACGGGGCGGCGACCGACAGCGTTGTTCATACATGATGCGGGCTGCGTTCACTTTGACCTGACCGCAGGCCGCAGAACGCATCCAGTGTGACAAATCCTTAATTTTTTTATTTATTTACACACACAACCTTAAATCTACCATTACAGGACATGCCTAATGCGGCAGATAGGTATACTCATTAATTATAACAAATTAACATAAAATATTAACATATACTATAGTACCTAACTTAATTCGTAACTTATCACCCTATAAGCGACTACAGTCTATGACTCCCATGCTAGGAAAATCCTGTGTTATGGGGACATTCAATCAATCAATCAATCAGTTTATTTGTGAAACATAGGTGTTTACATAGGTGTTTACATAAATAGGCAGTGCGCTATGTTTTGTCATAAATAATACATACAAATATGTGACATATTAGGCATTATGCGATTAAAATAATAATAATTAATTATATACATGAACAGAGAATATAAGAGAAAAAAAAAACTTCAGATAAAACAAAACTAATAAATAGTCATTCTTCTTCTTCTTCCTGCCCTTATCCCATTTTACTTGGGGTCGGCGCAACATGTCTTTTTCTTCCATACTAACCTGTCACCCGTCATGCCATCACTCACCCCTTTCTCCTTCATATCATTCTTCACACATTCCATCCATCTTTTCTTCGGTCTTCCTCTCCTCCTCCAACCCTCCACATTCATACTCATAACTGTCTTAACTATATGCGTCTCATCCCTCCTCTTAACATGCCCATACCATGACAAACGATTTCCTTTCAACTTATCAGCGACCGGTGCTACTTTCAAGCTTCCTCTAATATATTCATTTCTCACTCTATCCATTCTAGTCACTCCACACATCCATCTCAACATTCTCATCTCTGCTACATGCAGTCTTCTTTCATCCATCTTCTTCAAGGCCCAACATTCCGATCCATACAGGACGACAGGTCTTATCACAGACTTATATATTTTCCCCTTTAGCTAGAGAGGCATCCGTGGATCGCAAGTTCGCATCCAGAGTTGATCCGATGCGTCACGTCTCGGTCTATATCGCCATCATTTTGCACAAGTGACCCGAGGTAACGAAAGTCGGAGCATATTGGTATGGGTGTTCCTGCGAGATTAATAGGCACAGAACTAGAGAGACCGCCGAAATCGCAGAACAGGTATTCTGTTTTGGTCCTGCTCAATTTTAGGCCAACACTCTCCAGCCTCTGCCACCACACCTCCAATTTGCTCTGGACCTCCAGGCCACTCTCAGCAACCAGCACGATATCATCGGCAAACAGCATACACCAGGGGCCCTCTTCTTGGATGTCCGACGTCAAGGCGTCCATTATTAAGAAGAGGTAAGGACTGAGAGCTGACCCTTGGTGCAAGCCGACAGCCACGTCAAAACTGCCAGTTGTGCCCGCTGCAGACCGGACTTGTGTACTGCATCTACTGTACATTGCTTGAATCAACTGCACATACTTCCCTGGCATACTTTTCTCCTTAAGGGCCCACCACAAAACCTCACGAGGCACCCGGTCGTATGCCTTCTCAAGGTCAATGAACACCATGTGCAAGTTTTTGTGCGCACGTCTGTATTTCTCACACAGCTGCCGGATAGCAAAAATGGGGTCCATTGTACCCCGACCAGGCATAAAACCGAATTGATTTTGCGAAATATCACTCTCTTCTCTCAGCCGCCTTTCAATTACTTTCTCCCAAGCTTTCATTCTATGTGACATTAGCTTTATTCCTCTATAATTGTTGCACTCCAGCACATCGCCTTTATTCTAATAAATAGTCATTAATAAAATTAAAAAAATAATAATAATAATTAGTCGTTTAAAAATTCGTCAACAGTGTATTATCATTTGTCAATAAGTAATTTAGTCAGAGATCCGTCCACTACAATACTGATTAAATCGATGATGTTTATTTGACAGGGCTAAACTAATATTTCATTTTTTTTTGGTAAATAAATTGTTTAATACAGAAGTTGGTTGGTTGGTTGGTTGGTTGGTTGGATCTATGACTAAACCTGTAATGGTAGTTTTAAGTTAATAAATAAAAATAAATAAATAAATGTTTTAAAAGTAGAATACACATTTCGTACGGTACTAGCAGATAAATAATTTTTGTTTTAATTTAATTTTTTAGTTTTGAGTCCCGACCAACAGACAAGGGTGTGTTTAAAAGTGTAATGTAGGTAATTATGTAAGAAGTATGTCTACTCGTGTGTGATAAGGTATGTATGTAGTGAGTGTGGTTGTGGAGAAATATGTGTGTAGGTGAGGTTATGTGGGCGGGATATAATTTGATGTTCCTATAATATTTAAAATTAGACAATGGTGCCGATTCTCTTGTGCACAAACTAACGTAAATTTAAGTTAAGTGCATCTTTCTCTTTCCATTTCTTAAAGAAAAGGACAAAAGATCAAATATTAGTTAAGTCCTGTCAAATTTAGACACTCCATAGATAATTTAGACGCATTTTAAAAACATGGCGTCTAAATATACGTCAATTTTCATCAGGCGCTGTCTAATTTGACAGGATTAAACTAAAATGTATCTTCTGTCCTTTTCTTTAAGAAATGGAAAGAGAAAGATGCACTTAACTTAAATTTACGTTAGTTTGTGCACAAGAGAATCGGCACCATTGGTGCTGATTTTCTTGTTCAAAAACTAAACTATTAGCATTTTACTCTTACCCTTTCATAAAGAAAAGTATAGAAGATACATATTAGATTAGCCCTGTCAAATTAGGCAGCGCCTGAAGTAAATTGACGTAATGTTAGTGGCCATGTTTTTTATACTTGTCGGAATTATATATGTCCGGCGTCTGTGTTTCCAAAAGCATATAACCCGGATGTATTCAAGAGAAGAGTGCATAGGCATCTTTTGGGTGAGCTCGCTCCATCGTAGGCCCCGTCTATGCCCTCGGACAAGTCTGGGACCAAGAGCAAGCCCATAAGTTATAAAAAAAAAAAATATGTAGAATCTTTATTTGACAGGGCTAAACTAATATTTCACCTTCTGTCCTTTTCTTAATAGAATGGAGAAAACAAGATGCACTGAACTAACATTTAGTTAAGTTTGTGAACTAGGGAATTGGCACCAATGCAATTCAAAACATCGTTTTTTTTGTTAAATAAATTGTGTAATACAGAAGTTGGTTAGCCATCTATGACTACTTTCCTGCCGGGGTTGCGGAATGTTTATATTAGTTACCGTGACCCTGGAACATAAAGGGCAACAGAAGGAACATGAGTGGGTTTTAGTCAGTAAAAGTCTGACAGGCCCTCCCGCCGCACCCAGTACGGGAGCAGTCATATGAAGATTTCACACTCCAAAAAAAAAACTATGACTACTTTAGTGTTTATGTGAAAAATATTACTGCGTTAAACTTTAGCTGCTTCCGGCTATACTGGAAGCCGACCCTATCATAGTTGGGCTGATATGGATTCGAATCGGAAAAAATACTAACAGCCTTTTCCAAGTCACATGTACTTTCTGAAGGTTTATTCTAAGGAAAAAAATGGGGGGAAACCAGAACCTATAGTGAATATAAGTTCGAAATGGTCAATCTGCCTTGGCAAGCTTTGTGATCAATGTTCGTGCCTTTTCTGTATGACAATAGGCATTTGATCTGCAGTAGGATAGTTATAGGCTAGTATTATTACTATAAATAACGAACCTTATTTGACGTTAAAAAAGTCTAAAATATACAACCATTTACTAAATACCCTCCATGAAAAAATATTCCACCAATAAATTTTTACCTCTCAACGCAACCTACCTATATACAATAGATTCTTCGCTTCTTTCTCGTCCAGTCTTCAAGACCTGTATAAAAGCTTCAAGATTCCCCTTTGTAAACTAGCTTCCTTAGTACGCGGGGAGAGAGGGGGGTCTAGTTATGATGGTGGAGTATTTATTTTATTCCGTAGCGTCATTTTTGCTACAACTCCCCTTTGGAGGATCGTTTTTGTAGGGCGTCCGGCGATGGAGTTGGTGCTCTTTAGTGGCCCTGGAAAATAAAAGAATTGTTTTGTTAGATGGGTTTGTTCTCGCGATATCATGGATCTGATAATTTGGTAATAATATGAAATAAAGTAGTTTCACTGTACTAAACTTAAAAAAATCGTGCGCCCTTTTAAAAGGAGGTTTTTGTGGAAGTATACAAAATCGTGGATTAAAAATAGTCTGTCTTTTCTTGGGATTCAATAATTCCAACTATATTCATTATTAATATTAATTAATATAACTAATTGGATTGGATTAGAATTCGATTGACGTGAAAACAAATTTATTTAAAGAGTTTTTTTTCCAGCTAAACCAAGTTTTATATTAAGACAATGGTAACTATTCTAGTAAAGGTAAATTCATTTGTCACAAAAAAGCACTGAAATATCTAAAGCTAGCACATATTTATATTCATAATAAAATTCCAAACGAAAATAAATATCGTGGTCATAGCAAAAATAATTAAAATTTAACCAAAAGAAGCGACGGTCGTTACCCAACAAGCGTCCAGCCTCGCTATCTTTTTGCGAGACTTTACTTTCTTCAAATAATTGTATAGATAACGCGGGACAAAGAAACGAACGCCCCCCGACCCCCAAACTCCCCGGGGGTAGAAGGGGGGGACATTTTTACTGTGTACCCCCTTTGATCAAGTAACATTTTGACGAAGCGTTGTTTTAATTATTTTGAGAAAAATTGTGCTTAATAAAATGTTGAAGAGTTTTGCGAGACGAAACAGCAATGTTGCTTTTTTCTTAGTTATTTTAAAGTTCTCATGTTGGTCTGTTAGTAATGGGATTTGTGTGGGTCACATAAGCTGCTTGCACAATAACTATCTACTGTAAACCGACCTTCATACAAGCTTGCAATAATCTATACTAATTTGATAAAGCTAAACAGGTTTTTTGTTTGATTAAACGCGTTAATTTCAGGAAGTACTGGTTCGAATTTAATTTGTTTAAATTATTTTTGTGTTGAACAGGCCGTGGATCGAGGAAGGCTATATTATGCACATAACGACAACCTACGACGCATGGGAGCAAAGTGTAGACACCAAAGATGCGGCTGAAACCGCGGGACACAGCTGGATATACCATAACATGAGCCTATCAGTTAACAAATGTAACGACATGTATAATATAAAAAAAAATACTATTAGAGTATTGACTAAGAGACTTACTGAGGAGTGGGGTTTTATTAAATTCTGACCCCTAGTTACACCAGTGGCAGTGAAAAAACTTCAAGAGGCATTTCTATGACATGTTACAATTATTAAGTACGGGTATAACCTTGGCCGTGATACAGATTTTGTTTTGACGAAAGGACTCTGCACAGCAATGTTGTTTTTTTCATAGTTTAATTTCGAAAACCGTCAAACACGTTTGCTGTGATTGTTTACATATTGCAATTTGTGCAGCGTGCGTTACTGTCGAAATCTGTGCAATTAGCAGCGTTGCTGTGTTCCAGTTTTAAGGGTGTGAGTGTATCAATATAATATCTGTGCTCGCAAAAAGTTTTTGGTATTGTACATGTCTATAGGCAATAATAAGCACTTAACATTAGGTGAGACTTCAGTTTGGCCGCACATATTTTTTGTTATTCTGAATATTGATGATTCCGGGCGTGTATTTTAACGGAAATAGTTTTAGACAGTATATTTATTCTAATTCATATTTAACCATGTAAAAATAGTATTAATTATTTTGAAAGAATAAGTATGGGGTTCATTTCTATTTAGCTTTGGTTTACAATTTTGTACACCAAAGTTGACATTTGGTACTTTTAGTGCAAGTGTGGTAAGTCGTTTTATGGATTAAAACAATTCGGTAAAGAACGTTAAACAACAAATATAGACACTTATGTTGATTTGCAATCAATTCTACAATTTTCTAAATGACAATACTATTAATATTTTTATTAAAGTTCCATAGTAAAAGTCATATTTTTATTTGATGCTTTAAAATATTTGAGAATTTCTTTTAATGCTAGTATTTCTTTTTTACTGCGTTTAGGACTACAGTCGTTCCATGTAAAACTCTGATATTCAGACGGCTCCAAGACTAGAATCCGATCCAAACTTAGTTGGGAAAAGGCTAACTCCCTAGTCTTTTCCCAACTATGATGATACCCCAGTGAGGGACAGTCTTTATGTAATTTAGACTAGCTTTTGCCCGCGGCTTCGCTCGCGTTAGAAAGAGACAAAAAGTAGCCTATGTTACTCTCCATCCCTTCAACAATCTCTACTTAAAAATCACGTCAATTCGTCGCTCCGTTTTGCCGTGAAAGAAAGACAAACATACAGACAGACAGACATACACACTTTCCCATTTATAATATTAGTATGGATGACACAGTTAGCTGAACTATCGGCTATGCTTCGTGTCGCGACTTATTTTAATCTATACTAATATTATATAACTGATGGGTTTGTTTTATTGAACGCGCTAATCTCAGGAAATACTTGTTCGAATTGATAAAATATTTTGGTCTTGAATAGGCCATTTATAGAGGTTTTAGACTATATAACATCATGCTACAATGTACCGGAGCGAAGTAGTAACTAATGATGAGGGTGACAACGCAGGCACGTCTAGTTACCTTTATCAAGATGATAGATAGGGATAATCTTTAAGACTTTTATTATACTTCTCCCAATTTCCTTAAACTCTAGAATAAAGCGAATTTCAAAAATGTTAAACCCGACTTTAATATAAAACGTCTTATAGTTTTAACTTTTAATTATTCAGAACTGGGGAGTCCACAAAACACTGTCATTACCATTCCAATAAGACCATTTCATCCCTACTTGATGGAAGTTGGATCAACCCCATCTTTTTTTAGCAGAAAGAGATGGCAGGATATCAAAATTGAATGAGTAAGGGAGACGCAAAGCTGACCGCTCCGCGAATTTTAATTTTCTTACTATTTGAATCTTAATTTTTCGCGGGGCGATTTTCTGTCTTCGTCTAACCTACGGGGGTGATATTTCCGTCCTTTTTCTTGTTTTTTTTTGTTGTCTGGGGGGAAGGGGGAAGCCTTATCTTACTGTAGGTGGTTATGTTAATTTGTTTCTTTGACTTGAGGTAATCGGTCTGTTTTTTATTACTTTTCTTGGAAGGAAGATTTGTTTTGTGTTTTCAAAACAATTCTTGTTATTTCTTTGGCAGATGGAAGTTTTACTGGTCGACTTTCTTTTTGAGACTTTATATTATGTTTTATGTTTTAAGCAGAAAAGTAATTAAAATCGTTGTATATAAAATAAATGTAAGGAAGTAGCTACATGTTTCCTTTGAGTATTTTTATGTATTAGGTTGACTGTTTTTCTCGTAGTTAAATAAGTGTAGGAATGGTTAATAACCAAGTTTATAGTTTAAGAAAAAAAAAACAGATATCGGTGAAAATTAGATCTTCGTTAATTAATATAATATACAAAACTAAGAGCAACATAGTAAAGTGCTATTAACCTAGTTTTTAAGTGTTTATTTTCAAACTTATGTATGTGTGTATAATGACTATATGTATGTTACATTAAGGTATTTTTCTATAGTCTTATAGAGCTTGTAATAAAGGTTAATTTTTATTATTAATGCCTCGGTTTTTTCCCAGCTACGTTAGGGTTGGCTAGTCTAATTAGATCTAGTCAAATCCCAATATTTTAGAGACTGCTTGCTGCAGACCTCGTCAACCTAAACTGCCTGGTTTCTGAGTAACATAATGATGTCTCTATGACCTACAAAAGAAGAGATATATAACCAATAGATTCACTTAAAACAGAAAGTGGAGGCGGAGCGGAGTTTTGCCATTTGGGTACAGAACCCTAAAAAGAGGTTTCTAGTTTGACTTTTTGAACTTGTTGTTTGAACCATAAGTCGCTACTAGCTCGGATTAGTCTGAACCAATTAAAAAAAAAAAACAATTAGAAAAATCACGTCATTCGTTTTCACACGCTTGCTTGCGAAAGGTGATTTTGATGAAATTAGACGCTGAGATAGTTTGATACCCGAGAAAGGAGAGCTTACTTTGACCTTCGCGATAACTGCTGGACAAATTAAAACAAGAAAGCTGACTGTAACTTACAGTCATACTATAATACAATTTTCATTGGGTTTACATAAATATTGGGTCAGTACCTAAGCTATGAAACGAACAAACAGGCAAATAGAGTTATTTCCGCATTACAAAATTAGTGTGAATAGTGAGAAATTTTGGTCTTTGGTATACCCAAAACGATCAGTTTTGCTTATTTTTCACACAATTTTAAATTTCATATTTATGGCATTCTAGTTCAACCACACATAATTAGCTAAATCTAGTTATCTTTCTGTCTGAACCTACAAACCTTTTTACTTACATTTCTGCCTACCCTTTACCGTCCAGCGTTATAAAAGTACAACCGGGCTATGTTTAAATTGTCTTAATTTTTCATCTCACAACGCCTGGGGCCGGCAGTCACCCCCTTTCATAATTGTTTTTAATTTAAGCCCGGAATGAGAAACGCTACAAGTCTTGTAAGCACGAGAAAAATAATGTCCGTTCTGACAGGTACGATGTTAAGGATTAAGGGGAGAATTTAGGGTAGGTAGAAATTTGGGAATGTTTTGTGAGCTTAGGCTCTAAGAAGGTGAGTTTTTATGCTAATTTTGACGGTTGTAAATAGTTTTTCAACTAATAAAAAATATCTCAAAAGTGTGTACAAAATTTTGGTATAAAAATGTTGTTGTAACGTACACGTTGTAGTTGCACGTTACAACAATAAAACCGAGTGTACTGATATTATTTTTAAACAATTTATCATGTAAATGTATTACATTACACAAAACAGTTCAATATCATTACACATTTTCAACTTAAGATTGTAGGGTAGTATTAAGTCACTGTCCCTAGTCCCAATTGGGCGCCAATAAGAAAAAAATAAAAACTACCCTCACAATAATTGATTTTGTGAAATCTTCTACACAGTTTCCAAGTAAAAAACACATACAAATAAAAGATCCAGTCACTGTCTGCGCCCCCTGGCTTGCTTCCAGAAGACTATAGCTGTCTCCATCCGTTTCCGAAGTAACCCCAGAAAATATGTTGCCATGCTAAGTTATTAATGCGGTCTTTGACTTTCTACGTGCATTTTGTTTATTGTTTATGGTATAGATTTAATGTATTGGTTGTGGTTGCCAATCTTTAGCTGGAGCTTTGTGGTAGAGAATATTGTGAAATGGTTGAATTTTAAATAAAATATTAGTTTTTAAGGTTTTTTTAGGAAGGGTGCCAAAAGAGTAACAAAAGTTTGTTTGTTTTTAAGGAAAATGCATTCAAACCAAGTGGCATTTCATAAAAATTGACAGCAACTACCTTGAAGTTAAAGGCTAAACTTGAAATGATTAAAATAAAAAAAACGAGTTACAATAGATATATGAATAATTGTGATGTTGAAGAAATGTAATGATACCTCATCCGTATCATAAGAGACTACGCACACTTTCTTAAGCCCTATTCGCATTTCGCTGAACGGTAACACCCACACACATTTCGTCACACTTATACAGTTCTACTTCTAATAGCCGCGACCAGCGTCACATAGAAAGAATAATAAAAGCCGTCAAGGTTAAGGGATTACTCACTTCATGCAGCTCTATTCAACTTATGTCCATAGGTAACAACGATTTTGTATGAAAAGGCGTACGCGTCCGTTCATTTTCCTGCAACTGTTCACCTTTTGAATAAAATCCTTGTTTTCTGTGAACATAATACGAATAGAGCTAAATAATGTGCGTAATGTTATGTGCAATGAGTTAAGGCGCAAACACACTTACGTGTCGTGGCGTGTCGTGGCGCGCCATGATCATAGATTTGACGGGACACGACACGACACGGCATACAAGTATGTCTCTAACCATATTAAGAGTGAGGCCAAACGTGCGTAATTTTGTGAGTCGTGAGTCGCTTAATTTCGGTCACACTTTCTATGAAAGCGACCGAAATTCAGCGACTCACGACTCATAAAATTACGTTCGTTTGGCCTCACCTTAAATGTATGAAACCGATAAGTACTCTTCAGGCGCGTCACGACACGTAAGTGTGTTTGCGCCTTTAGGGTGGAATAAAGGACTAACAAACATGCATACCTTGAAAGCATAATACTCCTTTTTGTGGTCAGATCGAGTAACTAGTCCACAATTAAAACTCGTTACAAAATTATTGAAGTCTAAAACAACGACAACTCCAAACGCTGTCTTGCATCACAAAAACGAAATTCAACCCTTTTTCTAAAACATTTTTATATAATTATCTATATAAACGGTACGCAGGGTTGTTCGTCAGTTACCTAAGGGTGGTATTGCAAAGTTAAAGACGACTTTTTACAAGGGGTAGGCACCCCATTTTATTTTTTATCGCTGCCCGAATTATTACTTGCATGGCTGCGGGAAAGTACGGAGCTTTTTAATTTTTCGATGATTTTATTAATGTGTTAAAAGTAAAGGAATTTGTGACTATTAAGATATACGACTTTGAAATACAACATTTGAGATCATTTAATAAATCAAGGTATCCATTCTAGAAAACCAAAAAAATAACAAAAATGAAAAGTAACAACACAATAATAATAATTTTGTTTAAACCTGCGAATCTCTAGAACTACCATTTTATTTATTTATTTATTTATTTATAATAAGCACACCAACAGCACATTCACTTACAATTCAATTAAGTTACATTTAAAATTAACATTTTAGTAAACATGCAAATAACAGGTATGCATGACATAGAGATATGTAGAAATTGGAGACTAAGGAAATTAAAAAGAAATTAAAAAGGGTGTCTAGCAACCTAAACCTAGAACACTAAAGACTAAACAATTAAAACAGTAAGATAGACATGGCGCATCATTCATGCTGTTTAAGTAGGGAGCGTCTGTATGAAGCAAAGCTCATGGAGAAAATGTCAATCGGGTGCTCGGACGAATTGGACCTTTCATTATATTGCCTTGCCATACGTGATACGATAGCTAGATTTATGAAAAGTAATATAGGACATACAACATTATGTAACGATCCACGAGAACAGAACAGTTACCTAAAAAGAGTGAAATAAAAACCAAATAAGAACAATGTTGATTTACTACATTCTTATTTGATATTTTTTTTCTAGTAAGAAAGATTCTAGCTACAGATGTAGGGTCGATGCCCTCAATAAAAGCTGTTGTGTAATCGTGTACCTAATATTCCAGGCACGATTCTGCAAAGGACATCCATAGCAATATTATAAATACAAAAGTGACTGTCTGTTTGTAATCTCAGCACGACAAAACTGCTAAACAATATTCTTATATTACTATATGCTCTATGTAAGCGGTGACTATATTACTGTATGTCTGTCAATTTGTGACACTTTCACGGGTTAACCACAGAACTGGATTTGATGTAATTTAGTATATAGAGATAAATTCGTTTTTAGAGAACGACATAAGCAAAAGCATGGTAACTGTCTTTCGACCGATACCGCGGCGAAAAGTTAGGTATGATGTAAAAAAAAGAAAAAGAAATACGGACAAAGAAAATTTAGTACTTTCTTATTTCCATGCCGCCCAGTCCCCCTGGCTAGGTGGCAACAAAACTTAGTCCTCGGACCCCCAAATGGGGAGAAAAATAAATCTAAATTGGTCCAATCCTTTGAAATCCCCCACTTTTTCTGCTACCAAGAATAATTGTCGCAAAGTAAGTTAAGAAACTTAGATTTTGTTTTGCAATTTTGAACTCTGGATACGTAATGGTAGAATTCATTTTCTTCTAAGAAGGGGATGGGGTATAAAAATGGAAATATGTCTATATATTTTAAGTTAGTTTCGGAGTAATTTATACTGTTTTGTTTCTTTTGACAAGTCTGAAAATTTTCATTTGAATTTTAATTTTGTGTTTGATTTATAGGACGGCTAAAGAAACACTTTATTTAAAAAAAAACATTACGAAGATGTTATTAACTAATTCATGATTTTAGTTTTGAAAGTCTTAGTCGTATTCTTATTGGATTTTTACTTATTTTAGAGTTTCTCTTTTGTTTCTACTCTATTATTAAATAATACCTTAATGACATTTAATTTTTTATTGATTCTCGATTATAGACTTTATTCGGTAAGCCATAAAATTATTTCTCCTACACATCTTTAGATAAAATAACTCCTTAACGGTTTAACCAAATTATACTTAAAAGTTAGTTAAAATTTACCCAATGGAGGGTAGGTGAACATGAAAAATTGCTCCAATTCCAAAGTTTAAGGCGCTCTCTGCCGAACGGAAGTGACGTAATAAGCGAGTTCCGGTACCACAGGATGTTGCTCATATAGACTGTTAAACTCATAATACCATTATTTACTTGATGACCGACTGCTAAACAGTGTATTGAATAATTTACTCTGTTTAATGTAGATTTTATTGATGTAAACAAGGTGGCTAAAGGAGACAATTTTTTTTGTTCGGGGATTAGGCCCACCACAAATTGTGGCATTTATTAATGAAATGCACGTTAGTTTATTCCTTATAATCTCTAGATTACAGTGGCAATATTAGCAAAACTCTAAGTAACCGGAATACTGGGAAATACGACAATCAAAACATGACCCTCATAATGACCTAAAATCTCACAAGAGCGATTATTTAATGAGTGAATAGGTTTTCTAGGTATTTTATGTTAGAATAGTGCACTTTCAATAATAATATAGGTGTAAATGACATAAAAACCTGGCTTTGGTGTGATTTTTTTTCGATTATTCTTTTACTGTGGACGCCAATGCTTTTATAAGTAAAGTTGTTGCACATTTCGTTGAAATCGAGCTGTACAATTGTTACAACAGCTTTATATATTATGCACTGTATCTCCAGAAGCCATTTTTCTAACATCTATTGAATAAAAATACGAAAAGAACAGAAGAAGCACTTATCTGACTATCTAGAAAACTGTTGGAAACTATTAGGCTAAGTTTACATGACCGCGAGAAGCCGCGCGTCGCCGCGTGGTTGAGGCCCTGTCCAGGAAGGCGAATTCGCCGCGATTCGACTCGCGCGAATTCACTCGCGTGTAGGCAAGATACTAGGCACCAATACATCGCGTCCACAAGCATCGCGCGACTAATAAACTCGCGCGTGACTCGCGCGTAATGCGCGAGAGTCGAGATACTAGGGCCGCCTTGTTGCGTCCAGATTTCGCGCGAATTTCAGAGCGAGTGCACGTATAAAAGAGAAAGAGAAGGAAATACGACTCGCGTGTACGTACGCTCTATACGCGTAGACTCTGGACGCAACACTCGCGCGTGTTACGTGCGAGAGAATCGCGGCGAATTCGCCCTCCTGGACAGGGTCTGAGGCGTTCGCATGATGATGTGCACAGCAGTCCGGATGTCAATGTTGCTTGAGGAGGGGGCAATTTGCTTATGGATTTTATACCGAAGGCTGAGTCGTCGCAGAAAATGACAAAGACAATAAAAAAGCTTTCTTGCATCCTATTTTAAATGAAAGTCTTTCACTTAAAATAGGATGCAAGAATGCTTTTCAACGAACGTAGAACGCGCGGTAATGTCTACGATAATTGCTGCTTACTTTGGTCTTGTACCGCGCGGTTAGTGGTACAGAGCGGTTTCGCGCGGTCGTATGAACTTAGCTTAATAATGTAGTCTGTCAGTGTCAAACTGATTGAAACTGTACCACAGAGCATCTACAACGGAATGTTAATTAGGTACGTTTCGTTTCACATAATATATTTAAATTCACGTTGAAATAAATGTAAAAACGCTCCTAAACAAGCATTTTTCCGTAATAGTTTTTTACTATTATTTCATTATTCCCGTTAGATATCTATATAATTTTTAGTGGGTTAGTTATAATAAGGTGATGACTTGTTTCATGCGTAAAATTATTAATAAACGTAACCGTTTAATGGTGGGACCAAAAAAAATTGTCTCCTTTAAGTAAATATGTTTATCTATACTAGTTCTAAGTTAGAGAGTTTGTTTTTAATCTCAGAAACTACTGGTTCGACTATAGTCTGTTTTTTTAACAAACGAGTACCCAAAAATTTGTTTACGTTTCTATTGGTCCACAATCAGCATAAGTGTTATTATTGGTGTTAAAAGCGTTGGTTCCGCCTCAACTAATTTCCCATCTCTCTCTGTCAATCCCGGAAATATGAAAGAGATATACCCAGTACTCGTTTGTTAAAAAAAATAGACTATAGAAAAAATATTTTTGTGTCAGATAAACTATTTATTTATGAAGGCTACATCACGTTACAACCGACGCGAGTGCTAAGAAGCGGATGAAATCGCAGGACTTATAGTAGAATTATATAAACCACAAGGTTTCGCCCACGGCTTTGCCTATCTTAGGTTTATTAGGTCAAGGTATACGAGGCAACGCAGGCCTATGCGTTGTCTGATAACTTACAAAAGAAAAAAATCTGCATGAGAAGAGTCTGTGCCGTGCAATGGGACTAGGCCTGGTAGGCTTATAATAATAATAATAATATTGACCTTTCAACGACCAACCGACAGCCGGCTGTCGGGCTGCTATTGTCTTTCTATTGTGTCCAAATCACTTGTGTTCTAAGGATTAAGAGACAAAATTGTTTCATTGCTTATAAGAGGTTTTCTTTAAAAGAACTGTCCCGATTATAAAAAAAGCTCAGATGGAAAGCTAAAATTATAAAGAGTCACGTGTTTTTTCTTATGGCCTAAGCCAACAGAAGTGACTTAAATACAAGAAAAAGCTTTGAAAAGCACTTAGCAGTAACATTGAAATTCTCGGCTAAAAGTTTGAAAATAAACCCCAAGTTCCTGGTTCATCCATTAGCTATTGAAAAGAGGTTTTTCACAAGTTTTTGCAGCATCCCGGTTCAGTTAAAGTTGGACTGTTAATATTCGCACCTCGAACTAGTCGCTAACTTCACGACGATGAAAAATTCGATGCAGGAGGCGTGGTGCGAATGTTAGCGGGGATTGTGTTATAATGTAGTGCCCTTACTAATAAACGCTGCATAAAGTTATGACAGGTTTATACGTCAAAAAATGTATGGTTACACAGGCTTTATTCATTGCATAACTTTACACAGTGATTATTAGTGAGGGCATAAGTATGGAGTGAAGTGTGCTTATGTTTTTAACGATAATGTGTATATATACCTACCGATAGAGATATATACCCTATTGTTTGACCCTATCGTCTTTTATGAAAAAAAAACCATCGTATAATTAATGTCGTGTAGTAATTTCTAATTCGACTTCATTCCAAACCAACATTAAGTAAGAAACAAATTCGGAAGTAAACTATGTTGGAAAGTTTTTTTACGCACTTTTTTGATAACAAGAGATGTCGAGTTGGTTTACATTTAGTTAATTCCTTTTTTTTTCTCTTATTCTAATGAATTGTATTTGAAAATTAAGTTAATTACCTATAGGGTAAAGAGCGTTTGGTGTTAAATGATCACCTATAAACATTTGTAATACAGGAGGCATTTTAAAAAAAACATAATGAAATGGGAAACAAAGTAAAGTTATAAAGAAAACTAAATTAAATGAAGCACAATACATATAAGCACAGAGAAAAAAGCAGCATATTTTGTTTATACTTAATATTATAAATGCGAAAGTAACTCTGTCTGTCTGTCTCTTCTTCACGCCTCAACCACTGAACCGATTTGAATGAAATTTGGTACAATATAGTCTGGGGCCCGAGAAAGGACATAGGATAGTTTTCATCCCGGAAATCCCCCGGGAACGGAAGCTATTAATCCACGCGAACGAAGTCGCGGGCATAAGCTAGTTCAAAATAAAACATTACAGGTTTTTTCATTTCTACTCGCAACCTAGCTTCACTGGGGACACAGTCCGCCCGCTCGCAAATTAAAAAGTTGCCGAACACTTTCCCTCGCAAACTTTCAACTATTCCAGCCGCCATTTTGGTTTTAAACATTTAACTTTTTAATTTTCACTCTTTGCTCTAGGATTTGGCTTTCGTTCTTTTATGTCATTCTACATTGATTTTTTACTTTATTCGTTTTAATATTCGTAATTTTTTTGGTTACTCTGGCATTGTCTAATAAGAGTTAATTATATAAAAAAATTACAGCTCGTATAAATATTTAGCGGAGAATAAAATATTATGTTTTGACAGTTTATCGATACAATGTCAAGATGATAGGTATTCTATGGATAATAACTTACGGTAGGTTATTAAATATGATATTAGGCCCTGGTTGAGCAATAATTTTCTTATTGGAATTTGGAATGATGCACAAGTAAGGCTAGTTAAATGGATAATTGTGAATATTTGCCAGCAAGCCTATAATTCATATGTGACTTCTTTCTACACGACTACCTACAAAAAGGAGTGTTATGTTTTTAAAATCCATGCAGGTATGAGTTTCTTTATTCCATCACAACTTCTAATCGCCTGAATGGATTTACATGTGTGAGCAATCATTCGAATTCTTGCATCTTCCCGAGAAACGAATTAATTTTGTATATATTAATAATTTGTCGTAGCAACAGTATTAGACAAATTTTAAAAATAACTGTTTTACTTTATTCGAAACTACTTATACCAAAATGCCTATTGCCTAGCCTGACATATGCATGCCAGTCGTGGATATACAACCACGAAGCGCGAAATAAAATTCAGCGCTGTCAGCGAGCCATGGAACGAAGTGTTTTAAACTTAAAACTTATCCACAAAAAGAGGAACTCAGATATAAGGAAAAAAACTGGAATAATAGACGCCCTATCTTTTGCACAAAAATTAAAATGGAAATGGTGCGGTTATACAGCACAAATGCATAAAGAAAGATGGGCAAAACTAATCACTCTATGGCGAGGTCCTTCGGGAAAAAGGAAAAGAGGTAAACCTAGAGAGAGATGGCTTGATGAAATCGTGTCCACGGCTGGTAAAGACTGGTCTCAGAAGGCACAAGACAGGAAAAACTGGCAAAAACTGAAGGACCCGACGAGGGGTCCCTACGATCTAAATTTAGTCATAGTATTTTCTTTTAAAGTAACATAATGTTTTTCGCAGAGAATCAATGAAGGTTTTGTATTTTATTTTATTTTTTATTTTACTTATAATACCAAAAAAAAAACTTCTAATTTCTGGCAATTTGTAATTTACGTTTAACCTATAGCTTACTTTATGTACTTCAAAGTATATAAGAAAAACACACAAATCCAATATTTATAGCATAATAACCTAATAAAATAAAATAATTATTCAGGAAAAGGTCGAGAAATGCGAAAGAAAATTATCTCCATTTGAATAGCCTCCAATATTTTGAATGAGTTTTAATGAATCTGTCTTACCCTTCTGAATCAAATTATATTTTGATTGAGTATTTTATTTTGTACAAAAATAAACGAGATTCGCGTTTGTAGGTATTTGAAAAGCATTTTTGTTTTGAATTGAAAGTAAATTGGGAATCCTCCTATATAAGGATGTAAGGCCGTATGAAATTTTGTATGGTTCGCTATTCAAAATTTTTTATTATAATTATGTTTAATGTATGGACTTGAAAAGAGACGATAATACCTGAGTATGTTTCGCCGTTTCTTTAATTATAGTTATTATTTCTTCTTTTACATAATTACTAACCGTAATAAAACTAAAATGTACAAGTTCAATAAATGGGTTGCCCAGCGATATGGTCTATTCCCTATCTCCGAGATTCTACGTCAGATCTTAACAGACCAGACCAGAGTTGTCCAGAAAAAATAAATGCACAACTAGCAAAGAAATCGTGTAATAAATACGTGTAATTAATTAATAACCTCCAACAAACATACCAAACATTAAATGGGTCAAAAAAATTAAACAAGCTCAACATACATATTTCTATGACTATTTTTTTTTTGGTGAGTGGGAAATCATCCAATGACTGCTTCCTGTCCTGGGTGTGGCGGGAGGGCGTGTCAGACTCTTACTGACTAAAACCCACTCATGTTCCTTCGATTGCCCTTTATGTTCCAAGGTCACGGTAACTATTATAAACATTTCACCACTCGACAATAAACATTCCGCAACCCCGGCAGTATTTCTATGACTTAGAAAAGCCGCAGCAAAACGCTGAAATACTTCTTCGGTACCTTATTAGTATTGTTAACTAGGCTATATTGTGACCATTTCAAGCTGATTTTTTCGTTTTCTCAGTTTGCCACTGGTCGATTACAACGCTTGAAATATTCCCCTCAGCAAAAAATTGAAGACTAAATCTCGACCGAGTCGTTTCTTCATCTCTTATTTCCATTTTACTCATTATGAGGAGATAAAATTTAAATTGCAAAACTCACCCCATTTTGAAAAAAGGGCTAGTGGGCGTCAAAAAAGTACCCAAGGTCCTAAGTACCGGAGGGTGGGCACCCCATGAAATTAATATTTTTCCCCGTCTCCGTTCTTGTTTTTGAAGATTTTAGATTTATTAATGTTTGAGCAAGGCTGTGATTTTCTTTAGACGTCTTGAATGAAAGATATTGTAGGAAAGAAGGTTCGTTGGCGAAGTGAAGGAGTGATTAGCTCGTGAGCTGTCTGTCGTGGGTTTGATACCCGAACGAAATACAGCACTTCTTTAGTTTATCTTGGATATAATTAATATTGATCAAAACCGACGTTAGTAAATGAAAATGCGAGATTTTTTTTAACAGATTTAATTACAAGAATGTTGATCAAATCTCGTGTCTTCTTTAATAAAACGTAGCATTTGCCCAGTCGTGAGAAAACTATAGCCTTGTAATCATTTCTGATATTTTTTTACATATTGAAAAAATAAGTAACAAAAAAAAAACATTTTACATAAAAACACCACTGTATGTGTTTAATGTATATATTGGTACATTCATCCTGTGGTAATGACACCATAGCAAACGTTTATTAGATATCCAGAGTGAGGATCCTCCTCACAATGCGTGCCGTAACCAAGATAACAGCCTCCCGTATCTGATATCGGAGTGATTTATTGAGTGTTAGTTTTTTCATAATGTTGATCAAAACTTTTCGCTATCAAATCATTCACAAATAATGATTGCTAAGTACTATGTTCTCTCAGACCTTCATTCTATCATTTACATTTGTACAGCAAAGAAAAAAGCTTCGTCCTTTAACCTTCGAACACACGTGATTCGAGACACAATAGGTCAACAATAGCAGCACGACAGCCGGCTGTCGCTTGGTCGTCGAAAGGTTAAAGGTCACTATCACATGATAGTATATAGTAATGCCTATTAAAAACAAAACACTATCTTTGACAATTACGTTGAGTTCTGAGCAAATTTTTCAAGTTGTCACGCCGTTCGACGCCCGGGGCGAAACTTTTCGAAGCCAATTTACTCTTTAATGGGACTCATTTGTTTGTTAAAAACATTCTGGAGATATCTCTGGCGCTCTAAGACTTGGGCCAATTCTGCTTGTTTTGTTTTGCGGGTAGAAAGAAATGTTTTGAGCGTATTTTGAGGGTATTTTGAAGTTGATGTTGATTCGAGCATTCTTAATGTCAGATGGGAGATATCGGGATGGTTGTTTTTTTTAAATATTGGGTTTGAAATTAGGTCATTTGATTTTGCTTTAGTTGTCGAAATAAACCAACCAATTATCAAGGTATATAATATAATAAAATTATCTCCAATACCACGAAATGTAATTTAATAACATTCATCGGTATTCAAGAAAAGAAACATCAAATTTGACGGCCCTGCATACTTAATATCTATTTGGCATCTGGCAATCAATAAGCGATTTATTTTGCTAACCATTTTCAATAAAAAAATATTTATCCATAAAAAAGCTACTGAGCTAATTTTACGTTTTTAACTTTAGTAGTTTCTGTGTTGGTTACTACCAAAAACCATATATAAATACCTAGCGACCTTGCTTAGCTTCCTCAATCAATCTAATAAAAAAAAAACGCATCAAATACCGAAGCATAATATTGAAGATCTAAACATACATAGAGACAGACAGACAGCGGAAAGCGACTTTATTTCAACCAAAGGTGAAGAACACAGACAGGGAGGCATCTTAACGACTACGTCATAACGAAATTATTCTCACATAACACAAATGACACGAGTTATTTTCGCACAACTCGCAGACACGAGATACAGATAAAACTCGTGTCAGGCACAAACCAATCGGCCCGTCAAACTTCAATCTCAACCGATCCTTTTATATTAATTTTCGTAATTCAAAGATGGCCGCCGTCATTAAAATTTTCTCTAAAACTCCCGTCTTCTAATTAAAAAATCGTGTCGAAGGGCAAATAAAATCAATTCCTCCCCGTTTTCACCCCGCGAAGAGTTCCGAGTTTTTCTTAGGGAAAAGGGGTCGTTTTATGTCGTAATTATATTTATATAATGAGTAAAAACTTTTGATGGACTTATCCCGAAGCATTATTGTGAAAGTTTTTAGAAACTGTTCTATATAAGAGTGTTTATTTTTAGATATTTTGTTTTTGGATGTTTGAGTTTGATGGTTAAAAGGTATTTTTGGAAACATTTTTGTTTGAATTATGTTTATAGTTACTGCTCACGTGGGTCATAGCGCGATGCTAAGTGTCCAGTGTGTTATTCTGATGTATAAGTTATATTTTAAGTTTCACTAAAAGCCACTAAAAGCCACTAAAAGCGATCAATAGTTTTTGCATGATAGAGTAACAAACATCCATCCATCCATTACTCAAAATTCTCTTATATCTACTTATTTACTCAAAAACTTTAACATTCATAATATTACTAAAATTATAGCAAGATAATTATTCCCTACAGATATAGCAATCAAAAACGTAATTTTGTTTGCTCTTAAATTTACAATAAAAATTAATTTCAACTTTTAAAAATAACAATGAAATCTACAACAACTCTTTACATCATACTATCGCAACAACCATTAAAAAAAAAAACAAAATTTCAATCTTGAAAAAAGACGTTACAAATTTTAAAATGAGAACGCTTTTCAAATTTATTTTTTAAGAAGCACCGGCCATATTGAACGCCACCCCCTCCCCTAAGACGCCCACGACAGAAAAACCTTTAGAATTAAACAAAAATGTCCGCGCCAATGAGGGGTTGCTTTTAAAAATATAATCAATAGCGAAGCGGGGGAGGGTTGAAAAAAAGGGAAAAGATAAGGTGTTGTAGTTTATGAATGTAATAAAAGTGGGGATTAAGAACTTCTTAGTTTTTGCTTTATGTTGAGTTAGTTACAATAAGTAGGTGCCGATTTATATTTTACCTCGAGACATACAATTTTAAGAAAAAGATGAACCGGATTTTTTTATTACTCGAATCAATGTTCGAAATTGTGTTTTTAGTCGAATGACAGGTTTTTTACTTTGAGTTATTTTTGCGAATATTTAATGAAAACAAATCAAACTTACCGTCATGTTTTTTGGTACCCAAGTCTTTTAAGACTTGGTAAGCAAACGCACGGGTTCGATTCTCGCGTCGTGAAAAGCAATCAACATTTCCACGCACTGAATTAAAGAAAACTTCATTTTACGGGGTCAACATTTCAAATAATTTTAAATAATCTACCTTGTACAACATACTTTCTAAGCTACACTTCACGAACATGGTCAAAATACAACTGAACTTAACCCTATGAACGCGACGGGGTCAAAAAAGTTGTCTTACCGGTTATCTTGCCGCAGGGTGAAGGACAAAGGACAGAAGGGTGCCAACTGGACATAAAAGAATCACCTTTTGCTAAAAAAGGGAACGGACGCGGTATTAATAATAGCGGAATGTACCTATTATAATATTTGGACCTATTTAAGTATCCAATGGGACGGCTATTGTGATTTTACGAAACTGACCTGACCGGTTTTTGGTAGTGATGTGGGGTGGTGATGGGTTTTTGGGTTTGTCGATAGATTTTGATGTTGAGTGCTGTGTGAATGTTCACTGGGTAATTTGCGATTGCTATGTTTCCTTTATGTAAAAAAAAACAAAGCAATTGTGATACCATTTTCTTAAAAACTTTGAGATCATTTCTTTGAAATCAGACACAGAAAAAGTTAATTTTTTTAAACAACAGTTTCTATCAATTTAAAAGAAAAAAAAATTGTTGAAACATAATATTTATGTTGTAAATTGGTTAAAAATAACACTATTACTCAATGATACTGTTTATCGCTTAAACTTTTAATTAAACCTCCAGCTAATCTCTAGAATCTTCTAACCCAAACCATCGACAACTCTATCGATAGACCAGACAACGTGTCCAACGGTCGTTTAAAAAAAAATCAACAATTAAAAAGCGAAGAATTGTCCAGGGGTACAATGAGCCTGATTTGCATTCTAACCGGACCGGTTCTCACGCGGCACGGAAGGGTTGCAGCCGGCCAAAGCGTATGTCTTCATTTCACACCTCATGCTCTGGCCAATTTTAAACCGTTTGGGTTTTAAATATTTTATCTGTTAGTTAGTATTATTTATTGTTTTACGGAATTTGTCTGAATTTTAGAAGGGTGGTTTTTAAGTCAAATTATAATCGATTATATTCTTTCTTATTTGTATATCGATAATTTAATTAAAGTCCAAACATACTGGTACTAGTTGACCCCAGCGGTTTCACTCTCATTTATGAAACGAAAATGAAAACGTTTATGAAAGGAAATAAGTAATCACAATATAAAATATGAAGATAATATGAAGTAATGACAATAGTGTAGATGACGTCTGAAATCTCCAAACCTTATGCAAACAGACGTTCGAAGTATCAGTTTTTTTGCAGCGTTACGATACTAGTCCCATGATAATTCAAATTAATATAGATTGCTTCATATTTCGACTATTGGCAATGTTATTGTGTCCTGTTTGTAATCTATGGAAGAAGGTTTTTTACTTGCTGTAAAATAATTTTATATTATATCGATTTGGAAACCGGCATAATAATGATGGACCTTTAATAATTTCCTTTTAAATAAATACCCTATTATTAACATAAAAACAGGATTTAAAAGAAAACTATTAATTATTAATAACTACGTCGTAACGTTCTAAGCGATTAGGTAATTGCTACGCTGGCGTAGCGCTACGAGATTCGTAGGCGTTTGCTACGAGATGACAAAGAATTTCAAATACGATATTTTTTCCTAGTTATTTTTCATAAGTATGGGCAGAGAGATACTTAATGTTTGTTTTAAAATAATATAAAAAATAGGTAAACATACTTTTGTAATTCTCTATTAACTCTATGTAATTTAAATGTTTTTTTTAACCAAAATCTGTTTATATTGGTATGTTTCATGGAAAGGAATATTACTTACAATATTTCTGTCTCTCATTTTGTCTCGTATGAAGAATAGTAATAAACTCATATATATATAACAATAAATGCCAACAAATTAGAAATTATTTACACACAAAAAACATTTGTGTCTCAATTTTCTCGCCAAAACGGCTGGACCGATTTTGACGGAACTGTCTCTAGTCTAGTAGATAGCTGCTGTTGTATATATTTAGAAGAAAAACAATAAGGGCTCTGTATTTAAAACTAAAAAATAATTCGACTTTCATTCAAAATCGCGGTTAGAAGCTATCTTAGCAACCCAGTTACCGATAAGCATTAACTGGACATATATTGACCTAGACAGTGTCTATATGATCACTATGACGTCACTAAATCATTTAACTATTACTCATATTCAGAAAATTTCCTAAACGGCTGCATGGATTCTGATGGAACTTGTGGCTTGACATTTTTTGTCAAATTGGACCTTTTTGACTCAGCTGTCGGGGACACTTATATTACTTTATTTACTTTTTATCTAAAATTAACTCGGTTATGTGTATTAAACGTTTTTTTTTATTTATTTATGATTTACTAGCTTCTGCCCGTGGCTTCGCTCGCGTTAGAAAGAGACAAAAAGTAGTCTATGTTACTCTCCATCCCTTCAACTATCTCCACTTAAAAATCACGTCAATCCGTCGCTCCGTTTTGCCGTGAAAGAAAGACAAACAGACAGTCAGACAGACACACTTTCCCATTTATAATATTAGTATGGATGATTTATTTTTCCTACTTTCTTTCGTTCTTTACATTTGATTTACTCGTAAAACAAATCAATTATTAGGCTTTTCATAGATTCGAAGCTATTCTTAGCAACTTATCTACAAGCATTATTTGGACATAGCGTGGATATCTTGACCCACTTTCCCTATGGTCAGTGTGACGTCACACGTCTTAGACACGTCAGTCAACAGACAATAATGAGATGGGATATGTTGATCTGTTTGTTTAATTTGAGCCTATATATACGTATTATGTAAATAGCCTATTTACTTGTCCGTGTGTCTTTAGTGTCTGTAGATTTTCTTGTTCGTTCTCTCAATATAGATCTGCTTATGTTTTCGAACAGTCTTTCAAAGCTCTAATTTTCGGATATGATGAGCGCTTTCTTGATAATTGAAAAGATTTTTCTAGAGAAAAAGTATATTTTTTTTTTTTTAATAATTATACATTATAATTATACATTAATTTTGCGTCTTCACGGTTTATCTGTAATTTAATTTTTGAAATGAAATTTTGCATTTTGTGTATGAGAAGTCCAGAATACGATTTACCCTAAAAATGAAAGTACAAAAATTGCGAGCCAAGTTGCGGGCAACACCTAGATAACTTGTAATACAGAATACTGATACACACCTACACTCATAATATCCTATTTATAAAATCTTATAAAATTGCATATGTTCTTGAAATATCTTTCAAACATTTTTCATTTTTCATCTTATAAAATTTTACATGCCAGCCAGTTAAAAATACCTTTAATATTTGTATGACATTTGAAAAGTCCTTTACCATTTTCAAACTTTTTTCAATTTTTGAGAATAGACTTTTACCAATTTCAAACAGGGTAAGGTTAGAACTTCAATCTAAGTAATAATACTAGTAATTATCAAGGGACCGCGACCGACGCAGCAGCAATACAGTAACCATTACTTTAAAATTTCTCATGTTACTCAAAAACCCCGGAAGATGAGCCAAGGTGCCGCAGCTGATCAATTCAAAACTACCCACTGGTCCAAATTTCATTTTTTTTTTCTAGCATCTTGTCCATTGTCCTATATTCTACAAGACAAACATTATTGTAAGCACCCCTTCGTTTTAGCGCGATAATATGCAATTAATTTAAATCACAAAGCCCTGGGGTCTGATTGACCTGATGTTTTTTCTTGTGAGCAGTTTATGGTTGAGACAATTTGAAGGGTTATGGACAATGTGGACATCTTGGGAGATGAGTAACGGTTATTAATTAATTTCTGTGTGTTAAAGAATGTTTCTCGAATAGGAGATAATTTGAAGTTCATTTTGTTATTTCTAGTAAGCATTAACTACTTCAAAAAGGTTTTTTGGTTTTATTTGAAGGGAGTTGATGTCGAAACTAATCATCGAATCAAAAGAAACAAAATGAACTTTTGAAATTGGTTTGTAAAATTATTACCTAATTCCCAAATTCCTAAAACTCCTAATTTATTTACAATATACGTTAACATTAAGAAATCACAAATTATTTACATAACAACAAATAATAGAATTATTTAAACTACTCCAAAGATTAAATTAAAACAAAAGCTTTGCTCGGAAATTCTTAATTTTTTTACTAAGACTGGTGAGATAGTTTTTAGACATCTGGCGTCCAATAGAGGAACCAATAGGAGCTACTCCATCTAGTATCAAGTAGGACAATTATTTAGCGCCATCTTTTGACAAATAGCCCTCACTAAGCAGCGCCCTCTATATTGACAATGAAAAAGTAAAAGATTTTAGTGCGCCCTCTTGTATCAAGTAGATTAACCATTTTCTCTTACATTAATTAAAACTGTTTGTTAAAACTGTTAAGTAGTAGGTAGCAACAGCCATTATATTTTAATTGTTTAGCCTACAAAGTTCAGATATTGCATAGCCCCAAAATAAAAAAATGGGTGTAAGTTTTTCTTAGTACTTGCTACTCGCTACTAGATGGCGCTACTGGTCCCCTAAATCCGAGTGTTAGTCACCCTTCGTTATTCAGAAGGATGTCTAGGGGCATTTATTCTACAATAACAGTTATCTTAGAGTGAATTTTAAACACATCGTTTTGCGCTACGCTGCCTTGTGGATAGAATAACGTTACATTTTTTTCCTTTTCTAATTGGATGGTATAAGAAAATTTTGCAAACGATGGAAGGACTAGATGGATGCCTTCTTCTCTACTGATCTCAATCTTGGGCTTGTTTTCCGCACTTAGTCCTTTCGATTGGACCATTGTACGTTTATAGGCGGAGGCCTTGGCCAGGAGTGGGGCAGAACTGAGCAACAAGAAAAAAAAAAGACGGGTTGCACTCCGGGAGTGCCGGCAGAAGTGAAAACTTGATTATAGCTGTCTACTATCCATCCGTCCTACGCTTTTTCGATCAGGTCACGTGTCCTGACGCGAGTTTAAGATTTTATACCCATTACAGAAAAAGTGCTCAACGCCGCTAAAGAAGTTTTCACTTCAAAAACACATTCGCTCATTTATTTACGAGTGTGCCTTTGGCTCGCCTGCCCCAAGCCATTAGCAGGACCACTATATCTCTCTCTCTCTATCTACAGCAAGCTTATATTAAGCTGTTTCGCCAAGATTTTCCAACACTATTACTCCACGGGTTAAAATATAAACAAAGGACATTGCCATGCGTCCATACATTGTTTGCCTAAGAACCGATAGGGATGTGTTTTTTCATTTTTGGTTCTAAATAATATATGTTTTCGATTGAAACTAAATTAAAACTACGGACACTTGAGACTTCTAAAAGCCATCAAAATACTTAAATAACAACATCATGTCACATCAAAAGTATCATCTATATTTTCGACCAATATATTTGCAGCGGCAGAAGTCTTTCCAAGACACTTATTGATGTTCCCTTTCTCTTTTACATGGAGCTAGAAGCTGATCCGCAATTTACACAAAATATAGGATAATTTTGGGAATCCATGTTAAATCTGCAATGTCCGTTTAATCTCTTGACACCCACCGCCATGCCAGGGCGTCGTTCTTAGTAGGTCCGTACATCAGTCAATCACAGCCGGAGGTCGCTATTTCAAGAGGAAATCACAGTCCGTAGTTTAAGCGAAGTGGGTAGATAAAATCGGAAAGGAATAATAATAAAATGCAAACAACCAGATTACACAGAACCTGGTCAAATGTTGGCATCTGTCAATTCAATTGACGAAAAACAATAGACTAATAAAATATGTTGATCTTTTTTTCTAAACAAATGGCTTGTTCATTTGACACAGCGCTTTCAATCGCTTTAATGCCCATTTCACACGAGGGCAGAACAGTGGGCAGAACAGTACTGCTACTGTGTGAACGCACAAAACAGTACTGTTCTGTGCCAGCTTCTTAAAACGATGACTCGTAAATATTATATGTTTCCCACAACCAAACTATATGACGAATGTAAAGTTTTAACCGTGAGGCAACTCTTTATCCTCCTACCTTTCTACAGAAAACCTTCTCATATATGGCTATTAAGCTGTACACATGCAATGGATTACTGTTACTTACCAATTTTTACATATATAACACCTAATATACACACACTGACAATCACAAACATGCACACAACACACATACACACACATGCACGCACTCATGACTCGAGAGTTTATATGAATATAATAATTCAAATCGACACTGTTCTCACTTGTTAAATCTTATTATATAATCAATTTAGTTTAAACCAATGGCTGAACCCTGTCTCTTAAGATACAGGCTAGACCTAGTTTAAGGGATAGAGTCCAATAATGTAGTTCTACATAATTAAACAATATAATTCTAAACTGTTTAGTGTAAGCCTTTATGTATAGGTGCACTGTTCCATGTTTTTATGAAATAAATACTTATTATTATTATAACTGTTCTGCCTCACTGTTCTGCCCTCGTGTGAAATGGGCATTATATATTCGTATTAAAACCTTATTCATAGATCAAGCGCTGAGAATATTGAGTTTTTCAATTTCGGTATACATACTTATTTTAATACTTGGCTGCATGAGCTACGATACCTTAGTCTACTACTAACTTCAAATTAAATCAAAATATCTGACACCGGAGATTGAAACGAAATTGAGTTACTTTTTATAATGTTTCTGAAATTAACACCTGTCCATTGTATTGTAATAGTCGTAAAGTACTTTACAAAAAAAAAAACTACTATGACTATGACTACGACTACGACTACGACTACGACTACGACTACGACTACGACTACGACTACGACTACGACTACGACTACGACTACGACTACGACTACGACTACGACTACGACTACGACTACGACTACGACTACGACTACGACTACGACTACGACTACGACTACGACTACGACTACGACTACGACTACGACTACGACTACGACTACGACTACGACCACGACCACGACCACGACTACGACTACGACTACGACTACGACTACGTAGACACGATAAAAATCTCACAGACACTGATACAAGGTACAATTTTCCCGAAAATTGTACCTTGTATCAGTGTGTGTGAGATTTTTATCGCGCGTTCAATTGTTATCCGTCCTACGCTTTTTCGATCAGGGTCACGTGTCCTGACGCGAGTTTAAGATTTTATACCCATTACAGAAAAAGTGCTCAACGCCGCTAAAGAAGTTTTCACTTCAAAAAATGGAAGTTAAGGGTACTTACTTAACAGTCATTTACATAAATTGTTATTTAAACAAATTATAATACCAGGATAATGTTGTCCAGCTGCAGTGCAAAGCCCGCTTCTCGTATAAATCGTTTCGCATTGATAGTTTTGGACGAATATGAGAGACCACTACGCTGTTTTACTTCATCAATATTAGTGATATCCTAGACAAATTTAGAGAGTATTTATGAATTGAAAGATACCGGCTACCGGGCTACCTGCCCGGTTTCAAGTCTGCAACCTCATGTATAACCACAGAGACAACATGATCAACGTCATTTGAAAAAAGAGGTAAAAAAAGAACAGCTCCAACTCTCCATCAACGGCCTACGAGTAATCCGCTCAAAAATTCAAAATTCAAGGCATTTATTTCACTTAGGTAATTTACAGGCGCTTTTGAATTGTCAAAGAGTCGGTCACTTGGCCATAAAGGTGACGTTAGATGCTTGTTCCAAAACGTAGGTAGATCTCTATGGAGAAGAACAAGCAGTAAACTCCACGTACACTCTTTTCAAAACTTCTTGTTTTACAAAATACTGGTTACATTATTTACACCTAACTTCAAACAGGAGTTTTTCAATTCGACTGTATGTTATTTTGGTGCATATATGTGAAAACAATCGCCTTCCTCCATTTTTGGCTCCTTTTATCCAACTGCTACCAGTCATCCTGCGTTGATCATGGCTCCAGTTAGCCTTACACGATCTCTTACCGTCTGCGTAAGCAGTTTTGTGGGGCTATGTATTTTAAGATTTTTTTTAACCTTTTGACGACCAACCGACAGCCGGCTGTCGGGCTGCTATTGTCTTTCTATTGTGTCTCAAAACACGTGTGTTCGAAGGATTGAGAAAATAAAAGCATTCATTTAATTTAATTCAATTCAACACCTTTCAATGTCAAACATACTGACTCACCATTTGGAGACCTTCCTCAAAGAAGAGTATTGACTATTGACACGTTGGCCGAAGGGTATCTTCGTTTTCGCGATAGAATACTGGACATCTAGCAGCGCGTTACAACGCCGTCATTTTGTGTGTGTAGTTTTTTTTTTGATTATAAGAAAATTATAAAATGTATGTTTCGTTTGTAAGGTATATTTAATTTGTTGTGGGTTTTTGTCATCTGAAATAAATGAAGCTAAGTAAGTATAAGCACGTACTAAGTCGTATTGACCTTAGCTGCTGACCTCTGCTCCACTGAGCGAAAAAACAAGAAAAAGAGTCTTGGGAAATCTTGCTTTTATTACTATAACCAGCTTTTGCCCGCGGCTTCGCTCGCGTTAGAAAGAGACAAAAAGTAGCCTATGTTACTCTCCATCCCTTCAACTATCTCCACTCAAAAAATCACGTCAATTCATCGCTCCGTTTTGCCGTGAAAGAAAGACAGACAGACAGACACACTTTCCCATTTATAATATTAGTATGGATTTGGTGTTCAAGTAATAATGACTAATTACCAACCATCGTATTTCCAGCTACCGCCACTTGTGAGTATGTGGGCAATCAGAGAAGCGGTACCACGAAACTTCAAGTACACATTACAATTCCAAGAATCATCCGATTCATCCGGGACTGTTCGATACACCTTTATTTTCTTCTCGATACTATAATTTTCTTTCAATCTGTTTAATTCTGTTACTGTTTTTTTTTTGAACTTTTTAAGTTTTATTTTGGTTTTTAAGGCTGTTTAAGTGATAGTGGACAAACATAGCCAAACACTCTAGTTATTGTGGATTTCACCAGCTGTGCCTGAATCATCAATATCAATAGGACGCACTTTTAGTCTCTAGTCTACTAAAGCGGTCCTGAAGTCCCACTGAATACCAAAAACCCTTGGCCTGATTTATCAACCTTCATTAAGATCTCTTTATTTAGTAGCTTATACCGAAATTACACCATTGATTAATAAATATTTGAATCCATCGTATTATTCATTCTTTCGATAAAAAATAATCCCAATATTTTTTATCGGAAGAATGAACATTTTAACATCCTAATCGAAAAGAAATATAAACGTGTTTTCATAAAAGCATCAGCTAATAAAAATCCTTTAAAAAGCAACAAGCTTCCCGAAGCGCTTAAAAAAACTCCCACGTTCAAAAGGCCACATAAAAAAAAACAAACAACCTCATAAAGTCAAGCCACAGATTAACCAACAAATTGCTTGACAAATTACACTTTTTAACGTAAAAAACTGGCGACGTTTAAACACTGAATTAATCACCTCAATAAACCGCCGGATATCCGGCCGAAAAAATCTGTTAACAACCCGGGTAAAAAATGAACACTTAAAAAGTCATTTATATTCCCGTCTCATGTCGGAAAAAAGAAGTAAAATATGCTCCGAAGGGAGTAGGGTTAAGGGGAGAATCTGATATGGTTATTTTCCGGTTAATTTCGGTTTTTCCGTTGTTTTGCTCGTTAGGGGGTTTTCTTTTGGTATGTTGGGTAATTAGGTCGTGTTGTAGACTTTACTAGAATATTATTGGAACTTTATTTTATATTATATATTTTTAAGACCAACAACCAACAAGAAAGATAATTTTAATTTGTAGTTGTGATTGTGCTGTCTGATTTTCACGTGTTATCATTCAATGTACTGTAGTCATTCTCACAAACTTGATAAATTAGTAGGTTATTTTTATTTGCTTATTTGAGTGTTGTTTGTATTTATATAATTGCATTAACACTAACCAAAACCTTATCACTTCTATTTAATGCTAGAAAAAGACTAAGTATTTATTAAAAAAAACACCAAGATGCAGTGATGTTCGTCGTCAAACTTTACTACCTTTTCTTTAGTTAAAGATTTATGTATTATAGAAGGTTTATCCTTCCTCTTAAAAGGCTCTATCTATTGATGAAAAGCCTAAGACACTAGACCAACAGGCCCGTCAGAAAAATATAAAGCGAAATGTATTTTTTAACTATGTAATTTTTTTTTGTCACACATTTCTAATAAGAAAATCAATGGAACTAGTAAGACGTTCCATTTAGATTGGTTTTTCTTCACCGGTATCTGTGATGGTCAAGATAAACTTTAACCTTTCAAAGACACATTTGACAGCCGGCTGCTATTGTCTTTCTATTGTGTCTCAAATCATGTGTGTTCGGACGATTAAAATATACACATGAATTTAAAAACCCACATTATTAGGATACTGAGAAAAAATCTTACTAATTCCACCAAATTACCGATGGAATAAATGAGAATGATCCATAAATAACTCCATTAACATCTATTTTCGTCCACTTTCTTCTCACTTCGATCCCTAATCCCAGCCGAAGCAGCCGTTCGTATCCCGGACCCGTCCGGTGTTGTCCGGTGTCCGGGACAACAAGTTACTTAGCTCGCCGGTTCTCTGTGGCCGGCTAGCCGGTAGCCGGTGTCCCGAGGGAGTGTTAGGTTGGGAATACACTGCGCGGGTTTTTAAGACTTATTATAATGAATGTATAAGACTAAATATTTCTATATTTTTTGTAATAGTATTTAAAAGTGTATCTAATATGTGTAGAAATGAAGAAAATGGAAAAAGTATAGATATTGTTAGATCGCTTAACGCTAATGAATTGTTTTTCTTTTCTTTTTTTAGTATTAAGTTTAATATGGGTTAAATTATATTATTGACTTTAGCTTCGCATGAGAGTACCAAATCTGGGAAATGGCGTCTGCTTTTCCTTTAAAACCTTCATCGTGAAAACCTATTCAAAAGTATTTGAGTTTATTACAAAATAAAAGACAGACAGTCCCGGCTAAAGGTTTTTTTATGATAGTAGCTAAGACCCACGGAAGTGGACCAATAACTAATGTTTGATACAAGTAGATAAAATAAAACTATTTACTTACAAAACTTATAATACAAATTATACATTTGCTTCCTTTAATATCAGTCATAAATGTACAATGATTAACAAAGACCCTAAAATTGGTGTGCCCCGAAAAGTCTAAATTTATTGCACTATATATAGAATTATCCCTTTTATGTTCACCTACATGATCCTAAAACTGAGGACCAAACTCGAGATATATTAAATAAAAATTATACAAACATTTCTTAGAACGTGCTTTAGCTCAGAAATATGTGTAATTAGAACATTTTATGAAACACCTTTTTAACAATATGTGTGCAATAAATAAATAAATATCGTTTCCGTCGCGCAACTTTCTAATACGATGACAAGGTAAAATGGAAAAGAGCTGAACAGAAATAAGAGCCAAATAACTTGAAAAAGTCTGCGTTAATCATTTTCTAAAAGATAATCAGGACGCTTTTAAACAATTAATTACTGATAAAAAGTCTTTAACAGTAAGCCCCTTCAACAAGGGTGTCTAGGGCCCGTATTAATAGACGTCACTCAATTCTGAGACGCTCTCAAGTTTATTGCTGTCCTTATTTTTTCCCTTTAGAATGACAAGGACAGCAAGAGACTTGAGAGCGTCTCTGAGTTGAGTGACTTCTATTAATACGGGCCTAGAAGCCAAAATTTGTACACACTCAAGAGATTTAAAAAAATCTGAAATACCCTAGCATGTCGCCGTATTAACTTTTTAATATTTACTTTTCTACCAATAGACTCACATGAACTTATAAGCGGAAGGCGAGTCTTCGGCTTGCATGAAAGGCATATCACAGTCTCCAATCAGTTCTATGTATGGAAAAGAGCGGAAAGAAATTTTATAAATTTTATATATTTATAATCAACAGTACCCATTGTACCACCACCCTTAAAAGCCTCGTTAACATTCATAGACGTTTATTTTACGTTTATTCCCGTATTTTTTTATTTTTTTTCGCCGTTTACACGCTCCGAGGGACGCTTTACACGACACCGATGATTTTTATAATTCAATGCGGCGTGTTTATGGTAATACAGTCCCGGAATGGTAATGTATTCCCGGAATGGTAATAAACACTTGTGAAACATAAAAATGGAGATATTTTTTATTTTATTTTCCAGATGAATGTAATGGAGTTGTTTTCTGGTTAATTTTATTTGCAGAGTTGGTTTTGCAATGATGATCCGTTTTTATTTATGTCTTTCGAGTAAATACCACGTTATTTTTCTGTTTCGTATAGCGTGATGTTAGGTAGCCTATAAGGCTATATGTATAACTGTAAACTTTCAACAAAAATTATACACCTGTTTTTGCTTGAAAGAGTAAAAAACATGTATAGGAGAATACGGAATATGAGAGAGCCATAAGATATAAGCGACTTTTAATTTAAAAATAGCTTTATACTATATACAATAGTTTTCCAAATGAACGAAAATATTTACTATATATAGTCATTAAGAACTTGGGTGCTTTTTCAGATTATATCAGTAATATGTATAAAATATATATTGCCGAGATTTTAAATAAATTGATTCTGGTAGTTGTTGTTATTCATATTTCAATTGCGTGAATATATCAATAACATAAAAAAGTATAATTCCTAAGAATTTTTCAGAATTCTAATCCTAGCAAATGTTTGATCAAAGTAGCGATCTCCGCAATTTTAGGTCATATCGATATTTTTCATGGTAGTGTAAGTACAAAATTTCGATTACTGGTCATTAATTATTAAAAACCCGTAATCGAAATTTTTTTAATTAATGATTAATATAATGTTTTTATTCTAGAATCAAGCAAGCCTGGTGATCAATGCTCATGCCTTCTCTGTATGAGAAGAGGCCTCTTCCCTTTAGTGGGACAGTTAAGTAATAGACTGGTTTTATTATAATAGAAAATTCTTATTCTACCGACCTATAAGAATTTTCTTTTCTATAAATTCCAACTAGAAAAAAGTGTTTTTGACTGTAATGGCGCTAATTAGAAGACCACTAGCGTCGCATGACTACTGATCTGCTCTCATGGATCATAGCTTGATGTTTTACGACCTTAGTGGGGGCGTTATAAGCCAAAAGCAATATTTTTTGCATTAAAGCATGAGACTTAGTACACTTGTTAGTTAGGTGGGTTAGAGTGAAAATCGCCCGGGAGGCAATCGGAGGCACCCCTCTGGGGGGGAGGGGGAGGGGTTGAAGTTCTCTTCTGCCGCGCGCTCTGTTTGTCGTCATAACTTCTAATTTATCGTTACTATGGCAAGTGGGGTATCATTTTCGGATAAATCAAAGATGGCCAATCGTTTTCTGAAATAAAAAATACATGTCTACATACAAAAAAAGTGAATTATGCCCTAAAATGTGAAAATTTCAACCGTAACAAAAATCATTAAATGGCCATAATTTTTCAAATCGTGGCTATATCGTCTTTAAAAAAATATGATTAAAAAGCTGTATGCGTATAGATTCTGAAAATATAATATATGTCTATAGTCTATATAGAAAAATCGTTAGAAAAAAAATGAAAACAGCTTGGCGGAGCAGTCAAAATACATTGTAAAATAAGGACAACAAAATCGATTTTTACGAATTGACCAATCTTTTTATTAGTAAATATAGAGATTTGATCAAATTAAATAGATAATAAGTTTATATGTTTTTTTTTTGTTAAAAATCTATCGTTTTTACCCTTAGTACAAGTATAAAAAAATGACATTAGTCATATTTGATCTTATAGCTGAGCGGGCTCTGTTGACTAGTTTAAAAGTGACTTAAACGTCTGTAATTAAAGTAACAACATATAACTATGCTAAAAGTACGTACTTATAAAATAATGTAAAAGGTGACTGCACCAATGATAAACACTTTAAGAGTTAGCACCAATAGCAGGACGCAAACAGTTGTTCGACATTTCAGACCGCCGCACTTCTTATTACATCTGCACTGGACCATTTCTATATAGGTTGAAAACCACTGGCAAGTCTGTCCATGTAGACTGACAGTTGTCACTGACCTTACTCCGTCCCCAATCAGAAAAATCAGGTGGATTTCCAGACATCTGATCCCATACAGGAACAGTTTTGGAATACTGCTCAAGAAATGTTGATGCAGGGCAGCTTCCAGACATCTGATCACATACTGGAACAGTTTTGGAATACTGCTCAAGAAATGTTGGTGCAGGGCAGCTTTTGTAAGACACCATTTTCTAGTTAACGGATATCTTTAATAAACAGATATTTTAGGTTTCATTTACTTAGCAAAATGTGCAAGACCAGAAATAAACACTTCTAACTATCTTATAAACTTTTCAATAATATCCTGTGACAACTCATTCCATCTGATCTTAAACTCAGCAGAGCTATACTATTATACTATGACAGACTAGAAGTAACTGGTCTTCATACTTATGTAATTATAAAAACGTACATATTATAGATAAATTATAATCAGACACAGGACAAACAATGCTCATCACGCAAAGTTTGTTCTGGTTGGCATCGTAGCCACGACCTCCGACTTAGCAGTCAGGGTCATTAGCCTCTAGACTAACTGGCCCGCGAATAATATGAAAGCCTCGCTAATCCGTCCCTCATATGCTGCCAGAAACCCTTTTCCCCTTCACAGTTAAAAAACAAGATACATTGTGACACCCTGGTAAAGCGTAAAACAGAGGCAAGACTAGCTTTAAGGGGTCTTTCAAAAAGATTTTTTTATAACGGTGGATACCAAGTGGCGAACAACAGGATGATAGGACTAACGCAGTAGTCAGAGTTGTGCCTAAGTAATGATACGTACACGTACTGTCGATACTGACGTCTCGTTAGCAGTCGTTTTGGTATAGACGAGTGCCTGAGCTAGAGGAGCTGTGGGTAATGTAGGCACTGGAAAACCCCACCAGCACCTTCCTTGCCACAAGGTATCAAGTACTCTCCATTAAAAATACTTATAATTATTTTCTTTCATCCGCTATATACTTCCTAGGACTAAAATAGGATGAGGATTATTTACAGAACCACCAGTGTGATGGTCCTGTAAAAAAGCTGTGACACTGTGACTTATTTGAACGATGGAGACAAAAAGCGCAACGGAGACAGGGAATGCTTTTCCAACTGTCGCAAAAGAGTTTCTGGCAGCATATGAGAAAAGGATTAGCGAGGCTTTCGCTATTATTGAAAAGCTGCCCTGCATCTCCTTTTGAGGACATTTTTTCACCGAATCCACCTGATCCATCTGAAAAGGGATAGAGTAAGGTCGGTTATATTACTGTTAACATACATGGAGAGACTTGCCAGTACAGTGGTTTTCGACGTCTGAGTGGAAATGATTCGGTGCAGGTGTAAAAAGAAGTGCGGCGGTCTGAGGTGTCTATTCTATCTCAGACACCTTTCTCTATTTAAGATTGTACTTTACCCAGGGTAAACAATGTACCCATGATGTTAAGATAAATAAATAAAGATAAAGATGCTCTCAGCGGGAACTTAAGTGATTGGAATTGTGCGACTGCGGACGGCAAAGTATTTAATAAACAATATAGGGGCAGTGGTTGTCATTCGTGGAACTTTGACAGTCGTTACGGGTAGCCAAACTAGAAAGTCTGACCAGCCTAAACAAGAGGCATCGTATCGCCCAGTTACTAAGTTGTGAAGGTCTGATAGGCAGTCGTTTAACATAAAACACTGGTATACAGCTGAATTCGGTTAGGCTGAGAGCCGACCCAATATAATCCAGAAAAGGCTAGGGAGATGATGAGATAGGGGCAGTGACTCGAATGCTAGCACTGCACCAAATTATCAGCACTCTGAACAAACAGATATAAGCTATTATTTTGGCCTATAACTCATAAAACTTACAATTAAGATATTTTGGAACTCTATTTCTGGCAAAACCATACTAACCGACGTAAAAAATGGCGACATTTAAGAAAACAATTCTTTGCGTCCTGCTATTAGGGCTAACTCTTAAAGTGTTAATCAATGGTGCAGTCACCTTTACATTATTTAATAAATACTTTTAGCTAAGCTTTTAGCACAGTTAGCATAGTTATATGTTGTCACTTTAATTACAGACGTTTGATTCACTTAAAATAGTCAGCAGAGCCCGCTCAGCTATAAGATCAAATATGACTAATGTCATTTTTTTATACTTGTACTAAGGGTAAAAACGATAGATTTTTAACAAAAGAAAACATTTAAAATCATTATCTATTTAATTTGATCAAATCTCAATATTTACTAGTAAAAAGATTGGTCAATTTGTAAAAATCGATTATGTTGTCCTTATTTTACAATGTATTTTGGCTGCTCCGCCAAGCTGTTTTCGTTTTTTTCTAACGATTTTTTTATATACATTATAGACATATATTATATTTTCAGAATCTATACGCATACAGCTTTTTAATCATATTTTTTTAAAGACGATATAGCCACGATTTGAAAAATTATGGCCATTTAATGATTTTTGTTACGGTTGAAATTTTCACATTTTAGGGCATAATTCACTTTTTTTGTATCTAGACATGTATTTTTTATTTCAGAAAACGATTGGCCATCTTTGATTTATCCGAAAATGATACCCCACTTGCCATAGTAACGATAAATTAGAAGTTATGACGACAAACAGAGCGCGCGGCAGAAGAGAACTTCAACCCCCCCCCCCTCCCCCCCAGAAGGGTGCCTCCGGTTGCCTCCCGGGCGATTTTCACTCTTACCCACCTAACTAACAAGTGTTGCAAGTCTCATGCTTTAATGCAAAAAATATTGCTCCCCATACATTAATGGCTTATAACGCCCCCACTACCTATACTATTCCTCAAAATCTGGCTATTTATGGGAAATATTCATTGATATATCTATACATACTAAGTAGTAAATTGACTGACTCATTGTTAATATATCAACGCACAGTCCAAACCGCTGGTCTAAGAGACATGAAACTTGAAACGTGTCTTCTTTGTGAAGAGTCAGGCCTCTTGTCGACGACAGGGTTATTCGTCCGTACGGCGTACGTTTTTTCAACTGTACGGCTACACCGTACTGTTGAAAAAACGTGAGAGCTTGTACATGTCAAACTTGTTTCTTTCATCGCCAGCGATCAGCCATACGAATTAGAATAGGTAAATTTTAACGAAACCGTGCGTACGTCCGGCGCCGTCGACACACTCCTATAGACTATCATACAACACTGATGAAAATCACGGCGTGCATAGACGCGGCGCGCCGAGGGAGCGAGGCGGCGCACACGGCGGCGGAGCCGGACCGTGGCGCCGCCGTGCACGTCCACAAGCTTCCATAGTAATCCATACAACACTGACGATCGTGGCTACATACGGCAAATTAATCGTGGATTCTCACAGCGAAAAACCGTGTGTGTACAAGAGGCCTAAGTAGCCAGTAAGAAAGTGTTTATAAAATTATTATTATTCCCTTAATCTTTCGAACACACGTGATTTGAGACACAATAGAAAGACAATAGCTGCGCGACAGCCGGCTGTCGGTTGGTCGATGAAAGGTAAAGGTTAAATAGTGGATAGAAATTCGACACCCATTTGGGCAAAGCCCCGAGCGAAAGGTAGTTAATTAATATGTCAATGGAAACAGGTACTTTTTCCAGTTGGACTAATGAGTTCAGAGATTAGACGTGCTTAAACGAACAAAAATAAACTGACTAGTTTTACACCTATGTCAGTGTAAAGTCATATAATATCATAGAATTGGGCGCCTGTTATTCATATTATTCCTATTAATATCATAAACTAGCTGTGCCTCGAGGTTTCACCTATGTTTTCTGTTAGTTTGTCTGCTCCCGTAGGTAGTAGAGTGAAGTTATATAGCCTTACCTTCCTCAATAAATAGTTCATTCATTCACATTCATTCGAAAAGGAGAAAAAAAAAATATTTCGAATCTGTAGTTTCAGAGATTAACGCGTTCAATCAACTAAACAAATCAACTCTTCAGCTTTATAATATTAGTATATACAAGTATAATATAGTCAAGTTTCTGAAGACAGATGGAATTTTTTCACGGAAAACTACTGAACGTATTTTGTTGAAACTTTTCAGTATTATGCTTATGCATCAAAATAACAGAACAAAATAAAATCACGCGAACCAAAGAAGACACAACGCCGGTGCCTAACTAGTCTTTATACATGAACCGTTGCGTATACATATAAAGTTTACATATTAAACTCGAGAGTGTAAGTAGTTATCTTAGCGGCTGTGCGGGGCTGCTGCGGGGCGGCTGCGGGGCGGTTGCGGGGAAGCTGCGGGGGAACTGCGGCCCGACCGAGATCGTAATCAATTTAATTGGAAATTTCCTTTGATTAAACGCAAAGACGTTGTTAGAAGTTGACCTAATAAAACAGGTAGGGACAGCAGAATTGTGTTTGTTTTACGGCTATAATAATTATTTATTGTTATCGTGTGGGCTTGTGAGGTTGTGAATTTAGCAGTTATTGTGTCCATGGTCGTGATGACCAATGGCGTAATAGCAAAAAGCTCCGAACAACAAATGAAGAGGTTCTTGTTCGGCAGCTGGATTTAGACACGGCACGTGTATTATGTAGACTCTACATAATACACAAGAGTCACGAATCACGGAATTTGTCTAAAATCGTAAATTTTAGATAAAGATAAAGACTATGTTCATTAAAAAAAAATTCAATTTTAATTATGTAAAATGCACTGTGTGCGTATATTGGTTATTCAAAAATTAATAAGTTACTAGCCTTTAACGAAAGGGTTTTAACCATATTTGAACTATTTTAACATTGCAGTTTTATTCAATTTTCGACTTTTATTGTGCTAGTCATGTAATAATGAAAACAGTCGCAAATTCTGGTACAACAAATAAAACAAGTTTATTTTGGACTTCTCAGACATCTGTGAAGGAAAAACATTTTGAGAAAACCTGGAATTAATGAACATATTATGTAATCACTTATCTGGAGCAAGCGAGGTGATCAATGCTCTTACCCATAATGATAAAGCATCTTTGCCCTGAAGTTCTATTTGACAAAAAAAGCTGATATTATTACATACACAAAGTGGCTTCCCGCTGTCTGTTTATCCGTCTCTATGCATGTTCTTAGATCTTTAAAACTTCGCGACGAATTTTTGATACGGTTTTTAAAGTTCCAATTAAAAAAAAAGACATTAGTAGTTAGGTTTCAAATTTTAAACAAGAGGATGGTAAAATTTATGTACATATTATAGTAAAGAAAAGGGGAGATATTCAAAGATTTGCTTCTCCCGTGCAAAGCTGTGGCTAGTTAATAATAAACAAACAAAATCTTACATTAAGGGCTGATTTTTCACCCATCAGTTAACTTCTATTATCTGATGAATAAATATGACAGTTTGACATATTTTCTTTACGAAAGCTGTCAAAACGTCAAACATATTCTTCAGATAAAAGTTATCTGGCTATTGAAAAATCGGCCTTAAAATAACCAACACCCCCAAAATAAAATCTAAAATAATCCCACAACGTTTTTGTTGACGCTACTAAATCCGTATATCTTAAAATTTCCACCCAGTGAATCTTGTGGCGGGCCAAGATTATGGCAATAAAATTTATGTATCGCCCGCGTGGAGCAACTTGCTTGCTTTGCGGACCGTACCCAGCCTTTGTGTAGTAATGAATACTTGGGACTTGGCTATGTTAAAAATGTTGTATTAGACGGTTGGTTTAGATTTTGATGGGAACTAAACTTTAGTATTGGATAACTTTTGTAGTGAGTTTCATGGTGAAGAGACGGTAGGGTAAATTGTAATATATGACCGTGTCATGATCGTGTGGTGCAAAAATAATAATAATAAAAAAAAAACTGCATTATCAGAAATCGGTAGTTATGTTTTTGTTTCATTTAATTGCCACGAACTTCAGAAATTGCAGTTGGGTTGATTATTTAATTATTTTCGTTTTTTTTTCCAATTATTATAGGTACCCTATGTCACTCTTACAACTGAGACGATTTCGAAATATGAAGTGTTATATTTCGAAATTCGCTAAACAGTTAGGTTGTATAGCGTGCCATAAAATGAAACATACTTAAGGAAAAAACTGTATTGAAAGATGACCTAAGTTCACAAATAAATATTCCGCCATTGACGGCGAAAAGCCCTTGCTGGTGCCGTGTTCGTGTGTTATGTTTAACTTATGAAATTGTAGGACCTTGTATGCTTCACTATTTTTAATGCAAAATAACGTTTTTTATAAACCATAAACATAAGTTATTACGATTGTAAATGTAGCACATTATCATTATGTATATTTGCTTTCGCCCGCGAATTTACCCGCGAGTGGTCCAAAAATATGTTTTAGTGTATACTTAAATTGTTTACAAAGAGCACACCCTCCAAGTTTCATGTCTGTGAGATCAGCGTTTTGGGCTGTGCGTTGATATATCAATAAACAGTCAGCCAGTCAGTTTACCATTTTATATATACGTACGTATAGATATAGAAATAGAGAAATAACAGACTCACAGCTCAATTTCTTTTCTCAGAACTAACCACACACAATCTTAAGAAAACTCAATTTTCTCTACATTTCAACATCCATTTTCCACCTAATAAATATACGTCAAAGACGTACCTAATGTACGTAATTACCGTCGTTTGTAGAGCACATAGAGACAAGGCGATAGTATATAATAAATATGTGGAGACGCGCGAGGCACGAGGCGACGTAAAATTTGTGGGGGCGCTGGTACTTGCGCTGTGAAGAAGGGTGGAAGTGCACGTTTTGAGTTTATTGTTTATTGAGTTTTGATAGCGTTTTCATAAGTTTTAGAATAAGTTGAAAAAAAAGAGAATTATCTTACATTTGGCGCATAAGAAAAGAAGGAAAGAAAATTATTTGATTTGGCACACTTAGACATAATGCAGTAAACCACATGTGCCAGAAGTGGTTGTGAGGTTGATACTGCACATCAAAGTGACTTTTTATTTTGTAACTTTCTGAAGTTTATCTTGGACTTCACAGACATCGTTGAAGGAAAAAAGTTAGGGAGGAAAATCTGAGGTTATGATGAAACAGGTCAATCCTAGCAAGCGTGGCGACCAATGCTTGTGCCTTTAAAATACAAGGATCTGTAGTAAGATATGCTGGTATTACAGGAATTAGCAGAAACAATAAGGACTTCTTCAGAGCTATGTAGAATAAACAAGAAACTTACCAATAAATACTTTTTCTTGGTTTGCGTGGTAGTCGACATGAGAGACCAACATCAATGAACGGTAGTGGCGCCCTCATAAAAAATATTAACCTATTACTATACTACTGCAAATCAAAGACCTCTTCTCGTACCAAGCAGGGAGTGTTCACCAGACTCTTTACAAGGCAGATTCACGACCAGCACTGGGCCGAACAATCACGACAATCATACTCAAATCAAAATTTTGCACATACCCCGTCTAACACCAACAGCACTCGCGTCTTGGTACAGCATATAAGTCGATCGCGGGGTGGTTTTTACATTCACCCCACAAGAGTACCCACCCTACCGCGAATCCCCTCACACCACCCCTTACATACACACCAAATTCACCTCTAAACTTTAGAAAATACGTCGGGTTTTCGCCTGTATATTTAAGAGCAAGTTTACCCAGCGTACACCCTGCCGTCTTAATATTAATATCATCTTGGGAGTCTCCATATGATGAAGTTTTATGTTGTATAGCATGAGATTATGTAGGTTTAGTGTGTATGTGTGAATATATCGTATTCATGGTAGAATTACTGTCTTATCTGGTGAATTATTCATTAAAATTATTAATGGCGGGTACCTGAACATTATTCTCACGTGCGAAGGAAACTAGTATGTTCTGGGAGTTTTGTGTAACTTGGCGTTGCTTATCAGCGGCAGTGATATGTCGTTCGTTTGAAAATCGAAACTTACTATTATAGGTACGAAAGTAGCAGTTTATGTTTAGGTCTGTCGATGTGCTACGCTTCTAAATCTAAGCGAACAACAGATATTTTTTCATTTTTTACTTCTTAAATGATACCATATTCAATAAAAATAATACGAGTAATTATAAACGCAAAATTAGCTTCGTCTTTGTGAGTCCTTCTGTTTGACTATTTGTAACGATAGATGGTACAGATCTTGATGAAATTTGGAATCGAAGGATAAAACTAAAAAATCTATAGGTCATGAGGCCCAATCATGCTCAACACACAAAATTTGTCCTGTCTAATTCTGATTTTCTTTTTCACTGACAGTAAACTAAGTTTTACATTATACGCTCACAATATGACTAATAAAAATATAAATATTAATAAAACAATACAATATTCATACTAATATTATAAATGGGAAAGTGTGTCTGTCTGTCTGTATGTTTGTCTTTCTTTCACGGCAAAACGGAGTGATTTTTAAGTGGAGATAGTAGAAGGGATGGAGAGTAACATAGGCTACTTTTTGTCTCTTTCTAACACGAGCGAGGCCGCGGGCAGAAGCTAGTCGTAAATAAAACCGAAGTTGATTATCGCAATAAGGCTCTCAAAATCTTAAAAAAGTACACCCCAGCGCTCTTGGTTGCATCGGGGCACTAACTCATAAGAGAGTGAAGAAGGCATGATTCGTTCTTCTTTCGATGGGTATCTAATGCGCTTGTCAACAATTTATTAATTCTTATTGAGGTATTTGGTAAAAAAATAAGGTATTGTTTTTTGTATTTATTTGGAATGTTAATCTATACTAATATTATAAAGAGGTAAAATTTGTAAGTTTGTAAGTTTGTAAGTTTGTATGTTTGTAAGTTTGTAAGTTTGTATGTTTGGGGTAATCTCTGGAACTAATGAACCAATTCCAAAAATTTTTTCACTGGCAGAAAGCTACATTATTCCTGAGTGCTATAGGCTATAAATTATTTTTATAACATGTATATTAACCGAGCTATCGCAACTTTTGTCTAGCAAGTCGGAAAAAATTACCTCATAAAACAGAATTATTTGCGTACGCTGCCTAAACAGTTGCTTAAAATTAAAAACAATGTATGGCAACTTGGTTTGTCTTAATTATTTCTACAATAAAGTCCGCGATACCATATCTCTATCTTTTATATTTTATCTTTTATACTTCTTTTATTGCATTAAAAAAATGATTTTTCGGCATACTTACGTTTGGTTGATTATTTGAGCAACAAAATATTAATTCTTATGACAATAAATTATTTCAGTATCACAAGAACATCATACAGATAAGATTTGCCATTTACAGTATGTCAATTGGTCATATAGTTCCGGAGATAATATAAAATTACTAAAACGCAAAATGCCTCTAGCGTAATTTTGAATCCGGGCAATTACCAATGTGAATTTTTCAATTCATATGTACTTTCTATAGTTTATCTTGGACATCACTGACGTCCCGTACCTCGGAAAGCATGTTAAGCCCCGGTTGTCATTCGTAGAACTTTGACGCTAGGGGTATTCAGAAGCCAGAAAGTCTGACCAGTCGAACCAAAGGGTATCGTCGCCCAGTTACTGGGTTGTGGAGGTCTGATAGGCAGACGCTTTACGTAAAACACTGGTATCCAGCTGAATCCGGTTCGGCTGTAAGCCGACCCCAACATAGTTGGGAAAAGGCTAGGGAGATGATGATCCTCCTCACCGCACACGGACATGTCGGGAGGTTCCTATGTCGGATTCGGGCGGAAGTGACGCCTGCGTGACACGGTGTAGCATACGGTGAAGGTAGGCCCCGCTTGGGCGAACCACCACCGTGTCGTTGCAGAGGCAATCGGCGATGGTTCAGGCCATGCTTCGGGGCGAGACTGAATAGGAAGCCGTCGCCTCCAGCGAAGCAGACACGCTGAAGACGAAAGCGGTGGGGCGCGTGAGGCAGCGTCAAGCTTCACGCCCCGGACAGAGATCCAGGCTTAGTTGTCGAGAGTCACAAGATGATGGCCACTGGTGGCGTGGGCCTGCGGAAGGCGAGCGGTAGGTAGCTCGCCGCCAGACTAGGACCAGACCCGTGTCGACGGCGTGTCGATGCTTCTAATAGTTACCGCGGCCCCGGAATATATATACCCGAATAATCTTTTTGTGTACACTCAAGATAGTTCCACAGTTAATCCATCCTAATATTATAAATGCGAAAGTAACTCTGCCAGTCTGTCTGTCTGTCTGTCTCTTCTTCACGCCTAAACTACTAAACCAATTTTGAATGAAATTTGGTACAGACATAGTCTGGGACCCGAGAAAGGACATAGAATAGTTTTCATCCCGGAAATCCCCCGGAAACGGGAACTATTATTCCACGCGGACGAAGTCGCGGGCAAAAGCTAGTAGAATATAATAACCGTTGGTCCCGGTTGTCTTTGACAGAACTTTGACAGTCGTTACGGGTAGTCAGAAGCCAGAAAGTCTGACCAGTCTAACCAAGGGGTATCGTGTTACCTAGATACTGGTTTGTGGAGGTCTGATAAGCAGTCGCTTCACGGAAAACACTGGTATCCAGCTGAATCCGGTAAGGCTGGAAGCCTACCTCAACAGGGTTGAGAAAAGGCTATGATGACTCAAAAAATTTGGAATGATAATCGAATACTGAATAACCTCCTTCAATGTACCATCGACCCAATGGAATCATGACCATAAGCTTATTTTCCTACAGACATTCAAATACAATTAGGTCGACAATCGCGTAAACATGTATTAAAAATGTCACACGTCTAGTCTTATTATTTTGACAGCTTCAAACGATTTGTCGTCTAATTGGGTCATGATTCAATTTTGTCGATAGTACCTCGTCTTACCTAACAGGGTGTATATTTGACAGTTATAAAATTTCATGCGGACGGAGTCACAGACAAAAGCAAGCTGTAACAATGAAAGAAAACTAAAAGGGGGAAAAAGGAACCCTTACACATTAATAATGAATATGGAACGGTTGTTTTTCGTTTAATGAAAGCCGGGTGTTTTCTAGCAGGGTAGGAAATACAGTCATTATTAGGCATGAAGTAACATTTGAAGGTTCTATTTCATAATATGTTTTTCAGAAAGATGTAATATTATATTTTTAGCTAGTCAGAATTTTTTTTTGGTGAGTGGGAAATCATCCAATGACTGCTCCCGTCCTAGGTGCGGCGGGAGGGCGTGTCAAACTCTTACTGACTAAAACCCACTCATGTTCCTTCGATTGCCCTTTATGTTCCAGGGTCACGGTAACTGTTATAAACATTCCGCAACCCGGGCAGGCGTTGGCCCTGTTGGGCCCCTTCCTGTGCTGACTCCTTCTCTTTGAGGCGCGCGTGGAACAAAACGCACCGTCTACGCGGTCCTGGTCCTAGCCGGGCGGCGAGCTACCCATCCGCCATCCGCAGAACCGCGTAATATATGTTTTTGCCGTATATTTTTTCTCGTTAACTTAGAAGTTTTACCTGCGGTAATTTTACTAAAGTTGAAAAAATAACAGAGACAAAGTGGAGTCTTCTTATATTTTCGGTTCTACACAGTTGTTATTATATTTTATTGTTTATAACATAAACTTGATAGTTCTTATTTTTCTATTTTCTTTCTGACACCTAATCGTTAGACCAATAAAAAGATTAGTTAGCATTAAAAGAATTAAAATTAAAGTATTTATATAGAGATGTCAAAAACAAAACCTTAATATGGAAAAAAATAGGTAAGGGAAACAATTTTTGTTTATTCTAATCACCAAATCCCACATTTTCAAATTATTGTTTTGTGTTGCTAGATCTTACTTGTTGTGGGCGCATGAAAAGTCGCACATCAAAAACTAGCCTAAGTCTTTGAACGTTTATAATAGTTACCGGGACCCCGGAACATAAAAGGCAACCTAAGGAACATGAGTGGGTTTTAGTGAGTAAAAGTCTGACACCCGCCCAGGTCGGGAGTCATTTGATGATTTCCCAATCCCCAAAAAAAGTCCTTCACCCCTACCAAACGCCATCAAAATCATCATAGTGGTTTATCTGTGAAGTCGTAACAGATAGACACAGTTACTTTTGCATTTAGTATCTAAATATATAAAATCGTGAACTGCTTGACGACTGTGTATAACTTTATATTAACGCACAGCCCAAACCGCTGGTTCTAGAGACATTAATCCTTCGAACACTCGTGATTTGAGACACAATTAAAAGACAATAGCAGCCCGACAGCCGGCTGTCAGTTGGTCGTTAAAAGAACTTGGAGTATGTTCTTTGTAAAGAGTAGGTGAACTCAAAGGAATTTAGGAAATTTGAAACTTTTGAAATGCGTAAAATAGCTGAAAGAAGTATCGACGTCCACGCGAAAGTTATTTTAGTAAAAATAAATTTAAAGATTATTTAGTAAAATAGTCTTGTATATAAATACACATTCGGTTAGAAATTACGAATCCCACACACCTAGCTGTTAACAAAACTCTATTATTAATTCCTCCTTTAATCAATATGAAATTAATTAGTACTTTAGTAGCTAGTGGAAGCCACATGAACTAATAACGTCAGCGTATGTAACTATATACTATTATTAATAAAACCCTGTAAATGTTAAATCACGGTTAAACACACACGAATGAAATCAATTAAAAATGTAGTAAAGTGAAAAATGAGATAGAATGATAGATTCAAAGAAATTATATTTATGTATCTATACTATACATATAATAATAAACTGCAACACGTTTTGGCCCACGGAAGCAGAGCATTAACCAAAAACCTCACATAACGCGGGTGAAACCGCGGGGGCTGCTAGTATTGTATAAAATCATTAAAATATATCTTTACCAAAGTTATACCTAATATAATTTTACTGAGACAAAAAGTAGCCTATGTTACTCTCCATCCCTTCAACTATCTCCACTTAAAAAATCACGTCAATCCGTCGCTCCGTTTTGCCGTGAAAGAAAGACAACCAGACAGACAGACACACTTTCCCATTTATAATATTAGTATGGATGAAAATAATCTATTATTAGGTATTATGTGAAAATGTCGGATCTTTAGGATCCGAGAGTTTGGCGTTGTCCTATCAAACGAAGCCAGTACTTAACGCCATGATAATTTTATTCTCATCACAATTTTTTATTTTCTGAAAGTACCTATGCAATGTGTTAATAACTTAATAGTTATACCTACTCAGATTCAGATTGACAATATCTGTGTATACGCTATTATTCTGAGGAAGCAAATACAACAAATCATCCTTAGTAATATTATAAATGGGAAAGTGTGTCTGTCTGTCTGTTTGTCTTTCTTTCACGGCAAAACGGAGCGACGGATTGACGTGATTTTTAAAGTGGAGATAGTTGAAGGGATGGAGAGTAACATAGGCTACATTTTGTCTCTTTCAAACGCGAGCGAAGCCGCGGGCAGAAGCTAGTAGATCATAAAAATCGGTCTAGCCGTCCTCGAGTTATTGATTGTGTGAATAACCTGACTTTGGTTTATATAATTGTCTAAATTCTAATTTGGAAAGGAATTAAAATGGAATTTATATAGTTACTAGCTTTTGCCCGCGGCTTCGCTCGCGTTAGAAAGAGACAAAAGTAGCCTATGTTACTCTCCATCCCTTTTACTATCTCCACTTAAAAAATCACGTCAATTCGTCGCTCCGTTTTGCCGTGAAAGAAAGACAAACATACAGACAGACACACTTCCACATTTATAACATTAGTATGGATAGAAACTGACATTGGCATCATTCGACCCTCGGCACAACACATATTCTTCTAAGTCGTTCAGTCAACGACGACTTATAGATTCGGTAACTAGTACTATTATAAAAAGTGTTAAAATTAAAATGTCGAGTTCAAAAATTAAAGCTGTTTTTCTCTTTATCTTTGAAGACGGTTTTTATCCCTTTTAATTTTTTTTTAATCATCTCGATATTCTTGGGCAAGCGAGTAACAGTGAATGTTGGATACTGTACCGTGTACTTTAGGAGATTTGTAGACTTTTCTTTTTACTATGCCCCTTTTTATGTTAAGATATGAATTTCAACCTAGTGCTGGGCACGCCGTGATAGCGGCGGTAAGACCCCTCTTTGTGGAGTGGCTGGAGAGGCGCCACGGCGCTCTCACGTTTCGCCTGACACAGGTCCTTACCGGACATGGTCAGTTCGGGAGGTTCCTGTGTCGGATTCAGGCGGAAGCGACGCCTGGGTGTCACCACTGCAGCAACGGTCGCCTGGAGGACACGGTCGAGCACACGGTGGAGGTGTGCCGCGCATGGGCGGACCATAGACGTGTCCTCGTAGAGGCGATCGGCGGCGGTGACTTCTCGCGCCCAGCGCTGGTTCAGGCCATGCTGCGGGGCGAGACGGAATGGGATGCCGTCGCCTCCTTCTGCGAAGCAGTTATGCTAGTGAAGGAAGCGGCGGCGCGCGAGAGGCAACGACGAGCCTCTCGCCCCGGACAAAGACCCAGGCGAAGACGTCGAGAGTCGCAAGACGACTACCGGCCACCGTAGGCGCGGTTCTGCGGATGGCGAGCGATGGGTAGCTCGCCGCCCGGCTAGGACCAGGACCGCGTCGACGGCGCGTTAGTGTTCCACGCGCGCCTCAAATAGAAGGAGTCAGCACAGGAAGGGGCCCAACAGGGCCAACGCCTGCCGGGGTTGCGGAATGTGTATAGTAGTCACCGTGACCCTGGAACATAAAGGGCAATCGAAGGAACATGAGTGGGTTTTAGTCAGTAAGAGTCTGACACGCCCTCCCACCGCACCCAGGACGGGAGCAGTCATTGGATGATTTCCCACTCACCAAAAAAAAAAAAAAAAGATATGAATTTGTTTTGTGGAAATATTTATAAATACATTTAAACTCATATATAGAAATAACTAGACCTGGGTTAACTAGCTCTCGGCCATGCCAATTCGATTCATGTGGATATCAAACTTGAGTCACAAACCATAGCATTTAATTGCTCTCCTAACGCGCCAATCGTGCATTATTATAAAGAAGCTGTCTTATAAACTATCATGGTAAATTCTATTACACGTAAAAGGTATTAAAACATTAAAAATACAAACAAAAATTAATCAAAAATCGGTTAGTACTACATCCGTGGGGACTGACTTATCATGCGAAACTCATACGCAATAACAAAAACCGACCTTTTCTCCCAAAATCCCGCCAAATTAAAACTAAATCGCGCGACCCGAATTCAAATTTCGAACACCCCCCTGGCACACAACTACAGAAACAAAAACACCAATGGACGACGCGCATTTAAATTTGGAACGCAACTATAAAAGCGCAGGTATCGTCAACCCACGGTAAGAATTCTATTTTGCAAAAATATAGCGATAGTTATACTACGTTCGCAACCCCTTGCTCGAAGGAGGGGGTGGGAGCAGGAAGTGGGGTTGAAGTAGCGGGGTGTTTCTGCGTCGGGCGGGGTGTCTCCTAAAAACGGTTAAGTAGCTCCCCCTACCCTCTATAACTATTTTATGCGGTCCCCTTAGAAAGACAGCGGAGATGGGGCCCCGCGATACGGTATAGGCGTAGTTAGGATGGGGGAAGTGAAATTTTAATATGTCTAGTCGGTTAAGAATTCATGGCGGATTTATAATTAAATGCCTAATTAGGGTATTGCGTTGTTTTCATAATATGAGACGCGTATGAATTTTAACTTACGGTAATCTGGGTTTTTGTTTCAGGGGATGCCATGGCGTGGGTGTCTGGGGTATAATTTATTTATAAAAGTATGCAATCAGTGTGATTGCAATAAGTAGGAATAATGGTTGTGATATAAATATTATGAAAAAATAATAAGACATGAATAGCGCCGACATTCGTAATCCACTAAAAAAAGAAATAACAAACTTTTCAGCAAGTAAATAAATAAAATAAAAATAAATGCTTAAAATTATTCAAAAGACAATTAAACACTGAACGTTACCTTACATGCAAACTTATATCACTTAAGAACTCAACAATTTACTTAAAATCACTGTTTTTTTTTATTCAAAATTACAATGTAAAGTAATCTAAAACTCCAACATTTCTCAAAATGCAATCACTATTTCTTTTTCTTTTATTTCATGTTTAAACCACAATTATTTAACGTGCAAAAAAATCTCAAAATGCCAGAGCAACCAAACTAATGTAGTTTACAACCAAATATCAACTGACGGCTAACTGCTTCAACCAAAATCCACTCCCTCAAACTAAGACTTCTAATTTTTATTATTGTCATAAAAATAACAATACAAATGCTTCGAATTCACCTGTGTCACCCCATTGCTCCCATAGAACAGGTTACAACTTGATATCATCAGGTTCTTAAGAAATAACAATGTGATGACACCAAAAGGTAACCAATTTGAAAAAAACTGGTTCATGTCTTGTTACGTGAGAATTTTGATGTAAAAAGCAAACTTGTTCGGAGTTAAATTGTTAAATTTATTGGGGTGTGAATGTGTGTAAATTTATTTTTATTGTTAATGAGATATTCATTTGATGTACTTTTTATTGCTTTTAAGTTTTTTTTTTTTATAATGGTAAACTACCCATATAATTCTAGGTACGGTTAGCATTACATGGGCATAAATACTGAGTTTTTTTTACTTTAATATTTAGGTTTGATAATTGCGAATTAAATAATTATGAAAACAAATAAAAAAATAATACTTACAATAAAAAAACATAATATATAATATATGCAAAATTAACGGTCACCCTAAGATGTCATCCACTATCATCCACACCCCCTACGATACATTCCTTTTACGACGATAGAAAGAAACTCGACTTAGCACCAATCATAAAACGTAACCAAATACTTAAATATAAAATTGTAAGGCAAAATTTAAAGCAGCCAGACAAGACACAATCAAAGACCTTTCACATCAAAACGTTTTCTCATAACCTCTCAATTCCCATGACCCCAAAAGTTTTATAAACTAGAACTCCTTACAATCTTAACCCAATTCCTGATAAAATGAAATCTCTATAAACTAAACTGGTATAAAATAAAATATATTCACAATAAAGACAGGTTGGTCAGGAATTATTGAAAAGATACAATTTTTGAAGTTTTATTCCCACACGGCTATCGCAAGACCCCAGTTTTTTCGAAACCTGTCGCAACTATAAAGGGATGGTCAGATACACAAATGAAATTAAGATACGGATTGTAAAAAACAGGTTTTTGTGATGAATGGGGAGCAGTCTTGGTTTTTTTTTAGTAAAAAGTAGTTTTTTGATAGAGGCACAATTAAAAAATTTAGTCTTGAGTTCAATGAAGATTTATGAATATACGTTTTTGGTTATTGTTATTGCATTGAAAATTAGTGTTTATTCCACGAGATTCATAAGAAAGTAAATCGTACGGTTTTCTTTTTTTTTAAGTTTTTATACAAATACTAACACAATGTAAATGTATGTTTGAGATAAGATTTATCTGTATTTCTAATTATTAAAAGCATATCCTCCGTTGCAAATCTCACTACAAAATTTTTGGTTTGCTGGTAGAAAACTCAATTTTGGGTTAAGCTCGCCATTGTACATAAGTCTTTTGTTTGCTATAAGTTTATTATGTTATGTTTTTTTGTGTGCAATAAAGAATATGAATATGAATATTAATCCTTGATCACAAATTAATTAGCAACGAAACAAACGTAGATATCATACATTAAGTTATAATTCAAAACACTATAAAAAGGTAACAACAATGATATCCAGTGCTAAAAAAAATTACATATATCAGCAAAAACGCTCCCAACCAAATGTTTACAACTCACGCCCGGCTGCTTATACTCATGTAAAAAGCCAACGTCTAAGGCGCACGGAACAGCGAAGGGTGGGGGGAGGGGGAGTACCGCGGCTCATGTATACACCTGCGATCTACGTTTGTGTGCGTGCACCCTGTAAATGTGAGCTTATATTTTCATTTCAATAGTTTTTGCATTGCATCGGTGGGTGTAAGTTGCAAGTGTGTGTGTTAATGCCGTATTGATTCAGCCTTTACAGCGGAGTTAGCAAGTTTATGATCTTTAAGATGCGTATTTTAGATATAAAACTAAAACTTTCCGATATTCTGGATAAATATTGAACCTTGTTGGTTATTAATAGCTGTTGTCTAACTTTATAGTTTAGATTAGATTGCGTTGAAATATTTAGGGACTTGGAGTAAAGTCTGTTTAAGTAAGTTAAAGTAAAACGTTTAAGTATTGACTCGGATTTGTTTTATTTATAGGTTAGAGTTTAAGGGGAAGGGAAATCTTAATGTTAGGATTCATCCGGTAATTTTAATTTATTTAATTCTTAATAGTTTTTTAGCAAATTTATTTAGCTTCAAGCTAAATTAATTTCTCTTTTCTGAAAACATACGAGTGATTATTTTGTGCCTTAAGTTAGTACTTTGAAAATGATTTGTCATTGAAAGGTTGAAAACTCATTTAAATTTTACTAACCGATGTTTTCCGACAAAAACAAATGCAAAAAAACTGCAGTTATTTTTACAACATGCAGATACCGAAACAGCTAACCAACAGGTTAAACGAGAAAGCAAATACATCACCAAAAAACATCTTTACAATCCAAACTCAATTCGTACCAAAAAACTAAACGACTTGCCACTCAGTTAACCTTTCGACGACCAAACGATAGCCGGCTGTCGCACAGCTATTGTCTTTCTATTGTCTCGAATCACGTGTGTTCGAAGGTTTGAACAACATCATTCACCAAAAAAAAAAAAACACCCGTGGTACCCGCCAAAATGTTGACAACCTCTCACCGCACACCGGCGGAGTTTGAAAAACCGAGCGTCTAAGGAGGCGAGGGGCGCGGGGAGGGCACTTATATTTTAAGATGGCTTCCGAGCGAGCACGAATATCGACGCGCGTCCTCCCCCCCGCCCGCCCGCGCACTTACGCCGCGCTAGCATAGATTTGTGGTATAGTGTGCTCTGTATTGTTGCATTTTTTAATAGGGCAACTGTGATGTATTGAGTTTGGGATGTAAAGAGTTCGTTATGGGTGGTTTGATGGAAAGTCGTTAACTTATCTTCAATTTAATATGGTTTTTTTTTAAACAATAAAGGTTAGTTGCGTAAAATTAAGATTTTAAAGTACCTACTTAAACAGTTTTTTCTAAGGAATAAAAACGATTGGTGCATATTTTTACTATGCAGGTTTTTATGAGCTTGTTTTTTTTTAATTTTGTTGCAGTAAGCAACTATTATTATTTACACAATAAATGTTCTATTACTGAGCTAAACTTTTAACTTCCAAATAAAGTATATTCTTTCAATAGGATAAATTTTGCTACTCAGATAATAAGTAAAGTCTAGCGCCCTGGGATCTTGGACAATCTACATCTACACTAATATAAATATTACAAAGAGGAAAACTTTGTATGTTTGTTTGTTTGATTGTAATGAATAGGTTTAAAAACTACTGGACCGATTTTAAAAATTCTTTCACCATTCGAAAGCTACATTGTCCACGAGTAACAAAGGCTGTATAATATCACGCTATGTCCCACGGGAGCGAAGCAGTAACCAAAATGTAACGTGGGTGAAACCGCGAGGAGCAGCTAGTAACAAATAATTTTAAAGCTTAACTTTATAAAAAAACTCTAAACGCCTGTTGCACATTCTTCTAATAAGTTCTGGTTAAAATAACTGTCAGATCACATACAAATACTGAACTATCTGGAAAATAACGTCTATTGCGAGGCCATAAGTATAATAGCCCTAAATACTCAAGTATGTTTTGCAATAAACTGAAAATATCAACTACTAGCTGTCCCCTGCGGTTTCACCCGCATTTTTCGTTACTGCTCCGCTCCCGTAGGTCGTAGCGTGATAAATGGGCTATCTAAAACTGAAAGATTTTTTCAAATCGGATCAGTAGTTTCAGAGATTACCCCCTACATACAAACTTACAAATTTTACCTCTTTATAATATTAGTATAGATGTATGTAGTAACCATCCCTCGGTTCCCCATAGTTCTACTAAAGGGCTTCCGTTCTTAGTCCAATTATAGTTGTATTAAATTCATACGATAATCTATTGAGTTGGTCAAAAAAGTGATGAAACCGTGCTATGTTCCTATACAAATTAAAGAAAATTTTATTCACTTTATTAAATTAATTAAATTTGGAAGGCATTGCATTCTGGCAACTCATAAAAGTTCAACTTATAGACATTTAATAGACGATAACTATAACTATTATGATTTTGTCGGGCTATAATAAAATACAAGGCCTCGACTTTGTTCTCTGAGTTTGTTTCTATGTTTAGAAAAGTCAACAAGTAAACGCCGACATCCAATGATGTTATAAGTAAAAAAGTGTAGATAGGTTATTGCAGTCAAAAAGTGGCACATTAAAAGTTTGCCAATTGGCAAACATGATACTGAGTATCGCGTTGACATTTGACGTTTACCTCTTTTTCACTCGCACCACTTCAATCATGTCATGCTACTTTGACGTGTAATGTATGTGTGCGTTAGTGTGCCGTTTTTGAAGCTAGAATTTCGTTTGGGTAACCTATCTACCCTTTTTTAAATATAACATCATTGCCGACATCTGACTTTTGTAATCTAATTTCACTATAAACATTATTTTACGCTTTTTCAGTAAAAATGTTGATTTGACATGTGTTTTGTTTTTTCTTTTGAAATATCAACAACAAAATAATTAGAATATTTATTTATTAAAGAAATATCAACTACAACAATACCTTAAATTACATAATAATCTAAAATTAAATATAAATTATGATAAGTCTAAAAGTTATTAGTAAATAAGTGAACTGCCTACATTGAAAATCTAAATAACCATTTTATTATAATAGAAATAACATAGTTAAAATTAAACCTAAAAGTCGTTAAAAAATTACATTACGTAAATAGAAATATAGTTTTTAGGTAAAGACTGGTCCTAAGTAGCTCAAAATTGTTAATTAAAGGAGAGAAAGACTGCCTTTGACCTGCAGTAGAATAATTCAGACTGATAATAATAATAATTATTGGAATAAACAGTTAACCAAAATCTCAAAATTCATTAATTGTTACCTCTGTCTTGTAAAAGCGTTATTGTGCCTAATATTTTTCCTTTAAAATGTTATTGGGTCACTCTTAACTGGTATTTTGACATATTTAATGTTAGTCAGAACGCGCTTTTTTCTAAAAACTCTAGTTGAATTGGACAACATGTTAATTTCGTACGATTTATTTAAAATAATAATAATGTTAAACTTCTACCTACAGAAGTGAAGCAGGAACCAAAAATGAATCCCGGATTCGAAATCACAACTTCATGTGTAATAAAATAGCCGAATTAAAAGCAATAATCTCAAAAATATTTTACTATAAAAGTGAATGGTGTAATTTAAAAATGTGTTTATTTAAACGTCCTGCTAAGAGCCCTCTTTTTAAGAGGTTCGAAAATTTTATGTCCTAAACCAACTAAAAGTAAATCATCAATTTTATGTAATTCTTTACAACTTTCAGGCAGATAATTACCTTCAATCCTAACATTTATTATGCCTTTAGGTTTTCTATTTAAATCGTCTTGTTTTTTTAGAACTTCTAAGAGCTTCTTAACGCTAGCATAAGAAAGGTTATTAAAAGCAAGGTTTAAATAAGCAAGAGTATTATTACCGTAGCAAATCAGTCCATTTTCTTCTGATCTGGTGTTTTCTGGACTGTATGGGTCAATGAACGCTCCCATGATTTCGTCAGCTATACTTTCTGCTCTCTCAGCGTAGTTAGCCTCTAATATTCCACTAACATTAGGCGATGTATCTTTATCCGGTCTTCTTCTCGAAGTAGTAGGTTTTACTGCCTTCTTTTTAGTAAAAGCCTTCTTGTCATAATCACCATATCGGAGTTCGTGCAATGTTTTTGCAATCAATTCATTTTTTGCTTTTATGAAAGCTACTATTCTTGCGCTTTTTTGTTTTCTTTCTTCTTCAGTTAGCTTAAACTCTGTTAGTATGTCGAGAATCGCTATTGCCCCTACATCGGTAATTCTATTATCTGATAAATTTAAGTAACAGAGACGGCGGTTTGTTCGTAACGTTTCCGCCAAGTATTTTGCTCCAACATCAGTAATTCTGTTAGTTGACAAGTTTAATGCTGATAATGATTTAGCGGCTGGACTTGACGCATTCAACTTAGATGCAATAGTTTCGACTACCGTGTCATTGATATAACATTTCGATAATGAGAGATGCAGTAAACATTCATTTTCCAATAGTAAGTGATAGTTGGCTTCAGCAATATAAGTACGGTCAAGGCATACTTCTGTAAGACGAGATGAAGTAAAATATTTAGAGATGTCGTATATTCCTTCTGCGTATATACCTTTGTTGACTACAAGTGAAGTCAATGACTTATGGAATGGTATGGCCAGGCCGATAACTTTAAAGACCAACCTCGGTATTCTCTTATTATTTAACAACATGACTTGTACTAGATCAAGGTTATCGTCGTATGTTGCTCCTACATGGATAGTTATTTCCTGCTCCTCAGTGCCTCCTCCCATCTTAGAACCAATTAGCTCCATTGATGACACATCTACTTCTGTTATTGATTCAGCTGGAGGCTTTTTCGACTTTGATTTCGATTTTTGACGATCCTTGGTTAATGCACTTACATATTGACCTGAAAAAGATAGGTGATTTTAATATGTTTTAGAGAAACCAGGTTAATTATTTCAGTAGCGAGTCATTTGTATCCATCATACTTGTGGAATATGACGAAGAAGTTTTGCTCAAGTTTAAAACCGACCAACCGACCAACCGACAGCGAGCTGTCCGGCTGCTATTGTCTTTTTATAGTGTCTCAAATCACGTGTGTTCGAAGGATTAAGATAATATATGTATTTTAACGACCTATAACAATTAAATGACCAATACGAGAACGGTGATACTCGTCGAGCTTTATTTCTCGGCGCTTTTCAGCTTACAGCAATTGCAGTTAGTATTACAGTAACCCAAAATAATCTAAGAAGAAATGACGAGCCGGTTGGTTTAGTTCGATTCCCGCCAGGAGAAACTTTAGGTGATGAGCATATTTTTTTCTTCTATGTCTAGATGTAGTTTATTTATATTATGTATGTATCTATAAAATATTTAAGCGTGTTTATCAGTTGTCTGATTACCATGCAATCTCTTCTTAGTTAGGGATCCAATTGATAGCCGTGAGTGAGTTGTTCTATGAAATTTATATACAAACTAGCTTTCGCCCGCGGCTTTGCCCGATTGAATGTCCTTATTTCTACCCCCTATATTACCCTTTTAAGGTTAGAATTTTCAATTCCTTTTAACTGGTTGCCTACTCTTTGTAAAGAACACACACTGTAAATTTCATGTTTCCAGGATCAGTGGCTTGGCCTGTGTGTTGTCTTATCAACAGTCAGTTAATCAACAATCCCACCACACTATTCCCAACCACTGCAACTCCTGAAAGCCAGAATCAACAGTGGAGTCCGCCAGAAAAGCGCCGATTCAACTGTCTTGGATCCCGCAACGAAATTAATCAGAAAAGAACAGCGGAGGCAGCCAGGAGAGGAGCTGAGTCAGTTAATCAGTCAGTCAGTTTACTATTTTATAAATACGTATATAGATAGTACTCACGTTGCATACACCTTGTAACGACAACCGGTTGCTCAACCCCCAGTTGATAACAAGCCCAGGGTACGAAGGCGTCGAAGTCTATTGGTGATGGCCGAAGAGGATGTTCTACATCATCAGGTAAAACGAAGGTAGGTTGGTCACTAAGTGCTGGAGACGTTTCAGCCATTTAAAATGATAATTTTGAAGATTTTGTTAAAATTCGGAGTTGTAAATGATAGTCATATAAAAGTACTCTGTGAAGATTGAGAATTGCGTGAATATGACGTGTGTCAAATAGGTAAAGTGATATTCTTTTAAACTGTTAATGGCTGCTAGGGGTGTAAGTGGCCCTATCATCACCTCCAGGGTCAAAGCCAACCTCACCTGCGCGTGGTACACCCTGCTGATTCACTGGCGAGGCTTTGACGGACCAGGTCTCTTCACAAAGAGGAGACCTTCGCAGTTTTATAGTATGTAGAGTAGATTTTATAAAAAAAATGAGCCGTCACGGGTCGCCTGGCAGATGACATTATTTTGTAAAAGTAATATGATTGAAAAGAAAAAGCGTGGCGACGCGTCGCCACAGCATGCCGCGCCACGCCATACATTTGTTTTTCGTGCGGCTATAGATGTGTCACATCACAAAAACACTTACCTATATCATTTTCACTTTGACTATAAGGTGCAACCTGCTGCATCCGACAAGTTTTAAACAACGCGAGACAGCAATCGTAGCTTTATAAACTCCAACATTGCGAACGTGATTCTCGATGTTTTATCACGTTTTGTCAAGACTACCTTTCAACACCCCCGACAGTCGGCTGTCGGGCTGCTATGTCTTTCTATTATTCATCCCAACAGTGTCTCAAATCACATGTGCTCTATGAATTAAAAACCAACGAGTGTTTCTGTGTAACATTTTATCTATGAGCAGCAGGACAGCGCAGCACACGCGACCTATAAGGTCCGAAATTTCAGCAAAGAGTGCACCCAAGGTAAAAATAAATATTTACAGGTACCTATATGCCTCCGAACATTCGAATACAACGTCTACCATTCGCAAAAAAGATACATTAAGGCGGATACAGACTTTGCGAGGCATGCGCCACAAACGACGCGTAACAAATGCCTCTGCTTGAGCCGTGCCTATTTAAATGTGAAAGTAACTCTGTCTTTCTGTCAGTCTGTCCGTCTGTCTGACCGTCTGTCTCTTCTTCACGCCTAAACCATTTAATCGATTTGAATGAAATTTGGTATAGAAATAGTCTGGAACCCGAGTATTTATGTCCTTTACATAGGATAGTTTTCATCCGGAAATTCCCCGGGAACGGGAACTATTATTTCACGCGGGCGAAGTCGCGGGCAAAAGCTAGTACCAACATAAATCCTTGGGTCGAGCCATCGCGCGTGAAGCATATGCCTGGTTTGTCTGTCTTCAAGTGATTTATCGTGATGTGTGACTACGTCCACAACTAATATAATGCTCGCACTGAGGCACTTTGATTTTGTGGCACATGCCTCTCGCCTCGAATATAAAGGTACACACCTCGCAAGGCATTCCTTGTGCGACGCTCGTGGAGAATGACTCGAAAAGGCCGATTTCGCCTTTAGGTTCATGGAACTGTTTATATAAAACTGAAGCATTTGCTTATATTGTACCATTCGTAATAACATTATCACTGTCTAAGACAACGAATCTTTATCTTTTAACCCATTGAATGCTCTAATTACAGACACAATTAGAAAAGCATTGTGTCTCGCGTGGATCCACGTCCTAAACACACGAAAGGTTTAACAAAAAAATTAAAAATATAAGTTTGGCTTTTTATTTTTAACTAAATGATAAAAATGTTGTTAGTTTTTTTTTAAGTATGTAAATCTAAAATAAATTAACATTAAAATAATAAAGCTAAAATAACAAGCGAATCTAAAAATAACAATACTCCTAAATGAAAAAAGAAAAATCTTAATTTAACATCGAAATCGAAAAATAACAATGATTTTTTAAAAATATCGTTTTAGGATCAAAAAAAAATTTAGTCCAAACAAAAGATTTAAAAAGTAATGGAAATATTTTAGGTCTTTTCCAACTAAATTGAGCGGAGTTCCCAATGTTACCAAAACCCGGTGAAAATTTTTGACAATAAGAATAATGTTAATAAACTAATTAATTATAATACATATATTATGTACTAACTCTGTTGATACTACTTTTTGGGTTATTTTTTTTTCTATTTCTTACTTCTGCTCTTAACATTATTAGAACCAAACAGAATCTATTGACATAAAAAAATGGTGAATCATTTTATACTGGGTAATTTTGTTCTTCATTTGATCAAAATTACAACAATTAAAAATTACAAAGCTTCTTTTACGTCCTACTTAACAAATTAAAAACTATTTTATAGGTTTAATAAACGACTTCTTTTTTAAACTATCTTGTTGCCTACTCTGTAGTGGTCCAAGTAAATGGTTAATATCATCATATTCATGGCAAGTTATTGGCATTAAGTTACCTTCAATGACAACCTTGATCAACCCTTTAGGTATTCTGATTTGTTTCTTCTGTTCTAGCAAAACTTCATGCAGTTTCTTGACGCTAAGATATGAAAGGTTGTTGTAAGCAAGATTTAAGTAACATAAGATATTGTTGCCCAAACAATGCACTACTCCATCGATTGTTTCAGTATTATTTCGAGAGAAAGGGTTTGAAAACAAACCAAGCTCATTCTCAGCCATATATTCAGCTTTTTCTTGTAAAAGTTGTGCGTCTAAATTATACTTTTCAAGCTCACTACTCTTCACCGTCATTTTCTTTTTTGTAGGTATTTTATCATGCATAGATTTACCCGCACCTTGCAGCCTTGTTTTGTAAGCCTCGATTAATTCTCTTTTTTGCCTCAGGTAAGCAATGTATTTCGCTCTGCTTTCTTCTACCTCGATCAAATCAAGAGGAAATTTTTCAAATACTCCAAATATCTTCACAGCCCCTTCGTCTGTTATCATGTTGCCTGATAAATTTAGATAACGAAGCTGTCTATTCACTCTCAACATACTTGCAATATATTTTGCACCGTCATCTGTAATTCTGTTATTTGATAAATTCAAAGCCACTAATATCCTCGATGCAGGAGCAGGATCAGTTAGCTGATCAACAATCAGTTTTACTACCACGTCATTTAACTTACATCTCGCTATAGACAAATGTTTTATCTTACCATTTGTTAATAAGGTATGATAGTTAGCCTCACTAAGGAACGTGCCATCAAGACAGATTTCAGTTATTAGAGACTTGGGTAAAAACTTGGTTATTTCATACAAAGACTCTACGCACAACCCACTGTCTATTTTAATTGATGTCAAATTTCTGTGAAATGGGATGGCGAGACCAATTACTTGCATAACCTTCCTTGGTATAGACCTGTTTTTGAAAAACTTCAGCTGGACTAAGTTGTCATTGTTATCGTAGAATGTTTCTATTGTGATTCTTTCTTCGTGTTCTTCGTCCATGTGAGAAGAACTTAAGGCGTCTAAGTAATCTGCAGAGTCTGGAGCTGCAGGGAGTAGTACTAATGATGGTCTCTTTGCTTTCGATTTTTGTTTTGCAGATCCAGTCAAGACCGCTTCTAAAAAAATTAAATTTAGACTTTACTTGAGAGAAAAAAAAGAGAAAGGAAAAGGCTGAAGAGAATTGACTGTAAAAGTGAAATGGGTTGTGCATGCTAGTATTTGTTTTTGAAATGGATTAGAGTCAGACAACGCAGAGTTTTATAGTTTAACAAATATTTAGACGTCTGTTAGTAGTCAAATCTGCAGACGGACAAATGGTGGAGCAGACACAAGTATACGCAAAAGTAGTTAAAGATGCCCTGATGCACGTTGGATGGCAGTGACACGTGGATGGGAGCGGTTGTTTACGTACTACCCAGGACTGAGTTGGTTGGCACTCTTTGAGTAAGGGTTTACAGGTGTACTAACTCTTTTCTTACTCTCATAGTCTGATGGGATTGCTATCCAAACATGTCCGGAGGATTATTGTGCACATGATTAAAAGCTATACGTGCTTTTTCTGGGTTTCACACTTTCAATTGGGCTGCTACTAAGAAATCTCGGATGGAAAATCTTATAGCATCCGTTTATGAACACGAGACCAACAAGGTCATGGCTTGCCATATCATCAAAATATTAATAAATTCGGTCAACTAACTCTGCAAGGTCCTGGTGATGATGACATCGGCTGAAACTGAGAATGCTTTGCAAGCCCACGGCACAAAGTTATCAAAGTCAGTAGGCTTTGGCTTATCATCTTCTTCTTTAGAAGTAACGGGAGAAATATTAGATACGGTTGAATTTTTCTCCATTGAGAAGTTGTAGAATCAAAATAAAATTTATCGAAAAAAGAAAATTCTCTTCAATGGCCTTGTGGATGAGACATAACAATTTTTCCAGATTATTTACGTAATCAAAATTAATAAACTAATTCCAAAATAATAAACTGCTAAAGAAAACTACTTTTCGCAAGATAAATACAATTTGTCATCGAAAATATTGACAGGTTTATAAATGACAATTATTGTGTCAAAAGTTGCCCAAAAAGGAGAATGTATTTTTTTGTAGTTTCCAAAATAGGTCACAATGTTGCGGAATGTTTATAATAGTTACCGTGACCCTTGAACATAAAGGGCAATCGAAGGAACATGAGTAGGTTTTAGTCAGTAAAAGTCTGACACGATGTGACAGATTGTTTTTAAAACACATGTCACGTGTCTCGACAGGATTCTTACCGTAGAATGACTGCTTGAAAACCTTCAAAACAACATCAAAGTCGCCAATAAGGTATTTTCACTCGCACAGCGTTGGAAATTATATGTAATTATGTAAATAAGTAAACGGTGAAGTAGCGAGTTATCACGGGGCGCGCCACCCCGGCCCCGGCCCGCGCCACCCCCCGCGAAAACTAGCAGCGATATAATAACTTCGTGTGGCTGGCTTATAGTGTGGAGATGGACTCTTTTGTTATGATTATTATAGCACAGATAAGTAGCATTGTAGAATAGAGTTCGATACAAGATGTCAAATTACTAAGCTGTTTATGTCAATCACATACATTTTACAATCTGTAATATTTTACTATCTATTCTTTGATGCCCCACTTGCCTAGAGGTGTAGACACTTGTGATATGTCTTGGGATGTTATTTCGTTTCTAGTGTTGCAGACGGCTAAGGGCGGCGGTGACCACTTTACATCAGGTGGCCCACCAACTTGTTTCACATATAAGAAAATCTGTTGAAATATTATAAAAAAAAATAGATTTATAATAAATACTTGTATCCAGCTGAATCCGGTGAGGCTGAAAGCCAATCCCAACTTAGTTGGGAAAAGGCTTCGGAGATGTATGTCCCAATTTCGCACGAGTGTTCCTAAACTTTGAAATTCTCAGCTGATCTTTTATAATATTATGCACGTGTTACACAGTCCAACCTTATAACTTACTCTGTCTTTTAAGTAGATGAAACGACATAAAAATATGAGAATGTTCTTTAATATAAAAATCAGCCTACAGTAGGGAATCTTTGTATCATACTCAGAAAAAATATCATCCCTTGTTAATTATATTTTCCTAGCCACGAGGCCTATGCCTTGTAAGAAAATATATTAACGAGAGCCTCGTCCACACTAACCCGCCGACGCTACGCGAGCTCTAAGAAGTGTTTCAAAGGCAGCCATCTTGGAACTCATCTCCTTACGCGAGATAATGTATTAAAATATGTACATACATACATACCGACATGTATAGCTGTGTTGCGGCTTCAGCATATATGTCACTATGTATTATGTATAGAAACGTGACACTGGATATGTAGTTTATGATATGTACTTATACGTATTTATGACATAGTTATTTGTGGTTTTATAGGCCTTGTAATTAGTTTGTTATTGAACTTTATAATTGTTATTGAAGTTCGTAGAAACGTTTAACCTTTCGACGACCAAGCGGCAGCCGGCTGCCGGGCTGCTATTGTCTTTCTATTGTGTCTCGAATCACGTGTATTCAAAGGTTTAATTAGATTCCGTTTTTTGACTTCTAGTACATTCTGTTATACATGGGTTTATATTTGCATTCTTTGCTATATTTCCTTACATAACAAAACGTCATCTCTATATTCTAGACTAGCTGTTTCTTGTGCCCTCATAAAAAATTTATGCCCTTCTTTCTGTACACCGTTAGGGGTCACAAAAACCACTTCTTAGTACACTATACGGCTTAAAAATTCTTTCATATTGTGCAATGATAATCTCCTAAAAGCTGGTCCTTTTGTACTACATTTCAATGATTATGAGAGAGACAAAAACTCAGATTTAATTCCTACTCACTTGGTGCCAGAAAAAAGAAATTTCGAAACAATTGAAATCGCTGCACCTTGGCTTGTCTTTCAAGAATCAGACCTAAAAATGTTTTTCTATTTTCTATAAATTTTATTTTTATTTAAATTAATGTTTTATTATTTTGTTCTTCCTACAAAGCTTGCAACACAAACGCGCAGCAGAGTCTTAAGAACCGAACGTCGTCGGTTCGTTCGTTCTCAATCTAACTTTGTTCTGGTTCTCGCTCCTTGGGTAGGGCTGCCACCATCTGCAATAAAAAAACAATGCATTTATTAATTAACCGGTTAGTCAGATGTTAGAACACTGAAACTCAAAATTATTTTTCATCAAATTCACCATTTACAGACACTTGAATTACCAAGTTAGTTAGAAAGATGAAGGTAGTTGCTTGTTCCAAACAGTATGAATCTAGAAAAACGAGCAAAAAACTCCATAGATACTTTTTTTTAATGATAGAATATTAAAAAAAAAACATTTTGAATCCAAGAATTCTGTTTGTAACCACCGAACGTCGCTAGATTCTTCCGGGTATCCGTTCTTTATTTAGGTTGTGATTCAAATATCATTGGCAGGCGCTACGTCTAGCAGCCCAATAATAGGTTAGACGACAACATAAAATAATTGGCATTCTGTTTAGTTCGTCTGAGAGACCGGCCAAAAATACCGGACACGTATTTTTTGCTTGTTGAAAATAATAAAAAAATACAAAGATAAAGAGCAACAAAATTCCGGAGTTGGGGCTTTTGAAAATTGTTTACGATCATGACGTCACGCACTGTTGCTGTCTTTGTCACTTTAAAGGGATTAAGTAAGGATAACAACAGATTTGAGAGCGTCTTAAAATTATGTGACTTTGAGTATTCGGGGCTGAAACCCGTAAAACACTGGATAGTCAGCTGCCCCCGTTATAATTCGTCCTCTTACGCAATTGAGAAACGGTTGTAAATATTATAACCATAGAATGTTAACAGACCTAGACAAGAAAAGTAGGTATTTAAAAACAATGCATTTTCTTTCTCACTACGCTAGCAACCCTACCTATTCGAAATTCAAAACGGAGCGCGGAGCGGTGGGGTTTCATAAGTAAAGTACGTGTTTCTAAGTTCCCGATTATATTGTCGGTTGGCGAGTGCCTGATTTATTTGTGTTGCCAGTAATTCGAAATATATTTCCCTTGTTGTGGGGTGAGGCTTGCAACTCTTAGTATTCTGGATAATTTATTGGTGTTACTGGTCGGTTAAGATGTTTTAATTTTGATAAGAGGTTGGAGTGTGTTGGTGTAGGTGTAGCAAGTACTTAACTTTCATGAATTTTGGTCTTTTTAATCATTTTTATGGTGGTAAAAAATAGTGGTAAAATCAGATACAAGATCAAACCAAAAGCCGGTGACATTTCTTATTTTTTTTATATCTTCCTTTTAATCACTCTTTCCTAAAGGTATTCTCATATGGAAAAGAACGGTTAACTTTACACTGTTTTAAATATTTGGTCTAATAACTATCTGTAAGAAAAATCAATCAAAACAATCTAAAAAAACTTAATTAATAATTATTATATAGGTTAAACAATGACATCGAAATCAATTGATTTCGGTTATCTAGCAATTCTTAGACATGATTTATTAAAATCAGTTCAGCCGTTTCGAAATTATCAACTGTTTTGTCAGCTCCAGTGTTAATCATAATCATTACGGATCCCTAAAAAATGCTTATCCGGAAAACGCGTAAAATACCCTCGACATGCAAAAATACTGAACAAATTTTGATAAGATTCGGTATGCTTAAATCAACAGTTTGTTAGCTTTGATCAACACTTTGGAAATGGGGAACTGAGGCTTAACATGTTTTCCAAGGCACGACATGTCAGTGGTCTAAGACACACATAAATTCAAAAATCATATACGTACTCCTGGTTTCGAACCAGCAACCTCATACGCAAGATAACCAAGTGAATAAATAAACCATCTTATCCCCTGCCACAACGACCATAGTTCACCCCCAAGACAAACTCACACCTAGACAAATCTTATGCAAATATCACACAGTCCCCATGTAAAACTTTGCGTCGTAAAACTAATTAATTCCACTGTATATCCATGTTATATAAGCGAAATTTTGAGTGCTCCGTCTTCGAAGCGTCTCAGGTGGCGAAACCCCCGCCCCGTCCCAGAGTTGGGGGTCCACCCCACCCCGCGAAGCGTCTATTTTCGCGGGGAATAAGTAACTGTGGCGTTATGTTACGTCGCTATCGATTTTCTTAGTGGCTTTTAAGGCGGTGGCTTATGTTTGGAGGTGTAAAGTGGCAAGTTATGGTGAGGTGTTTGTAATTTTTGCTGTTAGGAAAGTTGGTTTTGGGATGTAAAAGGTTTGAATTGAATGTTAAAGGTGGTTTTTGTATTGGTTAGGGTGATCATTGCTTTACAATACGGCAATGCCACGCATAATTTTTTAAGTTTGTTTTTTTTTATTTTAAATTGGTATACATCCATGTAATATATAAAATGGTAAACTGACTGACTGTTGAAATATCAACGCACAGCCCAAACCGCTGGTCCTAGAGACGTGAAACTTGCGGAGTGTGTTCTTTGAAAGGAGGAGGTAACTACTAAGAAAGGATTTTTGGAAATTTCAAATCCAAAGAGGTAAAGCTAGTTCTTTATATTTCTTGTATAATTAGAACCAAATAAATTTTTAGACCTCAAAAATCGCTATATAAAACAAAAACAGAAGACCGTCTAGCATTTCTCTCAATATATTCCAAAACGTCTTCACTGAGTACATAACACACACATAGACAACCACTAAAGAAGCTTTACTTACCCATAATATAGAGAACATTATAATAATTTTAATGGAATCTTGTTAATCCCACCACGGGCTGGGGGGGAGCCGCGATCTCCACCGCCCCCTACCCACACCGTGCGTATAAAATTACATAAACAGAGCAGAAACTATAACATTATATCTAAGACGTTTCAATTTAATTGAAATTTTAATTAAATTAGACTTCACGTCTTAGAGTAGTTCAATTTTGTAATTAATTGGCGGTTTATTTTGGTTTCGTGTTTCTGTAGTTTTGTTTTTGGGGAATTTTCGTGTTTTACTATTGAGATGGTTTCAGTGGTTAATGTTAGGACCCTTAGGTCATGCGAGAGGTTAAAGGCTTGAATTGTGGAAAATACCAAAGTGATTTTTTCAATGTACTGTCACATCATATCGTCAATATACGATCACAGACATCGCAAAGGAAAACATCGTGAGGAAATCTGGTTATATAATATCTATGTATATAAAACTGATTGTTGATTTATCAACGCACAACGCAAACCGTTGATTTTGAGACATGAAACTTGGGGAGTGTGTTCTTAGTAAAGAGTAGTAGTCAAAAATCTTTTCTTAGTGGCTAATTAAGAAAAAAATTTTGATAATTTAACACCTAAAGGGATATAAGAGGGAATAAATATTTCAAATCATCGCAGGCTAAGTCGCGCGAATATATAAATCTGAATTTGCCATTCATTGAGTCAACGTGGTGATCAAAACACATGCCTTCTCTGTGTGCGATGGGGTCTTTGCCCTGCAGTGGGACAATACGGTAGTTTCCACCATTATCAATTGACGTACTTTTTATGAGCTGTCAAAACGCAATTCTCCTCACTAAATAACAACTCAATTGACTATCTATTTATTGATTTCAAAGCAACTAAAAATCAAATTTTATAGCAAATTGAAAATGAACCGAAGTTATTGGGCTGAAATTAAAAGAGGTTTTATAGAAATTGTGTCTAACATTTATTGGTTAATGGTGAAAACTACCCAATTATAGATTGATATTATTATTAATATTGGTTTCGTAGGGAGTTATGTTTAAGTTCAAAAGTTAGGTCATCTAAGTAAGCACAACAAAGTACATATTTGACACGAATAATTATAGCGTCCTTTTAAAAGTTAAATGGTTAAAAATTATCGCCGTATTTTTTATGGCTAGCTGGCGTAATTTTCTAGCTAATTCAATCGACGAACTATTTAACGATTTTAAAGCACCTAAAATATTTTTATTGTGAAATATTCAATTATTATATTAAAAAAAACTAACACAACAGTAAACTGACTGACTAATTGACTGACAATTGATATGACAGCACAACGCACAGCCCAAACCGCAGGTCCTAGCTAGAGACATGAAACTTGCAGGGTGTTCTTTGTAAAGAGTAGATAACCATTGAGAAAAGATTATTGAATCCAACGCTAAAGAGAAAGAGGTAAAATAGGTCGATAAAAGTTTCTAAAATAGGTAGATAAAATTCACGCTAGCAAAGCCGTGGGTGAACCTTATAACTTATAAGATAAAGTAAATTGTAATTGATAGAAGTACTTCTGCGGAAAAACTCCTTAACAATGCGCTCTACTCCTTCACCTCTTGACGACCAATCGACAGCCAGCTGTCTGACTACTATTGTCTTTCTATTGTGTCTCGAATCACGTATATTCGAAGTATCAAATACATCCCATAACATAACGATAAAACAATAAAACATAGTTTAATCAAATCAGAAATAACGGGCATACAATCAAACCGGGTGTTATTACACTATTAGTTGTGTAAGGGCCGGACTCGAACCCCTAGCTGGCTAATAAGAACCGTCTTTACGACGTATGTGCGTGTTAGGAATTTCATGAGGCCACTTTCCGAAAGACAATGCGAAGGGTGTAGAATTTAAGTTTTGAACCTTAAGTGTCTGTGCTTAAAATTCAAAATTCAAGACGTTTATTTCACTTACATACAGGCTCTTGTGATTTGTCAAAGAGTTGCTAGGTTTGTCAGAAGGTTGAAGCTAGTTGCTTATTTCAAAATGTACAAAACGTTGGTAAAAATGATTATTAAAACAATTAAAAACCACTGTTTGCGATATTATTATCATCGCAGTTGAGCTAACAAACGAATAGGGATGTTGACTACATCAAAAGAATGACATTCTGTTTAGTCCGTTTGTTAGACAGTCCAAAAATACTGGACACATATTTTTTGCTTGATCAAATTAATAACAAAATACAAAGATAAAGAGCATCAAAGTTCCGGAGAGGGGGCTTGTGACGTCACTTCTCAGTAAAAATTATACAAAGGCGTGACGTTTCACGAAACATCAACACACTGTATTGTCGTCATTTTCTGTTTACGAAAAAAAAGGAAAAATACGTGTCCCACATTTTTTGATTATCTAACTGACGGACTAATTACTTTTTTTTTGTCGTCTCGTCTATTGATAGGTTTGAAACGTCTGCTCCGATTTTGATAAAACTTACCTCAGAAGCATCGCTATCACAATCAAATAAAAAAAAACGCATCAACTAATTATCGCAGTTACCAAGATTTTTAAACCATAAAGTTTTGGAAATGTTTTGTGGAGTTTCTTGGTGCTTGTTCTTCTCTATAGAGATCTACATACGTTAACAAGCAACTAAAGTCAAGCAATTCTTTCACAATTCATAAGTGCCTGTAAATGGTCTAATAGAAATAAATGCCTTAAATTTTGAATTTTTCGGAAGTTGTATTTTAAAGTATTAAAAAGTAACTATAATATATGATAGTTACTTTTCAATACTTGTAAAATACAACATAGGTATTTGATAGTTACTTTTCTATACTTGTAAAATACAATATAGGTATTTGAGTTCTTAAACGATAACCCTCCTTCTTAACCTTCCGACGACCAAGCGACAGCCGGCGGTCGGGCTGCTATTGTCTTTCTTTTGTCTCGAATTACATGTTTTCAAAGGATTAAGGGCAGTCATGTAAAAATACTACCAAAAACAGTAATAACACTCAAACCAAACCCATTTATGAAACCTAGTCTTCATACAGCACAATCTAAATTATTTAATAAACTTCTAACTTTGAGAACCTCATGTAAGTGGAAAGATGAGCCGGCTCGCGAGGGAACATCCCTCCTGCTAAATTACCTCCCAAGCATACACCAGTTGTTTTCCGTCCTCCTTAATATTTATAAGACATTGATGTGGGCATGTCTGAGGATGGCGTACTAAGAAAGTTATATTTTTATGTCTAAACTAGCTTTTGCCCGCGGCTTCACTCGCGTTAGAAAGAGACAAAAAGTAGCCTATGTTACTCTCCATCCCTTTAACTATCTCCACTTAAAAAATCACGTCAATTCGTCGCTCCGTTTTGCCGTGAAAGAAAGACAAATATACAGACAGACAGACACACTTTCCCATTTAAAATATTAGTATGGATACGTTAGCACCTCTAGACAATATTGTCTTTGAAGAATAAAGTTTGATACGAAATGGCAAAATATTTGGGATAAGTTTATGACAATCCCATTATTTTTAGAGCCTGTTTTACCTCACAAAAACCCGCAATTTTCCAGATATATTATAAAAAAATGGAACCGAATTGGTATGAACTTATTTGGGAGTTAGTTTAGCCAGAACTTAACCCGATTAGAACAATGAGAAAAAAACTCGGTAACAATCTATTCTATTTTACCATCTATTTAGTTTGCTTCTTGTCTAGAAGTGCAGATTTAAAGTTAAACCGAACCTCTATCCATATCCATACTTATATTATAAATGCGAAAGTAACTCTGCCTGTCTCTCTGTCTCGGAATTATTGAAGGAATTATAGAAGTCGCGGGCAAAAGCTAGTGTTATAAATAATGTGCTACAATCAAATTTCGTCCTCGTGCTTACCTAAGCATTTATTTATTTATGAGCAAAATATTAACAATATGGTTACCTAACCATATTGTTAATATTTTGCTCATTAATAAACTGTGCATTATTGTAAGCTACAAAAACTAGAAGAAGATTCATTAACAACGAAAAAATGCCAAACCTAGCAACAGTGTCGGCATAATAATGATTTTCTCACAACCTTTTAAACGTTAACTCAGTAATTTTAACCGACTTCAAAAAAAAAAGGAGGAGGTTTCTAAATTCGACCGTATATACGTTTTTTTTATGTTTTTTTGCGGATAACTTCGTCTTTTGTGAACAGATTTTGATGATTTTTTTTTGTTGGAAAGATTACATTTCAGTGGTGGTCCTTTGATAAGAAAATCAGGGTTTGATGATAGCAGACCAGAGAAATCGTGGGGAACTTTCAAAAATCGTAGGGGAGACTAGTGCGTTTGGAAGGTTTTCATTAAGTATTTTATTAAAGCACTTTAATTTAATAAAGGTCTAGAGTAGATCTGATGATGGAGCCGAGAGACGGTCGAGAGAACTCCTCAACAATTCACAGCACCTTGTGTTTGAGCTTGATTAATTTGTATTGATAAGAACTTTACACCTAGATGGGTTGTGACTGCATTAGGGGACTGATGATGAAGACGGAGGATAGTTCAGGGAACTCTTCAACGGTTTACAGTAGCTACCTTGTGTTTGGACTTAATTCATTTTAATTGATGAGAACTTCGCACCCTATAGGTTGTAATGAAGGTCTGCAGTAGATCTGATAATGGAAACCATTATATAGTGAACTATCTACTCGTCATGCTGTTGCGTCAATCAATGAAAATAAAGAGACTGAATATAAGTTGCGTAATCGCGTCATCTCTAGCAATGCTCTTTCGTCGTGTGGCCTACTCAATAACTTGTTTGGTGCTTCTCGAAAAATTCATCAAGAACAAAAAAAATCGACGAAATATATATTGATGATAATTATGTGCGTTACTTCAAGTATCTATTTTTTTGTTTTATAAGATTATAGTTTAGTAATTTTATTTTGAAAATAAATTACTTTAAAAGATACTGTAATACACAGTCGACATTGGAACTCAACACTTAAAAGTAGAGATCTGAGATATTATGCCAAATAAAAAATTAAATCGACTTCAAATTCGAGGGGAATATTTTTTTTTTACGATTTGAATGACTACTTTGTTGGGACCTCATGAAATGTGATGAAGAGATAAAAGTCTTATTAACAAACAGTACACGTATTATGACTTAATTATAAGAAACTCGCAATTCACAAAGAAAAAAAATGACAAATGAAACTAATTTTCGATTCCAATTTATCGTACACAAATAACGAAATCGAAATTCACGTTATTTACCTACGTTTTCCACTAAAAATCCCCCTTTACTGTCAAAATCGAAACAAAATAACAGTATTTTCGTTAAAGCCAGGCCACCCTTTTCATTTGCCAACCCGCCTGTCCATTAATTACGAATGCCCAATAGTTTCCACAACTAATTCTTATGATAAATTGGACTGGAGGAAAAATCATTTCGGTGTTTCAGTTAATTTTGGTTGAGTTTTTATTTATTTCCGTATTTTTACTTGTGGTATTGCTGGGAATGTGTGTTTGTTGTGTTTTTATGACTGATAAAAAAATACTGAACCAATTTTCGATTGAATAACAATTATCCCAAGAAAGGCCTGTTGTAAAAATGTTTAAATGAAAAAAAAAACATACCTATAAAAAAGGTGCTTTGGTTTTCTTATGTAAAAAATATTATAAAACAGCTTAGAAAGAAACATAATATTTACTTTTTTTATAAAGCAAAAGCAAAAACATTAAAAAAAAACCCAAAATATCGTTTTTTTTTATTCACATACTAAACTGGATAACACAAGAAATTCTCATAAGAAGATATCATTTTCTAGAATATTACATTATGAATACTACAATGTACAATTTTATACAAAATCCAAATAAAAGATAACTGCGACCATCAAACCGGTTTTCTATACTTTCTTTGACGACAACAAGTTTATCTTTTTACAAAAGAAAGCTCCTTTTCAAGCAAGATTTCAAAACCCTTTGAAAAGACATAGTTTGTGGAGTGAAACAACCTGTTTTGATCAAGTTTTGTGACCGACAGGTCGTGGGTACGATTCTCGGCTTATGAAAGAAATGGCTTGATAGTACCAAAATAGATTAATTGTATTGATATCATGTGGGATTTAAAACATGTTTTTTCTATGACATTCTTATTTTTTCGTGAGAATATTAGGTGTTTCTTTTCTTTAGAAATTGTGTCTGTTTCTTGCTTGTTATTCTCAATAGTGGCCGGCCTACGTTTTGGTATAAACAACTAGCATTATCTTTCTAGAACCAACCGATTTTTTGACATTTGAAGGTGCCTGTAAATTAATGTCTTCAATTTTGTTTCACATAATGCACCAACTCTGGGCTACTAAAGAGAAATCCTTTTGCACATACCTAATAATATTTTACCCGACCTTGGAAACGAACCAACGACTGAACGCTTAATAGCCGCACTTGCGAGTAGGTACTTTACCAATGGGATAGTTAATATCGTCTGTCCCATTTTAACCGTTCTATAATCCGTTCACGTCAATTTACTTAAGATAATTTTAGCAAAATAAAAATATCCAGACCCGCATCTTGAAATAGCTACCTGAACACATTCACCCTTTAAAATAGGGACCAAGGAACCCTTATCCCTTAAACTTAACAATACCAATACCTACCATGAAAATTATTTACCAAACTACCCTCCGAACAAAACAGCCCGCATCACGCCTTCAAAACGAAGGAAATTATTCAAGACTGATAAGAAGTGCGGAGACGTCTGTTAGAGTAATGTTTCCGCTTTTCCCGCCCCTCCCCTTCCTTAGGGCGAGGGGAGAAAGGGCTTATCGTACAAAAGGTATCGAGTCCCGACTCCCCTCTTTATAGAATTTTCGGGCTTTCCACTTGCGGGGTGTAGGGGGCGTACCTCCCCTTTTTGCGAAGTACATTTTCATTTCCTTCATCTTTCTCCGCTTTCGAGGTGTGCAGGGCCGGATTTGGGCCGGTTTGTTAAATTGTAAAATCAGTAAAATTATATTAATTTTGTAAAAAGGTACACAAAACATTTTTATTTTATTTTAAGCGAACCATGGATCCGGTGTTTCCAAGCTGGACTGCTTTGAGAAGAAACATCTGTAACAAACTCAAAGGTCAAACTGTAAAACTTGGGAGTGTCTTGTGTTCATCTTCTTAGGCTTTTCTCCAACTATGTTGGAGCAGGTTTTCAGTCTAGCTAAATCTTGTATGCATATAATAGTCCATCTTGCTTGTTAATGCTCGTAACGACTATCATAGATTTATGAATAACAAGAAAGAGATGGCGGGACGACTTGGTCGGCTTCCTTGAGGATTGGCAAGACGTGGCGCAAAGTCGCGACAGATGGAATGAATGGAGGGAGGTCTTTGCCCAGCAGTGGGACAGTACGGGCTAGTTAATAATAATAATAAATAATAACCGCGAGGCATGGAAAGTCAGTGAAAGTTAGAAAGTAGATAATTATGAATTTGAAAAGGCCCTGCCCGACTTTGAGGTGGCTGGCTCCTTTATTATACAGGTTCCATTTCTCATTCGAAAGTACGTAACTCTAAAAACTACACATTAAGCCTTCTAACACGTGATTCGCGACACAATAGACAGACAATAGCAGCGCGACAGCCGGCTTCGTCGTTAAAAGCGTAGTAACTATTTATTAATCTGTGGTTAAAAGGTTAAATTTCTTCAAACACAAAACCCAAGTCCGTCCCTGCTTCCAATTCCCCGTCTTACAGCAGCAACCTTAGACCCCCCCTCACCCACTACCCCCCCTCCACCCGCGCACTTCGTTAGTAAACTTCCATACTTTGTAATATGCAAATGTCGCTACTAAGGGGATGCGGCGAGCGACGTCGTCTTAAAATGAATTAATTACTCAGGTGATTGTACTAGCATAGGTATTGATTTTAATAGGGTAATTGGCTAGTGTAGAGGTAGAAAAAATATATAATGTAGGTGTAGTTTTAGGTGTTAGGTTTGGTTCCTATAGGCATTGATTTTAATAGAGTAATTGGCTGTTTTGGTGAGAAAAATTTTAGTTGTGTTTTTGGGTGTAGGGTTTTGTGTCTTTATTAAGTTTATTTAAAAAAAAAATTTGATTTATCATTTTTGTTGCCTCTTTCAGGTCTCAAAGAGTCAGTTGTGGCCCGAATTTGGGCAAGTATCAATATTTCTTTTTTAATTCATACATGTGGATTTTAATGGGGTAATTGGCAGTCTTAAAGGTAGATAAAGTTTTAGGTATTTCGGTTTTGGGTGTTGGTTGGGTCTTTTTTTGGGTTTATTTGGTAGGTAGGTTTACTTTTGCGAGTGTGTGTATTTTTTTAGATTAAAAAAGATGGAAGTGCACATCACTACATAGTTTAAAACAAAGTCGCTTTCTGTCTGTCTCAATGTATGCTTAGATCTTCGAAACTACGCAGCGGATTTTGATGCGGATTTTTATACATAGAGTTATTCAAAAGGGTTTATATGCACATTATTTAGTAAGCAAGGTTTTTAAAGATTTCTTTGTAATATGATTTTACATATGTGACAGTTATACTGCCGTTTCTGGCGTAGAAATATAAATATTAAAAATATTAAAATTAAAACTAAGAAACCAAAAATTACGTATGGTTGTCAGTCCGAATTTGGACGAGTATCAAAGACATTTTTAATTCATACTAAAGCTCATTTCGGAAATGGCTGTTAGAGCCATTAAAAAAAAAATTGCGTTGTCTTATTAAATTGTCAATTAATTTCATATTGTGCTTGATACATACCGCACACCTAGATCTAAACTAAGACAACTCAAAAAAGGTAATTTTTCAGGAGACGAAAAAAACGTGTTACTGTTATTTTTTGTATAGGAAGGTATACAATTTAAATTTATTTTAGATGCTAAATAGGTTCTCAATTGACACTGTAAATAAATTGGGGCTAAGATTTAATCCTTTTTCCTTATAATTGCTGTTTTTTGAGTTGTTACACTTTACGACGTGACGTTGTATAAAAAATAAACCACATTTAGACTTGAAACAGTTTTTGTTAACCATTTTGAGTAGAACTTGAAATATGAAATAAATAATTCTTCAAAAAAACTGTTCTAAACGAGTTATAAAACATAAATTTTCAAGGAAATATCACAATAATCCATTACTGTTTCACTTACCATTATACATTAATGTATTATTAAGTGAATTATTTATACTTAATGCTTTTTACGGATAACAATATAGAATCTCCAAAGTTAAATGGGAACAGAAAAATTAGACATTATAACTGTCTCTTATTATTAAAAATAGCTTATCTTAAATGTCTTACAAATATAAAACAAAACTTTTATCTAATGTGAGGTTATAAATCACAAAATATAAGCCTAGAAATATTAAAATAAAATAAAGCTAGAAAAAAGTTGCTGACAATTTTCCATAAACTTCTTCATGCCTATTAGGAACTGCTTCAAGAGGTACGAGTATTTCTTTTTCTTTATGTTTATTTGGATATAATTTGAATTAGATATTAGACTTTAAGCACTTGTGAAATATAAGCAACTTTTTCAATTTCTTCGCTGTGGCTTGGTTTTGTCCGCACGGTAGTGTTTATTGGCCTATTTTCTTAATTTTTTTTGTACTTCTGTATTTGCAGAAGTTGCTGACTTTTGCACATTTAATGTTAATAGGTTCTCTTTATGCCGTTCTTTTATAATATTGACAAGAAAACGGTCTCGATTCATTTTTTTTCTGAAAAGAAAAAAGTGACTATTGTAAGTATTACTTGTCCAACAATAGTAAGTTAACTCAAAAAACTCTTTTAAAACCAAGCGCCTGATTGTTTTAATAAAAATGGTATAAGTTTAAAACAGAAATTTAAATTTAGTGCATTATTTTTTGAGCGTATTAAGTAAAAGACCACGATTTGTATTGGAAAAAAATAAAATAAATATATTTCAACAAAAGTAGGTTAACTAGAAATTTACTTATTGATCCACCAAAACAAAGTCAAGTTAAAATAGTTACACAATATTTACGTACCTTATCAAACAAAACTGAAAGAAGTCAAAAAGTCTTGAAGTAAAGTGTCAGAGCAATTCAACTACACTGTAACAACTCAAATTAACTCTCTTCTATATTTCCAACAAATTGTAACAATTCGAAATATCTGTATTTTGGTTCAAATGAATACGTAGTAGTACCTATGACTAGCGAAGGTCAACTGACAATACATTTGTTTAGGTGACAGGGGTTGACAAACGTTGATTCAACAAAAGAAAGCTAATTCCATCTATCGACGGGTGTATGAAACTTTTATAGAATCTGTTATGTTGGATAGTTGCGTATGATTACCGAGCATTCGAATATAAGGATAACTAAAAATTCACGATTTTTGAGTTGTCTTAGTTTTGATCTAGGTGTGCGAACATCTGTTAAAATTGTATAAATATTAAGTACAATAAATTTATTTTTATATTTAATAGGTAATAGTATGTCTTTTAATAAATATTTATTTTTATTTAAATGTCACAATGGGTCAAAGTGATAATAAAATAAAACCATAATACGTAGGTAGTAATTGAGTACATTAAAGAGCACAATCAATATACTTATTCAATAAAACTTATAATAATTATGACTTATGAAATGTCAGAGAGATTTTTAATTTATAAAGTCATTAATCGAATAAAAACATTGTAACATAGCCAACGAAAAAGTGTTCTTCTTTTAACTTGAAATCACCGGGTTGGGTGATTGAGTGCATTCAGTTGAGCCTTGTGCGTCGAGATCAATGCTCGCTGTAGCTGTTTGAGAGACATACTATTCGTCACACTAGTGTTACAGTTACCTTATCTCATCAGCTCACTATAATTGAAATTGGTAAAATAATCATAGGAAAAATATAAAATTGTATTATTAGCGTAGACATTACTTCAGACTTGTTATTTTTTGGCTGTAGCTTTTGTAATGTAAACTGTAGCTGTAGCTTTTGTAATGTAAGCTGTAGGTTTGTAATGTAATGTAGGCTGTAGCTTTTGTAATAAAAAACTAGATAAATCAAAAAAATATTGCGTAGCGAATGCCGGAATTGGTGCAAAATAATTGCACCAATTCACTACGCAATATTTTTTTAATTATCTAGTTTTTTGTTCTAGTGCATAAATATAAAACTGTTTATTTTCAGTGGACTATACATTTTTAAAAGACGTAAATAAAAGTTTTTCTTTATAATTTCACCAAAACATTTTAGCAAGATAGTATTTAGTCTTTTTTCAAATAGCCCTCTGTTTTCCATACCTGAAACAGAACACCCATGCACGTTGTATCTCATAAAACCTGTAAAGTGCATTCCTGAAAGGCGGTATGACATAAAATGTAGGTATTTTCACGAGCCGACGGCGGGCGGTTCGACGGGAGAGCGTCGGACCAACGTGAAAATATTTCATATAAATAATATGTTAAGGAGATATTAGGATATATTTTTATTTGTATATTAATATTGAGCAGTGAACATTATGATTGTTGTGGGTAAATATGAAGCGTTAAAATTATGACAGTACGTATATTAATTTGTCAAAATTTTAAGAATAGGACGAATATTCTCCTTTTAGGAGTCGCTTTGAAATAGATATAATACATAGTTATAAGTTTACTTTTTGTTTAAGTAACAAAATAATAAAGTAATAATGGTATACTAGTTTTTATATGCCCCAAACATTTCTTTTTATCTCAAAAGTATTTAATCTGTTTTTAACCAACTTCATCAAGGTGGAGGTTATTTATCAATTTGCCGGCATGTTTTTAACGAGTTTAATTTTTAATTTTTCACAATTGGAAAAAAATCGCGCTTTAAAAAATCTGAAACGCAAATTAATTTTAATTTTGGAGGTCGATAGTGAAACAAAACATCCACATGAAGAAAAAAAAAATAATGTTAAGAATTCTATATTTTTCATACATTAACGGATAAAAGTTTTGTTCTAATTTGTAGGACCTTGGGTAATTTATTAAAATTAAGTTGTTTATTATACAAGTACGACATTAAAATCACTTTCACACATTTAATAGTCGGTTCATACACAACTATTAAAAAATCTGATAGGCGATCTTTGATCCGTCAGATTTCCTCTGTATGAAAGTAGCTTTCACAAAAAAAAATCGCTTTTTTGTCCCTGTTACTGACATAGATGCGTTGGTCATCGTTTTTAAATAAAAATGTGTGTAGGATATACTAGGTATATCTATCTATGTATTAAAACTGATATAATTATGTTAGTTCAATTTAACGAAAATTCCAGAAGAATATAAACAAAATACTACCAAAACCCGTTTAGTTAAGGCGTACTAGATACAACAATCTTCTATCACAGATATCAATACAAATCTTGAAAACCAACAAGTTACAGCATATGTCCTTGCAAACAGCTGTGAAGAGCGGCCAAGGCCAGTCCCAGTGCTGGGCAAATAGCCCACAATAGCCAACACGATGCCCTCGCCCACTACAATTAAATCGCCCTGACAATACGCATGGCGTTACTATTTGTACTCGTACTGAGAGGTGTATTCGAGAATCACATGAGATTGAATTATAATTAACTAGCTTTTGCCCGCGGCTTCGCTCGCGTTAGAAAGAGACAAAAAGTAGCCTATGTTACTCTCCATCCCTTCAACTATCTCCACTTAAAAAATCACGTCAATCCGTCGCTCCGTTTTGCCGTGAAAGAAAGACAAACAGACAGACAGACAGACACACTTTCCCATTTATAATATTAGTATGGATAGCTAAAAGAAGTCGAATTCTTTTATACCATGGAACATTTTTGCTGAATATTAATGAATGAAAACTGGGTTGACTGGTTGAAAATATCTAAGGCATTATGTCCGCTTTATTACCTGAATTGCATGAAGTTTAAATAAATGAATGAATAATGTTTTCAAAGGCCATTAGTACCTATTAAAATTGCTAACTTTTAAAAAGAAACAAACAGATTGACGATAATCAAAGCACAGTAGAAACTACTAAAGCTTTAAAAGTGAAAGGATAAATTGGTGCCGATTCTCTTATGCACAAACTAACGTAAATTTAAGTTAAGTGTATCTTTCTCTTTCCGTTTAATTAAGAAAAAGACAGAAGATAAAATAATATTAGATAAGTCCTGTCAAATTTAGACACTCCATATATAATTTAGACGCAATTTAAAAACATGGCGTCTAAGTATACGTCAATTTTCATCAGGCGCTGTCTAATTTGACAGGATTAAACTAAAATGTATTTTCTGTCCTTTTCTTTAGGAAATGGAAAGAGAAAGATGCACTTAACTTAAATTTACGTTAGTTTGTGCATAAGAGAATCGGCACCATTATCCATTTTAGTCTAAATTGATGTACGAAATGTGGATGATGTATAGGTTTTTTGTGCCTTACCCCTATAAGGATAAAATAGAGGGTGTATTTATTTGTATAATGTAAATATTTTGTAAATACTGCAGCTGAGGCCGCAAGATACAGTAAGTTTTTAAATAAAATTGTTATTTTTTTGGTTGGCTTGTTGTCAAAAAGTTCATTAATCTATCACTTTTGAAATTGGCAGAATCCATAATGACTTATTAGTAATATTATAAATGCGAAAGTAACTCTGTCTTTCTGTCTCTTCTTCACGCTTAAACCACTGAACAGATTTAAATGAAATTTGGTACTGATAAAGTCTGGGACCCAAGAATGGACATTATGATAGTTTTCACTCGGAAATCCACCGGGAACAAGAACGAACAAAGTCGTGGGCAAAAGCTAGCAGACAATATTGTCTATGGCCATTATGTATTAAGGAATGAAAATATCGTGTAATAATAACCTAACTTTAAGGTCATAGCTCATTACGGCCACCCGGAAGCCACTCCGCACCGACTCGCCTTATAACCGAGGCGATCCGGTGCCGCTACGGAGTCGATATAGTGAGCGCATGCCCATACAAGTCCATATAAAGAATAAGTACTAGCCGCCGGAGGCGAGAACCTTTACACTTCAAACGTACCAAAATTTTCTTAGAAACGTGAAAATTATCTCAAACAAAATATCTATGTCAGTAAGTTAGTAGGGGACTAACTGACCAAAGCTATTTCTGTTCGCCGCCGAGATTTGATTGACGTACTCACAAGTACCTACTTGCCGACAATATCAAACTTGTACAAGTATTTCGGTGTGTAAACATGTTGTTTTATTGTTTGCTGGGTTCTGATAATGTTTTCTGGGCTTTTTTGCCTTGCTTTCACAGAATTTGTGTTTTTTTGTGCTGCTAGGGTTTTATTCGATTTAATGAAAAAGCCTTTAACCTTTATAGAATAATTAATTTGTGTGTCTGGTTGTCTGTCTCTCTAATACTGCTTTTATAAAAAATAAATATAATGTAAATATATAGGAAACCATGAAATAACAATCCCTTTTGTCTGTAAGTATGACATGCATTTGACTCTTTTTTGTTGTCATTCACTTATCAACGTAATCCGTACTAATATTATAAATGCGAAAGTAACTCTGTCTGTCTGTCTGCCTCTTCTTCACGCTAATCCACTGAACCGATTTGAATGAAATTTGGTACAGATATAGTCTGGGACTCGAGAAAGGATATAGGATAGTTTTCATCCCGGAAATCCCCCGGGAACGGGAACTATTAACCACGCGGACGAAGTCGCGGGCAAAAGCTAGTGTAAAAATATGGGAAACCATGAAAAAACAATCCCTTTGTCTGTAAGTATGACATGCATTTGACTCTTTTTTGCCGTCATTCATTTATCACATTACACATTACATTTATAATGTTAGTACGGATTATACTCGTCTCTTTTCACTCGCAATACTTGAATTATGCCATCCTACTTTGACGTCTAATTGTATGTGTTCGTTAATGTGCCGTTTTTGAAGATAGAATATCATATACAATAATCTAACTACGCCTTTTTACTTATAATTTATCATTGCAACTAGGTCTAATGGCCTTACGTGTTTTCCGAGGCACTTGATATCTGTGACGTCCAAGTTAAACCTAAAAAGTACACAAATGGCATTTACAGAATGCCTAATAGCTACTAGTTGAAAAAATTCTGACGTAGGTATATAAACAGCTTTCGTCCGTGTAAATATCGAAACTTCCTTCCCCTATTTTATTCCTTTAGTTTTGGGATTTCCAAAAATCCTTTATTTTCTAAGATGTACTAAATCTACTGCAAAACGACCTTGTTACTTAACCTTCTTTAAAACGCAACAGTTAAAATAAACATTTATAGGTTCCCATAGAATCATCGAAGGAGCGCGAAATTTAATAATTGCGAGTAACGTTTGTGAGTCAATAAACTAAATTCAAGTTTAGTGTATTTTTTTCTTTTCATTCATAAAAGACTAAAGATACACATAGTTTAGTGCTATTAAATTGTCGTATTTTTAGTGACAAGTTTTTAATCGCGTCTAACTTATTTGTGGAGTGTCTTAATTTGATAGAACTATACTAGTATTTTATCTTGTGTCCTTTTCTTAATGAAATGGAAAGAAAAAGATGCATTGAACTTAAATTTAGTTTGGGAACAAGGAAACTAAAATGTATCTTTTGTCGATTTCTTAAAGAAATGGAAAGAGAAAGATGCATTTAACTTAAACTTAGTTAAGTTTGTGAACAATCAGCACCATTGTCGAATCGTCACTCCAGAGTTGGTTAGCTGCCTAAACCATTTGGTGTGACGCCACGTTTTACGACTAGACTGACGCGAAAAATGACCGTCAATGCCCAGCTTTATGGTCTTACGGGCAAACAGCATCATTTAAACGTCTTCGTTCTTCCCAAACATAAATCTATATTCTACAGACAATATACACACGGTACATTGGCCGGCATAATCTGACCTACCTGATAATACCACGAATATTATCTCGATGGGTAATACTGACCTTGACACGTCCGGGCATCGATCCCGGCATGCATCGATTGTATGTCCGGTAATTGGGTTTGGTGACCGAGTAGCTGATAATTGAACATTGATTTTGAAGTGTAATTGTATATAGATATTGGGGTCTGTCTGTTTGTGAATGGATGTTGTAGTTAGTTATTGAGGAATTGTTTTGTTGTTGTTGTTTCGTACTTCAATACGTATTATTGTTAAGCGTAGTCGTTTTTCGCTGTATGTCCCTGTGTATGCTTAAATCTTTTAAACTACTCTACAGATATTCTTGCGGTTTTTTATACGCTGGGCCGCTAGTAATTGTTAAAAAGTAACTTTTTTATACATGGCATGCCTTTTAAGTTTTGTCGTAAAAAGGTAAAAACGCAACTAGGACCATATAGTACTTTATATTGTTTTTTAAACTATTTGCGACGTAGTTTAATAGACTTTCGCATAGGTTCGAATCAGTTTAAAAATATTTATTTCACTCCAAAGTAGGGGTCTTCGATATGGCTTGTTTGAAAGCGACGACTGTTTCTTCACCAGACTGAAACCTTTGTCCATGAAGATTTTTCTTAATTTTAGTATATGTAAAGAAATCGTTAGGGCTTAAGTCAGAGCTATCTGGAGAATGGTCAAGATTTTTTACGTTTTTCTGCTTCAAATACCTTATTGTTTTCCTCCCGCCGCACCCAGGACGGAAGCAGTCATAGGATGATTTTACGCTACCAAAAAAAAATACCTAATTGTTTGAGGAGCGCTTTGTGAGCTTGCATTGTCGTGGTGTGGATGATGCATCACTTTTGGAGTGATTTCCAAAGTTCAGCGATGATTCGTGGAAAACAAACTGTGGTATACCGCTCTGCATTAACCGTCTTACAATATTCAAGTGTAATTGTCGCAACATGATCGGTTCTTAACGAACGTGGCGACTTTCTTCCTCGAAGTGCTTCTGAAGCAAACAATTTCGGTAGGCTTTGGTTCGTTTTGAGAGACTCAGATTTTAGATAGCTGTTTAAAATCAGGATTCTAGTCATAGATCTAAGATTTGTCACTACTGATGATGTCGTTGACGAAAACGGTACGGAAATGCGACCACCCACCGGAAAAACAGCTTTCTCCCGCCAAGTGCCTTATGCTAGATCTTCTGAATAGCTGCCCCTGAAATGCCCAATAAAACCCCTATCTTTTGATATGCTACACTTTAAATTTCGAGATTTTGTTGTTTCTCAGCGCAGATATTTTTCTCTGTGAAGGAGTATTTTAAACATCTTTCATGAGATTTACCACTAAGACTGGAATATCGACGCTGAAATTCTAAATTTCAGCACTTAACAGTCCGCAGAGATGGTTCTTCATCTAGGAATACAGACATTATCTCTCCGAAACACTAAAGTCGTGGTAGGCCTCTTCTAAAATTATAGAAAACTGAAGTACGGACATTTTCCTTCGTGAGATTCATTTTTGTATGTGACTTGACAGATTCAAGACGACGTTGTGACTAATAATAATACCAGCCTATAACTGTCCCACTGCAGGACAAAGGCCTCTTCTCATACAGAGAAGGCACGAGCATTGATCACCACGCTTGCTCAAGACGGGTTGGCGATTTCAGACTTATATTCACTACAAGTCTAGGCAGACATCGGTGAAGGAAAATATCGTGAGGAAAACGATGTTTTCCTTCACCGATGTCTGCGATGTCTAAGATAATCTTTAGAAAGTACATATGAATTGAAAAAGTCACATTGGTACTTGCCCGGATTCGTACCCACAACCACTTGTATGAGAGGAGGGTGCCTTACCCACTAGGCCATCAGGACGACTAAACAACAGCGTTAATCCTAATAGGCCAGTCATCTAAGACATAAAAATCGCGTTAGGTCGCAATAAATTGCAAGGTCCTGATTTTTTGTGATGTTGTTAGGATAGATACCAATGGTGTAAATCTAGATTTGCAACCTCGAAAGACCTGTGCTAACTTCGTGGTGCTCGAAAAACCTCGAAGTTTTCGAACTTTTTTCAGTTTTTGGCTTACAACTTCTAAAATATGCATTTTGCAGCAAAGTCATCTATGAAACTTTTAAATAAGACAAAATAAGCAACAAAATGAGTGTAAACCCAGCTCTGTATGTTTAATAGATCTCAAGATATGACATTTCGAAAATGGGCAATTTTTCCCAAATTTTATCAAATTTGTAGTTGGCTAGACTTTAGATCGAAATACTGTCTAAAATACTCATCCTACAAGGAAAGTCAATCAAAGTTAAGTTGTAGAGCAGTTATTTAGCTTTAATTTAAGTGTAAGAGGAACTGTTCAGGACCAATAGTTCTCATATTATGAGGTAAATAATGAACTCAGATTTTTTTCGAAATTTCTCTAGTAATATAAATATTACTATAAAAATAAAATAAAACAGAATTCAGTAAAAACTGTTTATTGAATACAATAAAATTGAAAACTATATATATATATATATATAGATTTATATATATAAATCGCGAAGGATTTCTTGCGTCTTTACAATCTACCACCCTGCGGCGTCCACTGAATGTAGTGAGATTTTTAATGTTTTCAAATGTGCGTATGTTGAAAATACATATATATATTATATATATATCCTAGTCAAGTCGCCTAGTCTAGTCAATGTCGTGATGGCTTAGTGGTTAAGGCGCCCGGCTCTCATGCAAGAGGTCGCAGGTTCGAATCCGGGCAAGTACCAATGTGACTTTTTCAATTCATATGTACTTTCTAAAGTTTATCTTAGACATCACAGACATCGGTGAAGGAAAACATCGTGAGGAAACCTGGACTTCTAGTTAATATAAGTCCGAAATCGCCAACCCGTCTTGAGCAAGCGTGGTGATCAATGCTCGTGCCTTCTCTGTATGAGAAGAGGCCTTTGCCCTGCAGTGGGACAGTTATAGGCTGGTATTATTATCCTAGTCAAGTCATAAATCATGTCAAAAACTTTTAATGTAATTAACGATATAATTTTTGATAATTAATTGAAAATTATATATGAAATGAAAGATAATTAAATGTACAATACAAATTTATTTACATTATTTGAAATGCCCCCCTCCATTTTTAATACATGCCCTTAATCGACGCGGCCAGTCATCGATCGCAGATTCGCAGCACGCACCACATTTATATCTATTTATGCCGCTGCTTTAAGTCCTCGCGCGTCGAAGTTTGCACATACCAGAGATACTCAGAGAGACTCCAAATTCCTATGAGGTTTAGCGCAGACTTTTTCCTCCAAATATTGCCATACCTTGTAGTCCAGGGGGTTTAAATCTGGACTAGAAGAGGGCGAGTCTTCATGCCCAATGAAGTCAATTCCATGGGCGGTCAACCAGTTTTGCGTGCTTCGTGCCCAATGAGCTGGTGCAGAATCTTGTCAGAGTATCCAATGTCTGTTTTTGAACATTGTTTGAGAAAGAGGTTCCACTATATTCGATAGGACGGTATTTTGGTACACAACGACACTGGTTTTCACACCTTTTTCACAGAAAAACACCTCAGTTAAGCCTGAATATGAGACTCCAAGCCAAACCATGAGTGAGGAAGGATAATGTCCACTCTGGACCCTCGGAATACCTTATCATTTTGTTTGTTATAACTTTCTTCAAAAGTAATTTTTTTTTTTATCTGAAAATAAAATTTTGCGATGTTTTTTTCCCGCGTACCGCCGCGCCGTAACAAAGCGCAGGATCTTTCCAGCCTGATTTTTTCAAACGCTCGTTCAAATAATGTCCGGCTTTTTACGATAAGCTCGTAGTCCCAGATCTTCTAACCGTGGTTCTGCTTAGCCCCATGTGAAGAGCTAAGATTTTTTGTTTACGCGAGGGATTTCGTTGAATTCGCGCCTTCACTGCTTTGATGACCGCTGCGCTGGTGTCCTAACTGTGCGAGGTCGGCCGCTCCTCTCACGATCTTTGAAGCTTGAATCTTCAATGTATCGTTTGATAGTGCGATAAACAAACCGTAGTGTTATTTTCAACTTTTGCAGAATTTTGAAAATTTCCATTGGCGCGTAACCATAGCGGTGCAACGCGATAACCGCGACTCTATCTTTCTTCTTCGACCACTCTATATTTAATATTTTCTTTTTTATTTTCGGCAAGTACAAATGTTCCATTTTAAAATTAGTCAAAGTATATCTGGCCAGTACTCGAAAGTTAAAATAACAAGGTTTTGACAGAACTTATGACGCCATCAATCATACTTATATACTTATCTATACTAATATTATAAAGAGGTAAAATTTGTAAGTTTGTAGGTTTGTAAGTTTGTATGTAGGGGGTAATCTCTGGAACTACTGGTCCGATTTGAAAAATTCTTTCAGTATTAGATATCCCATTTATCGAGGAATGCTATAGGTTATATACCATCACGCTACGACCCACGGGAGCGGAGCAGTAACGAAAAATGCGGGTGAAACCGCAGGGGACAGCTAGTACTTAATATAAAGAGAAAAGATTTATTTGTTTGTTTTGTAATGGATAAACTCAAAAACTACGGGGTCGATTTTGAAAATTCTTTCCCCGTTGGATAGGTATGTTATCCGTGAGTGACATAGGCTATGTATGTACCACGGATGAAGCCGGGGCGGACTGCTAGTATTGTAAATTCCATTCAACAATGTATAAGAAAAAATAACTATTTCTTGCGAAATTCGATCCTTATTATTACTTTTTACCTCATAATATGAGAACTATTGGTCCTGAACAGTTCCTCTTACACTTAAATTAAAGCTAAATAACTGCTCTACAACTTAACTTCGATTGACTTTCCTTGTAGGATGAGTATTTTAGACAGTATTTCGATCTAAAGTCTAGCCAACTACAAATTTGATAAAATTTGGGAAAAATTGCCCATTTTCGAAATGTCATATCTTGAGATCTATTAAACATACAGAGCTGGGTTTACACTCATTTTATTGCTTATTTTGTCTTATTTAAAAGTTTCATAGATGACTTTGCTGCAAAATGCATATTTTAGAAGTTGTAAGCCAAAAACTGAAAAAAGTTCGAAAATTTCGAGGTTTTTCGAGCACCACGAAGTTAGCACAGGTCTTTCGAGGTTGCAAATCTAGATTTACACCATTGGTATCTATCCTAACAACATCACAAAAAATCAGGACCTTGCAATTTATTGCGACCTAACATGTCTTAGATGACTGGCCTATAATACTTTAAATTGATTATAGGTTCAAGGACCGTGACAACCTAAACGACGATATTATGTCCAAGCCGGGCTCTCTACTCATCTCCTTATCTCTAAGAAGCGTAATCATAGAACAATAATATTGCTAACACAATGTATCGATTCTACGCATAATAACAGCCGTTTGACCCCACACGGGGTCAGTCCTTGACCTCTTGGCCATCTTGACATCTGTACCTCGCTAACTAAGTAGGTAGTAATTAATAGATAACTATGGTTTGTTGTGTGGTTGTGTGGTTTCACTCTGGTTCTTGGTTAGTGCTCTGCGCCTATTGTGGCGTGATGTTATAATATATATCCGAAGCTCATGTATTTTTGAGGTTTTTTTTTTTGGGGTGTGAGAAATCATCAAATGTCTGCTCCCGTCCTGGGTGCGGCGGGAGGGCGTGTCAGACTTTTACTGACTAAACCCACTCATGTTCCTTCGGTTGCCCTTTATGTTCCGGGGTCACGGTAACTATTATAAACATTCCGAAACCCCCGTATTTTTTTGAGGTTGTGAGTACAAAACCGGGCTAATTGCATTGTATTTTTTTCAACTATGTATTTATATATATATATATATATATATATATATATATTATGTCCTTTCTGAAATGTATTGCAGATATTGGTAAAGAAAAAAAATCGTGAGTGAACTTGGAATATCATAAATATTAGTCAGAAATTACACTTAAGCTAACGTGGTGATCAATGCTCGTGCCTTCTCTTTATGAGAAGAAGCCTTTACTCTGCAGTAGGACAGTAATACATTTATCATTACTCTTCATATCCTTTTTTTTTGGGGGGAGTGGGAAATCATCAAATAACGTCTCCCGTCCTGGGCGCGGCGGGAGGGCGTGTCAGACTCTTACTGACTAAACCCACTCATGTTCCTTCGGTTGCCCTTTATGTTCCGGGGTCACGGTAACTATTATAAACATTCCGCAACCCCAACTCTTCCTATCCTAACTTTCTTTAAATTGCACAGAGTTATCAGTAATTCCTTCAAATCTTCGCAATATTATTTAATTCATCCAGGCACTATTCCTGCATACCTCCTAAATAGTTCAGGAATATAGTTATTGTACATTAATAACGTGAATAGTTCTTAGTGTCCAGCCAAATGTCCTTGACCGAGCATCTGTCCTCGACAACTGGCCTTATTGTGTAAACACTGCAATTTCGATGCAACTGGGATGCAACCGGGATTGTGAGTGATTGCAGTTGTACATTGTGATGCTTTTACCTTAGAATATGAAGACTAGGCTAGGTCTTTATACTCTAATGTGAAAAAGTGCCTTTTTAATGGTCTAATAGAAATAATCAATTTAAGTTCTCAGGTAAGTAATATTAAGTTTTCAAAAAAAAATTTTTGGTAGATAGGTAAAAAACGATTAGTATACAGGTTAGATAATAAAAAAAGTTGGAAATAACACACACTTGTAACTATACAAATAAATTATTCACGAAAAAAGTATTCAGTTTTGTTATTTCTTTATTATATTCACGAAGTAAATATTCGTGATACCTTAACTAGCTTTTGCCCGCGGCTTCGCCCGCGTTAAAAAGAGACGTAGCCTATGTTACTCTCCATCCCTTCAACTATCTCCACTTAAAAAATCACGCCAATTCGTCGCTCCGTTTTGCCGTGAAAGAAAGACAAACATACAGACAGACAGACACACTTTCCCATTTATAATATTAGTATGGATTACGAACAATCACAATTTTTATGAAACAGCTATTTTTGTAACTTAAATTAAACAACACAAATTCTTTACAATACCTACGCTAGAAAAAAAATCTACCAACTGACTTGAACACGTGTCACAACACAACCAAATCTCTGAAGTTATCTACAAAACATTGCAACTTACATAATTAACTATGAAGTTTGGACGTGGTCAATCGTCCGGTCAGTGACCTTGACCTCACGATGGACCCTGAACTAAGGAGGAGCTTGAGGATGTTACACTTTGTAAATTGATGTAAGGTTTAAAGTTACGTGGCCGTTTTCAAGGTCACTCAGCTGATGAGCGTAAGGTCTGTTGTAGGTAGTACTTGACTTTTAGGGGTCTAGGTTCAGCCCGTGATAAGGTAGGAAGTCAAGTGTTGGTGCTAGATACAATAGAATAGGCAGAATTCGATTTTTTTTGGTAAAATTAAATTTATTTCAATGTCGAAAAACTAGCGTGGTCAAATGTGGAATTACTTCCAATTGCTAGGTCACAAATATGCCGTAAACTATTAGAAAAGCCCTAATTCTTAAACGGCTTATTGTTTGTAATAATGAGTTTTATTTATTTATATACTAGCTGTCCCCTGCGGTTTCACCCGCATTTTTCGTTACTGCTCCACTCCCGTGGGTCGTAGCGTGATGGTATTAATATAGCCTATAGCATTCCTCGATAAATGGGCTATGTAACACGGAAAGATTTTTTTAAATCGGACCAGTAGTTCCAGAGATTACCCCCTACATACAAACTTACAAATTTTACCTCTTTATAATATTACTCGTAGTATAGATAGAAGAACCAACAGCTAAACAAAATAGGATGAGCAATACACAGCGGATAGAAAAGAGTCAAAGAAAAAAGATGGAAATGTAAGACAGAATCATATACATATTTTAATATTGTTTTAAGTTACCGGCTGTTAAGTTCATAATAGTACTTTAAGTTATATGTGTGGCCTAAATGTTAGGAATAATTTTAGGTCTGGCCGCGCATTTTATTTGGACCAAAGTGTATTGTCTATTTAAGCTATTTAAAAAAAAAAACTTTAGCTTTATATAGTGGCAATCCTGGTAAATCGGTAAAGGCGTTTCAATTTTTTTCTTGTTGATACAATTAACTAATTGTTAGTATTTATAGTTTATAGCACTTGTAAATAATGTAGCTTAGCTACTATTTAACCTCTGAACGACCAAACGACAGCCGACTGTCACGCTGCTATTTCTATTGTGTCTCGAATCACATGTGTAAGAAGGTTTAATCTAAAGACTTATAATTTTACTAGTATTGAGGAATGCCGGAGAATAACGCCAAAATATCTGATTGAATCGCAACGGATTGCTCTTCAATTTACCCAATTCCTTCACAACTGCTAAGCAACCGATTGCTGCAGCACTTCAAATGATAGACCCGCCTGAATGGACATATTAGTCGCTCATCGAATCGCTCAGCTTGTAACCTGATGTAGAAGTAGAACTATTAGTTAATAGTTTAATACTACAGATTTAGGATGGTTGGTACTCAGAAATGAAGTAGCTTAGCTCGTATCCCTACGTCTTTTACTTGTATAATAATGGCGTTTTAACATCCCCACAACTGCTAAGCAACCGATTGCTGCATCACTTCACATGCTAGAGCGACATGAATGGACATATTAGTTGCTCATCGAACGGCATTACACACACTACAGCTTGTAACCTGATGTAGAACTATTAGTTAATAGTGATTAAGGTTAGTATTCGTGTCAGGGTCATTGCATTGATTGTGTTGTGGTTGATTGAGATGGATATAGGTATATAGGGCATTTATATTGTATGGGTTTGTAGGTATGGGACGTGTGTGATCAGGGCTTTATTTAATAAAGCTGACTAGGCCAAAGTATATTCCATTAGACCATTGGGATACATTGGAACGTCAATTACATTAAAAAATAATTGTTGTTTTATATGGAGAACAATGGGTAAGAAACTACATACGTGCTCTTTTAAAACAATGTGTTACACTTAATTAATTACATGATTAGAATATGTGCAATAACAGTTTGACAAGCCAGAAGTATTTTTTTTTTCTTTTTTAACTAGGTATCTTTTATACAGGTTACAGGTAACAATTTTGTCAATTCTGCTTTTTTACCAGGAAATTGTCATGACGTATTGAGATTTTTGTAGAATTGTCCGTCAGCTTATACATATATAGATACAGACAGACAACGGTAAGCGACTTTATTTTATACTATGTAGTGATTCTGTACTATGTAGTGACAAACTAAGTGTATGTAAAAATTAAACATAGCTTTTGACTAATTTAATACGGCATTTCACTTATTTTACAAGCACTTATAAATTACTTGTTCCAAAACGTAGGTTGGTTCTCTATTAAAGAAGAAAGAAAGAAAGAAAAACAGTTAAGAGCAAAAAGCCAAAAACACCACTAACACTTTTCAGTCAAGTTCTAAAAGATCCTATTCACATTATTTTTGACAAGGTTTTTCCTTTTCAAAAAAAATATACACTGTTACACAAAAAATTTTGAGCAAAACACATCACTTTTCGATCAAAACAACACTCACTTTCGACATTCTACTGTTACTTTCTACGAATTCGATGAGTGTACTAACAACTCCATACGATGTTACCCGTATCTTTTACCAACCCCTATCTATTGTAACAAAGATACCTGTTTCTTTGCAACAGGTTTGTGCATTCTTATCTTTTTATGCATTCTAGTGTTGTTCGTGTAGGTGCCCCTTTTTATTACAATTTGCTTGCATATGAATTATTTATAGGTACTAATATTATTAAGCAGTCTTTATTCGTTTAGTTAACCTTTTTTTGGTTTTTGTGTTAGATAGCCTATTTACCCTATCCAGCTACGTATACACATAGGCTATGTAAGGTTACGTTTTGGCCTACGAGATCTCAGTTGTATCCAAAGTGTGGGTGTAACCGTGAGGTTATAGGTATAGTTAGTATTAGGATAAATTCAAGATAAATGATGGCATAGAAGATAATAAATCTTTCCTCTAAGAGGATAGATAAAAGATTGCCCTTAGATACATTGTAGCCTCATTGGTACGTGTTTTTGCTGATAACATTAAATAAATACCTAAAAATTACCATAAAATATTTGTTACGTCTATCATAATCTAGTTTTTACTCTAAAAAATTGTATTCTTATAGCTTGTACCAGTCCGCAACCAAAAATATATTTTTTTAAATACTTAACTATTAATTTCAATAAAGAAAAACTTACTTTACAGTGTATTTTAAAAATAATTTTTATAAAAGACTCAATCTAGAATATAACAATTTATTATATTTTTCATCCCTTTTATCAACTTTTAAGACCCACAAAGAAAGCAACAAGACACCCCAGATATCAACTCAAGAATCAACTTTCGTTTTAAAAGTTAACCTGTTCTATTTTTGAATTTCAATCGTTATCTTTGTAACCTGTTCTATTTTATTCAAAATTCTCACAAGAACTGGATTCAACTGCTTCAATCTGGTTCAAACTGCTTCGAATTGGATAAAACTGGTTTTAAATGCTTTTGATTTGTACGATTACGGGAATATTGTGTTAAAGGTTAAGATGTCATGGGAGTGTAGGGGTTGGTTTATGTAGAATTGTAGACCATGGGAATTCACTGTTGACTGAGATCTGGTTACTGTGGGATCTATTAACGATAGATTGTAAGTTATTTTACTATTAAAAAAATCATTTTAGTATGACATATTGGTATTTGTGGTTAAGATTATTTCTTAAAATACAATTTTTATATTGATCTTTATCTTTGAATGTAATGAGCAACTTTACTTACCATCTTTTTCTGTGCTCAACCAAGAAAAAGTAAGAAGATCCTGGAGTGAAATACACAATGCTCAAAATAATAAAAATAATTTTCAAATAAAGAAATTAAATCTATTTCAAAAACACATTTTCATAATTGTCTAGGTTTTGTAAGTTACTTAACCTAATACTGTTTGTTAACTGTAAAGTTTTAGAAGTACTTCAACAAAACATTCCCTAGATACTTTCCTACTTTTAAATTAAATAGAACGAGTACATAATAACTTATCAAAAACATATCCACTTTAGCAAAATAATAATAAGGTAACAAAGCTAACATAACAAAACGAGCCCATAATAAGTCTAAAAACTTAGCCCTTACATAAAAACATTACATTCATAACCAGAGCGACATAAAACCTCCTTGCAATTTCACCCTAACCCAATTTATACAACTCAGCGAAATTCTACTAGACGCCCTACCCCAAACCGCCGTACGAAATAGCCTAAAGCGCTGCAGCAGCTGCCTCGTACAACGCACCCCACCTATTCCTCAGAGAAATTCAAATAACGAACGCCTAGCACCGCCATCTTGCGCAAGACGCTGGTATAGAATAACTATACGTACTTTTTTCAGCGAAACGTCTTAAGTTAGACATTTTTACGCCACTATAGCTCTTATGACGACACCTTACGTTGGTAAATCGCTCGCGGAAAAATGGTCCTACATCCCGCGTCTTGTCATATTTTCCGATGACACAACTTTCATTATCTTCAATCTAAAACATACCATAAAGTTATCGATATAGAGTTGAAAACAGAACGTGCTTCTACTCGAGTTACATCAGATCGACACGGCACCGTAAAACTATAATAACAATGCACGCGGTTCAACAAGCTACCGTCTCGTTTCACGCGATTAAATTCAAATGTGATAGAAAGAGACAAATGCATGTAAGTAGTTTCTATTCTGGGGGCGGGGCGAAATAGTTTGGATAGTGGAAGTTTGGAAGAAGTTCGGAAGAGGGTAGCTTTTGGTAGATTTTATTGGATTTTACTGTAGTACGGTAATGGTTCGCGTAGCATTTGAATATCAATGGCGCTCATTGAAATTTAAAATAGAGTTCGAGCTTTATTTTTGCTGATGTCAAACTATTTTATATTTATAGAAAACTATACTTTTCAAACCAAAAAGCTGTTAGTACTTGTTTTTTTTTTATTTGTGGGCTTAAAGGACTTTCATTGTAAAGTGGGTTTAATAATTTGGATTATCTTCACAATAGATATAAAATAAAAAATAGTATGCCTTTTTGTTTATTTACTAAGTAAGTATTAAGCCCCGTCTCCTTAACCTTTACCTAAATACTTATGCTAGAGTCGGCCTCAAATCTTTCGTTATGCAGAAAAATAAATTAATACTATCAGTATTTTATAACTAACCAAACCATCCAACCAAACCTCTACAATCAAGTTACTGGGAAACAAAAAATCTCTTCATATTGATTGTCAGACTGAAAAGTTACCAGTAATCAGGAATGATAATAAAACATTTTCAAGAAATTACACAGGGACAAATATTTACCTTTTAGGGTCGAACCATACATATCTGACAAAAACGCGTCGCGTGATATCGGTCGTGTATCGCCAGAACAGACAATTTATGTACAACTAGCTTTTGCCTGCGACTTTGTCCGCGTGGATTAATAGTTCGTTCCCGGGGAATTTCCGGGAAGAAAACTATTCTATGTCCTTTCTCCTTTATCCTATGTTCGGGTTCCAGACTATATCTGTACCAAATTTCATTAAAATCGGTTCAGTGGTTTAGGCGTGAAGAACAGATAGACAGACAGAGTTACTTTCGCATTTATATTAGTTCGGATGTGCCATAAAATTCTACTTAACCCTTCGAACACACGTGATTCGAGACACAATAGAAAGACAATAGCCGGCTATTGCCTTTCGTGGTCTGTGGTGGTACTGTGGTGGTCATTGAAAGGTTAATATAATAAATGCAAAAGTTTGTATGTGTACCTAAGTGTGTGGTTGTCTGTTGCTCTTTCACGCAAAAACTACTGAATGGATTTTGATAGAATTTTTGAAGAAGCTTATACACCAGAATAGGTTATAGCCAGGCTACATAGCATCACGCTATGACCGACGGGAGTAGAGCAGCAACTAAAAACCGAACAGGACGGTCTACCCAAATATAACTGAATAACAGTAACCCTCATGTGTCTTGTGCACATGTACCTAGTGCCCTTAAAACCCAGTTACTGTGCACGACTACTGCAGCCTTTAGTAAGTCTGATTCTCAGTTTGGATTCTGACTATCCATCCATAATAACTTGGACTATCTGTAACATTGTTCATGTAGATTAAATCAATAATGACAAAAATCAATTATTACACATTTCATAATGCGATCGCGCATATCAGACCTCCACAACCCAGTAACTGGGCAACCACGTTACCTCTTGGTTATACTGGTCAGAATTATTGGCTTCTGATCGACTGTCAAAGTTCTACGAATGACAACCGGGATCGGATTTACGTGCTTTCTTAGGCACGAGATGTCAGTGATGTTAATAATCAATAAACGTAATAAAAAAAAATAAAAAATAAGTATTAAGTATGAGGAAATCTTTAGCAATTTAAAAAAAAAACGACGGAAGTTCTTTAATTGGAAATTATGATCAAAAGGCTAGTGGCATTGTCACTTTTAGGTGACAAAGCTTAGCCCTCAACCACAGTAAAAGCTACCCTTGATTCTTGATTCACAGAAAGGGTCATCCAACCCTTTTGGGGCATTTCCTTAAAATAGTTTTCTAGATTACTTAGACCAAGTAAGTCGCTACGCTAAGAACAATTTCAGTAGCGTTAATTAGGCCAAGGGCCCAAGGGTGTTAAGGTTACACTGCATTTTAGGGGCATTATTACTGTTTTTTTTTGTTTTACTATTTGCAAAAGGTTCACGTTGTGACTAAGCCTTTGCCCAGATACTGGGTAGTAGAGATTTTTTTTTTGGGGAGTGGGATATCATTCAATGACTGCTCCCGTCCTGGGTGCGGCGGGAGGGTGTGGCAGACTTTTACTGACTAAAACCCACTCATGTTCCTTCGGTTGCCTTTTATGTTCCGGGGTCACAGTAACTATTATAAACTCAAACTGATGATGAGGTTGATGCTTGGTTTAAACTGCTTTGTGAGTTGGAACTCGACTCTAACGTAATAGGAAAAAGGTCAAATGTAGATAAAACTAGTATTTTCTTAAGTCATACAAAAATAAAATAAAGTACTGCCTAAGAGCTCTCATATGACGTGCGTTGCATCATTTTTGGAAAATTAAGAAAAAGGATTCATACAAAAATGCCCTTGGTCCTTAGGCATAGCATTTAATTTTAAGCTCTTATAAGAAAAATATATATATCACTTTTATATAACACCGTTTAAAATAAAAATAAAAACAAAGCTAAAGAGATTTTTTGTTTGTTTAACCTTTCAACGACCAAGCGACAACCGGCTGTCGGGCTGCTATTGTTTTTTATTGTGTCTCGAATTACGTGTGTTTAAAGATTTAAAAGAAATCTTTGAAACTTCTAAAATAGAATAGAATAGAATATTCTTTATTGTACACCAATAGGACAAAAACAGTAAAGGACAACACAAACAAATATGCAAGAGTACAATAGGCGGCCTTATCGCTGAAAAGCAATTTCTTCCAGGCAACCTTTGGATGGAATCAAATTATATAAAAATGGGTAAAGGGTAGTCTATGGCGTACATTAATATATATAGATATAAATATAAATATTAATATATACAGAAATATATATAGATATATATATATATATTACATATGTATATATTTACTTATATGTGCATTATATGTATATATTTATACATACTAATCATAAACAATACATAGATACGATAGAAGTAGTATATAAAATAAAATTGAATTTAACCGAGTGATGACAGTGTTAAAGAGCCAAGTAGTGATCTTTAACCATTTTTTTAAAAGTAGTTAGAGACTGTGCGCGTCTAATAGCCATAGGCAGATCATTCCACAGACGAATAGCTTGAACCACAAACGATTTATCATAAAAAGATGTGGAGTGTTCTAATCGAATAAGAAACCATACTTCTGTGTAAGATTTATGAATTGGTATGGACTATACATTTAACAGCACGCTATGACCTAAAGGAGTTAAGCGGCAACTAGAAACGAGGGTTAAACCATTAAAAACATCCAGTATTAATCAAACTAGAGATACATAAATCGATGGTAAACCATATCCATTTTTTTCAATCTCACCATAATGTGACAATATAAAAAAATACAAATATAAAAATACTGCCGTGAGTGACATCTTTTCTGACAAGCCTGTTGGTCTAGTGGTTAGTGACCCTGACTGCTAAGTCAGAGTTCGTGGGTTCGATTCCTACCCAGTTCGATCTCTGTCTGGGTGTAAATATATAATATGTATGTATTGATAAATAGCACAGACTCTGCTTAGTTTGGGATCAGATGACCGAGTGAGAGATGTCGCAAGATATTTATATATTTAGTTTATTGCATGAACTTCATAAGAGCAACAGTCAGATTGAAGTACGGTCTACATGGTTCTTTTGACGTGAATATACATAATAGGTATAGTAGATTTGATTTGAATGTACTAAAAGATAGGTTTTAAAATACATAATAATAAATCTTTCTTTCTTGAGAAAATGATAAAATATCTTGACCTCGCTCATGAGGTTACCAGCATGTGGAATATGGACACGGCAATTATTGTACCGATAGTCGTGTCAGTCAATGGTCTAATAGCGAAAAGTTTTGACCAACACATCCAAAAGCTATCGCTCAGCAGCTGGCTCAGGAATCAGATTCAAAAGGCAGTTGTTTTGGATACGGCACGCATTGTGAGGAGGTTCCTCACTCTGGAACCCTAACCATCGTTAGCTTGGGTTTCAATACCTAGCGACGGTGGAGCACTATTTTTATACATATTTTTATAAAAAAATGTTTTTTATTATGAAATTTCTTTTTTTTTAAAAATATGTAAAAAAATATGTATAATAAAGAATGCTGAGTTAAAAATATTTCTAAAAAACAGTAATAGCTGACGTTGTTCAAAAGGCTGCTCAACTGAAGTGGGACTGGGCAGGGCATGTCTGCCGCATGCCGCACAAACGGTGGGCTCAAGTAGCGAAGAGTCAAGTAGGGTCGCGGCAGACCAGGAATCAGATGGCGGGACGAACTGGACGGATGCCCAATTGGATCGAAGAAGCGAAGGATCACGAACGATTGAAGGACTGGAGTGTGCGAGGGAGAGGGAGTCTTTGCCCAGGAGTGGGACAGAATAGGCTAACAAAAAAAAGTACTTGTATAAACCAACGTTCTTTTATTGTAAGCATATTCTGTCCCCACTCCTGGGGCTCAAGACTGCTACTGCAGTATCAATTTTTGACTAACGACATCAAACTTTTCCCAAATCGTTGTCAAATACCCGGTCACAGCAGACTAACTTGAGCCCCTGGACAAAGGCCTCTCTCCGATACTTCAATCTATTGCGATCCCTCGATTCCTCTTTCTCATTCAAACCAGCAAAATAAAACTTTTATTATTTTAATACACTTTTAAAAATTCCTTGTCGACTCTCTCTATATATACTAATATTATAAAGAGGAAAACTTTGTTTGTTTGATTGTAATGAGTAGGCTCAAAAACTACTGGGCCGAATTTAAAAATTCTGTCACCATTCGAAAGCTACATTATTCCTGAGTAACATAGGCTACATAATATTACGCTTTGTCCCACGGGAGCGAGGCAGTAACCAAAAACCTCACGTAACGCGGGTGAAACCGCGAGAAACAGCTAGTAAAATATATTCTTTAATCAGAAATAACAACCAGTTATACAAGGGTGTAGGCATCTTAAAAGTCTACCCTTTTCAGGCTCACCTTCCTTGTTCAGTTTTTATTTTCAGTTACAGCGGACGGTCAACAAAGTGGACACGTTGAGACATATCAACACGTGTTACATTACGGTCAGACCGCATCCAGCGCACACAGAAGGCTGTGGAGTCGGCGTGTAAACAAATTGCGGATTTAATTTTAAGAAAAAAAAAAGAAACATGTAATGAGTTGTTTGTGAGATACAGCCTGGAGACAGACAGACAGACAGCGGAGGCTTAGTAATATGGTCCCGTTTTACCCTTTGGCTACGGAACCCTAAAAAGGAAAAAAATATGGTTGCTTGTTTTACGAGTTTGGCAGTTCACTTGACGTGAGCTGGTCACCGCCACCAAGTTTCTAAGTTGTCGAATTTATAGGTGGCGGTGTCTTCTTCATCATAATCCAATAAAGAATTTTAGCAAAGTAAAATATACTTTTCAGCCCACCTATTCGAAAAAGACGACTTTGTGCCCCTTTAAGTACGCCAAAAGTTGGTGTTTTCTATAAGAAACTTTCAGCGGGCAATAATGACGCTCCAAATTCAAAAAGTGCGCCTAAAAGTAACTTTTAATCGCACTTTTTGATTTGGAGCGTCTTTGCATGTTTTACGCCCTGTTATAAGTGCGCCTAAAAACTCGCCAAAGAATCGAACGCAAATAATGAATGGCTGGTACGACGTCCAATACCCATAGTCACGCCACGGCTGAATAAAAAAAACTTAAATAGAAATAGAACGCGCAAACTACAGCCCGAGTTCTCGTAAAAATTTTCACGGATTGTTTTGCAGCAAATTACTAATGTAGCTGCTATTATTATCAAGATATCATAATATTAGCATTATTATCAAGATATGATAATAATAGCAGCTACAATAATAATTTTACAATAAAGTATAAGGCGCCTTTTATTTTCTCATAGGGGGTGATGAAAAGTAGAGTGTATCACTCGGGCGCAAAATATATTTTTGGCTCGGGCGACGTACTTTGAATCCCTCGCTACGTTCGGGATTCTATTTAAGAATCCCTCGCAAAGCTCGGGATTCTACTCTAGAATCCCTCACTTCGCTCTGGATTCAAAAAACGCCCTCGCCGTAAAAATATTACTTTGCGCCCTTGTAATACAATCTACTATTTTACAACATTCTAACTTAAGTCTTATACTAATGATGTTATTCGTATTTTTATAACAGAATTTCTTATAAAATATACACATTCAAGATGTAACAAATAAGAAACTTTTCTTATTTTATAATCTTTTTCTTACAAGAACTGTTACAGTCATAACTCCTATCTAAGTAGTTTTGTTTAGTAGAAGAGTTTGGCAGAAAACATCTGACATTTCGTATAAGATACTTAGAAGTTTCTCCTGCAAAATATTTTCATAGCACACTCCATCCCACTTTTGTGCGAGATCACCAGCCGGTCAGCTAGACTTCCTACCAGGTAAACAGAAGTTTTCTAAGCAAGAAACATTTGCTTTAACAGTTTGTTTCCCACAATTAAATATTTTACAGCACTGAGTCGTCTCCACCGCACGATTGAGCGGGGTCAACGACCGGTCAGTTGTGACTTGTCACCTATTGACGGCGCGGTGCGTCGAATTTTATTGAAATAAGGTAAATTTACCTGGAATTTTAAGAGTAAAAAATTGTAATCGTATGGATATTTTTGGTTTGTTTAATGAAATCCATATACAATTATAAAGCCGAAGAGTTTGTTCGTTTGTTTCATTTAACACGCTAATCTCAAGAAGTACTGGTTCTAATTGAAAAAATAGTTTAATGTTGGATTGCTCTATTATCGAGGAAGGCTATGGGTTGTATAATTTTACTCTACTACTTACCGGAGTGGAGTAATTGTCAAAGATGCAAGTGAAACCGTGGGAACATAGCTATTGTTTGATATGCAAGTAGGATATTAAAATCACTTTTACACGTCACATTATATTTTACCTAACTAACAACCTTTGAGAAGAAGTAAACTTAATAAAAAGTAATGCCGTAAAGTTATGCAATGAATAAAACTTGTGTAACTATACATTTTTTGACGTATAAACCTGTCATAACTTTATACAGTGTTTATTAGTAAGGCTATAAGTCTACATAGAGTTAAAGTTTCCAAATACTCTATCTTAGTGGAAACTTACAAAGAACATATAATAATATATGCAAATTTCATGTCTCTAACACTTGCTGCTTGGGCTGTACATTGATAAATCAACAATCTGTCAGTTAATTTACTTACCATTTTATATATTACTAGTTTTTGCCCGCGACTTCGTCCGCGTGGAATAATAGTTCCCGTTCCCGGGGGATTTCCGGGATGAAAACTATCCTATGTCCTTTCTCGGGTCCCAGACTATATCTGTACGAAATTTTATTCAAATCTTATAAAGATTACTTATTTTTACAATTCCATGAATACTGAAAAAAAGCCTTAAAAAACATTTTCGCAGCCGAAACTGATGAAAAGTTTTAATTTTCTTTTGTAGACACTCTGAATATCTGAAATCATCATTCATATTTGCTCGTGAACGAATGATTGAGTGTGTGAATGAAATCGTTCAGAGCTGATCGAATTGTTTTCTTTATGTCGAATGAATATGCATTTTCTGCTTTATTCGATAAGAATCGAATGACTTGTTTTCATCGAGTAAAATTTTTCTCTGGCCTGGAGGAATTAAGTAAGATTTATTTTTGAGATGGTTTTTTTTTTAATTAATTCAATATTTTTTGTTTGATCTCTTAATCTGCTTATGAATGTACTATCGACAAAATTGAATCATGACCCATTTTGACGAAATTATTATGAGATATCACTGACGTTAGTAAAGGAAAACATCGTTAATAAAATAAAAGACGACTTATTGATAAATCGCCGATTTTCTGACAGGGATCTAATTTTCACATGACGCTTATGGAACATTCTAACAGGAAAATTCCAAAAAACACCTTTTTGCATTACCTGAAAATCGGAGCCAAAACTGTTTTATTCCAATCATCAGGTTCAAGTATATTCTCATTCTTAACCTTTCAACGACCAACCGACAGCTGGCTGTCGCGCTGCTATTGTCTGTCTATTGTGTCTCAAATCACGTGCGTTTAAAGGATTAATAAAAGAATAACAAAATCTAAATAAAGAAATATTCTCATATAAATTACTAGCTTCTGCCCGCGGCTTCGCTCGCGTTAGAAAGAGACAAAAAGTAGCCTATGTTACTCTCCATCCCTTCAACTATCTCCACTTAAAAAATCACGTCAATCCGTCGCTCCGTTTTGCCGTGAAAGAAAGACAAACAGACAGACAGACAGACAGACAGACAGACAGACATACTTTCCCATTTATAATATTAGTATGGATTTGGTGAATTTAGCTTTTTTTCTAATTAGCTAGCTCTGTGTAGTGGCCCAAAGTTCTGTAGAAATTGGTCAATTCTTTTTAGCATACAAATAAGTTTCGATCTTATTTTAAAGATTGAATGAGTAATCGCATTCCATGGGTTAATTTACTTTGGTCGAATTCTGAAGTAAGTCCGGACAAAGTCGGAAATACGACCATGTCAGGTCAAAACCGTCTTTTTTAATCCCTAACTCAAAAACAGGGATGTTATACGTTTCGCTACTATGTGTGTGTCTGTATGTTTGTCTGTCTGTCTGCGCTGCAAACAGACAGACAAACTGTTCAGCTTTACCTTTCAACGACCAAGCGACAGCCGGCTGTCGCGCTGCTATTGTCTTTCTATTGTGTCTCGAATCACGTGTGTTCGAATGTTTAACCTTTCAACGACAAACCGACAGCCGGCTGTCGCGCTGCTATTGTCTTTCTTCGAAGGATTAAGCTGGTGACATGATTTTGATACTGTTTTATTTATTCGAAAGTAGATTATTGAAGTTTGAAGTAGCCATCTTGAAATCTTTGAAGCGTGGGTTTTATAAATTTCTAATTTATACTCAAAGATGCAGTCAAAAAGTGGCACATTAAAAGTTTGCCAATTGGCAAACATGATACTGAGTATTGCGTTGACATTTGACGTTTATCTCTTTTTCACTCACACTACTTCAATCATGTCATCCTACTTTGACGTGTAATATAAGTGTGCGTTAGTGTGCGGTTTTTGAAGATAGAATTTCGTTTGGGTAACCTACCTACGCCTTTTTTACTTAAAATATCATTGTTTATACTAGTCTTACAAATAACAATATGTACAACTTCTATACTTTAACAAGATTTCGACATAGTTCCTTAAGAGCTAATCTTGAGAACCCGAATATTTCTTGTTACGCCCATGAAATTAATTTGAGAACCCAGAAATCTTAGCTAAAGACATGTCTGAAATATCTCAGAGCTATTCCAAGTAAGGGTACCTACAATTTACTAGATTTCATTGTTTTGCTAATTAAATCTTGAGCTAGGGGTCAGAAAGCCTCATAATATTGATCTATGTCGTGTCGTTGACGGGGTTTTTGGTCTAGTAGTGACCCTGACTGCTAAGCGTGAGGTGATGAGGTCGTGAGTTCAATTCCCATTGACAAGCTTTGCGTGATGAGAATGATTGTTTGGTCTGTGTCTGGGTGTAAATTATCCACAATTTGTAATATTACAAATTTGAAAGTTTGTAAGTATGGATGAGTACACGTGTATCAATGTTTGTATCTTTGTCACGCAAAAAAACTTTACTATTTTTTAATTTAAACTTGTTATTATTTCAAGGGCTTTATCCCGCCCTAGAAAGCTCAAACTCCTTTTGTTCCACTTTCTCATGAAACAGTATCTGGCACAGTAATTTCCCGATTCCTGGAAAGTGAAACAGCTTGTACACATAAACACGATACTACGCTGCATTGTGTTACGATGAGACGTTATATCGTGAGAATCTACCTACTAACTGTAGGATGTCGAACTACTAATAAAGGTTTCCTTGCGATATTTTTTTTACCGATGTCTGTGATGTCCAAGATAAACTTTGAAAGTGTCTAAATGTGTTGCGGAATGTTAGTAAATAGTTACCGTGACCCTGGAACATAAAGGGCAACCGAAGGTACATGAGTGCCCGGCGCTGGTTCAGGCCATGCTTCGGGGCGAGACGGAATGGGATGCCGTCGCCTCCTTCTGCGAAGCAGTTATGCTAGTGAAGGAAGCGGCGGCGGCGCGCGAGAGGCAACGACGAGCCTCTCGCCCCGGACTAAGACCCAGGCGAAGACGTCGAGAGTCGCAAGACGACTACCGGCCACCGTAGGCGCGGTTCTGCGGATGGCGAGCGATGGGTAGCTCGCCGCCCGGCTAGGACCAGGACCGCGTCGACGGCTCGTTAGTGTTCCACGCGCGCCACAAAGAGAAGGAGTCAGCACAGGAAGGGGCCCAACAGAGCCAACGCCTGCCGGGGTTGCGGAATGTTTATAGTAGTTACCGTGACCCTGGAACATAAAGGGCAACCGAAGGAACATGAGTGGGTTTTAGTCAGTAAAAGTCTGACACGCCCTCCTGCCGCACCCAGGACGGAAGGAGTCATTTGATGATTTCCCACTCACCAAAAAGAAAAAAAAAGTGTCTAAATGTATTGAAAATATCACTAAAATAATAATTATCTAGTAAAATGACAAGATTGTTTGGTTTATAAAATTAATCCTAAAGAGATATCTACTCTAAGCTATCTACTAAGTATATAGTGTTACTGAGTTTTATTCTTTCAGCTTATTTTTCCGTTCTCTACAATATATTCAACCTTTTTACTTTGTTTGGCACATTGATAGTTTAACAGATGGCGGTGAATTACAGAGTGGTAGTTTAGATAAATAAATAGGTAACAATGTTTTTTTTTTAATACAAATTTGGCCTGAATTATCAAAGCAGTTTTCAAATATTTCTCCAAATTTTTCATGAGATAAACCAAGTAAATAATAAAGATTTAATTAATTTGGTGTTGATGCTATTCGACAACAGATGGCGCTAGTTTAAATTTACATTTGTAAGTCGCTATCTATTAGTTCGCTCTACTCGCATGTAGATGTCGACATGTGTATAAGACGAACAAACCGATTTTTAGAGGGTGATAGGAATTTAAAGAGAGAAGCTATACTATAGATTCTAATAGGCGAAAATTATATCCAATAAGGAACATTTTGTACACCTAAGGATTTTTCCCGTCAACAACCCAACTGAAGTGAAGACGTAATGTGATAAATAAGTAACACACAGATCAAAACCTATAGGGTACTTTCCATTGGCCTAGAACCATAAAATTTGGCACGAAGATAGGGGTCATGTAGCACAAGTAAAGGAAAAACTTTGAAAACCGTAAATTGATAGTTTTTTCACAGAAAAAAAAATTGTTGATAAATGTAGGTGTACATTTTACGGGACCCTCGTTGCGCGAAGTCCGACTCGCACTTGACCGGCTTTTTTTCTAACACTCGATACAAAAAAGATGTGATTTAAGTTTGACACCGTAGTTTTACGGCTGAACCGACTAACAATGGTTTAAAAAAATGTTTAGCCGTTTCAAAGTTATCAACTTTTTGTTCGCTACAGTCGGTATGTTAATAATTTTAGAGGCAGAGATATTTTAAATCATTTTCGAGATTTTTTTATCAATATTGGTTCAATTTTCATAAGACATGACTAAGAACCGTGAGATACCATACCATAATTATATATTATAAGTCGATTTATCATCGTCAACTATGATGACGCCCTCATGATCTATCAGATGAGATCGGTCTCTTAACTGCCATGACTAATATTTTTATGGCTTATTTTGATAATTACCTGTGTGAAGAAAATGTCTTGAATTGAAGTTTGAACAAAATTAAAAAAAATCAAGGAAGGGTAATAAATGATTTCACAGGCACTTATGAATTGTCAAAGAGTCGGTCGGTTAATCAGAAAAGTGACGATAATTGTCTGTTCCAAAACGTAGATCTCTATGGAGAAGACAGGCAAGAAACTCTACGGGCACTCTTTTTAAAATAATCATGTTTTACAAAATCTTGTCTTTTATATATCTGCATAGTTATATTCCAATTCCCACACTTTTTTACAAACCTGATATCTGTCCAACCGTCTCCTAACTGCTTGTCAGACATAGGACTCCTCCGTCCGCCTTAACTTGCTTTGAAAAGCCAAATCATCTCAGCCGTTACCAACATCCGGAGATCATCTTTTAAACCAACCCTTTATACTATCTTCACGCAATTCCTTGAGAAAATATTACAAAGAATAAGTAAAAATTATTCAAATTCGAAACAGGTTTTAAACAATCTAACCCTACCGATGATGACCGATGTCCATTTTATTGTTGTGTGTCCGTCTTGGGTCAAATTGACCCTTTGCGATATTTAAATGATAATAACTAGTTTTTAGCATAAGAAGCGAGTAATTTGGAAGAAAACTGGTTTTAGTTCTCATGGATTTTTAATGGTCAAGTAATTGTTAAGATCAAGACTTAATTCTTTCCACACAAAAAAATGCAAATTGTTATCATGATTTGGACTTTGTCGTAACGACTTTGTAGTAACAATATGGACGGTTTAATGCAGTACTCGAATCGTTTGAAACTGAATGAAGAGTAAAAAATCAGGTCTTTGAAATTGATAAGTATTTCAGATAACTATTATTATATTGTAATGTAAAGCTGACCATTGACGGTTATTTTGGCACGTCAGTAGAACTGACGTTCGTCCAAAAATTGATCGTGAGTATCGAATCGCCATCTTAGAGTTGGTTGGCCGCCTTAACCATTTAGAGTGATGCCACAGTTTTGACGCGGATAATGACCGTCAATGCCCAGCTTCACAATCATTATATAATAGGGAACTCTTGGCATGGTAAAAATACATACAAAAAAAAAACATAGTAAAAATGAAAACTCATGAACGATAATAAAAAAGCTTTTTATTTTATCATTTCAGACATTTAAAATAAATCAACATTATCAACCTTTTAAATAAGTTTTAAAAATAACTAGAACGTATAATGTAGATACAAATATATAGCTAGGTAGGTACAGACGTCTGTACGTGAAGGTAACCACTTAACTTCACATGCGAATTCATCTTATTCGTCATCTAATGAAATAATAACAAATTAACCATTTTTGTATTATTATTTTAATTAGTTTAGAACAATTTGTGCTTCAAAATTGCTGTTTCAGCGCAATAGCTGAGTTTTTAACGTACTGTTACAAAAAATCAAAACTGACCACGAAAAATTCAATCAACCAAAATAATCATTTCAACAACAAAAGATCATCGCTTCATCACCCTTTTAACCTTCAAATCGTCCCCTGTTTCCCACACTGACCGCTGTCCGTCCGTTTTGACCCTTACATCGTAACCCGTTTCTTGAGACGTTTTTCTAAAACCGGTCCTGTTTCCCATAGTGGACAGTTTTGGACATCGTGGGTAATTCGTCTTCATTTTAGTGTTAGCATTTGAGGGTTAAAGTTGATAGGTCTTAGTTGAAGAAAGATTTGGTACAAGAAGTGTTGAGTGATGCTGTGATGGTGCAATTAGTGCCTAAATAAGTTTTTTTTAGTTTTTGTTAGTTCTGAAGTGATGTGTGGTGGTGAATAAAACGCAGTGTAAAGTTTAATTTTCAATCTCGAAGTAAAAAAAAATATCAGCATCTTCAATACCTGAAAGCTAAGTATAACATTTGTTTATTTATTAACCACCATCTTATAAAAAAAATAGTTAAATGTGAAATAACATGTTACCTTGAATGAATTACGGTCCGCCAAAAAATAAATGTATATGTTGCAAGCGGTACCTAACATACGCAATGTTTTTTTTATGTAATCTAAAATGGATTAATCTAACCAACAGACAGCCTTAAAATTAATTGACCTATTAATTATTAACCAAACTTTTCTATCTACTTACTAAAAATTGTATTTATCTTGAAAAAGATAATACTTTTCACTTTTTCCCAAGTTCTTCTTATTTCAATTTATGTTTTATACAATACGTGGTATGTGTTATTATAATAATTTGTAATTAATTAACTTAAACGACTCTAAAACTCTAGAGAAAAATAAATACAAACAAATAGGTGCATTTTTATAAACCATTACAAAAAGTTTGTTTTCGAAAGTCTATGCAATTTCAATGTGTTTTTATTCAATTATGCATATAATACTTCTGACATTAGATATTTTAATCTATCTTATATCAGAAAAATGTAAATCTAATAGTCCCAAAATAAAAATCTGTGGTTTTAGACGCTACAATAACCACGAATACTGTCACATCGATTTTAATTAGTTCTTACCAAATTTTCTTTCCCAAGAAACAGTAACATACATCTAAATTCTTTTAAAAAGTTACCTAAGGTTTCCCTAGCTTTATAGCTTGAGGTGGCAGGTAAAGGCATTAATCCAAATGTTCCCGGGAAGACGTAATGAGACGAACACGGTACGCCTTGGTTAGACTGACTGATAAACTTTCCGGACTTCTGACTACCCGTAATGACTGTCAAAGCTCTACAAATGATGACATTTTTTTTTTAATAATGGCTCTCATTTAAACCTTCGAACAAACGTGATTCGAGACACAAGAGAAAAACAATTGCAGCGCAACAGCCGGCTGTCGCTTGGTCGCCGCATATGACCTTACTAAAAACATTCTCAACAAAAAATAAATTACATTTAGATTATTTTTCAAATTTACGTTAGGTTTCCCTAGCAGCTCTATAAAGCTGTCCTAGGAAAATGTAATGTATAGTTCGCGTCACGTAAACTTGCCACTCTGAAGTTAGGCTTTTGTGACCACCGCGCAGGTACAATCATGTAAAAAAGTGTTACGTTCGTAGTTTCTTTTTTGTTTTATAATAGGTACTTACAGAATTAAATTAAGCTGTAAACATTGCGATTGTAAAGGTGCTTCTAAACGGGCAATATTTTACTGCAATTGTGTTGCTGCAATACATTGACGGCAATATTTTCGGTATTTGTTTCCGAACTCTCTGCATTATTGCAGTATTGCCGTACGTACGTAAAACTGATTACGCCCAAAGTCGTTACGACCCATGTCTATGTGTCTGAGAGTCAGCGCAACTGCGTACGTAAAATAATAGCTTTATATTTTTGTCCACGAAACTAGTTTCACGATTATCTGCCTCGTATGTAGTTACTGAAACGCATAACGTTAAATAACACACACTTCTAGTTTTATATTAACAACGACGTTAATATTTAATCACAATAGCGGTTATCAGTTTAATTTTTGTTGTGGCGGTGAAAATAAAATAATTAATTAAAAACAATAACAAAGTTTAACAGTTTTGCCAACAACAGTACTTTCGCATTGAGCAAGCAGGACAGAAGTAAACATCAATTATATGCGAGTGACAGAGACGCCATTACAGGCGCCATCTTTGGCGAGACCGCGCATGCGCAGTCCACTTTTGGTTGTAAAATCGACTACTGCGCAGCCAATTGCGACGAACTTCAGAAGGGCAAGCTTACGTGACGCGAACTATAATTTTGGTAAGATTTCATCATGAGGTCCCAGATATAAGCATAAATCCAAGTTTGTAGTTATGTTGTAATAAAATCTTTATCAAATACATATCTTTACTATACATACTACAAAACAAAGTCCTTTTTGCTGTCTGTCTGTTTCATGTGCATACTAGATTAGACCTTTAAAACTGTGCAATGGATTTTGATGCAGTGTTTTCAATGGATAAAATTAAAAAACAGGAAGGTTTGTATGTAAGAAATTTTCAAATATTTGTAACACTGAAGCAAAGTTGAGACGGGTTGCTAGCAACAAACAAATTACTAAGCGCAAAACTAAAGAATGGCTGGACAAGCACAACTTTTGCCTGTTCCATACTTTTATAGTTTTACTAGCTTTTGCCCGCGGCTTCGCTCGCGTTAGAAAGAGACAAAAAGTAGCCTATGTTACACTCTATCCCTTCAACTATCTCCACTTAAAAAATCACGACAATTCGTCGCTCCGTTTTGCCGTGAAAAAAAAAAGACAAACATACAGACAGACAGACAGACACACTTTCCCATTTATAATATTAGTATAGCACCAACACACAATTTAAACTAAACAATAAATAGCTAAATCTAGTTCATTTTACAAAGTAACATTAAATTTTAGCTCGGCAGAAGGTACAGGCATAAATCCAAGTGTTCCCGGGGAAAATGTAATGAAACGCCGCGCGTTTTCTCCTGGTGACATCAGTCAGTTTGCTTCACTTGTACAGAGGCGTAACTGTGCAGGATAAGATGTTTTAATAGATGTTGTAATCAGGCCACGGTGTTGGGAAATTAAAAAAATATTATTTTAAATAAATGCGTGAAAGGCTAAAAGTAAAATGTGGAAGGTGGCTCGCGGAATGTTTATAATAGTTACGTGACCCTGGAACATAAAGGGCAATCGAAGGAACATGAGTGGGTTTTAGTCAGTAAAAGTCTGACGCACCCTCCCGCCGCACCCAGGACGGGAGCAGTCATTTAATGATTTCCCACTCACAAAAAAAAGTTCTTTTTTGAGTTTTGAGTAAGTTTGTTTTTGAAGAGAAGAAATTCAAAATTCACACACACGACAATCACTTACAAAAATTGCTAAAGTTTATAACATTAATTAAAAAAAACGTTATCTTACCTGTTTTTTATTAATAATCGTATTTCGTTACTCTGCTCCCGTAGATCGTAGCGCGATGGTCCATAGCCTCAATAAATAGGCCATCCAACATAAAAATATTTTTTTAATTCATTCCAATAGTTCCTAAGATTACCACGTTCAAAAAAACTTTTCAGCTTTATGATATTAATGTCTCTTCCTCATCTATCTATCTATTTCTATGATATTAATGTCTCTTCCTCATCTAAAAATCAAATAAACACACTTACCCACTGCATCACAACCGGCAACATAAGCCAAGAGCAACAGAAAACAAATTACGAATCATCTGCCTTCACGACGCCTCCTTCCAAATGAGTCAGTTAAGAGTAAATTGCCACCTTGCCGCAGCATCGCCGGGAAAATATCCGCTTAGTACATTGTTATGTACTGTTAGTTACTAGTTTTACCTGTTGGCTTGGTTTATTATATTAATGGCTTAAATGTTAACCATTCTAAAAAAGTCAAAAGTGCATTGGATAGTACTTAAACCAGAAACAAAGAAAATTATTTGTAGGCGAAAAAAATAATTAGAAAGAACTATCCAATCATATCATTGACCTCCTTTTTAAATTCGGCTAAAAACTTAGTTGTAATGGCAAGTAAAGCCAGTGCTGATTATTATGCCAATATCAAAAGTTTATTCGAAAAGTTAGCAAAATAAAAATCATTGATATACTAAAGAGATATTGTAAACAAACTGTTCCAAATGAGTCATTGCCACCTTGCCGCAGCATCGCCGGGAAAATATCCGCTTAGTACATTGTTATGTACTGTTAGGTATCTAGTTTTTGTATTGGTTTACCTGTTGGCTTGGTTTCTTGATTCCTTTTCTTGGTTGTGACTGTTCTAAATAAAGTCTAAACTGCATTGCAAAGTTCGCAAACAATAAACAAAAAGAAACTGTCTGTAGGTAAAAAAGAACCAAGTGGTAATGTCATGTCCAGTAAAGCCAGTGCCAATTATTCTGCCAATATCAAAATTGTATTAGGAAATAAGAAAGCAAAAATAAAAAAGAAATGTTGCAATGTGTTAAAAAAAATCCTAAAAAAGTATTGACAAACTCTATTGATTCTCTCTCTATTGACTTGGTTTTTTGGAAAATTCGTAAACAATAAACGAAAAAAAACATATGTGTAGGTAAAAAAAACAACTATGGTAACGTCAAGTACAGCCAATGCCGAATATTCTGCCAATATCAAAAGTGTTGTTAAAATTTTGTCAAAGTTTTATCAAAATCTATTTCAAATGGCTCAGTTAACAGTAAATTGCCACGTTGCCGCAGCATCGCCGGGAAAATATTGGCTTAGTACATAGTTATGTGCTTTTGGATACTAGTTTTATCTGTTGGCTTGGTTTATTATATTAATGGCAAGTAGAAATGTCGATTAATCTAAAAAAGTGCATTCATAAAGTATGTATGCAAAATATAAAAATAATATAAAAACTATTTATTTCAAATTCACGGAACCCATAGAATGTTAGTTCAGGAAGAAAAACTTATTTTGTGGGAAAAACATGTGTGATAAAAAACCATTAACATGTATGTTTTTTTGTATTAGCAAGCAAAGCGACCAACTGTGGGCTGTTCTGCTAAAGCAAAAAGTGCAAAGAAAAACCCAAAAAAATAACTGTGTGTTTCAAAAATGTATTGATGACAACTTTGTTGACTCCATACAATACACGAAAACCTTGTTAGGATAGTGCGGGACTGAAACAAACAAAAAGATAATAATAAAATCTATCTTATCCCTTGTATCTTATCTATATTCCATCGATCTAGGTAGATAACTAAAATAATTGCAAATTAGGTTCATAAAATTGACAAATATTGCAATGAGAGAATAATAGGTAGGCATAAGCTGTGTTGTCGGTTATGGAATGCACGCACACAGTTTGTTGCCAGCAATGACGAATAGACAGACGAATGACGTAACCCGTAATTTTCCAACACTTAAATTCCCAGCATTTACATAAACACTGAACGTTAAGGCAGGCACCCACTAACTCACTGTCACCCAGCAACGTCTTACTATTTCTTGGGGGTCATTAGCAGAAACGACACCCATTTCGAGGCCCATTTAGATAAAACGTCAGAGATTTGAACGAAGATTCCCTACACCCCTTACACCCCCCTCCCGTGTATACCCCCTTACACCCCCTCGCGAGTAATGAGTCGCGAAGATTTTCACTGGGGTGCAAATGTTTATATAGGGTGCGAATTTATGTTCGTTAACGCTGGTTTGTGGTGGAAAAATGCAAGGAGGTTGAAGGTTTCTTGGAGTTCAATAATATGGATGTGTTAGTTTAATATCTGGGTTTATATTTCTAAGCGAAGAGAGAACTTTGTACCACTTTCAAAAACTATGTACTCACGAAGTCATTTAGATAATTTTATAGTATATATTTTATAGTTACATTGGGGTTTAAAATTGTACTAAAATTGTATATTTAATAATAATTTTACATAAAATGTTAATCTTATCCACTTGTTATTATTGTAAATCAAAAACGAAAAAAAAGTTCAAAGTTCCTTTTTACAGGAAACCAAAAACCCAAAAAAAATAACAACTGTAACAGGAAACCAAAAGTCTTCAACATAATCACCTATAACTTACTAGAACGCAAAAAAATATAGGTATTCAAAAACACTTTTTCTCTACTTACTTTTTCCTCTTCAAAATTAACCCCCTGTATACAAAATTCGTGTACAGAACAACTCGTTTACTTATCTTTACTCTCTTTGAGACGCCGGCTGGCGCGGGTTAACTCCGGGTCGAGCGCGCCCCTACACTTTTATAATGCATTATTTAGCATTGGAGGGTTGAGTTCTTCAGGTTCTGTGTTTTGTATCGTACATAAGTAGGTAGGTATAGGAGCACGTGATCTTTTAAGGGTTAAAGGGTGGAATATTTGATTGTTTTTGGGTTTTTTTTCTTGTTATATAATGTGATTCTCTTAATTATGTTAGGAGCATCAGTAAAAAATGCTTGTGATTAATAAAATTGAACTTGGTAATAATTTTCATTTGAATGAAGCATACATATATCAGCTTACATTCTAAATAAGTAGTTTATGATATATTTACTATGAAATCTCATTGTATGCATTGATTAACTGTACAAAAATATAATTATAAAAATAATCTTTTTTGACGCGTGACTTCGTTCTCACCTTTAGTGGCTTATAGAAGGTTTGAGCATGTATTTTTTAAGGACCAATATTCATCAATTAAAATAATAATTTATCTTATTATGTCTTGGGTGCTAAACGCATAAGTGCCCAATAAAATAGAAAATAATATATTAATTACATACACTTTCAAAGTAGATTTGTTAATATTTTGTATATTTGATAAACAAGGAACCTATCCGAAGAACTTGGCTCCATAAAGCTTAGTTTTGCGTGTTCATCATTCGCTGACTGGCTAACCATACGTTTTGCATTATTACTTGGAGTCTTAGAATACTTAGAGCCTGTTTCACAACCTCGATATAGTCTTTGCACCTTACTAATAATCGCTGCATAAAGTTATGACAGGTTTATACGTCAAAAAATGTATGGTTACACAGGCTTTATTCATTGCATAACTTTACACTGTGATTATTAGTAAGGGCATTTATCTACAAGATAAATAAAATTAAAAAATGGAACTGAATTTGTATGTATTTATTTGACAGATATATTTTAATCAGAATTTATCAGAAGAATGTAAAATAGGCGCTTAATCTGTTGAGCAACGATCACAGCTTACACTCTTTGGATTCTAATAATGATATCGATTGCTATCCATTATATATATTTTTTTATATTGTTAGGTGTTTTTTTTTCTGCTATCCGCAGGTTTACGTAAAATCTTATTTCTCTCTTGTTTTTCATAAAAACTTGAATCGATAGAGGTTTAAAGTTTAAAAAAAAACCCCTTAAGAAGGTGCATTTTCAAAATTTCCTAAGTACGCCTTCGTCATAAATATAAAGAAAACATTGTGCTTTCCTGTAACCTTTCGACGACCAAGCGACAGCCGGCTGTCGCGCTGCTATTGTCTTTCTATTGTGTCTCAAATCACGTGTGTTTGAAGGTTACTTAAGTAGTTTTTGCTATGTGTTCTACCAAATAGTCTATCTCTATATTTATATGTATTACGGCTTATCAAAATACATAACAGTGTGAAACAATGAATAATGGTTTATAGAGTCGAAAACCGCGGGAAATAAACCACTAACGTTTGATTATTCTGACCTGTAATCGTTTGGATGATTTGGTGCGGTTTTAAAAACTGGGATATTATATAAAAGCTTTTAATCCATTCACAGAATGATTTAATATTGAAATGGATATTTCGATTTCATAGATTCAATGTTATGAATGTTTTGAAGTGTGGGTTTCGAGATTGTATGTAATACACACCCGTTTCGCCGCAAGACGTAAGAATAGTTCCTTAAGACTTATTAATGATTGATGACTGGTTCTAATTAACGTCGTTCTAAACCTATACCTGATAACAGGTCTAGTAGAATAGAGAATAAAAGAGCATTCCTTTATAAAAAGGCTTTAAGTAGGAATACTGGCAAACATGAAGACGAAATTTAAAAGAGATAAACAGGATGACAATTTACATTACACCAAAGTGTAGTTTAGGTAGTCAAACTACGCATATAACAGCAACATTAGTAACCATCATAATTTAAAACAATTTTGAAAAGAAAAAAAAAACTAAAACTACAAAAAGCACGTAGTTCTAAATCCAAACACCGCGCGTATCGACCGCTCCGTTCAAAAACTATGTCCCTTTCTAAATTCGTTAATAATACTTACTACCCACACATTCGCGTTGAGCCCGCCCCGCTCGCGCAAAAACCACCCCGCGCCTTGGGGCAATTCTTCAAAGGGTGAAAAAAGTACCCCTACCCCACACCCCGTCCCGCCTTAACCAATTCTTGGGTTAAAAAAGGGGAGGATACTTAGCAACCAACTATGCAGGGGGATTGATTTTTGTTGCCGGTTTTAGAACGCTACTAGTTTGAATTTGGAACGCGGGTTTTGAAATTGGAATTTTATTTAGTTAGCGAGTTCTTTTTTTTAAATTGGATAGTGTTAGTTTTGTATTATTTTTGTTAATGTTATTTTTTTAAATTAGGTATGTAGATTTTTTTTTTGTTTTTGTTTTAATGTTTTAGTTAAGGTAACTTGAGTGGTCAAAACTACTATAATACGTTTAAAAATAGGATGTTTTTTTCAACGAATATAATAATCCACTCATACTTTGACTACACATTAAACAACCAAAATGATACATTTTTACTTTTTTACTCCCATTAAAAAAAAAAATGTTAGCGATACATTTTCACAAATCTCATTATCTAATATCATTGTCGCGACAGATTAACGAATAACAATATATTAAGTAATTTATAATAGATGTTAATTGGCATTGCGATTCGGTGACGAACAAAGGACTTACAATTAAGCAGACGGCTGGGTGTAACTTATTGTAACTTAGTAGTTACTTGGATATCTTTGTGTAATCTCGGAAAATTCTCTTTGAATCCTCAAATTGGATTCATTGGATAGTATCTACTTTGGAAAAGGTTTTCTAAAGTTGTTCTTTTTTGGATTGAGTTCAAAATGTAATTGGAAAACAGAAGGTGCTTATTAAGATTGTTTGGCCTTTTTTGAATAAACTTTTTGGTTGATAGTTTATGAATTTATTCACTGAGAAATTTCGTTTGTTTTTTATTCTATTTTATGGAAACCTTTTACCTACTTTGAGATATACGTGTATTTGGTAGTACGAAGGAATATTTAAAAATTATTAATAAGTTATTTTTGGGAAAAATAAATCTATATTTCGATATTGTATTAATCTTTAACGACCAATCGACAGCCGACTGTCGCGCTGCTATTGTCTTCGTGTTGTGCCTCGAATCACGTGTGTTCGAAAGTTTAATTTATTCACATGTAGTACTTTTGTTTACCTTTGATTTAGCTAAATTTTACAAAATAAACTCAAAAAAATATTCATAAGTGAATGATGCGGTAGTTTTCAATATATAAGGTACCCAAAAAAGCAAACAAAACATTGAAAAAAGAAACTAAGATAATTATTTTTTAAATCGCGTTGAGGTTGCTATAATATCATTATTGCTTCCTAAAAACATTATTCATTTAACTGATAAACGACCTAAAATAACAACACTATGAAATTATCCCAATTTGCAAGTACCTCTATCATGCAAAAACACAAAATTTACAGCCCCCACAAACCCTACTGAAAAAGTTATAACGCATTCAAATCCTCGCCCAAGTTACCAACGTTATATAAAACTAGTGAAATTTCCGCCAACGTTTTTCAACTTCCAACATTATAACGGGTTTTTAGTAAAACCGACTATTAAATTTCACCCCTTTTCTCGCTAAAAAGCTTATCCGAAAAACGTTGCACACATGCGAAAAAATTCGCACACACGTTATAGATCTACTAGTTACGTACACAGACAAAAAACCTTAACTAGTCGTGTTCCCCTCCCCTTCCCCCGCGTTCACCCCCTTTGGCTCCCTCGCCCTCATATCCTTGCAGGAATTTTGTTTACTTCTCTCTCTAAGGAAGGAACTGACGTACCGTTCCGGGAAACGTCTGCGTTCGAAATTGGAACGCTATTGGCGTTCTGTTTTTGTTTTTATTTTTCAAATTTCGAATGTGGCGCTGTGATTGGTTCTTTGTTCTTTCTGTTTTGACGATTGATTTGCTTTTTGTGTTGGAGTTGAATGAGTAATTAGAACCTACCTTATTAGACCTTATTGATTGCTTATGGTGTTTATGTTACTAACATAGTTTAGTAGGATGGCTTTAATCCTGAATCTATTTGTAAATTATTAACTAGTTTTGGCACGTGACTTCGACTTTATCTTATGAATAACACAAAAAAACATAGTTCTCTATCATTCACACATTTTTATGAATAGATAATTAGTTCTGCTGATTATCTCTACTACATTCCAAAAAGTTCTAAAAATATTTCTTAATAAAATTAGCGTTGAGATATCCATTTTTTTGCAAACGATGTCGAAAATTTTTGCCGTTGTCAAAATTAAAAATGTATAGCTCTTATTTAACTATTTTATCTAACCACCTTGACTTAAACATAATGAAATCATTATCGTCTCCAAGATTTCTTAAACCTGCAGAGATAAGAGCCATCTTTTCAAAACAACGAAAAGTTTCCATACTCTCTCAACGCTCCACACAGACTCCTTAAGACCAGAACACAAAAACAGTCTATATTTTTTTTCTATCCCCTCAAGTCAATTTAACGTTCTCTAGCGATCACAAGCAAAGCAGTGTTGGGGGGAGGGGGGAGTGATATGAAAACTCGTGCCTCGAATACGGAACGCGCTCAATTCAAACTTGAATTTAAACGTAGAACGGCGCGTTCCAAGTTTCCAAATTTGGAAATTAAAGCGACTTGGCGGGAATTAAACACAATATGGCGGAGTTTAAGTTTAATGGCGAAAAATTATGCCAGAATACTGGCTGGAATTGGTTTTCTGGATACGTGTGGATTATAAAATAAGCTTTAATTTCAAATCAAGAAAACTAAAATGAAAACGGAAATATAATTCCAAACCTTTTATGCTGTGCTGGCCTTCTCGTCAATAGAAGATCAGATGAAAACACCAGCAGACGAAGTTGCCATAGCTGGACACATCAAAACCAAACAATATGTAATTTTATGACATCTGGTTTTGTAATTCTATGCTCATCATTTATCGCTAAGAAAAAGATTCAATATTAACAAAAACAAACTAAAAAAATCTAATACTAACTACAAAAATAAAAAAATCAAGCTCATGCATCGGACTCACTCACCGAGAATACCATAAATATACTTGTTAGTGATGTAACTAAAATGTATGTTTTGTAGTTTTCCATCATGTAGGTATACTCTATAACATATTTTACCCCGTTTGGCTTTTATCATGGAACCATAAAAAAGAAATGCGATAATTTTCTAAATAAAAAAATACAAATAAATGTGGGAAAAACATCTTCTCATTTAGAGAAGGCACGAGCATTGTTCACCACGCTTAATCAAACTGGATTTGTCGTTTCCGACACAAATTGCCCGTTACACAAAAATAAATATTGTTTTGAATTTTGTCTAAACTTTTACAGAGACGATGATCTAAGTTTGTTTTCATATAAGTCAGTTAGGAAATGTCAACTCCATAAACAATTTCTTTACCTTCAAACTCTATAATCCTTCAACAAGTTTGTAACTTTCAAGAAAAAAAAAACGAAACTTTACTAAACACGTCAAAAACAAATACAATTTATTCTCCTCACAAAACAACAAGAATCACTTAATTTAAACCAACGATTATTAAACGCACAGTAATAACGATGAACGCATAGGGTTCCTTCATTACAACGTTAAAGTAACTATATTTCTTAAGAACGGGCGCGCACCTGTTTCGAAATTTTCATGTACAAACTTGGCTGTAATTAACAAAATACATTCAGAACTTGTAACTAGATTTAAATAGTAACGCTACTGGCGTTTAGGGATGGGACGAGGGGATTACTTATCGATAAAGTTTTATTATTTGACAATAATACTAGCCTATTGTTCAGGATTATCTCGATTCAAGATTTCTAACATTTATAAAACCCTAGTGGATCTGCGTAAAAAGGTGTGTCTAGGCGTCATAATTTGAGCGAGAAAAATAAAAAAAATAAATAAATGATATTTAGTTTGAAAAAAAAAGACCAAGTCGCTTAGATAGTTTTTTTTTAATTTAACTTTTGAAAATTTTAATACTGCATCATTAGATGGTGAACATGATGCAACCCATTTAATTTTAAGCAACCCTAGCCTAAATCCAAGTCTATTATTAACCTTAATAAAAAATATATATTAGCCTAATTCAAAACCTGATTTGCAATACGAGACATCTCGCAAATGCGTTGCTATCTTTAACACAAAGATAATATGTCTTTATGTGTCATACCAATTTTTTTAAAGACTTAGATTAATAATAATACCAGCCTATTACAATTCTACTGCAGGGCAAAGGCCTCTTCTCATACAGAGAAGGCACGAGCAAAAATCACCACGCTTGCTCAAGGCGGACTGGCAATTTCAGACTTATATTTACTACGAGTCCAGGTTTCCTCACGATGTTTTCCTTCATCGATGTCAAAGATAAACTTTAGAAACTACTTGAAAAAGTACATTAGTATTTATACAGCTAAAACAATAATTTCATTTGTTTGCGTGGGTGGAATTTACGCACCTTCTATGCGTTTACCAAATATAGTGTCACTGGGCCATCACGAAATAATTATTTAACAATATTATAAAACTTGCAGTATCGATGTCAAGCACTCTTTCCCATCCCTAGCCCCCATACAAAGAGACACTAAGAAATTATGTATTCCCCTTAGCGTAGTTTCGGCTCAACTTTATTGAATTTGTTCGAGGCGTACCCAGTCGGGACTCGAATGCAGTACTTTTGTCAGGTGATCGTGATTTGAATATAACTGTTTAATTTCATTAGACGATGTTGGAGACGCCATTTTGATTTTAAAGTTACTTTTATTTCAATGACCTTTTCGGCCCTCATAATCCTTGTATTTTTGTCTTAAGCTGAGAAAAAGCTGAGTATTTGGCTAAGTAATACTGCTATCACTGTCGCACAACTGCCAAAGAGAATAGCTAACTAAACGAAAGTATGTTTTAGGTAACGTTTATTTATCTTGGTCTTAGTCTAAATAGCTATCAAATCATAAACTCTTTCTATTGACAATTTTTATAAAGATAACAACTAGGCTTTGAATGTTTTAGATATGGTAACTGCTTTTCTGATAAAAGGATAATTATATCTCTATTACTTGCTTTCCTTTCCATCCTCTATTTTACTCGTTTAGGATCGGAATTTACAAAAACCATTTCTTAATAGCCACTTGCTATTCACAAAAAAAAACACCGCCCAAGTTTCATATCCCTACGTCCAGCGGTTGGGACTGTGCATTGATATATAAACAATCAGTTAGTTTACCATATTATATAATTATAGACAATTTTGCAGAATCCGTAGGCTGTCTCGCTATTTATGAAACTATGCGTCACACCGTCTCGCTTCTAATCCCTGAAGGAATTGTATAGGTGTAACCTAGAACAACAAAGTTAACTGGTGATAATATTATCGGTCCCTTGTGATAAACTGTGAGCCTATACTTACTTGAATTGTAGTTTAAATATAAATTTTTAATTTCATTTGCAATTTTGATGATGAAGATGTTAAATAGCAGGAAAGATCTGATCGTTTTGTCTTCTTTTTTCTTTCTTGTTGATCTGAAAATAAAAATAGCGCCTTTATATTACTCCAGTGAAGCAAAGATTGTATAAATCGAAGTTTTATTGAAAAAAAAAAACACCTTAAATAAAGTTCGGCACTTCTCAAAAATGAACCTAAAGATGAAAACAAATATGATTTATCTAAAACTAGCTTTTGCCCGGAGCTCTGCCGTGCCCTCTCTGTTTCAAATTTTCATAGTGCTCCTCTATGTTATAAATGGTAACCCTGTACAAAATTCAAAATTTCTAACATTTATAGTTTAGGCCCTGCGTTGATATGTCTGCCAGCTAGTCTGCTTCTCCTTATTTATATTATACAAATACATATTAAAACAAAAAAAAACTCATCAAGCACAGTTGCACAACACAAACCTCCTAATACAATAAATAACAAACCCAATAAAGAAGCACGCATTTCCATACCAATTAACAAAACAGACTTAAACAATGCTATAGTAAATAGAAAATTCAAAGGAGTAGCAATTACGGAGGTATCGCGTAAATTTATGGCTCTCTCCCAAGAAGGCGCTCTTATCGTTACGAACGAAACTATAGAATTGTGTATGAAGGGAAGTATAAAATTACGCCGTGGAAGTAGGCCGTAATTTCATGTTTAGAGACTATTATATTGAATTTAATTTTCATGGAAACTGCGAAGGAGATGTTAATGGCAGATTATGTTGTGGATAAGGAAATATTCTTGAGAGTGGAAAAGATGTTGGTTTTGATAATGTAAATGCTGTAGTTTGTTAGGGTTTACGAGACAGCTTTCGAGACTATAAGAAACATGTTTTTTTTTTACCTTTACTATGGGAGTAAATTTAAAATCGCAAAAGAATATGATACTGTATTAGGTTCACTAAATTCAGACATGACTTGTCAAAATATTGAAAACAGCTATATTTTTGTGAGTTACGACTAATCCGACTCGAAAGCAAGTTTATATTTTCTATGATCTTCAATCCCTTAAATTGAGTCTTTTGCTCGTCCTAATGTACTGTATAGTTTTTACCATTCGTCAAAACAATCAAAAACTTACCTAATAAAAGCCCATAAAATGTTGCCAAAAAAAAATTACCAACGTACTAAACTTCTAATCACAAAAATTTGATCCAATACAAAGTTCAATTCCAAAATACGATTGGAATTTTAAAATACAACATAGCTACTTGTCCCAAGATATTTATTTATTATTTATTTATTTATTACTTCTTACTATAATTCATTATCATTATTTACACAGTAACTGAGAATTCATTGACATTCACACGATCATTTTAAACCACTAATTAGTCGTTACTACCAAGTCGTAAGTGAACCCGAAAATAATTGAAATCATATAGGGTAGCGACATATTCCACCCAAAATGTGATAGCATGACCCCCTTTAATCATTTTCTTATTACCTTCGCTACAGATGACAAATTCTTCTTCAATATTATCTTCTTTAGAAAAGTTAAAAAGCTCAATAAACAAAAGTAAACCAGTTATTTAAAAATTGTTCACAAAAATAAACAACATCCAACTTCACATTCGCCAAAATCAATACTCAACCAAATACGGCGCTCTCCGCAAAATATAAATTGGCCTTCATATATTTTAGGGGCACAAAAGTGTTTTGAAAAGTAGTTCGCAGTCGCCCCTAATTCCTTTAGTTTTACTGCCTTTTTGGATCGTTTTTAGACCTCCAGGCGTTACTATGAAAACACGAATTATGCGAACTCACTTTGATGTACATTTCTCGTTTTAGAGGTCAAAATTGTGTGACATTTTTTGGCAAATGATGGAACTAAACACTAGTCTACTGACTCTTTCTAATACTACGAAAATCATAATAAATCGAATAAGCTGGAAATGGGACAGTCGCTTGTTAAAAGAAAGATGCTACTAAAATAATTATTTGCAGAATTTTTTGATTGGATCCTTTTCTTTAAGCTAAGTGGACCAAGGAAACTAATACCAATAAAACGCTGAGATGAAGACGAAGAGTCAAAAAGCCCAGAGATATTATAGAACTCTTTACGCCGTATTTTTTTTCCGCCTAACCAAATCTATAGAAAGTATCATGTCATCAAAGGAAACAAATTTAGTCTTTAGTACCTTCTTCATCTTAGCATTTTTCGTCCGCTTTGCTTAAAGGAACCCTATAAATTTTCAAATATTTAATAAGTTTATGTTATTGAAATTTGGTATCTGAAACTCATACAATATTATAAAATAGTCGTTGCATTTCCGTTTGATTTATTTGATTGAAACCCCGATCATGATCGAGCAGCATCAAAACGATCACTTTGATGATTAATATTTTATTCACTTTTCGTGTTTTATATTCATTCGCATTCAGTTCCGTCATGGGTAATACATTAAAAGGTGAATCTGTATACTTGTAGGTACTTTAGGCCCGAAAATAAAATATTTTCGTAGTAAATTTCGATTGGCTAGCTCCTGTATGGAATTTTAAAAATATATACAAAACAGGCGGTGCATTTACTATAATTTTTTTCTCTTTATATTTTAGTGCCTTTTAACCTTTCATGATGATTTTAGGTGTATAAAAACCTAAATGGGGAATATTACATTATAATTATTATTTAAATTAGTTATATAAATTATATTTTAATACATCATCGATATAAGGTATAGCAAGATCTGTATGGAAAGCACATAAGGATAAACTATTACTAGTTGACGCTGAAAAATTGACCTTTCTCAATTTTACTATTAGTTTTTCGGTATTTACTAGTCTAGTTAGTTCAACATTTGAGGAAGCAATGTATATTAAAATAATACGGAAATTTCGCGTTTTCATAGTAGTAACACGGGTTGTTTTATAAGGGTTGTTTGGTTAGGAGGCCGACCTTTTTTAGCCTTTCGGGGCCCCAGACAGTTTTAGTTCGGACGCTGTAAAATTTTGAGAATTACGTTTGGAAAAGTTTTTAGTAAAAGGGTAGTGTTTTTCGATCCTTTATTAGTTTTAAGGATTCTGGGTTATTGTGATATTTTGTTGGGTGTTGTGCATAATTTGGGTTGGAGAAGTGTTAGCAGTGTTTTGACGCTTGCGGTGTTGTGTTTAGAGTTTGGTTTTGATTGAAAACTTATGGCTTTAAGAGTTAGATGAAATTATGTGATCGTTTTATATTGGGATTATGGTAACGATAAAGAGAAATTTACTAATAATTTCTGGTAAATATTGAATATTATTTCTTATGCAGCCAAAGTTTTTATGATATAGAACTGGGCTGCACATTATGCAAATTAACTTATATTTCTATGCAAACACAACCCCGCTTAAGCATAATTAAAAACCACATCATATTTTTCACTCTAAACCCTTTTTAACCCTAAAACAACCCAAAACTATTCCACTACAATTTTCTAACTAAAAACTAAGATTAGAACCGAAATTAATTAACCAAGCCGCGAAATGAAGTTGAAAAATTGATTAAAGCCCCTTTAACCACACCGAGCTAGGGGGGGGTGAATACTACCTCCACGGAACCGTCAAAGTTTTGCGAGGGGGCGAAAGGAGGGGGGCAAAAATGAACCACTGGCATGAAGACGGATCGGGGAAGTTTAAATTTAGAGAATTGTTGGGTTTCTTTCTCTTCAGCTGTTCGCATTTATGGAATTTAGACGCTGTAGGTATGAAGGGGTGGTTTTATGTATTTGCTAGACGTTTCAAATGCGTTTTGTTCAGTCTTCGACTAATAAAAGTATATACTTACTGATTATTTGGAAACGCTGCTACCAAAAATGAAAAGTCCAACAAATGGTGCAAAATTTGCACTATTTGAGGGACTTTCTTAGGGCACACTCCTGTCATCTAAGCAAGATATGTCCAAAATTGTATACTTTTAAATCCAGTAATTTTAGCTGGGACTTGATCGTTCCTGTAAATCCGTTTCTTCTTGTCGATTAAGGTCAATGAAAATTTTAACATTTGTAAATTTTTGACAATCTGAGTTTGTATGATTAATTTAATAATGGCTTTAATTATTTGGATATCAAATTACTTGTTGGGATACCAAAAATTGTAATATTTCAACACAAATGTATTTTTGTTTATGAAATAAATAAATGTATCAAGTTTATGTTATATACCGTATTGATATTGGGCACTTTGTAATCAGAAATTGATTTGGAATATCAAAAACAGATTTATTTATTTACCATTCATTTGATGAACCATAAATAAGGAAGTAAATAATTTAGATCATTGCATCTAAGCATTAAGAGTTTGCAATCTCGCTGAACATTTTCAATTAAATAACAAGATAAATTATTGATTATGAGGTTAATTTAAATTACTCTTTCAACAACGATCACTTTCTTTGTCATTTAGTTTTGTGAAATGAATTTAGACCATAATAATAGTCGATTTTTAGTCAAAACTATTGTGTGCTTCACAGTATTCTATTAGTATCCCTCAATAGATTTGTATTATTAAGTTATTTAACATGGCGTGGTTCCAGATCATGCTAGTCTTGGGTAAATGTAAATTGATGTAAATGTCGTTTAAAATTTTAATTTTGTTATCATATTGTTAGAATAAATAGTTTTGTTTAGTTACTGTAATTGGTTGTATAACCGTTGTAAGTAAAATAAATAAATAATTGTAAAGTAAAAAAACCGCATCAAGATCCAAACAAATATAGGGATAGACAGCGAAAAGCGATTTTGTTTATACTATGTAGAGATCTAGGTATGCATCGGTCGCGTGATTCAAAATTTCATATTGTACAAAGTTATTAAGTTTACAAAACTTATTGTCATTCGAAAACTCGTTAAATTCTTCTGTTTTGTTACCAACTAAAGTTAGTATTTCTGATGTATCCAACACAGTGTAACCTCAGGCCTTTAGTTATGACAATATTATGCAAACGTCAAGGCTCATTTGAATTCGGGAATGCAAGATGGCGCTGGATTACACTCTGTATCAATGCGGCTTAATTGAATTGTACAACTGTTTCATTCATTTGTTTTTTATTAAAAGCTGGTTAAAAATTGGTGTTTTGAAAAAAAAAACAAGAAAATAATGTGTTTCTGGTCGATTGTACAAAATTAAATGAAGTTTAATCTTTATCGGTTATGGCTTAATTTGGGGTTATTCTCCAGGTATTAGGCTTATTTTTAATGCAATGAAAATTAGTTACATACTTTAACTAACTAATGCTGTAATCGTAAAAATAAATAACAACAATAATATTTATGAGTTATGTATCCTTATTTCTGATGCCATCTGGAAGAAATCACGTTATCATTTCCTAACTAATTTTACAGCGACAATACTGATTAGTGTGTTAATCGGTAGAACAACCTTATTACAGACACAATAAAAAAAATATAGTGCCAATTTAAAACCTTTTAAGTGCCTTGCACACGAACTCAAACTTAAATCATTTATTTCTAATAGACATTAAAAGGCACTTTAGAACATCAAAAACAAAAAAAAAATATTGTAGTCGCTCATTCCAAAAAGTTGAATTGTATTGAGAAGAATGGGCAAGAAACCCCATAAGTACTCCAAAAAACCATACCTAATCTTTCTATAGCCTAAAAACAATAAAAAACCCATTTTCCACCTGAAAACACGTCTCAAGACAAGTAGAAAGACAAACAAGTACTTGAAGTAGCGACTAGAGAGGCGCTCACGAAACTCTTAGAACAAAGGAAGGTAATTGAAAATTCTATCAAAACTTGCCACGAACGAAGCCAACGAAGCTAGTTGTAGAACTAGAGGGGTACCGGAGTAGGGATGGGATAAGGTTGGTGTAATTTAACCAGCAATTTTGTTTCTTTTTTGAGATTGACAGTTTTTGAATTGGATACGGGTGATAGGTGATATTAGTCATATAATTGTAGTCATTAAAAAAGGTTTAGGAAAAAAATGCATCTTATTAAAGGACTGGATATCTTCAGTTTTAGTGTATCGGAAACTGTTGCTGAATACTAACGAAAATAAGTACAATTTTTGTACGAGTACTTTTTAAAATGCGTTATATTGTTAAAAAGCTAATTCAATTTTTTTTTGTGGAAAATCTTGCGCTGTCTTTATAACATAGAAGAAATCATTAGAAAAAAAAATAAAAAAAAATTGTAGGTAAAGTACCAAATAATTGAATTTACAATTGACAATTACTATTCCAATCCGCCCGTCACTATTCTGTGTATGTATGAACTATACGTCTTGTGACTTTTTTAAATATCAAAAGTTGACTCCGCTATTACTTCTAAAACATCTTACTTTAACTTCTACCTAGATAAAATAATAAATAAATCTACATTAAACATTAAATAGATCTTAATATCAGATTTTCTGACTTCAGATGACGCGTAACGACTGTCAAAGTTTACAAACGAGCACTCCTACTCTACAAACAACAAAATTAAGAGAACAACGATTTAACGTGCTTTCCAAGGCACGCAATGTACAGTCAGCCCCAAAAGTCGCTGAACACGTTTCAATTTTCAAAATCACTGTACACTATATATAATCTATAAATCTCTCAACAAGATAGGCGCCAGTATTGAATGAACATCATAGTTCATAATTTGTTGAACACCATTTTGTCATTTATGGATTATATAGTGTACAGTGATTTTGAAAATCGAAACGTGTGCAGCGACTTTTGAAGCTGACTGTACGTAACGTCCCATTATATTATTTTGTTTTTTTTTTGCCCATGTTATATGTATACAAAACCAGTAATAGCAACTAGCATATTAGCCACTGTACCAAGCTGTCCCATCACTATTCTGTGTATGAACGAAACGGTCCAAAGTTAAGTTCCGTCTTCTGACGTGTTTGACAATCAAAAGTTGACGCCGCCATTATTTCGCCAACGTCTTATTCTAACTTCCACTTTGAGCGTTCATTTGGCTGATTAATAATAGATTTAGATTGAAAATTAAATAGATCGGCACAAAGAAAATAAAAATAATTCATTGTTAAACTTTCTGACTTCGGATGACCCGTATTAATATTAACGAAAAACCGACCAAGTGCGAGTCAGACTCGCGCACGAAGGGTTCCGTACTATCATCTCAAAAAAATACGATAAAACACGTTTATTGTATGGGGACCCCATTGAATATTTTGTTAATTTTTAGTATTTGTTGTTATAGCGGCAACGGAAATACATCATTTGTGAAAATTTCAGTTTTGTAGCTATCACGGTTTATGAGATACGGCCTGGAGACAGACAGACAGACAGACAGACAGTGGAGGCTTAGTAATAGGGTCCCGTTTTACTCTTTGGGTACAGAACTCTAAAAATAATGCAGCTGTTAATGTCGCATTAAGCATATATTTTGACACTCTCAAGGAAATCAAAACTCATAGGGTACTTCGTCGGTTTTTTTTTTCTTCTAGACTAGAGTAATTTGTTCATATGACTTTAACTCCTGAGTTACTGTAACTTTGTTTCTTTTTTTTCTGTTATCGATTGCAACCGATATCCTCGAATTTCCCAGCACTGCAAATCAAGTTAAAACCTAAACAAAATAAGATCTCAAATCATCCAGATCTGGTATATTCATAATAAATATAATATTAATACGTCTGTGTTCGCAATACAAGCGTTTCAAACGAGGTACAGCTAATTTAAATTTCTATTAAAACTTGGCAGTCGCGGGGCGTACTGTCAAAGGCAATCACAATGTTTTATGTATACAATAAACCTCTTGTTATGTGTGAATGTCGCTTATGCGTGTGTGTGAAGATTGTGGGGCAAAAAATGATGGAGATTTGAGGTTAAGTTTGGTTGAACTTGTGACCCAAAAAAATGTTGATGTGCAGCAGCCAATTTGATTTTAATTTGTTGGTAAATGATTAAATAGTTGTGATATCTAAAATTTTGGTTTGAACAACTTCGTGTTATAAACATTTTTGGACATTAAATTCGTAAGGGACGAAATTCGTTTATAGGTTTAATAAAAATGTAAGGGACGAAAATTGTTAATAAGTTTAATAAAAATAAAACAGTCTTATGGATTTAAGTTTTGGTATAAATATCAATTATTACAAAATTATGACTTGTTTTCATACGGAGAAGGCAATTTTGGTCTAAAAGTCTAAGTAGATAAATCTGACGAAATCTTTCATCAATGTTAATGACGTCCAACTTAAGTTAATCACCGTGATCATTCAATCAAGCTTAATAATGAAGTTAAAAAGATATTTATGCAAATTATATAAATAAAACTATCAGAGCTATCAACGCACCTCAATTTAGAGAACATTTAGCAAAACCATATCAAGTCATAATATTAAGTGATTCGTCTACAAAGTTTTAGAACTTATATGTTTTCTATGTATTCATAGAAAACTATTTGAATAGTAAATAACAAAAGGGTCATCTTTGTTCAGATTTAACTTTAGAAATTAAATAGAAAATTGACTTTTCGATTACTACGGTTTAAGATAGAAAGCGTATAAGCTATACGCTTCCTATCTTAATAATTCTTTATTAGTTATTGTTAAAAAACTGGTTTGTTGAAGTAAAGTGAGAACTTTTACGGTCTGTTAAAACTTGCAACTTTGAAACAATAAAAGTAAATAGTTAATATTTTTATTACGTATGTTCACTCGTTAAGTTTGTTATAAAATTGTTTATGGCTACCTTACCCTGTTGCTCTAATAAAATTATGAATATTTATAATTCTAAGCACAAGTGTGGTTACTGTAGTTATAGCGAGTTTCAAATAAAATGGCGCGTAAGAAAATTATAGTAAAAAAATATTGGTTTTTAGTAACCTGAGTTGTACTTCAGGGCAAAGAATTTTTTTCTAATTTACAATCGTCTCTAGTATATTGAAGTTGTTAGTATAGAGACTCTGGCTAGAGTCGCCATATTAGAAATCATTTTGATAATTTGTTTTAATGGAATATTTTCAGATAAATTCATAATTAAGAAAAAACTAAACTGTCTGTCAGACTCCGGAATCAGCATTGTTGTTAATTTAACCCGTGATCCGTTCGACATGCGGCAGACTAATCACACTGCAGTATGACTTCTTTTTTTAACAATTATCTGTACTCTGTAATCGTTAGAAAAGTGCAGGGAAAATTGTGGTAATTAAAGAATTAAACTACTATATAGAGTTGTCATTTTGATTTTTATTTTATATGCCTTTACTTGATTGCCAATGATTCTTTTGGGGCATTTAATAATGTAGTCATTAAACAGTGAAAAATAATTAGAATTAGATTATTTGTCCCGAGCTTTTTTTGCTACAGACAATATAACAAAAATCTAACTTTACTTGATTGATTTGCCGTTTCGCGCGGTTGTGACGCTACTGAAATGTTTTAGGTTTAAGGTTTATAGTATATAAGTTTTTTTTTATTATTTGTAGCTCACTCTGTGTGAATAAAATGTTTTTCTTTGATAACAAAGCATCGCTTAAGCAAAAGTAATTTCTTTATCTAAATACTTTCATAGAGTTTCGTATGTCATTTGATAAGATACCGCAAGACGCAACCTTTGCAATCGAATTTATCTTAAAAATAAAACATATTTTAATTCCTATATTGAATAACCCTAACTATAAACAGTGAGGATTTGTCAGTGGGAGTTTCCCAAATAAACCCCTTTTAAAATATAACATAGCGAAACACTAAAACCAACTTTCAATCAACACCTAAAGTTTTCGCCAACTAAAATCGATTTCGCGAAACAAATGAAAAACCTTAATTGAATTTTCGCAAACTTCAAACGACTTCGTACTCTCAATTCGTCTTTATGTACCCATTTCAAGTTTTAATGAGTTTTCTTTAAGCAAATACGTCTAACTTGAAAAGTTACGCTCGGGCTTAAAGTTATAAATAAGTAAATGAAAATTCTTGTTCACAGTCCGTTGTTTTCGAGTAAATAAGGTATAATTTAACGTCTATGTAAAGTTTTAACGACTAAGTACATTCACGCTATATTTTAGTTACTAGCTTTTGCCCGCGGCTTCGCTCGCGTTAGAAAGAGACAAAAAGTAGCCGATGTTACTCTCCATCCCTTCAACTATCTCCACTCAAAAAATCACGTCAATTGATCGCTCAGTTTTGCCGTGAAAGAAAGACAAACAGACAGACAGACAGACAGACAGACACACTTTCCCATTTATAATATTAGTATGGATGTAGGCTGTGGTATTCACGCTTACGAACGTATTTATAAGGACTCATTGTTAACCTTTCAACGACCAGGCGACAGCCGGCTGTCGCGCTGCTATTGTCTTTCTTTTGTGTCTCGAATCACGTGCGTTCGAAGGTTCAATAGAGGTCCGACCTCTCATCTGGTCGGATCAGGTAGAGAGACTTATGTACTTGCATTATCTATCTGTTATTTACCTAGATATGTAAGTATCAAAATTGACAATGCACGCACGCCGTTTGACCAGATATAATCTGCTATCCAACATACATACGTTTTGCATTGAGCTCTGCTGAAACAGAAGAGAGAGACAGTCAAGATTTATAAAAATTCTAGCTTCTGCCCGCGGCTTCGCTCGCGGCTCGCGGTAGAAAGAGACAAAAAGTAGCCTATGTTACTCTACATCCCTTCAACTATCTCCACTTAAAGATCACGTCAATCCGTCGCTCCGTTTTGCCGTGGAAGACAGACAAACAGACAGACAGACAGACTTTCCCATTTATAATATTAGTATGGATTGTTTGATATTGTAACATTTTTTTTTGTGAATTCGCGTTGAGATTTGTCATTAAAACTTTGTCAATTAATGGAGAGTTAAATTCTGAAAGCAACCAAATTATTAACAAAATAAATAAAGCACAACTTACGCAGAAAATAACTTTACTGCTTAAACATCTTAAACTAGCTTTTGCCCGCGGCTTCGCTCGCGTTAGAAAGAGACAAAAAGTTGCCTATGTTACTCTCCATCCCTTCAACTATCTCCACTTAAAAAATCAAGTCAATTCGTCGCTCCGTTTTGCCGTGAAAGAAAGACAAACATACAGACAGACAGACAGGCATACACACTTTCCCATTTATAATATTAGTATGGATGGCTTCATAATCTTTTGGTTATGTAGAGGTAATGAACGGCCAAGATATTACAGCGATCGAGAGGTCGTGGATTCAAACCTTGTTAAAGTTTAGTGTTGATATAGATATGTCGACGTGGCCAGAAAATTTTTGGTGCAATATCTCAACTGTACAAAACCAAAACAATCTAAACACGATTATAAATAAATTATTCCAAGCTATATATTGGTTACCACTGCCAATCTTTGTCTGTGGTTCCATTCTTAACCGCATAGAAAACAAAAAAAAAACAAAACACACACACATAAAACAAATAACACACATAAAAGTAGGTACACGTTCCATCCCGCGGCCCCGCTTGTACTTATAACTCTTGGCTCGCCTTGTTCTCCTTCCCCCCACTCCCGCCCCAAGACGCGGAATATTTACATAAATTTACAAATTTCGCGGCGAAATAAAATTTTGTAGGGCTGCTACTGCTTAGTGGTCGTAAATCTATGTGATAGTGTTACTTTTATGGTCCCTTGTATCAACTATTTGTCAGACCTTCAAAATCCGTGACTGAGTTCTGACTTATGACTTTTCGTAACGACTGTCAAAAATTTATGAGAGGCGCTCGCTGCTTTAATCAATAAGCCAGTCATGACAAGAAATAAATGGTAACTCATACACATTCATTTGATCCTAATCTGGTTAGAGCCTGTAACTCATACTACTGTACTGTAAGTATACATACTAGCTGCTCCCACGGTTTTTCTCGCGTAGTCCCCGTTCCCGTGGGATTTTAGAATTAAAACTACTCTGTGTCCTTTCTCAGGCTATCTATGTAAAAAAAATATATTTAAATCGGTTCAGTAATTTCGGTGTGAAACAGTAACAACACGCACATATGCAAACTTTCACATTTGTAATATTAGTTCGATTGTACAAAAATTACACTCAGACACACACAAACATTCAAGCATTACACAAAGATTTTGCCCTAGGTGACAGATCCCTTTCATTAGCCGCTTGTATAAAAAGCAGGCTACATTAAAGAGTCAATGCCATAGACAGAAGACTTCCATATTTTTCTCAATACAAAATCCCTTTCGAATAATATCACATACTGCCACCCCTAGAACTAGAACATAGTTGGCGGGTCGCCCCCCAGGTAGTGGGGACGGGGAGGCGTCGTTTTTCATGTTTAATTTTAACTTTGCGAAGCTGGCGTTTTAATAAGCGAAAACCGTCTTTCGCGTTCAGAATTTTATGCTCAGCTAGCAACCTTTGCGTTCCGAATGCGAATTTCATTTTAATGCTACACAAGAGACGCAAGTTTTATTGTGTTAAAATTAGTTTTGCGTTACTGTCGTGTAAAAATTTAAATGTGGGTAGTTTTTGTTTTATGCGCGCGTTTCGTTTTTGCTTTGGGATTTGTGTAGGTTTGTGTTTTTTTATTGGGGAGGTTTTAGTTTACAAGTTGCTGGGGATGTTTTATAAAATGAATTGTTATTGGAATCCAAAGAGTTTATTTTTAACTCAACTTCGCAAATATTTGTATTACCTACCCAAAGGTATACCAAATCTTTGAAAACCTCGGCTTTTCCCTACTATAATTGCGTATATCGTATACCTACATTTTTCTGATCGTTTACTCTGATTATTATTGAAAGCTACATGAAACTTAGTTCGACAGTTTTTGGGCTTATTGCGAACAGACAGACAAGTTTATTATAATTTGTTAGATAAATTGACAGCCGCTTAGAAATGTTGACTCTAAATGATGCAGATGTTTTGAATCTAATTATATTTTAGTTTATTAATGCTACTTTTAACTTCAAAGAAAAATACCTATTACTGCAATAACACAATTATAAATCCCAACATTTAGATAAACAAAAGCCTCTTTTACAACACAATCCTCAATAAACCAAACCTTTGAGTAATCATCTTCACGATATCTAAACCTTACCGAGATTACAATTAAAATAACTAAATACATTAATACCGTACGGCCTAAGCAGCTAAGCTGAGTAGTAAAACAAGGAACGGAATATTAAAACCGGAGGCAGCAACGAAAGTCATTAAAATGCGTAATTGCTGGATTAAAGCGCCCAAGATTCCTCTATTTGGCTCACAATTCCTGTACAAACTACCATACCTTAAAAGCACACAGAGTAGAAAATACTCTACAAAATTTTGAACACACGAGAGAATTTTAAACGAATTTCTAAAGGATTTTGCTACTCTGTGGCATGTCCAAGATGGCGCGCGTTCCTAATTTGAACTTCGATTCGACGCGACGTGCCGTACATACGTCATGAGCGCGGTCTCAAGATTAGGCGATTTACATCGGCTTTTTCGTATTTCGAACGCACGGTGGCTGAATCGTTGTGCCTTTGCCTTGAATATAAATGTAATGCCGTTGTAATTTAAATGTGGAACGTGGCGATTTCTTTTTAATTAGAGGTTGGTTTTGGTATTAGTTCAGGTTTTTTAGGGTTGAAAAGGTAATTGGGTAATATGCTATTATGCCTATGTGTCGTTCATACTAATATTTAAATTGTTTTTTGTAAATGTTTAAAATACTGTTTTGATGTAAGGGAAAAGTACTCTGCAAAATTCAAAATCACACCAATATGTAAAATCTGGAACTTTCTTTTGAGAGATTTTCACGGTAAAAATATACGTTGAATTAGATGATAAAAATTATAATAATATTATAATTGATTAAAGCAAACTAAAAACATGTGTTTCATATTACTGACAAAAAAACTACGTATTTCATTTTAAATTCAAGTAAAACAAACCTCAACTAATTAAAAAAACACAAGCTCATTTGTTATAACAAGATAGCTCATAAAATATTCAACAACGAAAAAAAAACAAAAACGGACTACAAAAACGCCACTACAACATTCATAAAGCCGGGCTGTAAAAACTTTAGCACCCCACAGGGCGGAGAAACTCCCCCCTAAACACATCTATAAATCTATATGACGTCATTAAGAAAACGGAGCGCGATCGTCTTGCGCATACCCGTCTCCCTCACACCCACTCAAATACAAAGGCGAGAGCGAGATAGACAATGTCTTAGTAAAGAAGAGGCCCCTTCCCCCTCTCGCTCACTGCCTTACAATGGTGAAAAGACGGCGAAAATTAAATAATACTTTGTCGTTTAAATTGAAAAGGGGGTGAAGGAGGGTAGTTTGGAAAATTTTCGAGGGTTAGAGGTAAAAAGGAGTATTGATTTTAGGAGATTAGTCGCGTCTATTGTGGGTCTTTATTTTGTGGTTCTCGCCCGGTTTTAATGTTTGAAGATTATGAATAACTGTGGAAGTTCGTCTTATGGCGATCTTGGAAATTTTGGGTGCGGTTTTGGCGAACTTTTTTGAGTTTTCAAGTTTGATACTCAGACAGCGTTGTTCAGGCTTAAATAACTGATTTAAACCATAATGATTTTGTTTCATAATTGCACTAAACTGATATTGTGATAGTATTTATAAAATGATGCTAAATTCTTAAAAATTACTCTTAGCAAGATCAATGACCATACTAATACAAACGTTATAATATAGGTGTAATTTGTATAGGAATGTGTGTCGCCCAAGGAGACAGAGTATCGAATAGATTGATATAGGTATTGGCTCTCGAAACTAATCTTGTTCACAAGCATTTATAAAGTTTAAAAATATAAAATACTCAATGTTATTGTTAATAATATTAAGAAATATGATGAGATCATTCAAGTTACGAATGAATAAAACTTACACTTAATTATTAATTGTAATAAAAAACATTTTTTTTGACACAGACGTAAATCTAAATATTTAAATCTGGTTTTAGTACAATATGTTGCCATAATTACCTGAACCCTTTCCTAGAACTAACTAATGTATAGGGTGTGTCAAATAACTGTGGACACACTGTAGTAGGTTTTAATCGCCAATAGCAATCTTCATAAATATATCGTCCCCGTATTTGGAAAACTAAATAACTCCGTTTTTGGCGATATTGACTTTTTCCTATTTTTAAATCATCCAAAACATGACGCATGTTTCTGTCTTACAGGGATGATTTTATCTTAATCCGTTCCAAAAATATAGCCATTTTTGTCGTTCAGATGGAATAATGCATATCTTCAAACTAGTTAAAATTTTTTGAAGGAAAAGTAAATAACTCAATAAATAAATCAATAACTGTGGTCAATGATTAGTTGAATTTCTAATAAATTAAATAAAATAAGTTGTTGATTTTTTCTTCAATTTACAAATTTTATCACAAAACTAACAAAGCTCTAGGAAAACTAAATAACTGTACTTATTTAATTTTGCTACTCAGAATTCTGTGAAAACGTACATTACATTGTAAACACTTGATGTTATCTATTTCTTCTACAACTAGATAATGATTAATTACAAGATGTTAGGCAAAAAAAAATTAAATAGATTAAGTTATTTATAATTGCCATAAAGACAAAATGTACGTGAGGAAAGTTATTAAATTTTTAGGAGAATTTGGCGCGAAATATTGTAGCGTTTATTCAATGAATCGGAACGAGGAAGAGCGCGGGGGGGTGTCAGCGCGTGCGACTGAAGCATCGCTCGCGTCGCGCAAATAAATTTAATAACACTTTAAGTAACAAATTAGGTAGTCAAAGCTTTGATATTAAAGATGGAAATATTTTGTATAAACAATTCTTTTCAGTCGTTATGTCGTGATGGCCCAGTGGATAAAGTGCCCGCCCGCCTCTCGTGTAAGAGGTTTCGGGTTCGAATCCGAGCAAGTACAAATGTGACTTCTTCAATTCATATGTACTTTCTAAAGTTTATCTTGGACATCTCTGACATCCTGTGCCTCGGAAAGCACGTAAAGCCGTTGGTACCGGTTGTCATTGGTAGAACTTTGACAGTCTTTACTGGTTAGCCAGAAACTCTGATCAGTCTAACTAAAAGATATCGTGTCGCCCAGTTACTAGGTTGTGGATGTCTGACAGGCAGTCGCTCCACTTAAAACACCGGTATCCAGCTGAATCCGGTGAGACTGGAAGCCGACCCCAACACAGTTGGGCAAAGGCTAGAGAGATGATGAATTCTTTTCAGTCGTGCAAACAGGGTTTAATAACATTTTTAAGATAAAAACCAAAACAATTTGCCCTAAATTTCTATTCTCTTACTGACCAACTAGGGGTATTAGAAAGAGCAGGGACAGATTATTTGAGCTGTATGGCCTTAAGCCCTATAACAACACAGACACATACCTATTCCAAAATATTTAAAAACGTTTGCAAGGCAGCCAAAGCCATTATTTATTAGCAACAAGATTAAATCATCAGATAATAAAATAAAGGCTGTTTGGAAACTGATCAATAATAAAACAAATAGGAATAAAAGATATAGCATTGATTACACCTTGGACCCTTCCCATGGTCGCAAAAGCAAAAATGACGATTTGACTCAGGAATTTACGTCATTTTTTACTAATATACCAATTAAAATCACAGAAAGTTTAAATTTATCGCCCACATTTGCTGTTGATTTACTAAAAGCAGATGTTTCTGCCTGCCGTGTAGATTTCAGGCTTAAAGGCTTTTAAGCAGAGCAAAATCAAAGCAACTGAAGATCTTTGGGGCATGTCAACTAATGTTTGTAATTTGATTATTGAGACAATAGCGCTCTATTTAGCATATGTGTTTAATTTGTGTATAGATCAAGGGGTTTTCCCGGATTTAATGAAGTACAACAAAGTTATACCGATTTTTAAATTCTCGGATAGCAAAGACGCTAATAATTATAGACCTGTTTCTTTTTTAGCGGTTCTCAGCAAAGTATTTGAAAAAATAATGCTTAATCAAATGCTTAGTGATTTTAACTGCAATAACATTTTACATGACCATTACTATCGTTTCACCAAAGGACGTTGTACTACTGACGCCGGTGCCGCTTTAATTAAACATATATTTCAAGCATGGGAAAAGTCTTAAGATGGCGTTTTCTGCGACCTCTCTAAATCATTTGATTGCGTGAATCATGTAACACTTCTTTTGAAGCTTGAGCATTACTTCGGGCTCGATAAATTAGCGCTTAGCTTAGTAAAATCCTATTTGAATGATATGCAACAGGTAGAAATTAACGGTGTAAATTCAGTGGGCTTAAGGCTCAATTCACACGTACCACAACCACACCACAGCGACAACCACACCACAACGCCGCGATGTGGTCGGGCGTAAATTTTGTATTGAAAATGAATATTACAATTCACACGCACCACATTTTGTGGTTGTTATCGACCACCTGTGTAATACGACTACATCGCAACCACATCGCGACGGCAACGCGGCGGCAGCGCGGCGTCAGCGCGGCCACATCGCCACGACATGACGTCCACGCGCGCCTAGCTGGCGCCTGCGCTAACCACATCGACATTTTGTGGCTACCACAACGCAGCTGCAAAAAGCCGCTGCGACACTATTCACACGTAACCACATCTTGACCACATTTCTTCGCTGCGACGTGGTGTGGTTGTGGTACGTGTGAATTGACGCTAAAGGCGAAAATGGGCGTACTGCAGTGATCTATATTGGGTTCATTCCTATTTTAAGTTTATATAAATGATTTACCAAGTTTACTGGAAACCAACCGCAAATGGTGTTATTTGCCGATGACACTTCACTAATATTTAAAGTGAATAGACGTGTACAACATCTTGACGAAGTAAATAATGCTATGCTTGATATCCAGAACTGGTTTACTGTAAATAATTTAGTATTAAATGAAAAAAAAAACTAAATAGATAAAATTCACTTTACAATGTGGTAGAAGTACTAGTTGTAAGTATTAAATAGGGATGTACTAGAGTTCGTCAATAAAACAGTTTTCCTGAGGATTACGCTTGACTCAAAGCTGCAGTGGGGTCCTCACTTAACATCAGCCGCTTTCGCTGTCAGAAAAAATCGACAATTAACTGACGTGGATACCGCAAGACTAGTCTATTTTAGCTATTTTCATAGTGTAATGTCTAAGGGTATTTTGCTTTGGGGACGTGCTGCAGATATAGATTCCATCATTATTCTGCAAAAGAGGGCTATCAGAGCCATAATGTAATCTTCATAGAAGCGAATCTCTAAGGAATCTGTTAAAAATATTAACATAATGACGGTGCCTTGTCAACATATAATAATGTATGAAAACATTATGTACTATCGAAAAAATCTGCATCCTTTTAAAAAAATAAGTAGTTATCTATTGCTTAGGTAAAATATAACATATTTTATGTTAAAATACAGCTTTTTATTTTAGATGGCACCAATACCCGTTAAACAATATCAAAGTAATAAACGTTCAACTTTTACATTTAAACATATTTCAAGTTTGATAAATTCAATAACTGCATTTATTTCACCTTCTTTTACTCTACTAGATGGATCTAGGTTGTAGGAAAACTAAATAAATAGCCGAAATAAATAACTAATTGCAGTTACGTTACAAAAAGTAGTTGTGGCAAAATTAAACAACTTGGTTTTATATTTTTTATTTTTTTATAGTTGAAGATAAAGTCCAGTTTGTTCAAGCATAATGTAAAAGGTAATCAGGTCCACAAAATATAAAATTACCGAGAGTAAAATTGTCTCTAATTTTTTAACAAATGAACATTTACTGAAAAAAAAACACTAAATCGCGTTTATCTCAAAACTAGAAAATCGGAGTTATTTAGTTTTCCATCTACGGGGACGATATGACTATCTTATACAAACGCATTTTTTTCCAATCACTAGTACTTTTAGAAACTAGCACATTTAAACAAACAAAGAATTTTGGTGTAGGTAACATAATTATTATTTTACGAGTATCAATAATATTAATTAAAATGTTAGGGTCAATGAACTTACAATATTAATTAAAATAGGTTAGTCATTATATTTGTAGTTCTGTTAAATCATGAAAATAATTCTATTACAGGTGGCACCGCAGTTTTCTTCAGAAAAAGAAGAACTAAATTATGGGAATACTTTCCTGATTTTTTTGGCATCAGCAATACATTATTGAACATATTAAAGAAACACGTCTGTATAGGTAAGTATGAAATAAACTGAACTGTTTTTTTTTGAATGCATCATAATAAATCATATAAATAGTATTTAATGGTATGTTGACCGTGCTAATTATATTTTTATTAAATCTGCTAGCTTTTCCACGCGGTTTTACCCTCTACTATCGTTACTGCTTCGCTCCCATAAGTGGTGCGTAAAACATCACGCTATCATATAAAAACAATCATTACAATTTGACAGGTACACTATACTATTATATTAATAAAAAATGAAAAAACTATCCAAAATTAAACTGAACTAAAACGCCTAATCATTTTGTAAAGAAAAAACATCTACATACCAAACCACTTATATAATTTCTACTCAAAATATTAATTTAAAAATAAAACTTTAAAAAGTATAATTTTATATTCGGCTACGTGAATGCGAGCGCTACGTAAATACTACGAGAGAGCTACGGCGTAGGCGAGTCGTAGCGCTACGAGGCTTTGGTTGTAATTTCTTTTTTATTTTTGTACCCTCTCAAAGCTGCAATGAAGTTAATATTTTTTTGGAGTTTTATTTTGAAAAGTGGATCATTATCATTGCAATAGCAGGGTTGAAATCTGGGCAAATATCAATGTGGATGTATCATGTATAGCTTTTAACGTGTTTTTAAAAGCAAATATTGGTAAAGAAAAAAGTGAAAGACCTAATTTTTTTTTTTGATTAATATTAGTCTGAATCACCAATCCGCTTTGAGATAGCGTGGTTGACCAGTGCGTGTGATTTTATATTATCACTCGTGTGTCAATCTAAAAGTTGAAGTTTCCCCTCTTTATGAAAAAAAAAATACTAGGTCAAAATTAAACCTTCGAACACACGTAATCCTAGACACAATAGAAAGACAATAGCAGCGCGACAGCCAGCTGTCGCTAGGTCGTTGAAAGTAAAAAAAATCGTACGGTCTTTACTACTTTAATGTTTCTGAGAATTGAACTTGCCTCCTCAATTCCTCTTAAAGGTCATGGACTTCGAGGAAATTTTAAGATCGATTTACTCACTGACCTTCATTTTAAAGACATGTCTTAGAATGAAAATTCTAAACTTTGCTGCCTTTTTAAAATCCATACTAATATTATAAATGGGAAAGTGTGTCTGTCTGTCTGTCTGTCTGTCTGTCTGTTTGTCTTTCTTTCACGGCAAAACGGAGCGATGAATTGACGTGATTTTTTGAGTGGAGATAGTTGAAGGGATGGAGAGTAACATAGGCTACTTTTTGTCTCTTTCTAACGCGAGCGAAGCCGCGGGCAAAAGCTAGTTAATTATATTTGTAAAGTGACCTGCATGACCGACACATAAATGCCTAAGGCATTAAGTCCGCCTATGTACTGTGTTCGTACATGAAGTTTAATAAATAAATAAATACATTTTTTATTATTGTGAGTGGGAATCATCAAATGACTGCTCCCGTCCTGGGTGCGGCGGGAGGGCGTGTCAGACTTTTACTGACTAAAACCCACTCATGTTCCTTCGATTGCCCTTTATGTTCCAGGGTCACGGTAACTATTATAAACATTCCGCAACCCCGGCAGGCGTTGGCCCTGTTGGGTCCCTTCCTGTGATGACTTCTTTTCTTTGAGGCGCGCGTGGAACACTAACGCGCCGTCGACGCGGTATTTAGGCGCCTTAAAAACTGACTTTATCAGATCAGGTGTCATCATATTTAGGCGCCTTAAAATATGATGACACCACATCTGATAAAGTCATAAAATATTTAAAATATCATACAGATTTTCATCCCCAAAAACAGGGCTTGAATATAACTGTATTACAATCTAAGTTTAGTCCCAAGTAGAACAAACACGTATACTCGTTTTAGTAATCAACTTTCCAATAGCTTTTGAAACTCAGATAATATGCTATTCAGTAATTCCTGATGAAAAACCCAAAAACTTGCACTACCTTGAAATCCAACACAGAACTCCACGATCAGAAGTCGATCTTGCGACCAAGCGGCGTCGTAAATAGCCACAATCGTACGATGTTACGATGCTGTAATTTGGACACTTCTGAAGAAATCTATATGTTTGAACTTATCGCTTAAAGAACGTGTCGTGTTATCGTACCATCGTTACCAATTAGGGGGACGCCTTAGATCAACGGGGTTATAATAATCCACCATTGTACCTACCATGTTTTGTCTCTGCATCACCCTAAGGTAGACTGGCAGAAAATGCCTTAAGCATTAAGTCCGCCGTTATGCAATGTTTTTATTTGTGCATAAGGTTTTAATAAATAAATTATCAGCACTTGTAGTTGGTGTCTAAAACCTGTAAGATAAGCGATGCCCTCTCTTTGATCCTTTTTAATTGGACTTTCTCTGTCTAGTTCTTCTCATAAACAAAATTCGGCTTTGTATAAACAAAATTAAAATTAGGAAGAATTACATTTGCCAGCCAAGGGTACAGATAGTTGTATAATATAATCTACTAGCTTCTGCCCGCGGCTTCGCTCGCGTTAGAAAGAGACAAAAAGTAGCCTATGTTACTCTCCATCCCTTCAACTATCTCCACTTAAAAAATCACGTCAATCCGTCGCTCCGTTTTGCCGTGAAAGAAAGACAAACAGACAGACAGACAGACACACTTTCCCATTTATAATATTAGTATGGATAATATAGTATAGTTTATGACCGTAATAAATACACAAACAAAATAACAAAAGACTACCAACCCTGCCACCGTCTAAGATATTTTATCTAACTCCAGAAAATGTCATGCCATTTTAATTATACTACGGAACGGCATAAAAGCAGTTTATCGCGCGGGGTGGGGGGTACTGCCCCACCCCAAGGGTGCGGAAGGGGGCAAGAAGCAGAGATTTTATAGCCCAGTACCGTCGCAACGCTTTTAATGGCTTATTTGCCCAGCCTTTGTGGGGTAAGTTGCCACCCCGGGCCTTTGTATCGCCGATTTTGTTCGAAATGATAGCGGTTCGATAGTAACGTCAGATAGTTTTTTAGGGTTGAATTGAGATAGGTATTGTCTTTTGTTTCTTTGTTTAGTGTTGCGTGGTCTTATTTCTCTGTTAAATGTTAAAGTCATTGCCTAATGTATGTGATTTTATCTTGGTATGTGTTAATACACCTCTTTGGGAGGAAAATGAGATTTGAGGCGCAGAAAACTAAATACAACAAAGTTATTGATAGTTGAATTTCCATCATTGATTGGAATTGGGTCATAAGCTGTAAATAATAATAATATTACAAGCTTATTACATTGCATCTTTTGATGCATAGCACAAACATTTTATCACCACGTTTGCTCAATGCGAATTGGCGATTTATTCACCAAAGTTGGTGATATTTAATATAAAGTTAAGAAAGCACAAACTAATGGAAACAGTCATATCGGTATTAGCCCGGATTCAAACACACAATTTCTTATATAAGAGGCAGGCACCTTAACCACTAACATCACGACAATTCTATGACTTTTAAACTCAAAAAACACGCAATACACGAAGAAATAACGTCGTATAGCGCAAGGTGTATCTTTATATTGTGGTCCAAAGTAGTGTGTTATATAGGTGTCAAAAATACTCATATTTAGATAAGACAACAATTTCGTTTCAATTAACAGAATATTTATATCACATTTATATATTTTCCCTAACAAAATTGTTTCAAATATTTAAGCCACAGTACAACAAAAGCTAAAAATTAAATTTTCTATTCACTCAAAAAGACACCTGGCAAACAAACCTATAATACCGATACCGAAACCAGTTCTTTTAGCCGCACTTAAACTAGTTACGTATCGGGTCCATTCGACCGAATGTTCGGTTTACTAGTTCCAACTTTTTGTCACTGAATTGAAGGGTTGACTGGTTTAAACCGATAAATTGATGCGATTTTGAAAAGAGAACGGGTTTTTTTTTATTTGAATTCGATTTTTAAATTGAAACTTGATTTTCTTGTTTTTTTTTTATTTGTGATTTGTACACGTGTATACAATGTACAATGGTTGTACGTTTTGATAAAAGTAAACTGAAAATTTCTATTTGTACTTAACTAGCTTTCGACCGTGGCTTGCCCCGCGTGGATGTCAAAACTTCCATTCCCTATTATATCCCTTTAGGGAATTAGCAAAAATCATTTCTAAGTGGACAGTAATTATTCTTTGCAAAGAACACACCATTCAAGTTTCATGTCTCTGGACCCAGTGATTTGAGTTGTGCGTTGATACCCAGTCAGCCAATTTACCTTTTTACATAATTGTTATATAAATAATACTTAAATTTTACTTTTCAAAACCTGACGGGCTCTCAAATCTTTTTTTAAATATCTTTATCTCAACGCTCTACCAACATAAAATCAATCGAAATAGGTTTTAACACGGCAACAGCAGCCATCCTGACCCAAATCTTCCAACTCAACATCAATTTTATTATAATACTAACTAAACAATGCTAAAATAATACCGGCCTACCATAACGATAAAACAATGACTTCAGAACGAGTATAACACAAGACACATTAATTAACGAGATGATCAAAGAAGCTGCCGCCATTGTGCAGACTTCCTGTAGCGAGTGTGGCGTGTAGAGGCGTAACTGCGTTTTGTGGAACTTTTAATTGGTGGCAGGTTTGTTTTTTTGTGCTGGTAATGAGATAGTTCTAATTATAATTTTGCTAAGTGAATAATGGAATAATAAAATAGGATTAGCAAAACATGTGTGACCTAAATTACAAATGTTACAATAATTATTTGGAACTAAACCTAGTTAAAAACTAAATATTTACTATTAACACAGACATACATTTTTTATTTGTGTGAACTGTAGGAAATAAAGGACTTTTATTTATATTAATTAATTAAAAGAAGAAATTGAAGTGGTCCTATTGATAAAACCAAAGTAATCATTTATTCCAACGATACCATTTAGAATTGTAAAGGAGTCCGTAATTCAGTCAAAAATATAATCTTGCTACTCGTTACAAAACGTACTCAGGTTTTTCACGTAACAATTATTCAGCCATCTACTACTTGACGTGGCCTACGTTAAGGCGGTCTAAGTCCTACAAAGTGTGCAACACACCACGGTCTTGGGCAGACCTCCCGAACCCCTAAACCTTTTAATCTAGGTTCCATTGTGCTTCAGAACGTCATACGTTTCCCAAGACGTGGTCTCCACTCTAGCACGTGTCATCCATCACCATCCGTCTGTGGTGGCAAACACGTGCTATGGTCGGTCTACTTTCAGTTCTGCGAGCAATATTGATAACTATTGTTCTCTGGAGAATAACGTTTTGAATATTTTTTTCATGAGCCATTTGCTACACTGCAAAATACATACTGTTATTACACTTGGGAAAATGTGTGTGTCTGTTTATCTGTCTTTCACTACAAAACGAAACAACGAAGAGATGTGATTTTTAAGCGGAGGTAGCTGAAGGGATGGAGATTCTCGCACCCGGCGCTGGTTCAGGCCATGCTTCGGGGCGAGACGGAATGGGATGCCGTCGCCTCCTTCTGCGAAGCAGTTATGCTAGTGAAGGAAGCGGCGGCGCGCGTGAGGCAACGACGAGCCTCTCGCCCCGGATTAAGACGTCGAGAGTCGCAAGACGACTACCGGCCACCGTAGGCGCGGTTCTGCGGATGGCGAGCGATGGGTAGCTCGCCGCCCGGCTAGGACCAGGACCGCGTCGACGGCGCGTTAGTGTTCCACGCGCGCCTCAAAGAGAAGGAGTCAGCACAGGTAGGGGCCCAACAGGGCCAACGCCTGCCGGGGTTGCGGAATGTTTATAATAGTTACCGTGACCCTGGAACATAAAGGGCAATCGTAGGAACATGAGTGGGTTTTAGTCAGTAAGAGTCTGACACGCCCTCCCGCCGCACCCAGGACGGGAGCAGTCATTGGATGATTTCCCACTCACCAAAAAAAAAAAAAGGGATGGAGAGTGATATAGGCGACTTTTGTCTTTTTCTAACTCGAGCAAAGCCGTGGGCAAAAACTGGTAATCATACATATGTCAAAGATGAAATTTGGATATTTAAATAGCTGAAATTAGCCACCTGGCCACAAAACATGTTTCACCGGCTTTCACAAGTCTGCCGCACAACAATTCAAACCAAATTTCTCCGCGAACATTTACACCTCTCTCCTTTACAAACCAAGCCGCGCCATTCGCCATCTTGAAGGAAAACACAAAGATGCTGAATGGTGAAATTTTCTTGTGTAATTTTCACGCTTTTCCACCCAAAGACCCCTCCCCCACCTTTAAGGCAATTTACCAAACGCCCGCCCCTCGCAAACCCCCACTAAAATACCCAGTAACCGAAGACCCCATTTCCTAAACATTACAAAGTAGAAGAAAGATGAAATTACGCTGGTTGTTCTATGTTTAGCAGCCTTAAATTTGTATTCACACAAGTGTAAGTTTTTAATTGATTTATAATTAATTATAGTTGATTATTACGCTTCCTTCTGTTTCAGTGATTATTGAAGAACTGTGAAGGTGGAATCAGGCGATATTTTCTGCAGAAATCATCGGTGAAGCAAGCGATAGAAAATATTAAAAAACTGACCATTTTTTCACATCTTCAAAAGCAATAATTTAGCTTGGAATGGGGGGACAATATTTACTAAAAAAAATATTGACACTTTAATTCTAATACGCAGGGGCGACAACAATGTAGCAAATTTGATCCCGTTTAAGAACACCGAAGGCAAAAGATCGCGCGACCAAACAACAAAATGATTATTTGATCCCTCGATCAAATAAAAGACTCTTTGTCAAGTTTTACAAGGTACGTTGGATCAACTGGAACCGGTGGAAAAAGATGCTCCTCGCCTGAACGACCGTAATGTTGGCCACGATGCTGAGATATGAGGGACCGACCAGAAAAAGAGATAGGATGTAATAAAAGCAGCAAATGGACAAACAGACAGACCGATGGACATGGCGAATCTATAAAAGTTCTCTTTCCTTTGCAGAACTCTTAAAATGTTAGCTTGATAGTTGCCACGTCAAAATAGAAGGAAAAAACGTGTTGCAGAGACTCCGAGATGCATGAAACAGGAGCAGTAAGACGATGATGAAATAGAGGTGAGTAACCAATCGCAAGTGGCGTTGGGTGAGCTCCCATCAAGCTTACTTCACAAGTTCAAATTTTTTATTTATTTAATGTATTAATTCATTGTATAAAAAACAACATTTTTATTTGAATATTGAACAGAATACGATATTTAAAGGCAAACTAAGTCAGAAAACGGATGCAAATTTTCCAAAACGTAGATTGCTGTGAAGAACAACATCAACAACTGGACGAAGAATCTATTTATTCAAGATTTTAACAAAACCCTGTTCATATTATTTTCCTTACTTCTAATGTGAAAATAGGTAAAGAGCAATATAAACAATTCAAAGACGATTCTAAACTTAATTTTAAAGACATCCAAATGATCCAACGAGAAACTACAAATTCGACTCAAATCCACTTCTTTTATAAAAAATCATCTCACCATAACCTCGAAACACAATCGAATTTCCCCCACCCTGACTCTTCACATCAAATTAATGATCAAACTTGTATTAACATACCTACCGTCATATAATATTACATATACATATACGCATGCTATTCTCCGTATATTTTCCGTTGCAGGCAAGATCGGGATCGCTAGCGAGTCCTACAAGAAAATTAGTTATTAAAATTTCACTGACGCTCCAAAATTTATCTCAGGCGTGTTGTAGGCGGAGTGTGTGGTTTTGATACTTGGTGTTACGTAACGTACGTTTTTATATATTTTATGTAATTGTTGGTTGTTTTCAGATAGACTCAGATCCTACGAAAGATGGGCCGGCTGTTACGTCATTGTACTACGCTCATCGCAATCACACATACGTTTAAATTTCACGAGCTTGCTGGTTAGTAAAACTGACTACTAAGATGGAGGCCATAAATGAGATGGTAGCCAGAACAAACTTTGTGTGATGAGCATGATTATTGGTTCTGTTTCTGGGTGTAATTTATCTCAAGCATGAATAAAAATGATTGATGTCAAACTAATTTAAAAAATATTTTGTCTAAATCTAAACATTATCTTTTAGCAGATGTGTTCAATATGAGTGTTTAAAACTTAAGCTAACAACCATTTATTATTTTAGAACACCTCATCACAATTACTATAAAATTAACCGTCTACGACTAGCACGATAGTTAAAAATTCCATACGACAAAGTGACATTCTATTAAACTTAGTATTTCTATGATAACCTGTTTCAACCAACTGGTCAGTGCGATCCCTCACTAAAACACAATTACAATGCCTCGATTATCATAAAAGACAAACTCAAGTCCAGTGTGAGAACAAAAACTAGTTTTTCAAGAAATATCAGTTTGTTCAGAACAGGTTATAACAATAGAAGGGTCGTTATGACCCCAAGACGTTACCGGACAGTGGTCAGCGCGTGGGAAAGGGTTGTCTTAGAGGGTTGGGGTGGCACAGTGTGCTAATTTTGTAAGATTATCGTGTTAAGGTCAAATCCGGTTTTTGGGCTCTGCAAGGATAATAAAGTGTGGGAAAACTATTTAATTGTGATGTAGAAATGAAAGGTAACATAAAGTTATTTTGGAATGGTATGATTAAAATCTCCCAAGGTGGACATTTGGCCCTATCAGAATACTACTGCTGCGGTATTTAGTATTAAGCTGTTTGTGTTTTTTTTTCTGCATTTGTTTTTTTTTTGTGTATCCGAAATAAATATTTTTCTTTCTTTCAATATGCGTTTCAGTAACAAACGAGCTCAACATTCGTTTTTCTTACATAAAGCATTTTTACATACCTAAAAATTGCTCGAGGTGAGCTATTGTTCTACCTGTCGTTAGAAATCGTCAACTTTACTCCGATTTGTTAGAAAGATATTAGTCTTATTCCACCTTGACACAAAAACCTTCAATAATTCGATATGCTAGGTCTATCATGAAATTGAATCATAAAGTTTTCGCTGCAGTTTACGGTAAAACAGGCCTTTACCGTAAACCGTAGCCTAATAAATTAATGAAAAGTATCAACTCTATTCCAGCGCAGTACATAACGAAGACGCTGTTAAAGTTTTCCGTGCTACTTTCGCGGCTCTGCAGAAAGTTGTGCCAGGGCTCATTACGGCGAACTTGAAGGAGGTTGTACACTTGTGTTAACGTCGCTGCGACTTCTGTGATGTGTAAGAGACTGAATATATTATGATTCCAAAAGCGGTCTTTTGAGTCGTCTGTATGAATTATTTTTGTTATGGGGACAGACTATGGCCAAATCAACTAACGAAATGATTGCTAGAATTAAAATTGAGGTTATAAGTATGTGAGTAAATAAGGCGAGTTTCACCAAACTCTTGTGTCCAAGTAAAAATGAGTTAAATTAGTTACGTTTTTTTGTCTCTCCGTAAAAAAACTTCATTAGTCCACTGAAAAAAGTTATGTACTAGTTATAACGTTTTCTATACTATATAGATAGTTTTAAAATGTCAATAGAAATTGTTAAAAGCTATTTTGATTTAACATTGGGATTAAACTGTAAACTACTGCTGAGCTGTTGTTGAATTTATTAATATTTATTTATGTACGTACAATTAATTTGTGTAACTGTTCGTTACTCGTTTACTATCGGTATCTAAATTAGAGCAATAGGTGTAAATAGAAAAACAAAATAAATCGACTAATATTATGCGGTTTTTTTTCACAGTACTCTGACTGAGGTGGCTAGAGCCATCTTTTGGAAGACAAATTTTTTTAATGAATATAGAAGCAATTCTTTTTTTAACTTTATTTTCTCGAATTTCCAAATTAATCGATATCTTCTTTACAAACTAGCATAGTGAGTGGAGGGCTAATTTACGATTACCCCTCCACCCACTAGTGGAAAACTCCAGTTTGTGGGCGGTTCTGAACTCAAAAAGACATTGTACTACATAAACTACAATACACTACTTTTTTTAACCAGAAAAGCAGCGTTCCCCTCTCAGCAAACGCACCGTTCCCTTCCCAGAAAACGCAGCGTCCCCTTCCCAGAAAACGCAGCGTTTTCTCAACACATTCTGCATTCCCAACAAAATTCCTCGCCTCACCACCCTGAGGCGTTTATATAATATCTAGCAGATAAGTTCCCTCTATATACTCGTATTGACAGCGTTAATATTTATGACGCTATTGTTATCAAGGATGTAGAGTATAACTTAGATCAACAATGAAACAGGTTCATTAAGGAGTTTCTGTTATATATAAAAATATTATATAATTTAAATATAATAATTTCATATAATTACTAGCTTTCGCTCGCAGCTTCACCCGCGTGAATTTCGAAACTTCCATCCCTAATTTTATCCCTTTAGGATTTAATTTCCAAGAATCCTTTCTTAGGTCATTTAATCAATCAGTGACCTTTGAGTTATTTATATATATATATATTTAGATTCACCAGTTTTTTTAATTAAGTTCTCGTCAAACTAACTTATCTTAAATTATTATTAAATAGAATTTAACCATAATTGTGTTCTGTTATTATTACTGACGATTGTGTTGTTTACTCTGTGGAAGGTCTTTTTTTTTATTGCGACAATCCCACCACACTATTCCCAACCACTGCAACTCCTGAAAGCCAGAATCAACAGTGGAGTCCGCCAGAAAAGCGCCGAGCAATGAAGCTCGACGAGTCCCGGAGAAACGATTCAACTGTCTTGGATCCCGCAACGAAATTAATCAGAAAAGAACAGCGGAGGAGTAAGAAAAATATATTTTTTCCACTTCCCTCCATAACAAGCAGGAGACAGAACAGAACTAGGCCGATAGGCACAAAGGGGCGATTACAACTGGGAGAAGCCCAGATTGCCTAGCACCACGGAATATGATCTGTTAAAAATTAATGGGTCCTAAAATGTGAGCTGTTACGATTGATTCTAATAGTAGGTATAGCAAAAACGATTGAACGCACGGAAATTGGTTCTGGTTTCCACAAGGTCCGTATAATAAACAACACCGGATGTAACCTGTAAACTATCCAACATAAACATTGCGCTCATTCTGCCAAAAAATACACTCCCATAGAATATGATGTGCAGATTGGTCGAATTCACAGTTCGATGTGGAACATTGGCACAATGGTGAAGCAACAAGGTCTGACTGAACAACGTTCAACTCATCCAATTTTGAAATAAAGTTAAAAAAAATGCCATTTATTTCGTACAAAAACTATCTGATCTGTATCCCGATCCGAAACACACAGTAACATCCCTTTAAAAATCGATAAAGTTTATTAAAAACCATATTAAATTTAACTCTAATTTGAATCACTAGCAAATTATTTAGCACATAGCACACTGAAATATCACAGTATATAGGTACTATACCCCAACAAATATCGCTAGGTCATCGCCTTCAAGGTCAATTAAGCACCCCAATTCCTTCAGAAAGTTCTCGAACGATTCCTACTCAATTATATCTTCAAAGAAGTTGTTTGTAAAACTAAACTATTCTGTGCCCTCAGAAAATTGGGTTTTAATGAGAAATATCTTAAATTAGTGACCTTATTACATTTTTCGTATCACTGGGCGTTCCCACGATTTTATTATATATAATATGCTCTAATGTCACCGTCATACGACTTCAGCTGGTTATTTTCCTCAACAACAGCACACCATTCCGCTTGATTTTTGTACGATCTACGAAACCCAAAACCTGTCAAAAACTTGCATAAACTGAGCTACAAGCTTTTGTAATTAAGTGGCATTGGCATAATATTATAAATATATACTTCTGGTTGTCCCCCCATCTATGTTTATTACTAGGCCACTGTAGGACGTAGCGCATTATTAGATAGCCTGTACCTTCTTCTTTAAATGGGATATACAACACAAAAAGAATTATTCAAGTCTGACTAACAAATAACATTTTTGCTTTATAATCTCGGTATAAATAGAACAGTATAGATTAAAATCAATGCATAGTATCATTCATTCTAATTATTATGTAGGTACAGGCACTTATTTTCATAATAAATCTAGAACCTAATGTTCCAGCTATAAAGTTGAAAATCCATTACAGATATTTGACAAATTTTAGTAGCTTAAAGTGGTGTAACAGTTAATATACAAAAATTTGGTCTAAGTTTCCTTACAGTGAGAATATGTAAAAAAAATTATTATTATTATATTTTTATCATTTCAAAAATCAAAAACTTTACCTGCCCACCACTCACCTAAATTATATCAACACAGAAAGAAATATACAAAGATGAGATATAGAATAGGTCATCAATACTAACACGTAAATAGGTCAAGCGAGGGTCGACAATAGTGTCATTTCCACCCCATATTTACAATCCCTAGTTTGACTACCAAAATAGATGGCACTAAGAATTAAATCTCTAAGATTATTTTTTTTTTTTGGTGAGTGGGAAATCATCCAATGACTGCTCCCGTCCTGGGTGCGGCGGGAGGGCGTGTCAGACTCTTACTGACTAAAACCCACTCATGTTCCTTCGATTGCCTTTTATGTTCCAGGGTCACGGTAACTGTTATACACATTCCGCAACCCCGGCAGGCGTTGGCCCTTTTGGGCCCCTTCCTGTGCTGACTCCTTCTCTTTGAGGCGCGCGTGGAACACTAACGCGCCGTCGACGCGGTCCTGGTCCTAGCCGGGCGGCGAGCTACCCTTCGCTCGCCATCCGCAGAACCGCGCCTACGGTGGCCGGTAGTCGTCTTGCGACTCTCGACGTCTTCGCCTGGATCTCTAAGATGATTGGACTGCTTAAAAAATGTCTAAAAAGAAATCTTTACTAGCTGTGCCCCGCGGTTGAACATGCGTTTAATTGCCTTAAGTTGACGTGTGATGTTATGTCCCATCAATACTGCTAATATGGAGAAATTTGTCCTATTTGCCTCTTACTTAAAATCTCTAGAACTAATCGGATTGTAAAAACTATTTTTGTATGATAGCCTGATTCTCAAGAACTTTTTTCTTGATCACGCTACGATATACTCAACCGAAGATGCGTTTGAAACCATTTGGGATCGCTGGTGCTAAGTATATCTAAATTAATATACAGTATACCTGAATAAACACAATAGAAAATTGATTGACTTAACGAAATTTGAATTTGAAGAAAATACAAAAGTAAACTCATTAGCTACGACTCAAAAAAGCACTGCAAAAAAAATACCTTACCTAACGCGGGCAAAACAAAACAGCTTAAACATTTAAATAAAAAAAACTGACTCAAAAATGCCAAAGTTACGGTAAATAGGTACCTAAACAAAAAAACTAATCGCCAAGACGTTCCCCAGTCCATTCCACCCCCCGGCCTCCTTACTTCACCCCCTTCCACCCCATAGCCCCGCGAACGCCCCATTTATCCACATTAATATAACTTGACTCGTGATAAATTGCTGCAGAACCCGGCCTACGTTTTCTTAGACGAATTTTGTGGGAAGCTACAGCGTGTTGTGTTTTCGAGAAGATTGTGGGTTATTTTGGGTAAAATGGGTAATTAGTTTTGCCTTACTTATTGTAAGAACAAGAACTGTCGTTAGACGAGGCCAATAACCTGGTAAAATTATAGAAACATTTTTCTTTTATATATTTAGACTTCATTACTATTAGATATTTATTATTTTATCTTTCGCCCGCATTAATGGATGTCGATAGTTCCATACTTATTTTACACCTTAGGGATTTGAGTTTCCAGAAATCTTTTCTTAATGCCTCCTCGCAAAGAATACAACCCTTCAAGTTTCATGTCTCTCGGACCAGCGTTTTGGGCTGTGCGTAGATATATCCATATATCCAGATTTGGCCCTGCCAGAATACCAGCGCTGCAACTCTCTGACTCAGCTCCATGCTGAGGTAGGAGCCTTTTCTGGCCTCGCACAGGCTTTATACTGTACGCTTTGTTCGTCTATTGTTATTGTATTTAATTGTGTGTCTGTGTGTGTCCAGAATAAATGACATGTGTTTTCTTTTCTTTCACATTGAGTCAGTCAATCAGTCGACTCACCTGATGTTAGTGATCGCCTCCACCTAAGAAACATACTAGTGTGACCTTTCTGACTAACCGACAGACTCTTTGATAATATATTCATGAATTACTGTTAAGTAAATGAATTGAATTTATAAAAAAATCTATTCAATATCTGAAGACGGCAATGTCTTAAAGACATAGATGATATTCTAACTCATGACTGCCTTTATTTACACCGGTAAATCCTCAAATGACTGCTCCCGTCCTGGGTGCGGCGGGAGGGCGTGTCAGACTTTTACTGACTAAAACCCACTCATGTTCCTTCGATTGCCCTTTACATTCCGGGGTCACGGTAACTATTATAAACATTCCGCAACACCGGTAAAGCCATACCATTAATTATGGTCAAAACGTGTGTTTTACAAAGACCTTTAATTATTTTACCTATACAACAAAATTCTACTCTGTTCCACGGACATACGACATATTTAATTAAAAAATCCGAGCGCAGATTAAACATAGTTTTAAAACTAACTTTGTCGACTAGAGGAACTAATTTGAACATTCACTCTTTTTATTCAACTTCTGATGTCATTAATACTGTAATGAGAATTTTAAAATGAATTTTACTGTGGACTTCCTGCTACGTATTTAATTAATGTTGACTAAGATTAAACTAAAATATATAAACAGGGTTAGTATAGGTACTAAAAAGATAAAAAACGTAACTAATCAAGTGTAAGCCAATTGTAACTACATTCTGATATTTTTTTCTTTCTTTCTTTAAATTTATTTTAACGACCGCAAGATCGATCAATGCCTCACTAATTTTAGCGAAGTGTGTGTTTTTTTTACTGTTGATTAATGCAATTCAGACACAATGCACATCGTTATTAAAAAATTGATGTATATCATGTAAGTACTATCTAAACCAAATTAAATGTATTTTATTATGTAAGTGCTAAGAAATTATTACTTATCTCTGCCGAAGTTACTTACCGAAAACAGGCATGATATATTATATAATCCCCAGGCTCTCTAAAGTTACACCACTACCCAAAAAAAGAATATTCTTCAACACTACACTTCAAAACATTTTTCCCCAAAATCTTCACACTATACCGTCCTTTCTCGAACACCCTATACCCAATTTTCTCAGACATGTAATTAACGACGAAGGAGGCCTTTTCACTAGCAAAAAACGTTTTCTACGTACTCCACGCCACGTCTACGCCACGCACACATCCATTGTAACACAAAGGTTTGGATTAAGAAAGGAAAATGTCGAACTAAATGGATTTCGGCACGTCACGGTACGGGTCCGTCTTTATAGTCGTAGGTATGTGTGAAAAAGGGTATATGTTACCCGTTTTACTGTGTGAGTGGGTAAAATTGTTTTTGTAGTTGTTTTTTTTGTATTTTTTTTAATAGAGTAAGATTTTTGTTATGTTATTGATTAAAATCGCCTTGTGCAAGCGTGGCGATCTATGCTCGTGCCTTCTTTGTATGAGAAGAGGTCTTTGCCCTGCAGTTGGACAGTAATAGGCTGGTATTATTATTTTATGGAATAACTAGCTTTTGCCCGCGGCTTCGCTCGCGTTAGAAAGAGACAAAAAGTAGCCCATGTCACTTTCCATCCCTTCAACTATCTCCGCTTAAAAAATACTTCAATTCGTCGCCACGTTTTGCCGTGAGAGACGGACAAACAGGCATACTTTCCCATTTATAATATTAGAATAATGATGTGGTGGCTAGTAGTTAAAGCGCCCGCCTCTTTTGTAAGAAATTGCGAGTTCAAATCCGAACAAGTACTAAAACTAAATGTGACTTTTAAAATTTTATCATCATCATTTCTGTAGACTTTTCCAACTATGTTAGGTTCCGACTAGACTTAGTTGTTTTTCTTAGTTTTTGTAAATATATACTTACCGATAAATAATATGGTTTGTTGTACCTGAACCATGTAACTAATGGTCTATATCTTCTAAGTCCTTATGTATTACTAAATCTTTGTGTACCTTAATAAACAAATTATGATATTGTCATTATAATACAATTTTGTTATTACTTTTTGTGTGTGTGTTTGATTCGTTTTTTGTTTATTTGTATTAGTCTTATGTAATTTAATTGTTTTTATTTATTTTTTATTTGACCATAAAACTAAAGAGTTGTATTTTTTTTTGGTTATTATTACTTTAAGTGCGTTAATCTCTGAAACCACAAGTTAGCATATAAATATTATTGTCTATATAATAACCAGATACACTTGTAATAATACAGTCTAATAACATTACGCTACGACCTCTGGGACCCATGGCTCCTGTGGGAATAAAGGAGTAACTAAAGACGTAACAGAACTGAAATAAAACTTGACATGAAACTAAGGTCAAGGACCGTGTACGTATCACATTCGTACTTTTGTACCTCAAAAGAAACCAGTGAAAATTAACAATTTAAAAACCCACCGGAAGTTATAAAGATTGGCAAAAGAGCTAACAATTTCAGCTAACAAAAGATTTGATAACTTTGAATCGGCTGAAACTTGCCCGTGATGAAACATGTTTACGACGATTGCTAAATAACCTACTATCAAATAAAACACATTGCATCCAAATCGGTTCCCCCGTTTAAGAGCTACAGTGCCACAGACTGACAGACACACACATAGCTGTCAAAATTATAACACCCCTCTTTTTGCGTCAAGGGTTGAAAAAAAGAATATATTTTGCCTTCTCTATCTGGCCAGGTTTAGACCTTATTTCACAGGAATGTGTAATGATTTCACGTGTCTCCGCAGCAAAACCACCTTGACTACATTATGTACAAATTACAGGATAAAATGTAGATAATGTCTTTATTTTTGTAGCTTAATATCAAAATTTTATATTGTTAGTTCCTTGGAAAATATCAACACAAAGTGGTCATGCTACAAAGAATACTCTCCAGCAGGACCACTTTAAAATAACGGTTATTTCACGCTGATTATGCACAGGTCATAATATAAACAAATGTAAATTTATTGGACATCTAGATAATATCATCTACAATTTGAGATAAATACTTACTGATTTTTAGTAGCATGTAGATGTTTTACCAGAAAGCGCACTGCCACGAATTTTAAATTTTTTCTTTTAATTTTTATTTGTGCGCCCCGTGTCGGTACTTCTTCTCTTTTTGTGTTTTTTCCTGTGCCAACCAGAACAATGATTAACAGATGACATCTACTGTTTCGAGGCAGAGACACGTTGCCGGCTAGCGCCGAAAACCAGCGACGTGGAGTCGTGCCTGTGTATGGGTCACGGCATTATGCTGAGCGCTAGCCGTTTCGCGCGGTATTGACGCTAATTAACTGTCTTAGTTTTAACGCTTCTAGTGAATTACTTTTATTTTGTAGCTCGCTATGTGCGAATAAACTGATTTTCTTTCTTTCTTTCTATTTGGCCGAAAAATTTAAGCTCGAAAAACTGGCTCTTTGCGACGTGTCTGTATTGAGTACACGTTGCAAAGAGCCAGTTTTTACCAGTCACTTGTCAACTACGTCAACAACCCAGTACATAACCCTCCCCGCCATAAAATACGAAACGTTCCAAGATCAGCAAATAAAATTAACGAACAACAAAGACGCCATCAGGGGGTTATCTTCAAACTCTTATAAGTGCGAATAATAATTAGAAGTGGGGGGGAGGGGGTTCGTTAGAGCCCTAATGCCGGCAGACATTAATCATTCCTTTCATAAAGAGTGGGGACCGAAGATAAATAAGTGTAGTATGTGTTTTCTTAGGGTACGCTGAGGAGCTTGGAGAATAATGTGGATGAGACTTTTTTGTATAGTATACTAGCTTCTGCCCGCGGCTTCGCTCGCGTTGGAAAGAGACAAAATGTAGCCTATGTTACTCTCCATCCCTTCAACTATCTCCACTTAAAAAATCACGTCAAATCGTCGCTCCGTTTTGCCGTGAAAGAAAGACAAACAGACAGACAGACAGACAGACACACTTTCCCATTTATAATATTACTAGCTTCTGCCCGCGGCTTCGCTCGCGTTAGAAAGAGACAAAAAGTAGCCTATGTTTCTCTCCATCCCTTCAACTATCTCCACATGAAAAATCACGTCAATCCGTCGCTCCGTTTTGCCGTGAAAGACAAACAGACAGACAGACACACTTTCCCATTTATAATATTACTAGCTTCTGCCCGCGGCTTCGCTCGCGTTAGAAAGAGACAAAAAGTAGCCTATGTTACTCTCCATCCCTTCAACTATCTCCACATGAAAAATCACGTCAATCCGTCGCTCAGTTTTGCCGTGAAAGAAAGACAAACAGACAGACAGACACACTTTCCCATTTATAATATTAGTATGGTTTTTTTTTATAGTAAGTAATTTTACATTATAACTGTGTTGCTGCGCCCTAACAGGGTATCATGTATGTACTTTTACCTTTTATAACATCCTATGTAACTACTCATGATCGCAATAAATAGGTATTTGAAGTTTGTTTTTGTGCTAATCCATCCGTCCATACTAATATTATAAATTCAAAAGTAACTCTGTCTGTCTGACTCGTCTTCACGCCTAAACCACTGAACCGATTTGAATGAAATTTGGTACAGATATAGTCTGGGACCGGAGAAAGGACATAGGACAGTTTTCATCCCGGAAATCCCCCGGGAACGGGAACTATTATTTCACGCGGACGAAGTCGTGGGCAAAAGCTTCTTTGTTATAAAATCGTTGGCTAATAAGTAGTTATATATGAATGCAATTTATTATTGACGTTCCTTTTTAAAATGTGTAGAAATAAAACTAAAAGTATTGGTAAATTAGCTTTTCTATCGCATTAGCTAAAGATAGATATATGTAAGATAAATAAATAAATGAATAAATAGGTAAATAAATGTCCGTCAGTTTTGCTAGCGTTTAGTCTTTAGTTAGTGTTCCGATCTTGTGGGTCAAAGCGTGACGTTATGTATCTTTTTAATTCTGTGATGGTGACAACTTAATATCAAGTGGATTGGCAGTTTGCTATCCATCCAATGAAGTTCTAATAAAATTTTAAACGTGAAAGTATAGGGCATTTTTAAATCTTTCACCCTAAAACTTTACAGTAGTCACGAAGGTTTTTCATTTATATATTACTAGCTTCTGCCCGCGGCTTTGCTCGCGTTAGAAAGAGACAAAAAGTAGCTTATGTTGCACTCCATCCCTTCAACTATCTCCACTTAAAAAATCACGTCAATTCGTCGCTCCGTTTTGCCGTGAAAGAAAGACAAACATACAGACAGACAGACAGACAGACACACTTTTCCATTTATAATATTAGTATGTATGCCAGCAAAACCGTAGACGGAAATTTTTAATCTCTCGGAAGATTTAATTTGACTTACTTGTTTACTGATAAATCTATATTATAATGACCTTAGAGCAAGCCGGGTTTTCCTGAATCAAGTAGTGAAAAAGTATTTGAATAATTTTTCATACATTATTGACATGTAGCATGTGATTATTTACAGATTACTTTAAACTTTAACTATATCCATTTAACTACAGAAACTTTTAGATTGTCAAGACAAAAGCCTGTTAAAAAGGTGAAAATATTTTCTCTTTCAAAACAGTATGCTCCCATGGAGAAGAACGAGCAAGGAACTCCAAAAACTCTTTTTTTAGGTTGTCTATTGTTTGCCCGAAGATTATATGCCATAATCATCATTTTCCCGAATTTCATTTACCCGAATTTCATTTGCCCGAATGTTTCATTTGCCCTAAAAGACACATGACATACTTTTAATTGCCCGAATTTTAGATACCATAATATACGAATGCCATAAGTATTGTTTGCCCTATTTTTATGTGCCATAATAATTATTAGACATAATATTTAAATGTCATAATATTTAAATGGCATAACAAGTATCAGACAAATATTTAAGCCCCGTAATGGTTTTTTTTTCTGTGCATGGTTGATGGTGGGCTAGGTCGACGGAGCCCCGCTTCGCGGGGCTCCTACTTCTGTGTGGTTTATAAAAAAATAACCACGAAGGGGATGGCGGGGTCTATTCGCTCGCTTCGCTCGCTCACACGACCCCGCCATCCCCTTCTAACCTAACCTGTCCGAGTCGGGGTGCCCTAAAGTCCCAATTGCATCCAATTTCTCTTGATATAAACAACCGTTATACACCCAATGTCGATGGCAAATTATGTTATGGCATATCATAATTATGGCATGTGATAATTAGGACATGTGATAATTATGGCTTACAATGATTATGGCAAATGATGTTATGGCAAGTGACTTTATGGGAAACAATGATTCTGGCACGTGACTAATATGGCAAATGAGAGTAGGGCAAATGAGTATTATGTCATATGATATTATGGCTGTTGACTATTATGGCAAATGAAATTAGGGCAAATAAAATTCGGGTAAACGGCGGTATACCCTTTTTTTAACTCTAGAATATGACAATTCTTTAATTACATTATTCAAGTAAAATGAATGTAGAGTACATAACATCTAAATAATTAAACAAAAATACTTGAGTCTTATCCCCTCTAAGCTACCCACGTTTCCTCAACGTAGCAAGGCGGTACTGCCACATAATTATTCATCTTAAATTGCACACGTGTCTATGTGTGCGTACATATAGCACGTGTATACGTGTACCGACCTTTGTCCGTGTGCGTGCCAAATTACTCCCTCTTTGTAAGAAAGCACTCTCAGAGGCGAAATTTATAAATTTATTAAAGTCGACTTGAGAGATTTAATTATAAGGAAATAGGTAAGTTTTGTACTGGAGAGGAAATTAAGTTTTTGTGTTTTAGCGATGGAGGGTCGGGATGTGGAAATAATTGGTTTATTGCAGACAGGTTTTGACTCTAAGTTTAGCATAAAAAGAAAATAAATAGTGATGAACTATCTTCATCTTCATCATGGGCCTCCCTCTGGGAGGTTTGGTTTCCGCACTTAGTCCTCTTATATAGGACCATTGTACGTGACAGTGATGAACTATTCGACATAAATTAAATCCACTTATATTATTTAACCTTTCGACGACCAAGCGACAGCCGGCTATCGCGTTGTTTTGTTTTTCTATTAGGTCTCAAATCACGTATGTTCGAAGGATTAAACAGAAGATCAATTCTACGAACTAAATGACGTTTAAATTCACTTATCAACAGCGTTGCGTATTATTTGACTTTGATTTTGGTTGAAAAAATTACCATCTTACAAAAACTAAGTGCATAACACTACATAAATTGCAGCGGCAGTGGGCAAGTCACACAGCTTGAAGAACCGATGGCCAGTGAATAAAAAAAGCTTTTAGAGTGGTGGCCATGCATTGAGGAACGCGAAGGACAATCTTCCGCCAGAAAGACGGATGATTGTAGGAAGCCGATGGTTGCAGGCGGCAAAAAGATGCACCAGATAAATATCTCTGGACAATTAACACACGGCTATCAGCATTGATCATCACGATTTATTATGACTTCTATCATTACAAGCTCAGATATCCCCATTATGCCAAGATATGTCCAAGATAAAGTTTACGATGCCGCATGCTCTCGAGAAATTTGGTGTGGCCTAGCCAGCTCCAGCTGTGGATGTCTATAGATAGAAATGGACATTAGAGGCATAGGAACACAGTATATACAGTTCCTCATTCTCCAATGAACAAGAAGGATCCTCCGACAAGAAAGGCTTTATAGTAGGCTACTGCCCTTTGACTCTCCTAGGATTTCTGTTTAATATGCTAATGTCACGCCAAATTATGATTGCGCGATGTAGTATGTCAGTTACAAGAAAAGGAATATGTCTATACAATCTTACAGATAAATATTCAGTCATATTACAATCCAGCTAGCGTGTTTAGTAAAATGACTAGGCGTTTTGTAAAAAGACATTTCACAATCCGCCCACGGCAAAGACATGGTACTTATAATAATTTCGCCTGAATTCTCTTACAAATATGGCAATATTCTCTTCACTAATTACGTAACGATATAATATTTATTGTGTTAGCGTAATCCTTGGTAGGAGATTATGTTTATTCTCTAAGGAGCGCACAACTGGCGCGGTTACCTTACGGAGCAGGGTCTTAAGCTTTAAAAATGTAGAACATTTTTGTTACACGTATAAAGTTTTATTTTAATTATGGTTTGTTGTTTAGTTTTAAGCCCCACTTTAACATTTTTACCGTCGAATCCAAAACATACAAAAAATATTACTTATATATTTTCGTTTGATGCTAAAGAATAACGGTAAGGTTGGCGCAGTGGCCGCTATACTAGTCACTAGTTAGATTCCTGCACGGGTCAAATATTTGTTTGGTCTGTAAATATTTGTTTTTAGTCTAGTAGTTTGAGTATTAATTTGTGTGTTTGTGAAAGCGCACACGAAACAAGAGAATCTCTAGTTCCCTTTTAAAAAGAGACCATTGATTAAAAAAAAAATACTTATATCTTGATCTAACTCACACACGGCCAACTGTTCTCATACTAGGCAGAGCTTGTTCTATGGTAACTAGGCAACTAATATAGCTACATACATATGTATTTCATAAATACGTAAGTACTTACAGTTATACACACAGACCCAGAACAAACAATCATGTATATCGCACAAAAAATTGTCCTGGGTGGGAATTGAACCTTTGACCTCCTTCGAATCTCGTTTTAGCAACTCACTAACCAGGTTCATTACTAGGACATAATACCTTAAAATTAATGCCTTACATATTCAGTTAAATGAAACTTTAGATATCAGTGATCTAGGTTTCTAGACCGTTGACACCTAACTTCAAGTAACGGTTATATACCGAAATGGGGCACTTTTGCTTTGGTACTCAAATAGGGTCAAGCAGAAAGTTATTTCTTTATTTAAGCCAAATCTAGTAAAGGTTACTTATTAACAAATATTTATTGTCGTACTAAGTAAATAATAATGATAAAATAAAAATGCCTTTTTTATAAAATGATAAAAATGAAATATCTTTATTGTAGTAGTAGGCATATTTATGTTAGTTACAGGTCTTAACAATAAATTAAAGTTCAAATATGACCTGCGTTATAAAAAAAAAACTGATATTTGTTTTGTAAATTATTATAATATGCATAACATTTATACACATAAATATTGTGTTTCACTTATATTGGCGAAAAATTGGGTAGGGTGTGGCTAAACAACTTTCTAAAAAACATCCGAAACAAAGTCAAAGGTCTTATAAAGTCATATACAGACTCTTACAAGGACAAATCGTGCAAGGGCCAATGTAGGTTAATGACTGTGGTGCTTTATTGATGAGAAAAGCAGACAAATTTGAGTGGACCTGTCCAGACAATGCAAGCATTTGTTAGCAGAGGTTTAGCTTGACTAAAACGGTAAAATATTTCATAAGACATTGAGAAAAAAAAGCCTATTTGATACATAGATAGGTTAAATAAATAAATATATTTAACTCTAAATTTATGTGATTATAATTATATTAAAATTTACTGAGACGTACATAAGTAATTTGTAACTATAAATGTCCACCTTTGCCTATAGACAACAATGGATTATGTGTTGTGGTAAATTTAAGTTACATAATATTTATTATTTTTGAATCCTAAAACAAGGCGTCTTCTCCAATTTTATTTTTCTATGCTGTACCGGATCCATAATGATCTAAATTATAATGTTACCAACTTACCACGCAAGAATACATATTGGAAAGCTATAAATATAAGATGTAGAGTAGTGAGTATTGAAAAGCAAGCAAACCCGCAAGCAAAAGCCAAAAAACACGTACGGAACGCCGTACCTAAGTAAACCAACGTAAAATTTAATATAGCCGAAAGCGTCTCAAGTAAATACAATAGGTACAAGGGGACTAAATTCCTACTTCACCTGTTTCACAAAGAAAATACCAAAACGTCTTCTACTTATGTACCCGTGTTTGTAGGAGAGATTTAATTAAAATGTAGGGGGCGACCCCATTCCACCCCGGGGTGGGAGAATGAAGAAATATCGCCGGGGGCGGCAAAGTTTTTGGGGTAACACAAACATAGTATTAACATATTATTTAAATATCCGATGTAGTGATGTCTTGTTGGTGCCGAGGAAGATTGGTGCGGAAGATAGTTTGGTGTTCAGATAAAAGTACGTCGGGTGGTTTGTTTTTTAAATTGGTGTGGTTTTTGCGTTAATTCGTAAACTTAATGTTATCTTATCTGCATTTGATATAATAATAATATTTATAAGTAGCTGTTCCTTACGACCCGCGTTACGTTAGGTTTTTGGTTACTGCTTCGCTCCCGTGGGACCTAGCGTGATATTACATAGCCTATGTTAGTCGTTGACAATACAGCTTTCGAATGGTGAAATTTTTTTTTAAATCGGTCCAGTAGTTTTTGAGCCTATTCATTTCAATCAAACCAACATACAAACGAAAGTTTTTCTCTTTATAATATTAGTGTAGATGTAGATAATAACAGCCTATTACCGTCGCTCTGCAATGCAAAGGCCTCTTCTCATACAGAGAAGACACGTTAATCACCATGCTTTCTCAAGGTGGATTAACGATTTCAGACTTACATTAAGTCCAGGTTTCCTCACGATGTTTTCCTTCACTGATGTCTGTGATGTCTAAGCTTAAAAAAATACATATTATATGAATTAAAATGTCACATTGGTACCTGCTTGGATTTGAACCCAGCCCAGGCGGGCGGGCGCCTTTACCACCAGGCCATAACGTTATAAAATGTATACCTGATAAAATGTATAGGTGCCTATACATTTTATCTGGTAAATAATAATAATTATTATTATTATTATTTACCTGATAAAATGTATAGGTGCCACTAGGTGTCGCCACCAAGTGAGAAAGAACCATCATGTTGGAGGCGCTAACTAAGTTGCGTGATCTGGTGTCCTATTAAGATATGGTCTTATAAGGTCAGATTATTCTATTAAGATGAAATCTGTTACAATTTACAATAAAGCTGTTTTTGCTAGCTTAAATGCAATTATTTATTTGAATGTAATGGTCCGATTTATAAAGTATTAAAACATTACGGTAAGAGAGCAAGGAACGAAGAATCAGTAAAAGTAGAGTTTTTGTTTCAAGTCTGAGTTTTATTTTAATTTCTATTTCAGTTAATACAGAGAGTATTCAGTTGAAATTTAATTCAGTTTTAATTTAGTTAGGTCTTTTAACGAAGTAAATTTTTTATTTAAAGAAAAAATATTCTCAAAAAAAAAACATTACATGTCACTTACTTGAGAACAATAAATAGCACTTAACCTTTTGACGACCAACCGACAGCCGGCTGTCGGGCTGCTATTGTCTTTCTATTGTGTCTCAAAACACGTGTGTTCGAACAACATCGATCAATTTTTTTCTGAAATATTTCATAACAGTATGGTTTTGAAAACGGTTACTAAGTTCGTGACTCAACTATCAAAACATAAGAAAACAGCTTTAGAATTTCGTTGTACCATATTTATGCTCGTCCTACTTTCAAAATTCCCTTCTTCGCACGACTGCTTGGATTAACGTATAAATTGTCACACCACTGAGGTGACTTCTATCGCGCAACATTTGAACTACGACTGACATCCTAGATCGCGCAATCAGAGTTTGACGGCGAAGAATTTTTGGCTTTAGGTCGCGTGGATGTTGAACTTCTATTTACAACTAGCTTTTGCCCGCGGCTTTGCTCGCGTTAGAAAGAGACGAAAAGTAGCCTATGTTACTCTCCATCCCTTCAACTATCTCCATTTAAAAAATCACGTCAATTCGTCGCTCCGTTTTGCCGTGAAAGAAAGACAAACATACAGACAGACAGACACACTTTCCCATTTATAATATTAGTATGGATTTTACCCTTTTAGTGAAAGAATGAATGAGTTGCTACATACTTTCCACTAAATACACACCCTCCAGGATTCAATTCAATTGGGATCGAACTCGTGTCATTTATTTATGTAAAAAAATAAGGTATTGTTTTTGTTACATATTTGGAATGAGAATATTGCATAGCCTCCTTTTTGTGTTTCATCTCACCTGCCACGGTGTATATTCTATTATGTCACCATCATACCACATTGTTTTCACATATAGAAACACGAAAATTGATGTAACCAAAATTTTGTAAAACATGTTTTTTTTTAAAAAGAGTGTCCGTGGAGTTTCTTGCTTGTTCTTCTCCATAGAGATCTACGTTTTGGAACAGGCAATTAGCGTCACTTTTCTGACTGACCGACCGACTCTTTGACTATTCATAAGTGCCTATAAATGATCTAAGTGAAATAAATGCCTTGAATTTTGAATTATATCTACCATACTACTTCTGCTGCGGAACGAAACATAGCAACACTGCTAAGTGTTGCTATGTATTGCTGTCTTTATTTTTTCCCTTTAGAATGACAAAGACAGCAAGAAATTTGAGAGCGTCTCAGAATTGAGTGACGTTCGAGTATTCGGCCATTTGTCTTGAAGATAGCAATGAAACTGCGAGTCTCATATGATTCTCTCTCTCTCTCTCCCTCTCTCTCTCTTTCTCTCTCTCTCTCTCCTCTAGGTCGTGTTGTATTGCCATGCCACGTGTACACATATATTTGTGCACTTAAACACCTCCTTTGTGCTTGTCACTTTTTTTTAATTTTTTTATTAATATTAGAAGAATACTAGCTGCCTCCCGCGTTAAAAATGTTAAGGGTGATCACTTAGGGGTATGAAAAATAAATAGTAGCCGATTCTCAGATATACTGAATATGCATATAAAAATTGGTAAAAATCGGTAAAGCCGTTTCGGAGGAGTGTGGTAACTAGCATTGTGACACGAGAATCCATATCTATCTGACTGTCTGTCTGTCTTTCTCTTCTTCACGCCTAAACTACTGAACTTGAAAATTTGGCACAGATATAGTCTGGGACCCGAGAAACGACAAAGGATAGTTTTCATCCCGGAAATCCCCCGGGAACGCCAAAAGCTAGTTTTATATATAAGAAGATTATTATCATTAAAATCAAAACACCATATCACATCATTCTTAAATATCAAACCCGCCATTCCAAAACAGTTATTATGCAGTGGCGTAGCGTGGGGGGGGGGCCGGGGGGGCCATGGCCCCGGGCGGCACATGAAAGGGGGCGGCAATTGAGGAACATGACGGAAATATTAGATTGCATAATTAAAAAAAAATACTTTTACAAATTACCTACCTACTGTTCGCAATATGTTAGGTACCAAATGCACCCGCAAAAGCTTTACCGCAAGTGTGTGAAAAAGAGGTCGATAACCGCGCGGTTATCGCGATTTTTTTCCGCTTTTTGAGGCGCGAGTGGAACAAACACGCCGTTGACATGGGCCTGGTCCTTATCGGGCGGCGAGCTACCCATCGATCGGCGCCCGCAGACCCGCGCCTACGGTGGCCGGTAGTCGTATTGCCACTCTCGACGCCTACGCCTGGGTTTTTGTCCGGGGTGTGAGTACAGGCGCTGCCTCACGCGTGCAGCCGCCTACTTCACCAGCATGACTGCTTCGCAGAAGGCGGCGACAGCTTCCCATTCGGTCACTCCCGACGATCGTATCAGCAAGGACACGGCGGTGGCCCGCCCATGCGAGGCATGCCTCCAGGCGACCGTTGCCGGTGACACCCAGGCGTCGCTTCCGCCCGAATCCGACACAGGAACCTCCCGGAATTTCCGTGTCCAGTGAGAACCTGTGTCCGGCGATACGTGAGAGCGCCGTGGCGCCTTGTCAGCCAACTCCTCAAAGAGGCGTGCCCAGCACTGGGTTGCGACAGTCGCATAGTCTCCAAATCCCACAGCGGGATGCTGGCAGGAAGGCTCGCCGCCTCGCAGGAGAGCGTGCGGTATTCCCCGCACCATCCGAATGGTTATAACCCTCTGGGACGCCCTCAGTAGCCGGGCCGGAGCCAAAGTTAGGTTCAAGCCCCGTGGTCATGGACCGCACGATTCTCGCGTACCCACGTTATGTTAGGTTTTTGGTTCTGATCGGCTCCCGTGGCTCATGGTGCAATGTTATGTAGCACAATATTTTTATTTATGTCAAAATATAAATGTGCTTCAAAAAAATTTTTTTTTTAGTGTGTTTGTTTTTTTGTGATGTCGGATAAGTGGACGAAGTTCTTGCAGTTAATTTTTTAACACCTTATATTCATTAAAGCTCCCTGGCAAATCATGTATTATTTTAGAACTAATTTCATTGCCATAAAAATGGTTATAGTGTGTTAACTATAAATCTTAGACATATGCTGTCGCAGACTTTTTTTTAGAACGTTTTAAGAGAAACAATTCTTTAGTACATAATGTTTCCATAACTTAACCATTTACTAAGCGTACGCAACGGAATCTCTCGAAAGGAATATTGTTTTCTCGTTTTTTCTCACACTTTTATTTACTGCTCGTTTCCTATGTGTCTTAGCGTTGTGTTATATAGCCTATAAACTGCCAAGGAGTATGGATTACAATCGTACCAAGTTTGGTTATATTTCCTTCAGTAGTTTTTAACCCATGCGTGCACATACAGACAGACAAATTAACTAATTGCATTTTTGGCATCAGTATCGATTACCAATCATCCTCTAATACTAATTTTGAATAAATATTCAATGTAAGTACAGAATTGACCTCTCTACAATTTTAATTTAAGTAAATATAGATTATTGGACGTAATCCTCTACAACTAGTGCCACCATAAATTTATCTTGTTACAGACTGAAATTCAAAAAAGTGGTTTGAAAATGGTTTTTTAAAACTGTGTATACTTTTTTTAAAGTTATTTTGCAAGTTTAGAGATTGAAAAATTGCTAAAATCGGTCACTTTTAGCAGAGGTTCAATCCGAATATATTTTTTTTCAATGAACAGTTTGCGCAGAAACCTAAGATGTCCTCTGGGTCGACACATGCATATAAGAAATGTGGGTTTCTTGCGGCATTTCTTCTCTTTGATGTATTTTCTACCTGAAGCATGATTTAGCATTAGCAATGCGTGGTAGTATATTTTGACTTGCAATAAGTTGTACGATATACGAAATAGGTCCATTCAATACTTATAATATTTAACCTTTAAGCGACTTAGTTAAGGGGCGGCGGATTTCCGCACGCTACGCCACTGTTATTATGTCTTACGCACTAAAGTATTATTTTTCATGATCTAACTTCAGACATCTCTTCAAGCTATCCAAAGTTAGCACGTAATAGAATGAGGCGTTTCGTGAAGATTGTAGTCTATCTAGGTGGAAAACGAGGAAAATGGAATGGGCTAGGTTATTGCGGCGGTTGAGCGAGAAGCTAGCAACTTAGTTACCTCCAAGCTTTAAGGCACCCTCACACAGACGCATAGGTATCGCTGTAGCGATATAGATTACATTTGTAGAAAAAAATAATAATACATTTTTTTTCCCAATAGCAACGAAACGAAAAAAGAACAGTTACGTGTTTGACCTGTTTGTATGCAAGTATTTCCATTTCTAGCTTTTCTCGTAACACGGCTGAACAGATGTTTAAGCGGAATGGGCTAGGTTATTGCGGCGGTTAAGCGAGAAGCTAGCAACTTAGTTACCTTCAAGCTTTAAGGCACCTCTACACATGAGTAGAGTTATCGCTGTAGCGATATAGATTACGTTTGTAGAAAAACATTTTTTTTCTTAATTGCGAAGAAAAGAAAAAGAACAGTTATGTGTTTGACCTGTATGTATGCAAGTATTTACATTTCTGTCTTGGTTCGTATTGCTAAAGGGCTAAGCAGATCTTTAATATTATAAAAAATACAACATGGCGTAGTTTTACCTCTAAAATTAATACTTATAAAAGATAATTTTTGGTGACAAAATAAGCTACTATAACTGTTGTGATTGTATTATTGTTTCCATTTTATCATTTTCAAACTGTTTTTATAAAATATGTACAAGAATTTAAACTAGTGTAAATTTTGGTAAAATAAGTGTTAAAGAAATATTTATTTATCCCAATAAATAAAAAATTCTTCGACCTGCAATATTATCGCATTGATGATAATAGTACCACCTTTTGATGTGGGGGCCTTAATAATCTATAAGTATAGGTTATTTGGGTAAATGTATTTTGCTTCTTTTTAAGAATTTACTACCCGAAAGGTGGCTGGCATACTATTATTATTAAGTCTTAGTTGTTCGTCCGTTCACTTGTCTATTAGCTAGCTGTATTTTATGCACCGTAAGAGGAAGAGCAAAAGCTTCACAGAGTTTGTATTTACATTTCTGTTATAGCATTACCACATTAAGGACCAAATTAAAGATACAAAATATATTTAAAACTTTTTAAATAGTCTTTTTTAAGACTCTGTTAGAAAGAAAGAAAGAAAACACATTTATTCTGGACACACACAGACACACAATTTAAAACAATAACAATAAACAAACAAAGCTTACAAAATGCAGAAAAGGCACCTACCTCAGCATACAGCTGCGTCAAAGAGACGCAGCGCTGGTATTCTGGCAGGGCCTACAGTGTCGTCACGGGCAGCCACGCAAGGTATATAGAATATAATGAAATAGTATAATAGTAATAATAAATAAATTAACAAAAATATATCTTATTGACTCCACCGGCGAAACTGAGTTCTTGAAGTTCCATTGCAAGTCAATAGATGGTGCTAAAAGTATTAATTAGTATTTGCTTGATCGTAGTACGGAATTCCCCATCTTTATACAAGTATCACTCGTATTTGCCCAGTTTTTGTCTTTGTTCCTTAAACCTTGCAAAACTCAATTCCAGAAAGACTAAGAAGAGTTTTCAAGGTTTTTAAATAGTCTTTTAAGATTCAAAAGTTCCTCCTTCCTCCTCTCCTTTAAAGACAAACTGAAACACTATGAGGATACCATTAACAAGACTTCAAAATATTAACAGACTCAGAAAATAGTACATTGTATTACAAAGGCGCAAAGTAATATTTTTACGTCGAGGGCGTTTTTTGAATCCAGAGCGAAGTGAGGGATCCTAGAGTAGAATCCCGAGCTTTGCGAGGGATTCTTAAATAGAATCCCAAACGTAGCGAACGTAGCTTTTCATCACCCCCTATGAGAAAATAAAAGGTGCTTCATACTTTATTGTAAAATTATTATTGTAGCTGCTATTATTCACATAGCTAATAATAGCAGCTACATTAATAATTTGCTGCAAAACAATCCATAATTTTTTTTACGAGAACTCGTTTGTGTTTGCGCGTTTTATTTCTATTTAAGTTTTTTTTTAATCAGCCGCGGCGTGACTGCGGTATTGGCCGTCGTACAGCCATTCATTATTTGCGTTCGATTCTTTGGCATTGAGCATTAAGACGTTCCAAATTTAAAGAGTTTTTAGGCGCACTTATAACAGGGCGTAAAACATGCAAAGACGCTCCAAATTCAAAAAGTGCGATTAAAAGTTACTTTTAGGAGCTTCATTATTGCCCGCTGAAAGTTTCTTATAGAAAACACCAACTTTGGGCGTACTTAAATGGGAACAAAGTCGTCTTTTTCGAATAGGTGGGATAAAAAATAATTTTATTTATAAACCTCAAAAATACTCAATTACACTCACATTAAAAATAAAAATAGTTTCCATCCACAACCACCTGTTAACACTGTTTTTCCACAAATAAACTCTTTATAAAATAAAAATAAAAACAATCGACACCAGCGCCCTCATGCGGCGAACCGCACAAACAAGCGTTAAATTAACTTGCAGCGGTAAAAAAGCGCTGTAAGCGATTAACAGATTTGTGGGGCGGCAGTAATCGAGCCTCCAGCGAACGAGGAAAAAAAGCGATGAGTCTGTTTGGGAGTGTGGAGAGGGAATTCGGTTAACTGGTGCATTTTTTGTTGTTTTAAGTTTAAGTTTTCTTTTATGTGTGCATAGAAAAACGGTCGTCTACGGTTCTTGAGAGGCCAAAAAGTAAAAAAAAAATACTTACAACGTTTTTATACTTTTCAATAGATACTTAATATCATCAAAAATCATAAAGAAAGCTTGAGAGTAAATAAACCGAATATATTAGAAATGAGAAATTAATGTAATTAATAAGAAAGAGTTTCAAAGTTGTTAATTAAAAACGTACAAGAAAACCTAAAAAAATACCACATTCAAAAACAATCAAATCGTGAATAAAGCTCAGCCAATCTATGGCAACTAAGACACGAAACCTCCTCTTAGTTTCCTAACGACGTTCGACTAAGACCTAAAAAATATTAAAGATCGAGCTCAAATAGAGCATGCGAAAAAGGATGTTTTAATCCAAGTAATTGGGACCCCTATATGAAAAGACATTACTAAATAATTTAACCAGCAATTTTATTTCACCTTTCTCTGCTTTACACCACACTTCTTATTTGCACTGTCTATCTGTAAATAAAAACTAAAAAAACAATGCAGGATTGTTAGAAATTGACCGCTCACCACAAGTCTATTTCAAGCCAAATCACCAGAATGATATCAACAGATCAGCCAAATAAAAAACACATCAAAACACAAATCCATCTCCACACTCCCCAACGCAAAGTCATTGTTCTTACAATAAATCACTGGTGGACAGTGGCGCCACTTAAAAATCCATTTAGCCACTCATCCTACCCCTTTCAGTGAAACAGCCAAACAACCACAGGTTAGGGAATATTTTTTACTTGATACCTGTAATTGGGACTTAATTTTCGTCCAGGGGGCGCTCTTCAGGATAATCTACGGGTTTGGGGGAATTTGGGAGCTAAGCTCTTTGAGGAAGTCAGATTTTTTTGTGAGGGGAAATGTCTGGAGCTGTATCTATAGTAAAATTATAAAGCTGAAAAGTTTGTTTGTTGGGTTGAACTTTTAATCTCAAGAACCATAAATCTGATTTTTAAATACACCTATAGGGACTTTTATAAAAATCGAGGTCCTATGTCAACGCAATAATAACGGACGGTCTATTTTTTTCCTTTACTATTGCTAAAAGATATTACCTGGATTCAGTTTTGTAGCTGGATCGCAAAAAATACAATATGGAGATTTTATTTATTTGTTTCAGGAATCTGGCCTATATAAACATATACAATAAAATAATAATATGAAACTTTAAAATACTATAAATATAATAATAATAATTTTTATTCGACAAAAAAGTGGTACAGTCTGTTACAAGTTAAAATGACACTTAGGAATAGTTTGTGGTTAAAATTATTGTAACAATACATTATTATGTTCTGATGTCCTAGCTAGGTTACTTAGTAACTATATATATATTACATAATAACTAAAACTAGTGCACACGAAGTGTCGGCGTCGTGTTTCGCTCACTGGTGTCATGTAGGCGGCCACGAAACCGGCGGTACACAACCACTACTACTTTCACTATTACTTTTTACTTTACTACTTTATTTTTTACTTACTGGTACTTTCGGGAAGAACTCTTCCTCTTCGTGTTGTGACGCGGCTCCAACCTCTCGACCTTCGGGGTCCAGTTGGTCTTCACGCGCACGTACTCCACGATCTCCTCAACCTTTTATACCTTCTCTGTACGAAGCCTCTAGTGCGCTAGTCCGATGAACACTTGGCCGGTTATTTTTTCATACACCATCACCACTCTTTCAGACTTATATTCATTATAAGCCCGGGCTTTCTCAAGATTTACACTACACTAACATCTACGAATGACACATTCTTGTTCCTAATTTCAAAAAAAACTTTGGTCGACCAATTTCAACCCAACTCCCAATGCTCAAAAGTCGTATTTGCGATCACAAGACCAAAAGGGCAGATTAAGCAACTGTATCGGAACCCAATGGTAATGGTAACTATTTATTTCATAAACATTAATATTATTAAACGATCCGCATTAGTATAAATATCTAACAAAAAAGCCTCATTCCTTACTAGTAATAGCCGTAAAACGGTATACAACAAAAAATATTTGGTATTGTTTTGCACTATGTCTCTCAAAACAAATTTTCTGCTACAAGAACAATAAAAAACTATCGCTTACAAGAGGACGCTAGTGCAAACAAAATTATTCAAACCAATTTTCGTTACTAAAAGCAATAATTACTATTTATTACAAAGATAAGTTACATTTACACCAAGCAAGAAAACTAAGATAATTCCATAACCAAATATAACGAAAAAACTACGAACAAAAAATAGTTAACACAGTTCATCTATTCGACAACAGATGTCGCTGCTAAAGATCATAGTTCACATTAATTCCGCAAGAGCGCGCGCTAGGTCAACAAAAAGAATTATTCAATGAGAATATATCGGAACAAAAACGCTTTGACCCAAATCCAATAAGCCTTGTCAAAAGGCCTCGTGGAAAAAAAATACAAAAGAATGCAAAAACTCCAACCCTAGCTCACTTACAAGCCAATGAAGCGAGTAAATAAGCGAAAAATCCACCCTTTCTGTGGAAAAAAAGATAAATTGGAAAAAGGGAAAAGAGGAAAAAAGTGTAAAAAACCGTCACTCCCGCTGACGTTCAGTCGTGCGCGCTATAATTGCAAAAGGTCGGGAAAAAATACCGCCTGTTTGCGTCTGTGGAGGAAAGGGTTCCGTACTGTTTTTATCGCAAGTGTATTTGATTTTGTACTTCTTATTGGTCAAATTAGGTGAATATAGGTCAAGGTTTGATCTAAATTATAGTAGAATTAAAGCTTGACATTTGAAATATTAAAAGTTATTTTATATATTGTGTCTAAAGCAAGAACTTCAGCATACTAATCCATAACATATTTTTTGCATCAAAAATAAAGATTGACACATACAAATATTAGGTATATTCAATATCTCTAATCCAAAAAAACCTTACAAATTCCATCACTTCTACGGATCTCCAACCGTTAAAAAAACGGGCAGTAGAGTGGGGAAATGAAAACGGTATTCAATTCATACGCGTACCATGTAAATCGGCTCGGCTGTCACTTGATTGAAGGATTAGATTTCATTCAGACACACTTCGCGATGTGCGTGCTTTTTGTAGATACTGAGCCAGCTGGTGGCAATAAAATGTGTTTTGATTTCTCATTGATTCTTTTTTTAAATATTTTGTTTTTATTTTTTTTCAAATTTTGAAGTTCCATTTTTAAATTTCATTTAGACCGTTTTAGAAATTGAATGTAATTCTTTACTTTAGTTTAAACAATTAAAATTGTTTTTTTTGTGTGTCTTGTCTATTAAATATACGACTTTTAATGTTGTGTTTTTTATATATTTATATGTATAAAAAACGTCTTTGTTCTTTTTTTTTATTAAGACTGGTTAAGAGATCGTTTGTAATTATAATTTAAACCCATAGCATGGGAAAAACAATTTAAAGACTGTAATAGTTTATGCATTCATAGTATGACAAGAAATTATTATTATTACGAATCTATTCTGATGTATAATTATGCTGAAGAGTTTTAAATCGCTAATTTCAGAAAGTACTGGCCCGAATCAAATAGTTATTCGACTGCCAAAAGGAGAGTTGGCTATTCGAGCGTATGTATGTATCTCTACAGTCTAAACCGTTTAACGGATTTTGACATAAGGAGTATCGTTCAATTCGTCTCAATTTTGGGAGTGACATAGGGTATTATTATTATGAAAAAAAGAGAGAGAAGAAACAAAAAAATCAAAAACCCAACTGCATTTTTAAAGTTGGTGGCAATTACATGAATCAGGAAGAAAGCTACCGACTTCTTAAATTGCAGTTGGGTTTTTGATTAATATTTTTTAATAATAATAAATAAATATCCTGGGATATCTTACACACGGCCGTCTGATCCCAAGCTAAGCAGAGCTTGTGTTATGGTAATCAGACAAGTGATATACACACTTATATAATTTTTAAATACATACATATTATAGATACATAACACCCAGACACAGAACAAACAATTATGCTCATCACACAAAGTTTGTCCTGGATGGGAATCGAACCCACGACCTCTGGCTTAGCAGTCAGGGTCACTGAACACTAGACCAACACAGGCTCGTAATTTTTTTTGTGTGGGGTAGCCTATATAGGCAGGATAGGCTTTAAACATGATGCTATGACCTTCGTAGGTTGCCATCAAAGATGCTGATGAAACCGCGGGGGACAGCTAATATTTATTTGTATTTATTCATATTGTCTCCTCGGTTTATCAAAGCAACAATATATCAGCGAAAATAAGTTTTGCAATTGTACCAGGTTTTCCAGAGTTAAATCTAATTCATTATTAGGTTATTTTTTAACAAACTTTTATAATATATCTTGCCCTTATTATAGTTTTTTATAGTGTGCCTTCACTAAATATAATATTATATTTTTTATAAAAACATTTCTTTTATGTGGTTGATTCATCTATTCGTCACTAGGTGGCGAAATATTACAAAGTAAGTGCTTTATAATACCAATTTCTTATTTAATAAAGATATTTACTTAATAAGACACAATTCAAACTAACATTAATATAGGCTATTTACCATTACAATATTATTTTGTTATATTCTAATTGGAATTCAAAACTACTGCTACTCGATAACAGATGGCGTTAGTATCTCGTATGAACAACCAGTTTCCATCCTTTCGTTGCGAAATATTAAATAAAACCAAATTGTAATTTTCTTTTAAATGGTGGAGGGTAATGGTGGGTTCAAAATATGTTTTATACCTTTTTGTGTTAGATTTTAATCATAACGTAGTAATGTAGCGATTGGTTGCTGTGCTGCGTGTCGCAGGTTTGATTCCCGCGCAAGGTAAATATTTATATAGCCTACAGGTATTTCTTAAGATTCTGGCTGTAAGTGTATAATATGATTATGTTTATAAATACACTCACGATACTAGACATTCCTAAAGTGTAAGAAAAATTTTTTTTTTTAAATCGGACCAGTACTTTCAGAGGTAACCTCCTACAAATAAGAAAACAAAAAACAAACTTTATAAAAATATGTTAATGAAGATGTTTAAATATTTCTTAAAAATTAAAAAAATAAATATCCTGGGCTAACTCACACACGGCCATCTGATCCCAAACTAAGTATAACTTGTACTATGGTAACCAGACAACTGATAAACCATACTTATATTATTTATAAATACATATATAATTATAGATAAATTACACTCAGACACAGAACAAACAATCATGCTCATCACACAAAGTTTGTCCTGGGTGGGAATCGAACCCACGACTTCTGGCTTAGCAGTCAGGGTCACTGACCACTAGGCCAACAGGGCCGTCAGATGATATTGTTAGTCCAAAGACTACACATTATCACGCTAGTTGCAGTGCGGGGTAAGCAGCGTTGTTGCTAGCTGCCCATCGTAACTCTCCCCTCGTCTTTAGGTCCTGCTCCGCTACCGTGGGTCGTAGCGAGATGTCATGACTCTACTCTTGCTCTATTAAACATTATAATATCAGCGTTGGGTTCCAATGGTGAGAATTTTCCAATTAGAATCAAATAGAAAATCAGAGGAAAATTATTAGTCTAACATTGATGTTTTTTATGTACCTATTACAAAACAAAAACACTGCAAAACGGAGGTCCTAATACCTTAGGCAGCGAATTAATATTTGTCATCGGACCTGTATTTTTTTTTCTATAACAAAAAAAAAAGAAAATATCTACACCTATTATATACCTATCTGTATCTATAAAATGTCTGTATTTATTAGTTAAGGCGCCTTACCTATTAGTGTAGTAATTTTCATTTAGAACAACATAAACAAACTAATATCAGTATACCCAACAAAGATATCTCTTGCTTACTCCCACGAAGTCATGCTAAAGAAAATCGGACACGATCTGACACGAAAGGTAGCTTCAATCTAATGTTCCACGCGCCCCTCAAAGAGCAGTCAGCCAGCGTCAAGTTGCGGAATAGTTCAAATAGTTACCTTGGCCCCGGAACATAAAGGGTAACCGAAGGAACATAATTTGGTTTTATTCAGTAAAAGTCTGACACCGCCCCTCCCGCCCCGCCTAGGACGGGAGAAGTCATTTGATGATTTTCCACTCACCAAAAAAAAGTCTTTAAGATCAAGCAACAAACCAACACATATTATAAGGGAGCCTTATTGTAAGAGTACTTATTCTTAAAATTTTAATTTAATATTATTTTAATTATACTTAATCCTTCGAACATTTACGTGATTTGAGACACAAAAAAAGACAATAGCAGCCCGACAGCCGGCTGTCGCTTGGTCGTTGAAAGGTTGAATAATAAAATAGAATTGATTTCGCATTATAATGATTTCAAAGCTCTCTCACGCATCCTTATAAATACATAAATATTTATAAATAACTCGGGACAACTCACACACGGCTATCTGATCCCAAGCTAAGCAGAGCTTGTGTTATGGTAACCAGAGTACCTACTAATATACATACTTATATAATTTATGAATATGTCGTATATTAAAGGTTTATTATTATATTACACCCAGACACAGAACAAACAAACATTCTCATCACACAAAGTCTAGGGTAGGAATTGAACCCACGGCCTCCGGCTTAGCAGTCCCTAACTACTAGACCAATAGGCCCGTCGAAAATTTTTAGCTATTCATGAGATAGATACAGTCTTCTAAGAGACAGACGGACGAACAAAGACCGGAGACTTATGGCGAGATAAATAGACGCTACTAAGCACTGACTTTGGCTTAGCCATGTTTCTGTCTTTATCGTGCACTTGACGTTTGGCAGTAGTGTAACAGTGACAGGTATAGTGCTAAGTCAAAGTCAGTGCTTAGTAACGTCTATTTATGCGCCATTAGAGTTGCGATACCGTTGGTAAGTATCTTTTAAAAAAACATTTTTTCAAAATAAAACACTAAACAAAAAATCTTCACGAACGAAACAAAACAGTCAATTTTAAAACGCATTCATTTAAAAAAAATATATATATCTAAAAGCACTTCGCAGCGGAAAACGGCGGAAAATCACTGAGACGGAATTAACTCCGCCCGACACCAGACAGTTGCGAAAAACAAATTAATTTTAATACACCTGCACATTTTTATATACAAAAAGAATTTGGCTATGAAACCGGCGGGGATACAAGCGGTAGTATTGTATATTTTAATTGGAATTTCAATTATTTTACAAGTACTGTTTCATCTTTCTGAAGCTCTCTACGAAGACATGTCGATGGCTCGCCCATGCGCGGCACACCTCCACCGTGTGCTCGACCGTATCCTCCAGGCGACCGTTGCTGCACACCCAGGCGTCGCTTCCGCCCGAATCCGACACAGGAACCTCCCGAACTGACCATGACCGGTGAGGACCTGTGTCAAGCGAAACGTGAGAGCGCCGTGGCGCCTCTCCAGCCACTCCTCAAAGAGGGGTCTTACCGCCGCTATTACGGCTTGTCCAATCTTTCAGGCAGCATTTCCAGTCGGAAGCCATTTTACTTGCCAATGCTCGTGCCTTATCTGTGTGATAAGCTTTGCCCTGCAGTGGGACAGTAATAGGAATATTAATATTAATTAAGATGTCAAAAAAAAAATTCATACCCTATCCTCTTGCAGGAGAGGCTTTCGACTGGATTATAACATTCTCAGTATAACATATCATATATGACGTATTCAGAAATAAAATAATAATACCAGCCTATCACTGTCCCACTGCAGGGCAAAGGCCTCTTCTCATACAGAGAAGGCACTAGCATTAATCACCACGCTTGTTCAAGGTGGATTGGCGATTTCGATCTTATATTTACTACAAGTCCAGGTTTCAAGATAAACTTTAGAAAGTACATATGAATTGAAAAAGTCACATAGCTACTTGCCAGGATTCGAACCCACAACCTCTTGCATAGAGGTGGGCGCCATAACTACTACGTCATTACGACATCAATATGACATAAAAATATATTATGTACACAGTTCTTGCCAGGACTCTAAACAACAACCTCCTATGAGATGTGGGTGCCTTAACCGACCTCTATGTCCTCAGTATCTAATGTTAAGTACTTACACAACTTAGCTGCTACACAACCCACAAAATTACAATAAAATTCCCTTAAACCCTAGTTTACTCCTCAAAAACTTATCATTACCATTTTACAAATCAAACGCGTTATTCCCATAACCGCTCATTTCATTCCCTCGTCCGACGCAGCGATCCGCGCGGAAAACGCGAAGTCCGGGAAATAATTACCGTTGGACGTAACTCCGATACATAGCAGGTATAGGTACCTATTAATATTAAAAACTTTAATGAAAAAAATATTAAAAGGTAACCCTAAAATTTTATCCTTTTTTCCATTAGAAAGGTTCTCGGGAACAGGGAGTGGGGTGGAGACTCTTTATTTTTTAAACGTTATAAACCCCGACGAATAAAAAGGTGTTTCATAAGTCTGACCTCTGTGTGTGTTTGTCTCTCTGTTTGTTTGTCTGTAGCACCGTAGCTCTCAAACAAGTGAGCCGATTTGAATGCTGATTTTTTGTTTGAATGTAGGTTATCTAGCGATGGATCTTAGACACATTTCACACGGCTCTTACAATGTCAACCTCGATCGCGATCCGCGATCACATTCTACGATTGCGATCCAGATTGATAATGTACGAGTTAAATCGACGGTAAAATCTAATTCGTACATTATTTATCTAAATTCTCATTACTTAATCTAGTCAGTATTTTATCAGTAAGAGAATCTTACAAGTCAAATAAATATACAGATACATTGTGAAAATTATGATAAATGAATAAATAACCCTTTTTTTCGGCAATTGAAAATAAAAAAACATACATATTAGGAGATAGATAAGTACACCAATAAATAAAAAATCAGTAACACCAATCTTATTAGAAATACTCAAAATAATAACAGAATGACTCGACTCTATTCCTTTTTGTGTAAAAATGAAGTACAGTCAACTCCGAAATTATATTTTGGTACAAACCCTTTTAAGGACGGGCGCGTATCGTCGCGTTTGGTACAGTCGGCGACGTTAATATCTGGTGCAGCGATCTTATTGTTTTAAAAACATCTGAGTAGAATAAATAAAGGTTTATATTTATGAGACGTGAGTCTGTTGATTTAAATACATATTTACTTATTTAGAGGTGCTTTATTTATAGGTGGACTAGACTGTACTAGAAGTCTCTACAGCCAACAAAGTGAAAAGTCAAAATGAAAAGTTAGTTAGTGTAAGTACACCTAAAGAATCAGGCGTTTCTTTGCAGAAATCTATGACTATCAAATCCAAATATAATATTAGAATGGATGACTTAACAGGTGCATTCCAAAATAAAACAACAAAAATATAAATACATCATACAAATTGTGTTCATATTCATATTTATTGACTGTATTATTTTCAATAGATGCTACTAAATAGTTGTGTAAGTACATTATTGTCATTGAATCTTTACGCTACATAATTGTTGACATTGGAATGTTTCTAATATTAAGTTGCAAGTTCTACATAGTACATTACGGTATCAATGTTTTTAATTATTTTTTTCTATTATAATAATAATAAATAAATAATAAATATGCTGGGACAACTCACACACGGTCATCTGATCCCAAGTTAAGCTCTGCTTAGAGCTTGTGTTATGGTAACCAGACAACTGATATACATACTTATATAATTTTTAAATACATACATTATTATAGATAAATTACACCCAGACACAGAACAAACAATCATGCTCATCACACAAAGTTTGTCCTGGGTGGGAATCGAACCCACGACCTCCGGCTTAGCAGTCAGGGCTACTAACCACTAGACCAACAGTCCCGTCGAAATTCTATTATACGGTTAAAGTTATATTTTTTATTTCTCTTGAATTTCCAAATTTGTTTTAGACATTTTAGATGAATCGCTTAATGCGACTGGAATCTAGTATTTTTAAATGTAATTGACGTTCCAAAATCCAACATGGTCTAATGAAAATAAACAATTTAACTTTGAAATCGTCATCGACTATGCTCACCCTTATAATATAAAAACTTAATTTTTGAATATACATATACAATGTGTTAATGAAATAACCCAAAACCTGAAACTAGTTTGTTAAGAATCGGCAGCAAAATCGATAACAATAATTTTTATTATAGGTTATATTTTTGCAAAAAAATATTATTTGTCATGCCGCCTCTAATATTTATTAACGACGCTGTACACTACTGTCCAACGCGATGTAAACGATAGTGCTCCCGTGTTCGTTGACAGCGGCGCGGCGATAGAGCTACGAGTCTGTAAGAAGTAGCGCGACAACAACATTTTCAAATATCTATTACTATCATTTATGAAAATAAATAATTATACGTCATATCAATTTATTAGTATAAAAGTCGGTTGGGGTGTCCGAGGTCTTGGGTTATTTCATTAACACATTGTATACATAATTATTTGTTTTCTAAATGGAAAATCTAATTGTAGTGAAAACGTTTACGTAATATCTACAAAAAATATATTTCCAGTAACTATTCACAAATAAAACCTTTCTACAAGAAACCATAACATAAAAAAAAGTTAAAACAAAAAAAAGAATACCAATCCGAATACAACAGCGTTTCGCCGCCGACTGTACAACCCGTACTTTTTCTTCCCATCGCAAAAATAAATATTTTAATCTGAGGGTGTAACTTTGGATCCTCTCCCAATTATAAGCTGGGAGGGACCTCCTCAGGACCCCGACCCTCGAGCGAGCCAGTGAACGACAAGGCGGGGTTTACTGAAAAAAATCAAGGGACTTTTTTTTAAGATGGGATGTTTTTGAAGGTATAGGATTTGCTTTGTAATTGGATAGATAGGTTTCTTGTCTGCTAGTAACAGATAGGAGTCTTTTTATTTCAGATTTGGGGGTATGGGAACCGGTGTATTTTTATTGGCTTTGGTTAACGCATCTGCGAAGTCTAAGTATTGCAGATATCTTTAGGCGGTGTCGACCACTTAATATGAGGTCACACGCAGTGGATTGTCTAAGGAACAAATTTAGGGCAAATTTGACAGATATTTTACTTTTAAGAACAATATACCAGGATGTCGCTACATTCCTCCAATATTCGAAATATTTTTTTAATAAAATATTTGTTAACTGAAAGCGAAGGACATTGCTTGAGATATTTTTTTCCTCTGTTATGGTATGGCACAGCAAATGTATAAAAGCAACACTTAACATTTACTGGTGCTTTATTATGTTTGTAAACATCAGTTTACTTATTTGAGACTTGGTTCAATTGGAGCATTGTGCTAAGAGTAATACTTTTAACCATTACTATTCAATATATTATACCATTTTTTTTAACAAGAAACATTATATCAAATGAGATGATGGTTTATAAACACTCGCATTTCACAAGAAAGCTAATATAATAAATTATTCTTTATTATTAGAATCACATTTCACTTTTGCACCAGTCAATAAAATCACATTTTTGTTTCCATAAGGTTTGAAACCGGACAAGTACCAATGAGATTATTACAATTTACCATTCGACGACCAAGCAACAGCCGGCTGTCACGCTGCTATTGTCTTTCTATTGTGTCTCTAATCACGTGTGTTCGAAGTTTAAAATAAATTATCTAAAGTATATCATAGACATCACAGACAACAGTGAAGGAAAACATCTTAGGAAAACCTGGAGTTAAAATAATATAATTATTCTGAAATCGCTTATACTTGAGAAAGAGTGGTGATCAGTAGTCATGCCATCTTTGTATAAGAAGAGGCCTTTGCCTTATTAGTAGGTCAATAATAAGCTGGCATTATTCTCTTTTTTTGCAAATAAAGAGCTTAAACTATCAAAAGTTAAGTAAACATAGCCGCAAACACACCACTACTAACTGCACATTGCTATAATAATAAACCAAGGTTTTTTACGACTCGACTCCACTCAAAATTCTAAAAACACAACCCAGACACGAAAAACTCTCAAACCGGGCCTTTTAGAACCGGTCTATCACCGAAATTCACTTACAAAAAGTCGTAACAATGAAACACCCCGTATGGAGAAAAATGCTCTTAAACCACCCCCTTTTTCCTCCCCTTCCCCCCAAAAGGGAGCTAATTTTTGCAAGGGCCCCGATTTTCTTTTACCTGCGAATAAAAGGGTTCTTTTGAAGATCATGTCGAGGAGGTTTTTTCACTTGAACGGCCTAAATAATCATAAAGGGTTGTATTGATTTTTTGTATATTAATTTGCGTTTTATTTTGGGATGGGACGGGCTATTAAAAGATTAAGAGTAGGTAAGATATGTGGAGAAAAAAAATTGGGTATTTGCAATTGAATATTCAGTTGGCAGAATGTAGCAGACAGTATGTTAGGGTAAAGATCAATGAACTCGTAAAAATTGTAATCCTACTAATTTCACTAATGAGTAAGTTTGTGAGGACGGATGTGTGTTTGTTATTATTTATTTCACATATAAACTACTGATCGCATCAATTATTTACAGTACCATAGACATAAAAAATTCATCCTGGCTCACCCATGTCAACACTGATTCAATCGACATGATGGTAGCGTCATCGCTGCATCGGGTTTTCTGCTTATTAGAACACTGATACTCATAACACTAGTTAGATCTTACTTACGGCCGATCTCAACACTCTACAGAGGGTTAAACCCGGTTAGCTACCAGAGCTTTACTGTTACTTCTGATCTATCAATAACTGCCGTCTCAATAACAAAATTTCCGTAACGATATCTATAGTTAAAGACAGATAGGTCCCTTTCCTCACAAAAAATGCGTTACCTTTTTTTTGCTCAAGTCAACCTTTGTATTCCCGCGCGCTCGCTCGCATCCGCAATCCGCATCTGTTTTGAAGTGTTTCGACTTGTGATTTTTTTGGTAATTAATAACTTATTTGTATTGTCATAAATAAACCGTCTTGACGGTTTTGGGAGATACTTTTATAATTTTGTAATGTTAATTCGTATGATTAATAAATAAATAAATAAAAATATCTCATGTTTAGCTATACTAGTTTACTCACCGGCAGCATTTAACTCTCAAATTTGGTAACATTTTTAGTGATAATTCATTTACACTAGTTTTATTTAATCTAAATCTAAATGTAAATATTCAGAATCAGAAAATTCAGTTTCGTAGTTAATGTGACTGTGCACTCTGCGTTCACCTGATTCTGTAGTTGTCGCAGAATCAAATACACCGGTCTCATACATCTCATTATCACTTTCATCACTAAAAAAATCCATTTTATTATGAGATAAGTTGCAATTACTATGTAAACCAGCAGTTAATCGCCCGATTTCGGGAGATAGCAAATTTGTGACTGACAGTAACGAAAACAAACTAAAGTTGACTGTCAAAAAGTTGTTGAGACGCTCTACATTTTTTTTTTTAGATCTTCTTAACTATGGTAAGCGGTAAGCCCTCCCAAAGATTGAACAAAGTAAAGGTATCTATCTTTAGTTTATTGAAACGCACAAATGCGGTTATAGGCACTAAAGATCGGTAATTTAACAGATGGTTAAAGATAGGTACGTTATTGAGTTCGGCCGTTAAGCAACAGAAACTTATCTATTAATTTACATAATAAATGTAAAATGGTAAACTGACTGCTGGTCGATACATTAACGCACAATCCAAACCGCTGGTCCTAGAGACATGAAACTTGGAGGTTGTCCTCTTTGTAAAAAGTAGGTAGCCACTAAGAAAGTTTTTTTTGGAAATTCGACTCCTCAAGGGGAAAATGGTGGATGTTTGTCTGCTCTGTATGTAAAAAGGCCTGAGCAGTGGTACAAATAATATGCTGGAAATATTATTTAATCCTCCGAACGCACGTGATACAATAGAAAGACAATAGCAGCGCGATAGCCGGCTGTCGTTGACCGTCGAAAAGCTAAGTCTCATTTCAACCTGCATACCAATTACAGATCCTTTCAACCAATTATAATTAATTAGCTTCAGGTTCATTGACTTAGAGTACGCCAATTATTTCTTTAAATCGATTGGCAAGTTTTCATGGTCCCACGGTATTTCTAACAGCTGTTGAGTAATAAAATTTACTTGAATCCTTACATAGTATAAAACAAAGTTGTTTTCGCTGTCTGTCCATATGTGTGCTTAGATCTTTAAAACTACTTAAATGTCAAAGTTATACGCATGACAACCGTGATCATCGGCTTACATGAACTGAAGGATCCAGCAGAATATCAGCGTCAGGTGTTTTTGCCTGACACGCGCTGAGCTGGCCTCCCATTTGGTGCAACCTTGAGATGAACACTATACTTCTTGACACTTTTTTATTTTATGTAATAGTTTTATGGCACCTTGTTTTTATATTTATGTTAATTACCTTTTCTTTTAATTGTAATTTTAGATGGCCGTTTGTCCACCATCTGATTGACCGTCACATCAACAAGAACAAGATGAGTGTTAGTCGTGTTTGAGTAACGTAGGCTGTAAGTCGGCGCCGTCATCTCCTTCTCATTGACGTGACGATGACAGCGGTGGTGGACAGACGACCTTAAGCAAACAACTTGTTTGCCATCTAAAAACTAAGAAAAAAAGTCCTTACAATATATAGGGTGACTAGTAATTAGTGTGCGATACTTAAACACGTGATTGTGCTCATGATAACAAGCAATTTTTATAATGGGAACAAAGCCAAAATGGTGTAAAAAATATCAGCCGTTCGGTACATTAGGCAGACATAAATGTACTGAACAGCTGATTTTTGTTGACGATTTCAGATTTGTTCTCAAAGTTAAGTTTTGGTTATTATGAGCACAATCACGTCCACCAGTCACCCTATTTAAGTCAATACACCCAATTTACCTAATCTACTTACTTTAACTTACCTTACATAAAAATAAAAGTGCGCACATAAGCCACAATCGTAAACCCGTAGGCAGATACGCGTATATTTTTATGATAAGGCAGATTTATAGGAACGAGTCTTCATTGCCGCGGGCTTGCGGTGTCTACCCCCGCCCTTCGAGGCGTGGAGTGTGGAGATGGATTTTTATTAAAATTACTCAGTAAGATTTTTCTCAATAAGTTGTAGAGTTTAGTCCCCTTATCTGAAACTTTATGCAAAACTTTCAAAATCGAATTCTGTACAAACAACACTATCCAATAAATGTAAGACATATTTAATTTCAATAAAAGACTCTCTCAAAGGACAAAACCAAACTCCATACATACTTGACTGCTACAGGGCTGGAATTTGACCATAAAGTAGAGCATATAGGAAGGTTTTACTGACCCAAGGATGATGGTGTAAAATATCGTATTCTGGATTGGCACAGAGTCACTTATGACAATTTTTTTCACCTGTCAGACAACACACAAACCAAATGCTGCCCTTGAATTATTAACATGATGATAATATTAATACTGGACTATTGTTGTTCCACTGTCAGGGCAAAAACCCTGTCAGGGCAAAAACCACTTCTCATTGAGAAGGCAGGATCATTGATCACCACGCTTGCTCTTTATTTAGATTGGAAATTTTAAACTTACATCCTTTCATTTATAGGGTACATTTCTTCTTCTCTTTAAAACAACGAATCATTTAAGTCAATACAAATTTGCGAAGAAATCTTATAACAAACATAAAATAGACATACAAGCACAGATCATTTGATAACCTTACTCCTTTTGAAGTTCAAAAAATATTTCAGCCTTACGATATCCCGCGTAGCCGTCTCCACACCGCTCTACCCCATCCCATCCCTTTGTCTTGCCGCGCGCTCCGTATTTTTTCCCCATTACATTTTCATTTTATTTCATATTTCTCCTTAGGGGTGGAGGGGTGGTTGGATAATAAAATTTTTCCCTTTTCGAACCCGTCGTCCTTATTTATGGGGGAGTGTAAGGGAACGAATATGTTTTTCCTCCGTTTTGGTAATGAGCCAAATTATAAGGTATGTTTTTTCAAATTTGTTATGGATGGTGGTTTTTTCTTTTTTTTTGTTAAACTCGAGTGTTTCAATGAGATAAAGTGTCGGGTTACATTGACAATGAATCGGGTTCTTTTGTTTTCTTTTTTAATGGTATTATTTATTTTGTTTTGTTTTTGTGAAGGTTTGTTGCTGTCGAGTTTTGTAACACAAAGTATATTTAGGTATGTAAGTAATATTTTTTACTTTTTTCAAGGCCATGTTATGATTGACACATACTGTCAATTTTGTCCATATAATAGGTATGTCCATATCCATGATTATTTATTTAAATAACTGAAAAATACGTTGTATATTATCAAACTTATTTAGCGTGTTCTTATTTAAATATTTACAATTGGTAATTTAAATAATTAATCAGCGGCGGCAATGTAAGGCATACATACAAATCGAAAAGTCTGGCTTGCATAGAAAATAACATGAGCCATATTGGTAAACAAATACTAAAAATAATTAAACGTTTTTGAAGAGCATAGCTTTTGGAGGAGTACCTGAAAGACATTCTGTCTTTTTTTATACCTATAATAAAAAAAAATCTAGCTTGCCCTAATTTTAAAAACTAAAGATATATCTGCATATATTTTTATATGTTTTTATTTTAAACTAACATAATATGTACACACTACCATTTATACGAGTACCAGTTTAAATTAGGAACATAAAACCTCGAAATTACAGTCTCACATTCAATTATTGACCCCCAAGGAATGCATGTCCTACAAACGCGGCCATTCGCACAAAGCACCTTCACTTTATCCCACCTTAACTTTGATAAACACTCTTAATTAGTAATAAAGTAAACACATAAAAACCCACAAACAACAGAATAGCCTTAAAAACAAAAACTAAGCATACACCAGCCTAAAAACATTGAGGGTGAAAATTACTCAGCTTAAAAAGCATTAATAACCCTCGCCCCCCATCCCCCCTAAAACTCCTTGCGCGCCATTTTCGAGTCCTTCGTTCATTAAAACTGTAGAAAAACACCTCCGGGGGGGCGGGCGGTGTCCCCCTCGGGGTGTTCCCCCTTGGAGGCCAGTCTAAAGAAGAAGAAATATGGATCAATAAAGAAATAGCTCTGTGCCCAATGGAAACACCGGCTATCACGCACACCGATGCATTCGCAGTGTTCGTACACTCTTTTATATTTTTGTCTGTGTGAGTTTTTTTTGTCATTGTGTGGGACCGCAAGGAGTTTTTTTATGATTGCTCGCTGGATTGTTTGGGGATTTTTAGAGATTTTTGGGCTGTTTAAGTGATTTGAGGGGTGACAGTTCTTTGAAATATTTGGTGTTGAGTCGTTTTGTGCAATATATTTTGTGATAATTTGTTTCATATAATAACGTGAAAATAATTAATTTGTGATAAAAAGACATCTTGTGGCATTAAAAGAAAATTTAATTTATGAAATAAAGCTGTTTGACCTGAACTTTTGGTTGCTGCTTTGCTCCCGAGGGTCTTAGCATGATGTACAGCTATATTATTGTTCCTCATAAATATAACCATATCTATAATAGTATTATAAATGTGCGAGTACTGATGGATGGATGATTACAATATACAGTATATAACTTATAGACTACATAACATTACGCTGTGACCTACGGGAACAAAGCAGTAACTAAACCCCAATACAATAATAGTATAGATTTAATTTAACAAATTTTCAGCCAACTATTAGTTTGTTGTATATTTACACAATCCTATTAGTATCACAGAATCAACTAAACCCAGACAGTTAAAACTCTATTAAATATTAAACCACATTAACAAAATATTAAACCACAAAATTGACCTCCCAAAAAACCCCCTATCTTCAAAACTAATAGCGAAGAACTCAACCCTAAAATGCGACTGCCATATGATGCCAAATAGACACAATAAAAAGCTGAAAATAACCGAGAGTCTAACATTAAAACGAGATAATGCCAGTAGTTGGCAAAAAACATAAATTTGGCAACATATCACGCTGGCAACGTCGCCGGTCTTAACTACCCCCGGCGAGCGAGGGGTTGAACGATATTTTAATGCAGTTTTTAAGTTTCTTACTGTATACTTTTATAGATAATGTAGAAGGACTATTTTCAGTGTTTTGGGTAATATGTTTAATAGAAATATTTAGTGTCCAGAACTAGCTTTGCACGGGTGTTAAAAAATCTGAAAATTGTGGTTTTTCTCTACTGTAATATTCAACTATTATTTATATAAGACTTGCTCTTAAATCACTATATTTATTAAATAAATCGCATAAAATTCCGTTGCGTCGTTTAAAGATTTAAGCAGACACCTGGACAGATTGAAAGCGTCTTTGTTTTATACTATGTGGAGATTCAGATAAATAGTTAAGCAAGAATCTGTCTCATATGCAGTGCGGGTTCGAACCGGGCAAGTACCAACTTTTCTAATTCATATGTATTTACTAGTTTTATTTTAGACATCACTGGATTAAAAACACGTAAAGTTGTTGGTCCCGGTTTTCATTGAGCTTTGATAGTCGTTGGTAGTCAGAAGTCAGAAAGTCAGACAGTCTGATCAAAGGTGTTCCGATACCCAGTGAAGTGACTATAGTGTGGAGGTCCGATAGACATTAGCTACGAAGATATTAACATTTATAAGGATTTTCGCTTGACACAGGTCCTCACCGGACATGGTCAGTTCGGGAGGTTCCTGTGTCGGATTCGGGCGGAAGCGACGCCTGGGTGTCACCACTGCAGTAACGGTCGCCTGGAGGACACGGTCGAGCACACGGTGGAGGTGTGCCGCGCATGGGCGGACCATCGACGTGTCCTCGTAGAGGCGATCGGCGGCGGTGACCTCTCGCGCCCGGCGCTGGTCCAGGCCATGCTTCGGGACGAGACGGAATGGGATGCCGTCGCCTCCTTCTGCGAAGCAGTTATGCTAGTGAAGGAAGCGGCGGCGCGCGAGAGGCAACGACGAGCCTCTCGCCCCGGACTAAGACCCAGGCGAAGACGTCGAGAGTCGCAAGACGACTACCAGCCAACGTAGGCGCGGTTCTGCGGACGGCGAGCGATGGTAGTTCGCCGCCCGGCTAGGACCAGGCCTGCGTCGACGGCGCGTTAGTGTTCCACGCGCGCCTCAAAGAGAAGTCAGCACGGGAAGGGGCCCAACAGGGCACACGCACGCCTGCCGGCGGGGTTGCGGAATGTTTATAATAGTTACCGTGACCCTGGAACATAAAGGGCAATCGAAGGAACATGAGTGGATTTTAGTCAGTAAAAGTCTGACACGCCCTCCCGTCGCACCTAGGACGGGAGCAGTCATCTGATGATTTCCCACTCCCGAAAAAAAAATTTATGTTGGATCTGGTTAGACGGGAAGCCGACCCCAACATAGTTGGGAAAAGGCTAGGGAGATAATGAGTGTAATTTATGCATGTAACAAATCTACTGCTTTTTGATGGGCCTGCTGGTCTAATGGTTAGTAACCCTGACTGCTAACCGGAGGCCGTTGGTTCAATCCCCTACCAGAACAAACTTTGCAAGGTGAGCATGATTGTTTGTTCTATGTCTGGGTATATATGTGGTATCTACGATGTGTATGTATTTATAAATTATATAAGTATATACATAATTTGTCTGGCTACCATAGTAGAAGCTCGTCGATGAGCCGTCTCAAGAAATTATTTTTTCACTATTATTATTTTTATATTTTTTACCCGTTAAATCATTAACTAAATATTTCTGTAGCAAGTTCATCCCCTTCCCAATATCGCGCTCATAAACAAAATAATAAAATAGGTGTTTCTCACCATCCATCTTAGAATATACTACTCATCCTTTATAACATCCGCCGTTATAATTTTCTTAAAGCTTTTTGCATCATTTACTCGGAGCCAAACAAAACATTTTCCTCCCATATCTCCAACATAAGTTGACCTCTTAGCTCCTTAACTTTATACTTAAATGCGCTACGATTTTTCAACAGCACGGATCGTGAGGGATCAAGTTGTGTTGGTTAGATATTTGCTGACACACTGTCGGATGGTGACGTCATCAGGGGGAGGATTTCACCCCCCATTTTATCTTAGACCTGTAAAAATAATTGTTATTGAGTACATCGTTAATGGGTTTGTTTTTCAGGGTATTTTGCTGATGTTTTCATACATCGATTCTGAAACAAGGAAGAGGAGTCAGCTGTTTAGTTGTAGTCAAGTAATAAATTTAAGTTTAAGGAAATAAATATGGGCACTAATTTAATGTTTCTTAGACAGGAAGATAGATAATTTTCAGCTGCATCAATAATAACTAGCTGCTGCCCGCGACGTCGTTCGCGTGGACGCTATAAAGCAGGCAAATATACTATGCTTGCATCTCTGTTTTGATCTCCCTACAAATGTGATATCGTTATAATTTATATAGCTTATGTGTTGACCCGACTTTTTGGTAATATTCTAAATCTATGCAGTAAGTATTTTTTAAGTTTTTCTGGGCAAACATACAGACAGACAGATTAAAATTTCAAAATTATATTTTTGGCTATGGCATCGGTTGCAAACTTTGTATCAAGTGTTCTTTTTTTATTAATATTAATTTTACAGATTCGACTTCGTTACAATTTTACTACGAGTATTATGTACTTAGTTAAGGAAAAGTTAACGACTTTCTATGTCTTTACACCAATAATGTAAGATTGTAATGGAATATACTGGCAAATTGAATGATGAGAAATTGTAAGAAAAAAGGGTATAACGTCTCTGAATTAGTGATAGTATCACAGGTAAAACAAAAGAAGATAGCAAAATGATAGAAGACTGTAAAAGATTTAAGTGAAATATTATAAAAAAAAAATATTTACACTAAAGTGAAATAAATCACATTTAAAAAGTCCTCATACGTGTAAAAGTAACTCTGTTCGTCTATTTCTTGATGAAAGGTACTGAAGATAAATGAAATCGATCTGCGTAGAGGAACTGGGTGCTTATAATAAATCATTTTCGCTAGGCAACGTGGTTGTCTGACTTTTAGCTGAACTGGACCTACTTGGCGCAGTCAAGAGACAAGCAGTGTTAGTTTTCTTTATTATTTAACGTGTGGTTTTTTGCACTGCGTGTGTCTATTTGTGCCGAATAAACTATTTTTCTTTCTTTCTTTCTATAGCTGAACATTAAGTTAAGTAGCACGTCTTCAGTGAAGCCTATGTCAAGCACTTCAGCACTATACTGACTCAGGCTGATGATGTTGATGATGAAAATTAAATTGGCCCTTAGCTCTGTAATACAAAGTCTATTTTAATTCGCTCGTTTTCACCTATGTCCGTAATGAGATGTAAACTGACATTTACACAAACGGAAACAAATAGACAATCAAAAGCATCCACAATAAGAAAATAACCTTAAAACTCCAAACTAATCAATTTCTTTGGTCCAGAAATAATTTGCCGCATTATCTCTTGGCAAGGCGGAAACAAAGAAGTTGTATATACAAGTATACCTAGGTATACAATACGAGTTGATTCAATACGCGGGCCGCTCACAATGGGGGCGAACTGAAGAAATATGTAAAACGCCGGTACGGAACCCGCGGCGACGGCGTACAGGGTCGGACTTGGGGGAGTAATAGAGGGAGCAAGTTGAAGCTATTTTTGTGTTGAGTTGGTATTAGTGATTCGTTTTTTGAAGTGTGTGAAAGCCACGGTAAATGAAAATGTAGTCTTAACATTGTAGCATTAGGCCTCTTATTGACGATTTTAGTCAACGAGTGGCTATATCTATGCGTGTTCTTTCCGCGGTTGTAAATCTGTTTGGGTTCTCGAAACCCGTAAACCGAATGGTGATATTAAATATTGTATCTTGAAACGGTCGTACTATTCAAACATGATGTACCTACCTATTACCACGTCCTTCCCTGACTTCTTAGGTGACTCCACTGAGAAGTAACATCTGAAACGAATTCAGTCGAATTGTGCGAAAACTATGACTTATGAAAGTCGTTAACCGCTTTTTTGAAGAGAAAACACACACATTAGAGCGATTTTTTTCTAGTGTAAAAACGGCATTTATTTTGTAAATTAGTTAAATAATTGTCTGCCTGGACAGTCAGGCTAGACGAGTGGCATTGTAGAATAGATGGTAAAATAGTATAGGTAGTTTAATGTATGGGGTTGATGAATTTGTTATCTATTCTATAATCATATTCCATAATGCCACTTATCTACCCACACTGTCCACACAGTCAACTATTTAACAAATTTACAAAATAAATATCATTTTATAATAATTTTTAAACCAGTTTTTTTTAAAGTCATCTAAAAAATACAACCTCCCGAATCCGTACCCCGAGACGCTGTCCGTGGCCGAGGGGGTGAGCGCGCGCGGGGAGGGGCCGGGAGGCGTCCGACACAGCGCTCCTTTTTACGTTGCGCGCCGTTGCATTGGTTCACAACATTTTCTTGGTTTCGTGAGTTTTGTATTTGATAAATCGTATTATTTTTTTGCAAAAAAATGTTGGTCTAGGGTTATCATTTTTATTGTATACTGTGTTTATTTTGATGAATTTGGATATTTGTTGCAAATTATGGCATACATTTAATTTACACACATATTTGACATACATAATTTAGCTGTCGTATCTTATTTCGTTAATTTAGTAGTGTAAAGATAAAAAAAATGTTAGTGCGTAAAAACAAAAACCAAAAGTTATATAACCATTCGTTATATTATTATATTTTATTTTACATCTCTCTTTCTGCCCATTTCATTGAAGAATTTGATTGGAACTAGTAGAATTTGATATTTAACTGTGTTGCTGACAATAAATAATAAAATGTTAATTAACTACTTAACGCTGTAGTTGTAATATCCAAAAACCCCTAAACGAAAAATCCATAAACCCCTTCTAAACCAAAATGTTGACAATCCCTTCCGCAAGAAGGTGTGAGCGGAGCGTTGCCTCAAGAATGCTACAATTTTCCGAGTTTTCCATTTCTCGGCGACCCTCCCAACCCCCTCCCCCCTTTAGGGGAATGGGGGATGAAAAAAGAAGTGGCCTCTCAGTTGCCTCGCGACGGAGACGCCTTGAGATGCTTTTTGCTGAGTTTTTTTTAATGGGCTGTATTTTAGGGGTGAAATTTTGTATGGGTTGAAATTGAGTAGATGTATTAAGTTTCTGGCTTTATTGATGGTGATTTTAGTATTATGTATTAGTAATGTCCTGTTAAGCTGTAATGATGCGGCAATTTTTGGTTTTTGGTGCTAGGTTTTATAGGTAAAGAAAAAATCAATATCTTTTTAGTATTTGCTCACGATTAATAGTTTTTGCTAAACAAATAATAAAAAATAACGTTACAAAGTTGATGTCAAGACATAGTTAAGGATCCATACTAATATTATAAATGGGAAAGTGTGTCTGTCTGTCTGTCTGTTTGTCTTTCTTTCACGGCAAAACGGAGCGACGGATTGACGTGATTTTTAAGTGGAGATAGTTGAAGGGATGGAGAGTAACATAGGCTACTTTTTGTCTCTTTCTAACGCAAGCGAAGCCGCGGGCAGAAGCTAGTAATTATATAAATCTTGTATCTAAATACATAAATAAATTGTGATTCTCAAATTATTATTTTTGATGAGACACATTTGCCTATATCATTAGGCTTACAGGTATGAAACATTCCATTCTATTTTAATTTTTCATCGTTTTGAGTGTATTGCAAAACGATTTTGCTAGATAACGGCATAACATGGCAAGAAATAGTATCCAAACTCAGCACCTAAGTTGTTGTACTTTCCTAAGATTATTGTAAGGAGGTATTTAAGATAATAAAAATAATACTAGGGTTAGAATGGCCTAATTTTAAATTGGAAGACAGCCGTCTGACCTTTGCTGGATTTACTGAAACTTATAATTATTTTGATCAAAGAACGCGAATTATGTTTGTTCGGAGTACTTATTAAGTTAAGTTTATTAGGTATTGTGATAGTTGATTTTCAGTGCTGTTGTTGCCTCAATTTTGCTCTGCAATGTTTTTCCTGTAAAATTACAAATAGTTAATAAATTATGATTTCCTTTTCGAATGCACGTGACATGTTATTTCTTCAGCCCTTGTTATGCATAAAGCGTAAATAAATAAATAGATTTTTTTATAAATGTCGTTTATAACATAACGCTACCACCAAGGGAGAAAGGGGTTGTAACCAAAATACTAAGGATACCAGTAGCTAAGTATTATAATTAGCCAGCATCAACAAAAAATTAGAAAAAAAAAACATATTAAAAACTAAAACCAATTTTAATTTGCGTATTTAGCATTGTGTCGATGTAAATTAAAGTTATAATAGATTGTAAAAAAATAATTTCTTTAAATTACGCTAGTCAAAAAAAAAAACAAAATCATTTTTACAAAAAATATCTGTACTAAATAAAATACAAAGATTCATTCTCCTAAATCCAACCATCCAAAACATAGTCAAAATAAACTAAATCTCATCCATTTTCCTCTAACAAAAAATAAAATTACAATGCAATCAGGGTGAGCCGTTATAATTTATTCCTCCTCGCTGGAGGGACTGAGAGTCCGCTACAAGTTACACGTAACAAATCTCTTCTGTCGGGAAGAAAATATAAAAATTAGACCAAGAAAAGCCTATAAGAAACCTTAAAAACACAATCCAAAAACAACCCTATAGTGATAAAAATAAAATCCAAATCACCCTGTATAAAACAGTTTTTACTCCATTTTATTGACTCGCCACAAGATGGCGTAACTAACAAACGAGACAGTTGATAATCAACTTTGTTCAAATGGAATAAAGTTGAATTTCGCTTGCAGTAATATTTGACTTAACTTTTCCGTTAGGGAGATTATACAGGGTGGCCAAGACAGTGTTGGTGGAAATTCCCCAAGTGTTGGTGCGCTCCCCCACTTCTTTGCTGTGTTAATTTACATTTTAAATTGCACTTACATAGCTAAGCGGCGAGTTGCCCTGTTTTGTAGCGTCCTGTATAACGGCGGGTGGAACACTCTGTATATAGATCGTTTTATGCTAAGTTTTTGCCGATCGATTAGGTTTTTCGTTTGGCTGCAAATAGCTTTAGACTTGAGAGGCTGTATCTCTTCTCTTGTTATAGATAATCTCTGTTACTTGCTAGTATAAGTAATTAGAGGTTTTTTATATACCTATGTTCAGATCTGACTGTTTTTCTTTATGCCTATTCGATCGTTCACATTAGTGGTCACCAGTTAGAGTTCCTTTATTTTTTTTCTACAATGCTATTTAAATAAATAAATAAATGTACTGGGACAACTCACACACGGTCATCTGATCCCAAGTTAAGCTCTACTTAGAGCTTGTGTTATGGTAACCAGACAACTGATATACATACTTATATAATTTATAAATACATACATATTATAGGTCATGAGGAAAAGGGCTGCCTCGTTTATGGAACGAGTAAGAAACACAAAAAATGAAATTGTTAAGGCTGTGTATGACTGCTGTAAATTTAATATATTATGTAATTTATAAATATTCAAAAATCAACTAATGTAATTTAATTCGATAATTTAATAATTTAATTTAAACTTAATCTTAATGTATATGGGTAATTACCTGAAATAAATGATTTTTTTTTTTATTATTTTTTTTATTTTTTATAGATAAATTACACCCAGACACAGAACAAACATTCATGCTCATCACACAAAGTTTGTCCTGGGTGGGAATCGAACCCACGACCTCCGGCTTAGCAGTCAGGGCTACTAACCACTAGCCCAACAGGCCCGTCTATTTATTTTTTTGTTACACCTCACAAGGTAGAATTAGTAGGAAAAAACCCAGTTGTTCTATCATGGAACTGTTAAATTTAACTAGTGGGAAATAAACCCTTTTATCTCTCGAAACGATTGAAAAAAAAGTATTACATATGGTAACCCATTTGATTAAGAATAGTGTAGTTTGACATATTTTCTATACAAAATCTGTTAAAAACGTCAAACATACTCTTCAGATAAAAGTTATCTGGCGATTGAAAAACCGGCCCTTAGTCGTCGTAATTCATAAAAAAAAACTAAATTAAGTTCTTTTCTTTGATTAAAAATGATTAAAATGATTTTTATTTTTGTAAATAGGTAATAAATTACACTTTTACACGTCATTTTTGAAACATAATTTAGTGATCATTTACTATTTTTGTCTGTCATAAGTCATATGTGGCTATATTTGGTGGTAAGTTAAACTTAAGCCGTAAAAAATGCAAATAAGTCGTCAAAACTCAGAAAAACACTCATTATACAACAAGGCGTGGCTTAAAAATGGCTACTTACAAAGAGGTCATAATAGCACATTATTACCATTTAATAAATCTTCGCTTCTTTGCGATTTGTGCTCACCGAAGCGTTGCAACATTTTCTAAGTAATATTTTGTTCGGCGACCGTTCGCGAATGTTCGATATGGTGCGTGGCTCCTTTAATAGCTTCAAGTGGGTGTGTTTTAAGAATTCGTGGCGGAAAATTGTATGTAAGTAATAAAATTGTTATATGTTTTGTTTTGTATTAGTTATTGTTATGATTTTCTTTTGTGCTAGCTTTCGACCGCGGTACGCCCACGTGATTGTCGAAATTTCTATCTTTTATTTTACCTCTGTAAGGCTGAAACTTTCAATAATCCTTTAATAGTGGAAACTTACTTACTCTTTACAAAAAACTTACCCTCCAAGTTTCATGTCTCTAGGAGTAGCGGTTTGGGTTGTGCGTTGATATAGCAGTAATCAGTCAGTCAGTTTATCATCCATACTAGTAATATTATAAATGGGAAAGTGTGTCTGTCTGCCTGTATGTTTGTCTTTCTTTCACGGCAAAACAGAGCGACGAATTGACGTGATTTTTTAAGCGGAGATAGTTGAAGGGATGGAGAGTAACATAGGCTACTTTTTGTCTCTTTCTAACGCGAGCGAAGCCGCAGGCAAAAGCTAGTTTTATATATTTTATTTTGTTACTGTTAGGAAAACTTACAGATAGTTAACTTATAATAAAATTATATTTAAAATTTTGCCGTTCTAAAGTGCCTTTTTAATGAATGATTAGAAATAAATGATTGGAGTTTGAGTTTGAAAAATAGAAAAAAAACGGCTATTTCCAAGTTTTCACTTAATATAATTTATGAGTGACTAAAACTCAGAAAACCACAGCTTAGGGTTAACGCAGCTTAGGGTTAACGCAGCTTAGGGTTAACGCAGAACACTCATACCAATTTAAAAATATAAACACAAAATATTCAAGTTGTATCAAAAAAGCGATCGGCTAAAGTTCTCTTTACTTTTGACAAATCCATACTAATATTATAAATGCGAAAGTAACTCTGTCTGTCTGTCTGTCTTTCAGTCTGTCTGTCTCCTCTTCACGCCTAAACCACCGATTTGAATGAAATTTGGTATACCTAGTTATAGTCTGGAACCCGAGAAAGGACATAGGATGGTTTTCATCCCGGAAAAACCTGGGAACGGGAACTATTATTCAACGCAAACACACTCGCGGGCGAAAGCTATTATCTATATATATAAAACAAAGTCGGGTTTGTTACAACACTTATAACTCGAGATCGGCTAGACCAATTTTCATGGTTTTTGGTTCGTTGGATTTGTCCCCGCCCCGAATAGCAGAATACATCTTAAAAATAATGAAAAATCGACGAGAACATGATTATAAATAAAAGATGAATCATTTTCCCCTATAGTTAATTCTAAATTCAATTAAAGATTGAAAACTTAAGAGAACAATAGTACTAGGAGCGCAGTAATGTGAAGTGATAATGTGAGAAAATTTAAAATACTGAGATACTTAGTACTTAAATCAATCAAAAGTACTAGGCGCGCAGTTGTGTGAAGTGGTTAATAGAAAATGTGAGCGCAATTTTAAGAAAATATATGTTTATGAACTTCAATAATATCCATCTATACTAATATTATAAATGGGAAAGTGTGTCTGTCTGTCTGTCTGTTTGTCTTTCTTTCACGGCAAAACGGAGCGACAAATTGACGTGATTTTTTAAGTGGAGATAGTTGAAGGGATGGAGAGTAACATAGGCTACTTTTTGTCTCTTTTTAACGCGAGCGAAGCCGCGGGCAAAAGCTAGTATAGAATAGATTGTCGACTACATGAATATTTTTATACGTAATGAGATGGCAAACAGGAACAGTATAATATTGTATCTTTTCTATACCATTGACGGATACATTCGTGTAGATTCGGGCGGGTCGATCTAGCTGCCGAAAGACGAGATGCAGATCAGCCTGCTAGATGAGACTTTTGCAGCTCTGCTAAAACCCTGAAAATATTTTAAGAATTAGGAAATTCAAATAACTCTAGAAAGAAAACAAAAATTTTTCCCACAGCCGTGCCAGTATGATAGTTTAAAATCAACAAATACAAAATAAAAACGAGTTCAAAAATTTAGACAAAAAAACAGACCTTTAGAATTGATTCCATAGCAAACCAATTTAAGTATTTTTTTTACTTAGATACATTTTTTAGTTAACACAATACAGCTGATACCTTCTTAGTTTCTAAATCTTTACAAAAACCCCAGAAAAAAACAAAACAGATTCAAATAAAATTTGTATAAATTGATACTTTCCCTAAACACCTGTTAAGGTCCTGTTGGACTCTACAACAAATGATTTTGTTACGACCACGTGTGTTCAACCCTTAACTTTCGTTTTCTTTATCATGACATGTGTCGTCACTTTATTATACCAAATTTAACAAACTGTCAATTAACTGTCTCTTGTACCTTAACTGACAAAAATAAGGTACAAAATAGCGTAATTTTTCTTTTTCCAATTGCTGTTTAAGTTTGGAAGATGAGCGTTCGATTTTTATTCAAATTGCTCTTATCGATAAAATAATATTAGCTCTTATTAAAATGCAATAAGATCGATAGTCAACTGTTGCTAATGCTTGATGCTTGACCTACGTTTTCAAATTATTGATCCTTCGAATTTCGAATGCAGTTGACAATATGAACGGGGTTCTTAATTCAACGCGATAAGGTATAGAATTTAATGTTTTATAGTTTTTCCTATGCAAATTAATTTTGCTGAAGGATCGGAGACGGAAGTAGCCATTTTAAAATTCAATAACTTCGCTTTCAATAAATAAACGATCGACACCTTGTTAAGTTTGGCCATAGATTAAAAATATTCACGTAACAGAAGGGCTTTTTTAATAAAGTCTTATGGCGAGATAAATAGACGTTACTAAGCCGTACTTTGGCTTGGCTGCGTTCCGTCTCTATCGTACACTTGACGTTTGGCAGTTGTTTAACAGTGACAGGTATAGTGCTAAGCAAAAGTCAGTGCTAAATAACGTTTATTTATCTCGCTATTAGATTTCGAGTTATTTGATAAGCTTTTTCCAGCGGCCTCATTCACATGAAATTGGGTTTCGAGGAATAAAAAGTAATGAAAACCTTCTCAAAGGTCCGATTTGCTTCTAGAAGAAATTGTAACAAGTAGACGTTTACATAAATAATTTTATGACTACAGTCTAAAGGCGTAAAAAAATCACTACTAACACCGTTTTCATATATTTCCATAAAAATTGGATCATAGAGAAAAGACTTTTTCAGTTGACATATCTTTTTCCGTAAACACTTAACCTTTTGACGACCAACCGACAGCCGGCTGTCAGGCTGCTATTGTCTTTCTATTGTGTCTCACGTGTGTTCGAAGGATTAATTAACATTTAGACGCATAGGTAGAATACTCTCGCAGTCTCGCCCCCTTTACATTGTCCTAATCTTTGCCTCACAAAGGCGTGACCCACACATGTCGTGTCATCGCGTTATGTCGACAACTGCCCGCCACCTGTTGTCGATGATCTTGTAAACGTTTACACTTTTTGTAAACTTTAGTGTTGTGACTGTCTTGTGGTTTTGGGGCCTACTTATTCCATGTTTTAGAGGCTGTTAGTTTGAAATCAGGAGTAGGTAAATAAATAGTTTTATCTGCTGTAGATCTTGTAGGACTATATAGGTAGGTACTGAGAAAGAAAATTACTTATTGATTCATTCATTCATGTCGTGATGGCCTAGTGGTCAAGGCGCCCGCCACTCATGCGAGAGGTTGTGGGATGTGGATTCGAATCCGGGCAACTACTAATGTGACTTTTCAATTCAGATGCATGTACTTTCTAAAGTTTATCTTGGACATCACAGACATCGGTGAAGGAAAACATCGTGAGGAAACGTGGACTCCAATAGCCATTTCGTTAAGCAAGCGTGGAGATCAATGCTCGTGCCTTCTCTGTATGAGAAGAGGCTTTTGCTTGCCAGTGGGACAGTTAGGCTTATATTATTATTAAAATTTAATCATTGCTTATTAACCTAACCTAAAAAGTATCAGCACTTCTCCTCCTACCCCATGAGTAAAACAATCGAAAAGCTAAGCACAAAATAACTAATTCCCACATAGATTTATGCCCACCCGGTTTCGCCCGCATACCGTGGTACCCGGGTATTTGTGAGGCAAATTTTTAGTGTGACGCGCGGAAATCCGTCGCGAAGCTAACTATTCTCTCCAGCCGGATAACCGGTGTAAATCTTACATTAGACGGTACAGGGTAAGGTGGGACTGGAATTTGAATTGAGGGAATATTGCCTAAACTTATTTGAGTGTTTTTTAGCTGTGTTTATATACCTGCTCTAGCATTGGTACGCGTTGAAAAGGTCGAATTTTCATCTAAACTTTCATCTTTAAATTAGATCCCATCCTTAGAGATTGTAATGTAGTGAAAGCGCAGTGGTTAAGATGACGACCTTTCAGGTATGAGGTTGCGGGTTGAAATTCGGGCCAGTAACTATGTGTGACTATAGTAATGACGGTGACGTGTGTTGTTTTATGTTTGCTTTCTAAGTTTATTAAGTAGGTCGATGTGATTCCATGCTTCTGACAGTAAGTACGTAAGACAGTTGATTCTGGTTGTTGTTAGTAGATCTTTAACAGTCCTTACGAGTAGTCAGAACCCAGAAGGACTGGCAATCAGTCTATCTAATACGTTACGTATTGCTCTGTAACTGGGTTCTGATCTCACCCGTTCCATGTAAAACACTGGTATTCAGCTGGATGAATGACAGTTAAGCTCGGAACCCCTAGTTAGCGGCTCCAACTCGTACTTAGCCACTTTTTATTTAGAAAACTCAAGTCCTTCTCCAACTTCTTAACATTAAAGATAAAGATATCACCTTACTTTTAACTTTACTCGAATTATCTTAGAACTGAAGATATCGTGTTCGGTAGTCAAGTTATTGTAGGCGTCTTAAGTTTTTGTGAGCTAAAAACAAAGTTCTAAGCTTTCGTTAAGTTTCTAACTTTTGTCACGAGTTTTAAAAGTTTTTGTTTCAGTCTATTTCTGTTTTTCATTTAATGTAAATCGGTGTTTATTGTATATTCTTAACGTTGTTCATACGCCCTCGTGTAAGGCCCGAGTCACACCGGAATGGCAGCGGCCGGCAGCGGCACAGCGAGCACCTTCAGTGTGAAATAATTTTAAACTTAACTACACACTTAAAAGACTAGTATCACTTTAAAAGTTAGAAAAGGTCGCGAGGCCGCACGGGGCGCCGCGAGCAGCCGCGCGCCTCGCGCTTCTTCCGACGCTAGCGGCCGCAGCCGGTCGCTGCCATTTCGGTGTGACTCGGCCCTTATGACGATCATTTCAGGATGGTTGGTAGAAATGTGATGGCTTTTGGCATTTTGACGTGCAGTTGAAGAGTTATTTATTGATTAGTACTTCAAAATTTAATGTACTCATGCATTAGAAGTAGTAGATGTCACACGCAGGGTTCAAAACCGGCAAGTACCAACAATGTTATGATTGTTTGTCGTTTCATTTGTACTTCTAAAGTTTATTAAAGATATCAGTTACATTGGGCGGAAAGCTCGCAAAGTCATTGGTCCCGCTTGCCACCCGTGAATCTATGGTAGTCATTAGCCAGAAGCCACAAAGTCTAATAATCAGTGGATGATGGAGGTCTGATAAAAAGTCGCTTCAAATAAAACAAAAATATTCAGCTAGATCTACTAATAGCCAGACATAGTAATGCTTTATTTTCGCTACTAGCTGTTGCCCACGCGGTTTTACCCGCGTTATTCCCGTTCCCGTGGAATTTTGGGGATAAAAACTATCGTATGTCATTTCTCAGGCTATAGACTATCACTGTACCGAATTTCATTTAAATCATTTTGGTAGTTTTGGCATGAAAGCGATACAGACAGACAGATAGAGTTACTTTCGCATTTAAAATATTAGTATGGATTATAATGATTATAGTAAAATCTTCACCACCCTGCAGGTGTACAACACGCGACAGGAAGGCGACAATAATTCGCGAAGTGTTTTCGCGAATTCTTCCCGCGCCGGTACACCGCGCGCTTCCGCCGTGCCACGCCGGCGTTTATCTAGCCTTATCTGATTATGTCACTTCTTTGTTACACTTTCAGGCTATTTGGGTTGTAGTAACCACTAGAAATAGGCTTTTATATCTATCGATCAGTCTATTTACCGATCTGTCTATCTATCGATGTGTCTATCTGTCGGTATGTCGATCTGCTGACCTGACCATCAAAGGATATATCTAACGGTCAATAAAAATATTATGTCTATTTATCGATCTGTCTATATATTTATCTGTCCATCCGTCTATCTGCTTGTCTGAATATCTGTTTGTCTGTCGCTCAGTATGTCTATTCGCGAAGTGTTTTCACAAATTCTTCCCGCGCCGGTACACCACGCGCCGCGCCGGCGTTTATCTAGCCTTATCTGATTATTTCACCTCTTTGTTACACTTTCAGGTTATTTAAGTTGTAGTGACTGTTAGGAATAGGCTTTTATAAAGAAACTAAGCTTGAATTCCCCACTGGGGTATTTTAGGTTAAGGGTCAACTCACACCGAAAGAGCGGCGAAGGGCAGCGAAGCGGAACGCAGTTTCAGTGTCAAATGAGTTTTAACTTTATTTTCATAACTATAATACTTATTATCGCATGAGAAACTCGAACGAGTCACTCGGATGCCCGCGACGGCGCGGGAATTCCTGCGAATTTCATAAACGAGTTTCCTTCCAGTGCCCTTCGCCACTCATTCGGTGTGAGTTGAGCCTTATAATCAGTCAGCGATTGTGATATCAAAAATAACGAAACACAATAACAAAAACAAATAAAAAATAACGGAGGCAGAATTTGCCGTAAACCACACATTTAAAATATATAAAAAGTCTCTCGGTATCAGTCTTACAGAAAAGTTAAAAAAAAAAAAACTGAATCACAACACTGCCAACAGACTAATGTTACCAGGTTAATACAATTCCCAGTCAATATCTCTTAAAGAGAATTCACACAAAACAAGCGCAAAGAATAAAATTCGCTATCACAAACTGATGGACAAAGATAATAAAAATAATATCGCCATTCAACTAAACACGTTTCGCAAACCAAATCCTTTACTATTCGATACGTGACCGGACAATATGCAAGGACGAAACATCTGCCTGACCTTTCACCTCCAAGGACAATAGACGCGTAAGAAAGGGTCAGTTACTGGTCAGAACCGGAATTGACCCTTCCGAATTTAACGGCAGGAACAAAAATCTGCAATAGTTTTGCGTGGACGTTAAAAGGGTTTGATGGGTTCTTTTGTTATTGTGTTTCTTTTTTTAATTCTATAGCTATTTAATTTGGTCGAATTCCAAGTCTATCACAATAATTTCGTTGTTTTTTTTGCACAATAGGGATGACGACACCATCAAAAAAATAGCATTCTGTTTAGTCCGTTTAATAGATCGGCCAAAAATAAGAGACACGTATTTTTTGCTTGATCAAATTAATAAAAAATAGAAAGATAAAGAGCAACAAAGTTCCCGAGTGGGGGCTTTTGACGTCACCGTCCTGCAAAATATGTATCTGATCGTGACGTCATGCGCAACTTTAACGCACTGTATCTTTGTTATTCTTCATTTAAGAGAAAAAAGAAAAAATACGTGTCCAAAATTTTTTGATAATCTATCTGACGGACTAATTACTTTTTTTGTCGTCTCGCCTGTTGTAAATATTTTAAGAATTGTGTTTTATTATTTGAACAATAAATCTTAAGTAATGTTCAAAAGATTAATACTTTAATTACGGCTTAGTCAAGTGCTTACATTATTGCATTGTAACGAAAAGATTTTCATCGTGCGTTTTCATTTGCCACTCATAGTTTCATAGATAAGACTGCGGAAAAATAATGGGATTTGGCGAATTATTGAATCTTTTTAGGGTTCCGTAGTCAACTAGGAACCCTTAGACCACGTCCGCACAGGCAGGCGGCTTGCTTAGCGCCTAGTGTCTAGCGCATCACCTAGCTAGTAGCTTAGTAAAACAAACGTTCTAAAATGAACGCGACCGGCTGCACTGCGCGCTTAGCGCCTAGCTAGTCTCTTGGCGTGCATCCATGTAAACAAACGTGTTGGTTTTTTGTGAATAGCCAGGATGCAAGCCGCTAGGCTCTAGGCGCTAAGCAAGCCACCTGCCTGTGCGGACGTGGCCTTATAGTTTCGCCATGTCTGTCTGTCTGTCCGTCCGTCCTCGCTTAATCTCTGTGACCGTTAGCACTAGAAAGGTGAATTTTGGTACCAATATGTATATCAACCACGCCGACAAAGTGGTAAAATAAAAATTGGAAAAAAATGTTTTATTAGGGTAGCCCCCCTATATGTAAAGAGGGAAGTGTTTTTTTTTTTAAATTCTACCCTGACATGTGATATATTGTTGGATAGGTATTTAAAAATGAAAAGGGGTTTACTAAAATCCGTAGGTTTAAAAAATCTGGAAAGTAGAACTTTATAAGTACTTTCTAGGAAAATTATTTTGAACTTGATACAAAAAACAGTTTTTGTACAAAAAAAGACAAAAAGGTTGTACAAAATAATTTCTGTGTACTTAGTATGTCAACGTAACAAATAGCCTTTTTTTTAAACTTAAAGTGGGAACACTTATTGTGACGGACGGGAAACTACGGAACCCTACATTGAGCGTGGCCCGACACGCTCTTGGCCGGTTTTTTTTTTCATATAGATGTACTTTGGCACAGTAGAAATGAAATCTTACCAAGTTCAACTCTGAATGCATTTATAAAGCTGATCCAACGACATGCAAAGTATGAAACATCTGCCCAAGTTTTTCATTTCAAAGGACAATAGAACCGTGAGAAGGGGTCACTTACTGGTCAAACCGGTATTGACCCACGGCTAGCCAAAATAGTTGCTAATAAAAATTACGGCACTGCTCATGTTACCAACTGGTTACTGAAAGCAAAGTTACTAAGAATCTCTACACTACTAAAGCAGAAATGTTGGGTTGCATTGAATGCGTTATATTGCTGGACCGATTTAAAATAATCCTGTCTGCAAAAATAAACCTTATCCGCCTTATTTCAAAACAAGGTTTTTCTCTAAACCAGGTTTAAACCACTGAGCCAGGTTTTGTAATTTGAATCTTATTCTGATACGATCAAGATTCGAAATACAACCTAGCTCAATGGTTTAAACCTGGTTTAGAGAAAAACCTTGTTTTGTAATAAGGCGGTTTGTGTTATAGCTCGTTCATCAAGAAAAATTAAAGTAAGACCCCAGAGAGTGTAAAAGAAACCATACACATAACCAAACCATGAATGAAATCACGGCACGTTCTACAGGCGGAATATTACATAATTATTTATACAAATTATTGCTGAAAAATATCGTTTACTTTGATCTGGTATTGATTTACACATTCTAAGAAGGTTAGTTTTAAAAAAATATGATAATGAAGCGGAATAAAGCTGTTTTCTACTTTGTACTCTGACCCTAAGTTACTGATTAAAATGTATCCTATGTCTAAGATTATTTTTTAATCAGAGACTTTATATGCACCCATAATGTCGATATCCACGAAAACAAAGTCTCGGGTCAAATCTAGTAAAGAATTAAAAGTAGTAGTAGTAAGTAAAGTATAAGTGTAGGTAGACGATCCTTTGCTATTTTATAAAACATAACCAAGCAATATGAAAGTATGAAACAGCTGTCTGACCTTTCACCTCAAGGGAGAACAGACGCGTAAGAAGGGGTCACTCGCTGGTCGAAACCGGATCTATGCTGTGGGTTCCGCTTGAAACCGGTTTTAACTGCCCTCGGTGGCATATTGTCGGGGAGAATTTGGAACATTATGGTTTCGGTGATTTGTGCGACTTAAAATTTCTTTTTTTTTGCTTCACTGATATTTTCTTAAATGTATTTCTATATATAGTAAAAAATAAGTAGCTTCGCGTTTATACATGGTATAAAAATAAGAAGCTTCGCGTTTTTACGACTGTGTGTATACTGAGATCTTTTGAATTTCAAAACAGATATTATTGAGTTTTTATCAATAGATAGATTCAAGAAGCAGGTAAATAATATACATATAACACATACTTTAGAGTAGAGATAAGCCAAAATTTCCAATGTTTTGTTACACTATGAATATATTTTTTTATGGAGAAATTCACTTTATATTTACCTATTATTTAAAAAAAAAACTCGTATCACGTACTACATTGCACTGAGAAACTATGCAACCAAACCAAAAACTCAACCCAGTCAAACTTTCTCTTTCAACGTCCAACACTTCTGCCCACCCTTCACAACTGTCCAGCCACATTGAATAGACACTATTGATTATCAACAATAACAAACAAAAAGTTAACAACAAAAGCCCGGACATATGGACAACGGTCGAAAAGACCATGAATAACTATGTTTTTTTATTGTTCCAGACACGTTTACCAAAATAAACAGCTCGATCGAAGTGACCATATGCCGCGGAAGGGTTAAAAAACATCTTTAGTCACGCCTTATCTATTTAACTTTATTGGTACATAAAAGTTGGAAGTGATCGTTGAATCTTTAGTAGCGGAAGGTAGAGAAATTGATTTCAATCAGGTAGCAATTTGTTAATCGGTTTTATTTTTTGGTTTTTTTAGTTTAACTAGCTGTCCTGCGTTTTTTTTGGTTACTCTGTTTCGGTAGGTCTTTAGTGTAGCGATACAGCATACTTTCACTAAATAGATTAAAACAAAGTCGCTTTCCACTGCCCATCCGTCCCTATGTGTGCTTAGATCTTTAAAATTATTTTTTTATTGATAGGGTATTTCAAGAGGAAGATTGTAGAGTATAATACGTAAATATTACAGCAGAGAGAAGCCAGGATTTTCAAAGAATTGTAGCACCCGTGCATAATTTGGGCGGGCCGTTCTAATATAAATTCTACTTTTTTCTAATGCTTGGTAATGCTTGGTTTATTGCAATGCTTTAAATCCTCACCCCGTCAAGTATATAGTTCCACAGGTTTACCGTACTTAAAGCAAACTTCAATTCTAATAGTAAATAGGTATTTTCTTAAACCCTCGTAAATCTAATATATATAGCCCAGAGTACTTCTAACACAAATAAAAACTTTGCAGCCTCGTAACATTGAGTTAAAGAGTAAAATAAAATGGCGATATAAAACGAAGGCGGGATTGGTCCGCGCAATGTAAATCATAATATCGTACCAGCCTGGTCTAGACGGGTTTATACTTGACGAGACGAGGACGATACGACAACGATAAGAGGAGAAGAAGAAAAGAAATTAGAAAGTAATATAGATGAAGTTCTTGCTAGTCAAATCCTAAAACTTAGTATTTGTGTTACTAGTTAGCTCTGTGTATGACATGATGCCTAAAAAAATACAGTGTCGGAACTATAAGTATGCATAGTTCCGACACTGTATTTTTAAGGCATCATGTCATACACAGAGCATAATAAAAGTATAGAAATATATGTCTTTCATTGCCTCCTTTTTAGAAAGTACGAGCTTTATTTACCGCACAAATTGGTTATGTAACTAACAGTGACAATAATAATTAATGCAATTATGAATAGTCGATAATTTGAAGTATTTTAAAAGCAACGTTCATAATGTTTAAATCTATATGGGGTCTATTTCATCATATTATGTTTTCCGATTTAACTTTTCACGACCAACCGACAGCCGGCTGTCAGGCTGCTATTGTCTTTCTATGGTGTCTCAAATCATGTGTGTTCGAAGGATTATTTAGGTATACAGCAGACTTTTTTTAAAGTAATGTTTTATCTGGCTAAATATTGTAAAGAATCCCGAAACATTATTTTTAATGCCAACCACTTCTCAAAGTCTGCTTTTCATAAATACTAGAATCATTTGAGTTCATTAGACGTAAAAAAACAAGTCTTCAACTATTTCCTTCTGAATCATTTGACATTTTACTACAGTTTTATTACTAGCGTCGTCTACCTAAATTTCCGTCCATCTATCCACAAAATACGATCTAAAAATAAAGAACAAACTTCAGTATCGTATCGGCAAATAAAATTGCTATCTAACGGGACAATCAATGAAAAAGCGCCATCTTTCAGTTGATTGAAATTTTATAGAGCATTTGCGTGATAGTCGTTTTGCCGTGTAGCGAGGCGGGCAGGGACGGAATTAGAAAAGTTAGGGAAAAAAACATTTTGGACTAACTTTTTCGGATCTAAATTGGATTCGGCTTAAAGTCTGGATATTTTTAATCGAGTGACTGCTTATCTGATCTTCACAATCCAGTTACAGTGTAATACTATACGAATGTCTAAAAACCGGACAAGGCTGGTTGTCAGGTTTTTAAACATTACAGTAGTACATGTACCGAGCTTTTGAATTCCAATTATTATGGCTGACAACTCTGACAAGGATCTACGAATAAAACATTGGGTGTGGCAATGAGTTTATGTGTAGGAGAGGAAATGAATTTTGACAAGGGATTTTTTTCTAATATGGGCTACAGATGAGTCAAAACCCAATAATCAAACCTTAAAACCAATGCGGAACAATCTAAAAGCCGGATATACAACCAATCTGATAAAACTAAATCCGCCACTGTCACTGTTTGAAAATACGCAAGGGCATAAGTTACGCCAATGTAGAGCGTTTCATATAAATTGTTTATAATGCACGCCAATAATGACTAGCTGGCGGTAGGCACAACTGCGCAGTTCCACCGGCACAATCCATTTTTATAAATAGATATTCTAATAAACTATTGCTTTCTCTGGCTTGGTTTAGTGTTTATGATAAAGTAGCTTTTGCTATCAAGTTAGTGGAAGGTGGTTAAGGCGGACGCAGATAAAGCCGCGGATTAAAAAGTAGCTTACTTCCTTCTTTAAGATGTCTTCTTCTTCTTCTTTATCAACCTCTCTCTGAGAGGTTTGATTTTCGCACTTAGTCTTCTTTATGATACGATCATTGTTATGCACCTGACCTCACACATAGTAATAATAATACCAGCCTATAAAGGGTCGGAAATCAAGACCATAAAATCCTCTCATGCAAGAGGTGGTAGGTTCGAATCCGGACAAGTACCAATGTGACTTTTTCAGTTCATATATACTTTCTAAACTTTGCCTTGAATTTAATAGACATCATTGAAGGAAAACATCGTGAGGAAACCTGGACTCGTAGAGAATATAAGTCCAAAATCGCCAATCCGCCTCGAGCAAGGGCCTTTGTTCTGCACAGGGACCTCACACATTCTAAATATAAAAATTGATCAACATAGTTCAGCAGCAGCGTGACATATAATATAAAAATACTATAATAACTATATTATATATATATTTTTTTGTTTTGTTTTTGTTTAACTCGGAATTAGCTACGAAAATAATGATCCAATTAAAGAAACTTCATGTTTCAAAGCTATATTATTTCTGAGTGCAATAAAACTCGACGCAATTGAAATCTCTGCAATTGAGGCTGCTATTAAATTAATAGAAAACTCTTGTTTATAGTCTACTCGTTCATATAAAATCTTTATCTGTAATATAGAATTTTAAGCCTATTATTATTATAATTATTTATGAATTATTTCCATAATACATTAAGTTTACTTAACAGTTTTAACGAAAGAATAGACAAAGACATCCTCTTTGTCTATTCTAGCATAGTACCCGGTTAATCGAGCCTTGCACAAATGTATTTCCTAAAATGAAAACTAGCTATTTCGATTTATCGGCCCCAAAACGTACAAAATTTCGTGAAAATCTGGAACTGAATTTAGATAATATACACGATTTTTTCTTTAGATTATTATATGTATCACTGTTAAACCTTATAAACATATCCTTGTCTTTTTGAACAAATTACTCACCCGATAAATACGCAATTATTAATAAACAATCGCTCTCTGCCACACAATAAATTATAAATTCCAAACCTAACTTATAAATCATCAAAGTTATGACTTCCGAAATTCCACTAAACAAATTCCCTAATATGCAAATACAATACTTTTGTCACTAAACCGGTATAGCAGCTGCCCAACACTTTCGTAACTAAAAACTTAAAGGAAGGGTCAGCTAAACCAGATTTTTACCTTTACAAAAATAGACAATGGGTCCTAGAATTGACCCTTGGGGGACACCGGTCAGTTTTGTATTTTATTCCAAAACCTGTTGGGTAGGTAAAGGGTTATTTTTCATAGTGTTATTATTAACTTTTTAACTGTCCAGTTAGTGGATGGTCAGTAGTGTTTTGGTGTTGAAATGTGATGGTTAGGTTGTGGTCGATTTAGTCAAACGTTTCAGTGAAGTCAAAATTATGTGAGTCAGTTCTAAAGTGATCGTGATTTTTTTGGTTATTAATGGTTATGTTTTGTGGCAATAATGTAAGAAATAGACAACATCAACGATCTCCTATAGGGTTAAAAGTGTTTAAATATTTCAAAATGTTGACAAGACTAAAATAAAAACAAAAATGATCTAAAGGTGTAAATATCACTCCCACGCAACGAATAAAATTATAACAAAATACAATCGGCAACGCAAGGAAAATTTCCAAAACATTGTTTTGACTGTGTATCTTATTCCTTAGAAGAGAATAAAGGCTCCATTATTTTTAAATAAGCTTGTACAACACGTGCAAAACACACTTTTCCCACGCGTTAAAAGGTTAAAAACATCGTTTGGGGAACAAAAAAAGGGGTTTTTCCTCCATCATGAAAAAGTCCCACAATTATCGCTTCCCCGTTTTGCTCGGCAAATAGAATTAGGCGTGAATTAAATTAGCCCCGGAATTAACAAGGATAATACCCGGTTCTCTTCACTTTTTTCCTTATTTTTACGCCTTTTGCACGTTTTTTTGTGACACGTCCCTCTTCGGCGGTGACGCGGGAAATTCTGCCAATTTTGAAAGACAAACGGTTTTCGTTTTTTCTTTTTTGAGTCATACTTTTTTGTTGCCTTCATTAGATGAAGACTAAATACCTTTTTTGAATTCATATGCTTAATTATTAAAATTGGGATTTGTGTTGTTATTTTATAAATTGTAGGTATTACTGACATAATAATAGTAATATCTAGATCTAATGTTACTTGCTTTTTAAAAGTTTTGTTAAGTGAACAATTTGTACTGAAATTAACATAATAATAATTATGACAATTATTTAATGACTCTTTCTTTTAATTTTACTACAATGTTTTGGATTTGATAAAAAGGTACAATTTCGATTTATGTGTTATGTATTCTTGGTACATAAGTAGGTGCTTATTTTAGTACATCATTAGTGAAAAGGTTATTAACTTTTAAATTGCAATAAAACTTCTTCAAAGTAGTAATTATAAGGGTTATTCGTTTTAAACATTCTTGGGGTAGAAATACGTAGATATACAGATAATGGAAGTACCTTGATTTTATGTATTCTCTTTTCTACAGATGTATATTTCCTTAACACTGGCGTAGGAAACAATTAAAAATTGTTAAATGTTGTACTAAGATTTTTTATAAGGCAGTTTAGTCACACCACGAACTAGATGTTTAAAAACTTGACCTTTTTGAGTTTCTGTTTCTACTAAATTAACAAAAAAATAAAAGAATAAAAACAAACAAAAGTGATTCCAAAACGTTTTTCCATAGATTTCTTTACTGAAAACCGTCAATGAATTTTTTTACCACCAGTATTTCCAGAAACTTTACATCCACGTAAGTAAGGGTTTAAGAAAAGGGGTCTTTAAAATGTCAAAAGAAGGAACGAATTTCCCCAAGGGTGCTCGCCACCCCCTTAATTATATCTTTTAATGTAATGTCTGAGTGCATTTTTACACCCCCCTTGTACATAATGTTGTGTACAAAGGGGAGGAAGAAAGGGTATTTTTAGGGGGTAGAAATTAATGATTAAGTATGGATTTTCGGTTTAAGTTTTAGGCGCTCATTGTAGGATAGATTTTTCGATTTTTACCCAGGACAAACTTTGTGCGATAAGCATGATTATTTGTTCTGTGTCGGGGTGTACTTTATCTATATATGTATGTATTTATAAATTATATAAGTATGTTTATCAGTTGTCTGGATACCATAGTACAAGCTTAGTTTGGGATCAGATGACCGGTTGTGAGTAGTCCCGTAATATTTATTTATTATTATTTATTTATTTATTATAGACTTTATGAAAGACACGATACAAATATCAGTCACTATTAGACAGTCAACAATCCATAATAAAATTGTGTGTGTAAAACTGACAGCAAAATCTATCGTGGAATGAGATTTTTTTTAATACATATTGCTCTTAATACTGACCTCGGCCGCGTGTACTAAAGGTCAAAAACGTAATCATAATTCTGTTTCGTGGCATTATCTGCAGTATTGTTATTTTTTTAAATTGATTTAAAATTTTGCATTAATTGGGAATAACAATAAATTGAAGTTTGGTCCAGATAAGGTAGACACTGCTTATCAATTTCTATCTATATAATGCATTCAAAGGGGTAGTTTTTTCTCAGATTTCAACTAAGTAAGTACATTTTTTATATATTTATTTTATTTCAGAAAACGTATAGTTATATACATTTCAAGATACATTAGTATGACTGACGTTATCAATTTCTTGAATAATTTATAGTTTTTTAGGAACTACTTCCATACTTAAAAAAATATAGGCTTAAGGGAGATTATTAGAATAAAGACACAACTATTTTCGACTCTTTAGAATCCCTTGTTTTTTGTTCTTAGGGACTATTTCCATACAAGGAAAGCTGAAAGAAAAGCAAAGTCATGTGACATTATTAGAAACAACCATTTTTAACTCTTTAGACTTGCTTATTTTTTTTACCACATGACTTCAAACAATGGTCAGTCAGTAAATACAAACAATAATAATACAATTTTTATTTTATTTTATTACAAATAAAATAATATCTAAAAAGGAACAACTCAGAATTCTCAAAACAAAATGAAAGAAAAACACTAACAGACTCGCCCCCGCATCTTAGCAATTTAAAACAGGGGTTGTACTCATTTATTCCTTCTTCTTTTACCGTAACCACCCCCCGTAACACCCTTACTTACCACCATTTTTCTTTGACCCCCTTCACCCCTCGGCTCTAAGAATTTCAACCCTATTTTCTAAAAATGTTCTTGTTGCTACAGGTCTTTCTTGAATGGTTTCGGACCCTTGCGTTGGCGTTCCCTAAAAAATAATCTACCCTACCCTTCTTATTTCGAAGGGTAGAGTGATGGAAAATTGTTTTATTATTACTTTTGTACCTACTACGTTTCGTAAATTATTTTAAATGGACTTCTATTTTTGAATTTTAGGGGTTTTTGAGAAAGTAATGTTTGGAACTTGTGATATTTGATTTGTTTTAATTTTATAACTTTACCTTTTTGATATAAATATTTGCCTCAATAAAAACCTAAATACAAGAATGTTATTTTCACTTAAATTATTCTGGTGTTTACAGAAAAATAACACTTTCTAAGGACTATTCTGAAAAATATTTATTCTAAATTTTATTTTTTTGGATTGTTAAATTTATTGGAACAAAATTTTGTATTAATTGTTTGGTGTGACCGTTATAATTGTTACATGCTAAAAGTGCAAATATAATTTATAAAAAAGAAACGATGTCTTTTGCCTGTTTCATATTTCAAATAAGTGGTAATCTGCAAAAATTCTAAATTCCTTTTATAATTCTAAATTGTTACTTTTAAGCTGTATATAAAAATTTGTAAATTATATTCTTGGTCCAAAATCTTTGTCTACTTTGGTCAATAACTGCTAATTTGTAATTATATTTGTGCTGGTTTTCAGTGGTTTTTGCTATGGTTGAAGTTACAAAAGTCGCGACTTCGTCCGCGTGGAATAATAGTTCCCGTTCCCGGGGGATTACCGGGATGAAAACTATCCTATGTCCTTTCTCGGGTCCCAAACTATATCTGAACCAAATTTCATTCAAATCGCTTCAGTGGTTTAGGCGTGAAGAAGCGACAGACAGACAGACAGACAAAGACAGACAGAGTTACTTTCGCATTAATAATATTAGTAAGGACTAGTATGAATTATTATTTTATTTACATAAAACTATTAAATGGCTTTATAGAACCTTAACAACATAAAATACAATAGTGGTTCAATTCAAACAGAGTTTCATACTGAAAAAAATGGATAAGATCTCTAAGCTTATAAAAATATTTAGATATAAAATAGTAAAATTATTTACATAATTAATATCTTATAAACTAAAATGTTATAACATAGATACAGTAGAACAGTATTTGGGATCATAAGACTCCCTTTTCCTAAAGTAGGGAGAAAAATTCGCACGTATGATACCATTTTTTTTTTAAAACGATAGTTTTCCTTAACCTTTAATCTTTGTTTCTTGAGTCACTTTATCAGTTAAAAAAACCCACATCAAAATCTGTTGCGTAGTTTAAAGATTTAAGCATACATAGGTTCAGACAGCGGGGAGCAACTTTGTTTTATACTATGTATTGATAGTTTTGAGTACAAAATCTTAAATAATATGTTATAACGCTTATTGACCTTCCAACTGTCTCTTAGTACATAAAATCAAATACAGAACAAACATTCCAAATTCAAAAATAGAAATAAATCACTCAACAACCATAGATATCGATTCTAAATCCAAAACGCAGAGTTTGAAAATTGAAGCACAAACTCGCCCGCGGAATTCCAATGACGAATCGCAGAGGCTTTTTCTTGTTGCAAACTGCCAGTTACATTTGCTGCTAGAAGCTCTGAAAAAATATAAAATGGGCCTTATTTACAGGGTCTTAAAGGTGAAATTTAATAGGTTAAATAATTTTGGAAGGTATTGTTCTGTCAGCAAGTTATCTCCCTACTGTCTCTCTCAAGGATTTATCGTCTTCGAAGGGGGAAAGAGTGGAAAAATAAGAAAGGGCTGTTTTTCCTGGGGGTCTTTGTGGGGGCGCAAGAGATTCAATTAAGGCTGGCGTCGCCGTGCGATTAATTATCCTTTCGAAATTATTGTTAGAGAAAAAATGGCGGTTCTAAACTGAGGGTTGGTTATGGCGTTTATTAAAATCTTTTTTGTAATGTATTTCTGGAAGGTGTGATGTTTTTGTTATTATTGTTTTGGTTATTGTGATTTGTTTATGTTCAAAATTTTGTTTAAATTACTACCAGCAATTTGAATAAACTTTAATACAAAAAACGTAATATGTATTTTATTTAAGTCTAAATTTAAACTTGTACAAATTATACAACTACTGCTTATTTTTAAAATGCATGGTGTATCATTAACTTGTAAAAAAGTACTTATTATTAATTTTAGTGCGTTTAATAATTGTTGAAATGAACTGAATTTTTGTAGGCATTATAATATGTTTTTATAGCGAGGCTAAATTGATAGCTTTGATGTCAATGTTCAATTTGAAATTCACATAATTTAATATGTATGTGTAGTTTACTTTGCTTTTTATATATACGCCAACATTAAAATAACAATATACTGCTAAAAGTATTTAAAAAAATTAGAATGATAAACCTACATCAAGCAAAATGCCATTTTTATCAATAATACGTTACAGGAATGTTATAACCGGCGTCCTGACCTAAATACGAAGAGGCCTTTAAAATCAAAACACACACGTCACACATTGACCCAGTAACGTATGTAAAGGTTAAAGACCTTCCACACACGTTACACACCAAAATAATCCGTAAAACATAAACATCAGAACTTATTTTACAACGCCCCAAACACATGTGAGTTCAGTACTACTCACGTATCAATTAAAGTTTTGATTATTTCAAAGTTTAAGGGAACTTTCGTAACAGTGTTCATTTAAAACTAATGAATGAAATGTTTTTAACTGTAATTTGTTAAATTACATTTGTTTTTGTATAAAATTATATTACATACAAAAACTTCAGAAAATTTTATTTTGCTCACTCGATGCTGTAACAAAACACTGGCAACTTTCAGCCAAAAGCCAAAGTGTCAAACTGGTAGAAAAAAATAAGAACAGAGACAAACAATGCTCGAATTTCAAATAGCAATTTAAAATGTAATCGAACGCCGCTTGAAGCGCCGTTGGATCTTATTCCCCCACCTTATCTATCTATGAAAGGTATGGCATACTTTTATTCTTGAAGGGGCCGACCGTCCACCCCATTTAAAAGAAGCCATCTTGGGATTGGGTACCGAGGGGTGCACCCTCCCCCCCGGGAAGGGGGCGGGCGAACAGGGAGAACCACTTTTCTCGGCGAAGTGTTGTTTTAATTCTACCAAATATCTTTTCGTGAATACCTCACTGGCACAACTTCTGATATAATTTTCTTCGGGTAATATTTATACGTTTTAGGTGTAAACGCCTTGAGAATTTTCGTTCGTGTGAAACTCATTCTAATAATAGGAGCGGAGGTAATTAGATTTTCGGTAATATTTGGTAAAGTTTATTAGTAGGCTCTCTCGGTATGTTTGAATTGTTGCAATAATTTCTTCTTAAATTACTGGAAATTATATATGTATTAAAATAAATCCTTAATTCACCCTTACTATCATTATTTCTACCTAATTAAGCACAACATTATTGCCCTAAAAGCATCACAGTCACTTAAATCCACTTTTGTGTGAAAAATAGAACCGTGAAAAAAAATTATAAAACATATTACAAAAACCTAACCTAATCTAAATCCAAGCAAAAACAGCTCAAAATCCCGCGCGTAAAAACCGTTAATTGCCGCCATTTTAAACTGGCGAATTCCAAATTCGAATTCGACGCGCTTTGAAATTCTACGCCATAGTTGGGCAAAGGAATTCCACTTTCGTCCACTAACGTGGGACCGTCCAGGTAAATTTTAATTTCTATGCAAATTCAAGCTTTCGTTCGGGCTTAATCTATGAGCTTTGCCGATGTGAAGGTATCAAATCGCGTCGGGAAAACTTAATGAAAATACTGTGCCCAAGATGGGAGCCGAAGAATTGCCTATTGTTGGGACATTTAATAATGTCTGGTGGAATTGTTGTATTATTTTGTGAAATCTGTATAAATACATAATATTAATGACAATGTGTAAATCTGGATAATTGCGTTTAAAAGTATAATTGAGCCAAAAAAAGATTTTTTTTGTTTGAACACATCAAGGTGACATAAACATGACAGAAATGGTAATAAAATGGCTCTAAATTTAATAATGACTTTTTAATGCAAAACGGAACCCTTATAGCATCACGTGTGTCTTTGTCTGATGTCCACACCTACCTTTAGACGACCAACCGACAGCCGGCTGTCGCGCTGCTATTGTCTTTCTGTCTCAAACCACGTGTGTTCGAAAGTATAAATCTGAACTTTAAAAAAAATATCGACTTAATGATCACAGAAAAACCTATTGGAACAAAAGTAGAAGTGTCACTGCTTGCCTTACATACATTTTATTTCATAAAGAAACCGAAAAAAATAATATTTGTAAGTCCTTCGTATTTGGCTGCCTTTTTTATACAAATCTACATAAAACCCGCAAAACAAAACACAATAACTGTAAAATAATATCAAAAGCAGACATCAAACGTTCAAAGAAGTTTCGACGCCACACGATAAAAACCGTAGCATATGGGATTACTTTGAAACGTATAGGAAGGTAGAAAATATCCCGAAAGTCGATTATAACTCCACGGAATAATGGCTGAAAGAATTCAACGCGGTTGCTTTAACCACCACTCTACTACGCGTTCTCGATTGTGAAACGTGAGTGAGTTGAGAACAGTGAAATGAGTTACCTACTTGACTTCGAAACTTGATGATTCAATAATAATAATATTTATTATATCAAAAATGAGGTCAACAATTTTATATTAAGCATACAAATTTGCATGCTAATAAGGCAGAATGTAAATACACACATCAAAAGTGTCTAGGGATATTTTAATTAAACCTAAATAACTAAAATTCTATTAACTTTTTGTTAAGACACCTACACTTTAAAATAAACCTTGTTTAATTGCCTATCTAATCTGATAATAAACTTTTAGATAAAGTTGAATTAAAAAAAAACTTAGAAGAAGAGGAAAAACTCAACAAAATTTCAATTTAACTTTATTTTTGAAATTTCAAAACCTAAACAACAAAACAATTTTTTTTTTATAAAAATTGGTGAAAACTTAAAATTAATAATTCGTGAATCCACCTAAGACTCTCCTGACACATCTGGAGCGGTTCTGCATACTCAAAACAAGGGTGTCAATATCCTGTTGTGGAGTACTGTCCCAAATCCTGCTAAGATGCAAGAAAAGCTGGTTTTGATGCACAATATCAACAGGGAAATTCCTACGAGCTCTTCTCTGAAGCATATTCCAGGCATGCTCAATAGGATTTAAGTCAGGGGATTGTGCAGGCCGGTCTAAAGCTTGGATAACATGCTGTTGTAACCAACTTGTAACGATACGCGCCGTATGTGGACGGGCATTGTCGTGCATTAGCTGGAAATTTTGTCCCATTTGCTGTTTGTGGGGCAAGATTACAGGCTCTAGCACCTCATCTCGGTATTTTCGAGCAGTCATATTGCCTTGTATCCAAACGAGGTCCGTTCTACCGCCGAGACGAATTCCTGCCCAAACCATAATCGTGCCACCTTAATATGCATGAACTTGTTGTGGGTGCTGCAGTCGATTCCAACGTCCAGGTTTTCTCCAAACGCGTACTCTTCACGAATCAGGATGAAATCCAAACCTAGATTCATCAGTGAAAAGCACAAGTGACCATTGAGAATGGTTCCAGTTTTCGTGTGCAATAGCCCATTGTAATCTTCTTCCTTGATTACCTCTCCTTAGTGCTGATACCCAAAATGGCCTACGAGCACGTAGATTGACTTCATGCAGTCGCCTTCTCAAAGTTTGACCGCTTACCAGCAAACCATACTCTCTCTGTAGCCTTTGAACCAATTGCATCGCCGCTGCATTTAGTTGACTTCGTGCAGCATTTACTATGAATCGGTCCTGTACATGTGTTGTAATGCGTTGAGGTCCTCGGTGCCGTTCCACCACTTCCTCCGTGACACGATAACATGACCAAAGCCTGGATATAACGCTCTGACTGGTATTCATGGCTTCAGAAACGGCAATTATGGGACAGTATTCCACAACAGGATATTGACACCCTTGTTTTGAGTATGCAGAACCGCTGCAGATGTGTCTGGAGAGTCTTAGGTGGATCCACGGAATATTAATTTTAAGTTTTCAAGAATTTTTATAAAAAAAATTGTTGTTTTGTTTAAGTTTTGATGTTTCAAAAATAAAGTTAAGATTGAAATTTTGTTTGAGTTTTTCCTCTTCTTCTAAGTTTTTTTTAAATTTAACTTTATCTAAAAGTTTATTATCAGATTAAATAGTCTATTAAACAAGGTTTATTTTAATGTGTACATGTTTTAACAAAAAGTTAATAGAATTTTAGCAATTTAGGTTTAATAGAAATATCCCTAGACACTTTTGATGTGTGTATATGGACCTCACCTATGTAATTTGCCATCCTATCTTTATGTACCTACATTCTTAGCAAATAAAGACATAAAAAAAATTTGGTTGTACGATTTTTATAGATGCGATGTTACTCTTGTGCAAAAAATCCTATATCAAAAAACCTTATAGCGATTGCTGATTAATTCGATATCGTAATTATAAAGCTCTGAAGATTCACTGAGGACTTAATTTTGTAAGTTGTAACTGCTATAAAATGTATGTGAAGTTTTCATTAGCTATAATTAAGAAATTGTGGCGAAATTCAGCATCCCACACAATCGGAGTTATTTAGCCGTCGATGTTTACTTATCTGAATCTGATATTAATGTTTCGTGGCAAATGCTTCGGCTAAGCAATCCGTACTAATATTATAAATGCGAAAGTAACTCTGTCTGTCTGTTACTTCTTCACGCCAAAACCACTGAACCGATTTAAATGAAATTTATATATATAAAGGTATAGTCTGGGACCCGAGAAAGGACATAGGATAGTTTTCATCCCGGAAATCCCCCGGGAACGGGTATTATTATTTTACGCGGACGAAGTCGCGGGCAACAGCTAGTAATAAATAAACTTTAGTTAGAATCGGTCCAGCCGTTTTGGAGTTTTGTCGCTAGAGAGAGAGAGAGAGAGAAACTTTCAAGATAGAGTCAGAGAATAGAACATAACTGTTTCCAGATGCAGACCTATCTATCAGCCAAAGTCCAGATAAGTTTATTAGACGTGGAATGAGCTAAACTAGCATAATTATTTATTTAGACTCATCCAATTAAAATTCATTGATACTTAGATTGTTTTTCGGCATTGACAAGTTCTTAGACCCAGACCAAAACTTTGCATGTGCTTTCTTTTGTCGTAACTTGTATTTTTTGTATTTTTTTACATATTCCTTATCCTGATTAATCACGATTCTAAATTAGATGCCGTTCACATTGCATAAAAAAAATTGATCCATTCATTTCTCCAATTTTATAAGAAACTAATCTTTACAAAACCATTAAAATAATATGTCATTACTTATGATAGCCACAGACGTAGCGATTAAATTTCGCAAACCTTTTAGGCTTGTACAAGTATTATGTAACGTATGGTGGAAGATTTTTGCGCAAATTTCTTTTTTCTAGGCTAGGCTAGTGCAAACGACCTCAAAGAGATGTCAGCAAAATTGCAGGGGCCCAGCGCCTACCAGGGCTGCGGGATGTTTCAAAGATATACCGCGGCACATAGGGCTAAAAAGGAACATAGATGGGTTTTAGTCAGTAGAAGTCTGACACTCTCCGCCCAGAGCGGGAGGAGTCATTTGATGATTTCCCATCCCAAAAAAAAAGGCTAAATGGCAACGTTTATGGCTACCATACACTAAATCCTTCCAAATTCAAATCGCAACTCAATAGTACCAACCTCAATCTAGAACAATCTGCAGACAATTACAGTTTTTGCGCGGATTCCGAATTCAAATTCAAATTCGAAAAACGTTAGTTGCCGAGCGCGCCCGAAAACGACCGAGCCAACCCGAAAAGCCAGCGAGATCACGTATACCGATAACATTACCAAGTTTTCACATTAGCTGAACTTTTATTACACTTATCTTGCAGGCGGGAGGCAGGTACTAGCGTACGCAAAAATGTACTTACAGATATCGCATTGCTATCTTTAGGCTAAAGTTTTTCGACAAGATTCGGCTTACTGATAAAGACTAGTTAATCCGAGTCTGGTATAATTGCCAATTGGTATTACGTCATAAGATGGCGGGCCTTTTTATTAGGCTGGAGTAAATTACTAGTTGGTAGAATATTAATTATTTGTGGTTAGATACTGTGATTATGGTTCTGGATTTAAATTTGGACTGTTGACTAAAATAGTAATTATTAGTACCCAGTGAAATTGAGCTCTTTTTCAAGGCCTTTTTTAATACAGAATAGTTTTTATGTTTGTCTAGTGGTTAGTGGCCTCGACTGTTAAGCCGGAGGTCGAGGGTAAGATTCCCATCTAAGTTACACTACCACCACGTCTTTGATGACCGTTTGTTCTGTGTGTATGTAATTAATTTTAAATGTATGTATTTACGAATTATATATAAATATATAGGTAGGTATATCAAACGTCTGGTTACCAAAATAAGCCGCTACCTCGTTAGGGATCAAATGGTCGTGTGTAACGGTTTATTTATTTGGGATCATAAAATAGGTAAAGAAATAAATTTTGCTATCACTATATCCACCAGATTTGTACTAAACTTCTAAAGAAACATTGAAAATCCAAAAAAAACGTTGAATTTTCAAAAGTGATCAATATCCTACCATTACAGTTTCAGACTTAACAGACTTACATTTCCTGTACGACGTCGAATTTAAACTTGGATTCGCTATTTTGAATTTCGAATTCAAAGCACGCCACGAGACAATATTCTACACTAAGCATACTTAATTTTTTTTCTAGTTGGTAACGGTTACGTTGTTTTTGAAAATCGAATTGGTTTTTGAATTCCAGTTGGAATTGGAATCTGATTTGGAAATGCTGAATTGTTTCTTTAACAGAATACTGGACTCAGTTTTCAAGTAAATAGGATTCAGTGCATATTTACTTAAAAAAACCATTTTGTTGTGTTTTTGTTGCCATTAACCTTACGTTTTAACTTCTGCGTTTGATTTATATAATCTGGCTAATTCAATCTAGTAATGACTATTTAAATAAACATTAATGTTATGTGTTGGCTTCTTGATTTTTCACGTAATATTGAAAAAAAAATAGATAATCTCAATTGGAACAACTTTTCTAATCACAAAATGATTGTATAAATTAAAACTAAATTATATAAATTAAACATAATATGTACAAAAACTTAAAAAATCTTAACCTTACTTTTAAATTAGACATTATACATGTTAATTCTAATTTTAAACGCAATTTCTTCTGTTCCTTTTTCAACTCTAACCGTTATCAACGGTTTTCTTTTAATTCTCAATTCAAATTACCTTCAATACTGTACTATTCTTAATTAGCTACAGTGCCATAAATATTTAGCAATCTGAGCAAATGACCTCGGCTAAGTGAGTACGGAGAACGAGTTTACGACAATGCCTATAAGAAAACGGGCGTTGTGTTATAAAATTTGCATTCGGCGGGCGGGTGATGCAGGGAGGCGGGTTTGGAAGGAGACGGCTTTTTGTAAATGTTGGCTGAATGCTTTCAAATTCCAACAAGATAAAATTCCAATAAGTCACCAAGACTTATATAAAATAATATAAAAGGGAATAAGGTTTTTATGAAGATATTTCAATTTTGCTTCACATTTCTGCTTATAGTTTACTAAAGTAGATCATATAAAAAGTCCTGTTAATTATTAAAATTTTTAACAGGGAAGTTTTTACTTATTTCAGGTTTAAGATTTATTTATTTCAGGTAACAAAGACACCTTGCAGGCTAAAGTGTATATTTATTTGCAAGATAACGGCGTGAAAACGGCGATATATCGTCCGATACTCTCCTCTGATCTCCAAATGATGAATTTATATGTGCTTTCATGAATATTCAGGATCATTACTTAAGTTTTTATTCAAGCTTCTCTTTTGGGACTTGGTGGCCGAGAACAACGTGACCTTGGGCTAAAAGGTTTTAGCAAAAAATAAAACATAGATAGGAGTGCGAAAAAAAAACAATGCGGTTTAAAAATATCAACTGCTATTGCTGTAGCACCTAGCTACTATAATATGAAGCAACGCGTTACCGCCAGGCATAGTGTGGCAGCATAATTATGAACTTTTATCAGAAACGCGTAATTTTTGGATTGCTACTCAAAATCAAATTCATTTACTACATGGTATTGGTATACTCGGGTATGATATCTCACGCATTTGATAAATTACCTACGTGACTTTCGACACCTTTTTTAACCGAATTCAGAAAAAGGAGGAGGTTTTGTGTTTACAATGTTTAACAGTATTTCACTACCTTAATGAGGTCTCACCTTATTGAACCTGGTTGAAGCGCAATGTTTTTTCTTTAACACATCAGCTGGAAAAGCGACTCTTATTGCAATATTTTTTAGGTACAAAATGCAGCTAACTAAGCACATAATGGATTGTACAGTGGTAGTTTCGGTGTTAACTGGCATTAAGTCCAAAGATGAGTGGCTTTGAGTGTCGTCTCGATGGGTGTCTTGGTAGCAAAATATTCTGTGATGTCATCGAAAAAATAGTTGACAATTATTGTAAAAAGTTTTCAATATTAATTGAGACTACGCACAAAGCCGCTTTTTAAGTGAACTTTGAACTAAATGCTACTTGAAAAGCAGTTTTAATCTTTCAACGACCAAGGGGCAGCCGGCTGTCGCGCTATTGTCTTTCTATTGTGTCTCGAATCACGGGTGTTCGAAGGTTTAAAAGCTGCATTTTGCTGATTGTAGTGGTTATGGTGATGACCAGGAGAATCAGGAAAATGATGTTGCTGTGACCGACAGTGAGCTGGTTAGTTATGCCTCAAAACCAGTAACAGTAGATGGTGATGCAAGATCTTTTAAATTTGCTGTTGATCTTGCACGCAATTTTAAACATATTTTCTTTATTTTTTTGTTTTACTAGTACATCGATTACTGGTTGTTTTGACTGTAGGCAAATAAAGGGTTGAAGTTGTTGCCGAAATTTTCTTCATAAATGTGTCAGTTTTCTGTATCGGACGGACACTTTTATAGAAAATTTTGAGTACATTTTCTTTTTCTTTTAATAATATGGTCCTCCCTCAGGGTTCCCGTTTGTTTCTCGCACTTAGTCCATATTAGTTAATACAGAAAATGCATTAAGCAGTTAGACGTTGAACTAAGGTAATTTCGTAAAGATGACTTTATTCTAGACACGAATTGACTGACTATTTTCAACAGAGTCTTTGACCTCTAAGTTTGTTTTGATAAATTTCTTCACAGTAACCATCAGCCCCAATGGAATAATTATTAATAAAACTACAGATATTTGTATCCAAGTTTGGCAGTTTGTGTAACGTTTAAAAAACTGATAAGAAAAAACCTCCCTAAATTAGGCCCACCATCTTTAGTAACAATAAACACACTATTAAACAAAAGCCGTCGCCTCTCTCGCGACCACCCAGGGGGGAGTTGTCCGACCTCCCCCTACTTAGGGGGGAGAGTCTAACAGGAAAAAGGAGGGTTGGAAAATTTCCATTTTCTTACGTATTTCGCCGTCTCTGCACCAGTTTTTGATTAACGGACGCTAGGGGCAAAATTTCATTATGTATTCATCCCCTTGAAGCTTATTTACTTCCCCCTTTTCCCCCCATTTATTGTGTGGTTAATAATGTTATTATAAAAGTTTTTGGTGGATGCTTAGTCTACTCTGTGGTTTGTTTTTGTCCGTGTATTGCAATTTTTGCTCATTGGGATATTATGTTTCGTTATAATGGAGTTATTTTTACTATACGTCTATCAGCGTTAAAATTGAATAATTGAAATTTCTATAGTGTGTATATTTGTTATCCCTGTAAAACAATAAATTCGAAATTATAGAGGGTAATTTGACGAGCCTGTAAGACAACCGAATGCAGACTGCTAAGTCGGAGGTCGTGTGTTCGTTTCCCACCCAGTACAAGATTTGTATAATGAGCATGATTGTTTTTTGAAGTGAAAACTTCTTTAGCGGCGTTGAGCACTTTTTCTGTAATGGGTATAAAATCTTAAACTCGCGTCAGGACACGTGACCTGATCGAAAAAGCGTAGGACGGATGGATAGTAGACAGCTGTCACCATCCATGGATGCGCGTGGCACGCTGTTAATAATCAAGTTTTCACTTCTGCCGGCACTCCCGGAGTGCAACCCATCTTTTTTTTTTTTGTGTTTCTGTCCTGATGTGGTTTTCTGCACTGTGTGCATGTAACTAGCTAGGTGTTAATTTTTTCTTTTTTTCAAATTTTTTCGTGGACATTTGTCAATATTTTCGCCGTTTTTGGTTGTTTTCAAACAGACTAGCATCCCACGGAAGATAGGCTCGCTGTTACGTCCTTCTAGTAAGCTCGCAGTCACACATGATTACGATAAATGTGTGGAGTTTAAATTTTACTGGCTTGTGGTTAGTAACTGTGATTGCTAAGCTGGAGGTAGTGGGTTCTATCTAGGACAAACTTTGTGTGATCCGCAAGATTGTTTGTTCCGTGTCTGGGTGTAATTCATCTATAATTATGTAGGACGTTTTAATAATTTTACAGTGTGCCTTTTGATTCATTTTGTAATATTTATTTAGTATTTTATAAAAGTTATTGTATTTAGAAAAGGCTACTAACGTACTATGCAGTTACTTTAATTTTATGTTGTAGTCAAAACTCCTATCTCTGTTAATTTACGCAGTTATAACTAGTTTTGACTGCCGAAATTTGTCAAGACTTTTTAACCGTATGCCTTCAATAATGTTTCCCTTAGCGGGGTAGTATTTCTGAGTATAAAAAAATAACTACGAAGGCTAAGGCGGGAGCTTTACTATGCTTAGCTCCCGCTTTATTCTTCTTAACTTACCTACACGTTCACACTATGCGGGATTGTCAGTGATGTCCAAGATAAACTTTAGAAAGTACATATGACTTGAAAAACTCACATTGGTACTTGCTCGTATTCGAACCCACATCCTCTTACACAAGAGGCGGGCTCCGTATCCTCTGGGCCATCACGCCACCTCAAACGACAGCTAGTATTAGCTGTCGTTTTTGTCGAGAATATTTATTGCGTTGTGTGCGTTTTAAATTTTATGTTAGTTATGTATCTCTGTGTGTTATGTTCTTAAGTTTATCTTAGACATCACAGACATCGGTGAGGAAACCCGGACTTGTAGTTAATATGAGTCCGAAATCGCCAACCCGCCTTGAGCAAGCGTGGTGATCAATGCTCGTGCCTTCTCTGAATGAGAAGAGGCCTTTGCCCAGCAGTGGGACAGTTACAGGCTGGTATTATTATTTATTTATGTATCTATGGTTTGTTTCTCAGTCACTAGCGACCCGCCCAATCTTCGCACGGTGGTGCGAATCTTTGAAAGTCTCGGATTTTCTCTACTTTATTATGAATGTATTATACGTATAAAGTTTCCCATTGAATATATATCTCTATTTATTATTTATTTCTATCATTTTACATTTATTTTATTCATTTCATTCTATCTACATAATATTTATTAAAACCGCATCAAATACGTTGCGTAGTTTCAAAGATTCAGGAAACCTTGTTTTTACCGACTTCAAAAAAGGAGGAGATATATATTTTTTTTGTATGTTTGTTACGCGATATCTCCGTCAATTGTAAACGGATTTTGATGGTTCTTTTGTTCTTTTTGTTTGATAAGTCATGATTCAGGGGTGGTCCCATATAAATTTTGTGGCGATCGGTTCAGGGCTTCTCGAAAAATTCACCAAAAACAAAAAAAAATGACGAAATATTCATAGACGATGTGTGCTTTTTCTTCAAGTTTCTATTTTCGTTTTATAAGATTGTAAGTAGTTTTATCTGGAAATAAATTACTTTGAAAGATACTTTAATACACAGTCAAACATTGGGAGTCGACACTAAAAAGTAATAAATAAAAAACTTTTTTCAAAATAAATAATAACCGCCTTCAAAAACTAAAAACCCAAAAATAACTAAAATTTCGGAAGTCGGTGGCAATAGTTAACACAAATGGACTTGCAGAACAGTTAGTCACCGACTTCCGAAATTTTAGTTATTTTTACTAGGACAAGTCACACACGGTCATCTGATCCCAAGTTAAGCTCTGCTTAGAGCTTGTGTTATGGTATTTTTGGGTTTTTAGTTTTTGAAGGCCGTTATTTTTTTTTTTTGAAGAAAGTTTTTTGTACTAAACAATAAAATACGCATTTTTGTCAACATGACACACCCATACCACACGATAGTATTTAATCCTATTTTTCGTTTTTTTTTCAGGGGAACATTCAGTACTTCGCCGAGCCAACTGTAAAACGGTTGCAGACCGTGTATTTTCCTTGCAGAGCTACTGTATGAAGGGTGATGCCCTATATCCCCAAGTTCCAAGTTTCCTAGAGCTTATATTATTAAATAAAATTGTACGACTTTGTCTTGACCAAAATCTAGAAAAGAGCTGGGCTCATCAGACTTTCACATTTTATTGGTTTTCGTACATTCAAATGAAAAAGGGTGCTCATACGGTCACTTAACAACTAAATACAGCTGATTTATGTGCGAAGAACCTTAGAGTTGACGGTTTTTCTTATTCTTATGACGCTGAACGCAGCTGATAAAAGTAGAACTGTATAAGTGTGACCAAAATTGTTTAGCGAAACGCTAATGAAGTTGAATAAGTGTGCATAGTCCCTTATGAGTCTGACCGATGCCCCCAACTTTTTTTTTCTGACATACCTAGGCAAAGGCCTCCCTTCACTCACGCGATCCCTCGCTCCATCCAATCCATCCAATTGGTCCCGCCATCTCGTTCATCGCCTGCCGCAACCTCGTCTACACGGCTCAGGGCTCCAGCTCTGTGCTATTTTAGCCCACAGTTTGTCTGGCATGCGGCAGATATGTTTCGCCCAGTTCCATTTTAATTTAGCAACCTTTTGAGCCATATCGACTATTTCTGTTTTGGATTGCAGTGTATAGTGTCTTGGGAACAACATATATCATTGATTTTAAATACCGTAAATAGTTTAAAACAATCTTTGTTTTAAGCTTCTCATAAGCCTACGACTTTTTACTCAAACCTAATATTCATAATCCATTCAACATATTATGTTTATTTCAATCGTTCGCTTGTTTCCTAGTTTTACATTCAGTCAATTATTCTTCATTCATTTGATTCATTCATCATTCATTTGATTTATCACAAACAACTATGAAGTGCAGGATACTTGCCCTGCCCTGCGCTTCAAAACACAGATCGTTGACGCTTTGGAGCTGGACACTGTCTGCTACATTAAGAACAATCAATAGGCCCATGAGCTCAAGATTGGGTCTCTAAAATGGCAACACTAGGACACGGCAGATCACAAAGGAGGAAGTTCAACATTCACAGGGACGAAGCCGCGGGCAGTAGCTAGTATAATAATAAAATTAAATTATGCTTAAGTTACTTATAAATTTTTTGCAGTGACCATGATTACTTCATCGGTCATGATAGCCTCATGATTTCCTTCTTCTGGCGTCCAGTGTGTAACCTATGGCCTATCTTTAAGGTTGCATTCACGCGACGAGGCCGGTCATACCTTCTTCATTTTCGTTAAGTAGACGGGCTGTATGGATATTGGTTAGTGACCCTGACTACTTATCTGGAAGTCGTGGGTTCGATTCCCACCCAGGACAAATTTTGTGTGATGAGCATGATTGTTGATGAGTATGTATCTGGGTGTTATTTATCTTTGATATGCATGTATTTATAAATTATAGAAGTATGTGTGTAGGTATATCAGTTGACTGGTTACCATAGGATAGTACAAGTTTTGCTTTAGTTTGGGATCAGATGACCGTGAGTGAGTTGTCCTGAGATATTTATTTATATTGTTTATTTTAAATGAGACAAACGAACAAGCGGGTCCACAAGACGAACACCGCAGCCCACAAACTCCCGTGATATCAGGGGAGACGCAGTTGCTTTGCTAGCCGCGCTTGTAAACCTTTCAACGAACAAGCGACAGCCGGCTGTCGCGCTGCTATTGTTTTTCTATTGTGTCTCGAATCACATATGTTCGAAGGTTTAAATTTAATTTTTTTATAATTAAAAATACTATTTCAATTATAAATGTTTTTATCATTTTTGATAGTTTTTATTTCACTTATTAATAATATTTTCTTATTTACTTTGATCATCTAAACTTAATTTAATTAAGCCCAAATTAATTGAAGTTTCTTAAATATATTTTTTTTGTAAACCCAGTAAATAAATCAACTGTGCGTAATCTTACTTTCTTTTCAAAACATAGCCTAAGTTATTCTTTACCACTTCAACTTCCAGTCATTGACAGACTGTCCAAATCGGATAGCAATTTTATAAATTAAGTACCTAGCCAAAACAGACAGACGAATTGTAAAAGATTTCAGGTGACCGACGAATCTAATAAAGGTCGAATTTTCTCACCACTGGTTGGAAACAAAATATTATTAAATTGTATGAAAGTATAATTAAAGAATGAAATCATTTTATAAACATCATCATTCCAAGATAACTTTGGCAAAAAACTCCACTTTAGAAATTTCATTGCAATTCTGTGCGCTATTCGATACTAGATGGCGCTAAACCCTTTTCTATCATACGTATTTAAGAAAAATTGTACAACATATTGCATACTCTAATAAACACTACTAATATATTTATATAAAAAATATGTACGGTAACAAGGTGCCAGAAAAAGTTTACTGATTATGCCAAAATAAATTTTAAAAAGTTTATGTTTAGATAGATGGCGCTACTGAGAAGTACAAAGTGTTACCCCGGTTTTAACTAGATGTCAGCACATGTGACTCAAACTGAAAAGAATGGTGTTGAACATTTTAGTTATAATAAATTATATTTATCATTTAAATAAAAAAAAATATGGCTAAATGTGTTGCTAAGTATATTCCTCTAGATCGGCTGGACGGAATTCTTTTTCAAATTTATGTTTAAAATCCAAGAAAGGTTAAGTGAAGAGAAGAATTGGAAAAGTCGACAGTAAACTTTAAAGTAACAAAAAAGTGAACATTTTTCATCTAGGTAACTAAAATAAAGACTATAACTTATTGGACAAGACATCTGTAGTTAAAAATAAATTTATATTCAGCCTAAAAACGCACTCCAATATTATGTGTTAATCCTTACTATACTCACAAAACTAAAGAAAAACGAAATCATTTTCCACACACCTAAGTAACATTCTTGTGACTAATCGCAACACTAGCAGAAAACTACGAAAAAAAATGAAAAGCGAGTATTCAAATTATTAATTTCATGGCACATTAACTTCAACAATCGTACAATCATTCCTTTTGAAATTAACTTCGAAATTCATAAATTGGATTCTGGCAAAGGTGGTACACAGTGATGAGGATCGCTAGATAAATTTAAATAATAATGTTCTATATTTTTTTCATTGCGATAATCCTATCACATTATTTAACACCAGTTCAACTAGACAGTACGTGTGTACTAAGTTTTATATATTTATTAATAGTGAAACTAAATTAATTTAAATGATAGCGTCTGCGATTGCTTTTGTGTTTGGAATGGAAATTATGGGCCTTGGTAGGGTCTTTTTTTTATCCATAAATTTGAATTGTAACGGTATTTTTGAGTTCGGAAGAAAAACTAGAAGTGTGACAATTTTTGTTTTTATTGTTATTTTTTTTGAGAAAGTGGTGATCGCGAAATTGAAAATAAAAAAAGTGTTCGTCAACAACAACAACATAACAACATCTTCGTTGAGGATGATTTGTTGCTTGTGGCGTGACCACATTGCTTACTACTAGTGTCTAACTGAAATATGGACCTAAGGCTAATAATGTATTTGTATAACGACACACTTTCTCAGAAGTTTCATTACCATGACGTCATGGAAGTCGTTTTTAAAGTCTTGATAACCAATCCTAACGTCATCACAAGTCGTTTATCAAAACACAAATATTTAACCTTGTGTCCTAAACGTTTTATAACAAAACACACAGTATTAATCCTTGACTAAAAACTTATTCCAGAATATGACGTTTTCTTAATACCAGTTCAAAAAATACCGATCAAAGGGGAAAATGTCTATTTCACAACAATGCAGAGACAACGGCATTCGAAGAGATTGAAGCAAGATGAAGTAGATAGACTTGATATCGAGTCCTATGATGAGGTAACAGAATCGCCAGATGCAGAAAGTGTCGATTATGTAAAAGACCATGATAACGAAAGACCCGAAGAACCTGATTATGATCTTGAGCAAAACTATGGAGACGATAAAATAGTAGGAGGTGTTGAAGTCGATATTAACTTATACCCGTACCACGCTTCTTATGGTACCAATTGTGGTGGTGCTATCATTGATAAGAATTGGGTTTTAACTGCTGGACATTGTGGGTAAGACTGTTTTGTTTTTATTAATGATGTAATTGAACTTAGAACTGCCAAACAGTCTAACCCTTAAGCTCAAAATATGTATTAGTAAATTGTTAAGTTTAATGGTGTTACTATTCAGCAATAAGTCAATGTGTTTCTTTAATTAAATTATACATCTAGATTGTGTCTTTAGAATAGAATCGTAAACAGCGTTAAATATTTAAAGCATTTGGTAAAATAAACTTTTTAGGGTCAAATGATAGAAAAAGAACAAAGTTTGATCTACTTACATTTAAAATTAAACTATGTTTTAGTTAATGGACATTTACCTTAGTGACGTGTATATTTACTAGAGTTCCGATGTAGGCATAAAGGCTAAAATAAACAAATAATCTATAAATATAAGACGCAATAACATAGATTTCTAAAATATTCTAATAATAATTTCAAAGCAAGAAGCCGTACGTTAAAGTGGGTTCGAAACACATAAGCCAAGGAAAAAAGGTACAAGTGAAGAATTCATACATCCATCCAATGTGGACAGCTAAGAAGAAAGAACATCCATTCGACTATGACTTCCAACTCCTCGAATTGGCTGAACCCTTGAAGTTTGACGAGAACATACAACCAATAAAAATAGCTCATATTGAAGATATGGTCATTGGTAAAGTTATTACAGTGACTGGATGGGGTAACACTGAAGAGAATGTAAGTAATTTTGAAAAAGCGGAGATAAAAAAAAACTAGAATTTAAAACCGCTACCTAAAGTTTATTATAAAAGGCTGGTTTGTGCGGTGTATCAAATGTATTTACTTATAATTGTAAATACCTACAACGGTTCAATTATCTTAATATTACATGTTTTGCATGAAGTTAGACTAAATCGTTCATTTGTTTTCAAATATGAATAATTAGCGCATAGATTCTTTACATTATGTTACTAATGTTTTATGTTCTATTGCCACACGGTTATGAATACTAATAAAAGTTTTTGATGATGAAATTTAGAAAGGTGATCGGAGACAGTCATAAAACGAAGTAACGACTTAGGAAGCGCCATAATAATCAATTTACGATTTCTTTTTTGTTCATGATTAATACCTAATATCTTAGCAATGCTTATTTATTGTTACATTCAAGTAAATTTTAATAGATTTTATATTTGCTTATCCATCGCCCAAGTTGAACATAACACGATATTATTACTTGATTGATTTTCACCATTTAGTCCTGCAAATATTTTATTTATCATTCACTTCATATATCAACATTGAATTATAAAGTATAATATTCAATTTAATGCATATTTATTCGTTTTAGATATAGCCATGTTTAGTTTAAACCAAGCGGTAAATTAAAATCTCATTGGTTCCGCCCATCTACACGTTTCTATTAGCCAACCGAATGTAACAAATTGAAAACAATAATTTTATAACTAGATGGCTTTAGTTGCCTTGTGGGCTTTGTATGCTATGCCCGTGCGATATAGCCGATTAGGCGTGCTTGCGCAATACATTTAATCGAATGATTAAATTATGTATATTTACAATAAGTAAGTTATTAAAAAAATGAAATAAAATCCAGACAGTGGATTCTTTCCACTTTAGACAACGTAGCGGACCTAATATATCATTAAGGAACACCGATTTTTGTTTTAGTGACATAAATTTTACTTAAAGTAGTCACACTAGTTGCTTAGACTAATTTGTAATTTTTCTTAAAATACTTTTTTTTCTTTAAGGGTCCATTTTCAAATACTTTGCGCGCCGTGAGGGTTCCAATCATATCGAAAGAACACTGTCAACATGTACCATTTCCGTACTTCAGAGGAAGCCTGACAGCTAGGATGTTTTGTGCTGGATTTTCGGAAGGGAAAAAAGATGCCTGCCAGGTAAATTATAACATAAACAACGCCATTACAGAAATCCGTACTAATATTATAAATGCGAAAGTAACTCTGTCTGTCTGTCTCTTCTTCACGCCTTAACCACTGAACCGATTTCAATGAAATTTGGTACAAATATAGTCTGGGACCCGAAAAAGGACATAGGATAGTTTTTATCCCGGAAATCCCCCGGGAACGGGAACTATTATTCCACGCGGACGAAGTCGCGGGCAAAAGCTAGTATTTATATAAATGACAAAGCTAGAAACAAAAAAAAGTAATAATAGAAATTTAAATCCTACTCATTAAATAAACGTAACAGTCTTATGACGAACTGTTGATAATGATGACGTTATCGATAAAATCGTCAAAATATGTAGCGCTGGCTCAGTGACCAGGATCTCTCATGTAAGAGTCTGTGAGTTTGCACCTGGGCAAAGAAGAATATGACTTTTTAATTCGTATAAGGGGCAAATTAGTAAAATTGCTTTTAGCCTAAATGATTGTCGTGGCGACCACGTACCGGAAAACGCAGCGTGGTCAGGCCTCCTGTAAGATGGGCTGATGATCTCATGAATATCAGGTCCCGTTGGATGCGGGTGGCGATGCATGTGACATATATGGGGAAGGCCTTTGTCCAGCCGTGGATGACTTTTGGCTGATAATGATAAATAAATAGGAAGGGGCCCAACAGGGCCAACGCCTGTCGGGGTTGCGGAATGTTTGTAATAGTTACCGTGACCCTGGAACATAAAGGGCAATCGAAGGAACATGAGTGGGTTTCAGTCAGTAAGAGTCTGACACGCCCTCCCGCCGCACCCAGGACGGGAGCAGTCATTGGATGATTTCCCACTACCAAAAAAAAAAAGATAAATAAATGCTCATGCCTGGTCTGTGTGAGAAAAACTTAATTTTTCTATTACAGGGGGATTCAGGAGGACCAGCTGTATCTTATGACCGTCTTCTCGGAATGGTTTCTTTTGGATACGGATGCGCTACTCCAGGGTCATATGGAGTCTATAGCAAAGTTGCTAAAGTCAGAAATTGGATAGAAGAGACCACTGGCGTTAAATTTAATTAAACGATTTTGTAATAAAACATTTCGAAACGTTGTGAATTTTATTTCTATTTAAAATTATTATTTTGTTTCTTACAGTGTCATTCTTGGTATATTAAAATTAAATTCTTTATCTATCTTCTTAATATATATAAACCACTTAACCGATTATAATAAAATTCGCACACCATGTGCAGTTTGATCCAACTTGAGAGATAGGATAGTTTAAATCTCAAATTATAGTCGCAATTTGAATTTATTGCTAATTATTTGTCTGTTATTATTTGACAGTCACAATTAATTTATTAGTAGTTGTTGATTTTGGAATGTTTTACATTCCGACAGACGGCGCTACCATCGCAGTGTCAAATTTTAAATAATAATCACTTTCAGATGTCATAAACATAGACAAGAATATTAAAAAGGTTCTATAAGAAAATGCGTAGCAATACTTCTTAACATGTCGGCGCTCCATCGTAGTGTCAAATTTTAAATAATATTCGAATTTTAATTTTAGTCTGTCCCGACAGTTAGCGCTGCGATCAAATTAAAAAAAAGTTTTGTTATCATTGTGTTATTGTAGACCATGTGCTGGATCAAATATTAAATTAAAAGGTACTTAGTGTTTTGAGAAGAGTTTTGAAGTGTGCCTAAAAAACTATACATTTTGCGAATTTAGTGCAGAATCGAAGTGAGTATATTTCTTATAATTTTTTTTTATAATTCTGCTGTACGTGTGTATGTCATTGAACGCCTCCTAAACGGCTTGACCGATTTAAATGATTTTTTCTGTATGCGTTTGAGTGGCGCCCTGGATGGTTTAGATTCACAAATCAGCCCGGCAGATGGCGCTGATTGTTTCAAAAAGCATGTGATCTCGGAAACGGCCCCAACGATTTCGCTGAAATTTGATTTGTGGGGATTTTCAGGGACGAGAAATCGATCTAACTCAGTCTTATGTCTGGGGAAGCGCATGTTTTCGAGTTTTCTCTTTCGCAATATTTCATGCATAATATGGGCGCTAATTAGGCTATATTTATTGTGTAATCTTATATCTACCCGTGCGAAGCTGGGACGGGCCGCTAGTATGATATAAAAACCTATGCGTCTAATTGCTACAGATACTTTATGATTATTATTCTATTATTTACTTTATGATTTATCATTGTTGTTTTTACGGTTTTCAGAAATTACATCATACTACGTTCCTTTTACTAATTATCACACTCTATTAAAAACTACGATATTTCTGTCTTTCGTGTGTATGCTAATATCACGGATTACTCTGATTGTGGGACATAAAAAACATCAATTCAGTGGTGTTAAAGCTGATTACTTTCTTTCATGTAGGTACCACCTTATCATCATCATATGCTTCTTTAACTAGTTAAAATTGGCGGTCCTGCTTGAAATCTTAATTTTGTGCTTCCAAAACTACCAGGTCCGTTCCTTTTTGGATTCATATCCTCTCTCATAAGTTCCTCTTGTGATTATAGTTTAGGAAACCTTGACAAGAAATCACCATCTCTCTAGGTATGACCAACGCCCAAAATTGGTGTACCATTAATGTAATAGGTATATCTTGTAGTTTTTCTTTTTCTAGTCCTTTCTATCAAGTAATAAGCATATTATACTTTAAACTTTCGCGTTGCATATTAATATTTTACTGTTTTACGGGATTTAACGCGCACGTACCTTTTTTATTTGTTTTTCGCTTGTGACCATGGCAGGTGTAACCCTGCCGAAACGTCAAGCGAAAAATAAATAAAAAAAAGTAATAAGCAATTAGATACCTACTGAATTTCTGTTATATTAATCTTGACATAATATGAGACATTTTGTTTTAGGGCTCTCTTCCACGTACAGTTTTTAAGTGACCAAACTGGAATGGATTCGCTTAGTGTTTTTGTATGGTCTTTATTGCTTTGAACCATTAGAGGTTTTGATGAATTTTCGGGTTTTGGATGGTTTCAAAAACCTGAAATGGTAGTATATAATTATTTGCTACTTGCAGCAGTTTTTTTTAAATATTGGCAAATAATAAAAAGGCACCTACGCCAATTTAATTGCAAACAACTGAAATGAAATCATGCATAATTTCTCCTAAACCAGTTTCTTTCTTTTTTAATGGTTTTTAATTAGAATTTTGATTGCAAGCCTAGTTTTTACTGTGTAACTTGTAATGCTTTTCTTATTTATAGTGGTTTTAACTAAGTTTGTCTCTGTTTATAGGTGAGTGACACGTGTTTTGTTAATAGAGACGTCATTGTCATAGATCCAATTATTTACAGTTATGCCAGGTTTACTTTATCTATTAAAATAGGGTTCATAATTTCAGTTGGATGTGGTCCTGTAGCTGATGTGGATTTTATTGTACGATTTGTTCTGATCGAAAATTGAATTTCTGATTCAGTGAAGAAAAATATTAATGCTCGTGTTTTCTCTATATTAGAAGAAACCCCCTGCAGCGTACATTGATAATTATTTTTCATCAGAATTTTTTATACTTCATTCGTTCAGACTCTAAAACCTACAATTATTCTAATCATGTTAATGTTGCAAATTAAATAAATTAACTCTTTGTATCACTGTTATAGAACTCTAATATTATGTCCAGTTTTGGTTCACAAATAATTTTAAATCATTTGGTAATCAATGTGAGTGCTCCAATCCCATCCCATTCATGTTTCGTTCAAAATTATTTCATTCAGTATAATCGGCGGACATGAAATCAAAATCACCGATGCGCCCTATCATGTCAATTATGGCGATATTTGTGGCGGAGCTCTCGTGCATAAGAAATGGGCCCTTACTTCTGCACATTGTGGGTAAGAATATAATACACAATATCTATTTGTATATGTACAAGGTGCATTTTTTAATCCAAAAACCGTTCAGTTGGCACCTATGCTAGTGATTCAACCCGAATAACTATGAAATGGATAGATATGTTTTTTTAAGTGATTCTTATTTACGCGTACCAAAGTGTGAAACTACCGTTTCGTAAAACGCGGAAAACCTGTAGCCATCCTATGACCGGCCGTCACACACACAAACAAGCAAACGCAAACGATAATTTAATAAATATCAACAAGGTTTATTATGAGAGTTATTCTGGAAAACGGTAGAAAAACAAGTATTATTAAAACATATTCTCGATACAGTTAACCAGGTATCGAACTTTTACATGATTATTTACGAGTTTCAGAACAGCCTCCCGAAAGGGTTTGCTGCAAAAATGCCCCTTGTATAAAAACTGACAGACTGAATGATTGGGTGATATATATCAACGCACAGTCCGAATCGCAGATCACACAGATATGAAACTTGAAGGATGTAGATTTTGTCGAAAAAAGATCATCTTAGACATCACAGACATCGGTGAAGGATAACATCGTGAGGAAACCTGAACTTGTAGTGAAAATAAGTCCGAAATCGCCAATCCGCCTTGAGCAAGCGTGGTGATTAATGCTCGTACCTTCTCTGTATGAGAAGAGGCCTTTGCCCTGCCGTGGGACAGTAATAGGCTAATATTATTAAGTACTTATCCACTAAGAAAGAATTTTTGTAAATTCGTTCCTTAAAGGGGTAAAATAATTAATGGAAGTTCAACATCAAAGCCGTGGGTAAAAGATATGTAGTCTTTCTGTTAAAGGTATTTGACGGGTGCTCGCTTGGACGAAGTCACGAGCGGAATATAGTCCTTCTCTGGCGTTATATTAATCTTTGGCTAGTGCTTTGCCTCCGCGGGACTTAACGTGATGTTAAAAAGCTTTTCCTGGCACCTCTACCCTCAACAGAATGTCAGATAATGGAGAACTGATATCCCTACATGGCACCTGGTACTGAGAGGTGCCAGGAATGCATAAAGTTAGAATAATCTAAAAACTCATATTTTTTTTAATCTTTTTTTTCTAATCTAATAATAATAATTCTATCAGCCTTTGTCACCTATGGATGGTTTCCTAACGGTAAAATATTTTTTATAATAAATTTTGTAGTTTTGGAGCCTATTCAATACAAACCAACAATCAAATCTTTTCTCTTTATTACCTTCAACAAAAAACAAAAGCTTGGTTTTTACACTATTGTTAAATTTTCGCTGGAAGACCACCAAATATCCTTTATGCTATAAGACTTTATTTTTTTCCAGTACAAACTATACATACGTCAGGGTAGGCAGTAGCTACCGTCTAAAAGGGTCCAAGGTTACGGTCATTGACCATATTGTTCATCCACACTACCAGCTGGAGCATACCTTTGACTATGATGTCCAACTCCTGCCGTTGAGACGAGCCCTTCATATAAATAGGCAGGTCTTTCCGATCCAGTTGAGTCAGTTTTACGGAAAATACTTGTATGTCTCTGGATGGGGATATGAAAAAGAACAGGTCTGTATGCGTAATTGAATTTATTTATAGCAACACGTAGATTGGTTTATACAGTGCATTACATCTAAACTACTAAATTCTTTTTAGTGTATCTCAATTAGACTTTTGACAAAATCATGATGTGCTTTTTAAGCCACTTCCCGTCCTAGCTAGGCATTAGTAATTTATGTTTTCATTGAATGGCAAACACCTGATTTTAATTGAGTGTCGCCTCAAACCATCTGCCATATCAGAGGCCTCACAGATGCGTTGCCGATTCACTGTCAAAATTGTTTTGTCTCATATGTCATCAGTTTTAGTTTGAAATCACCATTTTATTTCGTAAAAAATCGTTTAAACCGTCATATTATTTCTCATGTGTTCATCTTTTCTTTGACTTTTCTCTAACCGCCTCTTCTATCTTTAGGTCTCTATCTTTCCACATTCATTGGGTCACATGCGTTTCATTCCTCCGCTTGAAATCCTTTACTAAGACTAACGACTCCTTTTCAACTTTGCTGTCAGACCTCCTCTAATACACTTACTTCTCACTATTTCTTTCTTTCTGGTTTGACACATCCACTTTAACATTCTCTAAGCTCCTCTACTACTTACTCATTTCTCTATTTATCTTTCTTTCTGGTTGGACAGTTGACACATTCTCATTTTCATTTACATGATTAGGTATTTGATTAGCTAATCATGAAAACAAACTATTTTCCAGGGCGAATACCTGGACACTCTGCATCAAGTTGAGATCAAGATCCTCCCTAAGCATGAGTGTCAAGAAGTGAACAACTCCTGGTACAATCACACTCTTACTCCTAGAATGTTCTGCGCAGGAGGTTGGGGATCTGATGCTTGTCAGGTAAAGGATCAAAGTTAAAGCATTTATTGCAAGGTAACCATATACAGGTTGTTTTTTAAAACAGTAATTTCAGACAAAGGCCAGAAAGTCTGACTAATCAAACCAAGGGGTATCGTGTAACCTAGTAACTGAGTTGTGAAGGTCTTATTGGCAATCTCTTCACGTAAGTCACTAATATGCAGCTGAATTATTGGGAAAAGGCTAGGGAAATGATAACTGCGACTGGGCGGTCTATTGTACCACACTTATCAAAGGCTACAAAGCAAACCGTGGAAAGAAACGGCTACCTGTGATTGCACCAACCAAGTTGACCTGATAGGTCAACCAGAGTAAACAGTCGACGGGCTTAGAAATGTGTGATTGGTATGGTTTCCTATGGATTGATGGTTTTCGCATGATTTGACGAATACAATTGAACGGCATTAAAGAAGACTTTGATCTGTATGTTTGTTTCGAAGGTTACTTCTCAGAGTAGAGGGCTTCCGCCTTCCATCATTTGCTTAAATTTTTACTTACTCTACAAAATGGTTGAGCTAAATTTCTCCTCACCTTCATTTTTTTTTAAATATATAAGCATCACGAATTGATTACTCATAGTAGAAACAGGTATGATTAAATAATTAGAATTTTGTAAAACTTGATAATTGAAAGAGTGTCCTTGGATTATCTAACTCTTGTCCATAGAGTCTAAGTAAAATACATGCTTTATATTTAACAAATTTACAATATAATATTATTTTATTCAGGGCGACAGCGGAGGAGCAGCAGTTTCATACGGCAAGCTGGTCGGCCTCTCGTCTTTCGGCTTTGGTTGTGGCCGAGACCTGCCTGGCGTCTACACCAATATATCCGACACTGGGATAAGAAACTGGATTCGTGAATATACTGGTATATAGAGACAGTGTTTTGTTTTATTCACTTCAACATCTCCCTAACCTTCTTCCCAACTATTTTGGGGTCGGCTTCCAACCTAACCGGATTCAGCTGGAAACCAGTGTTTTACGTAAAGCGACTGCCTATCAGACCTCCACAACCCAGTAACTGACGACACGATACCCCTTGATTAGACTGGTCAGACTTTCTGGACAACCCGTAACGACTTTCAAAGTTCTACGAATGACAACCGGGACTAACGGCTTCACGTGCTTTCCGAGGCACGGAATGTCAGTCATGTCCAAGATAAACTTTAGGAAGTACTATCGACAAATTGGATTAATTTATGAAGGGTCATAAGTTTATTTTCCTACAGACATTCAAATACAATTAGGTCGATATTCATGTAAACATTTATTAAAAAAGACACTCGTCACGTCATATTATTTTGACATTCTCAAACGATTTATTGTCAAAATGGGACATGATTCCAATTTGTCGATAGTACATATGAAAAGGAAAAGTCACATTGGTACTTGCCCGGATCCGTACCCACAACCTCTTACACGAGAGACGGGCGCCTTATCCACTGGGCCATCACGAGATTTCTTTTATTCACTCACCATCTTTTTATTAAGTTGTAATTGTTACCCGAAGACCTAGGCAGAGTTCTTAGTGTCTTGTCCGAAATTATTATGGAAAAATATAAAATCAATTACATATACTAATAAAACAAAAAATCAAAGTGCAGAATTACTAAATATAAAATCAACTCCAACTGAGTCAATTAACTATGTAAATAACTATTTCTCGAATATTGGAAAAGAATTGGCTCAACAAATCCAGCCCAGAAACGGTGACGGACATGATCATCAACAAAACAATCCACATGCACAAATAAATTCATTCGTGCTTCTAGACACTGACACTGAGGAAGTAGAAGGAATCATTCGTAGCTTGAAGTCAGATAGTGCTCCTGGCTGGGACAGTATTTCGTCAAAATTTCTGAAATACTGTAATAAAAAACTTGCCCCTGTTATTGCCCATCTAGCTAACCTCTGTTTTAGAAGTGGAGTATTTCCAGCCCCTCTGAAACAATCTGTTATTACGCCAGTTCACAAGGGTGGGAGCGGAAAAGATGTCAATAATTATAGACCTATCTCGGTGTTACCAGCCCCGTCTAAAGTAATAGAAAAATTAACCAACTCCAGATTAGTGAATTATTTCAATAGGTTTAATATTATATCCTCAACACAGTTTGGCTTTAGACAGGGTGTTTCCACCGAGGATGCTATTGGTGCCCTCACCTCGCTAGTAACCAATCATTTAGACAAAGGAAAGAAATGCCTGACGGTATTTCTAGACCTAAAAAAAGCATTTGACACCGTTTCCGTTCCCACACTTGTGAACAAATTAGAGAAGCTTGGAATAAGGGGAACACCTCTCAACTTTTTAAAAAATTATCTCACGGGCAGGAGACAGAGAGTTAAGATTGGAGAGCATCTTAGTGACTATGCTGACGTGTCTTTCGGAGTACCGCAGGGTAGTGTTCTGGGGCCAACACTCTTTCTAGCCTACATCAACGATCTCTGTAACCTAAATGTTGAAAACGCAAGTATATTTTGTTACGCTGATGACACAGCAATTGTATTTCATGGGAATAGTTGGTCGGATGTTAAAATTAAGACAGAAACAGGGATGCTCCAAATTGCGTCTTGGCTCGATAATAACCTTCTAACGTTGAACACCTCGAAAACTAACTACATATGCTTCTCCATCTATAAAAAATCACAGCCAGATGAGGCGTTTAACATTAAAGTACACTCATGTGACAATCAATATACTTGTGCGTGTCCCTTTATCAATAAAGTTATGGAAACAAAATATTTAGGAGTAATTATTGACCACAGATTATCATGGTACTCGCATGTTGAGCATGTTGCTGGAAGGATTAGGAAGCTGGGATGGATATTTAAAACGCTTAGACATATTGCACCTATGAACATTAAAAAGAAAACAGGCTCCCACAGTAACCTATTAAATGAAATATATGTCTCTCTAGCGCAGTCTGTTATAGCGTATTGTATCACAATATGGGGGGGAGCAGCAAAAACAAAGTTTATTCATGTTGAACGAGGACAACGTGCGTTAATAAAAATTATGTATTTTAAAAGAATTACATACTCAACTGAAAGTCTCTATCAGGAAAGTGGACTGCTCTCTGTTAGAAAATTATATATCTTAAACATCGTCCTAAAAAAATATAAAAATCTACCCTATAATCCGAATTCAACAATAAAAAGACGGAAAGATCTGGTAGCACAAGTTCCTCAAACTAAGACCAAATTTGCTGCCTATCAATATAACACACTTTCATGTCAATTGTATAACAGAATAAACAAATATATATATGTACATGATAAAACAATGAATGATTGCAAAAAAAATATAACTAATTGGATAAAATCTCTGAATTACGTGGACACTGAGAAACTACTGCAACACATTAAATAAAAACACATTTGCACGCCTAAACACACACTTACACACACGCACATGTACACACACACACACACACACACGCACATGTACACACACACACACACACACACACGAACACACACACACACACCCATGCATGCTCAATCTTGCCATCTAGACTTAGGTACTGAACAAATTGTATATTGATGTGGAAGAGCGGAGTCTCCTAACACAGGCATTACTTGCTTAAAAGGAGGCTCCAATCACCAATTTAAGAAAACTGTTTGGTTCAGAAATAAAGATTTTGTATTTTTGTATTTGTATTTGTGTACAGTCAGCGTCACAGAAAAGTCACCTCCCTAGAGCGACAAAACTCCTAAACGGCTGGACCGATTCTAACGAGATTTCCACTGGGAAATGTGGATTTAAAAAAGACTGATGACTGTATCGAAAAAAATATTTGAGTTAATAGCAGGTTTAATATTTTTATTGTTTAGGTGGAAATTACGAAGAGTCGCTTAATCATCGTTGACCTTTGTATGGATGCCAATTAATTTTGTTTCGAGTAAGTACTAAAAATGACAGAAATTGCAAAATAAAAGATTTAGTAAGAAAAAAATTATAATTTTATTACTGTGACAATCATTTCTGTTTCTAATACTTCGAAAAACGACCTGTGTAATCACCAAAAAGTCTAAATTATATACACTTGTATTTGATTTGAAAAAACTTATCTTTTGTTGTCATTGCCCTAGTAGTGCCAATAAAATCATTAACACCCTGTGTATAAAACGATTGCTCATTGAGCGTTACTACTTCCAAGTGTAATAACGGTATAATGAAATTAAATTATTCACTTAAACTTATTCTAACGCCACACACACACCGTAAGCAATCAACAAAAAACATTCACCACTTCATCAATCACCACTTACAAACAATCACCAGTCACTCCACGATAATCCCCAATTATTGTTCACCACTTACGCAGAACGGATAATTTCGGTGTATCTATTCACTGTGCAATGAGGTGGCATCGGTTTGAACGACAGCTAAAAGTCAATCAGGCTCTATTTGATGCGAGTATTGTTAGTTTAGCTGTTTTGAGGGTAGACAGAATTGTAGGATTATGCCATAGTTGGTTATTTTAGCGTGTATTAACAGATAGTGGTAAACGTCGCGATGGCTTATTGGTTAGAGCGCCCGATTCATATGCTATGGTTTTGGGAAACCGGGCAAGTATAATACGAGTAATCTTGTGTGTATGAAAATACTAGCTTTTGCCCGCAGCTCCGCTCGCCTTAGAAAGAGACAAAAAGTAGCCTATGTTACTCTCCATCCCTTCAACTATCTCCACTTAAAAAATCACGTTAATTCGTCGCTCCGTTTTGCCGTGAAAGAAAAACAAACATACAGACAGACAGACACACTTTCCCATTTATAATATTAGTATGGATAAACACGTGTATGATTACGATGCTATAATTAATAACCGTACACTGTCATTTAAACTGAAAAAAAAAAATATATTTTCAACCTAGACATTGTCAGAAATCATAGAAAACTCGGTGGATTGCCTTAAATAGGGTAATGTTAAAGTTGAAGTTGATAATAATATTATTTAGTCTTGGTTGAGTTCAAATAATTTTTATTAATTTCTAATTTTGTTTGCCTAGTAACCTAACAACTGATAAACACACTTAAATATTTATTTATTTATTTATTTATTTACACTTTATGCACAAAATTCATGTACAGAGGCGGACTTAATGCCTTAGGCATTCTCTACCAGTCAACCATCGGTAGTGCAGAGATATGATGGCAGGTGCAAAAATAAAGTAAAAAACAGATGTTAATTATTACAAAAATTACAAATCAATAAAAATACATATATACGTACTAAAATAAATAAGCAAATATATATTATGCAAATAAATATATATATAATATATAAATATATATATATATATATATATATATATACATATAATATATACATTATATATTTCAAGAAAGATGGTTATGAGAATACTCTACCTAATTGAGCTGTAAATGAGCCTTGAGTTTCCGCTTGAATGCGTAACGGCTAGTCGCCGTCCTGATATCAAGAGGAAGCGCATTCCAGAGAAGAATGGCCTGAATGTTAAAGGAAGAGTGAACAAAGTCGGACGAATGGGAAGGACAAAGCAAAAGAAGGTTGTTAGAAGAACGTAGATTTTTAGCGTGCGAAGAGCATAGATATTGGAAATGAGACAATAGATAAGAAGGTGAGGAGGGAGAGTTGAGCAAGGAGTAAAGCGTTGTCAACGCACGCATATTTCTTCTCTGCCGAATGGGCAACCATTTAAGTTCGGACCTAAAATTCGACACATGGTCATATTTTCTTAAGCTATATATGAACCTAATACAATTGTTAAGAATCCTATCTAGTTTATCCAGCAAGGCTGCGTTCAGGTCAAAGTAACACACATCACCATAGTCGATTAGAGGGAAAATTAAGGTCTGCACAAGCATAGTTTTCGTTTTAACAGGCAAAAAGTTTTTCAGACGATATAAGGACCGTAAAGAGCCGTTGACTCTTTGGCTAAGACTAGAAACTTGCCTCTGCCAGCCGAGAGTGGAGTCAAGATGCAAACCGAGATCCTTTACACTTGGGCTAATAGGAATGGCGGTACCATTAAAAATTATTGGGGGAAGAGAGCTAAATGGCACTCTACCTATCATGCGAGAGCTTCCAATAATAATAGCCTGACATTTTGAGGTGTTTACCAACACCCCAAATCTATCAGACCATTTTTTGATAGCTTCCAAGTCCCGGTTTATATCTTCTATAGCGTCTGATAAACTTTCTACCCGGTTAGATGTGTATAGCTGCAGATCATCGGCATAAAGATGATACGAACACCGAAGACAGTGAGTTATAAAGTTAATGAAGATAGAGAATAGTAAAGGTGAGAGGTGGGTGGTAATTTATAAACACACATAAAATTATAGATACATACGTAAACTATACCCAGACACACAACACACCATCATGCCTCTCACACAAAGTTTATCCTGGGTGGGAATCGAACCCACTAGCTCCGACTTAACAGTCAGGGTAACTGGACGGAGCCTACCTAATATTACTTAGTGTAACTTGCTAAGCATCATATTACCTGAGCCTTTTAAATCCTAACCCCCCAAAAGCGCCGGGGTTGCGGAATGTGTATAATAGTTACCGTGACCCCGGAACATAAAGGGCAATCGAAGGAACATGAGTGAGTTTTAGTCAGTAAGAGTCTGACACGTCCTCCCGCCGCACCCAGGACGGGAGCAGTCATTGGATGATTTCCCACTCACCAAAAAAAAAAAAAAACCCCAATAGCGACGTATGAAAATAAACTATTACCGCACGAACGTAGTACTAATCATTCAATGGCCAGTCGATAACGCTTGCTTTCATAGGCGCTTTAAATCGCTTTTAGCTTTGAGTGATATCTGGTGTCGCTGGTTGTGCAGAATGGTACATATTTGATGCGGCTGTGCACCCGTGTTGCGTTGAAGGGTTAACTTGTACTATTCGTAGTTTGTGAGGCAATGCTTGTAGCGATTTAGGGTTGGTTGGTTTGATTTGGTGGTTTATTAGTTTAGGAGTTTTTAGTTATTATAGGTACTAACAGATTTTTAATAAATGTTTATGAAAAAGTATATGTTTGATTGTCTTATTTGGCTTACTATTTACTGGAAGATAGCTAAGCTGATGATATAAGGAGTGACTTAATGTTTTTAACATGAACCATTTCCGAAAATGAAATTTATTTGCATTGCGTCTACATGAGTAAAGAGTCACCTAGTTTCTTTATTAACGAAAGAAAGAAAAATAATTTATTCGCACATAGTGAACTACGATATTAAGACTTGAATCCTTGAATAACTAGAATCCTTAAATTAGGTACGTAGAGTCACGGAACTATTATAGATACGTTTTTCTTAGATATGTAAATAAATAAAGAGGAATTTACTTAAGCAAAAATAGTTACGAAATGTGTTGATAAAATTGGTTGAATATGTAATTGAACATTGAGGGGCTACGCACACATAATAATACATGTATAATGTAAAATTTTATGTAATGATTTAATAAATGACAGGGCCAGGGTAGTTATTGTGGTTGGTACATAAAAATGTAAAGTTTAAATAATTTCCTTAAAACATTAATTAACAACGAGCTATCAAATAGAAATAAACCGGTTTACGTTTCTACATAGTGAATAGTAAATAATTCTGTCATATTTTGATGTAATTGACGTGTTAGTTGATGGCGACTTCGTAAACGACAACTACACCAATAATAATATAACATTATTTAAACAAATTTAAACCTTGAAATACTTGTGATTTGAGACACAAAAGAAAGACAGTAGCAGCTCGACAGCCGGCTGTCAGTTGGTCGTTGAAAGGTTAAAGAAGTTGTTTTTTTTTTGTTTCTTTTAATGCTAAGCGCCAGAGTGAAAGAAAAAACTCTTTCTGGATATGAGAGCCGAGAGAGAGATTTATGAGGAATAAGACTTTACCATCACACTTCGATGCAGGAGAGCGGAGTAGAAATATAAGTCCTGGGTCGTTGATTGAACTGTGAGGTAGAGGTATATAGATGCTCACCGATATTGAACTTTTATATTGTAGATTATAATTCAAAATGAATTCATAAACTAAGGCTCATGTATAAGATTGTAGATAAATATCTCATGTCATCAAAACAACAGTCATAAGTACTATTTTCACGTATGTTGCTAATACACTTATTTTTTATTTGTTTCAAGCTGAAAAAGCTCTACCAAATCACATTAATACCTTTTAAAATGCACATAGTAACAACATGACAGGTTAATAAACCAATTTAACTCATTTGCGCGCTCCGTCAACTTGAAATCCCCAAAAAAATTATCAACAACGCCTGTCGCCATCCTCAAAATACCAGCATTAAAGAGTTAAAATAAAAAGCGACCCCAGGCTGTCGATAACGAATTCATTCCGGACATCGACGGAAAAATATTACTATTTCAATACTAGTAAAAGCAAACGACAGACAGAGAATTTAAAACTGCATGAAAAACAGCGCGCCATAAAATTCACGGAGAAAAATTTGTCGAAAAACATTTTGCTTTTTCGTACCCCCCCCTCCACCGTCGAAGCGTCCTTATATACAACATAACGCACACATACAACTCTTAATGTAATTAACTGTTCAATTTTGTATAAATTCTTTGCTGTGTGCGTATTTCTGGGGAAGTATGCGTGTGTCCTCTCATGTCGAAATGCGTTAGTGTGAGTATATTTTATCCAACATTGTTTGGTGTATATTGACGTGGGGGTAAAGGGGAACTTCACCCCCCCTCCCAACTGGGGGTGATGACGATGATTGCGAGTCTGCGCAGTTGCTAGAAAGGGATGCAGCAACAAAAATGTATGCCTATAGACGGTCCATGATTAATACTAGTGATTTAACCAGGAATCGCCTGTTATTACGGTCTGTTGAATAATGATTGTTCTATAGTTACTGATGATTCGGTGTTAAGTTGATGGAACGTCATTTTGTCTTCATTAAAAAGGTGTAACAAATTAGTTAGTTAAGTTTCTAAAAAAAATCTTATGTTTTCGTAAACGTAATCATCGCTCGTCATCGTGATTGTTTATTGTAAGGTACAATCAAGTCATTAGACATGATTTGCCTTACTTTATTTTCCACTGACTTTAAAAAGGAGGGGGTTATCAATGTGTCTGTATGTTTGTTAGATGATTTCTGCACTGATGATGCATCGGTTTGAGTGATTTTTTATTTATTTAAAAGAGTAGACTCCTGGTGGTCTTGAATTTTGTTAAGATCTGGCATAGACTTTAGGAGATAAGCAAGGGAACACGAAACAGATTTGGTTTGTGGGCACCAAAAAGCGGAAGTTTTAAAAGACTTTTTTTCTATGAGTTGGGTAATTTTTAGGTCTAGAGTGTCAAGATCCCTACCCGTGTATTCAATTTAACCGCCCCTTTGATTTTACAGTCACTGCATAAAAAAAATGATAGATACTTATTTTGTTTATTGATGAAATACTCAATACTCAATACTCAATAACTTTATTATATATATAACTTTATTATAAATATAACACTTATTATTATTGCTTAATATAATAGATCGATTGGGCCGAAGTTGACTATCAGAGTACTCTGAAAAGAAACATCAGAAAAAAAACTCAGAAATAAAAATCTCAGCACAATCCTTAAAAAACTCATTTGGAAAAATTCAAACATTCCTAGTGATATCCTTTAGCAACGTTTCAAAGCGCAATGGTGCGCGTTATAACGTTACAACCTACCTAAATGTTAAATTGAGCCCACGGCGTTTGGACACTCAAAATTCAATCATGATCAGTTCAATGGTTTTTGAGATTAGTTGGCGCAGACAGACATAAAATTATTGATGATCTATCTTTACTTTTCTGTAGTTATTATTAGAGGCCTGGCCTTTCCCAAACCAAGTTGGAGTCGGCTTTTAGCCTAACTGCATTCAGCTGGGTTTTTTTTTGGGGAGTGGGAATCATCAAATGACTTCTCCCGTGACTCGTGTCAGACATTCACTGACTGAAACCCACTCATGTTTCTTCGGTTGCCCTTTATGTTCCAGGGATATAGTAAGTATTATAATTATTCCGCAACATTCAGCTAGGTAACAGTGGTTTACGTAAAGCGACTGTCAAACCCTCACAACCCAGTAACTGGGCGACACGATACCCATGGTTAGACTGGTCAAACTTTCTGACTACTACTCCGTAACGACAGTCAAAGTTCTACGAATAACAACCGGATAAAACGGTTTTGAGTGTTTTTCGAGGCACGGGATATCCAAGATAAATTGTAGAGGGTACATAATTATGAAATGAAAAAGTCACATAAGTACTTGCTCGGATTTGAACCCGCAACCACTCACGTGAGTGATGCTTTAGCCATCATCACTACATTTATTTCCTACGAAACACTCTGTATATTATAACAATTTATGTACTTACATATTAGAAATTATCTTTCCGAGTCCAAACATAACAAGTTTTCTTAAGAGAAACAATAATATATATCGTGTTTTACTCGGAATGTGAACCCCGGACCCTTTGACCAACAGTATTCGCTAATAGCACAATAGATAAGCTAACATTCTGGTAGGATCAGATTGCCAATTTATTGGTAATAGGTTCGTATCCCTGGTGATAACTTCCCGCGTTTTTAGAGTTCCGTGGGTGAGAAGGAAATATGTATGTATTTTTTGTAGCTTTTATCTTTGATTGTTTACTTTGCTATACTATAATAAAATGAATTTAACATTTGTACAGTAATTTAAAAGTATTAAAAAAATATAAAAAAAATGGCTGAACTATTTTATAAATTTAATTTTAAACAAATTGGTACCTTAGCTGTGTCAGTATTTTTTTCTTTTGACCGTTAAAAAAATAAAGTATATAGAAAAAAATGTTTATAGGTAGCCAAACGATTTACGCTATTTGTAACTAAGAAGATAAAAATAAACAATTATAAAAACACTAATATTATAAAGCTGAAAAGTTTGTTTGAATGTTTGTTTGTTTGGTTTAACGTGTTAGAATCAATGAACCGAATCTCAAAAATTAATGAACCGCATTGAAAAAACAATTTTTTTTGGATACCTAGTCAATTCATCAAGGATGGTTATAGTTTAGATTACATCATGCTATGACCTACGAGAACAGAGCAGTAACAAAAAATGGTAACTTTAAATAATATGACTAATAAATTACATACGGAACCTCTAACACTAAGCTACGCTCTTCCTCAATAAAATTATGGTTTTCCTAGAAAATGTGTACAAATATTATTGTCATCTTACACACTGTAACTTTATTTATATGACCAGTAATTACACACATGTAAAACATATGAAAACATAATTTCTACATATATGATCGTAAAATGACTCTTCATGCACTGTTATAAGGACTATAATATAGCGTTTACTATGTAAAATCGCGAGACCAGGTCCAGGACACCGTCAGAGTTCAAAGTTTGAAAATATTCAGGCGCCATCTTTGTTTATTAGATGCTTGATAAAGTTTATTAAACCTTCGAACACACGTGATTGGAGACACAATAGAAAGACAATTACAGCGCGACAGCCGGCTGTCACTTGGTCTTCGAAAGGTGACATCAGGAAATTTCCATACATTGTTGGTCCAAAAAATCCTTGCGCGGTCAAATCTGCAATATTCCCAATTGCTAGGTTAACTATTATTGCGGGCTTAACCCTCTAACTGATATTTCTAAGTAATAATTTTCTTAGTGCTTTGTAAGGCCCACCTTACCCACCCATGCGATCACCCATGATCACGCGACGGGATCTAGTCATCATCAGGAATGGTAGTTACGGGGTTTAAAGCTCAGTAGTATTTTAAGATATGTGTGTTCTAACTGTTGGGCATAATTTTAGTTCTGACCGTACAATTTTTTTTGGACCAAAATTGCCCTTTTTAGAAAAAAACCGAGATTTTTTCACAAATATTTGTATAGATATGTTTAAGTTTAAGAAGTTTTATTTTCATGCAAACTTTTATCCCCTTTTACTACGTTAGAAGTTTTGTATAGGAGAGAGAAGCGTAACATTAGGAAACAGCTAGTTCCAAATAAGTAATAATAATACCAGCCTATTACTGTTCCACTGCAGCGCAAAGGCCTCTTCTCATACAGAGAAGGCACGAGAATTGATCACCATGCTTGCTCAAGGCAGATTGTCGATTTCGGACTCATATATTAACTACATACAAGTCCAGATTTCCTCACGATGTTTTCCTTCACTGACGTCTGTGATGTCTAAGATAATCTTTAGAAAGATTTATTTATTTCAAAAAATATATATGTCACCGGAAAATAACAAGATCCGTAAGTTTATCAATCTACTAGGAAGTTTATAAACTTTCGTAAGATTCTAAACGGGAGATAAATTGTAATATTTTACGTCCACATTTTCGTAAATTGAGAAAAAGGAGAAGTGAGACGTGACAGTCAACCAATCAGATCGCGCGTAGCGTTCGGTTACTGCTTACTTATTATTTTACGAGTGAGTTCAGTAAGTTTATCAATTTACGAAAATGTGGACGTAAAATATTACAATTTATCTCCCGTTTAGAATCTTACGAAAGTTTATAAACTTCCTAGTAGATTGATAAATTTACGGATCTTGTTATTTTCCGGTGACATTTACATTTCACTAAAAAAGTTTCTATTTCTCAAAGCTAAACATTTCAATGTCAAACCGATTTTCTCGGCCCGTTTTCGTGTAGCCCCGTCACGTGGCTATTTCTATTAGAAACGGTATCCGGTCTTTTAGACGAGAAAGCGACCCAGCCATCCCTGTACGGACAATGGCTTAAAACTGTTGCAGGTTGGGACTAGTTGCTTCTATATGGAGAATTAAATTGTTTGTGTGCTGATTGTTGGGTTAGAAATATTATTTTAGAACGATTGCTGAAAGAAGGGTTATGTTCTCGCTAAATCTTCCAAGACGACTCATGTTATGGGCCCGACAGTATACAACCTGCTACCATCAGCCATTTCTGATGCCCCGACGATAGGCAGCTTCAAAGCTCGCTTGAAAAGATGGCTTATCGAGCAAGCGTTTTATTCTTTTGACGAATTTAAGAAAATTTAAACTTTGACATATTTTAATTTGAAATGTAATTTGTACTGTGACTTTTTTATTGTGACTTTTTATTGTGACTTTTTCTTTTGACTTGATTTAATTTTTGTATATGTGATCTAACAATTTTTTGACATGTATTTAATAATGTATTGTGTTTTACCTGAATATGACTTGTAAGAATCCCTTACCAATAAAATACTATGACTATGACTATGTTATTCAAGCGTATGTATGTACTTCTGTGTCATTTTAAGGAGTGCTCTACAACCTGAACTGTATATCGGGTTACGACATTGAGGTATAATTTAATTCGTCTCAGTTGTGGGAGCGACAGTGTATATTTTTTTTTATCTAGCCTATGCTGTCCCACTGCTGGGCAAAGGCCTCCCCCAACTCCTTCCAGACTTCCTTTTCCCTCGCATCCTCGAACCAGCGTATATTAATAAATAAATAAAAAAACCAGTGTATATTAATGAAAAAAAAATGGAAATAAAAAAAAAATCAACAGCAATTTCTAACCCACAATCTCTTGAATAAGAGGTAAGCACCTTAATCACTAGGCCATCACAATATTAACCTTTCATCGACGAACCGACAGCCGGCTGCCGGGCTGCTATCGTTTTTCTATTGTGTCTCAAATCACGTGTGTTCGAAGGATTAAACTAATGGCGTGGTAAATAGACGTTACTAAGCATAGACTTTGGCTTTGGCCATGTTCCCGTCTCTATCATGCACTTGACGTTTGGCAGTTGTGTAACAGTGACAGGTATAGTGCTAAGCCAAAGTCAGTGCTTAGTAACGTCTATTATCTCGCCATTGTCTTACTTTTCACAAAATCTGTAATACTGCCTAATTAAAATATTTTAAATTCCCGATGTTTAATAATTCCGAAAGCTGAAAGTTGACCTTTATTAAAATATTCTAAGTTATATCCCGGTGTTTAGATACCGAAAGTGTAATAATCCCGTGGGTACGAAAGCCCGTAAAGTCATCGAAAGACAGATTACCGTTCCATCGGACTACACACTAAATGCTAGTTCTATATGGTTTGCGCTAAAGGTAGACGCTGAATGCCTAGTTCAAAAATCTACTACAATTAATTTATTGATGTTATAAATGTGTTATTATTGTTATTCATTAACTGTGTTTATAATTGTTGCATAATCTATTATGTTTTTGTGATTTATTTTATAATGTTTTTACCAACGTGTTTGTACTAGCTGTGTTAACCTGTAATTAACTGTTGCACATGTAATGTTACCTGTTGTAACTTGTTAACTGTTATTGTTATGTGTAAACAGTTGGTTAACCATAAATAAATAAATAAATAAATAAAGAACGAATGTACACCTCTAAGTCATAATCTTATCTATATACATATATAAAACAGTAAACTTACTGACTGATTCACTGACTGTTGATATATCAACACACAGCTTAAACCGCTGGTCATAGAGACATGAAGCTTGCAGGGTATGTTCTATATAAAGAGTAGGTAACCACTAAGAAAGGATTTTTGGGAATTTCAGCCCTACAGGGGGTAAAATCACGGGTCTGCGGATGGCGAGCGATAGGTAGCTCACTGCCCGGCTCGGATATGGTCCGGGTCGACGGCGCATCAGTGTTCCACGCGCGCCTCAAAGAGAAGTCAGCAGGGGAAGGGGTCCAACAGGGCCAACGCCTGCCGGGGTTGCGGAATGGTTATAGTAGTTACTGTGACAAAGGGCAACTGAAGGAACATAAGTGGATTTTAGTCAGTAAAAGTCTGACACACCCTCCCGACCCGCCCAGGACGGGAGAAGTCATTTGATGATTTCCCACTCCCAAAAAAAGGGGTAAAATAGGGAATAGAAGCAGGCGTCCGTCACTCGCTCAAGGCCACGCGTTTTATGCCTACCGCTTCGCGTACCGTCCACGGTACAACGAACACCGGGCTGTCGCGCGCCCTCCTGAGTGCTCGCGCGTCACGGGTACAGCGCTGACTATCAAAATGCCGAAACCACCGAATTATTGCGTGATTATTGTGTAATTCCCCTGTTTCCCAATTCTCCTGTTTCCCTTTTGATTATTTATTAAAATTATTCACGCGGTTTTGTATATTTTCGACACTAAATTATAATAATCGGGAATTCAAGGAACGAAAAATATGCATCAGGCATTTAATTAAATAAAAAAATATTTGATCAACAAATAAAAAAAAATGTTTTCCTAAAACATTCGTTTTATTACCATTATCATCATACGTATAACCCTAGCACATTTTGCTGGAAGACACGCACACACGTAAGTCGCGCGGCGGGCAAAAGAATCTCAACTCTCTTTGTGCGTACTTATGGTACATTTCTCCTCGCTGCAAACAGCTGGTATTATTAATATGATTTTGTAGGCTATTATACCGTAGGTATTTTCGTTTTTGTATTGGAGTGAAGTATCTGTTACGTAGTAACTATTTATTAATCTGTGATAGAAGTAGTGACATTCACGCGGGCAAAGTCGCGGGCGAAAACTAGTTAAGTATTAGGATCTTTTGAACTAAGAAACGATAATACGGTTTTTATCAATAGATAAAGTGATTCAGGAGAAAGGTTTTTATGTATATGCAAATAGTACCTAGTCATTTTCTCTTTGATTCTTATTATAAACTATTAAACAAATGACGGTCGTCATTTTATACCCGTAAAGGTGCGTACGGATAGCGCGTTCCTGTGTTACGCGTAGTTGGAAAACACTGTCCACGCGTACATTGGATACGCGTACAGCTCCTGTACGGACCGCCGCGAACCTGTACGCGAGGTCAATCGATCCAGAGCGCTCCGCGAGTCCCAGTGAAATTCATAAAGTTGAATCAGTCTGATAATATTTTCATTAATAAAACTCGAAGAACACGCGTGTTTATTCATTTTGCCGTCCAAATGTAACGTAGCCGGCCCCGTGCGTCCTCTTTGACGCGCGACAAAAAACCGACTGACGATCGGCTCGCGCTCGAGTTGGCTCGCGCGGCACGCGTACCCCAAGAGTGAACGCGTAGCTGCAGGTATGAACTAGGCGTTCCGGATACGCGTAAACTGAGTACGCGTACCAGGGTACGCGCAATCCGTACGCAGCTTTACAATAATTAGATGAATCAACTTTTTTATTGGAAACGTTCGCTGTTATGTATGAGTAATTTAAAGACATATAATTATTAATTTATCATGGTATTTTGTATCAGGGAGATAAGCAGATATTGGTGGAGGAAAATATCGTGGGGAAACCAGGAGTTATCATGAATATGAGTGGGAAATCGCCGAACCGCCTCAAGCAAGCGTGGAAGCCAATGCTCGTGCCTTCTCTGTATGAGAAGAAGTTTTTGCCTAGGACAGTAATAGACTGGTATTATCTTTTAATCTTAAAGCATTATTTTCATCATAGAACCACTTGGTTGTCCGTGAGTCTCGTCTTTTGTTAACCCTAGAAAGATAATCATATTTTAACTAGCGTAAAAGATAATCATACGTCTGTCAGACGTACCTTAGTTAATTAAGATTTTTAGTAAGCCTACGAATGTATTATCGTGCTTTATTGGTTTAAATAATTGTTAGTATTCTATTCAAGTAAATAAAACAATAAAATAGCAATAATAAAGTTTAATTGACAATTTACAAACAAAAATCGTAAACTACTTTGCAAATTAGCAAAAACTTGACTTGTCTCCTATTGGAACATTTAAAATCACTTTCAGTGTTTATATTTTCTTATTATTATATTATATAATATAACAAGGGGTTGTAAACGTTTCTACACATGTAGTACGCTCTGGCCTTCTAGCTGATCGGCCAATATTCACTGCTAAGGTTCTACCGCGACCTTGACCCTTGTTGGACCACAAGCCCAACAATGGTTATTTTTCCTTCTGGGTGTGCGCTGAGAACTAATAATTATGCGGCTATTAGAAGGCGTAGCTTGGTCGGCAGTAGACTCTGAATGGTCTCCAGCAGACATTTCGGGTATATCCACAGCTTCATAGATGAATTTTATTCGTCTTCAGTGTCACTCTGCACATAGTCTTCTAAGTGGTTTTATTTGCATTTACTTTCACATTCTGATAACGATTCCTCTTCATTACCCGACTGCCGAAAGAAGGGTTATGTTTTTCAAGCGTATGTATGTTTGTACTTATGTATGTATGTCTCATTCTATGGCGCGTTCTACAGCCTAAATCGTTCAACGGGTTTCGACATAATAATATGAGGTGTCATTGATTTCGTCTCAATTCGAATGACATAGGATATATTCATTAAAAAAGGAGAAAAAAAAATAGAATTAAATAATCAAAAAACCCCACTGCAATATCGGAAGTTGATGGCTTTGTTTTGTTTCATGTAACTGCCTATATTTTTATAATTTTGATATAAAAAGTTTTCAATTTGAGAATTATTCAACACCTTTGACTTGCTATTATAATATAAAAATAATAAATACCTGAAATTAATAATAAATACGTGTTAATAACAATAAACCATCAGTTCAAATGATTGCAGAAGTTGCATTAAAGATAATCATACGTCTCGCGGACGTACGACATAGGTATATATTTTATTTGAACGTACTTACCGTGGTGCTACTGCTGCTTAGCGCTAGTTCTGGTCGCCAACAGAGATAACTAGAGCAGCCAGCGTGCTGCGATTAATAATAAAAAAATTACAACGAAATTTAATTTCACGATACGTCTCGTAGACGTAGATTATCTTTCTAGGGTTAAACTAGCTTTTCTCAGATACTCATCTTAAAATTTAAATTACACGTATTTAGTATTTTTCTTTATCTGCAACTTCTTGAAAGTCAATGCAATCTTAAGATAAAACTGTTTAACCTCCGAATACTCAAACGTCATTTAAAATTAAGACTCTCTCAAATTTGTTGCTATCTTTGTCACTCTAAACGGATGAAGTAGGGACAGCGACAGATAATGAAAGCGTCTTAATATTAAGTGGCGTTTGAGTATTCAGAGCTAAGCCGAATATTTTAGCCCTAGCCAGGATATCTGGATCTTGAGAAAGGGCCCAAAAGGGCCAACGCCTGCCGGGGTTGCGGAATGTTTATAATAGTTACCGTGACCCTGGAACATAAAGGGCAACTGAAGGAACATGAGTGGGTTTTAGTCAGTAAAAGTCTGACACGCCCTCCCGCCGCACCCAGGATGGCAGCAGTCATTTAATGATTTCCCACTCCCCAAAAAAAAGTTTATATTCTTGATCAAATAATCTCCAGAAGCACTGATTAAATCCTGATTATTTATTTTGCAATTTAAATAATTATACGACCTGTCTTCTGCGGATTCACCCGAATTATGCTAGGATTTAGGTTACTACTCTCCTCCCATGGACCTTAACGTGATGTTATATAGGCTATGTGTTATTCTGATATATAAGCACATTGCTGTAAAGTTTTATCAAAATATTTCTGTAAAGTTAGTTTAAATATCAGTTGGATTATTATTCCTTAATAGCGACAATAAAACCACTCATGTATGCACCAATGCTACGCTTTCATAAGTTTTTACTTACGCTCAACATCAGTTTACACATATTTACTTTTTCCAGTAATTAGTTATAATAAGTATACAAAGCGAGTTCCTTACACCATGTGAAGAGCATACGGCCTATGAACTTTTGCATCAAAAGATTTGTTGGTGCAGAATGCTAAACATAGAGTAAAAAGGGCTCATTTTACTGTTCAGTGGCACTAACTAACCAACTAACTAACAAGGCATGCTGCAATGCTTAAAGAGATGATTTTTCATCATCGGAGTTACTGACTCTAGGTGGTTCCTGTGACTTTTCGTGTATTTGTGCCTGAAACTTTTTGATAAAATTTTCAAAATTCACTTTTTATTCATTTTTTATTGCTCTTTTATGACATCAAAATAAACTACTGTAATAATTTTGTTTTTCTAGTATAATTAATTTCTACGGTGCGTTTTAACAAAGCATGTTTTACTGCAATTAAATAAAATGAATAATCAAAGAATATTAATAACAAACAACAGAATATAACGAAGTTACAACAAATAAAAAATAACATAAAACAAGGTTAGCAAAAAGTGTAATATTGTAACTGCAACAGTAACAAGATTTCCAAACATAGAAATCCTAAGATATATAAACTAAAGAAAATTGTTGAAGAAAACATTTCATTGGTATTTTATCACTTACTGACAACTATATGATATAATATACCCTAGCTGTAAATTTCTTAAAAAATAAAATAAAATAAATAATTTAAAACAATGACCCTAATGATTATTTGAAATTGCAATGTTTGATATTTTGCCTTTATGTTTTAACTAGCTTTTGCCCGCGGCTTCGCTCGCGTTGGAGAGAGACAAAAAGTAGCCTATGTTACTCTCCATCCCTTCAACTATCTCCACTTAAAAAATCACGTCAATTCGTCGCTCCGTTTTGCCGTGAAAGAAAGACAAACATACAGACAGACAGAGAGACACACTTTCCCATTTATAATATTAGTATGCATCTTCGAGCTATCTTGTATTGTATAGGTCTTTTGGCAACGATCATTGAGCCATGAGTTAATAATTATCCACACAATGATAAAAAAAACAAAAAACATTACTTGCCATTATATCTCCACAATGTATAGATTCCACACCTTCCATCATATTTTATTTGGAGATCAGCGAAATGTTTCATTATGTACAGTCTGCTTATGTACTTACATAGACACCCGATACATTACACGACGGCTTTAAGCCCGGACGTCCAATATATATTTATTAATTTCTGATAATTTTTACATGCAACGCCATTTTCACGAGGCTTTCGGACGTTCGGAAGCGGTGGAGCGTCAGCAAAATAATTGTTCTTTTTGAAATATAAAACAACACTTTTATGTAAGTGGCATTATAAAACTTGACAAATATTACAAGTATGGAATTGATATGAACTTAATATAATAATAATAATAAATACATTTATTTACCATCACAAATTACATGCTTACATCGAAAAATACATAAGTAGGGCGAAAACAGAGGAGTAATTTGTGAGGGATTTGGAGTCTAAACTAGGCCTAGGCCTGTATCTTAGAGCTCCAAGGTCCCCCCCACAAACCATTATTAAGCCTTATTATTCTGTAAAGTGCAGAAGGAAATTAATGTACGTTATAAATAAAGAAGAAAAATTAAAAACGAAAGACATGAGATAATAAATATTGATAATAAATATTAACTTATGCTAAGTCATTGGACATCTCGTATTAAACTTTACTCTACCATCTATTCTACAATGACACTTATCTAGCCAGTCTGTAGTAACAGTAGTAATTTACTTAAATATGGAACTAAAGGAAAATTATTTATTGTGACAAGCATCAAAATTAAAAAATTCAAGGCATTCATTTCACTTAGACCATTTATTTATAGGCACTTATGAATATGGCATAGCTGGTTAGTCCTTTTCTTTTCTTTGGTAAGACTAATTGTCAGACTTTCGCGCGTCTGACTATTTGTCAAACTGTCAAAGATCTATAAGTATCACAGCCGAGGACAGTACACTCCAGCTTACAAAAGTTATTAAACATTTTATTAACAACGGGTTTTTCATTTTTATTTTACACTTGTCCTTTACCGATGACAAAAAAAAACTTATAGAAAGGTATACAGATAGTACAATGATTCAAAAGATTCACATTATCACTTGGCCTGTATCAAACTTTAACTAATGGCTCACAATCATAACGGCGATAATATTTATTTGGATCATACGGTTCTCTCCAAAATGGTTGTGCTTAATGGTGTTGATGCCACGGTCATGCTCGTGAACGGGCGGTAATCAGTTGAAATCGTTCATAACTGATAATGCTCTTAACTACGTTGTAATTTTTTTATTGTGTACCTACGTACTTTGTTATTTATTATTGAAGCACCAAAAATAAAGCACCCAATTTTTTGTAAAACATGAAGTTTTGAAAAGATTGATCGTGGAGTTCTTTTTTTTTTTTGGTGAGTGGGAAATCATCCAATGACTGCTTCCGTCCTGGGTGCGGCGGGAGGGCGTGTCAGGCTCTTAAGGACTAAAACCCACTCATGTTCCTTCGATTGCCCTTTATGTTCCAGGGTCACGGTGACTATTAAAAACATTCCGCAACCCCGGCAGGCGTTGGCCCTGTTGGGCCCCTTCCTGTGCTGACTCCTTCTCTTTGAGGCGCGCGTGGAACACTAACGCGCCGTCGACGCGGTCCTCTCCATATAGATTTACCTACATTTTAGAACTGGCACCTAGCTACCTTTCTGACTAACTGACCAATACGTTGACAGTTCATAGTACTCGAAAATGATCTAAGTAAAATATATATTCCTTGACTTTGCCATTACAGAGCTATTCTCCGTATAACTATTATTGAAAAAAACATAAAAAATAACACGTCGAGAAAATACTGATGATTTCTTTGCCAACCGTACCGCATGTTGCAACGCATGCAGTTAATAATGATGTATAGAATTTTGCGAGCGCTCCCTTAATCTGTTGGATTACTCGGTGATGTGATGCGACAACACCCTGTGTATATCATCATCATCATCATCGGTAATCATTACTGCTTTATCGGTGATGAAGACGTGACTTGTCTGCTAAAGATAAGATTTGTTAGAGGGGCTAAAATTGTATTTGTTCAAATCGTTATCAAGTTGAAATTATTAGTTTAAGCCTTTGAACACACGTGATTTGTTGAAACACAATAGAAAAACAATGGCAGCGCGACAGCCGGCTGTCGCTTGGTCGTTGAAAGGTTAAGTAACCCATAGTCTGGCATTCGCGGTTTTGGGAATAGGTATTTTTTTCCCCATTTTTCTTTTCTCAAACTCATTTTGCCACTAGTGAAGGAACAACACAAGTAAACCTGAACGTATAAAAATAATAATTAATATAAAATAGTCAGAATCAGTCAGAGAACTATTTTGGCTGACTGTTGACATAATCAAAGCACAACCCAAACCACTGGTCCTAGAGATATGAAACTTGTAGGGTGTGTTCTTTGTGAAAAGTAAGTATCCATTAACAGCCCTTAAGGGGTAAATTAGGGGATCGAAGTTTTGGCATCTACTCGGGCGAAAGCTAGACAGTCACTCGTGATTCTCGTGCCTTCTTTGGTAATTTGTATAATAAGTGATTTGCATAATTTTGAATCCGTTTTTTTTTGTGAGTGGGAAATCATCCAATGACTGCTCCCGTCCTGGGTGCGGCGGGAGGGCGTGTCAGACTCTTACTGACTAAAACCCACTCATGTTCCTTCGATTGCTCTTTATGTTCCAGGGTCACGGTAACTATTATAAACATTCCGCAACCCCGGGAATCCGTATTCCCTTGCATTTTTTCTTAAACTACTCAGCCGTCATGTCACACAACCGTACCTTCATAACAGTAATAAATAATAATAATAGCCTTTATTCAGACATTACTCATGGCAAGATATAGACGTTACGTAGTACTAACTTTGGCTTTGGCCATTTGTCAGAGGGGGAAATTGGGGTTTGCCCGGGCTTTCCAGCCTGACAAAGAAAGAGAAAAACGTTCGGCTAATTGGGTGTAAAAATAATAAAATTTAATCTTGTTGAACTACACATTTATTCAAAACTTCCAAATAACCAGAAGATAATTTTAAGGAAACATTCTTAAATTACATACTTATACAATTATTGTCGTTGTACTAAAACAATGTTGGGTCAATTCTGGCGATTCCAAAAGTGGACTGTTGAAACGTCCAGCACACACAACGGTAGCCTAGTAGATTGCCTACTTAAACTCTAGCTCAGTCTGTGGATCCTCAGGCTATGGGTTCCATCTACTTAGACTACTAAATACACGAATCTAAAAAGTGTAGGATAATGTCACCACTGGTAATTAACAAGTAAATGAATTTATCATTTGTTCAAAAGATTAAATTGTTTGTAAAAGGTACTTGCGACACATCCCTTAAGGTAACTCGCCTTCCGATCCTTCGTCAGCGAGTCCACGTGGCACAGCCTCTTCAATCCTACGGGGTTGAAGGGCCATGTTCCGTCTCTATCGGGCACTTGACGTTTAACGGTAGTGTAACAGGGACAGGTATAGTGCTAAGCTAAAGTGCGTACTAAGCAACGTCTATTTATCTCGCCATCAGTGTTTCTTTTCTTTATTCAGTCTTTTCCTTAATTTTAGTAAAAATCATAATTATTTTTACCTTCTGGCTAAGGCCTCCCCCAATAGTCTCCAATCAATGTTTCTGGCTTTTATGGTGCAGTTTTAAAGTTAGTGAAAAACCGTCAACTCATCTGTTATTTTCACCGTAAATAAAAACGGCTTGTTCTTTCGAAATCCTATTACCAAGTTCCAGCTAAAATCATTTGCATAGAAAAACTGCAACCTTCAAACATGTGTAGGATGTCAAGTTTTATCTAAAACCTAGACATTTACACCTACCTGTTTTGCCTAATGACTATAAAAACTTAGAGTAAAAATAGTCGTCGCAAATGTCAGAGCTATGACATATACTATATAGCTAAGTTAGAATGTGATGCGATGTAAGGACGCGATAATATATGCTCACATATGACTAATGAAAATGCAAATAATAATAAAACAATATAAAATCTTAAAGAAAACCCTAGTTGAATTTTTTTTTTTTTGGTGAGTGGGAAATCATCCAATGGCTGCTCCCGTCCTGGGTGCGGCGGGAGGGCGTGTCAGACTCTTACTGACTAAAACCCACTCATGTTCCTTCGATTGCCCTTTATGTTCCAAAGTCACGGTAGCTATTATAAACATTCCGCAACCCCGGCAGGTGTTGGCCCTGTTGGGCCCCTTCCTTTGCTGACTCCTTCTCTTTGAGGCGCGCGTGGAACACTAACGCGCCGTCGACGCGGTCCTGGTCCTAGCCGGGCGGCGAGCTACCCATCGCTCGCCATCCGCAGAACCGCGTCTACGGTGGCCGGTAGTCGTCTTGCGACTCTCGACGTCTTCGCCTGGGTCTTAGTCTGGGGCGAGAGGCTCGTCGTTGCCTCTCGCGCGCCGCCGCTTCCTTCACTAGCATAACTGCTTCGCAAAAGGAGGCGACGGCATCCCATTCCGTCTCGCCCCGAAGCATGGCCTGAACCAGCGCCGGGCGCGAGAGGTCACCGCCGCCGATCGCCTCTACGAGGACACGTCGATGCTCCGCCCATGCGCGGCACACCTCCACTGTGTGCTCGACCGTGTCCTCCAGGCGACCGTTACTGCAGTGGTGACACCCAGGCGTCGCTTCCGCCCGAATCCGACACAGGAACCTCCCGAACTGACCATGTCCGGTGAGAACCTGTGTCAAGCGAAACGTGAGAGTGCCATGACGCCTCTCCAGCCACTCCTCAAAGAGGGGTCTTACCGCCGCTATTACGGCGTGCCCAGCACTAGGCTGCGACAGTCGCTGTCTCCACTCCGCCATGAGATCTCGCCGGAGCTCCGTGAGCCGCGCCGCGATAACCCGCGGCAGCGGGACTTCACCCCGGCGTTACCCTAGTTGAATTATCACAATAGGACTCTCAAAGTCTTAAAAAAGGACACCCCAGCGCTCGCGGTTGCATCCGATCACTAAACTATGTTAAGAAAATGAATTAGGTATATGATCCGTTCTTATTTCGATGCGTATCTAGCTCGCGTGTCAACAATTTATTCATTTTATTAGGCATTCGGTAAAAAACGAAGGTATTGTTAATTTAACGGTCGGGCCTGCTCTAGTGTTCAGTGACCCTGACTGCTAAGCCAGAGGTCGTGGGTTCGATTCCCACCCAGGACAAACTTTGTACGATGAGCATAATTGTTTGTTCTGTGTCTGGGTGTTATTTTTCTATAATATGTATGTATTTAAAAATTATGTAAGTATGTATATCAGTTGTCTGATTACCATAACACAAGCTCTGCTTAGCTTGGGATCAAAAGGCCATGTGTAAAAAGTCCCAGGATATAAAAAAAAAATAAGTAATTTTACATTTGGAGTAAGAACCGAATACTGTATAGCCTCTTTCAATATGACCTTCTTACCTAACACGGTGTATAGTATGTTGTAAATGTTGGGATGTTAGTAACTTCTAGATTTTGTCCAGTTGTAGAATTTCGCATCCGAATTTTAGTTGATCTAAACGATTGCTGACTTGCTTGCTCTGTCTGGACAGGCCCACTCAAACCGTGCGCTTTTCTCACCAAGAGGACACCTCATATTAACGTAAATGGTTCTCGCACGATTTTGACCAATTTTATTGAATTTAAAAGAGACTTTGACCTTATAGGGGTAAAATATTATAGGATGGGAGTTCCGACCTACCTAGATATATATAATACATTTATACAACAAAAAAATACCTATGTTGCTATCCAAAAGACTTTCAAAGCTCCAACTATAATCTAAACCCAAAAACAATTACAAAATCATGAATCAAATCATTAAAGATCATCACATTCAATTATCAAATTAGCACACACAACTCAATGTTAAACCAATATGGGGTCATTCACCATTGACCAATACCTCCGGGCTAATGTACCATCAAGGGAAAACTCGAAAATGTGACGGCAAAAATACGATTAGCATTTTGATATACACTACTACAAAATCCAATCTTGTACCATCGGTTTAAGGTATAAATTTGAACGCCATAAACTGAGCGGTAGTTGAAAAGTTGTGGCTGCATTTTCTATTAAGTTCACGCTATGTTTGAGGGGTCAGCAGTGATGGTTGTGTCAATGATTTTGGGTTATGGAGATTGATATCTGCTGCCATTGGGTTCAAAAATGAGGGTAGTTGTAGTTTTGTTTTAGACGTATTAGAAGGTAGTTTGAAATTTGTTAGTACCTTAGGTTTAGTGGTTAATGTGATCGTTGATTTTACGACTCGGTAGAGGCGTTTGATTTCGGTACTTCACAATAGACGTTTATGGAAGGTTATTTCTTATTTATTAATTGTATACAAAGTCTAGATTGAAACGTATTGACGGAACGCTCAATAAAATGGCGATATTCACTCGTACAGTTAACTGAACCAGAAGCATAAAACACTTTTAATAACGATATTCCACCCTCTCTGTCTACCCTGTAAGCAACACAGCCTGAATATAATACTACGTGACATGACTTATATACTGTGAACCATACATACTTAATGTATGTACGTTTTCAAGAACCACACAGCGATACAGTACACAACAAATATACAAGTACATAAAGCTATTGATCCATTTTCCATAAAGCTCTTTATGAATATAATGTTTGGTAAATACTTTATTCTAACAGACCAAATAACAAACAAATGTGTTACACACAGCGGTGCAGCGCTTAGAATATCCTAGATAGCTCACGCACACAAGCGTGCGAGCTGAGTTTTATAATAACACGTAAAATCATTATTTGATGATTTCGAGGTACGCGAGTCATTGGGGTGAGGTGGGTGGTAGGTGGCCCTCATCCCACGGGCAGAGGGGTCGCTGATGCAGCAGCGATGCAACCCACCAGGCAGTGTAGCCGGCGAGGCTGGAGACGTCGCGTGTTTACCACCTACGCAGCGCGAGAAAAACCAACCGCGCAAAAAAACTAACAAAAAACCACTGGACACTTACAAAAATTTCAACAACAACCAACAAACGGCCTAAAATTCCAAAAAATCGAAATAAAAAAACCAAAATTTGGTGACAAAATTCGAAATTTTGCGCGCATGCGTCTTACGCACCGCTGCCGCCCGCCGACACATTCAGAAATAGTTTTATGCAATAGACGCTATTTAATTTTTCTCCACAACACACCATAATCATAATAAATAGTATTTAAGTGAATTTGTAATCAATAGTATTCAGCAACACTTGAACTCTATAAACTTTCAAACAACCGGTTTCATTTTACTGTAAAACTAGTGTTAAGGCAACTGAGAGCAGTTTGACTTGGATTTGTCGCACCAGGGCTACTTAACATCAGCGACCATCCGGGAGAAGCAGCTATCAAAAATAAAAAAGAAGAAGAAGAAAAGACCACATGGGAAGTCCGCGACGAAGACCATGGCACTATAGAAGCGGACTAAAATAAGTTAAATGCGCAAGAAACTGAAAAAAGCTAAGATTTCATAGCTAAGGGGAATCTAGCAAAACAAATAACAACCAGCGCCATTTGACGATAAAGAAACACGTTTTTTCGCAATAGAACAAGTTTTAAGTTTATATCAACCGTTATTACAAGGAATCAATAGAAAAGAGAATTTAAATCTTACGTTTTTTAAGTACATTTAAACAACACTGGTTAATTTTGGAACTTTTAATATTAATTTAAATTGATTTTTATATACAAAACTCTCTATATATATCTAGTGAAAAGTAATTTAGTGAAAGACTCTGGACCTACACGTTAAGGCTAAGTGATATTTGAAATATTTGGCAAAAAAGTTTTCGGGAAAGCTTTCGACCAATTTCATCAACCGCTCCGACATTGGTGGATGAAAACAAATAAGCAAAGCAAAAACAAATTCTTGTGCCTTAAATTGGCCTTAAATTATAAGTAAAAAAAGGTAAGATAAAATTACTCCAAAAAGTTACAAAAAAAATCTAAATTTTACCGAGTTTACCTACCTGTTGAAGCGACTTCTAGATTTGTTTAAATAGTACAAAATTAAAATAAAATTAACGTTAAGACTTAGTTAAATATTTGCGTTATTTCTATACCTATAACGTTTTATATGAGTATGTATAATTAATGGGCATAAACAAGGGCTAGACATACAATAAACTGACAATACAAAAGAAGACGTAGAAGAAGACAGAGAATTAGAAGACAAAGAAGAAGATAAGAAGACAAGAAAACTTATACAAGACTTTACAGAAGATATACAGAAATTTACACCATACTAAGAAATAAACTTCGATCGTCACCAAAAGACGACACTCAGGTAAGAATAATCTAAAATAAATGATAATATAGACACTAAGTATGATCATATTCGTACATCTATGATCTCCACGAGGTGCTTTCAAGTCATTTCCCTTGAAAGCATCGCTCAAAATTATAGAGAAAAGTAATATACTTGCTATATTGAAACGTTAAAGTTCCTTTTTACAGCATAAAATTCGTTAAATTATATAATGAGCAAAATGGCCGCCGCGTATTAAAATAAAGTTGACATCTATTATCTCGCTCGCACTTACGGGAACCGTATCGACTGTTTCATCTTTTTCAGGATTATTCCCGAATTCGTCCATGTTAGTTTGAGTTTTATCATCATTCCTATCTTTTACTTTTAGTTCTTCGTCTTGATCTTTAAGCGTTTGTTCTTCTTTATTATCTTTATTAAAATTATTATTATAAAAATCTTCAGCATAAAAATATAAAAAAAAATTGCTCAAAAAAGAAAATTTTCAAAAAATAACGGCCATGTGACTTAGAAACGTCAGTGTGTTAGTATCGAATGCCAAGAACGGTTCAGAAACATTCGCCCTAACTTTCGTTTTCGCCAAGTCAAGTTCAGGTTTTGCCGATGATTCCGGCGTGCGTGCCTTTTGCGCATGTCCGAGTCATCACAGTCATTGCCCAGCCAAATTATTGATCTCCGCCATGTTGGAAAACTGCGGGGGGAGAGGGAGGCGTCATTTACTAACGTGATAGTTTTCACAACGCTCAATTATGTAGGGAGGTGGGTTGAAGGGGGGGTCTGAAAAAATGTATACATCAATATGGCGTATTTTGTATTAAATTCTATCGGTCACGCCCATCGGTTTGCGGAATTTATAGCTGGCGGGGGTTTACTGTCGATGCGATAGTTTATTTTAATTATCGTTCTTTCATTTAATTAGTATAGGTTTTGGACTTTATATACTGTTGCAGGGGGTGGTGCATTTGCTGCAGTAATTACTTCTTTAATTAATACTCCTTCAGCTTTCTTGGAGAATGGTATGCCAGACGTACCGGAAGAAATAGTTCGTTAAGCACTTTCTAATTTTCTTTAAGGATTTCGTCTTCAAGCAACTGACCGTCTTTACATCTTTCTTCTTCACAATGACTTATAAACTCTACAAAATCGACTATCAATATTATCTTCACGGTTACTTTTTTAGAGTGGCAGATTACAGCCATTTCACAAACATTGCTATTATACAAGTAAAAATCTACAGAAACCAAAAAAAGTAGACCCCTGTGACCTGTCTATACTTACACCCTCAACGGCCATAGCTCATAATTGAATGGTATACAGATACGTAGGTAGATGGCTTGGGATAGTTCATTACTTAAGTGCCGCTCCCCTTTTTCAACAGATGAATCATTGAAACTGCATTAATGATGAGTTTTTTCCAAAGTATTATAATCAAAGTAATAAAATTTTCTTTAAACAAGTCTGAAACATAGTATTATTACAAATAATAATACTAGTCTCTTACTATCACCACAGCTGAATGAATGCCTCTCCTAATACACAATGAGCACTGATGATCACCTCTTGTTCAAGATGAATTAGCAATTTCAGATTTACATTAAGTCCAGATTTCTTTAACTTATAACAGTGATATCCAAGATAAACTTCGAAATCACATATTGGTACTTGCTTGGATTCGAACCCACAAGCTCGCATACGCTGTAACAGAAGCGGGCTTAGCCACAGAACAATGATTTTTCACAATTCTTAAAAGTCTGACGTCACTTAAGTCAAGACAAACAAGTACAGTCGACCGTACTGACAGACAAAAGCCAAACTAAGCAACAGAAAGTGAGCTTAAATCCAGACGCAATGGCCGGGTAACGGATTATTCGAAGCACTAAAAGATAACCCTGACTTTAGAATCGAATTTTAGACGTTATGAATGAAAGCTGAATGGATAAAAGATATGATGATCCTTGAGTTTTTTTTGGCATTTCTTTTCACAGGTAGTTATGGAATGCCGACTTCATCTAGTTGTAAAATACATGAGGTGGAGGGATTTAATTAACGATTTCATTTCATTTTATTTAACCTTTCAACGATTAAGGGACAACTGGCTGTCTGTATGTGTGTAGGACTGCTATTGGTGCTGATTTCCTTGTTCACAAACTAGACTATAAAAAATAATTTCAGTGCTTCTTTTTATTTCCACTTCAATAAGAAAAGGACAGGAGATAAAATATTTGTTTGGTTCTGTCAAATTAAGACACTCCATAGATAATTTAGACGCGATTAGAAACATGTCGACTTAAATACGTCGATTTACTTCAGGCGCGCTGGCTGGACTAAACTTATTTGTATCGTGTGTCCTTTTCTTAATGAAATGGAACGAGAAAGATGGACTTAACTTAAATTTGGTTTAGTTTGTAATCCAGAGAATCAGCACCATTGTCTTTCTAATGTGACTCAAATCACGTGTGTTCGAAGAGGTTTAGCGTCTTACTAATAATCGCTGCATAAAGTTATGACAGGTGTATACGTCAAAAAATGTATGGTTACACAGGCTTTATTCATTGCATAACTTTACACAGTGATTATTAGTAAGGGGATTAATGATTAGTGCCATGTGAGAAGACAAATAGCGCCTTCTTTTAGAATCGAAACGATCTTCTATTGCAGGAGGAATCAAAATGAACTTTTTTTGTGGAAATTGGAACCAAAGAGATGTTCAAGTTTTATTATAACGTATTTTATTTTTTGTTTTACAAGCTTCATACATACCTGTGTGATAGACTTGTATAATTAAAAAAAACCGGCCAAGAGCGTGTCGGGCCACGCTCAATGTAGGGTTCCGTAGTTTCCTGTCCATCACAATAAGTGTTCCCACTTATAAGTGAAAGTCCTTATAAAGTTCTACTTTCCGGATTTTTTCCATATTTTTTAAACCTACGGGTCAAAAGTTAGAGGGGGGGGGGACGCTTTGATTTTTCCTTTTGGAGCGATTATTTCCGATATTATTGACATTATCAAAAAATGATTTTAGTAAACCCCTTTTCATTTTTCAATACCTATCTAACAATATATCACGCGACAGGGTTGAAATTAAAAAAAAACACTTCCCTCTTTACATATTGGGGGGCTACCCTAATAAAACATTTTTTTCCAATTATTATTTTACCACGTTGTCGGCGTGATTGATATACATATTGGTACCAAATTTCAGCTTTCTAGTGCTAACGGTCACAGAGATTAAGCGAGGACGGACGGACAGACAGACAGACATGGCGAAACTATAAGGGTTCCTAGTTGACTACGGAACCCTAAAAATGGTAGCTAACCTTAATATTTAATTTATTCGTTTTTTAGTATTTGTTGTTATACCAGCAACAGAAATACATCTTCTGTAAAAATCAGACGTAAAGACGTACACAATAGTAGATATTTCAATTAAAAGTTTTTTTGGCATATTGGCCAAATAATTGATAATTATACTCGGCCTTATAAACGAGAATGCCCCATGAATCACAAAAAAGATTTTCATCCAAATAAAAAACTTGTCAATGACTAGAAACTTGGCTTAATCGCCTCATTAATAGCCGCAAACAAAAAATTCTACTATACTTATTATAAATCTTAAAGTTTGTGAGAATGAGTGCTTGTTACTCTCTGAAAGAATTTTCATTTTTTTAATTATGTAACTTAAAATATAAGAAATTCCTATATCGGTTTTCAGATCCCACGGACAGATTTTAGATATTTCATTTTGAAATTGAATTTCACTTTAGGCTTTATTCAGAAACTAGACAAACAGTAACAATAAATATTTTATAAAGGTTTATGTATATTTATTTTAATTTTATTAGGACAACTTACAGCTAGAAACGAAAATTGCGCGGAAGGAGGAGTATCAAATTTCGCACACTTACAGTTTATTCAGAGCAAGAGTGCAGAACACTAAAAATAAAATAAAAAATCTTGTTTATTCCGGTCGAATTTCAACCATTAACGGGCCACTATTTATGTCACAATATAAAGGACTGATTTTACAAAAACTAGAAGACAACTTTTCACATTACAATAACATACAAAATAGCAAAATTTGTCAGCTTTTACAAACACGCCAATATTCCACACAGGCAAAACCGCGAGCAAAACGAAGTAAATAACAATATTAACAACTAATAATATTTTTTTGTAGGCATGTTAGTTGAATCATTATGGCGTCCTTAATGTCATTTTATATTAAATGGGTGTACGAGGCACGCCGGAGGAAAAAGTGTGATTGCTGTTTCATTGACTAATACTCAGCATTAAGTAGATGTTTTTTGTTCTGATACTTAAGTTATGATGGTGGCTGTGTTTAAGTTGATTTTAGTACTTAGCTTGTTTAGGTGAGATGGTTTCTCTGGCAGTAACTTTATCATCTCCTGAGCCTTTTTCCCCATGTTACTACCAAAACCAATGTCATACCAAGTCAAATCATTTATTTTCATTACAATATAAATGATTTTGATTCAAACTTATTTAGACGCAATTAAAAAAAGAATCATCAAAATCGGTTCATAAACGACGGAGTTATCCGCGAACAAACATAAAAAAGCATATATTATTATACGGTCGAATTGAGAAACCTCCTCCTTTTTTTGAAATCGGTTAAAAAACATGGCCACTTCGTCGATTTACTTCAGACGCTGGCTAATTTGACAGGGCTAAACAAAATTTTGTATAGTCTGTCCTTTTCTTAACGAAATGGTAACAGAAAGATGCACAGTGCACTTAACTTAAATTTAGTTTAGTGTGTGTACAAGAGAATTAGTACCAATATTGCTTGCTATAAACATACCATATCATTCACCTTCCATAATCAATCATACTATAAGGAAATACAAAATATAGACGAAAAGTAACAAAACCGACATTACAACGCCGTGTAAACCGTCCGACACGACAAACGCATCTCAGACAAATGCGTGCAAAACACTGCGACACGACACGACTGTCGTAATGTAATAAGACGCATTTTTCTTTGACAAAAACGTGCGCGGACGACGGTAATGGTGTTAGAAAATTGATGCGAGTTCAATGGTTGTGGGTTTGTTAGGTGCTCTACTTTGATGAATTATAATATTTACTCATTTAAACCGAGTATGTTGAAGATATTTTTTTTTTGTTAATTTGCGGAGAAAAACGGTATAAAACTTGAAGTTTTTAAACATTATTTTTTAATTTACTTGATATGTTTTTTTTTCTGATAATTTCCTCTTTTTAGTGCTTACTAAGAAATCATAGTTTCTGAGGTGTAACATTGTCTATGTGCAAAGATATAAGACTGATAATTAAAAAAATATATATAGATTTAGTTCGGCGGGACTGTGTTTTATCAAATAAAAAAAAAACAAAAACATTCAAATCGATGCACAATTGTCGAAGAAATCGCGTAACAAACTAACAACTGAGAAACGTATGGTACATATCAACCAATTCAAAACTCTTTCTGTTTAAAATCGGTTGAATGTAATAAAAAAAACAGTTGTTCATTAAGGTCAAAGATAACATTTTTTTCAAGATATATTGAATATTAATATAGTTTCGCTTTAACTTTTGAATTTTTTTATTTAAAAGTGTTTATTTTATTGTTAAAAAACTATGACTGTGCTAAAAGACAAAAAACAGTTGCGTACTTAGCCGTAAAAAAAACTTCCCTCTCTCTCCCTTATACCCTTAAAACTTACCTCTTTAAAATATTACTTCGGAAAATATAAAGTAGAGCCACTTCCCCACCGACCGTGGTGGTGACACCAAGTTTTTACAAGGTACACATTCTTCATTGGCTAGCTGACATTCCAACAAAACACACCGTGAACTACCTATACAGGGTGTCCCACGGCTATGCCACATGGAGGGAAAGTACCTTAAATCTTGTAGATAGAACATTTTACTGAAAGAAGACATTATTTGAATTTTAAAAACAATTTAATTTGCATTCATAGATTTTTAAATAATTAAATGGTTGGGCCGGGAATCGAACTTGTTCCACGAGAAAAAATAATCACCCTGTAGTTTTATCACACCGATCAAAAGGTTTCATCATAGGGATTATTTTTTGCTAAATAACATAGTGTCACAAATTAAAGGAATACCGTGAATTTTAACATTTGATGTAAAATTTTGTTCTGAAAAGTTAAATGCTTACATTGCCGTAAGGACATACAATTGACAATCATAACTACTTATTACTAAATAATCTACCCACTTGAATAGCACGCATTATTTAAATAAATAACGGGAACGAAATAATCAAAAGTTATCACTTTGTATTCAAGAAGAAGGGACTAATTTTGAGCATTTGAAAAATTGACTAATTTTGTATTAAAAATGTTTAAATTCATGGTCTTTCTTTTATTTTTAACACTATGTTATTTAGCAAAAAATAATCCTTGTGATGAAGCCTTTTGATCGGTAGGATAAAACTACAGGCTGATTAATTCTCGAGTAACAGGTTCGATTCCCGGTTCAACTATGTAATATTTAAATATCAATATTTAAATATCTATGAATGCAGTTTAAAATGTTTTCAAAATTCAAATAATGTCTTCTTTCAGTAAAATGTTCTATCTACAATATTTAAGGTACTTTCCCTCCATGTGGCATTGCCGTGGGACACCCTGTATACCTATACTATCATAATATTGACTTTAAATCAAGTGTTTGTGCATTTACTTAGACTTCTATGCAAATCTCGGAACGAGACAAGACTTTGAGAAATTGTTACACTCCTGAAAGTATTATGTACTTACTCTTAGTAATCGTAATCTAAATATTTCGGTTAGATTTGTTTATTATTTATTTATTGAAAACTTTGTACAATCATCTCTTTAGCCTTTCCCATTTTTTTAGGGTTGACTTCCAGCCTAACCAGATTCAGTAGAGAACCAGTGTATTTACGTGAAGTGACTGCCTATCAGGCCTCCACAATTCAGTTATTGGGCGACACGATACTCCATTAGTCAGACTGGCCAGATTTCTGGCTTCTGACCTTAACGACTGTCAAAAACTGAAAGGTTGCGTACGTGACTACATACAAAATCGTTGTTTTTTAAGCTGGATAAAATGTACGTAGTTCTTTAAGCTTTACAACTATTATTCCATCCAAAGGTTGTCTGGAAGAAATTGCTTTTTAGCGATAAGGCCGCCTATTGTATTCTTGATGTTTGTATTGTCCTTTACTGTTTTTGTCCTATTGGTGTACAAAAAAGAATATTCTAGTCTACTCTATTCTTTCGTTGGTTAACTCGGCCGGTAGAAGTTGAACTGTATTAGTCCTAAAATTCTTCAATGAAACGCAAATGAAGCTAAATAAGTGTAAGTATGTAGTCCTTTAGACCTCTCCCAAAGAGCGCCACTTAAACTTTTTTTTTGGGGAGTGGGAAATCATTAAATTACTTCTCTCGTCCTGAGCGCGGCGGGAGGGCGTGTTAGACTTTTACTGACTAAAACCTACTCATGTTCCTTCGGTTGCCCTTTACGTTCCGGGGTCACGGTAACTATTATAAACATTCCGCAACCCCGGCGCGCCACTTAACCTGCAGAACACGCAGTTGCTGCCAGATACCTTTCGTAGATCGTCGCTCCATCTGGCCGGGTCCATCTCCCACATAACGCTTGTCTAAACGAAGTCTTCTCTGCAGAACACGCTTACTCCGTCGCTGTCCAGCGCCTAGTCTGAAAGCGTCATCCGTTTTTCTTAATTATGGTCTTTTCTCAAAAATATGGCATTGTCAACCCTATCGTCATCGGTATACGAGTATTCAACAGTATCTAATTCTGTAACGACTGGACCATTACTACTTCAGTTATCTCATTCGGTGCTATGACACCAGCTTTGGCCTCTGCCAGATCATCTCGGTTTGGATACGAGTTTCGGTCGGAAGGTATGTCAGGACTGCTTGTATCTATCTGAAAATATTATACATAACTAGCTGCCTTCCGCGGTTTTAACCGCTTTAAAAATGTTAAGTATTGGTTTGAAAAATAGTAGCCGATTCTCAAACCTACTGAATATGCACATAAAATTTGGTAAAAATCGGTAAAGCTATTTCGGAGGAGTAAGGTAACTAACATTGTGACACGAGAATTTTATACTTACTTTTTTATCCTAATTTGATTTAATTAATTAATTTAATTTGATTTAATCTTAATTTAATTTAAGCATTATTTTTAGTGTTTATTCTTTTTGAATTGTGTTGTGCTATGTCAGTGATCCTTTAGATCCTCTATAATGTATACTGTTTCTAACCGTGAAAACCTGTAATTGGCTTTATGTTACATAATCAGCTGTCTTCATTATTTTAAGTATAGCTGTTGGTTTTCCATCTGAATAAATAAATAAATAAATTAATCTTATACTTAATGTATATGGGTAATTACCTGAAATAATTAATGTTTTTTTTTATATAAGGACTATTTTGCGTACCCAAGCACAGCTCAAAACAGAATTATTGAGGCATGATTAATATGCTGGTTTCTTTTACAGTAAATGATAACCAAGAAAATATTTTTGTTTTTGAATAAGGGATAAATATTGTTTCGAATGTCCGTCCTTTTTAAAACCGCAACATCTAGTAGATTACAGTCATATCCTAAAATACTACCAATCGCATTTTCCTCACATAAACTACAAAATTCCTAACTAAGAAACAGTTACAAATTCTAGTTTTCTAGGTACTCATAAAAACGGAGTCCGAATATAAATACTTGGTACACAAAAGTCGGTGAAAGGATTGGAGTTAGCTAAATGATGACTCAGCCGGGGGCGATTGCTTAAGAAGCTGAGTTACCAGGCAGTGTTGGATCTTATCGACTGGTTTCGGGTTCGCGACGCTAGATGGCAGTACGTGTATGGTCGTTTGGAGTTAAACAGCTGTTTTTCTTTTAAAGCTTTATTTTCTGTGTGTTACGTGGTAAAGTCGTACTGTAAATGGATTGTGAAAGGCTGCTGCTTCATATATCTAACACTGGTGTCCTGCTAAATCCGGTTGGGCTGGAAGCCGACCCCGATATAGTTGGAAAAATGCTAGGATGATAAGATATGAGTTGCAAATTAAGACTAGAATTTTAAAAATTCCAGACTAAAAAATTCAGTAATAAGAATTTCTTTGCTGCTTTGGAGAAACGTTTATCTTAAAAGAAAGGAGCTTAAAGGCCATCGTAAAACTATTTTACATCGCTATCATTAAGACTTTCAAGCGGTTTAGAAAAATGTAACTGATTTTCACGGCTTATTCCCAAATTAAGGAGGCTAAAGGCAAAAGCTCCCTTTGGAATAAATAGCTTGACAGTTTATAAAATGTATGCTGCCATTTCACTTTCGGCGTCTTTTGGAACGATTGCGCCACACCAATTCCATCCACTGTAACTCCTGAAACCTAGAATCAACAGTGGAGCCCAACAGAAAAGCGTAGAGCAATGGAGCTTGACGAATCCCGGAGAAACGCTAATGTCTTGGATCCCGCAACGAGAATAATCAGAGAGGATTAAGCTTCGGGGACTGTGGAGCATGGTCGATACAGTTGATGACCTGTCTTCTAATGCCATAAGAAGGGCCTTCTTATGGCAGCATTTTGCTTCTTTCGACATTCTACCTTCTGTTACTTTGGTCAGCGAGAGTTTGTCTAATCCCTTTTCCGAATATCACTTTTTCGCCAAGGCGGGATTTTTGAAAATAAAACTTTATTTTTCCGGTTCCCGGTTCTTCCTTATGGTGGATTATAGGGTTAAAAAGTGGAATAAGCCGCCGAAACATGAGAAATTTAGTTAATATAGTGATTTAGTTCTATCAAAACAATATAGTTTAGTTACCTTGTCAACGAATTTGCGGTTGAATCGGAAAAAGCGGTGGTATCTATTAAAAGCTTAATAAATTGAAAGCCGCTTTTTTTATTAAAATAGAAATGCAAATCATTACACGTCTATAATTTTAACTGTACAGCACTAAATAAATAAATAATTGTGATCTAGAGTTTCTTATCCGAAGAGTACCGACGGGGCTCTGTTATTTAGTAACTTTGCCGTTTGTCTGTCTATCAATGAGCTTCTCAGAAAAAACAGATGGCGCTACTAGCCACGTAAACAAGTGCTCCACATAATTAAAATTATTAAATTAGTTTTTGCTCACATTAAGTCGTAATTTATATTAAAATAGTAAGTTAAAATGCAAATTCAGGTGTACAAGTGTTATCTACGCTAAATACGAAGAACAAGTGACTTTAAAACGCTTTATTAACCCAGTGTTTGATGACATAAATAAAACCCAAATAACTCAAGAAATAAGTGAACTACTTAAAATACGTCGTTAATATTGTGGCCCCAAATAGCAAAACAAAACAGTGATAAATTTATTGCAAGATTTGTAAAGTTTTGTGAAAATAACTTTGTGAATGTCAATTGTTTACAAAATTCAAATAGAGGTATCATTAACGGTCATTGAAGAAAACGGAGGAGGTATTCCCTAATTTCGACAATCTCTATAGAGTTACTGTGGCGTGGAGGTTAAACGTCAGTGGAACAGTTAGACGAAACGAGGTGTCGCAAGTTCAAGACTCGACAACATAAATGTCTTTTTGTTTCATTTATTTCTTTCAATCAAAAACCTCTTAAAAATAGTGACATCTATCGTCGAATAGTGATTGAAATACAATCACTTTATTATAAATTGTCTCCAGTAAAATATAGAGGGCGTTACTGTCACGTTACTGACACACCTCATATTAATCTAATAAGAATAACTACCATAAAATAATAACTAGGTACTTATAAAAATACTTTGAAATGGGAGACGATAATATCACACTACGGCGGCATAAAACATTACTGAATGAGTCACTTGATCTCTCTTTTGAATCTACAAATTCAGATATAAGAAGACTTAGCTTACCGGACCTGTCTACTGGATATGATACTGATAAAGAGGATTTGAGGAAAGAGTTGTTGCAGCTTAGAAGTGAACTTGAAAGTGCACACTTGGAAATAGCCAAGCTCAATTTAGAGAACATTTCATTAAAAGACGCTCTAATTAAACAAAAACAAAAATCTAAAACATTACATAGAATCTGTTCAGAGCCCAGAATGAAAGTAACAACCCCAACCTCTACGAAAAGACTGTCAAGAAACGTGCGGCCGACATTCGATGATGATGATGGGGACACGAGTTTCATCGATCTTGGGCAAACAACGTTGACCAGCAACCCGCCAACAGATGGCGCTACCAGTCCGTCGTTTGAAAATATCCGGGATCAAAATATCAATCTTAGTACACCTGCACCCTCACGTAACACACCCAATATTACAAAAAACGTACCGCAACCAGACGAATTAATACACCGCTCATCTTATCCCGGTATACCTAGCTCACGTCAAAAACTCAGTATTGTTAGTAGCAATAAAGTAAACAATATTCTATCCTTAGCACAAAATACGTTTCCATGTTATGATGTCTGCCATTACATACATACAAACTGTGGAATTGAACAGTTACTCAGCAATTTAAACAATAAGCTTATAAATTTGAATGAACAAGACTACTGTGTAATTTTTATTGGTGAACACGATTTTATGACATCTGTGAATTATTATGATTTAGTATTAAGTATACGAGAAACTTTAATGTCAATCCATCACACTAACCTAATATTGTGTTTACCTACCTATAAATTTAATGGTTATAGCAACATTTTTAATTCTAGAGTTGAAACTTTTAATAATTTATTGTACCAAGACATATGTGAATATAGTTATGCAATTTTATTCGATTCCAATTTAAATTTAAGATATGACACCACAATGTTTTATAAGCGAAGTGGAGTACTAAATAGACATGGCTTGAAAAATAATTTTAATGACTTAAAGAACATTATCCAAAATTCTAAGATATTTTCCCCCACGATTCTGGAATCTAAACCTAAACCTCGTAAAGGCACCATACCTTTTTATTTTCCAGCGGCCACAATCACAAAAAGTAATAATTCTCCTATATTAATTAATAAGGACCAAGATCAGTTTTTTCGTTAGTAAGCGCAATAGTTCGTCTCTGTACAGTATTATGCACCAAAATATCGCAGGCGCACTAAGCAAAATAAACGATCTAGAATTATCTCTCAATGAATTGCATGAATCGAATCAACAAATAATCGCCGTATGTCTCACCGAACATTTCATAATTAATGGTGACGAACAATTTTTTAAACTTCATAATTTTCATATGTCAGCCATTTTCTTTCGAAAATTGCAACGGAGAGGGGGTTCGTGTATTTTATTACGAAATGATTTTAAAGGCGTTGAACTACATGATATCAATTTACTATGTATCGAAAAACACTTTGAAATTTGTGGTCTAGAAATTCCTCAATTAAAACTTATTATTATATGTGTGTATAGAACTCCTAACTCCAATATAAATGTATTCTTTGATAAAATGAATGAAACGCTGAATAAACTACGCCACAAACAGCGAAAAATAATTATTTGCGGTGATTTTAACATTAACATACTGGCTCACGATACCGCAAGTACTCAATTCCTAGAGCTTATATCAAATTACGGTCTCCGGTGCCATATTCAGGAACCGACACGAATAAATAAATGTATTGATAACATACTTAGTAATATCCCAACAGCAATAGGTAGGACGCACAACTTTTGTCTTTCGGATCATAACACAGCACAAACAATTGAATTTGAAATTAAACAAATAGATAAAACACCAAAACACTACTTCACAACTACACGTGATCTCAGCAAAAATAACGTACTTAAGTTTATAGAGAGCATTAGTTGTTTAAGTTTCTCTGATATATATAATGAGTTAGACACAAATCAGGCTTTTAATGAATTTCACGAAGAACTAATATTGTTTTACAAACTTTGTTTTCCCTTGATAAGAAGAAGAAATAGTTTTAGAGCTGGAAAACTCTGTTGGATAACAAAAGGTCTAACAAACAGTTGTAGAACCAAAAGGACACTAAGATACAAGTACTACTTAAATAAAAGCCATCACAATAAAGTTGCTTATTCAAAATATTCAAAATTATTAAGAAAATGTATAAATAGCACTCAATCGCTCTGTAATCAACGGTACATAGCGAATTCTAACAACAAAGGTAAAGCAACATGGGATGTAGTGAAACGTTATGTTGACGATACTGTACCTATGCCTAGTCAATGCATTAATGATATTGTCGACAACGGAAGAACAGTTACATCTGGCTCTGAAATTGCTAATAAATTTAATAACTTTTTCATCGATGTAGTTCAAAATACGACCCTTCCTACCATCAATAATGAGTCTGAGCGTACATCTCAAATAAAAAGTAACGAATCTAGTATTTTTCTACAACCAACCGATGCGAATGAAGTCTTCCAACAGATAATTTCATTGAAAAATTCTAAGTCGGCAGGATATGATGAAATTAGTTCAGAGCTATTAAAACGTATTGCCCTATTCATATCAGAGCCTTTGTCTCATATCATAAATCTGTCGCTTGAACAAGGATGCTTTCCAGAGAAACTCAAGTTGTCCATAATCAAACCACTATACAAGAAAGGGTCTAAAGTTGACAAAAATAATTATAGGCCTATTGCTTTAACACCGACCCTATCGAAGGTCTTCGAAAAAATAATGCTTAAAAGAATTGTTAACTTCCTTGATAAATATGACATCTTAGCACCGGAGCAATTCGGTTTTCGAAAATCTAGGTCAACACAATTAGCTACATTCACCTTAATAAATAGCATCATATGCAATATCAATAATAAAATCCCTACCTCAGCACTACTGTTAGACCTCAGTAAAGCATTTGATTTCGTGGATCACTCTTTGTTACTTTCTAAACTCGACAAATGTGGAATCAGGGGATCTTCTTTGTTGTGGTTTCAGTCATACTTACAGAACAGAACACAATTCGCTAGGATAACTAAATTTGACACTGGAACAAATAACATAGTTAAGTTTGACTCGAACCACAGAATTAATCATTATGGTGTGCCTCAGGGCAGTATCCTGGGCCCCATTTTATTTCTTATTTATGTCAATGATCTTCCCCGCGCACTCACACACGATTGTGTCTTGTTCGCAGACGACACAACCATCATTCTAGACTGTAAAAATATTGATACATATGAGGGAGAAATAAGTAAAACACTAGAAGATGTTATTCAATGGTTAGACATGAACAAATTAAAAATAAATATAGATAAAACTAAACTGATAACTTTCAAAACGTATAAGAGTAAAAATATCCCATTAAATATTAACTACAATAATTCAATTATACATCAGATTCATAGCGCAAAATTTTTAGGTATTACACTTGATACACATCTTTCATGGAAGGAACACATTAATAATTTATGTGTTAAAATAAACAAATTTGTTTTTGCACTTAGAAAAGTAAAAGACGTAAGTTGCAGACAAACCTCTGTTATGGTGTATCATGCTTACATATGCTCCATTATACGATATGGCATAGTGGTCTGGGGAAATTCTACGGACATCACAAGGGTTTTCATAGCCCAAAAAAAAATGCATTCGAGCGCTTTATGACATGGATTGGTCCGAATCATGTAAGCCCATTTTTAAATCTAAAAATCTTTTAACGGTCCCATGCATATACATCTACGAAGTTGCTAAATTTGTTAAATATCATACTCATCTTTTTACCGCCAACGACAACACATTTAAACGCAGAATGTACCACGTGCCCTTAAAAATGCCTGTTCCCAAGCTAGAACTGTTTCGGAAAAGCTGTGCCTATATGGCACCTTTGATATTTAACTCCTTGCCAAAAGGCATGTCCGATCTGCCTTATAAAAGATTTTGCTGTGCCTTAAAAAAATGGTTAATTCAGGAGAGTTATTACACAACCAAAGAATTTTTAAATAAAAGCTCCTGTAAAATTGGTTTTCGCTGAGAGCAATTTTAATTGTTTCTGTTATTGTTGTTTGCTAATTGTAGTTTGCTAATTTTATTATTATTATTATATTATTACTGTCTAGGTATAAGATTATAATAGTTAAAATTGTATGTAAATTTAAATTTTTAAATATTGTCTTTGCATACCCTTGAAGAGGGTGGAATATGTCACGTACTTATTATTTTATAACATCTTTTGTCTACCATATTTCACGCAAATAAATGATATTCTATTCTTGATAAAGTAAGTAAGAAGTAAAAACTGAACTGGATCTATTTGGCGCAACCGCAAGACCCGCTGTGTTATTTTTCTTTAGTATATTTTTTTGTTGTTGTTAACATGTGGTTTTTCTTCACTTTGCGTGTCTACTTCGGCTAAATAAATACCTTTCTTTCTTTCTTTCTGTTTTTTATTCTTTTTATTCTTAAGAAATTTTAAAAGTATTTGTATTTTTATTGCCGTTGTAGTAACAATAACATTAAATTGTAAATAAGATGCGTTTTTTTTTGTTTATCTTACGGAGTTTTTTTTTTGTATTTACGGAATACTTGGCGTGCTAGTCGGATTTTATTTTGGAGCATTTCCCATTTCTTTTTATATAAATAGTAAAATGTTAATTTATTATAACAAAAAAAAAACAAGTGCAATTTATAAGGACAAGACATTCAAAGCTGTAATATCCAAATCATCAACATTTTATTTTTCAATTTCATTCAAAATCAAGCAAACTTTCTCAAGACAAACTTTTAAACCTAGTCCTCGGTAATTAAATCATAACGCGAAAACTCCTACCAAAGATTTCTAACTTACGCCGTGTCCTAGAAACGTATATAAACCTAGACAACGAACATTTCTTTCTACATCTAACACTACTATACCTATCTAAAATTCATAGTGAAATAAGTATAAGAGCCTAGCTTCTAAAAAACTTTTTGACTGAAAACTGTAACTTAATCCAATCAAAAGTTCAAAATCCAACTTTAGATGCCTATCTTTATGACTCCTTTTTGCTTGTTAAGTAAAGGTTCCTAAGACGTTATGATTTGAATTTAGAATGCGGCAGTCCAGGCCAATGCACGGTGCATACAACTAAGTAGTGATGTGGCGATTCCAATAACGGATTTTAGTGATGTGCGTTAGCGGTTATTTAGTTGTAACTAGTTATTTTATTTTGTAGGCGTTGTAAGAAAATGATTGAATTGAATTGGTAATTGTGTGTTGTTAAGTTTAGCTAGTCTTTGTATTAATAAAACTTAATTAAAGCCGAAAAAAAGTAGTATGTGTTAGTCGATATTGAATTTGCTAAGTAAAAATAATAATATTTGCAACTACAATACTGAGAAGTGTAGAAATTGACGGGTTATAAATATTTATACATATAAGGTTCCAAATAACAGTCAGTTGTAAAACTAGGTAGTTGTTTTAACGTTTTTGGTTCACGAGACAAAATAAATTCCTAACATACTTTAATTATTTTAAACATGTAAAAAAAACATAGCATGGCGTTCTACTGAGCCAAAGGAAGATAAACTATTCCTAACCGTCCTATCGATGTATCGATACAAAAATGAAAACGAAGAATTAAATTCGGAAATAAACAAAATTTTTCCCAAATAACCAAAATTACCTACCTATAAGCTACTTCAATTAGCAAATTGTAGTTACAAAGGGCTAGCCACATCTGTCACAGAACTGATAATTGTTTGAGTAAGTATGTTCTGCAGTGGATACCACGGTTAGGCAAGTGTAGTGTAGGATGTCAGACCAGATGGAGCAACGATCTGTGAAGGGCAGCTGGCAGTAACTTGATGCGTGTAGCTGAAAATAGAATCAAGCAGTGCGCCTATTTCCAACAGTGGATTGACGCAGGCTGATGATAATGATGATGATGAGATAAAAAATAAAAAATTAGCCACAACGAATTTACAAAAAAAAAACACAGCCCTCATTAAACTTAAAACTTGACAATGACCCATTTATTTATCTCGTTTAACACCATCATAAAAAAGTCATTAAGTCACAAATATGTTAATTTTCGTAACAAAGTAACAATCATTATAATTACCCACAAACAATTACATTTTTTCAACCCGCATCAAAGCAAACCGATAAGTAACTAAATGATAACCGATAACGTTAAAAATAGCAGTTACTTGAATAACCGTTGTGCGTACAACCTGAGTCGATGCCTGTAAGCGCTCAATATAGGCTAAAACATATTATTATATGCAAGAAGTTCTTGTACTACGCGAAAATAGGGTTGGCTGGCCAATACATTGTTGTTAACTTGCATTAAATACCTATTTAAATGTAATGTTATTTTATTTATACCGTGAGTTGTTATAATTCTCATTTTGAACTATTTTTGCCAGATTTAATGCGCTATAGCGACGTTTCGCAGTCGTTTAAAGTTAGTGTTAAAATTACATTTGAAAGTGACTGTTTTATTGTTATGTTAAAAATTGTCTTTTTATGTCTTATGTCTAAATGTGTTTTATTTTTCAGCATTTTTATAGATGTTGATTACATCAAATCTAACCATTTCTTTCTATATCTTTCTATAAAGAACAAACAATTGCTGTTTGAAATAGTCGTTACTATTATTTCGAAGTAAAACAGACCTAAATAAAACTAATTTAAATAAAACAAGAGGCGCGCAAACTCATAAATAGAAGTACTGTTAGTTAAAGAATACGGAAACATTAAGGCATTAAACTAGGTTCTAACATCCTAGCACAGCCCTACGCCCCGCAGGCAAATATGAACGAATGTAAGTTGACTTAGAATAAGTATGTTCTGCAATCGAGAGTCAGCCAGTGTTAGATCATAATGTGTTGAAACAGCACACGCGCGCGACACTCCACCAAGAATACAATGAAAACCCAACGATATTTTATGAAAAATTCAAAATAATAACGCCGTTTTAAACTCACAAATGTATTCGCGCCTTTTCGGATTTTTTCGGCAACCGCCGCGCCGCTGCGCTCGCGTTCGATTTTCGAAAATGTGACTGTCAAACAGCTATTTTTGGAACTGTGATTTTGTTTTTGGAATTTTTAATGTGGATTGACTGGGATTTAATTCTTTATATAATTTTTTAAATTGATTTTTTAATATCTATGCTCGCTGCACCGTGAAATTGGAGAAAAAAATAAGTAAAATTGCGTAACTAGGAAATAAAAAGTGCACGTCACGTCGATAAAGTTTTGGCGCGCATTCTTGAAAGGAGGTTTTTTGATAAAACTGGGAATTAAAGACTTCGAAAGAAAATCTTTTTCGTTAATTTGTGAGTGAAGATTCGGACTTTTTATGTGTTGTGATGACTGGAATCTGAGGTTAGTCAGTTTTGTTTTATATATTTCTTTTTATTAAATTTTTCTCAGGAGATTTTTATCGAGAGAAAGTATAAAAACTATTTCGAGATACTCTTTTTCTTTTGATGTTTTATAAAAATACATTAAATGAAAATATTATTTATAATTTTGTGAATAAAATTCGTGCGCATGGAATAACTATTAGTTTATATTAAAATATGAATTATTTTTAAAATAATACCATATAAAAATGTCAGCCTTGCGTGTACTAGAATATAATGAGCATACATAAAAAAAAACAGTTACACTTTTTATGATCTTGTACAATCGTCATTATTTTCTCGTAATAACATACGTCTCGTAATAAGATTAAGAAACGATAATTTGAAATATTATTACAAATTGCTGTAATTTGTAAATTGCTATTGTGTTTATAGTTTTTATCAGTTTTCTTGTATTTTCAAGGTGATTTTCTTTGTGAGTAGTAATGCTATATTTTCAGTAAATTTTTTAGTATTTTAAATTAAGACGAAATTTAATGGAAAAAAATGGGTTTTGAAATTTAAACATAGTAAATTAAAATCTTGAGCATTTTGGATTTAACATAAACTATTAAACCAAATAGCCATACTTATAAAAAATTGGATTGATTATAAATATTTTCGTTTTTTTTTATAATGCGTAAAAACCTAAAAAAATATATTTTTTTTAATTTTTTTATTATACTAAAATCTATTAAAAATAAAACATCAAAAATATGTTCTAAAGTATTACAAATAATCCGGCTATTATAACCGTTCATCCTTTTAAACTCAACGTCCAAATAGGCCACAGAGCTACCAACAGACAGCTCCTAGACTAGTCTTTTTCATCGCGTCTATTCTCACGGCTACTCCAAGCATATCCCCACTAAGCCACGTCATATCGAAGGCGGAGCGGGGGCGTTGAAGGCGTAAACTTTTTGACTTTCTATAAAACATGACGAATACGTTCTCAGGATTAAACAGACTGATAGAAAAGGCCTCTGAAATCTCAAGAAATGAGAACTACGCGTGGGTAGAAGAAGAGTTAAAAGGACGGTAATCTTCGGGAAAGTTCGGGTGTTGTCGGGCTATTCCAAATTTGAGCAGCGTCAAGACGTAGGTTGGCTGTAGCGTCGTTGTTAGGCGTCGTGTTTTGTCGGCAATTTTCGGGGGTTGTCGGTGTCAGTTAAATTTTTTTAAATCGTTTTCTATACTTACAGAAAGTTTTTTTGCAAGAAAATCATGTAAAAAATCTAATGTGAATCACCCACAAAAAGGAGGATTTTCAGGGTTAATGTAGATAATTATGATTAACGAATTTCTTTATTTAAACGCCTAAACGACAACGGATTTAAATACGCGAGGTTTCATTAAAATTCTTGCATTGTCCCGAGTCATAGCTTAGGTTTGTAGTTAGTGAATCGCACTTTAAAAAGTCAGTCGTTTTTTTTTATTAACAAATAGCTAATAGCTATACAAAATATTAACATAATCGTTAGGATAAAGTTTCCTGCATAAACGTGGTGATTATCAATTTGTCTTTTAAAAGGTCTGCACTGTCATAATCAGCATTGAAAAGATTATTAAAGATCCTAAGATCCCGAAATCATTGTTATTTTTTGGAATCTTATACCCAACTGGTTTTTGGCGGCTTCGCCCGCATGGATGTCCAACTTCCATACCCATTCCTATCCATACTAATATTATAAATGGGAAAGTGTGTCTGTCTGTCTGTATGTTTGTCTTTCTTTCGCGGCAAAACGGAGCGACGAATTGACGTGATTTTTTAAGTAGAGATAGTTGAAGGGATGGAGAGTAACATAGGCTACTTTTTGTCTCTTTTTAACGCGATCGAAGCCGCGGGCAAAAGCTAGTGCTCTTTATAAAGAAGAAAATTTCATGTCGCTAGGATCTGCGGTTTGAGCGGTGTGTTCAAACTTAAAACTCCTTTATTAAATTAAACCATTTACAGGTATTTTGGAATTGTTAAGGTTGTTGATATATCAACAATCAGTCAGTCAGTTTACGGTTTTATAATAATACTAGCTTCTGCCCGCGGCTTCGCTCGCGTTAGAAAGAGACAAAAAGTAGCCTATGTTACTCTCCATCCCTTCAACTACTTCCACTTTAAAAAAACACGTCAATCCGTCGAAGTATGAATATTGCAGCATAATAAAATTGTTTCTTGTTTTCCATAACTCTAGTAGTCTCTTAAATGTAAGTGAAGCGTGAACTTCTCTGTCTTCCGGGAAGATTGAATTTCAATGCTCACGTCGAACGATGCCGATGTTTTATCCTGGTTTCTGACTTTGAATAAAAAACAAAACACGCACGTGTGTAGTTGATTATTAGAATAGCGCCAAATACAGTAAGAGGGGTTATTGTATATTCGTCACAAAGTTAATTCGTCACGAAAATAAGTATGTGTAAACTCGCCACAGGTCTGTTTTTATGAAAGAAAATCCGCCATATTGTTTATTTCCGTACAGTTAGCAGGATAATTAAACAATAATGAATAAAACGTTATTTCTTTATTTATCTTAAACACATAAAAATATACACAACAGTAATAGTTTATTATGTTTTTAATAAACATAAAAATCTACACTACAGTGTAGAATTTTTGGTGTATTTAAAAAAAATTACAGCAAAAATATACGCTATTATTATTTGGTTTTGTGATTATGACTGCATCGTCCAATGTCCTGTTTCTTAATATGAGCCAATGCAGCACACATGGCTAAGTGTCTCTTCTCTTCAGAGTCCTTCAATTGCAAGGCATGAGCTTTTTTGGCCAGTGCTTGTTTGAAATGGAAATTACACCCAAGTAGTTCAACATAAGGAAATATTTTTTTATGACATTTATCACAGCAATTTCGAAGTCAACAATAATTGTCAGAGGTGTCCAATATAAGGCGGCCAACCGTCCCGCATTCTGCGGGACCGTCCCGTAATGCTAGACGAAATCCCGCTTTGAAATTATTAGTAAAATAGTCCCGTAAAACGTTGTATGCGTCCCGCATGTCCCGCAATCCTATTTTTCTACCACACCACACTTCTACACAACACCCACACGCGCGCACGATCAACAGCGCAGGAACACAGATTATAATAGTGACAAGCGTATCGCGCATCTCGTTCTCTTTCTCTCTCTCTACTGAACTCATGAGGCGTAAGCAGGGCGCACGGGTAATGGAATTGTTTTGATTTTACAAATTAGACATTAGTGCACGCAGTGACACGATATTGATAGGTTATATTATTGCTTCTTGCTTAAAGTTTTTATTTTATCATTCATCAATTAGTGCAGATACCTAGTTTGGCTACGACTAACGAAGATAACTTGTTTGACGAAGTTAATTATGTGTCTAATTACGTAAACAGTGATATCATAAAGGGCTGGGAGGAGAACAAGTACAGAACTGAAAAACGATGGTTAGAGGTTTTCGATAATTTGCAAAAAACTGGAATACCGATAAAGAACTGCTTGCTCATTGTCCAGTATCTGCTTTGCTTACCAGGGACAAACGCGCCTACCGAAAGAGTTTTTTCTGTGATGAATGCTCTGTGGACGTCAGAAAAGTCGTCACTAAAAGTGGAAACACTACGAGCTCTGCTTGTACTTAAATTTAATATGGGTAGTTGCGAAGATTTTTATGACATTCTCAATAAAAATCCTAAGCTTGTTAAAAAGTGTCACTCCAGTGACAAATATGATTTTAAAAATAAATGACTTCTAGCTTAGTTTTGTGTCTTTATGTATTTTTGGTAATGATATCGACTAATCCCTAACACCCCCCCCCCCCACTCTATCTAATAACCAAAAGTCCCGCATTCAGTTTTCAGAAAGTTGGCCGCCTTAGTCCAATAAGGTAACTTTAGCTGTAGTGATGTAAAAAGTCGTTCATAAGACCGTTCCTGCTTATTAGGAAGTTTTATTATACCGACCGAAAGGCTTCATTATAAGAGTTATTTTTAGCTTAATAACACCCATACTAATATTATAAATACGAAATTAACTCTGTCTGTCTCTTTTTTTCTCTTTTTTCTTTCTCTTTTATTACCTCGGGAACGGGAGCTATTAATCCCCTTAGACGAAGTTGCTGGCAAAAGCTAGTAGTGTATAAAATAAAAGGGAGACTATGAATTTCAACATTTAATACAATATCAAATGCATAAAATGAGTGCCTTCCTGTTAAATACAAAGTCGCACACTATCGGTTATTTTGCACTCTGTCGATTTTTGATCCTGTGACTCCTGATCTCTCTCTCTCTAACTGTACTTTTTGCAAAAAATAAGTACTGTGACGAATTTACACATATTTTTTATGCATGTGACGAATAAACTTTGAATGTATGGAGTTGAAAGAATGTGACGAATTTACTTTATGACGAATGTACAATAACCCAGTAAGAGCTTTCTAACAAAATTTTAAAATTGTACAGAAGGTTTTTTTCCAAATTATTGGAGCTTAATTTTTTTTTTTAGATTATAGATAGTAAATGAATGATTTGACTTTGAAAATAGTGTCAGACTACAGTTTAAAATTACAAGAAAAACCATTAAGGTAAAATAAATTAGATTTTTAAACTGCTCTTTTTTAGGTGATTGCAGTCTTAGGTAACTTACTAACAACTACCTTAGATTTTAGTCTAAATCACACATGCAAATCCACATCTATGAAATATTCAATTAAATCAGACTTTTTTCTGTTCTCTGAGTACCCGTAACGACTGTCTATGTCTAAGATCTAAGAATGACTAAGCGACCAACGACTTTGCGTGCTTTCTGAGGCAAAGAGGTGTCACTCCTCATGCAGCTAAAGTTTAGGTAGCTACTGCGAAATTCCAAATGGATAGACCTAATAACATTGAGGCTAAGGCAGGAACGGCAAATTGATCCTAGCAGTAACTGTAGTGTCTACCAAGCCAAAGGGCCATGCCTTGTAATATGTTTAGGCACCTAATTCCTTGACAGTGCCGATTCCTTGTTCGCAAAATAAACTAAATTTAAGGTCTGTGTATTTTTTTCCTTCCACTTCATTAAAAAAAGAACAGAAGATGGAATATTACTTTAGTGTTGTCAAATAAAGATATGTTATAGACAATTTAGACGCGGTCAAAAACATGGCCTTCAAAAATGCCTCGATTAACTTCAGGAGTTGTCTGATTTTCAGGAAATTCTAACCCTAAAGGAAGTAAAATAAGGGATAGAATTATCGTCATTCACTCGAGCGAAAGCTATTAATTATAAATACATACTTATGATAAATAAACTGCACCCAGACATGGAACAAACAAACAATCATGCTCATGACTCAAAGATAAGTCCTGAGTAGGAATCGAACCCACCACTGGCTTAGCCGTCAGGGTCACTAACCACTGAACCAAGCTTGTTAATATTATGATCTTTTGGCTTTTTGAGTTGTAAGAAAGACACTCTACTGTTCCTTAAGAACTATTCACAAAAACGTTCAATTTAAATAAGTTGCGTTGTTTCTAGTGTCTATAAATTTTATATCTTTCCCATTCAAAGGGAAAATGAAATAAAATTGATGGTATTGATGCGGAAGTGAACACAATGGCCCCTCGTTTACTTCGCTGCTTACCGTTTGACTTTGGTAGCGTGAATGTATCATTAGAACTGTTAGTTTTACGTTTGTTTCCCGGTGAGTTATTTACGTGTTTTCTGCTGGGAAACTTACGTGTTTTTTTTTTACATTTCTGAGATTCAAATATGATGATAATTCTGTGAAATTCAATATTCCTTTTAGTTTTTTTCGTAAATTCGTCAACCTATAGATAAATTCTAAAATCTTAAATATCTCGACTTTTCTCTACTCTAATTATAATTATAAATCGTACTCTTGAATTACCACGTATACAAAATCTTATCAAAATTCGCTGCGTAGTTTTAAAGATTTAAGCAAACATAGGGACAGACTAAGAGCGGAAAGCAACTTTGTTTTATACTATGTAATGATGAAGAATATTGTATCAAGCAATTCTCAGAACTTTTGTCGATTCAATCAGCCTATCACTGCTATAATAGGTTTGACAGGACTCTATTAGCAAATTGTGTTAATTAACTATTAGAAGGAACGTGACTCCTGCTCCAAGTCCTGAAAATAACTGACGTCATGATTACTTTGCTCCCAGGACTTTGACAAAAAGTATATTTCTTTCATGTCGTTCAAGCCTTCGAATACACGTGATTCGAGACACAATTGAAAGACAATAGCAGCCCGACAGCCCGCTTTCGCTTCGTCTTTGAAAGATAATGTTGGGATAACTCACACATGTCTTATCCCAAACTAGGCAGAGCCTCTCAGACAAGTGATTATACTTATATTATTTACTAGCTTTCGCCCGCGCGTCTACATTCACTGTTTTACTTTTAATGGTCACATTTTCAAAATCGATGCTCTAATGCTAAAATATAGAGATTTAAACATAGAAACATTTGTTATACTGTTGGCTGTCGTCGGGATTAAAATCGAGTGCTTGGTTACTGCTCCGCTCTCTTAATTCTTAAGCGTAATATGCCTTTATTAATAAATTGCCTATAACTATAACACTAAAATATTTTTAATCCGAACTAGCACCTGAGATTTACCTAACATACAAGTTTTTCAGCATTATAATATTAGTTATGACACTACAGTACTCAAAGACATAAATTTCACCGCTATAACAAAAGCATTTACACAAAAGAAAACCCGGAATAAAAGTTAGTTTTTACATAAAACATTTATTTTTCCTACATTATATACTTACCTATATATTATTATCTTTCTTACAAACTCTTGTTAGCTCACCCATTCTATATACCGGTGTCAAAGGTCTGTACAACCATTACACTGCGTAGGCGCAGCCCAGTCTCTTCCAGCTTATTGCAGTACCTTTTTTGATCTATGTTTAAGTTGTTCTAATTTTGTGGGGCATGGAACTTTCTTCTTATAAACTGCGTGTTATTTTCTAAATAATCGTAATTTAAAACTAGTGTTGGTATTTGGTACTCTTGGAGAGTGGGATATCATCAAATGACTTCTCCCGTCCTAGGCGGAACATGACGTGTCAGACTTTTACTGACTAAAACCCACCCATGTTCCTTCGGTTGCCCTTTATGTTCCGGGGTCACGGTAACTATTATAACTAATCCACAACCCCGGATACTAGAGGTATATTATGGTTTCAACTGTGTTAGGTTTTTCGTTACTGCTTCGTTTTTGTTGGTTAAAGCGTGATGATATAAAGTCTACTAGCTTTTGCCTACGGCTTCACCCGCGTGGATGTCGAACTTCTATCCCTTATTTTACCCCTCTAGGGACGGATTTCCGAAAATTCGTTTCTAAGTGGACACCTTTTCTTTACTAAGAACACACCCTAGGTTACCCCTTAAGTTTCCTATCATTAAATTAAGACCAGCAATTTGTGAAGGTATATTACTGTGAAGGTCTATCAAAATCTGTGAAGTAGTTTTTGCGTAAATGAGTAACAAACATGCATTCATTCATTCTCGCTAACTTTTACATTTATTTTAGTAAGTAAGAAAGTATTTTATATTTACACCAGCTTAATTATTTTGGCCTACAGTTTGCCTAATATAAAGGTTAAAAGTGTAAATGCGTGGTCTTTCTACTAAAAGATCTTGGGTTCGATACTAAAATACTATTAATTTTAACTTGATAATTATAAATGCATAACTCTATACGTTTATTTGTTACGCTTTTACTTCTGATGAAGTTTTTACAGAGTAAGGTAAAATTAAGGTTTTTTTTTAATATATAGCGTATACTCCTCACATATAAATAAACTTGCCTTTAGAACACGCCTTAACTTTACAAATACATGATTAGCCATAATTTATATACACTCGTCTCTGAACTTTTAATACAAACTAACCAACTAACTTTTAATTAATATACATATAAAATGGTAAACTGTCTAACTGTTCATACATCAATACACAGCTAACTGCTGGTCCTAGAGGCATGAAACTTTGAGGGTGTGTATCTTTGAGAAAAGTTGGTATAAACTAAGTTAGGATTTTTGAAAATTTGTTCCCTAAAAAGGTAAAATAATAGTTGAAAATTACACATCTGCACGGGCGAAGCCGCGGGCAAAAGCTAGTAATAAATTAAACAATCGCATCTTTATTCATTATATTTTTATTGCAAATCAAACAAAAACTCATTATCCTCATGACACCATTTTTCACGATAAAATAAAATAAATATTACATACTAACTGTCTCTCGCGGTTTTACCTGCGTTATGTTAGGTCTTTGGAACGTGATGTTATATTATAGCCTTTTCATTATTCTGAGATCCTTACTGATATAAAATTATTAATGCGAAAGTAACTGTCTGTCTGTCTGTTTCGCGTTCACGCCCAAACTACTAAACCGAACACACGAGACACAATAGAAAGACAAAATTCAAAATTCAAGGCATTTATTTCACTAAGACCAATCACAGGCACTTATGAATTGTCAAAGAGTCGGTCGGTTAGTCAGAAGAGTGACGCTAATTACACTTACAATAACAATCAACGTGACAGCGGGCTGTCGCTTGGTTGTCGAAAGGTTAAATGAAATTTGATAGAGATAGTCTATAACCCGAGTTATGACAGTTTTTAATTCAAAAACCCACGGAAATGGAAACTACGCGAGTTAAGACGCGGGACTGCTAGTAAGCTGTATAACAGTAAAGGTTCAACGAAAACCATTCAGTAGTTTTTGCATCAAAGAGTAACAAATATCATCCATCTTTACAAACTCTCACATTTACAATATTACTAGGATAAACGGAAAAATTCTAAGGCAATGAAAATGGTTTGCACACACACTGATGCGCTTACACACACATGCATAGTCGTTACGTAACGCCATTTTGAAGGCAATAAGTTGTTTAGAGTACGTTGTGTGCATACGTGGTGGCTTGGGTCTTGTGTCCATTGTCATACGGTACGAGAATATAAAAGTGATATGTAATGTCAGTTATTACTTTTAATGGTAAGTTACGTCTTTTAGTAAGTTAGTATTACTTACATATCACTTAAATTAAATAAATTAAATAGCCCAACAGGCCCATCTTGCCTGTCTGTCTGTCAGTAACGACGGCGACAGTCGACTATGAATTAGTCAGCTTCGCCTGCCAGTTGCCCCGCTATGACTCCTGGCAATTACACAATGATCTAGTACTTTTGTTGCCACCGCTCGACTCTCCGCCGCTGGTCGCGGTTGCTCGGCGCCAACTCATGCCACGCTCAGTAAGGGTTCATACATTTGTTTTTGCCGCTTCCGCAGAGACGCAAGATACAGGTCATTTGAGGTTATAGTAGGTAGTCTTGACAGTCTTATACACAAAACCACGTTTAATTTATCAGAAAATGGATGTTGGCTAGATGGCTGGGAGCTTTAACGAATATTAATGTCTAACGTTGCCGAATTGGTCCAGCCATTCTCCAGCTTTGCGCTTAATAACACTTGTTCAATGATTTATTTATCACTACATACTTACATAATAGTATATTACCAAATTGTTTTACGTTGTCTGTCGCAATGTATGCTTGGATCTTTAAAACTACGTAACTCATTTTTATGCGGTTTTATTTCATAGATAGTATGATTCAATAGAAAATTTCATATGTAAAAACTTTTTCCAAAAAAAAGATAACCGACTTCAAAAACGAAAAGCTCAAAAATAACTATTTCGGAAGTCGGTGGCTTCTCTTCTGCCGGTCGAATTGTGTTGCCTTGCCACCGACTTCCGAAATAGTTATTTTTGAGCTTTTCGTTTTTGAAGTCGGTTATCTTTTTTTTGGAAAAAGTTTTTTATTTTTTACTTTTTAGTTAGAGTCCCAACTACGTTTTAGAGTAAGTTTCAAAAAAAATGTACGTTTTGCTATAAAAAATTGAGGAGTTCCCTCGATTTCAGCATGATACCATCATCAGATCCTGGACCTGAAGACAATGGGACCATTTGGGAAGTCTACCCTTTCAAACAAAAAAAGAATTGTTCAAATCGGTTGATAAACGACGGAGATATGCGCGAACAAACATAAAAAAAAAACATACAAACATTCGAATTGAGAACCTCCTCCTTTTTTTAGAAGTCGGTTAAAAATACAAGCATTATATAGTAGGGAAAAACCGAGATTTTTAAAAATTAATAAATATAACGCGAATCTGGGACGAATCGCTAGGCATTTATACAGCTTTACAAATTGACGTGCTCTTTACAATGGAAACATTCCCCAACGTATCAAGCAGCTCAATTTATATACAAATTTACATACATTTCAATAAGGCCGTCTCTATAGTTGGAAAAATGTTGTACTTAACGTTACCAGGAATCAAACAGAGATTTCTTGATAAAAATAGCAGGCTCTTTAATCACCGCGCCAACGGGGCTAGTTACTAAGTAGATTAAGTTTATAAGTTTAGTGGTAAATCGTGTTTTATCTGTGTTAATGTTTTAAAGGTTTAAGTTTCTGTTTTTTTTTTGTTATTCTAGTCTAGAGAACTGCTTTTATGTTATAAACAGCGTAGTTTCTTAATGTTTTTTTTTTAATAATTTAACGATAGTTAATTAAATAAATACCTACCTAAGGTCTCAGTAATTAATTTATTTACAAAATCTACGACATATATTTATTTATTTATTTTATTAGGAATTCCAACAAGGTCTCAGTAGTTAATTTATTTACAAAATCTACGACATATATTTATTTATTTATTTTATTAGGAATTCCAACAAGAAATACACAATTACATACATAAAAATATACAAACACAACCATGCCATGTGTTTCCTCACTTACAGGAATCCACATCATGCGTAGACCATTAAGTTAACGATAACATATAAAAAACAAAAAGTGACATAAGAACCAAATACAATTTTTTCAGACCAGTTATATACGAACAAGCAGTTGTGCAAGAGAAAAATAAAATACAGGTTAATTAAAACATTTAGAAAATTATTGTTAATCAAGATCAAAACAAATTAGAAAATACAATTAAGTCAAACCAAAAAATAAAATACAATATACATAAATTAGAACAAACAAACTTAAATTTTTAATGCTATCATAGAAAAAACCCCATACAAAGGCAACTTTAAAAAAATACGGCAAAAAAAACTTAGATTGCAATAAAAATCTTAAAGATCCTACTTTTTCAAACTTCTAGATCTAAAACTTTAAAAACATTTACATAATAGAAAAACAACCGACTAGGAGCAAATTGGACCCTTGTTTTTCTTTCTCTTTCCATTTCTAAAAGAAAAGGACAGAAGATACATTTTAGTTTAATCCTGTCAAATTAGACAGCGCCTGATGAAAATTGACGTATATTTAGACGCCATGTTTTTAAAATGCCTCTAAATTATCTATGGAGTGTCTAAATTTGACAGGACTTAACTAATATTTGATCTTCTGTCCTTTTCTTAAATAAACGGAAAGAGAAAGATGCACTTAACTTAAATTTACGTTAGTTTGTGCACAAGAGAATCGGCACCATTATCGGATATTTATTGTATTTGTGGTTTTAGTATTTTTATGTAATAGCGGCAACAGAATTACCTACATAATCTGTAAAAGGTTCAACTGCCTTAACTACCACGGCTCATCAGCCTAGTGACAGATGGAAGGACAGACAGGCAGACAGATCATTCTTAGTAACAATATCCCGTTTTACCCTTTAGGTGGGGTTGCGGAATGTTTATAATAGTTACCGTGACCCTGGAACATAAAGGGCAATCGAAGGAACATGAGTGGGTTTTAGTCAGTAAAAGTCTGACACTCTCTCTCTCTCGCCGCATCCAAGACGGGAGCAGTCATTGGATGATTTCCCACTCACCAAAAAAAAAGGTACGGACCCCTAAAAACAAGACCACATCTAAGGCCCTACCGCGTACCTTTTAAAACATGCAAATAGGCCACACAGAGTGAATCTAGAAAACAAGTACTATTGAGATACCTAGACTGTTTTTATAGGCTTTATACTACTTTAGCCGAGAATCTAGAACATTCTAAAACTTCCTGCATTTTTCCACTGATAGTTAAAAGATAATTGAGTTTTGAAATTGGTTCCCAAAGTGATGGTAATCGTAAAAACTTTAAGGGAAATGTATTATTACAAGTCAATGTTATAATACTTGATATCTTATTCCCGTAATGTTAATTTTTGCAGTGAAATTCTGTAAAAAACGGCCCAGAGGGCCTAGCCAAGTGGCATTGTAGAATAGAAAACGAAAACGAATAGATTGTCAAATGTATGGAATTGACATAAGCTTTCGCTAAACAATTTGACATCTCCATACATTTGACAATCGTTTTCGTTTCGCTATCTATTCTACAATTCCACTTGTCTAGGGGTAGGGGGCAGGTGTGAGTTGGTTCCGTATAATTTTCGGTAAAAAATGGCAAGTACAAGATTTATAGATAAAAACATTTATTTGGTTCAAAACACAAAATACATAAAATAAAAATAGAGACCTACCAAGCAATGGCAGCAATGAAAGCAGTGACAAAGACACTAAATATTGATTTAATTATGTTTTTAGTATTTGTTAATATAACGGCTACAGAAATACATAATCTGTAAAAATTTCAACTGTCTCGGTTCATGAACCGTGATAGCCTAGTGACAGACAGACAGAATAACAAGGTTGGTATAGAACAACCATGCCCATAATGTTGGCCAAACATTATGTCCATCGGTGCGACCAACATTGGTCATTGTTTGTGAGCTATTAATCTTACACTAAATGACTTTAAGTAGCAAAGAGTTTATTTTATGACTATACGGCTAAAGTCGTTCTTTAATAATTTATCAGAAATGGAAAACAAAATTGGAAATTTTACTTTTACCCAGCTTTGGGAAATCCTGGACTTTCCCAACATTATTGAAGTCATGACTGTAACAAGTATAAAATATTTAAAAAAGAACCCAAGCTTCAACCTCATTAAGTTTGCGACTTCAGTTAACAAAAGATCTTATAACTTTGAAACGACTGACCCAATTTTAATAAAACTTCTCTAAGAGCCATGGCTAGAAAGCGTACTTACTTTAAAATAAAATAAAACAGCATCAAAATCAGTCCGCCCGTTTAAGAGCTACGTTGCTTTAGACAGACACACTGACGCACACATTTAGCCAAACTTATAACACCCCGCTTTTTTGCTCCGAGCATTAATAAATAAAATCACCTGTCACGGTGGCTCCATCTAGCGTCGCAAACAGAATTATGCTTATAAAGCTAAGCTAAGAAATTTACGAATAAACGTGAACATTTTGTCACGACAGTTTGCTTCATCGCTTGAAGGCAAATTATATGAATAACCTAATTTGCTGTGTTTGAAAACTTTCTAGAATATATCTAGGTGTAGGTTTTATGCACTTGTAAGTTTTATTACTATCAGTTTATTTTCAACGATAGTTTACGTAACTGCTACTTCTTGATAGTTGATAAGTAAATGGTCTTTTCAGGAGTCCCGGCCTATAATGACTCTTGTAAGATCACTTTCTCGTAATCGAAAAGGTAAAGTCGTTTGTGCCTCATATTTTCATCAAGCATGGAAATAGAAACCTATAGGGTACTTCTCGTTTACCTGGCAACTTAATATTTGACGAGAAGCTATGTTTTATAGCATAAATAAAGAGAAACTTCGAAAATCTTCAATACTAGCTTCTGCCCGCGGCTTCGCTCGCGTTATAAAGAGACAAAAAGTAGCCTATGTTACTCTCCACTCCTTCAACTATCTCCACTTAAAAAATCACGTCAATCCGTCGCTCCGTTTTGCCGTGAAAGAAAGACAAACATACAGACAGACAGACACACTTTCCCATTTATAATAATAAGCATGGATGTATTAAGACAAAAAAAATTAATGGAACTGACTTTTACATTATTTTCTTACTATCTGTCCCCCGCGGTTTCACCCGCGTTCTGTAAAGTTTTTGATTATTGCTTTGCTTTCGTGGCTCATAGCGTGAAACCCTGTAACCTATACTTTAATATGATGCTAATAAAGCATCATACAGCAAAAGCTAATAATTACTGTGAAGTTTTATCAAATTTCGTTTAGTAGTTTTTGCGTGAAGGATAAAAACCATAGCTGAATATAAAATTGCACTATTATAATATTATTATAAGATACTCGTAGTAAGATTCAGTTTCTCCTATTTTTATACCTACGAGTTCATTTAAAACCCTCAGTCCGCGGCCCGCGTTCAACTCGCGCTTGCTTTGCTTCATATTAGTAAAGCAAACTTTACTATTTATGTGAGAATACTTACAGATTCACAACCAATCGACCAAGGAACATAGAAGTCATGTAAATAGTCTTCCATACAGATGTTTTACACTTTAACCAGATTTTCTTGGACTTCATCCAACATCCTCGAATTATTTACGTCCACTAAAAGCTATGCGATATAGCAGTATAGATGCGATTCTATCAAGGAAAGATTGCTTTGTAATTGGGTCGGATTAAAAGCTGAAAGCCAATTTTATTCATCATCATCTTCCAAGCCTTTTTTAAACTTGATTGGGGTCGGCTTTCAGCTTAACTGTATTCAGCTGGATACCAGTGTTTTACGTGAAGCGACTGCCTATCAGACCTTCACAACTCAGTAACTGGGCGACGACATCCTTGGGTAGACTGATCAGATTTTCTGGCTTCTGATTACGCGTAACAACTGTCAAAGTACTATGAATGACAACCGGGCCCAATAGCGGTATTTGGCATTTATGGTAAAGCCAATTCTACTAATACGTATATAACGTTATTAAATATATCTTTGCAATCTCATCGACAATCAACTTTAAAAACTTGTACATGTGTGGGTAAATTACAGATTTAGAAATAAAACAATAGTAATTTTATTAAAAAATCGGTAACCTTGCTTCATATAGGTTATGCCGCAAAAATAACTCCCGAAATGCTTAATAAAAATTTTGAACCCTTGTATTTTGGGAACTAGAGATATGAAACTTGGACAATATGTTCTTTGTCAAGAGTAAGTGTCCACCAAAAAATATTATCTCGAAATCCCAATGCCAAAGAAGTAAAATGGCGGTTGAAAGTTTCCACATTCACGCGGGTGAAAGCTACTAAAGTATATTATAGCATTTCAATCCCACTGTAAAACTAACCTCACTTTTTACCTATTCAAAATCTATCGGCTAGATATTCAAGCAGCACAGTTACTCGCAGTCACCTGATACATATCAAGGCTTGTAATACAGTTAGAAAAATGTGCGCAGGCGCAAGATTGTAGCAAGCCACTTTAAATACACGTTTTTTATAAGGATAAGTTGATACCTGATTTTTTTACCGCTCTTGGTATAATTTTAATTTATGCAATAGTTTTTCGTCGTTTAATGTCGCTTATATGAAGTCGAAGACAACCAAAACGCCTATATTATACTTTTTTGGGGTTACATTTTACCAAATTTGGTGTAAATCGGTTCAGTGGTTTAGCACGGATATAATGATAGACTGAACAAATGTTACTCTTTCACATGAAAACTACTGGACAGATTTTGATGCCACTTTTCGATAATGTAACTTTTAGTTTTAGTTCCACTAGTTTTAGTTCCACTGGGCTTGTCTGCACTTAGCCTCATAGGTGGGACTTTGTGCGTGTATGACTTGTTGCCTAATTCTAGCCATACCATACCAGAACAGTAGCAGATTCATCAGTTTGCTAAAGATTTTTGCGACCAAACTTAAAGTTGGGTCCCTAGTTTTTTTTTTGTTTTTGTGATAGAAGTTCCAAAGGGTAGCGACCCCAACAAAGTTAGGAAAAGGCTAGGGATGATGATGATGAAATTAAGTTCTAAATCGCCATTGAAATGGTCAAATAGAAATAAATTATTTATCATTATACTAGCTGTCCCCGCGGTTTCACCCGCGTTAACCAGATTTTTGGTCACTCGAATTTTACTCGAAACTACGTTTTATGTCACGATCCACGAAATCAGGATAAAACAAAAAAAGAAGATAAAAAGTATTCTTTGCCCTAAGCTATCTCCACACCAATTTTCAGCCAAATCGGTTTTGCCGTTCTTGAGTTATAAAATGTGTAACTAACACGACTTTCTTTTATAAATATGTATAGAATAGATAGATAGATGACATATATGACATTAAAAACGGAAAGTCCAAAACTCAAATGAAAGCTTGAAACTTTCCAAGCAAATGAACTAAGAATGATTCCAAACAATCAAGTACTAGGGTAGGTTTTCAATTCTGTCTATTTTATTAGACTGAAAACATCGCTATGAAACAATGGTGTTATGACAATATGAAGCAACATAGCGATTTAAAGGAAAAACGATACAATAGTCTAGAGTCATAGTTTGTAAATATGCAGGCAATGCTGTGTTAATCGAGGATTTTTATGGTTACTGACCATGGTATGGTCTTGTCTTCAGCGTTCCTGTTGGTCTTGTGGTCATAAATGTGATTGGTGAGTTTTAGGTTCGATTACTTGGTGTTATTGGTATTTCATTTACAATTTAATAGAAGCAGCATTAAATTTATCATGGGCATCACTGACATCCCGTGCCTCAGAAAGCACGTAAAGCTTGGACCCGGTTGTCGTTCGTAGAACTTTGACAGTCGTTACGCGTAGTCAGAAGCCAGAAAGTCTTGACCCGACTAACCAAGGTGTGTATTCTGTCGCCAAGTGTCTGGGTTGTATAGCTCTGATAGACAGTCGCTTTAACTAAAACACTAGTATCCAGCTAAAATTAATATTCAGTCAACTCTTGAACCCATACTAAAATACGCTGTGTAAAAAGGAAATAAGTTGACCGTTCTAGTAAGTGTGGTCAGGCATACAGATTAAAAACGAAAAATAATTGTGTCCCTTTTTAAAATCCAGCAAGATATATTGAAGAAAAAAAAAAAACAAAACAAAGCTTTTATTTCACTTAGACCATTAGGCTCTTTGACAATTCTTAAGTGAGTAATACTCACTTAAGAATTGTCAAAAAGCCTGTATGTTAGTCAGAAAGAAAGATAAAATTAGCTAAGCTTATTCAAGGTTGGTCTTCATGAAAAAGAACAAGCAACAAACTCCATAGACGCTCTTTTCAGTCATTCAAAATGGACTCAAAAATTGAAGAAATGCGTATCTTGCCAAATTACAAACGGAAGAAAATACACTTAAAAAGCCAAAACAGCTTTGTGATAAAGCTCCAAGCAAACTTGTAATGACAATGTTGGCGATGTCAAATTTCAATAAATTGTAATCTCCGTAGCCTTTTCGCCATTTTTTATGTTGGGGTCCTCTTCCAGCCTAACTGGATTCGGCTGGATACTGGTGTTTGATATAAAGCGACTGCCTATCAGACCTCCACAACCCACTGGGTGACACGGTACCCCTTGGTTAGACTGGTCAGATTTTTTAGACGGATGAATTCGACCCGTGCTTTGCGTAGCACGGGTCGTCAAACGCAAGAATTAACTACATATTTCATGGCGCTAAGAAGCACGCAAAAAGATTCCTTTACATTAGGTAACAAATATGTACCAATGCTTATATTTATCCAGAAGCTTTTACGAAATACCTGCGCAATAACTACTCGGCCAATCGTAGTCCGATTTCGATCTGTCATGCCGTACAAGATGTACTTAATTAAATCACAAACAAATCAGCAATTATCCTAAACGTTGTATGTTTTCCTTGCGCAAATGTTTTAGCAAACTCACACACACAGGCGCGTTTTGTTTTGTGAGCGAACGGGTCGAGATACACGCACACAGACGCAAGGATGCATCACATAAACCAATGTTTGGCTGCTGTGCCAAAAAACACAAAGGAGTGTAGTGCGTGAGGTTTTGATACTTTTTGTTTTTGGATTTTTTTGTGTTTTTTATATGATCCACATTTGAGAGGAGGAGGTGAAGTTGTGATAACAAAAAAAATATATATATAATTTGACTAAAGCATCATGTCAGTGCCAATTGAGTCATAGGCACTGACATAATCTCTTTGCACGATTTTTATTAATTACTCAAATATTATGTAAAAGCTTTCAACAGAATTATAAACCAATGGTACAGCAATATAAATAATAATCATATCTGGGTTGGAATCTTAGAACTCTTTAAAAGTAAAGAAATATTAAATAAAAATAAAACTACGAATAATATGTATAATAACTACACTATCTTTATTAATATAATAAAGAAGTTGTTACAGGCTAAAAACTACGAGCATAACAATCAAAAGCTTCTCTAAAATAAAACTAAAACATCATAAAGCGGCATTCAAAGAAAAAGTCATAATTTGCAAAATTTACATAATATAAGAAGGCAAACATACGTGTGCATTTTTAATAAAAACCTCTATGCAAATAACTGTCATAAAGACCACGTGACAAGTGTGTCATATAAAAATTCTTCACATTTACTTTACGTTGGATTTATTTCTAATATAAATATTGTCTAATTATATATTTATATGAACGAGCAGGTGTATAAATGACGGTGTTTCTGAGAAATCTTGTTTTATTAATAGAAAACAGTAAACCAGTTTATGTGTCCTCTTTAATATTAAAAATTAACACTAGGCTGTTTTACATAGTTGTCGGTTTACAGCATCGGTTGGTAAAGGAAGTAGGTGATAAAGAGTATCTGGGTTCGGGATACTTTGATATTCTTAATTGCCATTAGGCGATAGGTTTTACCTTTTCTGAGGCGCAAGAGATTTTACGGGCAATACCGATACATTGATTTCCTGGATACCTCGTAAAACTCTTGCTTTTCATTAAATTAATTATTATTTTATAGGTATTACTTACTTTTTTAACATAATAAACATTCATATTAGTATTTTATAATGAGTCAGTTTTTAATGAAAATGAAAGGAAAAGTTTTCTAGAGTATTTACTGACCAATAGAGACAATATAATGTTTTAGTTAGTCAACAATGCACTTAAAGAGTGACAATAATTGTGAAATATAAAGAAACTAAACAATCAAAATTCTAATCGTTTATTCATTATAGCTACTCAATTTCCAAATGACCTAGAAAGTATCAAAATCATTCGCGCCTCTAGCAAAAGGGATAAAAACCTACAAACACAAAAATAGAACGGCGAAAAATGAACATTAACGTATATTTTGAAATCTGCGCTGCGCGGGCACAGACCAATTAGAGTTGGCGTGCATTTGTGTGCGTAGGTTTGTTACGATTTTTAAATGTGTGCTTCTAACGTCTTTGACGGTTTTTTATATATGTGTGTGTCTAATGTGCGGTATGCTTTTAAGGTTTTTTTATTAGTGTGCGTTGATGTAGGTATCGGGTTTTATATACCTAGTTACAATGTTTTGGTATATAATGTGATGTATTTTTAGCGTTATATCTTTGAATTTGGAGGCCGATTTATTAGATGTTTGTTCGTTTTATGTTTTAAATTGTTAGCGGATTTCATAGTTTACTACTTTTGTGGTATTTTTCATTTAAAATGTAATATGTGAATACTAATAACTAGTTCTGAAAGTGGAACAGTTACTGTCATAGATTATTTAGTAGATTAAAGTTTACTAAATAAGGAAATTTTAAATTAATATCCTAAAGCCTTACCGATTACGAAGAAATGTAAAATTGCCTTTATATTTAAGAGATTTTTTATGGGTTTAGCTTTCTTGAACTTGTCGTAACACTTAATTTATTTTCAGCAATTTTTTTTTCTTTTAAATTATTATGAAAATATTTTAGAAAAAGCTGTGGGTTTTTTATTTTTACGTCATTAATTTCTTATTTTATATTATTTCCCTTAATTAAAATTACTTTTATAATAATACCCAAAATGGTATTCATATTTTATACATAAAAATATTAATTTAAATTTGAATCTACGACTAAGTTTTTTTTTATTAATTCAACATGAACATTGTCCAAACGTATAATTTTAATTTCCTTTAATTAAAATATAAATAATCATTATAAATGCCGCCTTAAAAAAACAATCTTATCTCTAAAATACACAAGTGCATCATGCTTACATCATTTTAACATACATTGACAGATCAGACTAGTATGATCGACGTTCCGTATACAAAGTAATCAATGGACGTCGAAATATGACTGTATTGGTAAATGATAGGAAACTCTTTGTTATCGAATAATGGTTTATTTATAAGAAGAATATTGCTTTGAAAATCTTCGTAGAAAAGTCTATTATTGTCCCGCTGCGGGGCAAGTGCCTCTTCTCATACTAAGAAGGCACGAGCATTAATCACCACGCTTTTTCATGGCGGATTGATGCTTACGTGCTTTTAATAATTATAAGTTCAGGTTTCTTCTCGATATTTACATCACAGATCCTCACAGTCTGTAATATATCTCATACTATAGAAAGTACAGTGACTTAAAAAGTCTCTTTTGTACTTACCCGAATTTGAACCATTGAACTATACATCTCCTTTGACCAAATTAGGTGAAGTGAGAATAAGGTCAGTAATCAATCAGTACAAACCAGTAAGAAACCAATTGAAATAGGCGAGACGACGAAAAAAAAGTAATTAGTCCGTCATTGAGTTTATTAAAAAACTTTGGACACGTATTTTTTCTTTTTCCTCGTAAACTAAAAATGACGACGATACAGTGCGTTGAAGTTGTGCGTGACGTCACGATCAGATACAATTTTTGCATTACGGTGACGTCAAAAGCCCCCACTCCAGAACTTTGTTGCTCTTTATTTTTGTATTTTTTTATTATTTTGATGAAGCAAAAAATACGTGTCCCGTATTTTTTTTGGCCGATCTACAAGACGGACTAAACAGAATGCCATTTTTTTATGTTTTCGTCATCCCTATTATCACTCAATTCAAACTAGCTAATTATTATTATTAGCTTGACATGGGCCTCTCCCAAGAGCCTATTCAACCCGATCTTCGATTTCACTTCAACTAATCGATGGAGATTTTTACATTTTTAAAGAAGCAGGCAGCAGTACCTACTTTTTTGTGGAAACCGTTTTTAGCAAACATAGGAAAATTGATACTTAAGCAAGCTGTTATCTGATAGTTTTAGTGATTGAGAATTTTACATGATGGACCTGGTGGACGAAAGAGCAGTTGCCAAATGTAGGGTCTTTTTGGAAATGGTCAAAAAATTGGTCCTCCTTTCTCTCGGTATAAAATTGTGGGAAAAGTACTTGAGCAGTATTTTATGTCTCTATTTTTACCTGACTGCTATTTCATTTATACATTTTTATAATATTTCCTACATACTTGGCTGATCTCCATTGAGATCCGAGACCAGAAATGCATCTGGAGAAATTTGCTTACAGCGGCTAACAAAAAACAAGAATGGAATAGAAAATAATATGTATAAAATTGGGACGTAGATTATCAAAAAGTGGCTTAAATAAACGACACGAAGGTATATAACTAGCTTCTGCCCGCAGCTTCGCCCGTGCGAAATACGGATTTTCTACCGCACCCAGCTATTCATAAAAACTGAAATCTGGACTTGGAGGGCATTAATAAGATAAGACTGTCAGTAAACAAATTAAAAATTTAGCTATGAAATAGTCAATGACTTATGTCGTTCAGACGCTTTATATGAAACTTGAAGGAATTTTTCTAAAGCGTTAAAATCTGATAGGCCCGCCCTATCATAGTTAAGAATTAGGATCAGATAATCTAAGATCTTTCAAAGATTTAGATGTATCAGGGTTAAAAACTGCCCCTTGAAAACTCACGGAAAATTACATTTTTATTTCACGTTTTTTTACGATTAAAACCAGACATTCGCTTTGGAGCCAAGTGCAGTAAGTGCATACAAAAATACCGACAAAATTCAAGGTTGAAATCTGTTAAAAATAACGCCCGGTGCATTCCCGATGTTTCACTGCGAGAGTTTTAAATATCTACGTTTTATCTTCACGCTATAGGGATTTGAGGTAGGTTAGGGTTTCAGGTTCGAAGTTCTTCTTTTGTTTGTTTTTTTGAGAAGTGGAAGGTTGTTGTGGGTTTACCGTGACCCTGGAACATAAGGGGCAATCGAAGGAACATGAGTGGGTTTAAGTCAGTAAAAGCCTGACACGCCCTCCCGCCGCACCCAGGACGGGAGCAGTCATTTGATGATTTCCCACTCACCAAAAAAAAAAAGTTGTTGTGGGTAGTTCGAATTTTTTGAGGGGTTGCACCTTTGATCAAATGGTTACTTATAGTCTAATGGTGTCTATGTAGATTTTATAGATACCTTTGGTCAACCTATTTGTTAATAGCGTCGACTTGCTAGCCTGCGACTACGTCAGCGTAGTACTTTACGTAGTACTTGGTATCATTGAAAAAATTAGTACTTAATTCGATCAAAACGTCCAGCAGGTAGGTACCGTATCCTCTTCTCCATGTGATCTACTTTTTGGAACGAGCAACTAGCTTCAATTTTTCTGACAGACTGACACCTTGACGATTCGAAAGTACCTGTAAATGGTTTATTTGAATAAAATAGTTTTGACTTTGACTTTGACTTTATCGCCCCGTTTGCTGGGTTGTGGAGGTCTGATAGGCAGTAGCTTACATTAAACACTGGTATCTAGCTGAATCCTGTTATGCTGAAAGCCGACCCCATCATAGTTGGGAAAAGGCTAGGGAGATGATGATGACCAAGTCAGCTGTCTAATCAAAATACTTTTACTTATAAAAGTATTTCTACAGTTACCCTGTAGTACGATAATAAACTCCTTTGTTACGTATAGTAGTTTTAGGTTATATAATTAAAGAATATAAAATTCACTATTAAAAAATGTATAGGGATTTCTGGAGTCATAAGTTAATATCAGATAGGTAGATTTGTGCTTAATATTTTTATTTCACTTTTCATAATTTATCATTTTTAATTCAATGAAGCTTTGATATTTTTGTATTAGACAAAACTCCCTCTATTCTCAATTTAAATATTCATAGCATTCCATCTTTAAAAATATTATACCTACTTCCGTTTTAACCTAACCATAAACAATACACCTCATTTGAGTGCCGCCCACGAAAAAATTAAACGGACGAATGATCAGACATAGAATTTATAAATATTTATGTTCAGAGAATGAATAGATACTCAATACCTATGTATATCGGTTTACATACCCACTGTGAATGCTCAATCATACTCAGATACAAGACTGGCCACGCCTAGGAATAAATAAAATTTCGAAAATAGAACACGAGCTTCCTGCGAATTGGATCTAAATTTAAATATTGAAAAATGGCGGAGCAAGCCAACGGTCGAATTTTGTGCATAAAATTGCATCCAGCGTTACCGATCTAAACATTAAAAATAGAATTCGATAGTTGAGAGTAGGGTACATGGTTGGGAGTTGTTGATATTATTATGGGAACTAGGATTTTTGGGATCTTATTTGAACATTGGTCGTTAAACATATTTTATTTGTCAACTGCAAGAAAAAACCATTATTTATACTTAACCTCGTCGTTTTTTTTAATTTTTTTGTTACATGATTCAAGGTTTTACACTCTTGTTCTGGACTTGTTCATCTTCATTATCTCGGTGGTTTTCTGGTTGTCACCATTGCTGAATCTGACTTTCAGGAATTTAAATAGTTGGAAATTTTCTTTTTGCTAAGCTCTTTTTAATAAAGTTATAAATTATCAAAATGTCTTATTTATTCTTGTGTATGTGCACTTCTTTATAAGTCAGATACTGTTGGTATGAGCAATAAATTCTCAATTTTTATTTAAATGTCTTAGAAATATAAATAAATGATATTTTCTTTATATATCAGTTTCTTTGTATATTAAAATCCAGACAGCCATCGGGCTGTAGCCCAACAGACACAACATCTGTCGAAGAATCCTCCCTTTTCGATGAAGAATGACTGTGTTCCTTTTTAAACTGAAAAAAATCTTATTTTCTCTGAATCTAATAACAAATTCCAGCATTTAAAACCCATCCTAAAACCATTACTAGGCTTTAAAATGATTTCCCTCGTCCCCCGCACAAAACATCATGTACCGTGTGCACCAAGCTTTACAAACACCAGATTGCCTTCTTTCAGCCAGTTAAAATAAACATCGGCGATATTTCGCAGCTCTTTAGAACGTTGCATATACATCGGCGCTCTAGTTGTGTGAGTGTTTTAATGTATGTATACATACGCGGTAATGTATGCGTTTTAACGTTTGATCTTCGTTCTAAGATAGTGGACGGAAAAACATGGTTCCTGGTTTTATGCGAGGTTGCATTTATTTTCAAACTGTAGTGTTAGTTTATTTCTGGGTTTTAGGTTTTCAATTGAATGTAACGGGTTTTTTGTAGGTCTTATCTAATCTGCACTATATTTGAAAGAGGTTAGGTTTGTTTTTGTCTGTAGGTAGTAATTTCCAGAACTCCATCCAAAAAAAATCTACTCATAGAAAGTTATTTAATTTTTGAGTGTTATTAAACTATCAAAGCACTTGCCTTTTGATACCGAGATGTATAAAATAACAGCTGACATAACGAAACGTTAAATTACTTCACTAATTATTAAAACAAAGTCCCTATGTATGCTTAGATTTGTAAAATTACGCAACGGGTTTTGAAATGTTTTTTTTTTTAATAGATAACTATAATGATAGGAAAGTTTTTGATGAGAGTATAGTGGAGGGAAACCAGGATTTTCAATTATTTGCAAGCTTGCGAAGTTGGTGCAACTCACTAGTGCAAGTTAACCTTTTGACGACCAACCGACAGCCGGCTGTCGGGCTGCTATTGTCTTTCTGTTGTGTCTCAAATCACGTGTGTTCGAAGGACTAAAATAGCAAAAAAAAGAAAGCAAAAAAGAGAAATATTGCTACCTATAACATGCAACATCTGATTATGATCATTTTCTCTTCTTCTTTCCGACTAGATGAGGTTTCTTAAAGCCGTAAAAAACTTATACAAATTTTGACCTCTAGACTTGCCACTACCTATAGCAAAACAGACATCGGTATTTCACTACACTTCGATGTCTGCCCACCTCCCAAAGAAAGCGTGAGAGATACATCAGTAGCAAATATTTAAAATCGTAAATACCTAACAGTATTGCCGTCTACTGGTCACGAAGCTGCGTAGGCGCAGACGAGTCGGTTTCACGCCTTTCCTATAGGTATTAGGTAATAGGTTTCATACCTTTCAAATAGATAGATAACTTGAAATACAATAGACTAAAAGATGAAGAATTTGATTGAAGTTTGTCGTTTTTTTTTCTGTAATACAGGATGATTCTTGTGGCTTTTTTCGCCCATTTTCATGCAAACTGTAAAGGATTTGTCACACTGGATGCGTTCTGCGGCCTGCGGTCAGGTCAAAGTGAACGCAGCCCGCATCATGTATGAACAACGCTGTCCGCAGCCCGCGTGCCCGCAGCCCACCGATCCGTACGCGTCCTTCCCGCACCGCCCCGTCGGCTCAACATGCGTTCTTTGGTTGTGCTCGCACGGTCAGATCGCATTCTATACAAAATATATTGATACCGAAAATGTTGTTCATAAATGATGCGGGCTGCGTTCACTTTGACCTGACCGCAGGCCGCAGAACGCATCCAGTGTGACAAATCCTTTAATCTCTATTTAAAGATTTACAGTTTGCATGAAAATGGGCGAATATTTTTCTAATAAGGGATCAAATGTTCAAATGTACCATCTTAGTGCATTTCTTCCTCAGAAAAATAGACTAGTATTAAAATTTTATATTTTTTGCTTCAGAAAATCAGAAGTTGCGACTGTGCCTTTCATTTTTTTTTTCGGAAAGTAATCTTCAAAAGTTAACCTTAACCTTTTACTTATTATATATCATACTTTTTTAAAGATTAAAAAAAACACTTGCTTAATTTGAAAAAAAAAACATAATTTTTAGTCTATTTCTATACGTGAGGACTTGTTTCGCGCTTTCAGTCGCCTATGTTCTTTTTGTTAAGTTTTTTGTATAGCGGTATGTCTTCCATAGTGTAATAAATAAATAAATAAAAATTTTCAGTTACAGATTTTTTTTTATTTTGACATGATTGTTTACAAAAAAAAGTTTATACGTATGAGGTATCGTTACAATCTTTGGATTATCCCGAGTAACTAGCCTAGTAAAATAAATCCGTACTAATATTATAAATGGGAAAGTAACTCGGCCATTCTCCGAAAAGCAAATTTTACGTGTCCGGGCTTGAATAATCCGTACTTTTATCATATTCAATCATCCAATATTTTTTATATGTTAGATAGCATCCCTATAAAGCCATAAACAAAAACACAGGCTTCTGTTTAAAGTATTTAAGACTAAATTAATTTAATCTAAGTTCAAAAACCTCTGTTCTCTAATTACCGTAACGTGTCCGCACACTGTCTTAATGTTAAAACTTACTTGTAATTTTTATGACTTACAGGTTTACTTTGATCTATTCAACATTTTAAATGGTGTTAAACAACGTGTATCGCATAGTAAAATATTGACTCACTAGAACCAGTCTATAAATAATTATCATTAAATTATCGGATGTCCGATGGAAAGTTATAATTACAGTGACATATTCTGTTCTCGAGTGCACACCCCTAAAAAACAGTATTTGGCACACCACGTCCGAACGCGTCTCGTCTCCTCCATGTGTACCGCGAAACAGCAGCAGTTGCACGTCTCTAACGTTAGTGTACCGCTAAAAAAGCGCTCTTGTATATAATTACCGTAACCTTGGTTACAAACTTTTCTAATTACCGTTTCACATTATATAAATTTGATTTTTTAAGTTAGACCTAAGTTGATCATGTAAATCGAGGCAGTACTTTGGCCTCCGTACGTTGTAATAAGCTAGTATTTGCATATTTTGTTGGTTTCCGAAATTTTTAAGAAAATCTATCGTTTTCTAATTACCGTATACTAATTACCGTATGTTTATAATTACCGTTGTATGAAAAATTAATTCTTATTTACTAACTGTAGCCTCAAAATAGATGGGTACAGAAGTCAATCTACATGCAAAGCGCGCTTGAGCATCACCCGCGATCATCAGTGATGAGTTGATGAGGCATATCCGCGGGATATATATATAATCCCGCGGATATGTGGAGGACGAGGCTTTCTTAATGCTAAGTCTCTCCTCAACCGCGAGACCCGGAGGTTGTATCTCCGGGAATATTTCCTTAAAGCTGACGTGGTTCCTTACGTCAGCACCGAGAATCCGAGATGTGGTCACTGTGGTCAAGAACCTCACTCCGCTCTCCTTAACTAAAGAGAACTGGCGCAAACTTGTAGTGCTTTAGGCAAAGATCGTGAGGAAGTATGGCAGAGTAAGGCGCTACACGGGCGGTTTTTTCCGGGCCCTGCATGGGCCCGATGTAGACTTTTTAGTGTCAGTTTAGTAGCTACAATTTGGTGACCTATTTGGGAAACCGAAGGTTTTGTCTGTACAATTATGGATGAGGTTATCATGACGAAGAATTGTTTGGAATTTATTGTGAAAGATGGTACGGTTGACTTATGTCGGGCGTGTCACCTGCCGGAAGAACGATTCGACACACTATCTCTGATTATTCTCGTCTTGCTAACAAAGAGGTGAATGGGCACAACCTAGTAGCCAGGATTATCAATCAGCAACTTGCTCTGAGATACGGCCTCGTAGAATCTGAAGATGGCAATGTCACATTGTACTGGGGTCGATACATCATCACTGAAAGGACTGTTGTAGCAAACAAGCCTGATATAGTTTTGGTGGATTGATTGGAGCGGCGCGCAATGCTCGTTGACTTAACGGTCCCGCGTGACAAGAACCTTGTGAAGATCGAGAAAGATAATAAAAATTAAGTATCGACTTGGCTCGCGAGATTGTTGACATGTTGAATGTGGACTCAACGGTCATGTGCTGATAGTTGTTTCTGCCAATGGTTTAATTGCCAAGAGTCTCGACCAACACCTATGGAGGCTCTCGTCAGATGGCTGGATCTAGGGCTTTATTCAGAAGCTTTTGGACACGGCTCGCATCGTTAGGAAGTTCTTCTCTCTGAAGCCCTGATCACCGGTAGCTGGGACCCTGTTCCCGATGCCGTTGGGCTACTGTTTTTTTTATATTCTTACATGTTTTTGTTTTTTTTTATATTTAAAAATGTAAATAATCTGTATGAAAATAACGCGAAAACGAACCCGCGGCTTCTCTCCTACTATACCATACTCTAGCCTACTCCAGCCTACCCTACTATATCCCACTCTAGCCTGCTCTAGCCTACCCTACTATATCCCACTCTACCCTACTCTACTCTAACCTACACTACTCTAAAGTACCCTTTTAATTTTAATTTTTTTTTTCCATAAGAACCTTCTCCAAACAATAACAAACACAACAAAGAATTAGTGAAATCGGTACAAAGGTGACAAAGGGAAATAGGGATTCATTTTATATAAATAGATGTATACAAATTATTAATGTGTGTTATTTTTATTATATTATATCACATTTTACTTAAAATTGACAGTGTTTTCTAATTACCGTGGCATAAGATATTAAACTTTTCTAATTACCGTACTCATAATTTTTTTAAGTCTCAATAACTAGAAAACTACCAGTAATTAAAACATGCCTCATTTATTATTGAATTCGTATTTTTTACTAGTTTCATATTTTAATCAGTTTAAGGTAAATCAGTGAAAAATAAAAATGGTTACGGTAATTAGGCAAATAACGCCGAATCGGAGAATGACCGAACTCTGTCTGTCTGTCTGCCTCTTCTTCACGCCTAAACCACTGAACCGATTTAAATAAAACTTGGTAAAGATATAGTCTGGGACCCGAGAAAGGACATAGGATAGTTTTCATCCCGAAAATCCCCCGGGAACGGGAACTATTATTCCACGCGGACGAAGTCGCGGGCAAAAGCTAATATTTATGACGTGTCATTACGTCTGTGCCTAAATTTTCATTTTCTAATTAAGTTTTTTTAATCAATATATAATATCTTTTTTAGAAAATAACTTCTTCATTAACCTTTTTACGCCATTTCAAAATCCTATATAATTTCAAAGCTAACGGTTATCAGACTGACGAGTCACGATTGCGTGGGCGCAATTCTAACTACTATTTTATTACTGATCGATTTCAATTTGTACTTGATTGATTAGTTTGATTTATTCGTGTTATCATTTAGTAACTTGTTAGTTGTGGCACCTTTTTGGATAATGGTGCTGATTTTCTTGTTCACAAAGTTGACTAAATTAAAGTTAAATGCATCTTTCTCTTTCCATTTCTTAAAGAAAAGGACAGAAGATACATTTTAGTTTAATCCTGTCATCTCGGTCTAAATTTGACAGGACTTAACTAATATTTTATCTTATGTCCTTTTCTTAATGAAATGGAAAGAGAAAGATGCACATAACTTAAATTTAGATTAGTTTGCGAATAAAAGAATTGGGACCAATATCTAGACAGTGGAAATAAATTGGTATTTTTGTTACAGGGATTTGTGTCCAATATTGGTCGTAAATGAATATTGATCAAAAGTTGAGATGCAGACAGACAGAAAAGCAAAATATGTGTTTTGTAATGTGGATAAAAATGTCTAAAGTTTATCTTAGACTTCACTGACATCTCGTCCCGCTTTCTTACTGGTCCATAAAAACTTACTGTTTTGGAACGAGCAAATAGCTTTAACTTCTCGACAGAAATACTTTTTTAAAGCATGTTTCTAAAGTTTATCTTGGACTTCACTGACATGCCGTGCCTCGGAAAACACGTAAAGCCGTTGGTCCCGGTTGTCATTCGTAGAACTTTGACAGTCGTTTTGGGTAGTCAGAAGCCAGAAAGTCAGACCAGTCTAGCCAAGGGGTATCGTGTCGCCTAGTAACTAGGTTATGAAGATCTGATAGGCAGTCGCTGTACGTAAAACATCATCCTGCTGAATCCGGTGTGTGTGTCTACACCGTCCCCGTAGGTGATAGCGTAATGTTATGTACTTTATAGCCTTCCTCAATAAATAGGCTATCCAACATTAAAAGATATTTTTTTGTTTCAAACAATCAGCTATATTAAAATACATTTATAAAATATTTAAATAAAATCTGTGTACTGCATTAGAACGTATGGTTTGCAATTTGTAAGTACTAACTATAAGTGTCAAATGATATATTTTTACTAGGCAACAAAACTGTATAATATTTTTTACGTGCCTAAAAAGACAAATAAAACTAAACATTACCCGACTTCCAAAATTAAAATTATTTTTCCCTTTCATGTCCTCATTCATTTTCATTTGAAATAAAAATTACTTTTAAATTAAATTAAATACAAAATATATACAATATTTACAAACTAAATTACAAATCTTAAAAAAAAAAAGGAAAAACACTACAATATGTTAATGTCACATTCACGTCCTTAAATGTGATATGTATTTAACGTAAAAGTTTATTAAGAACACCAAAAATACGTCACCTCCTCCTCATTCAGACATAAAAGTCAAGTGACAGGCTGGACATTGTTAATCCCAGATGACACTCGCTGGCACTATGCCACTACATAGTGCTATTTCGTCAACTTTCCTCCCAACTAATTTATGTCGAACTAGATTTAGGTTGCACTTAATAGTGACTGAAATTAACACTTTTATGTCCTGCTTATCGAGTTTATATAGTCACATATTTAGACACCAATTTATAAGTACTGACATTTATTTTTTCATACATTAATACCAGCCTATACAAGGTGTATTTTTGGTCTTGCTCAACCCGCTACGAGATGATTCTACCCATGAAAACAAACAACTTTTACTATGGAACCAACTCTGAAATCTCGAAAAAAATATCACCTGTCTCATACATTATGGTCGGGAGGGCATTGAACTTTTCTTAGAAACAGCTGATATTTTTTTCGCGTTTCGGAGTCGGTTCCATAATAAAAGTTGTTTGTTTTCATGGGTAGAATCATCTCCTAGCGGGTTGAGCAAGACCAAAAATACACCTAGTATATCATCTTTATAGCTCTACTGCTAACAAAGTAAGCACGAGCATTGATCATCATGCTTGCAATTTCTTATGACATACTTATACCTCTAACTGGGGTTGCGGAATGTTTATAATAGTTACCGTGACCCCGGAACATAAAGGGTAACCAAAGGAACATGAGTTGTTTTAGTCAGTAAAAGTCTGACACGCCCTCCCGCCGCAAGAAAGTTGAGAAAAGGCTAATGATGTTACGACATCATCATTTCTAGGCCTTTTTCTGAATGATGATAATATAGCATCTTCTTCTTCTTGCCCTTATCCCATTTTACTTGGGATCGGCGCAACATGTCTTTTTCTTCCATACCAACCTGTCACCCACCATGCTATCGCTAACTCCTTTTTCCTACATATCATTCTTTACACACTCCATCCATTTTTTCTTCGGTCTTCCTCTCCCCTTCCAATCCTCTACATTCATACTCATAACTGTCCTTACTATGTGCGTCTCATCCCTCCTCTTTACATGCCCATACCACGACAAACGATTTCCTTTCAACTTATCTGCGACTGGTGCTACTTTCAAGCTTCCTCTAATATACTCATTTCTCACTTTATCCATTCTAGTGACTCCACACATCCATCTCAACATCCTCATCTCTGCTACATGCAGTCATTTTTCATCCATCTTGATCCATTATGATGATATAGCATAATTAATGATAATTTATTATATTCATATTAAACGGTGATTAAATACTAACCACTTCAGCTTAAAACAGACAAAGCCTACCCAAAAATGTTATCCAAAAATACCAACACAAATCAACGCGACCACAGATACATAACTTCAACTTAAAAACAACATGGCGACTAACGCCTAATAATGCCATTGTCTCGAACCGGTAGAATTTTGGTTGCAAAACATGCGCAAGAGCCGTTGTGAGTCACCAGCGGTGGGGGGGAGGGGGCTGGCATAACTCGTAGCCTATACCTAGTATCTGTTGTAGATCATGCGTTGGTGTGATTTTTTGTTACGTCACTTTAGCTCTGAGTTTGTGTTCATGCAAGATTTTGAATTTAGAAACTACTTATTATTTGAGAATTTATTATTTTTCCCCCTTATAAAGATTTCTCAGGAGGAAAAATTACACTGGATAAAATTTTGAAAGGGGGAAATCCGTACTAATATTATAAATGCGAAAGTAACTCTGTTTGTCTGCCTGACTCTTCTTCACGCCTAAACCACTGAACCGATTTGAATGAAATTTGGAACAGATATAGTCTGGGACCCGAGAAAGGACAGGGTCGCGGGCAAAAGCTAGTTCTGAATATTTTTTTAATTAAAGTCTACTTTTCCCCTTAGGGTAAATTTGTGAAATAAGCTATATAAACATAAAAAAAAGATAACCGACTTCAAAAACTAAAAGCTCAAAAATAACTATTTCGGAAGTCGGTGGCTTCTCTTCTGCCGGTCGAATTGTATTGCCTTGCCACCGACTTCCGAAATAGTTATTTTTGAGCTTTTAGTTTTTGAAGTCGGTTATCTTTTTTTTGAAAAAAGGTTTTTTTATTTTTTACTTTTTAGTTAGAGTCCCAACTACGTTTTAGAGTAACTTTAAAAAAAAAACGTACGTTTTTCTATAAAAATTGAGGAGTTCCCTCGATTTCGGCATGATACCATCATCAGATCCTGGACCTGATGACAATGGGACCATTTGGGAAGTCTACCCTTTCAAACAAAAAAAGAATTGATCAAATCGGTTGGCAAACGACGGAGATATGCGCGAACAAACATAAAAAAAAAATACATACAAACATCCGAATTGAAAACCTCCTCCTTTTTTTAGAAGTCGGTTAAAAAATAGACTCATACATACTCAGCAAACAGACCAAAATAATGTATGAAAATCCAGAATAATTCCTAAGCTCGAATATTAGATATCATTCGCACAAAAATCGAAATTGTAAAGTAGTTCTAGTTCGATCGTAGACCAAGTCAAAATCAACAGTACCAGTCAATCAATAAGCATTATAAAGCCTTATATTTTATTTATCGGCCTTGTTGGGACACTCAGATATTTATTTCAAAACCTTAGTATGCCTGACTATATTTAGTTTACAGAATTAGTTATTTATTAGAAATATAATATTGGTATGTCGTTATAATAAAATGGGCGAGGAATCGCTTGTATTTATTTGCGATTTTAGAAGAACTATAAAGGTATTATTAATAAGTAATCTAAAGAAATTGTCTTTTACTTATGACTCATCATCTGCCTACCCTTTTTCCAAGTATGTTGGGGTCGGACACCAACCTAACCATAATCAGCTGGATAGCAGTGTTTTACGTGAAGCGACTGCCTATCAGACCTACACAACCCAGTAACTGGGCGACACACTTGGTTAGACTGGTCTGAGTTTCTGGTGTCTGACTACGACTTTCCGTAACAACTGTCAAAGTTCTACGATATATTATCTTAATAGGTATATTATATTTAAGCACATAGTCTAGACAATAAACCACTTTCGCAAAGTTTTTGTGGGTGTTTTTATTTTTATTTTTCATGAATTGTATTAGGTACTTGATTTTACTAGCGAACCTCCCCGGCCCCGCAAGGGTTTTACAAATCTTTGAAGATCCAGGCTTTTCTTTGTACTGTAATAATTAGTAAATATAATGCATGTCTTAGACAAATAAACCTTCCTCCTGCTTAGGTTCTATATCTATTAAAAAAATCGTATCAATATTCGTTACGTAGTATTAAAGATCTAGGCATACATAGGGATAGATGGGATAGATGATAAATTAATACTTCCTATATATTTCGGTTAAACATGGTTGACTTAAAAAGAACGAATAAACAAGAAACCACCTCCTCTCTCCTACATTTTGCCGTGTCCACATATGGTTCTTAATCTTTCTTTAAACCATCAATGTATACTTGTGGTGTGCAATAAATGATTTGATTTGATTAGATAGACAGCGGAAAACGTCTTTGTTTTATAAAGAACTAGCTTTTGCCCGCGACTTCGTCCGCGTGGAATAATAGTTCCCGTTTCCGGGGGATTTCCGGGATGAAAACTATATCCTATGTCCTTTCTCGGGTCCCAGACTATGTCTGTACCAAATTTCATTCAAAATTGGTTTAGTAGTTTAGGCGTGAAGAAGAGACAGACAGACAGACAGACAGACTGGCAGAGTTACTTTCGCATTTATAATATTAGTACGGATTAACTGTGGAACTATCTTGAGCGTACACAAAAAGATTATTGGGGTTGTATAAGCGTGAAAGAGCTACATTGACCATGGTAAAAGCATCCAAAACATATCCAATGGCGTTTTTTTTATGGATAAGAAATCATCAAATGACTTCTCCTGCCCCTGAAGAGGGAAGGAGGGTCAGACTTTTACTGACTAAAATCCAATAATATCCCTTCGGTTACCCTATATTCAGGGGCCGCGGTAACTATTAGAAGCATCGACATGCCGTCGACACGGGTCTGGTCCTAGTCGGGCGGCGAGCTACCTACCGCTCGCCTTCCGTAGGTCCACGCCTCCAGTGGCGATCATCTTGTGACTCTCGACAACTAAGCCTGGGTCTCTGTCCGGGGCGTGAAGCTTGACGCTGCCCCACGCGCCCCACCGCTTTCGTCTCCAGCGAGTCTGCTTCGCAGGAGGCGACGGCTTCAATCGGCGGACGGCGGATTCAATCTCGCCCCGAAGCATGGCCTGAACCAGCGCCGATCGCCTCTGCAACGACACGGTGGTGGTTCGCCCAAGCGGGGCCTACCTCCACCGTATGCTACACCGTGTCACGCAGGCGTCACTTCCGCCCGAATCCGACATAGGAACCTCCCGAAATGTCCATGTGCGGTGAGGAGGATCATCATCTCCCTAGCCTTTACCCATATGTTGGGGTCGGCTTACAGCCGAACCGGATTCAGCTGGCTACCAGTGTTTTACGTGAAGCGTCTGCCTATCAGACCTCCACAACCCAATAACTGGGCGACGATACCCTTTTTTTCGACTGGTCCGACTTTCTGGCTTCTGAATACCCCTAGCGTCAAAGTTCTACGAATGACAACCTGGGCTTAACATGCTCTCCGAGGCACGGGACGTCAGTGATGTCCAAGATAAACTATAGAAAGTACATATGAATTGATAAAGTCACATTGGTACTTGCCCGGATTCGAACCCGTAACCTGTGTTATTCTGATGTATAAGCTACGAATATCTTGCATAGCCATCGGCCAATATTCTTTATTGTACACCAATAGGACAAAAACAGTAAAGGACAATACAAACAATTATGCAAGAGTACAATAGGCGGCCTTTTTTCGCTAAAAAGCAGTTTCTATTACATACTATCATTTATATTGCTTGCTGCGGAGTAATTTTAAAACTGTGAATATCTTCCAAGGGTATTTTTTAAATTATAAATGACTTCCGCACAATGAAAATTACGCTATTGTGTATTACTAAAACGCATTTTGCGTTTTAGTAATTTTATATTATCTCCGGAACTATATGACCAATTGACATACCGTAAATGGCAAATCTTATCTGTATGATGTCCTTGTGATACTGAAATAATTTATTTTTCATAAGAATTAATATTTTGTTGCTCAAATAATCAACCAAACGTAAGTATGCCAAAAAATAATTTTTTTAATGCAATAAAAGAAGTATAAAAGATAAAATATAAAAGATAGAGATATGGTATTGCGGACTTTTTTGTAGAAATAATTAAGACAAACCAAGTTGCGATACATTGTTTTTAATTTTAAGCAACTGTTTAGGCAGCGTACGCAAATAATTCTGTTTTATGAGGTAATTTTTTCCGACTTGCTAGACAAAAGTTGCGATAGCTCGGTTAATATACATGTTATTAAAATAATTTATAGCCTATAGCACTCAGGAATAATGTAGCTTTCTGCCAGTGAAAAATTTTTTTGGAATTGGTTCATTAGTTCCAGAGATTACCCCAAACATACAAACTTACAAACTTACAAACATACAAACTTACAAACTTACAAATTTTACCTCTTTATAATATTAGTATAGATAATGATGACATTACTAAAAATCTTTTGGAAAGTTCTTTGTTTTTATGAATACCAATCACGTGTTAAGGCATTGGGCGCTAATTAACAATTACTTTATATAAGTTTATTGCTTAAGAAACAATGTATACTTTTTAATCTATTAGATAAAGTATTGTAATTCTATTATAAACTTTAGTGTCTGTCTTCTTAATACCATATAGGGTCGTTACCTAATACGTGAAACTTGACAATGTTTTAGTAATCTGTTGAGATGCTTTTGCGCTGTTTGAATGCTGGTAAACGCTACTGAAGAATTCTGCTCTCTAAAGAATTTTATTAAGAAAAATTCATTTGAACAGTCACTTAAAGTTTCATTGTTTAAGGGTTCCTCTCTATTTCTCATTTTTATGCTATTAGTGACGTGTTTTCATTAATAGATATCCAGATTATTGTTGTGCTATAAAACTCACACCGAAATTTAACAATTTGAAATACTTATATCGGCTTTTTTCTGCTATAATTTGCAAGTATTACATGTATATACTTTTTTTTTATTACATATGGGCTTGCTCTTGGTCCCAGACTAGCCCGAGGGCATAGACGGGGCCTACGATGGAGCGAGCTCACCCAAAAGATGCCTATGCACTCGTCTCTTGAATACATCCGGGTTATATGCATTTGGAAACGCAGGGAATTCCATTCTTTTGCGGTGCGCACACCACTACTTTCACCATTACTTCTATGGTGACGTGAAAATCCATTCAGAAGTCTTTATATTAATCACGAACAGACAGACAAACAACCGATGTTTTATAAGTAAGGATTATGTACATAAAGATAAGACATCTATGTATTTACCACACCATCCCAAACCCACTTACTTAAAAAACCTTCACGTGAATAATCTATTAAGAAACTTGATGTCTAAGTATTAGACACACGATATGTTTTTAAAACTGGTTAGCCGACCAGCCAGACCGGGTCTACACAATGTTATTATATTTCTTTTGAGCTCAGATGCCGCTTACATTTATTGCGTAAGTTTGTTCGGAATAATCTACCTTAGTGCTTAGATAGAGAGGAATTCTACAGATTTTAGGCGTTGTATACACGCTCTATTGGTGCCAAAAATCAAATGACGATAGATAATGATTTTGTTTGCATGTTAATGGTGCCGATTCTCTTATTAACAAACTAACGTAAATTTAAGGCGCTGCCCATGGCGAACACCTTGTAAAACGTCTAGATTTTCGTCGCAAAGTTAGCCGTATCTATACATACCACAAGCCAGAAAAAAATACAGTATATAGTCAAATGTATTAATAAAAGACTTAAACAAAAACAATTTACAAATGTGTAGTACTACGAAGAAAAAAATGTTCAAAAAGGCCACGAAAAAAAAATTATCGTCTCGAAATTCTCAATTTTTTCAGCGACAACCATCATTATTTTTTATATCTATAACAATGAAAATTTGATAAACTAAAGACATATCGAAAAATTATAAAACACAGAACTGTTTTTTTTTTAATATTCAATAAAAACTGCAAAATGACTTACATTTTTGCGGACATGCCAAAATATTTTCGACCTAATTTCTATTAATTCGATGCACTACCGCGAATACCTAAATATTAGCTACTTACCGCGCCTTAAGTGCATCTTTCTCTTTCCATTTCTTAAAGAAAATGACAGAAGATACATTTTAGTTAAATCCTGTCAAATTAGACAGCGCCTCATGTAAATTGACGTATTTTTACTCGCAACGCAATGTTTTTAATCGCGTCTATTTAAATATAATTATGTATGGTAGTTTGTAAACAACGGAATTGGCAGCATTGACTTACTATCTAATATTGTGGCTAATTGACGAAATATTGGCGCCGATTCTCTTATTCACTAACTAACCTAAACTTAAGTTAAATGCATCTTTCTCTTTCCATTTAATTAAGAAAAGGACAGTTAAATTTAGTTTGGTCTTGTCAAAATAAGACACCCATAGATAATTTAGACGCGATTAAAAACATGGCCGACTAAAAATACGTCGATTTTCTTCAGGCGCTGTCTAATTTGACAGGATTAAACTAAAATGTATCTTCTGTTATTTTCTTTAAGAAATGAAAAGAGAAAGATGCATATAACTTAGATTTAGTTAGGTTTGTGAACAAGAAAATCAGCACCATTGTCTAATATTGTGGCTAATTGACGAAATATTAAAATCATTATCGATCGTCATTTGATTTTTGGCACCAATAGCGTGTATTAAACGCCTAAAAGGTTTAGAATTCTTTATCTATCTATTCTTAATAAAATGGAAGGAGAATTCACTAAACTTAATTTGGTTTAGTTTAAGAGCAAAAGAATCAGCACCATTTTCCCTTTATTCCCATCTGTCCCCTTTGAGCTTACCACTGGGGTGTGGTTGGCATTTGAAATCACGATATAATTATGATTGATCAATCAGTGGCCTCATTCACATAATCAAAACCGTAACGATATCGCAGTGATTTAGTTGTTTAGTTTTATCTTATTTACATCTTAAGCTTGAACGACACCAATTTCAAAACCGTTCAGGTGAAAAGTAATTGACGCGTAACCTTCAAACACGCGTGATGCGAGACACAATAGAAAGACAGCAACGCGACAGCCGGCTGTCGCTTGGTCGTCGAAAGGTTAAGCTGATATCCTTCGAACACACGTGATTTGAGTCACAATAGCAGCCCGACAGCCGACTGTCGGTTGGTCATTGAAAGGCTAAGTAAATTGTAGGCCAATAGTTGGCTCAAAGATATCGTACAGTTACGACGTGACTATCAGATTTTCTAAAAACAAAATATGTATTTAATTATGCTGATATATTCTATACTTTCCATACTAATATTATAAATGGGAAAGTGTGTCTGTCTGTCTGTTTGTCTTTCTTTCACGGCAAAACGGAGCGACGGATTGACGTGATTTTTTAAGTGGAGAGAGTTGAAGGGATGGAGAGTAACATAGGCTACTTTTTGTCTCTTGATAACGCGAGCGAAGCCGCGGGCAGAAGCTAGTTACTAATAAATGTGTGTAATGTAACTGTTAATAAGTGATTAACAGATCGTTTAGTATCGAGCCTATAGAATTGTCGTTTGATGCTGATCGAATTCCGTTCGAGGAATACGTGAACACCGATTTTATTCAGACTTTGATCGAAAAACCACTAAACTTGAACGATAATGGGCTTGCTTATTTTACTTGAATCAGGCTACAGCTGTTATTTATATTTCTATCGGCTACAGTCACTATTTCACAGGCTAATCACAAAACTACTGTAAAAATACAATTAATCACAACCTTTTCCTCATCATGTTTATTTCCCAAAGTCAGTGAAGTAACGACTGTCTTTGAATGATATCAAGAATATTTTATTTACAAAAAGTCGAGTATGTACATATAAGCAGAAAAAATAAAAAATAATAAAATAAAATTAATATGGTTTATTATTTTATTATTATTGTTGTTTTTTTCTTCATCTATCCACTGCAGGGCCAAAACTCTTCTCAAAAAGAAGGCAGGAGCTTAATCACAAGTCACAACACGTGCACTAAGCGAAACACGACGCCGACACTTCGTGTGCACTAGTTTATTAATTTATCATGTATTATATATTTACAGTAGTTTTATGTTAATATAATATTGTATATGTTTATTTGGGCCTTGATGCCTGAAATAAATTGATAATAATAATAAGCACGATTTCTTCACGAACTTCAACTTCAACTCAAAAATGTACTTATCCGGATTCGTTCCCGCCACCTTTTATATGAAAGACGGGCGTTTTAACCACTAGGCCATCACGACACTGAGAACCTAGAACCTTAGGCACGTAACCTAGAACCTTTGAAGAAGAAAGATATACCTATAAAAGTGTTCTTCAATCTCACTGCGGCGCAAGCAGAGATCGCTATAAACTTGTTTGATCTTAAGGAGATGACAATCTGGGATACTAGCACAGCCCCGTCGCGCAGGGGTTGCAAAGATTTAAAAATCGCCACTTTTCTCTACCATTAACATAATATACAGACCTAATATCACCTTGAATCACTCTATATACTATAAAAAAACCGCACCAAAAACTGTTGGGCAGTTTTAAAGATTTCTAAGCTGACATAGGAACAGACAGAGGAAAGCGACTTTATTGTACCTACTAATCAAGTTCAAAAGTTAAAGTATATAATATGTACCTTTAATTAAACCATTATAGGTGCTTTTTAAAAACTATGTCTGTCAGAAAGTTAATGTTATTTACTCGTTCCAAAACTATGGAGGAGAAAGAAATTCCATAAAAACTCTTTTAAAAATCACTGAAAAATTACCATTATTATTTTTCCAGATTATTTAATACTAGCTTTTGCCCGCGGCTTCGCTCGCGTTAGAAAGAGACAAAAAGTAGCCTATGTTACTCTCCATCCCTTCAACTATCTCCACTCAAAAAATCACGTCAATTCATCGCTCCGTTTTGCCGTGAAAGAAAGACAAACAGACAGACAGACAGACACACTTTCCCATTTATAATATTAGTATGGACTAGCTTTTGCCCGCGACTTCGTCCGCGTAGAATAATAGTTCCCGTTCCCGGGGCTAACACTAAACTATCCTATGTCCTTTCTCGGGTCCCAGATTATATTTGTACCAAATTTCATTGAAATCGGTTCAGTGGTTAAGGCGTGAAGAAGAGACAGACAGACAGAGTTACTTTCGCATTTATAATATTAGTACGGAATTAAATCTAGGTTTATTTCGTTGTATATTCGAAACAAACTAATATCATAGTACTGCACCTTAACAAGCTCACTATAAATATGCCGAGAAAAAGCATCAATTAAAAACCCTCGGCCAAGCTTTTAAATCAATTCATCGACAGATTCATTAGAACACAACAAACGTGGAACCAACTCCAACACCTTAACTTTAAGGTTGATATTTGAGTAACAGTAAAGTTATGAGGAAGATATTATGGAGAACAACTTTAATACTGTTTATATGTCTAGGATGAAATATAGGAGGACCTAGAGTGGTTATTATTGCGATATTTTTTTGAAATATAGTCCTTAGCCGAAACTAGTTTTTGCATGCAAACGGGAAAAACTTGAAGTATTATGGAAAAGGGTGAGACTTCACTGGCCGTTTTTAAAGATGACTATACGTAATAGGATTTTTTCTTCTTTTTCTACGATTTTAAGCACTGGCCATGTTTTTAACCTTTCGATAACCAAGCGACAGCCGGCTGTCGCGCTGCTATTGTCTTTCTATTGTGTCTCGAATCACGTATGTTCGAAGATTTAAATAAGATTATTTTCTGTCGCGACCCGTCCATCCTGGACTTTGCACAGGTGGTAGAATAAAATAAACTATATGAGTTAAGTTTTTATTTTATTAATTTTAATAATATTTAAGGAAAAAGTTTTTAATTTTTCACACTATCATAGTGGGTTGAGAGGTAATCGCGAATTACCCCTCTACCGATTAGGGGGTGGATGGCGACTTGATTTCGGACGTTAATTAGTAAAATTGACATTCTAGTAATCGTCCCGTCTTGTAAGAGACCCAAACCTTTTTAAGGAATAAAAAATCATCCACTCCTTCCGCTCTGTATGGACCAGAAGTCATTGTCAAACATTTACTGACTAAAACCCATGCCTGTTCCTTCTAAAGGTCATAGCTCATTAGAGCCGAAAGAAAGAATACTAGCCGCAGGAGGCGAGTCGGTGCGGAGTGGGTGCCGGGTGGCTCTAGCTTATTAGAGCCACCCGGCACTCACCTTGCTCGCCTCCTGCGGCTAGTATTCTTTATATGGACTTGTATGGGCATGCGCTCACTATATCAACTCCGTAGCGTCACCGGATCGCCTCGGTTATAAGGCGAGTCGGTGCGGAGTGGGTGCCGGGTGGCTCTAATGAGCTAGGACCTAATGCCCTTTGCGTTTGGCAGCGGTTACTCTTCCAAGCAAATTCTACAGAGAACGAATTCTTGGTAGGTTCTGGCCCTCATGAGCCCCGTCTTCTAAGAGACGTAATCCCGCATCTTCAGTTGCAGGCGTGACTTCTGTACCATTGTGCACCAAACTCCATCATCTTGACGTGCTTGCTATACGCCCAGCCCGCCACTTGAGTTGAAAAGAGTAGAATCTGAAAAAAAAACTTTCTTTATCACCATTTTTGGATTGGTATCTTAATTATATTTTGGCAAAACTACGAACATAAAAATGAATGTGTTTTTTTCGTTTTATTTACAAAAATGCGCAATGCTGAGGTATCCGGCGACTGGGACCGCAATTAACTAGGACCGCGGTCCGAGTCGCCGGATCAGTAAAAAATAATTAATTTTCTTCCGGCGACTGGGACCACTCATAAAATGATAACTGAAATCAACAAAATGTACAGTCAACGAAAAAATGTTTGTTGTAATAATTGAATAAAAATCCTTTTTGATTTAAAACATCACTTATTGATATAAAAAGCAGCCTTTAACTACAGTTCTGTTATTTAAATCTTTCGTAATAAAAGCATAGACATAAAAAAATATATAAATAAATTATTTAATTTTGTCATATAGACTCAATTTCTAAATGTTCAATCTCTTAAAATACCCAATCTCTTAATGTTAATAGTTTTGATTTGACAACAGAACTTGAAGAGACTAATAAAAAGTTTAGACCTAAAAATCATTTAGTTTTCGACAGTTGCATTATCTTATGAGCCCATATGTTGTCCCTTAAGGGGCTGACTGGCCCACCCCAACTAAAACGTTTGTCAGAAAGCCTTGACCCACTTCTTAAAATTAAATTAGTTTTTTTTCAACTTCCACGATACTAATTGTTCCGCATGTTTTCTGCCGCGAATTTCGTTACTACTCAATAACATGTTCTATTTTACATGAATTTAGCTACCATATACACATAAATAATTATTCCAAGTCGACCGGTAGTTTCAGAGAACAGCATTTTAAAAAACATACCAGCTAAAAATCTTTTCAAATTAATTATTATATGTGTAAGTAGATTAACACCACCCAAAAATATAATTTAAAACTAAAACATTTGTTAATGGATCAGCATATACAAGCTTTCAATGACTGAAAAAAAAATTTAAAAGAGTTCCGGTGATTTAATCTTACACAAAATATATTTATAAATTAAGTTAAAGTAGTTAAAAACAAAATTATAAATAATAAACTATGCACGCACGCCCCTACGCATTATTAAAAAAATCGCTTAACTCAAGGAATTCCTTCTACAAACATAATAACACACACACATTATTATGTGTAAAATCCGACATTCTACTCTTATTTTTTATCCTTGTAATAGGAGCTTTTAAATAGATTTTACTATTAAAAGAGTGATCCTTTCATTTTTCATTCGTAGGTCATTCAACTATAATATTCTTAACAAAATTATAATATCTCAGAAAACTAGTACACAGTAATGTAGATAACTCTATCATTTACATATAACAAAAAATAACTGCACTGTAACAATAAAATTGTGATTCATAAACAAAAATAATCACACACTCACACGCCGCTAAAGTTCCTCAAAAAAGGACCGCGTACTCAAAACAGGAAGAAATTTTCCCGCTGCATCGGCGCACCTAGCGGCAATGTTCGGAACTAAACCGGAGCGCGAACGACCGGCAACTCTTTCCGCGCGCTTTCTTTTATCTCCCCTCTCTCTCCCACCCGCGCACACGCCTACCTTTTTTGGCGTAAGAGAGGGACAGAAACAAAAAAATGGCCGAACGCACATGTGCGCGGGAGTTCGTTTTCGTCTTATTTTTCGCAGGTCATTCGCCTCGGATATATTCGCGTCGCTTTTGCGATTTTTTTGTCTTGCTCCGTCTTTTTTTTTCGTCCTTTTCCCGCCGTGTGTGTTCGTTGTGCTAGGTCGCGAGTCGCGTGGGCAGTAGATTTATTTTTCTTAGTTTTATCTTAATCTGTTTTCTAATACCGTACAGTTTATGAGGCCCTTTTTTAATCTAATGTTAGGTTTGTAGGCAATTTATTTTTTATGTTGTGAGAGCCTAGGCTATTTATTATCGGCTGTAAACACTCAGTCGTGTTTCTCGGTAAAAGTCGTCTTAAAAATATGTTTTCTTCAGATAGGTACGGGAAGTGTGTAATAATAACGTGGCGGTATATCGAACTTATTAATAAGATTTTATTTTATGAAGTTGTCGAAATTAAGTTCGTCTGTGTCTTGAAAAACATCGAGTTGGGTAAAAGGATTTAGGTTCCAGAATAGCCGCTAGTAGTTATAGACGCTAGTAGTTCCTTAGAAACCTTATCTCGATAATGAAACTTCAACAAATAGGCATTTGAAAAAAAATCTAAATTGGTCCAGTTGTTTTTATTTCTTTATTTTTTTTACCGGTTTACTATTTTTGTGTATGATAGCCAGACTTGTAAGGGATAATATAAGCACAATTGTGTTTTATAGCATTAAACATTAAGCTACGATCTATGAAAGTGGAGTAGGATCCACAAACCAGGATAAAACCGCACAGGGCAGCTACATCTTTCCTCGTTATATATAGGCTGTCGAATCTTGAAAGATTTTTTTATTCGATCCAGTTCCTTCAAAACAAACAGTTCAGCTTTATTAAATAAGTTTACCTAAATTTTCAACTTATTTATCATCGACCAATCATAGCAGGGTATCCAATTTTCCGTTCCAATTCCGAATAGTAAAATAATTAAAATTTGAATGAAAAAATAATGGAAGTGAATTTAGAAACAACCAACCTCGGAATATACCTGTAGACGACACAATTTGCCACTTTCGGGATTCGAACCAGAGACGAAGCGCATAAGCCAATCTTAACCACTGAGCAGATAGCGCCATCAATGATTAAAATCCTAGTTGATTAGGTGACCAACAGAATCAGGCCGATACTAATTACGATGAAAACTAAAGATTAATATATAATACAGATCAAAGATTTCACATTATAATAATTAATTTTAAAACTTAAAACAAGGAAGAAGCTTAAGAAAACCGCTTTAATTAAGCCAGTCAATTAATAAAGGAATTTTCTAATCGAAGTGTGCAGTAAAAAGATTTATCTTGGCTGCGCCGGCGCAACACACTACGCCGTTAGCGACCTCTAGTGAAGGGCAATTGGAATATCGATATCGATAAAGTTATCTCTATCGAGATTTTGTCTAATTGGATTGCTGTTTTCGCTGAGGCGGTCTTTTTTCTAATTAGTGTTGTGGAATTTCTTGTGTTATAATATTATAGCACGACTGGGTGGATGGAATGAGTTGGTATTGAACAGTCAATATTTTTTTTATTTGAATGTGACGGGTCATCATCATCTCCCTAGCCTTTTTCCCAATCGTGTTGGGGTCGGCTGCCAGCCTAACCGGATTCAGCTGGATACCGGTGTTTTACGTGGAGCGACTGCCTACCTGACCTCCACAACCCAGTAACTGGGCGACACGATACCTCTTGGTTAGACTGGTCATAGTTTCTGGCTAACCAGTAACGACTGTCAAAGTTCTACGAATGACAACCGGGACCAACGGCTTTACGTGCTTTCCGAGGCACGAGATGTCAGTGATGTCTAAGATAAACTTTAGAAAGCACATATGAATTGAAAAAGTCACATTGGTACTTGCCCGGATTCGAACCGACAACCTCTTACACGAGAGGCGGGTGCCTTATCCACTGGGCCATCACGACATACAATGACGAATGATGAATGATGTTGAATGTGACGGGTAAATGCTATATTTTTCTTACTGTTTTAGAGGCTATAAAACGATAGTCGATAACCAAAGTCAATATTTTGGAATTCTAGAAAATAGTTTATTTCTGTTGTTGCTGATAATTATTATGCTGACTGTTCCTGAAAAAAACTCTATCTATAATGTTTTGAGTTAACATACCATTATTATTTATTTAGAATAGTTACCTCTCCGTCAGAAAGAGTGTAGCAAATTGATTCCGGCAGCTCAAAAACCTGAAAAAATTAAAAGAAGTTTCTGTTATTATTTTTAGGGTTCCGTACCTCAAAAGGTAAAAACGGAACCCTTATAGGATCACTTTGTTGTCCGTCTGTCCGTCCGTCCGTCCGTCTGTCAAGACCCTTTTTCTCAGAAACGCGTCGAGATATCAAGCTGAAATTAATATCAAATACTCAGGTCTGCTATCTCTCAAAGCAGTGAAAATATCAAGTTTCTAAATCAACGCAATAAAAAGATACGGCGGTTTATATTGCATATTTAGACATTTTCAAGGGAATCAAAACTCAAAACCTATAGGGTACTTCCCATTGACCTAGAATCGTGAAATTTGGCAAGAAGCAAGGTCATGTAGCACAAGTAAAGGGAAAACTTCGAAAACCGTAAATTTGTAGTTATTTCACTAAAAAACAAATTAACGGAACCCTCGTTGCGCGAGTCCAACTCGCACTTGACCGGTTTTTTTTTACTGTTTTTTTAGTTGTAACCTGTAGCTTTATTATAATATATTAGTATTTGCTTGCAACTTTTTCACGGATGTCACAAAACAAATTTCATCAAAATTAGTCCAGTGGTTTAGTCGTTTAAGCGTTACGGACAAACTGTCACTTTCACGATTATTGAATTTAGCTCAAAATACAATTTCATAGTTGATCACATAACCAAAATTGTTAATATATGCAGAAAACCTAATAATCCTGTAAAAGATTCCGAGTAAATTAAAAGTTAATCACTAAAATTTAAGCAAACTATCGATAAAAATATATCGATAATTATACCACAGTTTAACAACCCTGGCTAATATCTTTTAAGACTATAACCTCAATCCACCATACATTGTAATAGGTATAGCAATATGTATATTACTACTGGTAAGTAAATATGTTTACAAATTGAATACTTTTATAGATACTTAATAAAAAGCGATTTAATGGTATAAAGACACTTCATTGCAGATTTAAATCATATCATAAAGTAATATATATATATATATATGTAATATAATTTGATGGTGGAAACTAAGACTATCACGAACCAAATTTCATGAAAAACGGTTTGGTTGTTTAACCGTAAAGCGTAATAAATGAACAAGATTATAGTAGTGGGTCGCGGAATGTTTATAATAGTTACCGTGACCCTGGAACATAAAGGGCAATCGAAGGAACATGAGTGGGTTTTAGTCAGTAAGAGTCTGACACGCCCTCCCGCCGCACCCAGGACGGGAGCAGTCATTGGATGATTTCCCTCTCACCAAAAAAAAAATGATTATAGTAGTACTACTAATAAATTGTCCCCGAGGTTACATCCGAGATTTTGGTTACTGTTACTCTCTAGCATGCATTTGGACCAATTTGGACCAATACTTTATGGTGACATAAAAAGCCGTTACTAAGCACTGACTGACTGTCAGTGTTACACAGTTGCCAAACGTCAAGTATACGATAGAGACAGGAACATGGCTAACCTAAAGTCAGTACTTAGATAAGTCTATTTATTCAAACTCAAACTCAAAACTATTTTATTCAAATAAACCATTTACAGGTACTTTCGAATCGTCAAGGTGTCAGTCTGTCAGAAAATTGAAGCTTGTTGCTCGTTCCAAAAAGTAGATCACATGGAGAAGAGCGAGCAAGAAACTCCATGGACACTCTTTTAAAATCAATTGATTACAAAAATTTGGTTACATCATTCACTGTTAATCTAAGGTACTATGTGAGAACAATGTAACAAGTCGTACATGTTAAAAGAGGCATTGTAAATATAGGAAATAGATAAAACAATTTTTAAAATAACTGTGGCAGTTAAGAGATGACTAGTCTCAGCAGACAGCGCCCGTTCACGAACATGACGTATGGAGCGGCACCAAATAGCTCAACCATTTTGAAGGGAACCAAATGATACTTATTAGTTTCTGAAATGGCTTATCCTACTAATCCACCCGAAATACAAGGGTATTTCAATTAGTGGAGAAAAGTGAGATCCAAGAGAAAGAATCTTGAATCCTGAGTTAGATCGATTTCGACCAAACTAACGTACACTTCAGCTTTATAATATTAGTGATTTTCTTAAATAACTTTTTATTGTTGCTATACAAACCATTATGCTATAATATAAGAGACCTCAGCAAAGTATGTTTCACATCCTTTGTTCTCTAAGCGTCCGTATGCAGATGGATACAAGGATGGCATTACAGTGACTGCGTTTTCTGCTCCTGGAAAAGCAATAATATACATTTTGGAACGCTTTTAAATGCACTTTCACACTAAAATTACAAGAGGAATCGACAAAAATAAATAAATTATAGTTTCGTTAAGAGTTCGTTATGTTTTGTTACAGATCTCACCTGTTATATAATTATTGTTACTTATATCAAAAATTACTTCGAGTTTTAATTATACAATGTTTTTATGAAACTTACTCTGAAGTTAAGCAAATCTTAACATCTTTGCACTAAATAAAATTGTGTCTTTTATTGATTTGTCTTTAGGTTTTTTTTTTTTTTTTTTTTTCTAGCCTGTGCTGTCCCACTGCTGGGCAAAGGCCTCCCCCAACTCCTTCCAGACATCTTTATCGCTAGCGGCCTCAAACCAACCCTCGTGGTATGAGTCAAGGTCATCGCGCCACCTTTTCCTGGGCCGGCCTCGGCGACGACGTCCATGTTTTGGCACCCACTGGGTTGATATTTTTGCCCAACGGTCGCTATGCATGCGGCTTACATGACCCGCCCAATCCCATTTGAGCCTGGCAGCCTTTTTACCAACGTCTGTTATCCCCGTTTTGGAACGCAGCGTGGTGTTTCGGATTCTATCCTGGCGTTTTACACCAAGAATGCTGCGCTCCATAGCTCTTTGGCAGACTCCAAGGCGAGACTTTTGCAATTCGGTGAGTGACCAGGTTTGAGCTCCGTAAGTTAGGACGGGCAAAATACACATGTCGATGAGTTTTCGCTTCAGGGAGATCGGTAGATCACCCTTCATTAGCGTCTTCATGGACCAGTAGCTTTTCCAGGCGTTTTCGATTCTGCGATCGATTTCCCTTTCTTGCCTGTTTTCGAAAGATACTAACTGGCCCAAATATATATACTCATCGACATAAATTATTTCTTGCCCGTCTACCTCGACCTTACGCTTTGTGCTGTTGGTCATTATTTGGGTCTTAGACCGATTCATCGCTAGTCCCACCCTGAAGCTAGCCGTGCTCAGTTCTTGGAGCATAGTTTGGAGTTCCAGAGCTGTGGGGGCAAAAAGGACTATGTCGTCGGCAAACCGGAGGTTTGTTAGCCTCTTTGTGCCGACTTCAATTCCTTTGGTCTTCCATGAGGCTGCCAGTGATTTAAAAATCTCTTCGAGCGTGCTTGTAAAATTGCGTGCTTTAGGTTGCCAAAGTCAAATATTAAGATATCAATTAGGTACTCGATTTGAAAACAATATTTTTTTAAAGAAAACTAAACCATACAAATGGTTCTCAAGAAATGTAAAAGCTCGTAAAATTAGAAATTAGACTAAGCTTAAAATATTAGACACACTCAAGTCTGAAACCACAAGATCAACCACGACCACAGCGGTTTGTTTGTCGGCGGTTCCACTCCTCTTGGTTTGAGTAATAAAAAGTTCTAAAGTCACGTAGCTAGAATTATAGTATAGGTAAAAGCAAGAATGAGCTTACCTGCAGCCAATCAGATGATAATCTATCTATACTAGTATTACAAAGAGGAAAACTTTGTTTGTTTGATTGTAATGAATAGGCTCAAAAACTACCAGACCGATTTTAAAAATTCTTTCACCATTCGAAAGCTACATTATCTCTGAGTAACATAGGCTATATAATATCACGCTATGTCTCATGGGAGCGAGGCAGTAACCAAAAACCTAACGTAGCGCGGGTGAAACCGCGAGGAACAGCTAGTATTATATAAAATGGTAAACTGACTGACTATTGATATATCAACGCACAGCCCAAACCGCTGGTCCTAGAGACATGAAACTTGGAGGGTATGCTCTTTGTGGAGAGGAAGTATCCATTAAAAAAGGATTATTTTGGGAATTATAACCCTAAAGGGCTAAAATAGAGGATAGAAGTGTCCATATCCACGCAGGCAAGACCGCGGGCGATAGTTAGTGATAACCTTTAACCACTAAAGATGCCTGATTTTTCTAGCCTTTTCCAAACTATGTTTAAGTCAACTTCCAGTCTAACCAGATCTAGCTAAAAAAATATGATTGTCATGGTGTTATGCACCAAAATCTACCGTATCTTACTCCGCCTACTGTAGAGATTCTAACGACGCCCTTTATACCTAAATTAGTTCCGGCGTTTTGAAGTTTCAATGGAATAAAGAAAATCATATACATTACTTATATATAAAGTACATAGATGAACTTAAAACCCGAAAATAAACACTCCCTCTTGGGTACACTCTTTTGACAAAGGAGAAGAAATCTAAAACATATAACCTTGGTTAAATTATGGTAGAATTATACCACTACTAGTAATGACTCAAAATAAATTCGAGTATGTAATAATCTCGGGATTAAAATTACTTGTTGGTCCAAAAACCTCATAATAATTTCCACAAAGACGAAAAAACTTCCAAAGAAGAATTAGACCATTCTTGTCTACATTCATAAATCCGTGTAAGCAATGATTTCAGAGTTAAAATAACCCCTGTTCAACATAATTAGGCGTCTAAAGACCCCACAAAAAAAAGAAAAAAAAACTAAAGAAGAATTAGGCCATACTTACTGTTGCATACTTCAGAATATGTGCAAAACGAGTGTTTCTCTCGAAGGCGCTGAACGAATAGAAGTATTTCTTTATCTACATTCATACAAAGAGCTCTATGATTGCAACATACATCCAACTTGTACTTATTCAAAGATAACGTGGTTATTTATAAGATGTGCTGTATTCATAGTGCGGGTTCGCACTGTATGTGTGTATGTATGGGTTGTGCACGCACGGTCTTATTGACTTGGCGTATTCTTGCGTTTTAGGTTGCTTGAGTGTTTGATGTGGCTTGGTTAGTTGTGTAAGTCTCTAGTGCTTGTTTAACACAATAGCGTCTTAGCTTTTTTTGTTGTTGTTATGAGTATATGTAAATGATGTAACTTAAAATAGAGTCTATAAAAGAAAATCGATGGGTTTCTTATTTATTTTTTTCCGCTACTAAATCCTCATAGATAACGAAGGATAATGTGGGACTCTTATACGGTTCCTAATACTACCATGAATATGAAACCCGGTATATTCTTGAATCATGATCCATGCCCCCGATTAGTACTGGCCCGCCAATCGCGAGTCCTTTTGTTTCACTTCTTTTAACTTGCGTGTTTTTTGCTACTTAATTGCATTTGATGATAATGTTTTGTACTATTTCATTTTTATTTTTAATAGGGAACCCTATAGACCTGGCCATAAATTCCACAATGTTTCCACTTTCTAAAGTGATAAAGTCACCTCTTCTTAATTGTGAACCTAAACTTAAAACAAATAACACATTGAAAATATTATTCCAAAAGTAGGTACTACATTCGTAGGTCAATATAGCCCGACTATGAATACAACACTAGAGCTTTTTTTCTTTGCAACGGGGCGGGGTTATCGCGGAAAAGTTGTGGATTTTTCAAAATTTTATCAACTGCACGTTGAGATAACGTGCACACTAGTGCAACTAGTGATGGGCATGTGCGAGCAGAGTAGATCGACTTAAACAAGAGACAATCGATCGACTCATAAATTTGTATATTTTTGAAGAGTGAATAACCAACTCGGCCTGATACTGATGTTAGGTATGTACGCTTTAAAAAAAACACCTACTTATTCGCCATTTTTCGTTCCATATAAATAAACGGTTGACCCCAATCATCCTTTTTTACACTTTCTAGTTAACCAATTGTACAATAAAACGTAATACATAAAAATAAAACGTAATTGAATGAAATTAAAGATAATGATCAGCTCAATTAGTTGTTCTTTTATTGGTTGGCCATAGGGGTCAGTAATCTTAATTCTGTGTATTCTGTAAAAATGTTCACGTTTTAGGTTTTTTTTAGAAGGTATGTCTCTGTAGCAGCTCGACGTCTGGAAATTGGTAATGTGACATCTCTTAGTTGGCTTAGTCTTAGATAGTCATCGGTTAGTGAATAGAATAGTGATTTATTTTCGCGAAAATGTGAGAATCAGTCTTAGTCAGAGGTATTGTGTTACCTTGTATATGGATTGTGGAGAATTGGAGATCTGATAGGTATTATAGGTATTACAGGCAGTCGTTTCATGTAAAAAACTAGGATTTACGGCGGATATAGTTAGACTAGAACGCAAAGACTAGAAATATGATGTTGGAGTGGGCTTGATGACTTACAAAACAGTTTAGTAAAGTGGGTTTTTACTTTAAAAATGTACATGTGTTAATGTTCATCATTGTACTTATTATTGGAAAAACATTCTTATAAGATCATAAACGTCATGATGATAAAATTCTGATAAGCGATGCATTTCCCAAAAAATCTTCTCTAAAGGGCTGGTGTAGGGATGCTTGGGGCACTGTATTAAATGTCTGATTAGGAGTACCGCGGTCGTATTGAATGTCAGAAGAATCTGTAAGATGTGCAGTGTATTGATAAAGTTGGTAAGGTAAAGATTTACACATTTTTTTAGGAATCTTTCGGGTTTTTTTTTTGGTAGCTTTTGCCTAGCTGCTGTGACAAATAATAACAGTATCGCATGTCATGTCATCGAAAACACTGGTTAACTTTGAATGACACGAATCCATTTATTTATGTTCATGTAATCTTAGTGTACTAATCGTTCAAGTACTAAATGTTGAACATACACAGCCAGTTATGGATTTTAAACAAACCTGTATCCTTTCATAGAGTTCAAGCTTACTTCTTACCAAATGTCATCAAAATCAGTTTTATAGTCAAAACAAAGTGCTACAAGAAGACGGAGAGACAGAAGATTAAATTTAGATTTATTATAATTACTAGCTTCTGCCCGCGGTTCGCTCGCGTTAGAAAGAGACAAAAAGTAGCCTATGTTACTCTCCATCCCTTCAACTGTCTCCACTTAAAAAATCACGTCAACCCGTCGCTCCGTTTTGCCGTGAAAGAAAGACAAACAGACAGACAGACAGACAGATAGAGACACTTTCCCATTTATAATATTAGTATGGATTTAGAAGGTTTGTTTAGAAAAAGATAAGCAGAAAAAAAAGATACTAGGATGGTAAAAGGTTTCCTAAGTATCTGTTGTAAGTCATAGCTTTCTTCAATATCTTGACTTAATCTTAAAGCAATATAGTCGCATCACTAACCAATAAAGTAGACCAAGGAACATGACAAGCAAAACAAAATGGCGTAACTCAAAATTAAATTCAACTAAAATTCAGTTTTACAACCCCTCGAATTAAGTTGAAAATAGAATACGCGCAAAAGGTTTTTACGTAATCTGAGTGCCAGTTTAAAGTGCATTTTTTTCGTTAGAAAAAAGATAATAATGCTGCGTTTTAAATGGAAATTTTATAAGTTGACGCAGTGCAGGGCGGTTGTTTTTTCATACTAATGAGATAAAATTTTTCCATTGTTATGTAATAGTGACTTTTTAAAGATTTTTCTTTTTTTCTGAGTTGGATTTTGAGTGTTTTTTTTTATTTCTTTAAGTGCTTCCCTAGTTTTTTTTTTGTGGTTTTGTAACCAAGAGATGAGGAAGTCAACATGACTCGTAAGGAAAATGTGGTTTAGTAATTTTTATTTCGAAGGTAGGTACTTAATCGAACTAGAAAAAAGTATAAAAAATTGTCAAAATTTTGAAGGCCTTATAATGTACTGGAATTTTATGTGTTTTTTTTTCTAATTAGAATGTCTTTTCTAAATTACTATTATAGACGTTTTTATTAAAGTATTTTTTAACTCTTATGCTGAATTTAAGAATAAAAAAAATATTTTGAATTTGTGGGGTATATCGTAGAATTATGTCTTTAATTATTATTTTCTAATTAGAATAATCACGTTTTAATCTATTCGCCGTTAGATGTCGCTTTTATAAATCTGAGTAATATTGTTTTTCCCATGACACCAAAGGTCATCGAAAACATAAACTATAAGATAAATTGTTTTTGGAATTCATATTTTACACAATAATCTTGATATTATTTTATTACTTACAATATTTAAGGAAATCTACTATTAAGCGCATACCATACATAAAAATTACTTGGCCTAAAGCATTAAACAAAAAAACGACATTCATTTTTTTCCTAAAAAGAAAAAAGTCGATAAAATAATAAACCTATAACAAAAAACTTTCTACGCTACACAGGCTATTATTAACAAAATTATGCAGCGTTAAACGCATACAAATTATAATTCTAATACAATTTGACAGCTTCACAGCCTATAACACTCATAATAGGGACAAAAAATGCACCCCACGGGCTAAAAAAAACGCCTCAATAGAAAAAGGCGGCACGCTCGCCACCAATTATCTCATTTTTTTCTAAAAGCTGTTTAAACATATTTTTTTTCAACTTTTTATTGGTTGAGCGAGCGATAGGAGGGGCGTTTTTTTTACTTTTTTTTCCAAACGTGGCAAGATTAACACGTGGGCTTTTTTTTTGGCTACCGTTTAGTAAACTGTGGGATTTGACACGATATGTTTGAACGGGGTCAGTTTTTTTTGTTTTTCTTTTTATTTTGTTTTTTTTTTTAACGTAGATTGATACTTTTGTAATTGTTTTATGGTCTATTTGAGGGGTGTAATTTTTTATGTATCCTGCCTTCTCTTTATTTGTTAAAGGATTATTCTTATTTGAAAGAGTTAAATTGTGTTTACGGAAATATTAACTATTTCTTACTGATGAATAAATTATTACTTTGCCTTTAATGGTTTTTTTGTGAATTCAGTTTATTTCGTTTTATTTCTGTTAAGAATTTTTTTCTCTAGGATTCGGGATTTTGGTAATATAATTTGATTATTTTGTGGATTTTCTCAATTTTCTTCGTGTATATAAATTTGGTAATTCACAAAATATTTTATAGGAGTCGCCCCACGATGTAAATGCCTTCTAAATTAAATTTATATAAAAAAAATATTAAGCCATGTAAGTCACGGAAAATTCTCGGAATAGGTAGTTTACCTATCACGTAACAATCTCATGGTTAAAGTTCAAAATAGAGAGTACATAACAATCATGTTGGCTGTCACCTATCGGCTGTAACCCATTTCTTCAATTAAATTGAACACGTGCATTGCTTAAAATAGATCTAATTCCGTCTTAGGAATTTCCTACTATATCTACGTTTTAGTCTTTTCCTTGCTACATCTTAGTTAGGCTTCCAGTTTAACGAAATTCAACTACATCTTAGTCAGGGTTGGCTATTACCTGGTTTCAACTGAGTACTGGTATTCAGCTGAATTGATACTGGTATTCAACTGTATTAATACTGGTATTCAGCTGAATTAATACTGGTATTCAGTTAAAGTTGGATGGAGTTCCTTGTCCATTCTTCTCCATACGAATCAACTTTTTGGAATGGACAACTAGATTTTTTTTTGTTTTTTAACGTTCTTAAGTGCCTTTTTGGCCTATTAAAAATAAATGATTTAAGTTTGAAAGTAATACTGGTATTAAGCTGAATTAATTCATACTGGTATTCAGCTGAATGAAAAACAGTTAAATGAAGTCTATATATTTAAGTGAAGCCGCGTAACTTGCAAATAAGTTATTTAACTACAAGTAAGTAAAAAAAATAAAATCACATTGATACTTACTACATTATAAACAACCTAAATATTTGTTAGAAAACTACGCGTTTCGTTTCGGAGTTATCGATCACACAAACAGACACACTTGCCTTTGTTCGTACAGTACACTTGTCACGGAATACTCGCATCAATAATGTTTTAGTGACTGGACAAGTGTGGAGGCGGCTTTTTTTACTATTTTTTCTTCTTCATTTTACTTTGACCAAGGGTAGTGATCAATGCTCGTGCCTTTTCTGTATGAGAAGAGGTTTTTGCTCTGCAGATGGATAAAAATAGGCTGGTATTATTTTAATCTATAAATAAATAAAATAAAATAAAAAAGCCTTTATTTGACCTCGACTACAAAAAGAAAAATACTTTTGATAATATTACTTATAACTAGATAATAAAATATTTATATTAACATTTGTGCTATTTACTTAAATATATTATTTATATCTAGATACCAGTATTTAAAAACTCTTAAATAACTAATTATTGAGTTCCCCAGATTGGGTGAAGGCCTCCTCCAAATATCTCCACCTATCTCTGTCCTGTGCTGTTTGCCACCATTTTAGGCCAGCAATTTTTTTAATTTCGTCGTCCCAGCGCATAGGGGGTCTTCCTCTCCTTCTTTTGCCTAGCGGGCCTCTCCATATGGTGGTTCTGTAGGTCCATCTTTTATCAGTGAGCCTCGCTACGTGACCGGCCCATTTCCATTTTGCTTTTAATCTATATATATTACAAATAACTAGTTTTCGCCCGCGACTTCGCCTTCGTGGATGTCAAACTCCCATTCCCCAATTATACCCCTTTAGGATTGCTATTCAAAAATCCATTCTTAGTGGATACTTACTTTTGACAAGGAATACACCTTTTAAGTATCATGTTTCTAGTTCATATTCTAGGGGTTTGGCTGTGCTTTAAACAACAGTCTGTCAATCAATACAATAGGTCAGTTTACTATTTTACATACGATACTAGCCTATTTGGGATCAGATGGCCGTCTAATAAATTTAGTCATTTTTTTTTGAGGGGGCCTGAATTCATCAAATGACTTCTCCCGCCTGCGGCGGAAGGGCGTGTCAGACTTTTACTGACTAAAACCCACTCATGTTCCTTCAGTTGCCCTTTATGTTCCGGGGTCACGGTAACTATTATAAACATTCCGCAACAATAAATTTAGTCATTCGTTTTATTTTAATTCAAAAGAGCAGTTGGTTATTTAAGGACATTATTTACCTAGTCATTTTTAACTATGTTACAATTTCAGTCTAAACGAATCAACAATACAATAAAGTACTTTGTTGTAAAAATTACAAAAGCCACTTCCTTACTACCCAATCTTAACCCTTCACGGTTTCTTCCAAAAATGATTAAAAATAGGTCGCGGTGCGTGAGCGGGCGGTCATTATGACCCCCGCGACTTTTTATACGAACAACCCTTCCGATGCTAGGTCAATTCTATATTTAGAACCAATTTTTACCGTAGTACCAATGTTTCATGTTTGATTTTTAATTGGATTGGATAGGAATTTAAAAAAGTAAAGTGAATATAAGTGAATGGTTTTGTGTTGTTTCATCTATGTTACATAGGTTTTTAAAATTGGAATAGTGTTTTCTTCGCCGCTTTTTGGTTGAAATTCCCAAACATCTTTTATAATTTACTACCTACCTTATTAAAAAAATATCGCTGTAAATACATTTAAATTATAGATAATAATTATTCTACTCCAAAACAAAGACCTTTTTTCACATATAGGGCCCGAGCATTGAACACCACGATCGCTCAAGACGGATTGGCAAATACGAACGTATATCCACCAAAATTTCAGGTTTCCTCACGATATATTTCCTTTACCGATGTCTTTAATATTCTTCTTGTAAGCACTATAGATATTAACAAGTTTTGTATGAAACTATTTTATTTGAAGCCTGGTCTAAAACAGGATTAAAATAAATGTGTTATCAGCAATCAGTAACATCGCTACTCCAAGCCCTTGCACACCTTGTCAGAACCCCATACATCTTCAACAAAACAACAGAACTAGCACACCTAAAAAACCCTAACAAATATGATAACCCTTTAAAAACCAGTTGAAACACTACACTGGGTCTTTCAACAATTCGTTACACTTAACCCTGCAAAAAACCAAAACCCATTTGACCCTTTAATTTATGCAAATCAACTTTTAAATTCAATAGGTGTAAAGGGCACTAATAATGTCGCCATTTTTTTGTTTCTATTTTCAAAAAACAAAAAGGAACCGGTTGTTTTTGGTTGATGGGGTCTTTCTTTGTTGTCTATGGGAACGGCATAGACAAGATTGCGAGATAAAGGGGTATCTAAGACTAGTTCGTGAGAAAGTGATGTGTGTTCTGATAGAATAATTATTTAAATGAGACATGGATCGGAGTTGGTTGGGGTGTAAGCGGATGGAAGGTTCAGTAAATCTAGAAATTATGGTCTAGAATTTATTTCAGGATAGCTACTCCAACTGAAGTCAACCGACTTTGAATACAAACGATATTTTCCAAATTCAAAACTATTTTATTTAAATAAACCATTTACTTTTGTATTGTCAAGGGGTCAGTTCTAAACAAGTCTCGTTCCAAACAGTAGGTTCCTATGGAGAGAAACGAGCCAACACTCTATTGAAATCAATCAAAATAAAAAAAAATATTTTGCAAAAATTTGGTATGTCATACATTGTTGAATCTAAGGCAGCATATTATATACATTGTTGAATCTGAGACAACCATTTTGAAGGAAACTAAATAATCCAACACACACGCCACCATCAGTGAGACATGTTCTATTTTCTAAAATAGACCTATGTAATGTTTTGATAACATCATCATTTTCCTATCCTGTTTTCGACCATGTTGTGGACGTCTTCTAGTCTAACCGGATCCTGAACTTCAGTGATTTTCATGAAGCGACTGTTTATTAAAGCTCCACAATCTAGTTATTAACTAATACAATGGCTCTTAGTAACTAAGTGTCAGAACTTTGATCTGACTACCAGAAATGACTGTCAAAGTGAATCATCAAAAATCATCTATGAATGACAACGAAGTTTAACGGAATATCATTCATATTTAAATTAACTTAAAAAGGTACAAATTAATTGACAAAGTCACTTTGTTACTAACTTGCCTTGTTTTGAAATCGCATTTCAATGCATGAGATATTTTGACATTTATTAAAGGGGTTTAATGTGAGACGAATATCCGTACGAAATTCGTCAGTTTTACGTGACATTTTTGCAAGTAAAACCGGGAACAACTGCTAGTATTTATAAGTATAAATCAATGTGGGAACAACCCACCTGACATCGTTTTATCATTTTTTGGTTACAATAGAAATTAAATATTTAAAAGCGAATTAATGTTGGGTTTACAAAAGGCTGTAGTTTTAAATGGTTTTCATTTTAATTATTAATTGATTTCATTGTATAGGAATACAAGACTACTGGTTGTAGATTGATTGACATCCTATTTCTAAGCCCGTGAGTTAAAGTAAAACGACAATATTTGAGATCACTAAAAACTAACGATTTAGACCGTCAGTTAGAACATCAAAAAATTCTGCACTCATATGTTTCCTTTTTTCTCGTAAACGAAAACTGACAACGTTTAACAGTTTCGTGTTACCATTTTACTTTGAAGTGAAGAAACGACTCAGTCTTGATGATTTTCTGGTGGACAGCATTGTTGATTCTGGCTTTCAGAAGCTGCATAATGTGGCGGAATCGTGTCAATAAGTTTTACAAAGAGGTCTCGTGTTACCCAGTAATGTGTTGTGGAAGTCTGATAGAGAGTCGCTCTATGTAAAACACTGGAATTAAGTTCAGCTGGATACGTTGCAATGGTAACCTACCCCAACATAGGGTCATAGGAAAAAAAGGTGCAAATGATGTATCTTTAGTGATTCAAGATAGCTATCATTTGGTAAGTCATACAAAAGTTAAATTAGATAAATAATCAAGAACCTATATAATGAAGATAACAGAGGAAAGTAGAATACATTGGATTCTAATTCATATCTTATCTTATTATGGTTTATAATTTGTTCGAGCTAATTTATGACATCAAAACTACCGGTAAAAACCGAGAAAGTGAAACTAAAAACCTTGAATTGAATTGAGTGGTAAAACCAGGAACGTGTGTTACATTTTGCACGACGAAATTCTGTTTTTTTTATTGGACTCTATAGTCTCGTAAATATGGCAAGGGGAGCAGCTTTAGATAGACAGACAGAGACAAATGTGATTCTACAAAGAAAACAAGTCTAGGTTCAATTTTTTTCTGAAATGGATCTAAAAACGATCTAAACTTATAGATTACAGCTGTAAGTGCAAATCTATTTCAGACCCAAAAGTTCAGATCTCTTCTCATTTATTTATAAACTAGTAGTTTCGGAAATAAAGGTCTGTATGTGCCTTAGGTCCCCCATAATATCGAATGGACTGACAGATCAACGAGTTGTATGACAAGAACACGATGACATAATATTCACACTCAAAAAACAAAAAATAGGGCACAACCACACAAACTAACTACATATACATAGTATAACATTGTATAAAATACATGTAGTTATATAATACATATAATAACGTGCGATACGGCCGGATATTATGCAAGTTAATATAAAAGAAACAATGGCTGTAGCAGCTGTCGGGTGCTTCCACAGTGGGCGCGTTTGGTGTGACGTCAGTATGTTATGATTTTGATTTTATTGATAATTTTTGTAATTATTTTGTCTGTGGTAATTCTATGTACTATAAGTGACTAGCTTTTGCCCGTGTGGATGTCGAACTTCCATCTAGGGTTGAAATATATGAAAATCCTTTAACCTTTCGACGACCAAGCGACAGTCGGCTGTCGCACTGCTATTGTCTTTTTATTGCGTCTCGAATCACGTTTGTTCGAAAGTTTAATGGATACTAACTCTTTTCAAAGAATATACCCTCGAAGTTTCATGTCTTTAGGATCAGTGGTTGACATATCATCCGGCCAGTCAGTCAGTCAGCTTATTTTTTTATACAATGTGTTAATGAAATAACCCAAAACCTGAAACTAGTTTGTTTAGAATCGGCAGCAAAATCGAATACAATAATTTTTATTATAGGTTATATTTTTCCAAAAACATGTTATTTGTCATGCCGCCTCTAATATTTTTTAACGACACTACACACACTACACTACTGTCCAACGCGATGTAAACGATAGTGCTCCCGTGTTCGTTGACAGTGGCGCGGCGATAGAGCTATGAGTCTGTAAGAAGTAGCGCGACAACAACATTTTCAAATATCTATTACTATAATTTATGAAAATAAATAATTATACGTCATATCATTTATTAGTATAAAAGTCGGTTGGGGTGTCCGAGGTTTTGGGTTATTTCATTAACACATTGTATAGGGTCACTAGTAATTAGTGTATGATACTTAAATACGTGATTGTGCTCATGATAATCAACAACTTTTACTATGGAAAAAACCTGAATCGCAAAAAAAAAAGAAAATGCTGTAGAACATAAATGTAATGTGCTGAACAGCTGAGAATTAAGTTGCGATTTCGGCTTTGCTCCCGTATTAAAAATTCTAAAGCCGTTGGGTCTAGTTGTCATTCGTATATCTTTAACAGTTTCTACGGGTAGTCAGCAGCCAGAATGTTTGACTATCAATCTAACCTATGGGATATTGTTCTTCTCCATAAAGATCTAACCTACTTTTTGGAACACTTTTTGCAACTCGTATCACCTTTCTGACTAACTGACCGACACTGACTATTCATAAGTGCCTGTAAATGGTAAAAGTGAAATTAATGCGTTGTTGTTTTTCATTCTACTATTAACAGCGATTTCTAACCCTATTTAAAAACATTAACAAATTATTACAGACTTTCCATAAGACGACAACTGCCAATAAAGTCTATTTCCCCAGAAAACAAGACAACGTTTAAAAATACGACTTACTTAAGCTAAATAAGCTAAATATTTTACAAGCTACTCGAGAGACAGATAAGCTATGTTTTAACTGGTCACTTGGCACCGGAATAAATCGTACGCGCCGTATCAGTGATAGATCTGCTACACCTTTCTATTTTATTGGCAAGGATGTTTTGTTAATTAGTTAGCGTTTTGTTTGTCGTTTTAACGTTTGTAGGGTTAGTTTTAGTTTAGAAAATATTTTTGGTTGGATTAGTGAACGGTATCTAAATGCGTGTTATTACTTATTATAAATAGTAACTTTTTAAAATTTAGTAATAATTCATTTAACTAATATGATGACAGTAAATCCGTGTGCGAACATTTTTGTGATAACAATAAATTATTAGTTGTTACGTTTTTAACCTCGAATGTGGTGTGTGTTGGAATCTATGTCCTTAAATTATAGCGATGCTGTTATTAACCCTAAATTTAACGGAATGAACTAAGTTTCTTGAATCAAACTTGTAGTTTTAGTTTTTTTTTTTATAATTGTCATAATTTTATAAAAACTGAAAAAAAAATCCTTTAGGTAAACTTTCAAAATTCAATACATATTTATAACCTAAGAAAGTCAAAATTTCATTTAAAAAACAGACACTTTTAAACAAAATTAATTAAATTTTGGAGCCATTGTAGACGGCTCCCTAAAACGTAGGGTCAACCACGCGAGCCGTTCGATTCATTGTTTAATTCGATATTATTATTAGGATCGACTCTGTCTGTCTGTCCGTTAGGGACAAGGTGAACATTATTAAAGGAATATGTATGGAAGTTACTATCTATAGTCTATTTAATGAAATCCTCTTATTTAATTAGATAAGTTGTAGATTTTTGTAGGTTGTTTTTTTTTAATTAGATAAATTACTATAAAATATATCATAATATAAAAACAAACGAAAATTATACAAAAATGTAAAAAAGAACCAAATCTAGTAACTGTACCATTTAAACCATTTATTTTGCTACACATACATAAAGTGAACACAAAAAAAAATTAACGTTTAGTAAAAAAAGAAATACAGCGTAGCAAAGGGTCCATCTCAGTATATGCTGTGCTAATGCACAGCACTGATTTTCAGATGGCCATTTGTACTTCTATTGGCTTAGCATTGAATATCTTATTGTTTTCAAACTTAAAACTAAAGGCTTTAAACTACACTTATCATGTCTTTTTTTATATTTTTTTCTGAATATATGGCACACACGTTTATTGTTGATCAGTAAAATATAACACTTAATTTTAAATATTACTCTTCTTTGTTAGTTAATCAATTCAATATTCGTCAGTGTTTCTTCGCCGACTACTCTATCCATTTTTACATTTGAAACAAAGCTAAAGGTTTAAGTCTCTTTTGTGGTACATACAATTGTAATGGTCAGATCATGCGAAGACCATTTAGATTAATGTCCGAGATGATTTCTTAATGAGAGAAACTCACAGATTTAAGTAGAGCTGTTCTCGCGTTGCAAGCATTTGACAAAATCGTTGAGCTCCAAAAAAGCGTTAAGAGCCCAAAGTCTTGGCGAACAATACCGAAGAATGCACATTTGGGTTGACCGCATTAAGTACTCAAACTGTCAGTTATAAAATGTACTCAAAATTATAATGGCTTATATAATCTTCGCATTCACCATAAAAACTATAATGTACTCATAGAAGTACACAACAATGACATCAGTAAATAGTTACGAATTTACGATGATTGACATTCTATATGTGTATAATTAAATTTTAAAATTATCTATATTAATAAAGCAGTTCAATCCCAAATTTTTGATGTTACAAAGGTCTAAGAAAAAAATCTACAAGGCGCCAAGTTTAAATTGGTCTGTCGCATAGTCTCCACTGTCAATTAACTAAGCTTCAGTCTTCAATTGCACCAAAATACATTGTCTTCCACGTTCAGCATCCAGGCTGGTCCTTTAAGTATTATCATCCTGAGAGACATTGTCTTTGCACCATCACTGTTTCTTGTCTAACTCAGTTAGATTGTACTATTAAAAGGAAGATCTGTTTTTAGCCTGATGAAGAGTTAAGAGGAACCCTGAGAAGCATCACCTTTGCGCCATTAATGTTGTATCTCAGTTAGATTGTTCTATTAAAAGAACCTGAATCTATGTTTAGCCTGGTGTAGGGTTGAAAGGAACCATAAAAAGCATCACCTTTGCACCATCAATGTTTCTTGTTAATCTCATTATTATTCAATGAAAAGAAGCTGGATCTGTGTTTAGACTGGCTTAGACTTCAAACGAACCCTGAGAAAAATCCCCTAAACAACAACATGTCTCCCTAACTAAAAACCATGTCTCTTGCAAAGGAGACAATTTTTTTTGGTCCCACTATTAAACGGTTACGTTTATTAATAATTTTACGCATGAAACAAGTCATCACCTTGTTATAACTAACCCACTAAAAATTATATAGATATCTAACGGGAATAATGAAATAATAGTAAATAACTATTACGGAAAAATGCATGTTGAGGAGCGTTTTTACATTTATTTCAACGTGAATTTAAATATATTATGTGAAACGAAACGTACCTAATTAAAATTCCGTTGTAGATGCTCTGTGGTACAGTTTCAATCAGTTTGACACTGACAGACTACATTATTAAGCTAAGTTCATACGACCGCGCGAAACCGCTCTGTACCACTAACCGCGCGGTACAAGACCAAAGTAAGCAGCAATTATCGTAGACATTACCGCGCGTTCTACGTTCGTTGAAAAGCATTCTTGCATCCTATTTTAAGTGAAAGACTTTCATTTAAAATAGGATGCAAGAAAGCTTTTTTATTGTCTTTGTCATTTTCTGCGACGACTCAGCCTTCGGTATAAAATCCATAAGCAAATTGCCCCCTCCTCAAGCAACATTGACATCCGGACTGGTATGCACATCATCATGCGAACGCCTCAACCACGCGGCGACGCGCGGCTTCTCGCGGTCATGTAAACTTAGCCTAATAGTTTCCAACAGTTTTCTAGATAGTCAGATAAGTGCTTCTTCTGTTCTTTTCGTATTTTTATTCAATAGATGTTAGAAAAATGGCTTCTGGAGATACAGTGCATAATATATAAAGCTGTTGTAACAATTGTACAGCTCGATTTCAACGAAATGTGCAACAACTTTACTTATAAAAGCATTGGCGTCCACAGTAAAAGAATAATCGAAAAAAAATCACACCAAAGCCAGGTTTTTATGTCATTTACACCTATATTATTATTGAAAAGTGCACTATTCTAACATAAAATACCTAGGAAACCTATTCACTCATTAAATAATCGCTCTTGTGAGATTTTAGGTCATTATGAGAGTCATGTTTTGAGTGTCGTATTTCCCAGTATTCCGGTTACGTAGAGTTTTGCTAATATTGCCACTGTAATCTAGAGATTATAAGGAATAAACTAACGTGCATTTCATTAATAAATGCCACAATTTGTGGTGGGCCTAATCCCCGAACAAAAAAAATTGTCTCCTTTCAGTTAGATTATTTTATTAAAAGAAGCTGGGTCTGTATTTTTTCTGGTGTAGGGTTAAGACGAACAATGAGAAGCATCACCTTCGCACCATCACTGTTGTGTCTATCTCAGTTAGATTGTTCTATTAAAAGAAAGGTCTGTGTTTAGCCTGGTGTAGGGTTTAGACGAACCCTGAGAAGCATCACCTTTACGCCATCAATGTTGTGTATATCTCAGTTAGATTGTTCCTTTAAAAAGGAACCTGAATCTGTGTTTATCCTTTGCGCCATTATTGTTCTTTATCTATATCAGTTATCTATTAACTTTTCGACGACCAAATGACAGCCGGTTGCCGCTCTTTTACACCATTTCTATTGTGTCTCAAATCACAAGTTTTCGAAGGTTTTTAAACCTTTTCCGCCTTTTTACAAAACAAGGTTTTTCTCTAAACCAGGTTTAAACCATTGAGCTTGGTTTTGTATTTCGAATCTTGATTGTATCAGAATAAGATTCAAATTACAAAACCTCGATAAAAAAGTTCGATCTGTCCCCCAGTTAGCAATGTGGGGACAGATCGAACTTTGTCCACTCTTTTACAGTTTCATCTGTCCCCCTATCAATGATATGGGGACAGATGAAACTTTTTATTCCTGTTTGTCCCCCACAGAATTTAATACATTAATTCTAAATTCAATTATAGATTGAAAACTTAAGAGAATAAAAGTACTAGGCGCGCAGTAATGTAACAAAGCGGGGTGACAGATCGGAATAATCCGATGATATTTCAAGAGTTAGTCAATCAGTCAGTTAGTTTACCAATATAATAAAATTATATTAAGGTCAAATTAAAAATTATTTAGTGACACTTGAATTATCAAGAATTAAGTCAGAAAATTGAAGCTAGCTCGATCCAAACAGTAGGTTTGTGAGAAGAATGAGCAATAATCATGAACATTCCTTCATAGTTCACTTTCAATCAAAAATGTTTGTGATAAAGAAGTTTTATTTTTATACTTTGAAAATTAATATAATCATAAAAAAAAAATAAGTAAGTAAGTTAACCAATTCTGTTGCAATGTCTTGTAAAAGTTGTATAGAGTTTTTTTATGACAATCAGTAATAATATTCAACCCTTTAGTTAAATCAATACCATTTCTTTCAAGCAGCCAGTGAAATACTTAAAAGTCTTGCAAGGTATTACAAAATATTATAAACATCCTATAAATATAACTTTACTAAACCACAACAAACTTGTTACTTGAAGTAAGTAGCGTCATCTATCTTGGCTAGCTAGCTAACAGGCAATTTCGAATATATTTTTAACCAGGAGATATAATATTCGCCTGATACGGTTTTAAAATCAGACAAGTACCAAGGTCACTTTTTCAATTTAAATCCTTTTAAGTTTATCTATTTTTTTTTCACACACGGTCATCTGATTCCAAACCAAGCAGAGCTTGTACTATGGTAACCAGATAACTGATATACATACTTAAATAATTTATAAATACATACATATTATAGATAAATTACACCCAATCTATGGCTGACTGACATCCTCAGTAAGCTCGTAAAGGCGTTAATCCCTGTTGTCATTCGTCACTCTTTGACAGTCGTTACGGGTTGTTAGAAGCCAGAAAATAATAATCAGTCTTCTAAACCTTCGAACACACGTGATTTGAGACACAATAAAAAGACAATAGCAGCCCGACAGCCGGCTGTCGCTTGGTCGAAGAAAGGTCAAGGGGTATTGTGTTACCCAGTGATAGGCAGTCGCTCCATGTTAAACAATGCTAAGTTTTGTACTGGTGAACTGGACGCCGATGTGATATTACAGTTGGGAAAAGGCTAGGAAGATGATGTTTAAATTAGGTATCTGGCTGGGGACATTCATACTAATATTATAAATGGGAAAGTGTGTCTGTCTGTCTGTCTGTATATTTGTCTTTCTTTCACGGCAAAACAGAGCGACGAATTGATGTGATTTTTTAAGTGGAGATAGTTGAAGGGATGGAGAGTAACATAGGCTACTTTCTGTCTCTTTCTAACGCGAACGAAGCCGTGGGCAAAAGCTAGTGACTTATAAGTATTAGTTATACACTTATTATTTTCTTCTATTTTGTGTTAATTTTCATGCTAAATTATGGCAAAATGTACATGGATCTTATTGAGTATGTAATTTGACTACTTTTTTTATTTACCTACATTCTAAGCAAATACTGTTCTATTCTTTTCTATTCTACCTGCACAAAATATCTTAATCTAGATAACAACAATGATAAAAAAATCTGACCCTGGTAGTTTTTGGCCTGCAGTGGATCAATGAATAACAGTTTAATTTTTATTTTGCCATAAAACATATTTATCCTATCGAACTAAATTTGAAGATTTTCGTCTGAGAACCTCGATTTATGAGACTAGTTTCGCCATCTATTGGTCACTTTTCCAACCCTTCGCTTTACTTGAATTTTCTCATCCCTTAGTCGTACCACTGAGTAACCTCTAATTTTTTTTCTTATAACTTAATAAGCTATTATGTAGACTCTATGTCAAGTTTAGAAATACTTAGATATTGTAAGTTATTTGTTTAATTGGGCAAAATCATATTTGCCGAGTTTTAAACTATTTTGCTGTTTTTAGTTCTATTAAAACAAAAACCAAACTTATTTTTTGTGTGATTTTTCACTATAAACCTTCTTTTTGAAGTCTGTTAAATACTAAAATCTTCCTTAAACGTAAAAAATACTTTTTAAAAAACCGCATCAAAATCCGTTAACCTGAACGCGAGATATTCACAAACAAATGCAGATCAAACAGAGAACCTCCTTTTCAACTCGTTCAAAAATATTAAGTCATCAAAACACTAAGAAGTATAATCGTAATAAAACCTCACCTTGAGAACACAATACGTACCATTTTTCTAAGTCATTTCAAATACCTAGTGTGTGCATAAAGCGTAACATAGTCACTCCCATGGCCCCTCCCGAGTATTATATCGTTACTGCAATTTATACTTGATAATGATTTGTAGGTAGGTTCAAAGGTGTGGTAAAAATACTTGTAGGTTAGAAAAAAATTATTTAAAAAACTGCTGGTTACAGTGTTTTCGTACTGATGAGAGTCTGAGAATGAATGGAAGGATGGTTGTAAGTCTATCTTGTAAAAACTAATGAGTAGATTTTGTTGACATTTTTAAATCATTTTATTGCTTTTAAGTGAGTATATTTCTAAAGAAAAGCGCTCCTTTCAGAAATATAAATACTTAATTATAACTTAATTTAAATGTATGGAAACTTACTACAAGTAATTAACTAACAAGTAAATGTATAAGTAAATTAAAAGTATTACAAAACATAGTTTGAAGGAAAATAGTTAAAAAAAATTAAACTTTACTAAACAGTGCAAAAGAAATGTATTACCTATAGACAAAACAAAGAACACATTTTAACTTATAGATATTGTTAGCACCTATTTACAAAAACAATTTATCAAATTAAAATCTTTGTAGTTCATTTCTAATTTACAATCTCGACGTAGATGGCAGTGATGTGTTTATAGTCAAAATATAAACATTAAAAAATACCTTTCTAATACAGTCTTAAAGGTATAATTATCATTTATTAACCCTAAATAGTTTATTAGTTAGAAAAATATATTAATTTTAGGAAAAACTTAGAAAGTCAAGTTCAAGAATAAGATGAAGAAAATTTTCCTAGCGAGTCACGCCATCTGCCGTGGGGTAGCGAAAGCAAAATTTTCGCAAAAGAAAAGCTTCGCGGGGTTGCGAACTCTGCGCCCTACTTAGATACGAAACATTGTTTATTTAGGACAACTTAACTTAAGAAAAAGAACACATTAGTCTTCCTGTCTTGATTAGAAATATCATTTTACCTGAAAATAGAGAAGAATAAATTAATAAAAAAATACAAATACAATCTAAAAATAACTTTGTTTCTATTTAAAAGAAATAAGTAAGTAAAGAAGGCGGAAAACCAACTTCCGCAACCCACTCACAAAACTTTAGGTAAAACAGGAAAAAGTAAAATCTCACAAAAATATCGTTGGCTAAATCCCCATAAGCTAAGCCCCGCCTGAATAGAAAAAAAAACACAATAGTAAAAGAGGCGTCGCGAAAAGAAATGTTTAAAAACTCAACGCGAAACAGCGCTATACAAATCCCGTAAGTGCGAGCGAGACCGATGTCATTAAGAAAAAATCACAAAGAAACCCATTCTTTTTCATTTCCTCCCTCACTAATAGCGGCTTAGAAAAAAATGGGGAGCTCTACTTGTCCCGTTCTAGCATGCAAGGGTGGGATAGGCTCGGGGTCGGGCGAGCGAGAGGGGCGACCACCCTGCGGCGTCCTTAGCGCCCTTTTTAATAGTTCTTATTTCGGCCGTAGTCCGAGTGGTCCGTCATGCGTTTTTGGGGAAATTGTGTCCGAGTGTGGCGGAGGCGAGGCGCGCGGGGCGAGGCGCGCGGTCACACGCCGGCCGCTCGTCGCCGGCCGCGCCGTCTTTTCCTTGACCGGACGCATTTTTCCGCGGAAAAAACGCGGGGCGCGTGCGCCCGGCGTCGGTGGGGATGTTCTTGGCTACGTCTAAGGCGGCGGGGGCGGCGCCGCGTCTTGCTAGTTGGACCGGCGTCTTCGCCTGGCGCGCGCGTCCGCCCCACCCCGCAAGAAAGCGTCGCGACGCTCAAGTTTTCCACCAAGAAGTTAGTCGTCGTCCGCCCGCGTCTCAAGAAGGTCTCGTTTCCGCTTTCCACGGGACTTGCGCTTTTCCGGGGGTGACTCGGCCGCGAAAATTAAAATAAATTTTGAACCGCGTTAACTTTTTTTGCAAATAAATTTTACGGACGCGTCGCGCTAAAAAGATTGTTGTATTGCAGATCCGAAGACATCGTCGGAGTACAAAAAGAGTGTGAATAAAAGAAGTGCGAGCGATCGCATGTCCTCGTTGTGACGATACGTCCGAAACTGGAATTAATGTTGAAATACTTCAATGAGAACATATCCCTAGCGCTGCAGGAGAGGTACAGGGACCTCCATGAGTATCGGAAGACGGAAGCGGTAGAGGAGGGCTCACCGAGGGAGGCTAAAGTACCGAAAATAGCTGAGGAGGGCGAGCAGGTCGGCGGCGAGGGCGCGTTTGAGCCGAGCGCCGCGCCGCCGTTCCCTCGGCTCCTGGAGCCTCCCAAGGAGGAGGACAACTTCGTGGCGAGCTGGCTGCAGAACTCCTTCAAGATGACAGCCGCTGAGGGGAATAGCGAAGCCTCCGCTGGTGGCAGCGCGTTAGACCTTCGCGCTGCGCCTCTCTCCCTCCACATACCGACCCTGCAGCAGGCGGCTGAAGCGCAGAGGCAGTTCAAGATGCAGGACTTCTGGAACAGAAGCCGGCCGGGCTCTCCCAGCCAGGACCAGCTGGGGGAAGGCCACAACCAGCCGGGTCCTGCGCCCCCCACGCCGCAGCCGCCAGCGACACCTGACCACAAGATTATGACTGAGAAGCTGGTGAATGAAATTCAGGTGAGTTTTTTCTTATTTTTTTTACATTCTGCAGGTATTCTAGGAATTTAAAAGGTGTTAAAATTTTATTTACTGTCAGGAATTATTTTTAATATTCTGTTTTTGAATTAATATTTTGATGTTTCAATACGCACAATTAGGTATGTAGTATTTTCCTATACTAATTTAAATTGGTGTGATTAGAAAATGTTTAGAAAAACAATTATTTTTAAACGCGAACACTTCAAATGTTTTTCATAAACTCTACACCGACGGCAAGACAGCCGTGAAACTTACCTGAAGTTAGGAAACTACATTTTCACTGAAACTCTTACAGTAAATTTATTTACAACATTATCACATCACTGAACATTACGTTAATAACAAAATACGTGTTTATTTTAAAACCGAATACAATAAAATCACGTCTATCTTCTTCAAACATTCTTGATCAACTGACCTCAGATTACTCCGAGGTGAAACCCGTTCCAAATTTGAATGATCCCTTCCTTATTAAATTCAAAAAAAGAAACGAGTCAAGGCAACATATTGTAAAGCTTTGTGAACCCAAGAAAGGGTTAAGGTCCTGAGTCAAAGTTATTATTAAATCGTTTTTGTGTCCTCACGCTGCATCCGGTGTTACATAGGCTATGCAAATAATAATAATCTGTGATAATTCTATTATTACCTGTGATCAACATGTCGTCAATGTCGATTTTTTTTTCTTTTTAACGTATGTTTGTTTTGGGCATATGGTTTGATTATTCGAGTATCCGTGATATTTTTTGTGACAATAACGTGTATTTCGTTTTACCATTTGTATTTTAAATTTGTCTTTATTTGTTTTTTAAATTGGTTCGACCAATGTAGAAATGGTTCACTTTAGTAAAAAAGGAATCGTTTCGGCGGGATATTTAGAATGTCTCATTTTTGTTTGACTTTTTATATGCTTATTTCCGGATTGTCAATGTGTCTAAATATTTTAAAATGTTCAAGTTTTTTCATCATTTTATTAATCGAAATCTCTAAGCATTACAAAACCTATTTTGAAACTGAACGTTCGATTCTTATTCCGCCTACAAAACGGCATGTCATATTCAAATAAGGAACACGAATCTATTCTAAAATTAAAATTACAAAAAACGAAACGACGTTGCGACTAAAAAAAAAACAAAACGCAAATAGTAATAACTTTCTTAATCAAAAATTCTAAAACAACAGACGAAAGAATATTACATTTTAAATTAGTTTTAGATACGTTTCACCTTGCGATTCCCACGGCACAGCGGATTAGGGACGCAATCATTTTATTTTTGAATTTTTTTCCTGCTCTTTTGTTTCACAGAAGGGTTGTTGACAGTTATTTGTTTCCAAATCTTTTTTTGTTTCGAAAAATTTCTGTTTGAATAACAAAACCGGTTTTGCGATCCGTGTTCCGCATTCATCGGTTTTTTTACGTAAATTGAGATTTAACGGTTCGTCGCGTTGCGCTTTTGTGGTTTAGTTTTTTGGAGAATAGTTAATTAAAATTTGATTTATTAATATTTTTATCGTTGAGTCAAGGGTTTGCTATCAAAATAATGAATTTTATTGTTTTTTTTTCTTATGTTCCGTGGTAGGTGTTTCTGTGTTTGCAGTGAGAGAAATAATTGCGGGTTTATTCGCAGCCGCAAAATTTATACGCGGAAGAAGTATATTTGAATTATTTAGAAAATATGAAACTATTATTCAAAAGTAAATCACCGGAACATCAATGTCAAAACCACTACTATAAATTTCCTCCTTATTATTTTCTACTAGTAACCTCAATGCAGATAGAACAATTAGTAATATCTTTGTTATATTTTTGACTAGTACTTTATTTTCAAAATCATTTTAGATGATAACTCTAAAATTACAATTAAACCTACCAAAGACTCCTTCTTCCTATATTTTTGCACATTTTTTTTCTCTGAAAAAAAAGTAAAAATACAAAAAATTTACCCTTCTCTTTTTCACGCCGCCTCTTGGAATAGCAGCAACAACAATCGCCGTCAGCCGACTCCACGATGAGCGAGCGATCACTCGTACCGTTTGCGCTGGTAAATTTACTATCAACACTCAATAATATTGATGTAAATACATTTTTAACTCTAAATGTCGTGTCTGTCCTAATTTTAAAGTTTTTAACATATTTTTTTTTGCGTTTTTAACGCGCTATAACTTTTATGTTGCGCTTTGAAGACTTTGTCCACTGTTGTAAGTAAAATATATATTACGAATAAAAAGGAAAAAAAAATTAAACCTAAGACTCTCTTAACTTCTTTCAATACTTATTTTTTGTATCTCTTTTTATAAGTTAATACAACAAAACTGATACAAATTATGTTGGCGAAAAGTCAGTTCAGTGAACCTTAAGGATAACTTATTAAAAAAATTAAAATGTCGCATTTGGAAACTATTATCATCAGTAAGAAAATGATCTATACTAAAAGACGCTGAAGAGATTTTTTTTAACTCTCTTATCTCTGAAACTATCAGCTCGATTGGAATAAATCTTTCTGTGTATTGTAGATAGATTTATGAATAATAGTATAAACTATAAAACATCACGCAATAACAAATGGGAGAGCAACAGTAACCAAAGGCACGGGTGAAACCCATAAAATATCAAATATTAGTTTTCTCAGTGGACATAGCGCTTTAGTTTAACCGGTTATGTTCCTTTTGACTTTTCTTTTTTAATCATTGGTTAACAAATAGCATGTGCACGCAGTGTTGTGTAGTTTTTGGTAACAATTCTAGTTTTTGGTAAGTGTATTTTTTTGTTTTTAACAATTAATGTCATGGGTTTATCTAACTTTTAAATTGCTTGTATTAAAACATTGCTATGTTGCTTTTTAGAGGGATATAAAGTTTTACAAAATGTCCTGTTTATTAATGTGGTATTTTCATTATGATAATCACTGGATGTTAATAATCACTAAAGCTTTGATAACAATCAAATTCATTTTCTTTTCCTAGTTTCTAAACTAACAAATATTTATTATTATTACTAAAAACAATATTTTTCAAACTATTTTTCAATCACATTTTTAAAATCGAAAAAAAAAACATTATTTATCTTTTTCGGCATTTAAAATTGATGTCTTACTCTTTTTATTAATAAAAGATATTATCTTTTTTAAGTAAAAAAAGAAATAATATACCTTTTTTTTCGCATGCAGCCGCAACAGCAGTCGCCAACAGGAGAAACCCCGCTTGGTGATCGCAACGCGATGTTACCCTTCGCTCTGGTAAATGTCCTGAATAGCCTCAATATTGATGTAATTATTATTTTCTTTCTTTCTTCCCTTCTTCCGTAGATAGATTGCTATGGAAACTCGTAGGTATATTTTAGAACAAGAAAAAATTACACAAAAAAAGATAAAAACGTTCTCTAAGTTTTTGTGAAATTGTAACCGAATGAGAATATTAATTTAAAGAGCGCGTAACAATAGAAGCGTGTTTAATTTTATGAAGTGTAGGTACCTTTATTTATTCAAGAAGTACCTGCTTTATGTTGAAAATATTAATTTAATGAAATGAGTTTTCATAGTGCCATTTTCTAAATTTAGCTTATTTTTTTTCGTTCATCTAACTAAACTTATTTAATACGATTGTTATTTCAATAGAGCTCACTATTATTTATATCTTTTCTTTTTATTTAATCTAGCACTATCTTTTATAATAACAGCTCATATTTTTTTAACAATTAAAACTTGTATTTGATACTTTCTGTAATTTTATTTGCAAAAGATAAAAAAAAATTCAATATTAAATATTTTTAGTTGCAATATTAAACAAAAAGTATCAAATACATGACGTTTTTCGGAAATTTGAATAGTTAAATTGTTCCACAGCAACAAGCGCGGTCAGGCCAGAGCATCAGCGAGAGAACCCTTGAAGAATGCTGGTCTACACTTCAGCGAGTGAGTTGGCATCTGTTTCAATGTGTATTGTTATCTTCCAAAAGTAGGGAACGCGTGGCGGCGACTGTGTGTGCGATCTTTTTATCTTTTATCTTTTTTTAGTAAAATGTTTTTTTATTGTTTTTTTATTTAAAGCTACACAACACAGACGTCAAAACGCAGTCCCCAAATAAACTGGGTATTGGTTATTAACCAATAGCTATAACATGTTTATTTTAAGGTGAGTTGTACTTATTATAAAGTCCCCGCTAGCGTTTCAAAGCCCCTCAATAAATACAACTTTATCTAGAACTAAAGTGTTTTATCGTGGATCTAAGCAGTGGGTGGCGTAAGGCCTTCTTTTTTTATTACAGGAACTATAAAGTATCTAGGCTCAATCTAAATGTTGCATATTCATTACCAAGGAAGAATTTTCGCATAGAATAGTTCAAGATAAAAAATCTTGCGATAAAACGCCGCGGGCGTGTTAACAATTTATTTAATCGAGATTCGAGCGCCATCTTGTTTTTTTTTTTACTTTTTTATTTTTACTTTTTTCTTGTTACCATCTGCATACAAGGTGGCGTATGATAAGTCAGGAAGTACTTGTTACGGGATGTTATGCATCTGCGTGTTATTGTTGCAATTTAACAAAATAAACGTATTGAGATATCGGATTAAATCACGTGTTATTCGCTGGTATCTAGATTTAAAAAGGAAGATTGTGAATATTTAAGAATAGTTTTTTGTAGGCGATAGGAGATAGGTTTTTAATTTTTATTTTAAAATATCCACTAAAGTATTATTGCCATTGTAAAAAAAACCTACTTTTTTCTACACAAGATCTGATAAGCGTAGAACTTTATACACCAAGACAGGGTTTTGCATTTTATTTAAAAACCCGACCTAATCTTTTGCAAGAACTACTCGTAAATAACGAAAAAAAGCCTTTTTAACTTAAAACTCACTTAAATAACAGAGCAGAGTGAATTTTAAAAAAGTACAGTCAAGTAAATAATGCAAAAAAGCACAGGTGCTTAAAAAAAATAAAGAGCCCGCCACGTCGGGCAAAACGGAAAAGTGTACTCGGGCAAAATAAAAACTGCACTCTTTGTACGCGGTGGAGTACTTGATCTTTTGTGGGCGGCGCCGACGAAAACTGTGGAGTAGAGAAATAAAATTTTATTGAGAAAACAAATTTTTGATAAATGTTTTTATTTATAGTGAACTAGCTTTTGCCCGCGGCTTCGCTCGCGTTAAAAAGAGACAAAAAGTAGCCTATGTTACTCTCCATCCCTTCAACTTTCCACTTAAAAAATCACGTCAATTCGTCGCTCCGTTTTGCCGTGAAAGAAAGACAAACAGACAGACACAGTTTCCCATTTATAATATTAGTATGGATGGATATTATTTAAATTCATAAAAATATATTTTCTTATAAAATTGCGCTCACATTTTCTATTAACCACTTCACACAACTGCGCGCCTAGTACTTTTGATTGATTTAAATACTAAGCGCCTTACTAATAAACGCTGCATAAAGTTATGACAGGTTTATACGTCAAAAAATGTATGGTTACACAGGCTTTATTCATTGCATAACTTTACACAGTGATTATTAGCAAGGGCATAAGTATCTCAGTATTTTAAATTTTCTCACATTATCACTTCACGTTACTGCGCTCCTAGTACTATTGTTCTCTTAAGTTTTCAATCTTTAATTGAATTTAGAATTAACTATAGGGGAAAATGATTCATCTTTTATAATTATGTTCTCGTCGATTTTTCATTATTTTTATGATGTATTCTGCTATTCGGGGTGGGGACAAATCCAACGAACCAAAAACCATGAAAATTGGTCTAGCCGATCTCGAGTTATAAGTGTTGTAACAAACCCGACTTTGTTTTATATATATAGATAAGACGCCCGCCTCTTATGTTTGAGGGTTCGGACTAGCTCAATTACCGACTTTTCGGGGTATATGTACTTTCTAAAGCTTATCTTAAATATCACTGATGTCAATAATCTGAAGTTATAATGAATTTATGTCTGAAATTGCCAGTCCGCATATAATAAGCATAGTTTTTAATTCTCGTGTCTCTTCTGGTTTAGAACAGGTGCCATAATAAACTGTTTTTGTAAAGACATTGATTTCAGCTAAATATAGTCTATTATAATAAATATATCTATCAAATAGCACAAGTTTAATATTTATATACAAAATGGCATTTTTTATGACTGAAAAATAATCCTAGCCAGAAAACTTAAAGCGCCTTGGTAAGTATTAAAAATAAAACAGAGATACTCAATAGACAACAAAATATTTGGTTAACTTACAAAAATAATGTTACTTATTTAGATATAGAATGTCTACACAAAGTCCTTGACCGACACATAGCCTTGAGAAATATTATTTCCATAGCTATTATTTAAATGCCAAGACATTTCTACGCCATGTTATTCTTTTTATTCCAAAGGCGGCTAAAACAAACACGCTTTTGGGACACAAAAACACGTTGTTACACCAAAAAGTACAATCAAAAACAAAAACACCAACTCCACGGCTTTCGAACAAAACAAAAGTCGACACACATTGTCGAAAAAAATCCCTCAACATTTGCATGTCGATTCGCAATGAATTTATCGTTATTGCCTCTAGATTTATTATAGTGCCGCTTTCCGAAAAAATCCACCGAAAATGACCGAGTAAATTTAAAATTCAAATCGCAATTGTTTTTCGTTTCGAAATTGAGACGATTTTGACGTTCGCCGTCGTACTTCGACGTATGTTCATTTTGTTTTTTGTTATTTTTCTCTCTGACTGTACTTCTGTAACGTTTTTCGTATAAATCAATTCGGTTAAGTTGTCTTAGTTTTTGTTTAGCGGCCCCTTTAAGTATAAATATTGTTTTAAAAATGCCTTTAATGATGTATGTTGAGTGTTTGAGTTTTTTGATGTTGTTTTTTCGCGTTTCAATGTTAGCTTATTTATTGGCACTGAAAAAGAATGAATGTGTTTAGTGAATTCTTTTGTGCGTTTAAACCTTGGGATTTAAAGAGGTTGCCAGATTTCTGTTGTCTTTAAATAGAAAGGGATTGAGATCAAAATGCTGTTTCAAAGAACACTTCAAAAAGTAAGAGATAGAATCATAATAGTTCTGTCATCTAACACCCTACATATTTATATATCTCACTAGCTTTCGCCCGCGGCTTCCCTTCCCTGAATGTCAAAACTTCAATCCTCTATTTCCTACTCTGTCTCTAGGAACAGATGTCTCTAGGAACAGAGGTTTTAGACTGCGTTGATATATCAACAATCAGACAATAATTCAGTCAGTTTACCATTTTATTATATAGATTTATTATTTCTACTTCTATTCCTACTATCGCTTACTAATAAAAAATATAGTAGGAAATCCCTAAATATAATTTAGTATCCGAAATCGAATCAAAACATCAAAAAAAAAAAACATTCCATTCAAAAATCCAAACTTTAAAAAGAGAACCAAAAGTCCGAACATTTAAAAATCACAGAAGCAAAGATAATGACATTGTTTTTTTTAAACGCTCCTAACTGTAACATCTTGTAACAAGGGGAGGTAGGGAGCGGTAATTATGAAAAGTGTTCTAAAGGGTGGAGGGGGGAGACCGTTTAAAAAAAGAAAGTATAATGACCAGCCAGCTTTTAAAGTTAATAGCTTTCGAAGGATCCTTGATAGTCTCTAAGACTTTTTATCTTTTTATGAAGTAAAATCGATAAAATCTTATTACGTAGGTGCATTACGGGTATTTGAATTTAGAATGGAGTTAGAAAATTATGTAACTTTTTTTTATAAGTGGATCTAGTGTGACTGTAAACACTAGTAAATTAGGAACTCTATGAGTCGTAAAGTAGCTTGAAAGAAAAAATTTCGGCCTTTGACTAAATTTTCAAAGATTTGTAACATCCGTGCAAAGATGGGGGATAATTCCTAGTTTATGACATAAGTACAAATGGATGGATGACTAATGATTATAAATTATAGGCACGATTTTTGAATTAATAATTCTAAAGTACTTTAACTACCTACTCAAAATATCTGATAAGTGATAAAAATCTAACTATGTTTTGTTATACATTTTCTTCATGAAACTACATAAGAACACAAATAAGAAATTAATCCATATACTAATATTATAAATGGGAAAGTGTGTCTGTCTGTATGTATGTTTGTCTTTCTTTCACGGCAAAACGGAGCGACGAATTGACGTGATTTTTTAAGTGGAGATAGTTGAAGGGATGGAGAGTGACATAGGCTACTTTTTGGCTCAACGCGAGCGAAGCCGCGGGCAAAAGCTAGTATAATTATAAAGTCGTTAATTTTGAATATAGGTCACATGACACACAAATATTAAACTGCAATGTTGCCTTTACCATAACTTAACCGAGCAAACATTTATTGAAAATAAACGGCAATTTCCACCATAATTGGATTTAACTGAATAATTTAGTATGTCATCGATTTTTCCAAGAAACCGTAATAATGGTGGCGAATTTTCCGCAGTTATATTAAAATTTGTTTAGTAGTTACTGCCGGCGCATATATATAAACTAGCGTATACCCGCGGCTTTGCCCGCATAGACGTCGAAACTTCCAACTACAATTTTACCCTATTCGGTTTGGAATTTCTAAAATACCTTTCTTCATGGTTACCTACTCTTTATAAAGAACACCCTCCAAGTTTCATGTCTCTAGGACCAGCGGTTTGGGCTGTGCGTTGATTTACCTATCAAAAAGCAGTCAACCACTCAGTCAGTTAGTGAAGGAAGCGGCGGCGCGCGAGAGTCAACGACGAGCCTCTCGCCCCGGACTAAGACCCAGGCGAAGACGTCGAGAGTCGCAAGACGACTACCGGCCACCGTAGGCGCGGTTCTGCGGATGGCGAGCGATGGGTAGCTCGCCGCCCGGCTAGGACCAGGACCGCGTCGACGGCGCGTTAGTGTTCCACACGCGCCTCAAAGAGAAGAAGTCAGCACAGGAAGGGGCCCACAGGGCCACGCCTGCCGGGGTTGCGGAATGTTTATAATAGTTACCGTGACCCTGGAACATAAAGGGCAATCGAAGGAACATGAGTGGGTTTTAGTCAGTAAAAGTCTGACACGCCCTCCCGCCGCACCCAGGACGGGAGCAGTCATTTGATGATTTCCCACTCACCAAAAAAAAAACCACTCAGTCAGTTTACCATTTTATATATACATACATGTAGATAGGAAATGTTATATAAGATCTCATTAGCCACAGAAGCGGACATTAACCAAAGACGTTAGTAAAATCACATAAAACTGCGGATAATTCATATTATTCTAATTAAATACTGTCTCTAGCATTTTCACCCGCGTTATATTAGGTTTTTGTATACTGCTTCGCTCCCGTGGGACATAGCGTGATATTATATCTAGCCTATGTTACTCAGGGATAATGTAGCTTTCTAATGAAAAAAGATTTTTTGAAGTCAGTCCAGTAGCTTTTGAGTTTATTCGTTACATTAAAAAAATACAAATAATTCCTCTTTATATTATTAGTAGGACAGATCAATGACAATAATTATTATGCTCTAAAAATAGCTCACAGCTTCCCCTTCTCTAAAAACGTGACACAACAAACGGTAACGTTTAAAATGACGTCAACTTATTGCCCCATCCCGTTTGGGTAATTTTTACCACTTTTCTCCTTGCTCTCATAATTTTCTTCCAACCCATTATAGCCGTATTCATAGTCTGGTTTTTCTTTCCTTTTTCATGATACTTTTAATCCTATCTAAGAGGATTATCAATTGGTGTCTGACATTTTAAAATAGAATAATTGTTCTTATAATTACAATCAACTTTATTAACCCCTGGTTTTTTTTTTATTGTCATTCGAAGATCTTTGGCAGTCAGTAGTCCGAAGCCAGAAAGTCTTACCATCAGTCTAACCAAAAAATATCATGTTACCAATAACTAAGTTGTGTTGATAGGCACATGCTTCTATGTAAATCATTGGTATTCAGCTAGATCCGTCAGTATGGTAACTGAACCAAAGCTGGGAAAAGTTAAGAGATTGTGAAAAAAATTATAAACAATACCTCAAGATAATAACGATTTATTTTTACAGTTATAATCAAAATCGTATTGTATACAGAAAGAAAAAAAAACGAATAAACAAAATACAACTTTTTGTGATTATTTGTAATGTATTTTTAAAGAGAAAACCCGTTAAACTTAGCGGTAGTTATAAAATTAACCATTAATCTTTGTATTATCTTCATATTTGTATTTTTACAAAAGCCAAGCTTTTATATCTTTTCCTTTTAATCTGTGTTTCTTAATTAAGAGAATGAAAGGTTTTGTGTCATTTTCAAAGAAAACCACGTCGATAGCTATGTTTTACTCTTTTGTTATGGCACAATGATTGCCAATAAAATAGTATATTGTGTAAAAAGAAGTGTATACCTCTACAACTGGATAGTCACAGACACTTTATTACAAAAGACATCTGACAATTTATTATTAGTCTCAAAGCCAGATTTACACTTTAGCAAAATAATTTACACTATAATCAAATAATACGTGAAGTAATCAGTAGAAGCAATTATATTTATATATTATTATGTATTTCTATTTTTTATTGTATTATCTTAGACGTAATTTTGACTTCAATTCATAAGCATACTGAAGAGTAATTTTTGAAAACTAAACTTAAAATTACATTGGGTAAACGAAACTGCGGAAAACAGTTAGTTTTTGTTTAATTAAAAGAAAAAAATATATTAAACAGCTCTGTTTAATTCGTTGTAAATGAATCCTCAATTTTCTTTTAAATGCACACCGACTAGTTGGCGTCTTGACGATATAATATCGTTTGAAATACTAATGTCATATTATCACGTGTAGCTGTTATATAATGTTAAGCTTCAAACCTACAAACATACAGATATTCCCATTAATTTTCTACTAAAATCACTAGCACACAATGTCAAAATTTTACACAATTCAATGTAAGTAAGGATTGATTCGCCGTTTTTAATTATTGTTTTAAAACTGTTTTTTTACTACAATGTAAAAAACTGTTATTTTTAAGGGACATAAATGTGTGAACTGTATTTATTTTATTACTGTTAAAGTGTGAGTCACTTTAACAGTAATCTCTCTGCAGTACAATAAAAAAATTGGCTATGCAAAACTGATTCGATATACCAAAAGTATGACATTACAACAACTGCAATTTATAGTTATATATTAATCATTTTAAAATAAGTACTACGTTTGGATAAAATGTTTAGGTTAGTTTAGTTTAGGTTAGTTAGTTTTCCAGTACTAAACTTAATTATGCAAATAGACAACGCCTATGAATACGACCCAGTACAACCACGAACATTTTTCTTACACCGTTCGCCATAATCTTTTTTTCCTTTGCCCGTAACTCATGAAAAAGACTTTTTTGGTTAAAACTTGAAAATTTATTTCGCAATTAGCGGCAGGACACTCTTAACTCGAGACATTATTAGAAAAGTTTCTTAGTGGTCGTAAAAACATCGTTTTTTGTGGTGAAACGACACCTGCCCGTTTTTCGGCAATGAATATTTTATTATTGATCATTTTTTAATACACCCGTTAATGAAGATGGAACCCAAAATGTTTAAAATTTTTGTCTATAAAACAAACTTTGTGGTAAATAAGTTCATTGGTTTTCTTCTATATAAAAATAGTAAGTAAAATAAAAAATAAATCTTTTGCGTATAAAACAAACTTTTTACTTAGTCAATTCAAAGTTTTTTTTTTCTATAAGAGTAATTTAGGGAAAAAAAGGAAAAAATAAATAAAATATATAAAAAGCGAGCAGCAGACGCGCACAAAAATAACACTTCATTAACATGAAGAAAAACGGTGCGACATGACAACGGTAAAATTTTCACAAGCACACACAAATTGGCGGGAAAACAGCGCCCTCTAGGGGCCACCGGAATAAGAGAAAAACTCGACAAAAATTAGATTTCTTCAGTACGGATGTCAGACGAGACCGTTTTGATACTTGCCGAGGAGAAAGTTCATTTTTTTTTCATATTATATAACAAGTTTATAAGTTACATCCATAATTGATTTAAATTTTTGATGGTAATCAACGTGCAGCTGAATAAAAGTTAAAATCATGAAATTTGCATATTACTTTATTCTTATGATGTAGGTATGTCTAGTATGGTAGGACTAGGAAGTTTTGGAAATTTAATCTCTGACAGGATAAGGCCTAAAAATGGGTGGGAGAAACTGTAAGAAAACGACTAGTATTAAATTTCTATAGTAATATTTTGAAAAAAAAACCATTACCAATAAATAACTTGTGGATTTTTTGTTATAGACTTACTTACTGAACGAAGTTATAGTTAATATATTTTCTGTACAAGTAATAATAATTATTATAACTTATAATGTAATAATGTGTTCAATCTAATAAACACATACATAACTAGAATATATAAAAACAATGAAATTATGCCGCAGATCATTTAAAAGTATAATAAAAATAACAAGTTGCTAGTTATTTCTAAATAAGGAACTAAAGTCTAGCGCCACAATAAATAAACACAATGTTTATTATCGTAGCTACTGCTATAATACAAATAAGACCTATTTCAGTTACTATAAAATGTTATAGTAACTAAAATAGGTCCTAATTGTATTATGAGTAATAACTCAAAATGTTATGGTAACTGAAATCTATATTATCCATTATGTCTTTAGGCTATACCAAAGAAACATCAAAGTCATATTTTCTTATCTCCTTTATTATATTTTTTATAAGTCATAACTAAGAGCTGTTTTTACTAACCGATGATTTCGATTAGCCTTTAATTTCAATACGTTTAGACAAAACGAAGTTTTACTGGCAGACAAATCTACCAAAAATGAAAACCAAAAAATACCTTAAAAGTATCAAAATCATTGGTTCACCTACATCGGAGCTAATGGCTTGTGCTACACAGTAAAAAACGAGTCGTACCGGGAAGATAAAAATTAGCTGAAATTAAAAGATACTAACGAACACCATTCTCTGTTCTTGACTCAAATCTTTCTTAGCTTATTCGCTTTGCTCCTGATGTTTTTTTGTTTACCTACTTGAAGGAAAAAGGTGAAATTGTTCGAAATGCTTTTTAAATTCAAAAGGGAGGTTGACCTCTTTTTAGTACCACGTTTGAATGTTATGTGTGATGATGTGGTGTGATCTTATGACATATTTAAAGACTAGCTTTCCTCGCAGTTTTATTTATATTTTTGGTTACTACTTCGCTCCTGTAAGTCGTAGCGTAATGTTATAAGTCTTATTCGATAAATGCGCTATCCAACACATTTGTTTTAATCAGACCTGTAGTTCATGATATTAGCGGGTTCAACCACACAGATATTTTAGGTTTATAATATTAGTTTTTTTTTATAACTTATGGGCTTGCTCTTGGTCCCAGACTAGTCCGAGGGCATAGACGGGGCCTACCATAGAAATATGGGTCTACGATGGAGCGAGCTCACCCAAAAGATGCCTATGCACTCTTCTCTTGAGTATAGATGTTATAGTTATTTCATGAATGTGGTTGTGGCTATTTGAGCTTTTTATCGTTACTGTCGCATGCGTTAAACGTTTTATTTAAAATATATTTAATTCAATAGCTTTTACCGCTTTCCGGTTCAACGATATTACAATAAAGTTACATCCTTTCTTTAAAAAAGTAAATTGTACCCAAGCAATCCTTAGCGTATAATATCTCTACGAGAGGACTATCTGAAATTCAATTATAAGTCAGTAATTGAATGCAAAATATCGTTAAGTAGGTGTAAATAAAAAAAAGATACAAAATCAACAAACCACATCAAAATCACAAAACGAGTTGTAACTCACAATAGAGTTCCGCAGCTTAACGCAATAAACGCTGACTTACCGACAGCGAAATTGACAATAATCGGCCGACAGTCCACAAGTGATCATTACACGGAACCCCCTTATTTGTGACATTCATCGGTTGGATGGGTTCTAAGTAACCTAGGTACCTAGGGGACTTTTTAGAGTTCCGCCATGATTATAGTAAAACGGTATCAATTTTCACAGGAAACTGTCATTTTGGTCATGTAGCTACGAATTAATGGTGACAAATTTCGAAATTTTCGTTTTTTTTATATTTTATCGTGTATTCCATTTCAATTTTATTGTAATGCATTCTATAATGGCTACTCTCTTACTGAGAATGTTTTATTTTTATACCAGGCTACCTAAAAAAATAGCACATCCTTCAAAATAGAACTTAGTGACTACATTGTCGACTGTAGTTTTTTTTGGCGTTAAAAAGTATTATGATATGGATCTAGGGGTCATAGGTCATCCCTTTAGCTAAGGTCTAGATCAAACACCGATAATTTTATTACCAAATTATAGACCGTATTTGATTTGACTGCTACTATGTCCCCTAACTTAGAAACTTAGTCCATTCTTGTAACATATTCTTAAATCTATTATAGTTTTAAGCTACTCAGATAATATATTTAATTATGGTAGATAATAGGTACCTACAGTCTTTGTAATGAACCCATCAAAATTTTTGCCAAACGTTGCTTAACGATGATTTTTAATAACTTGAAGCAAAGAAGCGAGGATATGTCAAACTTGTAATTATCTTATTTTACGCTATTTTAGCAGTAATTACCCTTACTATTGACAGTTTACACAATTTGACTGTTGACAGTTATTTTTTGTCAGTTAAGAATTTGTGGGAGTTTTGTTTTATTAATAGGTGTAGTTTTTGGCCCCAAGTTCGTTTGTATAAAAGTCGGTTATCACAAATGCTTAAGAAACCGACGTCTGATAAAAAGAGTCTATGTCCTTCCTTGTGGTTTAATTTTAATAGTAGTATAGCCCTGATAACCGACTTTTACCGAAATTTCTTATATTTCATGTTTATCCGGTATATCTTTTCAAAGCTAGTCAGTTTAAAAAATGCTGTCTGCAAGTAATCGAATAAAATAATATAACTATGAAGTGATAAAGCTATTTTTAAAATCCTACCTGCTACTTTCAAAGATAGTTTTTGGAATAGATATTTTAGGAATTAGAAATTTGAGATTTACACAATTTGACACCATTGGATATTTTGAGAATGGAGTAATCTGGCTCTGAACCTGAAAAATATGGACAGACAGATAGAATTACTTTCGCAGTTAATAGTGTGATCTAAGTGAAATTATAAGTAACTAGCTGTTCCTCGCGGCTTCACCCACGTTACATTAGGTTTTTTGGTTACTGTTTCGCTCCCGTGGGACATAGCGTGATATTATATAGCCTATGTTACTCGTGGACAATGTAGCTTTCTAATGGTGAAAGAATTTTTAAAATCGGTCTAGCAGTTTTAGAGCCTATTTAATACAATCAAACAAACAAACATACAAAGTTTTCCTCCTTATAATATTAGTGTAGATATGACTAAAGACCAGGGGATTTGTTACATGTTTAGGATATATTATGTTGTCTGAATAGGCAATATCCTGCCTTTAATGTAGACATAATATTGCGTAGTTTTTAGTTTATGCCGATTTGCTAATTACTGCGTAATCAAAAACTTTTCTACCTCTACATGAACAAACAGAAAATTCTGTAGGTCATGTTTGTAGCAAAATTTTCTGACGTAGGTATCATACAAACGATGTTGGTTTGTTATTAATATATACCTTGTTTAATTTATTAGAAAATATTGTTATTTGTATTTGAAAAACAAAAACTTATCGCTTATTTCCGTTTTCTACACTGAAAGTGAGATTAAAACTAAGAAATAATTAATAATAGTCCGATTGTGTTATAAAAAAAAACATCTCAAATATAGCTTCAATTTAAAAATAGTATGAGCAGTAATCAATTAATAAATTATTGATTAATTATTTAGGTAAATCTAGTACCATGTAAATAAAAAAAAAAACATTATTTTATATTGTTTATTATTAGGTCTCTCTAGTCTCCATCGATTCCGTTCAACCTGGCACCTGAAAAGTTTTCGAGGTTTTCAAATAACGATTTTGCCTTTAAAAATCACTTACTACACAACACCTCTCAATACTAAAAAACATGTTAATTTCAACCAGGAACAGATTTACGCAATCCCCAAGTTCTAATTAAACTTCAAATGCTTGAAACCTTAGACAATACAACACATATAAAAACAGGTTGTAATCAAGACCACCGGCACAGGGCCTGGGATAGTACAAAAAATAAATATTTCCTACAAGAAAGCATCGAATAAGGTCTGATATAAAAAGCGACCCGGCAAAAACTTCAACGTACAACGTGCGATGAAAAACTGCAGACATTCGCTCTCTTTCGCACACTATCACTTACAGCGATGGCGTAGTTTTGATACTTTTGCTGTGATGCAAGAGAAAATATATGAGGTTTAAGATTTTTCTAGAGCTTTTCTTTCTTGTTATAACTGAATTTGAATGTTACAAAGTAATAAATGAAAATAAAACTAAAAACCTGTGAAAGTAGTTTTAATTTGAAATGTAACAAATGAAAAGAAGACTAAAAAATTCTGAAAGCAATATGGGATGAAAATAAGTATCTCTGCTTTATTAATAGTTATTTCAAACCTTTTGACGACCAAGCGACAGCCGGCTGTCGTTCTGCTATTGACTTTCTATTGTGTCTCAAGTAACGTGTGTTCGTAGGTTTAGTTCCATTTCTCCATTTCTAATAGAAAAAAAAAAACATTGTTTAGGCTCAGAAGTAAAACGAAAAAAAAAAGTACTAGGCGTCAATGAAAGGTTGATGCTAAAATAAATCTGGCAAAAGTATGGTCGGTATGCGTGTGCTCGCCGCAATAAAAACTTAATTCATTTCATATCAGCTGTATAGGGAATGCGTTATACTAACATTCTTGATACTTTATTAAAATATTAATAAATAATGAGTATGTTGTAATGAAGTTCCAACTTTTAGGAAATGCTTTGTGTATTGTTATTTGTATTTTTACAGTCCCATTCGTGGACATCATTTAAACGTAATTAAAATATTAAAGATATTACAATAGTATAATTAATCACTGTTATGGTAATAATTATAAACAATATATTAAAATAACTTAAGGTTGTTCTAAGGTATTTAAAATTAATTACAGATTGGAATGCGAATGGCGATTGTTATATTCGAAAGCGATGGCCCAGTTACTACTTGTATATACAATCTGTTATTACTGACACACTTATTACTTATTAACCAGATAAGAGGGATAGAGTTTTCTTAATACAAATTAATTAACTATCACAACTTCTATAAATAACAAAAGTAAAAAGTAAAAGAAAAAAATTAGAAAAAAAAACAAAAACGCATTGTTACGTAATAACGCAAGGATCAAGAAGCATTACACTTGCATCAGCCTCAAACTAAGGAACCGCTTGGATATAACAGACTATAATAAAAAAGTTAGCAAGTACACATAAGTGCATTACGAAGCCATGCCGTGCCTACTATAACTATAGTACTTATACTACTTATAACAGAACGCCCACGGCCCGAGTCGAGCACAACCATTTTTTTGCCGCACACTTACATTTGAAAAATACATGTTGACGTAAACACACACATTTCGCGTTGAAAAAATCGCGAAAAAAGTTTTTTATTCGGCCGAATGCATATTTCCCTCGCTTAAAAAAAGTTATGTGACGTAACAGTGACGTTAGTAGTTTTTTTCTGTGAGTGATTGACAGTCGTGCGATGAGTTTAAGAAATCGATGTGGATGTAAATCGATAGAATATAAATGCAGGTATTTAATTTTTTTTATAATAAAGGCCGTTAAGAGCTTGTTGCGTAATTCCGCGGACTAGTTTCCGATTTATAGCCCTCTCAACGAATAGATAAACAATAGATTCCGGTAACATTCCTTAGTATCTTAATGTTATTTCCAAGTAATATAAAATGGGAAAAATTACTAGCATTCATTGCAATTGAAGTTTTTAGTGTTGTGAAAGTTTACTTAAGAAAAATGACAGAGAAAAATTAACGTTCTTTACACAAGGTTATAGTAATTACTATGTTTACCGCAAATTCGTTTTTCTAGCTTTCTTTTTCTATACGATTGTTACTTATTTCTGAGAACAATCATAAATAAAATACTTATTTTGTAAAAAGTACTTGAATGTCTTATTTGTCACCCAGTTAGTGGAAGCCTAACTTAATTAGATAAGTAAAAGTTTACCTAACAGTTTATGTAGGCTTGTTTACTTAGTTTAACTTAAGGCTTTACTTAGAGAAAGTAACCTAAACCGAAGTTCAAAGCGGTAAAAGTCAGTGTGACGTTTAGTTTTTTTTTCTTTACTTTGGAATGTTGGGAATGAAACTTTTCGCTTTTAGCGGCCAGTATTTGCTTGTATTTGTTGTCGAATTTTTAATTTCGGTGTTTTTTTTTTAATTTCACCATGCCGCCTTTTAAGCAACGTTTTCAAGATTTTTGATTGGACAAATACACAAATACTATGACAAACGAAATATTTTATTTTTAATTCAGGTCTATGTTTTTACTGTGGTATATTTTGATAAATATGTTTTATTTTCGTATAGTATTCGGTGCTAGATTTGAAGTCGCTACGATTCCGTCGGTATTTAACTTTATGTAATAAGTATTCAAATTCATCTCATATTATATTTATTTTGCCATTTTTATAGTATCAACGTTTATTGCAGGATATAAATCACAATTTAGTGTAGAATAATGTAGAAATAAAAAAAGACTAAGAAACGTAAAATACCTTATTTATTACATTTCCTTTATTTTCTTATTTCCATTAAACTTTGTGATTGAAACGTGATTAATTGACTATTACGGCAGCAGAAAATAAAATATCTAACAATATTACATAATATAATTACACACTGCCGACTTCAGAGTAATAATTATAAATTAGTTTTAATGATTATTGAGAAAGATAAGTAATAAAACAGTAATAACTTACAGAGATAAGTTGCTTATTAAAATCAGCACACAGAAAATAGTTAAAATTAACAAAAAGCAAGATCTTCGTTTTTTTTTCATAATTTTAATTATTCAACTTTACAATTAAAAATAATACACGTTTTTCGCATAACAAAAGCAAACATCAGCAAAAAACTTTACAAAGCTTCAATACGGTTTGAGTGAATAAAAATTTAATTATTTCAAACTCGCAACGAGAGCACTTTGTGCTCAGATCTTAAAAATAAACTCCTTTTGTACTGCTCAACTGCATGACTCAGACAGACTTTGTTATAAAGATAATTATGATATTTCTCTGTAAACCAACTTTATAGTTGTTTAAAAACTTTTTCGAAAATATTTTCCACAAAGAAATGCTATTCATTTCCTTTTTGGAGAAATTGGAATATAGAAATAGGTCTTTTGAGGCAGTTAGATTGAGTTCGGTAGGTACCAGATTTTTGTTAAAAATATTCTAAATAGTTAAAACCCTGATTTTTGTATTTGGCCTATAGCAGATCGCAGCTGATCTGTTCTGCAAAAAGCAGTCCCAAACTTATAAAAATAACGTATTAGAAAGGGCTGAGTAAGCTATTAAAACCATTTTCATTTTGTCTTCCATACGTGAAGAAAACTTGGCTAGAAATTCAGAATAGAAAAATAAGTATTCAAGTATCGTACGCGCGTCACGATTTACGTTCAAAACGAATAACAATCTATTAAATATTTACAACAAAACTCGATAAAAACAACCATTCAATAACACATAACTTCGAAAGTAATACAATTTCAAATAAATAACACAAATGCATTAAATTACGTCGACAATGTAACAAGACACATTTTTTTATAACAACTCACTGAAAAAATTACGCAACCCACTCAATTCACTCACACATACACACTCACTCTGTTGTCGTAGGTCAAGAATCTACAAACACATGGATGTAAAAATCGCAAAGTGCAACGTACGCAAAAAGTTACGGTATCGGTTTTTGTTGTATAAACAATATTTATCGGTATTTATTCGTCTATATACCTGTAATTTAAAACCACTTAGATGACAGTATTAGCAAATAGGTCAATAGTTTTGTAATTCGTGTAATCAGCATTATTAGAAGTGGTGAAATGTTTTCTTAGTTGAAGAAAATTGTTTATTTTTAGACTTATAATTAAAAGTGTTATTTTATTTTAAGACGAATACCTAATTAAAAGTGTTATTTCATTTTAAAAGAGTTGAATTTAGGTGGTACTATAATTAAGTTCAAAAGAGTAAATTTTAATCATGGGCCAAATCATATTGAACTAAATAAAAATCGGTTTTACTCTTTTCTGTGTTCAAAATTTTGTCAAACACAATTTCGGATAAAAAATTGGAAATTCACAAATTAAAAATTTTAATACAAGTAACTCAAAAAGCTGTGTAACTAAGTCCCTTCTAAAAAAATCTAAGTAATAATCAAGAGAAAAACAAAACATGAAAATAATTCAGACACGCACCTAACAATAACAATAAAAGTTGACACCGACAATTCCTATTCCAACACCAACGACAAAAAGAAAGCCATAAAAATACATATTTCCAGAATAGAATGGGCAAATGCTGTACCTAAAAAGAGAATAATATTTCTTCCGTTGTCTAAACTTGTTCAGCGCACGCGCCCCTTTTGCATGTGGGCGTGACGTGTCTGTGTGCGTGCGGCTGTGTGTACATACGTGTGGCGACCTACAAACGCGCGTGTGTGCGTGATGCGTAAGCGCAAACTCTTGTCTTAGGTTAGGGAGGTGAGCGAACTCTCTCGTTTTGCAGAGACCATTTATTTTTATTATGGGCCGACACGTGGACGGCAGTAGACGTATATGGCGATTTTATTACGTTATCTTCCTCTTTGCACGATTTATCGGGATTTTGAAGTTTAGTTGGGTATTGCGTTATTTAGAGCTGTGATGTTAGTCGTGTTATTTGCTGTAATTTATTGTTTCCGGCATACTTTAATGTTAATATTGAGAATTGAAAATTGATGGAACAAAAGTTAGGTTATTTTTACGTTTCGTTTTAATATTAGGTTATTTTCGTTTAGTTTACATGACTTTTCTGAAACAGGACTGAAATAAAAAACGCAAATTATCATAATAATCGATTCCGAAAAAAGAAAATGACATTGAAAGTAAAAACTATTACCACACAATTCGATTAATTACGAATACAATCGGAAAAGGAAATAAGTATAAAAATGGATTCGATTCCGCGGCCATTGTGGTGTAATCGATTTAAAAATGCAAGTTCGATGTCCGTGATCGTGACCTGCGCACGCGCATGAATACTGTATGAACATTACTACGTCCCTTTTGAAAGTACAATAGTGTTGTGTGAAACTTTGTGTTTCTTATATTTAATTGTTGAAAACTTATGAGGAAATTAATCCTTTGAACACACGTGATTTAAGACACAATGGAAAGACAATAGCCGCCCGTCAGCCGGCTGTCGTTTGGTCTTAGAAAGGTTAAGCGGTCATGTTTTTGACTTAAGCCGTTTTTTTTTTCTTTTTGAATACTGTATGAACATTACTTTGTCACTTTTGAAAGTACAATAATGTTGTGTGAAACTTAGTGTTCCTCATATTTTATTTATTGTTGAAAACTTATAAGAAAATTAAGCCGCCATCTTTTTCTTATAAGCCTTCGAAGGCACGTGATTCGAGACACAATAGAAAGACAATAGCAGCCCAACAGCCGAAAGGTCAAGGCGTTTTTTTTTTTCTTATAAAAGATATAGCGTTTATTTCTTTCTATAAAAGTTATAGCGTTTATTTCTTCTTATTAAAGCTGTATTTTGTATTGTGGTAGGTCAGGGTATACGGCTAGATCTGACGTCATGTAATAAAGCTGCATAGAGTCTTGTATCTTAGGCCCGTATTAATAGACGTCACTCAATTCTGAGACGCTCTCAAGTTTATTGCTGTCCTTATTTTTTCCCTTTAGAATGACAAGGACAGCAAGAGACTTGAGAGCGTCTCGGAGTTGAGTGACGTCTATTAATACGGGCCTTAGTCTCTAAAACTGTTAGTGAGATTGGAATAATTTATTTTTGTAACTTTAGCCGGAGCCGCGTATAAAAAACGCTATCAATATATTTTTTTGGTTTTTTATTAAATTCTCAGTATTCCTGTGGGTACTCACATTTTTAGGATATTTTTAAAAGGAAGACTGACTTTTTTTATTGCTCGTATTTTCATTAATAGACAGTTATTATCAACCGTTTTTATTTGTAAAAAAAACAAATATTATGTTTGTTTTTGTCACACATATTTGTATTTTTTTATAAAACAGTATTTTAATCTTTTTTCCTTCTACCAAGTCATTTTCTTTGTAACGATAATGTCCTTTGTCATTCTTATCATGTAGCCCTGAAGGTGCATTAGCCCTATATTTTTACTTTAAAAAACGTTGACACTATCGCAATGCAATTTCATTATACTTTGTTTGTACTTTTATTGCCCGAAGGTCCCTGAGATATAATTTACTAGTTGTAAAGTTTATTTTCAGTCTGTAATAACAAATAATTAATAAATAATTACACCAATTTTGATAAAAACGTTTCACAATTTTGTATTATGGCTTTTTTCGAGACAACCATGATTTGATAAAAGTTCAGCGACAAAATTAATGCGTTTTCATTTATTTTAGGCGGAACACCTGAAGCGAAAAGCTCTAATTAAACAATGGCTAATAACTAACACAGGAGTAATAATTCTACGTATTTTTCGCACTCTTTCATCAGCCAACAGAATCTAATACCTACATAGTAAAAACTTAAAATAAACCCCATAAACTAAGCGAGTCTATATGCCGTATATACACGTAGATAATTGCAAAATATTTATTATTTAAAACACATACATACGTCGTTACATAACATTATAAAAAATGCGCGCCGCGTCGTCATTTCTCCGATAAACACGATTAGGTATTGCATCATTGTTCATACACACACTAGTAATGCACACACACAACCACACTAAAAGACACAACACACACAGACGTCTGAAAAATATGATTTTTATTGAGTAGAGAATGGTCGTGGTAAAATATAACATTCGTTTAAGGTACTTTAATTTCGTATAACGCCTTGATTGCAATTTGTTATTTTATAATGATTGTATTATCATCTTGATTTAGGTAATGATTATTTATGTATTTATTAAGTTTTAGTTTTAAAGTTGTGTTTTCTAATGGATGGAATGGTCTTGAAGCATTTATAATCAACGTTTTTCAACAAAGACGTGTCTTTAAATCCCTTACAAATATTTTATATTTTTAAGGTTCATAAAGTACTTTTCCTCCATCTTCATCTATTTATTAAAAGCTTAATTAACAGTTAATACGTTTATTAATCATGAGAATATACGTTGCATTTCCAATAAAACGTCATAGCGATATGAAATACCAAAAAAAGAGCAAGCTGTTCTTCATGAAAATAAAAATTTGGTACTAACGTATTCTTTCAATTTATTTTAAAAAGCTTCCTTATCCACAAACAGTAACTTAATCAACAAAAAAAAACAAAAAGAAAAAAAAAAACTAAAAAAAAGTCTCATTATTTTTAAATGGTGTTCTCAGATTTCATCCCGATAGTCGGCGGCTTGTGTCTGTGTGCGTCAATTGTATGGACGTGTATGTATGTCTGTTTGATTGTGTGCGCTATCAGCAGAAAGAAATGAGGTTATCTGAATGCGTCTGTCATTGTCTCGTTGTTAACACTTCAATTGTAGACTTGTTTTGTCACAGATGTGGCGGGTTATGAGCAAATAATAATTATTGGCGGTTTTTTTTAGGGAAATGTCGGAATTGTACTCTTTACATAGTATAAAATGAAAGTTACTTTATGTTTTAATGCGATAGTCAATAGATAAAGTAATTAAAGGAAGGTTTATATAAAAATAATCATCACGATTGTTATCAGTCTGCAAGCGTTCACTATTGCCATAGGCCTCACCTAACTTTTTCTGAGTATATCTGTCAAAAAACACATACATAAAAAAACTTTATAACATTCCTCTTGAATCACTCTATTTATTAAAACAACCGCACCAAAATCTGTTGCCTAGTTCAAAAAATTTAACCATACATAGAGATAAATAGGCAGCGGAAACCGACTTTGTTTTATAAATACTATGTAGTGCAGTAAAAGTATGGTAGGTATCAAAGAACATTAAAAGGTCTCATACCCAAAGGAAGACTCAGGCTTATTTCGTACCAAATTTTACAAAAATCAGTTCATAGGTTTATCTATTTATCCTTACTTTCCGCGAAAAGCAATAAATTGTCTAAAGTTAAAACATTTATCTTACAAAAAAATACGTTAAATCTCGCAAAGCCCGCAAAAATAACTATTTGTTAAACACAAGAAAAACACAATCTACAGCACTTTTCATTCCTACGTACAAAAACTTTACATTCCAACAACCTTAGGAGAAAAACAAAAAATGCATTCTTTAACACATTCTATACTCTTACGAGCTCTACATACACACACACACAAACCTACGATCACACACACTCCCGCAACGCTCTGTTTGTTGACATAGGTCAGTACCGATGCCCACTGCCGCCTTTTATTACTTTTTTTATTGTACTGCCTTGCTTCGTATGGACAATGCTTGAAGGTAAAAACTTCGTACTGTCAATTAGGAAAAAATGGTGTTTTTTGCTTGAAATGTTATTTGTTGGGGATTTTTGCTTTTGAGAATTTGTGAGAGATTGGCTGGTTTAGATATAAACTAGCTTCTGCCCGCGGCTTCGCTCGCGTTAGAAAGAGACAAAAAGTAGCCTATGTTACTCTCCATCCCTTCAACTATCTCCACTTAAAAAATCACGTCAATCCGTCGCTCCGTTTTGCCGTGAAAGAAAGACAAACAGACAGACAGACACACTTTCCCATTTATAATATTAGTATGGATTAGTGTTACAATTAAGCTGAATAGTTTATCCAAGAAGACTATAGGCGTTACGTTGTACCTTACATAGTACCTTAGATTCAACAATGAATGATGTAACCAAATTTTTGGAATCGATTGCATTTGAAAGAGTGTTCATGGATTTTCTTGCTCGTTCTTCTCCATAGGAACCTACTGTTTGGAATGAGCAACTAGCTTCAATTTTCTGTCAGACTGACCCTTACAATATTTGTACCTGAAACTGGTTTATTTGAATAAAGTACTTTTGAGTTTGGCTAAGTAACAGATTGTAACATGACGCTATGACCTTCAGGAGTAGAGTAGTGTCCAATATCACGGTTAAAACTGCGGGGGACAACTTAATTTTCAACACATTGACTTTAATGCCGATTTTAATTGCATTTTCTTACAAAGAAGTGTCATATCTGTAAAGATTGATCTAACAGCACCTTGACTTCAATAGTTTATTTGATATAGCTTTTGCCCGCGGCGTCGCCCGCTTTTAGAAGCATTGTCACATACGTTTACTACAATTTTATAGAGCTTTTATGAGGAATAAATTGGAATTTTCATATAACTTCAATGGTTTGTGTCAAGTGGTTCTCCCATCGATACCACCAACAGTAATTAAGTTATTTCAACCAAGTCTATAATGAATTAAACTTTTAAACTATCCTCATAAGCCAATCCGTTCTACGGTAAACCCCACATGAAAATCGGTTTAGTATTTTTCGGGTTTATCAGGCTTACAGTGACAGAATGCCGCGGCCAAAGGATTTTCCTCCTCCTTGATATCTTAATGGGTAATGTTTTCTCATTATCTCATTACCCAGGACAAACTTTATGTGATGAGCACGAATGTTTGTTCTGTGTCTGGGTGTGATTTATCTATATTATGTATGTATTTAGAAATATATAAGTATGTTTATTAGTTGTCTGGTTACCATAGTACAAGCTCTGCTTAGTTTGGGATCAGGTGACCGTGTGTGAGTTGTCCGAGGATATTTATTTTTATTTATTTATTTTATCACTAATTTTAATGACAATGTGCCTAATTAAATAAAAAATATAGAACAGAATAAATATATTACACTGAAATAGGTAATTTTCAAAAGAATATTAGCATCTTATAAACAGTCTAACCAATCCATATACTAATATACTAATATTATAAATGGGAAAGTGTGTCTGTCTGTCTGTCTGTTTGTCTTTCTTTCACGGCAAAACGGAGCGACGAATTGACGTGATTTTTTGAGTGGAGATAGTTGAAGGGATTGAGAGTAACATAGGCTACCTTTTGTCTCTTTCTAACGCGAGCGAAGCCGTGGGCAAAAGCTAGTTTTATTTATATTCAGCTACAGATAGTAGTATTAATAATATCTTAAACACTCTCCAAGCAATATTTATCTGTCCCGGCCTTGAAAACACTGTCCCGTTCTCACCCTCTTGCGACGAATTCTTAAAAACCTTGTCAAAATAACTAACACGTTTTTTGCTGTCTATCTCACATATTAATTAAAACTTTGATATCTCCATAAGGGCTTAGATAATGTTTTTAATTTATACTTTTTTCATTTTCTAGAAATAAATAGCGCATTGTTAAGGCTCTAGTAGAATAGATTAATGAAGATTAATATGTAACAGTTAAGATAAATCGCTCGCCATTGTAATAGGATTCCGTACGTTCTAACTAGAAGGTTTTTACTTTGCTTTTTAATCTCCAATCTTTAGGCATTTTTCGTGAAAAGTAATTTATTATGATGTATTAATTCAGAAGCAGTCACCAGTTTTAGTAAAAAAATCCTAACTTTTCAACTAATCCACACTGATATTATAAATGCAAAAGTAACTCTCGTCTGTCTGTCTCGCTTTTATGCCAAAACTACTATTTAAACTGACTTAATTTTAATGCAGTACAGAAGAAGAAAGTCCATAGACACTGAGAAAGAGCATAGGGTAGTTTTATGCCAAAAATCTCAATAACGGGAACCACGTGGAACAATTAGTTTAAAATAAACGAACCCGCTAATTTCAGTATTTTTTCCCATATTTTTCAATGCGATGTTACATCTTACCACACCTACGTGAAGTAGGGTGGTCGCCAAAGAACACAGCAAAAACACGGACAATAAATAAAAAATCCCGATGTATTCGGAACACGCATTGGAGAAGGAAGTCCACACTGTCGGTTGACCGCGGACATTCTCCGTGGGCGGCGCGATAGCGATATCTTAACTACTATCTAAACTAGCACGTTTGCTGTCTCCCTCACTCTTGCGGGAGAGTAGGAGATAGAATATGATTTGTGTATATTGTTGTGGATTGAGGCATTGATTGTTTTTTTAGAGTGTGTAATAGATAGGGTGGTTGTGGTAAATTGTGTTATGTTAGTTCAAATGTAAAATAGTAGAAAATTAAAGCAGACTGTTAGAAGTAAACTAGTACAAGCTGAAAATACTGTAGATTCTACCCAATACGATATTTTGTATTAAAATGAAATTTAACCTAAAAGCAACATGATTACAATGAGCTACGTGATTGGTGAATTTTGACATATCTGACAATGTCATGTCGAAAAAAACCAATCATGCTGCAGATGGACCTCACGCCTACGTATTGCCATCTAGAGGATTTTTCATACGCAAAAACCCTCATTGGGCTGCATTAGTTCAAATTTATCTGACTATAAGTTACTTAGTTCAAATATGCAACTCTATTACGAAGGAATATCCAGCAATTGTTGTCAAAATTAGCCAAAATTATTACAATTACTTCGAAAAAAAAAACTAAAGAAATATTATCATAGTTTGGTCCTTTTCACTCTCATAACGAGATAAACAGAACATCTATTTATCTGACTATAACTATTTGTTCAACTACACAGAAAACACAATACCACTATTTAAGACCACATCTATCATACTCATCTCACTTAATCAATACCCATTTAATATACCCGCCATATACCATCTTGGTACGAGATACCCTTGTATCTCGTACCAAGATGGTATAACGACCCACTTCCTAACCTGAACAAAAACTGTAATTTTATGTCACTGTTTATAAATACGTGTTTATGTAGTAAACAGTCATCTTTCATAATAAGTAATCATTACATCAAACAGGCGATAAACGTTTGAACACACTCCTTCTTCGACCAAGGCCGGTTCGAGGTTCCTTCTGATAACGAACGCTGTAGGGTACAGTAATTATTGTTGGTTACCCTTGTTGCTATACCTTGGGTACGCGAAGCTTAGGACCAATTTTTAAATTGCGCTTGGTAGGACCAAATTTTGTAAAGCATTTAGACCATTTTTTTTATTGGAAATCATCAAATTTATGGCTTCTCCAGAGGGAATGTCACACTTTTGCTGACTAAATCCCACCCATGTTCCTTCAGTTGCCCTTTATGTTCCGGGGCTGCGGTAACTATTACTATATTTAGACCATGAAAGTAGTCTTTAATGGTACCAACATATGTACAGCTTATCTAAAAATGTACTTTCTAAAGTTTATCTTGGACATCACTGACATTCCGTATTTCGGGAAGCACGTAAAGCCGTTGGTCCCGGTTGTCATTCGTAGAAATTCTTACGGGTATTCGAAAGCCAGAAAGTCTGATCAGTCTAATCCAAAGGGTATCGTGTCGTTCAGTAATTGGGTTGTAGAGGTCTTATAGGTAGTAGCGCGTGTAACAAAAAATAAGATTTCTTAGCAAAAAAAAAATATTATTAGTTGCTTATAAGCCAATGAATAGTTTATCGAGTTGGCAAATAACTAAATAAGTAACACAGTACGCTATTGCTTCATATCTAAGAGGAAATCGCATTTTGATGGCTTTTAAAAAGTACTTACATACATATAGTGGGCGGTGGCTACACCCGTATTCCAGTTAAACAGCTGCTAATATTGATACTAGAATTAAGTATAACCAATAACCATGGTTATGATCTTAATAATAATCATAAAGGAATATCTATTTTACACACAGTTGGTAGTTCTGCGTTTGTGGGCGAATGGCCCTGTTTTTGAGTTTTGATCACTATTCTATGAAATGATTTCTTTTATATTATTAACTGGCTTACGCCCGCGGTTTCGTCCGCGTGAATATCAATATTTCCATCGTCTATTTTACCCCTCTAGAGATAGAATTTCTAAAACTCCTTTCTTAATGGTCACCTACTCTTTACAAAGAACACACTGAAAGTTTCATGTCTCTGGAACCAGCAGTTTAGGCTGTGCGTTGATACGAGTGTATCAACAGTCAGTCAATAAATCAATAAGTTTACCATTTTTATATATACTTAAAGATAATTCTTTGTCTTAACTGATATGAAGGTTACTTTTTAAAATAATATCTACTTTAAGTCTTTGGTAACTTAAAGTTATGTTGAAGTTACGTTGTTATTCCTTTGGCAAAGTTTTCAGCCAGTATTAGTACAACCTCATATGACTTGTAGAAATCTAAAAGAACGCGATGTTATAATATTTTTTTCAAGACTAGCTTTCTTTTATTAGACGGCAAACTATAGATAGTTAAATAGTTACCGACGCTTAACTATTTATTTGTAACTAGCTTTTGCCCGCGACTTCGTCTGCGTGGTTAATAGTTCCCGTTCCCGGGGGATTTCCGGGATGAAAACTATCCTATGTTCTTTCTCGGGTCCCAGACTATACCTGTACCAAATTTCATTTAAATCGGTTCAGTGGTTTTGGCGTGAAAAGGTAACAGACAGACAGAGTTACTTTTGCATTTATAATATTAGTACGGATATCACAGGCTTCGAAGATGCATGAGTTTTTGTACGAAAACTTACATCTCACCTACTTTGTAATTCTTAATACCAAAATCGAGTTCTCTTCTAAGCCAAATTTAATTAATAAAGGTGATTGTCTCATGATTTCTTCCTCAACAAAACAGAGAGCTTTGACATTTACTTCAACTATTTGAAATATATCTTGTGCAATGCTAAGCACGTATTACTCACCTCATTAATATAACATCATAACTTAACGTGGGTGTTGTCTATTATGTTGACTGTATTTCTTGCAATATTTTGTGAACTAAGCACGGTAAATAAGCTACTAGTTAGAGCCGTCAACTTTGTCTGAATTGAAATCAATATCATGCTAATCTATACTAATTTCATAAAGATGAAGATTTTGTTCATTTGGTTGAACGCGCTAATCTCAGGTACTGCTGGTCCTAATTGAAAAAATCTTTTGGTGTTGTATAGTCTATTTATCGAGGTAGGTTATAGGCCATGTAACATCACGCTACGGCCTACAGGAGCTGAGTAGTAATAAAAAACGCAGGTGAAACCGCAAGGGACTTGTAGTATTATTAATAACATAACTCTGTCTGTCTGTAACACTTTTACGATGCACTTTTGCGATTCAATGCATTGAACTTATTTTAATAAAATCTAGCACGAAGTAAGCTTAAATGTCAATGAAGGCTACTTTTAATCTGCTATTTAGTATACATCTATTATTATATAAAGTATCATCATATGAATATGTAACTATATAATTATAAAAAAATACTGAGTATAATATAATCAATAAAAACTTCAGTGAAACAAAAATTGTAATCAGTTAAATATTTCCAAAACACAAAGAACAACCTCTTTAATATTAGTTCAATAGATAGTGCTAATATACTTATAAAGAGGTAATGTTGGGCCTTCGAACCGGAAGAACCAGACCATTTTGGGTCGGATACAGTTGTACTAAATGTTAGGTAAGGGGCGGACAGCTTATCATTACTTACATGGAGTTACTTTATGTAGTTTTGTAACCTTTGAACCATTGCATTTGATCAAGCTTTGTTATTGCAAATAATGAAAGTTTTAGCACGATGACTTTGTGTTTAATTTTTTTTTTAAAGCTTAAAACAATTGTCGCCTTGTTCTTACTTTTTCTAAAGTTTTTTTTTTACTAGCCTATACTGTCTCACTGCTAAACAAAGGCCTTCTCCAACTCCTTCCAGGCTCCCTTTTACTTCTGAAGATTTCCTTACAAATAATATAGCCTATACTGGTCCACTGCTGAGGAAAGGCCTCCCTAAAATCCTTTCAGATTCTCTAGTGTCTCGCCTCCTTATAACATTTATAATTATAAACGTAAATAAATTATAACGTAGAAGTATTTTTATTGAACCCATTCAGAATAAAAATTTATAGTGTCTTGTTATATTAAAAACAAATCGAAAAATTGGTCCTTTTGACCATGAACCTCTTGTCAACGAAATAATAGCACGCTTGCATTTTTTGCATGCTCACGACGAATATTTGCAATATCATGTTTATTAAAAGTTATAAATGCTTGGAACCCTTTACAAGAAACACAATTGTATTTGTATTTATGTTTTTTATTCATTGTTTAATTATACTTTCTTGCCCAAGGTTGGTTTTATTTAAAGAAAGAGTCACTGAGCTGATACGAATGAATAGTTGTTACCTTGAATCGATAAATACTTCTTATAAAAATTCATATTTCTTACAATACTGACTTCTTGTGTTTCTATATTTATTGAAGTTTTATTTGTGTCGTAAATCTTATATGAAATGTTTATGTGGAGATCAATACGATGTATGGTACTCGAAAAACAAATTAATCTGCTTTTTTTCGTTTCGTTGAATTCGTATTTTATTTTTAAGTTTATTTATGGGTTGATTGAGTTATTGTAATCGTAAACTTGATCATCATCATCTTCCTAGCCTTTTCCCAATTTTAGGGTCGGTTTTCAGCCTATCCGGATTCAGCTGGATACCATTGTTTTACATGAAGTGACTGCCTATCAGACTTTCACAATCATGTTACTGGACGACACGAAACCCCTTGGTTAGACTGGTCAGACTTTCTGGCTTCTGACTACCCGTAACTGTCAAAGTTCTACGAATGACGACCAGGACTGACGGCTCTGCGTGTTTTTCAGGGCATGAGATGTCATGAATCTTATACTTACTGAATTCGATAAATGCTAAGATAAAGATAAAAATTCCTAGCAAGTGCTTTAACTAAGCAATATCACTGTCTCTGTCGAACTGAGGATGAAAGAAAGAGACCAATCATAGCTCAGTCAATGAACGACTGTACAAGCTAAGTAGCCTTTATTTATCTCGACATTACCCTGAATTAAAACAATACAATTTGAAATAATTATAGCTAATGTGTTATCTCATAGCAATCTAATCATTACACAAAGTCTAGTATTATGAACAATAATAAAATAAACACTTCGTGATTTCGTTATTATGTAGGCGGCAAAATATTTAAAAACAATATGTTTGTTTGTACAGTACATTACTTATCTTTATTCTTATGACGAGTGTTTGTTGGTTTTAAGAGAATACCTATATTTTACGATTCTTTTACTGAATTATAATGAAGAAAGCTGAAGGCTGTCAATACCTAGGTTGGAAAAAATAAACAATATTTTGTTTACCACGGTATTTTTAAGCAATATTTCTATCTTCCTGTCCTGTCGCACAAATGACAAACTACAGTAGCAAGAGATAGAGATGTGAGATTAATATAGCTTATTAACAGAATAACACACAGGTTACTTAACATCTCGCTATGACCCACGGGAGCAGAGTAGTAACCAAAGATAGACATAACACGGACAGGAGAAAATTAATAGCTTATATAATTATCTTCTCTAAAAACATTTTAAAGTTTCCCAAATATGTCAAAACCCTGCCTATTGTCACAAGACAGCTACCAATTTCCACCGCGGCAATTCGTTAAATTGTCAACACCACGCTAATTAAAAAAAGCACATCCACGATAATTATCACGCAATTAACAAACAACTTTCACACGTGTTTTAACAGTTAAAAATCTAAAACATAAAAAACCAAAAGCTATTAAAAAATAAAGCAGGTGTCACACTAGAAATTATCAACTTATCGCGTTGTGGACACTGCAATTTGCAAGGATATCGGAAGGGTGACATGGCAATTAAAAAATTATAAAATTACACTGTTTTTCTCGTAATTAGTTACTAATGTCAGTAGCGACAAACGAGACTTGTAATTTTAGGAATTTATTGTGGGGTTCGCTTTAAGGGATAAAGGTTTTAAATTGCAATTTTATTGACAGTTTAGTCATGTTTTCTGGTTTTTAATTTGTCTGTACATTAAGTGTAGGGATAAAAATGTTGCTTAGCAAATGTTTAGTTTTGAAACTAAAGTGTAGATTTCAAAGCATTTTATTGCAACAGACACGTAAAAGTACCTTCTGAAGTTTGATGGCTCGTTAGAGGTACACCCAAATTGTCATCTATCCAATCGGTGTATTTCATAGACATAAGAGTTTTTTTAAAGTAAATGTAATAAATAAAAAATAAAAAAAAAACATGTATCACTAGTTATGTGGAAGAAGTGGAGGGAGGCCTTTGCCCAGGAGTGGAACAGAACAGGCTAATTAAAAAAATATTAAAAATCACTAGTTAAGCCTAGGTAAATAGACTCTTCTTAGGCTTTTTTTCCGCTTAGCTATTCTACGTCTCTATCTTCCACTCATAGTTTGCCATTTACAGTGACAGTGACAGAAATAGCTTAGTCAAAGCGCGTGTTTAACTAAGTAACACCTATTATCGTTGTATGTCATCAATACCACGTCATAATCGTAAAATGTCAATGAAATCACTCGTCTACCTCAATGTACGCCCACATTGCAGCTCACAATAAAAAAATAAATCCACACAACGTAACCGAATGACGCATTTTTGTTGAACTTGACTCCGTTCTTTTTTTAGGTCGCCTTTTTATAAATAAAGAAAAAATGCGTTGCCTCGTTTTCCTGTGGCTTACTGACCGATTTTTTCGTGTTGTGCAATAAACTGTCCTTAATATGTTTTCGTGATGGACACCCTACTTTTTTTGTTTGTTTTTTTGTTGTGATTGCTCAGTGGTTAGTGCGCGTCTCATTCGGGGTTTGAAACCGGGCTAGTATAAGGCTAGTGTAAGATAGATTATCATTTTATTTACTTATCAAGTTACGGTTTGCAAGTGTATGTGGCAGTAAAACGTGCAATATTGGTAAATAATAAACATTACTCACAAATAGGTATTTTGTATTAAGTAACTTCTTTGTTATCATAACATTTTTACGTGTTTTTTTACGAAAAACCACATAAGCACCTTTTCAAATTTTCAACATTTTGTCCCCAACAACATAAAATCACGATTAAAAAACAGCACTCTTTTCAGCAATAACAACGTTGTAAAAAGCAAAGGGCAGTAATTTTTCTTAATAGAGCTGTTATACTGAGCGTCGGGGACAATTTACGTAAAAATGAGGCGTGCATATTTCATCACTTTTTTATATACGTAAAGCGCTCAATTTTTTATGTCACTAATTACCCCCTAAGGGCCTGTCCGAGTAACCGTGAAGGCAGGGACCACTTACAATTTAAGCGCTTTCGTGATTTAATTTGTTTTTTTATTACTTTGTATTTTTTTTAACGTTTACTGTCCCTTTGCTGGGTAAAAGTCATTCGTCATAGTCGTCCATAGGTTTTGCTATAAGTTTTAAAACAATCAAGGATTGTATCTAAGGTTTTTTTTTATAAATCTTTGGATAACTTTTGATCCTGAATATGTTTCATGATTTTTTTATTATTAGCATTGTTCATGGTCACCATTATGTCCATAGTCGTTTTAAATGATTTTTACCTCAAACAGTGGTTATGTGTTTTTAATTATTTTATTTTTTACAATATAACGTAAACAAGTTAAAGGTAAACCCACATAGTATTTTACTATATTATTATAGTAAAAACATCATTTAATTATTTATTACTTAGCGTGTCAAATTGATAATTGTTTTATTTTTAAATACAGTCGTTGTTTTAAATTTATTATTTTATTTTTATCCTTATCCCAACATAGTATTATTGCGGTCATACTTTATTATAAATTAGGTATATAGCATATATGTATTGCAAGGTTTCGTTACCATAACAACAGTTAATGTTAATTAATTAGTTTACAGATTTATAGGCTCAAATCTTGCTTATATTCATGTATGGTAATATCTATGTCAAATCTGCGTTAAAACTTAAACATTTAAATGGTTTTATTTCGACCAAATAGCGACAATTAGATATGAATAAATCCTAAAAGTAAATCATACAAGTATGTCTGTGTGAATAATCATACATGTTATATAATACATCCATTTAATTATAAACAAAAATCCTACAGACTTCGCGATAGTCTAACAATATTCTCTACTAAAGATTTCAAGTAAACTATAAATACTCAACAAAATGGCAGTTACGTCGAAACTAACAATAAGTCAAGTGTTCTTCCGGGTACAGAACCTTAGACCTCGCGTCATATCGTATCAAAAGCATAAATTCTTTGCAATTTCTTCGTTGCGTGATTCGACGCGGGGCCCACTTTCTTCAACGCGTGAAAGGGTTACAGTGTGGTTCAAATTTATTGGCACATCTTTGGTTTCGACGTTTTGCGCTTAGAGCGTGGAGAACCGGTTTTTGCTTGGAACCGGTAGGGATGTTGACTACATCAAAAGAATGACATTCTGCTTAGTCCGTATGTTAGACAGTCCAAAAATACTGGACACATATTTTTTGCTTGATCAAATTAATAACAAAATACAAAGATAAAGAGCATCAAAGTTCCGGAGAGGGGGCTTGTGATGTCACTTCTGAGTAAAAATTATACAAAGGCGTGACGTTTCACGAAACTTCAGCGCACTGTATTGACGTCATTTTCTGTTTACGAGAAAAAAGAAAAAATACGTGTCCCAAATTTTTTGATTATCTAACTGACGGACTAATTACTTTTTTTTTGTCATCTCGCCTATTTAAGTGTTCTTTAGGACTTTTGAAACACAGATTTGTGTATACTAATAAATTAAAGCTGAAGAGTTCTTGCTTAAACCCGCTTTTTTTTTTCAGAAAGTTCCGATTCGAATTTAATAATAAAAGTTGTTACCTCAATTATCGTCGAAAACTATAAGCTATATCATGCTATGACCTACAGGAGCGCTGTTGTAATTAGTGTTTTTGGGATGTTTATAAAGATTGGTTAATGTAATATTTAATTTTGTGGTTAATAATTATCATTATCTTGCCCAATAATAGTGGTCTGCGCCACCGCAATTAAATACTTAACTGGTTAAATGATTTAAATAGCCAAACATTAAATACTAGCTGTCCCCCGCGGTTTCACCTGCGTTATGTAATATCTTATTATTGCCCCTCTCTTATAATAGTAATAATGCATAATACTAGGAAAAAAATACATTAACATTTTTTAATAAAATGTTGTGTACCTGTTCTCACTTTTCCATTTTCATTTAATAGTTTCGCAATAAAAGGTGATTTGCAAATTCAGAAATAGGTTTAATACGAAAAATTGGTCGCATAATGTTTTTAAAGATTCATCCCATTTTGCCCTGTTTTAGATAAACTCTTCAACAAACAAGGAAGAAGCTCGAAATAATTTAATAAATTTTTAAACAAACATTATGTTGTATTTAATTGATTTTTGTATTATTTTTCCTTCCGCAACTTGGACAGAATAAAATTATTGACATAAATAAAATGTTAAGTTCAGTTATATTGTTGCCCGTGATACCTACAAGTAGTTACAAGTAGTTGGAGTAAAAAAAATAAACTATAGTTTTGTAAAAATGTGGATTAATCAAAATTCCGATGTCTTATTTGAGGTAAATATTTATTTGGTTATTTTCTTTACCACTATAACGGTTTATTTTTAATCCGCGAAATTTATGTTTTTTTATTGTACCCGAAAGGTTAATCGAGCACCTAAATCTCTGTTAAAGTATTCTTAATTTCGCTTCTATTGCCTAATTACTTAACAACAATAAAGCCACAATAACGTTCATATTTCTACAATTCCCGGCAATTCTCATAGGTCGCGTAACATAGATTTTATTACAATATTGTACGTATCAGTTTCCATGGCCGCCACTGTACGATTGCGTGTCTAAAGTCGTTTCTTTGCAATCGTACAAACGAAGGGTTTTCAATAAATATACAGGCAAACGTATAAAATATATACTCTGAGATTAGGTCGAGATTAAACAATTCTAACATGACAACCGTTATTGATAAAACTTGTGCTGTTTTGATAGTGGAATGTAATGAAGTAAATTATTTTGGTTTTGTTCTATATTTTAAAGTTTTCAGGAAATGGGGTAGTTTTTGTGTTTACAGTCGATGAGATAGGTGGAAATGGTCATGTTAGCGTGCAGAATTTCAATATTTGTATATAACAATCTACCTTAAAATTAAAGTGCATATTGGTGCCGATTCTCTCGTGGACAAACTAACGTAAATTTAAGTTAAGTGCATCTTTCTCTTTCCATTTCATAAAGAAAAGGACAGCAGATACATTTTAGTTTAATCCTGTCAAATTAGACAGCGCCTGATGAAAATTGACGTATATTTAGACGCCATGTTTTTAAATTGCGTCTAAATTATCTATGGAGTGTCTAAATTTGACAGGACTTAACTAATATTGATCTTCTGTCCTTTTCTTAAATAAAAGGAAAGAGAAAGATGCACTTAACTTAAATTTACATTAGTTTGTGCACAAGAGAATCGGCACCATTGAAAAGTTAAACAAAAACAAAAGTACGCCTATGTTAAAGAAGATTCGGCTTCGCCCGCGTAAATGACGATATTTTTATCCCCTATTTTGCCCCTTTAGATTTGGAATATCCAAAAATCTTTTCTTAGCGGTTACCTGGAATACACGCTGCAAGTTTCATGTCTCTAGGACCACCAATTTGGACGGTGCGTTCATAAATTAACAGACAGTCAATCAGGTAGTTCGTTTATCATTTTAAAAACTATCGAACCGCCCCAGCTTCGCACGGAAAACTTTGAAAAAAAAATGGATTTCCTTTTTTTTATTATACTTAGAAACCTTCCTCTTGAGTCATTCTATCGATTAATAAAAATTGCATCAAAATCCTTTGCGGTAGCTATATAGATTTAATCATACATAGGTTTTGACAGCGGGGAGGGAATTGTATCCGTAAATGCGAAAGTAACTCTGTTTGTCTGTCTGTCCGTCTCTTCTTCACGCCTAAACCTATAACTATATCTATACCAAATTTCATTCAAACAGATTCAGTTTGAATGAAATTTGGTATAGATATAGTCTGAGACCCGAGAAAGGACATAGGATAGTTTTCATCCCGAAAATCCCCTGGGAACGGGAACTATTCCCTCGTGGACGAAGTCGCGGGCAAAAGCTAGTTGTGGATAAATAATTTATTTTTATAATAATCTAGAGCAACTCGAAACGGACGAATAAAGCTAGCAATGAAAGGGATTTTGCAGTTAATATCAGCATACCATACTGTCAAAACGTACTAAAACCAAAGCGCTTATGAAATGCTTATTACCACGTCAGTTTCTGCGGTGTATGCAGAACAGACAAACTAACCTGCCAAGTTTAATTTCTTTAACAAAGACTAATCTTTTATTTCAAACATTTGAACAACAGTTTTTTGTTTGAACAACAGTTTTTTTTTCTGTCCTTTCCTTTCAACAACCAAGGGACAGGTGGCTGTCGCGCTGCTATTGTCTTTCTATTGTGTCTTGAATCACGTGCGTTCGAAGGTTAAAATAAAAGGACAGCAGTTTACTCATTAGCTTTTCATACCTTATGGGTTTTAGGACTCTGTCTGTCTAACAACGAGTTGTATCTCATAAACCGCAATATGTAGATTGTTATTTCTAATACAGATGTGTTTCATTTTGCCGCTAAAACGAGAAATAAAAAACTAAGCTCTATTAAGTTTTAGTACGGAATCTTTCGTTTTAACTGCGGTTGCTATAGCAATTCCAAAAACACTGGAAAAAATAAATTTGTTTTTATAAAATTAATATTCTTAGTAATTAAATACGTAATAGCATACCTTTACAGATTTTACGAGAATTCTATGAATTTAAGAGGCTAATTCGAACAATTCTTTTTCCTTGAAAAACAATTATTCTCCTAACTGTGTTAAAGGTAAAAATCCAGCACTATTAAAACAATAACTATTATTAAATTAATACAGTTAATTAATAATTCATCGGCCGACCTACTTATTCTATAAAAAAACCCTCGATTGATTAATGAACCGTATCTAGGTGACATGTTCACTCTATAATTATAATCTGGTGACCTGTAAACAAAATAGTTTAAGCACCATTCTACCATTATCTTAAAACTTAGATCAAATAATAGACTTGGAAAACAGCCGTCAGTATTGTCCGTCTGACCAGGGGTTCAAGACGTCTGCTATTACACAGTTACCGTGACCCTGGAACATAAAGGGCAATCGAAGGAACATGAGTGGGTTTTAGTCAGTAAGAGTGTGACACGCCCTCCCGCCGCACCCAGGACGGGAGCAGTCATTGGATGATTTCCCACTCACCAAAAAAAAAAGTCTGCTATTACAATGGTCGTTCAATGATCGATTTTTGAGGTACAACGTCAAATTTTTGACACATTTCTCATACAAAAACCGGTCAAGTGCGAGTTGGACTCGCGCAACGAGGGTTCCGTTAATGGAAAGTACCCTATAGGTTTTGAATCCCTCGCAAATATCTAAATGCAATATAAACCGCCCTATCTTTTTATTGCGTTGATTTAGAAACTTGAGTTTTTCACTGCTTTGAGAGATAGCAGACTTAAGTATGTGATATTAATTTCAGCTTGATATCTCGACGCGTTTCTGAGAAAAAGGTTCTTGACAGACAGACGGACAGACGGACGCCTGACGTGAACTAACTACAAATTTACGGTTTTCGGAGTTTTCCCTTTACTTGTGCTACATGACCTTGCTCCTTGCCAAATTTCATGATTCTTGGTCAATGGGATGTACCCTATAGGTTTTGATTATTTTGCAAATGTCTAAATATGCAATATAAACCGCCGTATCTTTTTTTTGCGTTAAATTAGAAACTTCATTTTTGCACGGCTTTGAGTGATAGCAGACCTGAGTATGTGTTATTAATTTCAGCTTGATATCTCGACGCGTTTCTGAGAAAAAGGGTCTTGACAGACGGACAGACGGACGGACAACAAAGTGATCCTATAAGGGTTCCGTTTTTACCTTTTGAGGTACGGAACCCTAAAAACTGTCAAAGTTTTCAAATATCCTGTTAATGGTCATTGAGACACGATTGTAATAGCAGACTTGAGCCCCTTTGCATCTTACAAACCATGACAGCCAGACAGTTGTTTTTTTTACAGATGATGTATTTCTGTTGCCGCTATAATAATAAACACTAAAAAAAACAAAATTAATTAAATATTATTTAAGGTGGCTCTCATACATCAAACAGCAAATAATGGTAGGAAACTCTTCAAGCGCGATTCTGAATAACAATTGACCGATGTTTTTTAGTTACGACTTATCCCAGATCAATCTACGATTGACAGTTTGCCATTTAAATGAATCTTAAGTGACTTTAAGGCCTATAACCAGGAATACAAAAGGAAGGTGTTTAAGGGATTTTCGACCCACACCACCGACCTAATAATGTCACTACACCAAGAAATACTGAAGCAATCAGCCACATGAGCCAGTTGCAGTTGCGTGGCACTAAATAATATTAAGTCTCTATAATTCCCCCTTATCTGCACTATGGGGAAGGCAATTTCTTTACTAGCGCAAAATTATAGGACGCCGCGCGTGAAACCTAACACCGCCTATAAGAATATATAACGTATGTACTTATATGTTTGCGGTTGTATTTCTGTGGATTTGTTGCGGTGTTTCGTGTTATGTATTTGGTGATTGGTTTTATTTATTGATAAGGAGAGAGGATTTAGTTGTGAACTGTGAGTATGTTTCGGTTGTTTCTTCTCAGAATTGTCAGTTAGGAATCGGCTCCATCGTTTGATTAAAATAAGAACGAACCAAAGAAAGAACCAATTAACAGAATAAATATCATTTATGTTGTTAATAATTTCGAGGTATTTATAAAGGAGCTCTTTCGGGGTAGGTACTACCATATTAATTTCTGGCGCAAAGCAGTATATGTGATACATGAGGCATATCATCTTCACTGGGATAGGCACGCATCTGCAAAGATTCTGGTAATTTTGAGACATCTTAGCCAGTGGTAACTACTATCTGGTAACTTCTGTATAAAATACTGTTAATATATCAACGCACAGCCCAAACTGCTGTTCCTAGGGACATGAAATTTGCAAGGTGTTAAAAGAACGCACACGTAAAGAGTAGGCAACCTCTCAGAAAAGAGCACCAATTTTAAACCTAATTTTAATTGCTAAATATTGGTGCTCAAACGGCAATACAGTTTTTGATGATCCTCGCTAAGTTTACATTGCAAACTATGCTTACACAGGCCCCACACCCACCCATCACAACCCTAAAATAACAAAAACAAATTGTTACAGATATTTATGCACAAAAACGCCATGCAGATGCACGCTCGAGAACTCCAGCGAGGACTTGGGGGCGAAGTCAAGCCGCACCAGTGCCAACAGTGCCTGAAATCCTTCAGTTCCAACCACCAGCTCGTCCAGCATATCAGGGTCCATACTGGAGAGAAGCCTTATAAGTGCTCCTATTGTGACCGACGGTTCAAGCAGCTTAGCCATGTTCAACAGCACACGCGGTTGCATACAGGTTAGTGTTGCAGTTCAAGTACGTTTCTAGGTTTAGAGAAGAGAAACACGAAGTTTTGGGTACTTTAAGAGCAAAATTAAAAAAAAAACTGAATTTTAGACATAGCATAAAGGAAAACCGGCCAAGAGCATGTCGGGCCACGCTCAATGTAGGGTTCCGTAGTTTCCCGTCCGTCACAATAAGTGTACCTACTTATAAGTTTAAAAAAAGGCTTTTTGTTACGTTGACATACTAAGTACGCAAAAATTATTTTGTACAACCTTTTTGTCTTTTTTGTACAAAAACTGTTCTTTCTATCAAGTTCAAAATAATTTTCCTAGAAAGTCCTTATAAAGTTCAACTTTCCAGATTTTTTTCATATTTTTTAAACCTACGGGTCAAAAGTTAGAGGGGGGGGGGACGCTTTGATTTTTCCTTTTGGAGCGATTATTTCCGAAATTATTGACATTATCAAAAAATGATTTTAGTAAACCCCTATTCATTTTTAAATACCTATCCAACAATATATCACACGTCAGGGTTGTAATTAAAAAAAAAACCACTTCCCTATTTACATATAGGGGGGCTACCCTAATAAAACGATTTTTTCCAATTTTTATTTTTGCACTTTGTCGGCGTGATTGATATACATATTGGTACCAAATTTCAGCTTTCTAGTGCTAACGGTTACAGAGATTAAGCGAGGACGGACGGACAGACATGGCGAAACTATAAGGGTTCCTAGTTGACTACGGAACCCTAAAAAGGACAATGGTGCCGATTCTCTTGTGCACAGCCTAACGTAAATTTAAGTTAAGTGCATCTTTCTCTTTCCGTTTAATTAGGAAAAGGACAGAAGATCAAATATTAGTTAAGTCGTGTCAAATTTAGACACTCCATAGATAATTTAGACGCAATTTAAAAACATGGCTTTTATCATCATTTCAGAGTTTTGCCATGAGTGATTTGACCAGATAAATGTGTAGAAATCAAAGTTATAACAAAAAAAACTATAAACAAAAATAACACTAATTAAGACACGTTTATGTATAGTAACCTACATTAAGAAAATACAGTACATGGCAATTAAGTAAAGTTAGGTACAAAAGAGAAAAACAAAGTACAAGAATTTTTTATAAATAAATAAGCGGTTATTTACATTTATACATATATAAATAAGTGTGTGTCATTTATGTAATTGGTTTTATTACAACTCGCATAATAAAAACAATGTTTTTATTCCCTAAATTATTATTTTATAAAATTAAAACTAATTAATGATTTCTAAGTATTTAACCTGAACTAACAGCTATTACTGAGAATTACAGTAAAAAAAAACAGGAAAACAGCAAAAGTCTTAAAACATATTACAATTTTATATTGCACATCTAAAAACTAATCATAATCTTGCCATCCATATTACGAACAGGCCCGTAATAGAATCTTACGTGAAGCTATTTTAGTCACTTTATTAATACTTCTTACACAGGTCTTACATTCATACTACTTTGAACACTATTTAACGTATATTTTTTAGTTTATTAGTTGGTATTAAAAACATTAAAAAAGATATTATTGGAACAGGGCTGTATGACTGTGGTTTTATCTATGGTTTTACGGAAGGAAGTTATAAAATACACCTCTAATATTTGTAAAAGGGGATTTACCAATTTAAGGTCATAAATAAGAAAATAGTTTTACCTGCTAATTCTACCCAATGTTTTAAAAATAAAAACTACAAAGTAGTCGATTTCACCATAAACAATACAACATCATTCAAATTAAGAACAAAACAACAGACAAACGTATTCCTAAACAAATCAAACTCTACCATTCAAACGTCTAATTCTATTCCAAATTTAAAACGCACCGCACTAGCGCGTCACGAAAAATAGAACGTTATAATTAAAATAGGCTCCCCACTATTGGCCGATGTTTCTAAGAAAAAAATGAGTACAACCGTATACGTGAAAAGCGGTAAAAAAAATTCTCCAATGGCCAGCGGCGAGCGGCGGCGTCGGCCAATGGGAGGGGAGCGTTGCAAGCCAAGTACGTTTTACGTGGCTTAGATAGAAAAAAATTTACGTGTTTTTCCACGTTCGTTGTAGCCAATGGGCGTCGTCCGTCCATTTGTATCTGCATTATAATTCAATCACATGTTTTTGTCGAGATTTTTATTGTTTCGTTTAGCACATAATTAGTTGGGTGTACTGGTTGATTTTGTATTAATAACTATGTTGTTAGGTATGTACGACAGTCGTTGTCGGAAAAAAACGTATTATAAATTGAGGATTGCCTGTCAAGTTTTTCTGATTACTATGTTGTTGAGTGTTTAAAGAATAAATAAGTATGTTTTCTGAATTGATTATTTGTGATATGACGTGGGTAAAACGAACAGATGTTATTATGATGTTTTTCTTGGAGAATGAAGTGGTATTTTTTTCTTTGTGTTTATAAATTTGTATTCTTGAGTATTTGGTAGTTTATAACAGAAGTCCAATCAGATCGTTGCGGAGCAAATATAGCCAAGTTTGGATGGCAAAAAGTGAGGCTTTAGAATTTGTTGTTCACATTTCACTGTCTAATAACAAAGTAACTTCAGAATCGTCTTTGTGTCACTGTTAGTCTGAACCATACACTAAATCTGGCTGTCATAGTAGAGTAAGGTTTTCAAATCTACTAGTAGATCCAGAATTTAAAAAATATTAGTATAAATACATTAGTATCAATCGATTAGGCACAACTTTTTTATAAATTTTATGTTAACTTCACAATAACTTTAAATCCATTGGACGGGAAGTAAACAGGGTCCATTAAAAACATTTTAGGAACACAAACAGTGGTTTTAATGACAGGCTAAAAAACTCGGCATGTACATTATAATTAAAGCGTTTATTACAAGTCCCTGATTGCAGGTTGTCAGTAGTAATGACTTTTTTAATTAGGCACGGTAACTGCCGACAAGTCATGTCGACAGTTTGGGTGCGTTTTTATTAATTGACTGTGTGATTTTGGTTAACTATAAACCATGTGTGAAAGCTTTCAATAAATTTTGAGTTTGGCAGAATTATTGATATTGGCTTCGCTTGTCATTATATAAAAATAGAATATATTGACTTGTCAACGCTCAAAAAAATTACAAAAGAAAACCACATTAGTATATATAGAATAATAGATGATCTTTTTCTACAAACAGTAACAATAAACGTCTTCCAAGCCGAATATTTTTTGTGCATAATATTGCTCATACAATCTTACTTATGTAGGTACAAAGTTTTAAGTATTTCGAATTAAACTGAAATGAAAGAAAAATAAAAATCACGAAAAACAATAAAATTGGTCCTTCGAGCCAGTAAGAATAACCATAAATAATTATTTTCTTCACTACTCAGACTGTATTGATATTTACCAACATATGTCCAAGCCCTAATTACTGGTTTCAAACCGAACACCTTTTTCAGTGTTACAATAGCAAAACAATTTCAATGAAATTTTCCCACGTCGATACAGACGTTTCACTATAAAATTCCTTATTAATTAACGTTATTATGACCCTTAAGGACACCCTACGGTGGAATAGTTGAGTAAGACAAAATGGTAACCTGTCACAATTTGATGAGAAAAGTACTTTGTTATAAGAACGGTATCGTTGCGTGTAGTGTTAATATGTATTATTTTATATTGTAGGTAATTGAGGGTTGGTTTTTAAGTTTTCTTTATTGGTTGGTATTTTGTTTTATTACCTTTAGTTAATTCACCAAGATCATCAACTACCTATCCTTTTACGAACTATAGTCAGGTCAGCTTTTAGTCTAACGAGATTCAGCTGTGTTTTAAATAAAACAATTACCTATCAACCATTTGTTTATTCTAAAAGAATTACTGTATAACAAAGTTTTGCCTGCTTTATTTGGTTTCTCAAAAAGTCCCACGCGTCCCATCGTGATGTTAAATAGAAAAAATAATCTAGCTATCAGATAATGAATAGTAATATATTTAACTTTATATTGTTTTTTTTTAGTACATAGAGACAACTAAATTAAGAAAACACTCAGACCCCTCCGTGCTCAAAGAGTGTCAAAGAAAAATTTGTATGTCCTTTTATACTTTCTAAATAGGCCGAAAAACTCATCGATCGCCCTCCCCAATTATTTTCAAGATTTTGCATGACAATGGAACAAAAAACTTCAGCACAAGTGGAAGTTCGAACAAAAAGTCTTACATTTTGTTCGAGAATGTTCTTCGGAAGTTTTTCTTGTATTTATATGTTATTTGTTTGAGAAAGGAGCGTGTTTGTTTGACTGTCTCTTCAATGTCCATTGTTTACACAGTGGTGGGGAATGGTCATCAGTGGGCAGAGCTTTTTAGCTATGGCAAATCTTGAGTTGGTTGTCACTGAAAATGTCACTGAATATGTTTACCTCGGTTTCAGTCTTCAGTTACTACTCCATTCCTGAGGTTCTAGCGACCTAGCGTCATGTTATACAGGCTATAGCCTTTCTCAATAAATGAAAGAAACAACACATTTTTATAATTAAAAAAAAACACTTTTTTTTCAATTCTATCCGTCATTTCTGTGGTTAGCACGTTCAAGATAACAAACTTATGGATTTTTTAGATTTGTGTTATTAAGCATAGATTAATAATAGTATTTTTATCGCTGGTAATAGTTTACCAAACGAAAATCACAAAGAACTCTACAACTAAAATATATAAATAAAACTGACACAAAATTCACAAAGAAAATTAATAAATTTCAAAGCAAAAAATGCCAGGTGTACGCAAGACACGAACGGTCTTCTTCCGGTGTCTGAAACTCAATATTAAACTGAAACTTCCAGTTTCAGCGAAAAATTCTCTAAAAGAACAAAGACGTCCAATGTTCTTGAAACTCTGAGGAGAAATATTCAGATAATTTCTCTAGAACCTTTCCGCCTTTTAACAATAAACTTTTATTAGTGACTTTTTGTTGAGATTTTTTTCGAGGAAATCTCGTTTCTTTTGTTTTTTTTTTCATTTTCATGCTGTTTTTTTTCACGTGGTGAAAAGGTCGGATTTTCATTTACACTTTTGTCTCCTATATAAAAATATCTTTATTGTCTCTACTCTATAAACATAGGTTCGTTGACCCTGTATTGTAAGACGATATAATGTTTTAACGCTTTTGTCTCGGGTACGATAATTATTATGATTAGCAGATTTTTTAATGATAGTATAGGTTATAAATCATAACGCTACGTATCACTAGAGCGGAATAGTAACTAACTAAATTAGCACAGCTAATAATTGGTAATATATAGTTGAAAAAAAATAGCAACATTTATTTATTTATTTAAAACTTTATGCACATGTAAAAAAACGATGCACAACGGCGGACTACTGCCTTGGGCATCTACCAGTCTACCTTGGGGGTGATATTTACGTCACAATAATACTATATGGATATGTGTTACTTTACTAACAACTTAAGTAAAAAAACACCTTTGACGAACAAGCGGCAGCCGGCTGTCGCGCTGCTATTGTCTTCCTATTTTGCCTCAAATCAAGGTCTAAAGTCTCTTCATCATCTCTGCCAAATACTTTTTTCACCAAACATCATCATTTTAAATTCCGTATATTCAAGCCGCTTCATATCCCATTCGTCACTGTTAGCCTTCTACATACCTATATGAACAACGCCGTGCTAATCCAGATTGTGTTCATATGACTATGGTTATGTAGCTCAGTACCTTGGCAATCAGCTGAATTGAACGATGTGTGGGCTAAACTGTAAGTTAAAAATATTTCATCAGGTGTTCCTTTAGGTTGTTTTTTAAAAAAAGACGCTTTTGATGGAAGGTGTGATGACCAGAATGCGGTTGATGAAATTGATTTAGATAATGATTTGAAAGGAGTAAGAGTTATAACAGATGATTTGGTTTTAATACAGAATAACTTTTTATTGGTTATTACAAGAGGATGACAAATTTTATCATGAGATAAAGTAGAGTAGGTAAGTAAAGTTACAAAAATCTCCAAAAACACGTAAACATTCAAATACCGCTTCTTCTAATCTGTTTCTTGATGTCTCAACATGGTCCCCTTTTTATTTTAATAAAGCAGTTTAATTTAGGTTTCTCATCAATTTCTTTTCATGTTGCATGATTGGTTAAAAACTGTTTTTTTATTCATTTCGTAACTGACTTGTTATAGTCATACCAATGAAAAATAGCCATACATCGACATTGTTCAATTAAATAATCATGTTGAGTTTTACAACAAGTTGCATATCACCACCTTTCTCAATACCATCAACATATCCCCCTCCCCCCCAATCATCAATATTAACCAAAAACTCATTATCAAAATTACCATCATTTTCGGAGGTTGAATGACCTACACCAACATAAACATTAAAGCCTTTTACTGGTTTACGCCCTATGCAAATTATTGGTGCTATGTACTTATATACGGGGGGTGAAGGGGTGATCTCGTGTGTTCGCGGGTGGGGTGGGGGGGTGGTGGATAGTGGAAATCAATAGAATCATTGCGCCATGGTACACAGACGATGATTCTACTGTTTCCGCGAGCGAAACTGCAGCCCAGTCGCGACGATAAAAACCGTTCATGATTCAATGATTTTCGGGACAAAGGATTCTTATAAATTCGTGATGGATGTTGATGATGATTTGTTAAAGGTTTTTAATGATTTTGGATGAGAAATTACTAGAGATTAATATGAGATAGTTTACAATACAATTTGTTGGCGTCGAGCTAACTAATGTAGTTGAAGTAATAGGAAAATACAAAGCAGTAATGAATAATTTTGACTACAAAATGACTAATATACAAATCTCGGCAATAATAAATATTTAAATCAAGCTGCTTCTTCCAGAAAGAAGCATATGAAGAAGGATAGAAGAATCAAAATACTTAGGACAAAACAGGGTTCATGATACAAACCAATAAGAAACAAGAGCTAATATTTTGCAATATAAACCTATGCCATTAAGCCTCTTCAAAATTAAGTTATTTTTAGACTCAAATCGTATGTATGTAGGTAGGTATTATTTATCGTTTGCATTTGTTAAAATAACTATTTTGTACGTCTCAAATAAATCCATTTCAGAATCTCTACGTATTTTGATAGAAATTTTCAACTAGCTAACTCGATTTTTATCTTTGCATTTTATTTCTTTTCATTCCAAAAACTTTGCTAGGTTCAAGGACTTACCAAATAGGTTGACCTGTTCTTGAGGTTAGCGCTTAGCAACACATTTTCCGATTCTGTAGGTGAGAATCCTTCGAACACACGTGATTCGATCACATTAGAATCACAGCTTGGTTCGTCGAAAGGTTAAGAAAAAAATGTGATTCAGACGTGCCCTTTCCCTATATCAGCTTAGCTAAAAGACATTAGTGCTCTAAGACTAAGGTATCAAGATCTATATCTATAGAAACGCTCTTAGTCCGACCCACGCAAGTTCTAAGAACCGATAGTTACTGCAGCCAGCGAAATAGGTCTCCTCTAGTGTCCAAATCGATATCTGCGGACTAATGTGTACTTTGGCGGACTCTGTTCGACTTATATGGCGAGGCGAGGGTTTGCTGTGAGTCCGACTGCTAAGCTTGCTGGGATTTTCGGGGAAATTCTCAATAGGTAACAATGTAGAATTGTGTGCTGGTTAGGGTATTTCATATTCATTGTTGGAATTGAAAAATAGCATCTTGTTGCGGAATGTTTATAATAGTTACCGTGACCCTGGAACATAAAGGGCAATCGAAGGAACATGAGTGGGTTTTAGTCAGTAAAAGTCTGACACGCCCTCCCGCCGCACCCAGGACGGGAGCAGTCATTTGATGACTCACCAAAAAAAAATAGCATCTTAGTTGTGTCAGAAAAAGTCACTATAACTTTGCTTGTGACTACGCTAGCGTCGATACAATTTGGAAATGCCTTTGTGAATACTTGCTTATGGTACAAAATTATAAGTTGTTAATCGCAGCGGTTTAGATTCTACATTGATGAATCCATGAAGTCAAGTAACAAATATGTGAAGCGAATAAATATGAATTAAATAATCGAGTCTAGTGTTTGGTGACCCTGACTGCTAAGTCGAAGGTTGCGGGATCGATTCCCACCTAGGACAAACTTGTGTGTTGAGCATGATCGTTTTTGTTGTGTCAAACTGTACTGTATTTATGATTTGTACGTATTTTTAAAGTACATAAAAATGTTCATCAATTGTCTTGTGTTCAGATGGCCGTGTTTTGTCCCAGGATATTTTTTTATTCTTGTCTTAATAAACTTGTGGCCAGGCTTTGATATTATATCACGTTACGTAGTAATTGAACACGCTCTCTTTACATTCTAATTTTATCTTTTCATGTAATATCGGTTTTATTGGGCCTCTTTATTTTACGCCGTTTTTGTACTCCAAGGTCTCGAAGCAGCCCTTAAAAAATCTCTCAGATTAGCCTAAAATTAAATAATAATAATTGTTTTTAAAAAATCCCTCAGGTTTTTGCCTGCGACTTTACCCGCGCTTAAGTGAATGACCTGTAGGTGACGAAACTAGAGATCGCCCGCAGTTTTGTCCGCATTTTCGGTTACTGTTCCGATTCATCTAAATTCTTCAGTAGTGTTTATAATCAAAAATAAACTTAAAAAGTAAAGTGAATTTTATTGATAAACTCACACTGATACTTACAACGACATACATTTTTATCTATTTCACATAACAACGTATATTTCAAATAATTTTCAAATCTATTTCCTTTTATGGTTTGCACACAGTTGAAAGCTGTTTTTTTATTGCGCTATAAAACCTTGGAGGTAGCATAAAGTCTTCACATCTGTAATATTACCTCTTCTCAATGTTCATTAAAAATTGCGTTAGATTGTAATTAGAATGGGCTTGCTTTCCCTCAGTTACTTGGTTTTAAATGCTGTTGGAGATCTGGTCTTAATTTGTCTTATAGTTGGTCTACATTCGTTTTAAGTACTAATGGCGAGATAAATTGACGGTACTAAGCACGTACGATGGCTTAGCTACGTTCCGTCTCTATCGTACACTTGACGTTTGGCAGTTGTGAAACAGTGACAGGTAGTGCTAAGCCAAAGTCAATGCTTAGGTCTTACGCACACTTATTTAACTCCATTCGCTTTTCGCTGAACGATTTTGTCACACTTATATAGTTCTACTTTTATCAGCCGCGAAAATCAGATCATTTATTTCTAATAGTCCATTTCCTAAGCACTTTAGCACAAAATTTGAACAGATGTGCAATTCATACAAAATCGTGGTTTTCCTCTGACATTTAAGCATAATATATATGCCTTGTATAATTAGTAAGTATTTTTATTATAATTTATTCATTTTACTTTTCTGTCTTCTTGCTCCTAACCACCTTTTGTCTCTGCATCACCCTGAAGTAGACTGGCAGAAAATGTCCAATGTATGGCCGCCTCTTTACGGTAAAGTTAATTAAATAAGTAAGAGCTAGAACTGAAGACGTGCCTATTCCTTGGTTCTTAAGCTTAAGTAAATTATTGAAGGTATGATCTGTTATATTCTTCTGTAGGGACCACGGTTAGGCAACCGGTATAGGACCCTTACTAGACAGATGAAAAGACGCTCTGGTCTATGCGGCTAGCAGAAACTGGGTTAGGTTAGGTTAGGTTAGAATATATACAAGGTGTATTTTTGGTCTTGCTCAACCCGCTAGGAGATGATTCTACTCATAAAAACAAACAACTTTCATTATGGAAAAAATATCAGCTGGTTCATACATTATAGTCCGAGGGCATTGAACTTTTCTTAGAAACAGCTGATATTTTTTTCGCGATTTCAGAGTTGGTTCTATAACAAAAGTTGTTTGTTTTCATGGGTATAATCATCTCCTAACGGGTTGAGCAAGACCAAAAATACACCTTGTATATAGCCGATCAAGCTATGTGGCTAATGCCAATTTTATGCACTTTAAGTAGTGCAGTCAGACTTTTAGACTAGTCTTTCATAGACAGACCGCTGTATTTGTTAGAACTGATAGTCAGATTGTTGTTGTTAAAAATATCCTTATATCATTTAAGTTTTACCGCACACTGTTACATAAAACTACAAACAAAGACAAAATTCCTTTTTTACTTTCTCCTTCGTACAGAGGTATTATGCAATAACACAAAATATTAAAATGAAGATAGGAATACGTTTTGGCCGAAATAATCTCTGCATTAAAACCGCAGTGTTGTGGCTTCCGCAGCACAAATGCATTTCCCTTAAATTAAACTAATGTGAATATTGGGCTAAATAAACGATAATTTGAACAATATCTTGATACATTTTGTGCATTGATTATTTTATAAACTAGAAAACCCGATAAATGTGGTCATGTCCCGTGATTTCACACTAAATTTGAATAGAAAGAGATGTTTAGTTAATTTCCGGACGACTGTATCAAATTGCTTACTATTTACGTAAAAACTGCTGAAAAGATATAAATTATATCACTACTTAGTATAAAACAAAATCGCTATCCGCGTCTGTCCCTATGTATGCTTAGATTTTTAAAACTACGCAACGGATTTTGATGCGGTTTTTTTTAATGGATAGAATGATTCTTAAAGAAGGTTTATTAATACATGCTTATTATAGTAGAGAAAAGCCGGGATTTTTAAAGATTTGTAACACCCGTGCGAAGCTGGGGACACGCTAGTAATTGAATAAAATATAAGCTTAAAACGTCAGCTGGCAATAAAATGAATTCCAATAATGATGACATACTAAAGGCGGATAGGGCATTGAATATTTTATCCACTTCTGTTAATAACATGAATATCTAGCAGTTTGGCGAATGTAGGTACATTTACTCTGATTTCCTATCTATATAAAATTCTATAATGTGAATAATCAATTAATATAAACGCACGCTCAAAGCGCTGGTCCTAGAAACAAAAAACTTGGAGAATATGATTTGTGAAGAGTAAGTTTCCACGTACAAAAGATTTTTGGAAATTTCAACCTTACGGTAAAATAGAGGACGAAAGTTTCAACAATCTTTGCGAACAAGGCGAGGGCAAAAGCTAGTGTTCAATATCATAAAAAATAACCATCATAGTGTGTTAATGAATAATCAATAATATGATCAGAATTTCAAGCTAATAAAGACATCAAAATTCATTGAATGTTATCGACGTGTTCCTATGATGCGTCTTACGAACGTGTTTATAATAAATAATGCCAATTGAATGCGTTTAATTACGTGTTTAAACTAAAAATATAATTTCCCATTTCATTCGAATGGCTAGTTAAAGACGAGACAAAGTATGATTTAACTAGCAACCCGCTCCAACTTCGCATCGGTAGTACAAATCTTTGAAAATTTGTTTTTTTTTTTACTTTAATTAGAGCTTATTATACATCTAAAACTTCCTCTTCAATTATTCTATTATCTATTAATAAAACATTAAAATCTGTTTCACAGTTCAAATAACTTGCACACGAAGGGATACTTCATTTTATTCCAAGTATTTACAAAATCTTAGAAGATTCTGACAAAAATAGTCGGCCATTTTCTCGCACATTTGTCTTTGAAAACTTACCGCAATGGTACCCTAAAAATAAGCCAAGAAAGTAAGGGGATGATGAACCTGGGACCTCTGGGAATTACCGTTAATTCAACCACGTAATCCATCTTATCATTTTTGTTAGAAAAATTAATGGAAAATTTTGTCTGGTTAAAAAAACCCTTTTCCCACTGGGGTTGAGGGGTGGTTTATATAATATAGTATTTTAGTGTTAAAATATAATGTATTATTAATATTTGAGAGTCGTTCCTTGCAGAGAGCCATCTTGTTGTCGATAAGGTTGCAATTTCAGATTTAATGGTTTCAAATGGCGTGTTTTATCTTAAATTATAATAAAATTATGTGGTGTTATGTAGATAATATATGGTACGTAGGCGTATTTACTATACACGGATTTCTATTCTACGGGAATTAAACTACTTTTGAATTAAATAGTATATTTTATAGTAATTATTTGAATATTTTAATAAAGTTTGTTTGTGTTTGCAAGTTAAATATGATTGTAAACGCACCCACAATTTAGGATAACAGCCTTGTGCAAATTGACGCCCTAACCTTTTACAATATTGTAAGAAAAAAAGATAAGATATCACCATATTATGATAGGCGTTCGTGTTTTTTTTTTCGACTACGTAAATATCGCGCAGGGTTTCGTCTACTTTACATGTTTCTACCCGTAGAACAAAAACGAATTCGTCATTCGTCTAATTTACAAATACTCGCCAATCGCCTAATCGTTCCAAATACAAATGTTTATAAATATTCGTCCAAACAAAAGCGTCCAATGGAAAACGTTGTAATTTCCATGATTGGTTCAACTCGGGACGGATTCAGTTATCTTTTTTTGTGTCGCTTTTTTTCATTTTCCACCGCGTCTTTGTGCCACCCTCCAGAAAAAGAGGGCACTGTATACAAGGAACGAAGATTTTGATACTTTAAACCGCTTTATTATATTTTTTATTTTGGAAATATTTTAGATGCACGAAATTAAGTTTGCCAATCAGTCTAACCGGTATCGTGTTTCAAAGTACTGGGTTGTGGAGGTGTAGGAAAACATAACAAAATAAATAAAAATGTTTTATTTTTATTACCTACATTTGTAAACCATGTCTACAATTAAAAATTACCTCATCATACCTTGTATTTGTATTTATTAAAACGGAAGATTCATTGTATTATTTACTTACCTATTTATTTGTTTAATAAAGCAATTAATAATATACTTTATTATTACTGAATCACACCTGAAACAATTAACATTGTATTTATAAAATGCGTAGTATGATGACCTAGATAAATTCCACTAATATTTACAAATTCACAAATAATTTTTAAGATTGTTTGATACTCTCTCACGCAAAAATGGCAGACCTAATTGTGTTAAAATTTTTCAGTATTATAGATAATACATCAAAATACTATATAGGTTACATAACATCACGCTATGACTCACGAGAGCAGCCCCCTTACCATGACGTTTAAAGCAAGATTGTTTTAGTCCTGTTGCAGGAGTGTGCAAGTGACAGCGCTAGACACGTTGTCTAGCGCCTTCTCTTTCCCACTGAAAGTAATATCAAAGTAATACTGCTATAAGGGCTTGTGGTACGCCCCCAGGTAACCAAAAACCTAACAAAAGTAGATAAATTGTGTACATCAAATCTGTCATAATAATATAAAAATGTTTTACAATACAGAGGCCACTTGTACTAAATCAATTTTTATGTAGGTGTGTTCTAATTTCAAGACAAAAACAGGAACAGCTAATTTGCCAAAAAATGCAAGTATCAAAACGGCTTACAGTATAAAAAACTGAAGCCTATTTGCAGAAGCCGAGATGGAAAAAAGGTTGTTTCGCGTGATCGGCTTTTATTTGATTTTCACAAATGTTTGCGTTCAAATTAGCGCCAGACTCGTCCTATTGAGTATTTTGTTTGTTTTTCGCATTTTTCTTGTTCAAGAAAATATATTTTTGTGACGTTCTGTGCTATTGTTTTGTGAATGTTTTTTTTTTAACTGTGTGGAAAAGTAATAGAATACTTAGATTAGTTTTTTGTTTACTGTATTTTCATACCACTTTCATTCCCTATTTTGTCCCGGTAGAGTTTAATTTTCAAAATTCGCTTCTTAGTGCACATTTATAAAATAAAACTGCTTCATATTTCTAGCGTCAATGATTTCAGCTGGGCTTTGATAACCACCAAAGCCTGTTTTTTATGCACTTTCATCCACATTCAGGATTTTGGTCACTGCTCCATCCGCGTGAGTCATAGCGTGATGTTGTGTAACTAGTGTTAGTTTGAAAGTAAGTTTTAACAAAATCTGTCCTTAAAACAAAACTTATACATTTAATATAATAGTCGAATAAAGATTATAAGAGTAGGAAAAAATGTATCAGGATTATTTACGTTTTTATTATGCATACAATTAATTTTCTAAAACAAATAACGTCCGACGTCGCTGTGACATTACACGTTACAGACAAAAGTGTACCTAGAAAACCAATTTCTTCACTTACTAGAAACAGCCTTCATTTCCTAGAAAAATAAAGTGTCTAACGCTTTTATTTTATATTAATTATTAATTTTAAACCAGCTTCCATAAAACCGTGTTATCTAAAAATAACATTTTTATAAAAGGTTAAATTTTACAAAGTTCATAACATAAAGTAAAGAATAACCCTACCGTAACCCTTGTTTTTTTTTTTGTGAAATAAAAAGAAACTTCAAAGTTATCTTTCTATTAATTTGGAGTATACCTAACCCTTGGTCGCAAGATTTATGTTAGGTAGGGAATGAGTTATGTAGTTTTTGACAGATACCCCTCTAGAGTTTAATTTTGTTTGAAATTTTCTCGACTCTTCGTGGGAAGATGGCGGAATATCATAGATATACAGTAAACCCCATCTTAGATTTGATATATTTTAACTATTTGACAAATTTAGTTGTTATATTGCAGCAAAGACAGACCTCTGATTTTACTTATTATTATACTTGTTTAATCTAAATTACGATACGTCGCCGTGACCGGAATCCATTTCAGAGTATTACTTACATTTTCTATTAGCACTTAAGTATTGAGAAAGCTCTATAAATAATAACATGCTAGAAATAATAATAAGTTAAGTAAATGAGGGAGATAATTATTATAATTATTGTTCGTTAAAACATGATATAGTTGCAAAATTGAGTAACTATAAATCTTAATTTAAAATATCCCACTTCCGTCTCTATCTGTCTTGTTTACAAAAAAACAGTTAAGGAGTATTTATATTTTAATTATGTAATTTCGACACACAAAACTGTCATTTTATGTCTGTTTGACTGTTGGTTACGTCTTGACCCCTAAACTGTTGAATCGTTTGCGATAAAACGTTATTGGTTTTCAAATACAATAAAGACCAGTTTAACCATAGAGCGTTAATTTGTTTTTAATTCGAAATTTTATCTGCGTCTACTATTGTCAATATTTTAAACTACAAAACAATAAAATACCAGATTAATATTGTCCAACGACCTCTTCTCATACAGAAAAGGCATGAGCAGTGATCCCACGCTTGCTCAAGGTCTCTTTACGAGGTTTACTAAGATATATAAATAAACTTAAAAACTACACATAAACAAACACACAAACGACAAACATTAGTACATAAAACAACAAAAACCAAAAAGTAATCGCATCACTAATTCTATCCCAATTTTTCCCGCACCGCAACGAAACTTAATACCTACTTCAACTGCACAGTGGTCCGCCATTACCACTTAAGTGCTCAAATAGTAATGGGAAAGAAATCACGTTTCCCCACCCCCAAACCAACCCTCGGGCCCCAGATGTCGCAACGAAGATTTTTCACCCAAAATGAGCTTTTGCCTAATTTATTTTTTGCCGCCTTCTTTTGCCCGGGTAAATATTGACATCATATCGCTGGATTGAATTGGGTGGATGTGCCCGTTTGTTTTTTTTTTGTGGGTTTTTTTTTGTGGTACTAAAATTTTTGTTTTTGCTCTACAAGCCTAAGCTGACCAGAATATTAACGGAAGCAATGATAAATTAAAATTTAATTAGCATATTAATGAATAGTTTTACAAGTCACTTCAATTTATTTTTGACTGCTTTGAATATGAGGGCCTATCATTAAAAAAATGAGTAGTTTTGGTGTATAATCAGTGAGTAAATGACCTTACCATTAAACACCCAATTTTTTCCCTCTACCCAAAACCATCTTTTTATCTTGTCAGTTAAAATAAACGTCAAAACGTCCTATCTTATCCACACTATACGAATTCTGACAAGACGCTGGAAGGTCGTATCTCAGTTTTTTGCCGGAAACGGACGCACGGTCCGGTGATCACGAAATTATATTGGGGAAGAAATTCTTCTCAAAATTTTTTGCTACTTTCTAGGTGTCGGGCTCGATTGGTTATTAAATCGGACTTAGTGTCGCACCCTCTTTTAATTGTCTTTGAAATTTTTGTCTGGAGTTTTTTTAATTTGTACCATTGTGCGGAAGTTTAAGAAGTGTAACCTTTGTGCGAGATAAACTTTAGAGACGTATATATTTGGTGACTAAGAATTTACTTATGTTGTGCTTTGTGAATCACATCTAACCCAAAACTCAAAACAAATCATTTATTTCTATTAAAAAGCAGTTTGGAACGTCAAACCAACGAAAATAACACGCCCAAAAATATAGGCGACTAATAAACACTAAAGCTGAAATTAATAAACTTTATTAAGCAAGTATTGTAACTTAGCCACTCTCCATCTCTTTCTTTCCACCGTCTGACAGTACGTGTGACAGTGACAACAATATTACTACCTAAGTTAAACCTCTTGCTAACCAACGTTTTCTCTCGGCAAAAGACGACAGCAATATAAAAAATAAACTCTCCACACATTCATCAAAAATATACATCCATAACTTTAACACAAAAATTAATTAACTCTATCAAAACAAAACCTTCGCCGAAGCATAAAGAAACAAAGAAATTAACAATCTAATCACAGTTGAAAAAAAAACAAATACCCCTGTTTTAGTACAAAGAATAATTACTGATATTAATTATAACCTTTTTTGTGTTTTAGCTCCTTTGAGTCCATCTTTTGTTCTACCATATGGTGGGGTAGAAATGGTTTTAAGGGTGTGAAATATTTAAGACGAATTGCTTATCATAAAGAACATTTTTTGGGTGTACTAATACCAGCTTATTACTGACCCTATACAGGGCAAAGACCTCTTATTATATAAATAAGAGCATTGATCACCACGTTTGCTGAAGATTGGCGATTTTAGACCTAGATCAGTTTTAAGTTCATCTATTTGAATACAAAAATTAATTAAAATACATCAGCGTTTTAAACGTAAAACTGCAACTGAGAATCCATAATCTTTCACACCAAAATTTAACCCTCGAATGCTCACGTCTTCTGAATCAACAAAAAAAAAACAAGTTTTAAAAACAACAACAAACATTAATTCTATTTTAAACAACTCGTGAGCTAAAAACATTTTTTTTCTACACTACTCTAAGACATCGAGGGCATAATTTGTAAAACAAAGATGGAGATTTTAGCATGACAATTACCATAGCATAATGAATAGACACGAAGTACAATATAGTTGCAGAAAAACAGGTTTCCTTACTAACTATACATACGTTTTGTTACACAAAACTTTATTCTCTTGTAAGGAGTGTACCTGTTTTTTAAAGAAAGGCGCATTTTGAAATGTGCTCGCAATACCTTTTCCGATTAGCACATATTTTACGCTTTGGTTTGGTCGGAAGTTGATAGTTTTTACATAAATTTCCAATAAAAAGTAACTATTTTGGTCGATTACCAAAATCAGGAATTGATAACTTGTTACTCACATTTACAAAAAAATAAAGATATTTTTTATTAATAATTAGTTATGATTTTTGAAATATCTACCAAACAAATAAACATTGTTCTATTATTCTCACCACATTCATTTCAATAATTTATTAAATTCTTTTATGTATATGAATACACAGAAACTACTGAGCCAATCACATTATGTCAGGAATTCAATTAATTCACACTTTAACCCGTAACTGCTGACGCGGTTTCTAGGTGCTAATTCACTGATTATTATAATAATATTTAAAGAAATTCCACTCACTTCAGTCAAAAAAGCTAAAACTATTGTTCAATGTTCATTTTTCAATGTTATCTTATTAAACATTATAATAAAAAAACGCGTTCTTACAAAAAAATGCATCCAAAAATTGCAAAATTAAATAGATGTGTACAAAGGCAAAAACACACCAACTTTCTCTTGCCGTTCCCGCGAAAGCCTATCAGCAAAGAAAAAAAAAGCAAATCCGTCTTTATCAAAAAGTCCGTTGACTCCGAGATTTCGACGCACAACATCTGTTCATCCCACATGTTACCGAAAACGTGAAAAAAATACCTTTAAAAATCACTAGCAGTAGTGATGGGCTTATTCCGGTATCCCAAGATTACTTTATGACTGCATCGAGACAACAGATGTGGTTCGAGACATTAAATCGATTTATAATATTAGTTTTATGGATGTTTATGGTTATTTCGATTAAAAACTAAGAAAAAATGGAAAGGGTTACGGAAGTCTGGTGATTGAGAATGATATTTTGTTTGGTATTTTTATTATAGTAAATTTTTAAATGTGATAGATAGTTTGTGCCGATTATAATTTCACGTAAAAAGTTATGAATGAAATGTGTGGGTTTTTTAGTATTCTATTCTAGTTTTAACGTTTCAAATATAAAATAAAAAATACCAGCGTATTCCTAAACCTTATGAAGCACTTAAAACAGTTAAATCGGAAACCACCGGACGTACACATCAATATAATATCTTAACCCTACAAAAGCAACGGTAAAAACAAAAAGAATAAAAACAAAAGCAGATCGTGACACAATTAGCAAAAAAATAAAAATTCAAAAATGGAACGCCGCGAACTGACGCGAACACGCAAACTCTCTCGTTCGAAATTCAAATCCCTATGGAGACCTTTTGTTTTTTTACACTCCCAACTTGCTACTTAGCCGTTTCTTCCATTCTTCCTTCTTTAATTAGCAAAAGAATAGGATTGCGTGTTGCTCTTAATTTTTTTTAATTTAATTACTTACTCTAGAAGACAATGGATAATGCGTTTCGCAATTAATTGTCGAAACATGCTAATTTTTGTAGTCTTTTGTTTATTAATTATTTTGACGTCGAAATAAAAGGAAGTATTGTGAACTAATTATTTTATTCAAAGTTTTTTAAACGGATTTACGGAAATGTGAGTCGATTGTTGTTAGTATTTACAATGTTGAGCTTTAATGCTCTATTAAACTTACAACTTCAAAACAAAAAAAAATGTTTCACATTTTTTCTAACTTACACCTCTTTAGCTATCTCACACATAATATTCCCTGGACATGTATCCAAAGATAAGTGCACTATTATGTTATTATAGGCATCAAAAGTTGCATCACCAGATGCGAAGTAACGGTACACTCTGTGCAATACCGCACGTTACCAACTAAAACTGGTTTTGTTTAGCAAAAATATGTAGATATATAACAAGCTCGAAGCTTGGATTTTGTTGCGTGCGGGCATTTGCGACCTTTGCAGCGGTAGGGTTAGCTTGTTTGTACGTTTTATTGATATTTATCTTATTTTTGTTATAATTTATAGACGTTGCTAGTGAAAATTCGTAACTACATGCCCTATCTCACTGAAATAAATTGTAACTGATACTAGAACGCAATTATTAAAGACGTCTAAGGAAGTAAGTTTCTAATTTCTTGTTTGAAAATCAAATTACACACATTGTTAATAAAATCAATAGGCCTAAGAATAACTCAGACGTTTTCAAGTAATCGTTCATCCCCAAATTTTTTTTTTCACTTAATTTAAACTCAAAAGATACTCGAGTTAATTGCTCGCCTCCTTTCAAGAATCGAACCGATTTTATAAGAGAAAGGAAAATTTTCTCCATTTTCCCTATTTTTTGGCATCGGAGGGGCGTGGCGGCCCCTTTGTGAAAGGAACGGTGATTAGAATTCAATTTTGGAACAATCGAACGAATGTGTTAAGAATGATGCGGTGCATTTTAATTGGAGGAACGATTTTTGATTCATTGTCAGTAATTGCTTGATTTCGAAGCACGGATTTAGAAGCCGTTGCATTTGAGGGTTAAGATAAATCTGATAATTTTTTATAAGTATCTCGATTAAGATTATCAGGCATTTTCTTTCATAGTAAAAGATTCTATAGTTTGCGAGCAGTTAGATAGTAATTGTAGGTTTATTATTTCATAAATATATATTACTAGGCAGATTACTGGTATTCATATATTATAGGCATGTAATGTAAGTAAATGTATACAAATGTAAGTTATGTATAAAGTAATTAATTGTTTTAAGCACTAACTAATAGCTGTGTTTATTAAACATTATATAGAGACGTATTTACTGGGCTAAATCTTCTATTGAATATTGCGCATGTAATATTTTTGTTGCCTACAAAAATAATAATCATAAAAAACAAACGCAACCCATCTCTGCCATATGGTTTCCAATTCTTCAAAATTAGTCCCGGCGTCGGTCAATAATAAAAATTATTAAAAAACTAACCCTGCAACTGCAACGACAAACACTCGGACACAATGGGGTACAAACGTCCCGGAAGATATTCTTTCCATACCTGTACTCAAAATAATAGCCTCGCGTTCTTATTAGCATAATAATAGTGGTCCGTACTATTATTTTGGCGATATTGGCTAACAAATGCCCATTATGGCTGGGCAGCTGCAGGCCATTTTTTTGAGGTCATTGTCCATTGGTATTCGGATGCGCTTAAGCACAATGCCCGGGTCACAACCCTTTGGTTTAATAATAATAATTTTGATTATTATTTTTATAATAATTGACAAAAGAATTGATAGATGAGATGTCTATTCTGTTGCGCGATTGTATTTGAATGAGAGTTAAACTGTAAATTGTAATTTTATATTGATGTTAGTCTTGGCGGCCATAATGGATTAGGCTGTGTCTGAATACCTAGTCGCCTACGAGTTTTAGCGAATACAAATTCATTTTAGTTGTACAAACTTTAACCAAATATGATTCTATGTTTCTATTTTACATAAGTTAGTTTGTCTTTCAATGAGTTTGTTGATTTATAATTTAGTAGCTGTTTTCCGTGGTTTTGCCCGCACATTTATATTATAAAACTTTATCCCCAATTATATCAGACTTTTAATTAAAAAAAAACGCTTGTAGTATAGAAATTTCACAATTTGACCTCCAGTAATTTCAACTATCCCTTGCTTACCGCCATAAACATCCATTTGTATAAACTATAAAAATATTGTTTCCATAACTTCATACAGTTAAATGCGAAACAAAAACGCAAAAATTATTCGCACAAAATTAATAAAACGACTCGTTTGTAAACGTTAAAATAATAATTAACAACTTCAAAAAAAGTAATACAGATTGACACACCGGACCCCTCTGTCCATGTATGAAAAACAACAGGTATTCGAAGGGTTAACTTCAAGGGACAAACAATAGAGGAAGACAAAAAATTGGATCAAAGGGTTAATTTGAAACGGAAGATTTTATATGCGTATTGTGTTTTGTTTTTGAAAGTTCGTTAACGGTCAGTTTTTATTTTATTTTATAGTAATACTTATTATAAATGTAAGGATAGATGAATGTTTGTTACTCTTTTACGCAAAAACTATTGAACGATTATGTGGAAGCTTTTCTTTCTATGATTTGCATCAGAACAACACATAGATTACATAACGCTATGACCCACAGGAGCGGGGTAGTAACCGAAGAACTAACGCAGTGCGGGTAAAACCGCGGGGGAAAGCTAGTATATTAACATAATGTAGCTGAATGGGTGTTTGGTTTTTATAGTAATTACTGAAACTACGAGCCCATCTTTAGATATCGGAATCGATATTCATTCCAAATTCAAGAATACAAATCGACAAAAAATTAAATCGCTTTTCATTCGTGTCCCAAATAAAAAAAAAGCTCAAACTACGAAGTTTAAATCGGCATTAAAATCCGATTCAACACTGCGACTGCAGATGAATTTTTAAATCGTCCCCAAGTTGGTGTAGACTTTTTCTGAAAATGTCCGATGTCTCAACGGGGGGGTGGGGGCGAATAAAAATAATTGCCGCCCGGGACTGATGCCCAGCCAACCTCTTACTATTCACACGATCTTAGTTAGCGACAGGGTTGTCACAATTAGAAAAAAATAAAATAGCATCTTGAAATCCTACTAATATTATCGATATTTTTGGGTAGAAAGGTCATATAAGCCATTATGACCAAAATGAGTTATAAATAAATGTGGAAGTTTGAATGTGTGTCTGTGCGTGTGTGTGGATGTGGGATACTCTTTTACACAAAAACTACTTAAGGGATTTTGATAATAAGTCAAAGGCTACATAACATCGTGCTATGACCTACAGTATCAAAGCCGTTACCAAGAACCTAACAAAATGCGGATAAAAAAGGGACAGCTAGTTACATGTAAATGATAGGTATTTCTAAATTACTGTGTCAATTGGTGCCAAAATAGATTGGACATTGAAGAAGTTACTTTTAAATAAGACACATCTGCATCACGTGGACGAAATTGCGAGCAAAATGTAGTGTAGAATATAATGTTAAAAAAAAGAAACGGGCTTCTTTTGCTAATATTGTATAGAGGTATAGATTTATGTTGCTTTGTTTCAAGGAGGTTATCTCTAAAAATGGTGGTCCGATGTCAAAATTACACTAATTGAAAGCTTCGTTACTGACTGCTATTGGTTGTAAATCGTACATGGATAAAGCCACTAGCAAAACCTAGTAATAACTATTGCACAAATACTATAAAAGTTATCTTATGACTATAATAGCTTTATATTCAAAGGAATGTCAGTCAGCCATAATGTCGTTAAAACATCTTACCTTTCGCTTACTGTATATTTCCTGCTTCCGCATGACAGTAAAGGGACTGTAAACTTTCATTTTCTTTCTCAAACGATTATTTAAAACAAACATTAACCTAGATTTACAAAAAAAAAGCATTAATTACAGTAAAACATTAAGATAAAACATACACAGGAAAGTCGTTAGCAGCCCTAGCAGACTCGCCAAGTTGAGGAAAACTTGCCAACTATAAGTTTTGTTCTTTTTGCATTTTTCCCGAGCGCAAAACGTTTGTTTTTTCCTTTTTTTCGCTTAACCCGTTCCTCCTTCGGTTGAATCTTTTTACTCGTTGCTGAAACGTGTACCCTTTTCAGGAGTTGCTTGGCTATCTTTCTTAACTTGGCTGGTTTACATTTCGAGCGGCGTGGAGAGGGTTAGATTGTTCTTTATTTGAAATTTCTTAATTTAATGTTGAGTTGTCCGTTTGTTATTTTTTTTTTGTCTTTTTTTACATAACTGTTTAACTGGCCTAGTGGTCTAGTGATTAGTGATCCTGACTGTTAAGCCGGTGGTCGGGGGTTTGATTATACTTGGTGGTTATGTTTAAACAGAATAAAAAATCATGCTCATCACACAAAGATTAGATCGGGTGTAATTTATTTGTAAAATTATTTATGTACTTATAAATTATATTATACTAGCTTTTGCCCGCGGCTTCGCTCGCGTTAGAAAGAGACAAAAAGTAGCCTATGTTACTTACTCTCCATCCCTTCAACTATCTCCACTTAAAAAATCACGTCAATTCGTCACTCCGTTTTGCCGTGAAAGAAAGACAAACATACAGACAGACAGACAGACACACTTTCCTATTTATAATATTAGTATGGATAACTTCAACTTTGTATACCATCAGATATTTAGCCACCATAAAACAGGTTCTACTTAATTTGAAACAAAATTACCGTACGTAGTTGTTTTTTATTGTTTAAATTTGATAGTTTTTTACTTCACTTATTGTTTACGTGGCCGTGAATCTTTTTGTTATGTCAGAAAAATAATTCAAAACGCAAAATAGGTAAATGGTATATTTTAATAATAAAATATTTAGGCATGATTCACTGTTTTATTTTCATGCGATTCCAATTAGCAGTCGGAGTTTTTATATCGCAACTAAAAGTACTACTTGTAATAATAAATTTTAGTTTAATAAATAAGATATTTTCCTTAAATTATTTTTAGGTGTTGGTAATTTTCCTACAGCATCCAAATTATGAAAATAAACAATTATTACTTTAACAGAAAAAATAATTTGAAAACGATTGTAATAGCTCAATTATCCCACGTGACCGTTTGAATTTACTTTTACGTGTAGTTTTAGACGCAATAGATAGACAAAAAACAAAATAAATAAAAGCAAAAACATTGAAGTCTCCACAGCATTTGTTGTTCGTTGAAAACTCCTTAAGTTTTTATTTGACCACTGAAGCATTCGCGAGATAGCGCCGCGGTGAAAATTAAAAAAAAAAATCTCTTGAGATAAAAAAGGTTTTGCTACGAAACTTCTCAACGTGGGCAGCCCCTCACTTTTTATTACTTCGCCTAACTTAAGAAATACTTTAGACAAACTGTTTTTTCTGAATCGATTACAATTAAAAAGTTATAACTCGATAACAATTCGAAATGGATGAATGGATGTTTATAACAAAAATTTTGCATATTGATGTTCTTCTCTTCCGATTTATTTTCAAGACTTTTGATGTTTAGGCAAAGTTTGAAGTTCGCAGAATTGCCCTGTTACTTATTTTGGAATAGACCGGTTCATTGTTTTATTAATTCATGTTCCTTTAACTATATCAGTGCTTAGAGAACAAAATTAGTGCAAAGCCTAACTGATTTTTACGATTTAGAAAAACCCTAGTATATCACTGAGACATTTCCAACCCATACTAATATTATAAATGCGGAAGTAACTCTGTCCGTCTGTTACGATGTCACTCCTAAACTACTGATCCTTATTTAATTTGGTACAGAGATAGTCCACAGCCTAAGAAAGAACATAGGATATTTTTCAACTTACACGCGGGTGTAGGTGTGATCAAAAAGATTAAGAAAAAATCTAGAAACTAATAACTTTTTAATATAGTTTTTTAAATTATATATTTGTTTACTAAAAGAATGGCCTTATAAGTGAAAACCGAGCTTTTCAGCTTGTACCAAGGGTACGCCGTTGACTAATATCTGTCTAAAGGTGCTCCCACACAGCAGTTATATAACGTTATACAACATTTTGTAACACGATAACAATTATATTAGCGCGTACTTAATCAATAACAATATCGTGTTACACAATGTTGTATAACGTTATATAACTGCTGTGTGGGAGCACCATAAAACACCTTAAAGTTTAATCCACATAATACCTTATCCCTTTAAAATATACAGAAACAAGCAATATAAAACATAAAATTCAAGCACAACGCAGCCTGTAAAATCCGTTGCCAAAATTATCGGCATACAACAAAATGGCGGCCAATATCCATATTTAACGTTACGTCAATACGAATTCAACCCGTCGGACGCAGGTGGAATACTATTATATTTTTTTTATGTCCACTGGCCACCCCAAATAGTTGGGGGCGAGGGAGCGATAGTTGGGTGGGAGTGCGTGACCCGCCCCCCTTCCCCTTCCCACCCCAGCGGGTGGGGCGGGAGTTGCACCACCATGTGTGCACGCAAATTCGAGGCCCAATAATTTAAATTTCCAATAGCAATGATTAATGTTGTATAAATTCACAAACATACGTACAAATAGTATGAATACGCGGATGGTTCGCTCATTTTGGCCGTGTAAAATTTTGTATTGTAGACGTATTTATGGGGCTTCAGTGCAGTAGTATTGTGTTGTGTCTGTAATGAGATTGATATTGCATTTTTTTTATAACGTCCATTATTTGTTATTAATAAAACAGCTATACTAACTTCTTAGCCACAGCTGCAGTACTTACTCTAATTTACATTGAACTAACTCGTAACATTTGTAAAAAAAATTAAGATCACTTAACCCTTTCCCGCTGGTGTCCTATGAATAATTTCGTAGACCATTATAGGAATAACTGCCGATTACAATTTCGGCAGCATAATAATTAAATATTCAGAAGCGCATGTGCTTACATGGACTCGAAATTTTCACTGCACTGTGTGTTTTACTTGGCAGTGTGAATTTTACCTTTTATATATCACCGTTTTTTCCTTATCCATTTTCCACTCAACTTTTCGTTCTCAATTTGCCGATTAAAATGAAACGTTATTATAAATTTGTTGAAGCTCATTTTACAACGATAGTTATTTGCAAGCGCTTATTACGTTGTACTGACGGGCGTAGGATACAGTTACCATGAAAACTTGCGTATCTTATCCGCAAAAGGATATTAAAAATATTTCATATCCGATATTTACTGTAAATTGGTCGTTTATGATCTTTTTGAAATTATGAAACAACCCGGTGTTGACGGGTTAAATTCGTAGTGCAATAGTTAATCAGCACTTTTAAATTGAACTAATGATATTATTCAATTGAACTGTATATTTAGTCAAATTGAATAATTTTAATTTTATAAGGTTTGGAAAAAATGGGATAAAACAGTTTGTAGAGAAAATGAATACAAATCTTTTTTTCTTTCATAATCGTTTCCAGATTGAATAGCACTTAAATATTATAAACACATTTGACCCAGTTCTTTCCAAACTCTGACTATCCGAAACTCATATTTTAAATTGCTGCAAGCATGCCTTCAAAGTTTCGGAACAATTCCATTGAACACAAATAAAACCAAAAAAAAAGCTGCAAAAAAGAAAAAAAAGTCAATCAGAACATCAAAAACCCGCGAATAATTCGCATGCAGTAAAACAGCGCGAAGTCTGCGTTCCAAATTCAAAAATAAATTGTGCATCGCGCACGCGCCGACCGGCCGACGTGTTTTAAAATCGACGCGCAACGAGATATGTTTAATTTTAATTTTCGAATCCACCGCCATGTCTATTTTACGTAGGCAGTTATGTATTCACATGTGCATGTGTGGGTGTGTTGCAGTCATTTATAGAAAGGCGAATGTAGTGTGGCCATTTTTTTTAATACTAGACAATTTTATAAATGTCCTGTTATTAAGGAAAACTTATAAACCTACGAACACACGTGATTCGAGACACAATAGACAGAATATAGCTGCCCGACAGACGGCTGTCGCTTGGTCGTTGAAAGGAGAAATGAAAACTATGTATAATTATATTAGCTAAAAATTACTATGAAGACTTACTGTGTAAAGTAGAATTTAATTAATGATTTTGTATTTTTATTATCATTTTTATCATCTATCTAGTCTTATTTCAACTATATAATATTGTTATGTTAATATTATGTTAGGGTTGACTTCCAGTCTAACCCGTCTAACCCGGAAGCGACTGCCAATCAGATCTCTACCACCTACAACTACACTAATTGTCAGAAATTCTCAAATTATTGATCCCGTATCTTCGTTTTTAAAACAAAACACCAGAACAAAACTGTTCCCTTCTTTTGTCCATTTGCCAGAAAATCCTTAAATGTCTAGTTTTAATCTGTCCGAAATGTCTGTAACTTTTACATTATTGTTTCTTTGTGTGAGTAAACACCGTTGTCTCTGTGTGCGTGACAGATGAGATGACAGATAACTGACATGTCATATTAGTACAACCTTCGTTTTTTAATGTCCCTAAAGATGGCCTGTAATTAGCCTGTGAGCATTTATATTACGTAACTATGTTGTAATTTTGATAGTATTTACGTTATGTTGCACTAGGTTCACCTCCTAGCATCGCCCGTATTTTAATAAAAAAAGATTAACACGATGTACTGTGCACATAGTAGAGCCGGTCACAAATGTCTCAACTCAAATCACGTGTGTTCTAGGGTTTAATCTTAAAATGTACTTAACTACAATGCACTGCGATCGTGTCCCTTGCTATACTGTAAAAACTTAATTAAATATAATGTTACAATTTATTTCCCCATTTAAGTACTCACAAAAACGCGCCGACTTCAAAAAAGGACATTAAAAATACCTCAAGAAAACATTTTTATCTTTTGACATTTTTAATCTTTTAACAAAAATGCAAAGTTCTTAAAAGACAAATTAAATTAAATCTCTTAAGTCACGTCCCGAGACACGTAGATTTTAATCATTATTATTAAGAGTGTTTTTCTTTTTTGTAAATTTTTACGAAAAAAAGATAAAGTTTAAAACCTTTTTTGTAATGTCTGTGAAGTTTTTAAGACTCATAATTATTATGTTGCAAAACAGCTCTGTTAGTGAATTCCTTTGCCTTTGTGAAATGTAAACTAGAATTATTGCCAATGTCTGTGATGGTGTGTTTTCGTTTTTTATTATAATATTTTTATCCATTTACGTTCTCTATGGAGATGACAAATCTAATTAGAAATACACTTATAAGAGTTACTTATAATAAACGATCTGTTAAAATGTCGTGATTTTAGATGGAGTGAGAATCCAAAAACTATTTAAGATTGTTAATTCGTACAAAATTTTGACAGCTGTCAAAAATTTATAAATATTTTTGTTACCTAATGACAATGCGCTGATTTAAACTATTTAATTACAAACATAATTGAGCACATTGTAAACTTTATCATGATTAAATGTGAAAAATAAAAGATGGCTGACCCTAGTAAATTTCTCACAAAATAGCTATCAACGTATAAAATGAGGACCATATTAATAATTATTACGACCATTATTGTATCCCAATAAAAAGACAAAAAAATCACCTAGCGTCATTTTCAGAGATTTTAGACGACGCCTTACTATTAGAATTTAGACTCTAAGCTTCAGCAACAGAGTTAAAAATTGAATGGTACAGTTTTGTTCAGGCTGCATTTAGGCGTCGCCTAGGTTTAGTGAACAGGAATAACTGTCTACATAAGAATGTTTGATGCCTACGCAGTCGAGTCAAAGGTGGCTAGGAGGTACTTTTGTATGTAAATCGAACGCGTAGGCTTCAGGATACCTAGGTCTAGACTTAAGCTTTGTAATACCTGGATTCCAGTTAGCTTTGAATTGTTTTTAGGTTACTAATTGGATTTGTGGTGTTAGTTTTGTAGGGGTTGGGTTTAAATTGAACTTTTAATGGACTTTGATTATAGTTTTTGAAAGAGAAAAATGTTAAAATGAAATTAGTGTATTATTAATCAAAGTAAAAAGGTCAGTCAATAAAATATATTAAGAGCTGGAAAACTTTGAAAACATTTTTTATTAAAAAAATATAACCGCATTTAAAAGAACTATTATTATTTTTACACAACAATTTTCTCCAACTTTCCACAACATGGCGGTATTTTTTATTCTTTTCCTCAACAATAACAATTTTGGCGCTCATTTCCCTCTTCTTTCTCCCAAAAACTCCAAATTATTACACAAATACCAAATAAACCCTAAAATTAACCAACTATAAATCCGTTCACGATCTAAGATACCATCCTTTACCATCGCACATCGGCCTAAGTGTGCTAAGGTGAGCGCCTTTCCCTTCCATTTATTCATAGTGAAATAACAAAAATAGCTATACTATTCACTACCAGCCTAACTAAACCTCAAGCTCAATTTAATCCCGCAGCATTTGAGGGTCAAGAAACGCTGGTGCGCTCACGCGTAGGTTGTGCAAGCTATATATGTTGAAAAATGGCGGACCAGCCACAATAGTATAGGGAACAGCGAACCCGGAAGACATATTGACCATAGAGAAGATTAATCTCTGGTGCGTTTGATTTTTTTTGTCTGTGGCTTAATCTATTACTTGTGGACATTTGTGGGAGTTGAGTCGGTGTTGGTTTTTAAATGTGGAATGTTTTTTTAGTTGCCGCGTAATTTGAAATACAGACTTTAAAAAGGTTTTGACCTCTGCCGATGTTCTAGCCGACTATTCCGAGAAGAAATATCCGAAACAAACTGTTTCGGATATTTCTTCACTTCGAACATCGCTCCAAAGTTCGCCTAAAATAAACAAAAACGATATTATTATTGATTTTATAACTTTTACTTTATCATTCAGGTTTTCTAGTTTGAATGTAGTATAAAATGTTTAAAAAGTAAGTTAAGGAAAGTAATTTGATATAAATTAAAAAAAAAATATGTATGTAAAATTTACCTAATTAGTTTATTTTATTAAAACCTGCTTTGTAGACAATCAAACCTACTTAAATAATTAATTTACTGTTAGTTGAACAAAGCTATAAAACGAAATACTCTTATTAATTAATAACCTATTGATGTAATCAGTTTACTATCATTATTATTATAATAGTACTTAAATAAGACAAGTTTTAGTGTTATTATTATATTATATCTGCAATAGATACAATTTTATTAAACGTTATATTAATTTGTGTACATAATAGTAAATATTGTATTTAATTGATACATATTACTGCTAAACAACTACACTGAAATTGATGATTTTTGTCATAAAAAGCAGCACTCATTACATTAAGGGATAAAAAGATTTTGAAAACAAGATTTAAGCTATGGTTTTGCTATTTATGAATACCAATAGGTAGGTCATTTAGCCAAAATCCATATCCCCCACTAATATTATAAATCGGAAAGTGTGTCTGACTGTCTGTCTGTCTGTATGTTTGTCCTTCTTTCACGGCAAAACGGAGCGACGAATTGACGTGATTTTTTAAGAGGAGATAGTTGAAGGGATGGAGAATAACATAGGCTGCTTTTTGTCTCTTTCTAACGCGAGCGAAGCCGCGGGCAAAAGCTAGTATAACAATAAATAGAAAATGGGACGAAAAAATCTTGTCATCTGAAACCTTAGATAGAAAGGCAAAGCCGCTAGCGGCTGCTAGGTTATAATATAATATTATAACAAGCCTATTTTAAACAAGAAACTAGAGTTAAAGATTAATGGTTAAGCCCACTTTTATTTAAATGCTAACTCGTAATTTATTGTCTTTCTATAATTATAAACTATTACAACCAAAATGGTGTATTTAGCAATAGGGATGACGACATCATTGAAAAAATGGCATTCTGTTTAGTCCGTCTGATAGATCGGCCGAAAATACGGCACACGTATTTTTTTCTTGATCAAATTAATAAAAAAATATATAAAGATAAAGAGTAACAAAGTTCCGGAGTGGGGGCTTTTGACGTCACCGTCCTGCAAAAATTGTATCTTATTGTGTCGTAATGCGCAACTTCAACGCACTGTATCGTCGTCATTCTCCGTTTACGAGAAAAAGAAAAAATACATGTTCAAAATGTTTTGATTAATCTATCTGACGGACTAATTAGGTACTTTTTTTTTGTCATCTCGTTTATTAATGACGTTTAAATGACTAAACTTTGAGTCGCAACTATCATCTCGACTACAATTGTAAAAAATCTACAAAAAAATTTATTACTATTATTAATATTTCATATTCAGAAATAAAACCCAATTTTAATTCATGGATGACTGCAGGCCTCAAACTTTAAGAAATCCTTAGATTTTTAAATGTTCCTAAAAGTCTAAAAATATAAAGAACTCTATCCATCCTCTAACACCTTAAACCCTACTAACTATTACAGCTAGAAAAACATGAAATTGTAAGATGATTCACAATTTTCTTTACAACGGTACTATGAAGGACTATTTCAATATTAACATTAAAACCATCAATGAACACTTCACACTAGGAACCTACGTCCCAGCTATACTTGACACTTACGTCATATAAATAAGACGAGTTAGAAATACAAATATTTTGCAACGACTCGGCATTCGAACCTGTGACCGCTTGGATGGCAGACGCACCTTTCGTTTCGAGTTTATAATTTGCAAGATTTTTTTTCTGAGTTATGTCCTATCATAAACAAACTCAAGGGTCAATGCCCTTCTTTAATTGTAACCCTTTCTTACCTCAAGCATTATTAAAAGCCATTTTAAAATAATTATGTATTTGTATAATTAAAATAAAATCGCACAGTTTTATTATTAAAAATAATTATGATCTATTCAACTATTTATATATGCAATCGTGACACACTAACAAATAACACACCTACGGTTAGAGTGTAATCACCGACATACAACAATAATCACCACATAGGAACTAGAATAACCGTGACACATCGGTGATTACTGACCCCACCTTTGCTAGCTAGGTTTTATTCCGGGAATCACTATCTAAGACCTCGATTTAGACATTCACTTTTATAATGTGGTGAAACTGCAAAAATGTTATATATGTATCTGTTTACCTACATACGTATAATGTCATTGTGTATTCTTATATTTGTTACATAGTTTCATAAAAGTGGCATTAACTTTATGTATTTATTTTATGGATTGATAAAAGAAAAACTAAAATATCATTACGAAATACTTACCTATCGAATATAAAAGAGCAAAATAAATTGAAAATCGCTTGTATAATCATTAAAATTAAAAATCGTATTAATTATAATTGAAATAAAATAATTATAAATTGCATCTTCACAAAATAATTATTTCAAAAACAATAGTCATTTAACTAACTACTCTAAATAACCCCAAATTTTAATTAAAACGACCAATTATTTCTAAAATAGCCGGCAAGGACAGCGCAATCACCAAACACAGCCAATAAAACCTAACAGCCAATATTTAAATCACTTTTATCAGCTATCTAATAAAACATACACACTTATAAAATTTACTGGCAATAAATATGGCGATCGGACCGTTACAGCCTACACTAGATACACATACATATCTATCTAGTTGCATCTAGGAAATAATTCTACAATAATCTTAGTCCCTCACGCGTATAATATGCACGCATTCTTCCCAGACATGCAAAATTCACATACACCAACAAAGGCCAGGACTCCATAGACATACGCGTCCCTGTGTGAGTAATGCGCCTGTGTGCGTGCGTTCAACGACCTATGCATTTGCTTGCAGTACAGGCTAAAAGTATGCGTTCGTTTTATTATGGTCTTATTTTAAAAATGGAACGCCACGTTCGGTTTCTTTCGCGTTGGGTTAGGTCGCGGTCGTGATTTTTCGGCTTTTTAGCAAACGTGCCCCGGTTGGCTGAGATTGTTTCGAATTTCGAACTGGTTTGCGGTTCCGTTGTGTAAGATTACCGTTAGTGTTCGATTTTCGAACGCCGATTGTTCTAATTTTAATGTTTGGTTTAGCTTTAATTGAAGCATATGGTTCAGATCTTTTAGATTGGATCTTAAAAACATTGTACTCGTTAATTATTAGGGTCAGATGTATTGCGTTGCATTATCTCTCACTTAGATATGATATAAAGTGATCTATAAATGGAGTTTATTCACTGTATTTATAAACACATGAACAAGCTCCGTGTTCTCACAAACTTAGATCATGTACATTCCAATCAAATTTTGATAAATCCTCTTGTCACCGACTTCTAACAGATAAGTCAAAGTTCAACAAAAACTTAAATCCAGCATTCTTTACAGGGGAACGCCCATACAAATGCCATCTACCAGACTGCGGACGAGCCTTCATCCAACTCTCAAACCTGCAGCAACACCTGAGAAACCATGATGCTCAAGTGGAAAGAGCTAAAAACCGGCCCTTTCATTGCAATATTTGTGGGAAGGGCTTTGCCACTGAGAGCAGTTTGAGAACGCACACTGCAAAGGTCAGTATCTAAATCCAAATGTATCCCTTTGCAACCCTAAAATAAGACCATATCTTTGAAAACTTTTCTATTTAAGACAATCTGTATTTGTATTTAAAGTCATTTAATATTGTTTAGGCAAGTCTTTATGAATATAACTTGTTTCTCTAAGATGTTTTAAAAAGTATTGAAAATGATAGTTTAAGATATTTGGCAATGTTCTTGTATTCTTCTTTTTTTACAAAAAATTCCAAGTTCCTCAAAACCACGGAACTTGTTTTTGTTTTTTACAATAATTTCAGCATTTTACTATTCGTTTCGAAATTCAAGCACAAACTGAATTGGCTCTTTTGATTAATTTGCACAAAATCAAAATTGACTATTGGCCGAACTTTTTTTTCAAAATTCCCTTTCGACTGTATATTTGTTTTGTTATTGTGTTTTTATTATGAATGTGTCCTAATCTTTGAACTGCTATGCCCGCATCACCACCGCCGGTGGAACAGGAGCTTCAGCTGCACCTTGGTGTTTTGCAGCAACACGCGGCACTCATGATAGGTGGCGCCACCGCCACTCCATGCCCAATATGCCACAAAGTAGTATTCGGGGGCGAAGCTCTAGTAGAACACATGAAGAACACTCACAAGGATCCCAATGCATCCGGCGTTGCGAGTAAGTTTCAGTGTTCGGCTTTTTCATTTTTCGAAGGATTGGTCCGTTTGAAAAAAGAACTCCGTCCCGGCAAACCAAACGCCGATAAAGAAGTTCCTTTTTCGAACGGTTTCGAAATTAGAATGTCGATAGCTGCGCTTTATTTTGTTTTTGAAACGGACGTCATTGACATTCTTTTTTCAATTTGTGTGGGTTTAGATTTAAAGCTAGAATGTAATTATCTCTTCTATTGCAAACGTATTTTTCTAAATATGAATAATTAAAACGAATGATTTTATTTTAATAAGGGCATTGTTAAAATCATTTTATTCAAACATATTAAAAAATTACAATACGTTGCAATACAAGAGATATATTAGTATGTAAGTTATGTCACTGGAAGTTTGTAACTGATCATCGTAACAACGCGAAAAGTCGTACTTATCTAACATTATGTTTAAAACGTTATAAAAGCTTCCAGCTGGCACAAAGCCATGAGGGGTGTTGGTTTCAATATCAACGGTAAAACAAAAACGTATCGTTTCCATAAATCTTAAACGTTAACTTAATAAATAAGCACTGAACGCGGTCCGGGGACTAGATGTTATTGTTTTAAGCATCATTCTGAGGGTAGTATGTTTTGCAAACATTTCTTGCTTGTCCCTGGAAATACAAATTCTTCGGATGGCGTTCAGTCTGTATTATCATAACATGTTTTGTTTATGTATCTAATGGCAGCGTTTTCCTCGTTTTCTATCGTCAATTCCGTTTCGTTGGCATCCAATGTTCAGTTAATTGGTTTCTGTTTAGGTTTTACTTATTGATTTGTATAAGCTCCGTTTGTTTTCGCGTTTTGAGTTTGGTTAGATGAATGTAATTTTAAGTGTTCCGATAGTATTTTGTTGGTTGAAAACCTTTTTAGCAATTGTTATGAACAAAACCCGTTTCATAACATGACAAAAATAATTTTGAGTTTAATTATTCTAAAATAATTAAAATCGCTCCCCATTTTTGAACTGCAAACCAACAAAGTACCGTCACTTCGAAATTTACACTAACAATGGAACTAACCTATTTTTTTTTCTTTTTTCCTTCCTCTAACCCACTAACCTTATCCTGGTGACTAGGCCCTCCAGCCACGTCACCGTACCCAGCACAGGCTAAACCTGTTGATCCTTATATAGCGAAGCGACGGACGGCGAACCACCCGTGTCCAGTGTGCGGAAAGCATTACGTCAACGAAGGTTCCTTGAGGAAGCACCTGGCCTGCCATCCTGAGACTCAACTGACCAGTGGACTCAGAATGTGGCCGTGTTCCGTTTGCCAAGCTGTGTTTACGCATGAAAGTGGTGAGTTTACTATCTCATAGAATAACTTCTCCTAGATGAATCCTGATACGGGTGTTCTAACACGACTTAATAGAGCACCGTTCTAAGGTCTGAACTAGTTTTATGAGGAATGAAATAGATGGATTCTTAACAAGCCGAAAAAATGCAACTAAGCTTGAAATCCAAAAAAAAAACTGCTTAACATAATGTGAACACATTATCATTTTCAGCTTTAAAAATGAAAACTTTACAGTAAATAAAGGCATTTCAATGTGTATTCGAAAAAGTGATTAATTGAGCTGTAGCAATACAATTATAACGTAAATAAGCATTGTATTCAAGTCCTTAGTTAATTATTCCGCAGATATCTGACTGCATATTTGTCTAATATTGACTTTTAGGCCGTATCAGTCAAATATGCAAACACCTTGTCGATAACTGCTAGGCTACAAGTTGTTAATACTTGACGCAGAGATAAATCACAACACGGACCAAAGCTGAATGTTTTTGAACCGGAATCGAATCTCGTTCCCGAAGGACATTTATCATAGATGCCGTGAAGCCGCAGGCTAGAGCTAGTTATGAATTTATTAAGCAAACAATGTATTTTGGTTTTCTATTCTTCATTTTGTATCTTCAGCCATACAATGGGAACAGTCGTAATGCAAATGCAGTCCAACAACAAATACTTTTTAGTATACCTAGTTAAAACAACATTCTTTTTACGTCATTCATTTGCTATTCAAATTTCCAGGCCTCCTCTCCCATATGGAACACATGAGAATGGAACCTAAGCATCAGTTTGCCGCCCAGTACGTCCTATCCCGGGCGGCAGCCGAGAGACGAGAGAGGGACATCATCGCCGCTGTCTCGGCCTCAGCTGGAGGCTCCGGCCTCTTGAACCTCGCACCACCTTCTCCAGCACACTCAGACTCATCCTCGAACGGACGACTGTCTTCCTCTGCCGGTTCCGAAGCAGGGGCAGCAGTCAACAAACTCACGGACTTATTGAGATCAGCCAATAATGGACACCAAGCGTACGGAGACGAAAGAGTCGCAGCCATAGCCGCGGCCGCCGCTAACATGATGGCCCAGCCTGGCGAAGGTGCTAGTGCCGTGCAGGTAGCCGCTGCCAACCTGGTGTCCGCGATGAGGCAGCAACTGGCCAGAGAACCGCCACCAGCACAACCGCCCGCAGAAACACCACCCGCACCTTCAGAAGCTGCACTGAGAATCCAACAAGCTGAGGCCCTCCTACGAAGTCAGGCCGAAGCGCTGCGTCTCGCCGTCTCCCAAGCCGCTGCAGCCCACGGCAACGAGGCTGCCAGTCCTTTAAGACACAACGGAGGCTTTCCTCCGCAACCGCCAAACGATGGAAGTGGACAGATATCACCTGAGCTAGTAGAAGCGTTCAGAATCGCACAAGAACAGCGACTGGAGCAGGCACTTAGGTTACATGATCCCAGAATGTTGGGTTTTAACCTGCCGTCGCCAGTACAGCAGGCGGCGCAGCAAGCGGCCCAGCAAGCCGCACAGCAAGCTGTTGCTGCTCAGCAGGCAGCTGCCCAGCAAGCGGCCCAGCAAGCTGCCCAGCAAGTGGCGCAGCAGGCCGCCCAGGCCGCCCAGCAGGCCGCACAGCAGGCCGCACAGCAGGCCGCACAACAGGCCGTCCAGCAACAGCACATGCAAGCCGCACAAGCAGCTCACGCCGCTCAAGCTGCCCAGCAAGCGGCCCAGCAAGCAGCCCAACAAGCTGTCCACCTCCAACAGAACCCACAGCCATGAAAATTCAGTTATTACTAATCCGATGCGATTTCGACGCAATAGATGTAATTTAGCTCGTAAAACTTAGTGAAAAATTATAAAAGGGGAACTTTTGTATTTTTTGGATGACGAAATTGTTTTTCGGCCGGAGTTTATACGAAATCGCCTCTGATTGGTAATTCGTAATTAATTTGTTATTTTACCGAGTTAGTTTTGGACTCTAAAAGTGTTTTTACGTTTAATTTTAGCCGGCAAAAGTATACAATTATGAAAAAATATAAAGTAATAACATTAATTTAGATAGAACTAACTGTTGTAAATAGGGAAACTTTTAGCGGAAACAAATTTTACTGTATATAAAATAAAAAGTACCTAAAATAGTTGAATGAATGAACAAAATGGAACAAAAACTCGCCCGAACAAGTAATTAGATGTAGAGTTACGACAAATAATATTACAGTGCAATCTTCTATTATTTGTTTGGTTATTATTGAGTGTTTTTATTAGAAATATATATTTATTTTTATTAGCTTTACCACAGAGCAGTGAATTTCTTAGCTTAGTACAAACTTTTGGATGTGCCAAACAGGTTAAGCACGTTTTTATCGCATTTAGCGACGGTTTATTGCAATATAATTAGTTGCATTATGTTTCCATAGGATATTATTATTATTCAATTTTTAATAATTATTTTTATTAATCTTTTCACGCAATAACACGTCTTATGCTAGTCACGTTTTGAACGCACAAAATAATTCTATTTAACAAAAAATAAATTTTATTTTTACTTTTTATTTTCATTTCAAAATTATTCTTATTTCTTGGCGTATTTTATTTTAAAATGCCATATTAGTTAATAATTATGTAAATACCGTAGCACTTTACGTAAATGTTGATGCTTTTGTTTTAAATCTAACTTAAAAAATAGCAGTTTATTTTAACATTATACGATTACTTTTACTGGAAAATAATTATTTACAAAATTATTTGTATAGTTGTATATATATATAAAAATATTGATTATTTTTTCAGAAGACTGCCGTTACTTATCTTTTGTATGTAAATAAATCAAAATGGAATTGTAATTGATAATTAAAAATAGCGATTTCTCACTGAACTTACAGTCAACAGGACATTATAGGACAATTATTGACAATAATTGGACTAAAACGTCGAAGTAAAATAAAAAATAAGATCCAATAATAACTTTCGACGAAAATAACCTTGAGTAGACAAACAAACACAAGACATTCTTCTCATCACGGATGTTCATACAGCCCAAATACTTACATTTTTATTTTTATTTTAAAACAAGCATAATATTAAACAGCAATAGCCCAGAAATCATTTCAAAATGATTAATAGTTGCACTTTGCAATTATAAAATCATTATCAATAAACTTAAATAATGCAAACAGTTGCCGCAATAGATTTATAGTTCACGATTGCAAAATATCTCCTAATTCTGAAAAAATATGGGGGATTTCTTGCAATATCAAATTTAAGAGAATGTCAAGTGTTGCCGAATATTAATTCTTTTTAATATTATCAACATGTATTATAATAAGGAACAATTTATGTGAACCAAATGAAGACATTTTATTTCGTTCATACAAGTTGTATTATGCGTATATTCGTAACATAGGTAAGGTAAAAATAAGCTGATTTTAATGTACGTAATTATTTCATTCTTGAATTAATATTGGTATTTTCGTGCAATGAAATACACTCAGCAAAAAGTGTAATTCCTGCCACGTAATATCAATGTAAATAGGAAAAAAAAATCAATGCAATAGCCCAAAAATCATTTTTTATTTCAGTATCGTGTTCTTGTTTTTGATGAAGAAAGGTGTTTTAATTGAAAAATGATTTTGTATATTTAATTTCAGTTATGAAATACACAACTTTTTGGCGAAGATTTATTTATAATTTAGGTGCGGACAGGCAAGTATCATCGAGACGCGAATGGTTACCCAGTACCGTGTACATATGTTTTCTAGGAAACGTGAGCAAAAATTCAATTATATTGGACGTGAAAACAATTTTGACTGATAATAAACCAAAAATATGATAATCGCAATAAAATTCCATGTGAACGGATCGCTATTTATGTAAAAATGTCCTCATAAATTTAATATATAAATAAATTAATATAACAACAAAAGAAGTTCCTATGAATATTGTATAAAAGGTATTGTTTTAAATTTAGGTCTTAGTAGAAGGAAAAATTTATGAACGTTTGGTATTTTTAAAGTTATAATTAATGAACATCATGTTAGGGAACTTAACTCGGAGGGTGTCGAGTTGTACAAAAATAAAAAAAGCACGGATCGTGAATCCTAACATTAGATTTTTAGATCAAAAGTTACGTTTCCAAGAAAGTGTTCATATCGCATCGTGATTCAGATTTTTGCGCGACGTATAATGATTGTAAAAAAATTGTATAAAATATTCAAGTTGTATTTTCGAGACGGTAAAATTTAATTATAAGAATTTTTTGATTAAGATACAAAAGTAAAATGAAAAATAGTGTTTAGGTACTTGCGCCGCACAAAAATGTGAATAAAAACGTATTTTCTGTGATCATCGAAATGGAATAGTTATAACAGATCGTGTCTGCGAGTTGTCAGAGGTTACTTTTAAGTTTTTGACGGTGAATTTTTTTAACGTTATTACGGAAAAAAGGGAAAAATGTTTTTCTACATTTTATTTTATGACGAAAAAATCCGTAGTTAAGCAGTGTAAATTAATATAAAGCCTAATTATCAAAAAGGCGATGTACTGGATCGCCGATACGAAGTCAAAGAATATTGCATTTGGACACATTTGTAATATTTTTGACTGTTTTTTGTATCAATAGTACTGGATTCAGTTAATGTCATTTCACATGCAGAATTTAGTCTGCATGAATCTCAATTTTAAAATGCGCTGTCAGATTTTCTTATGGATACGACGCCTTACAATGTTGTAGTTTAATTGGCTATTAATTAATTATAAAGTTTCATTATTGCGTTATTTAATTGTTTTGTTAATAGAAAAATTCGTTGACGAATGTTTTCTCTGTCGCTTTTTTAATGTTTGATAAAGTTGACATCGTTGGTTGTTTTTCTTCGGGCAATAAAAAAGTGATTATTAAATAAGTACTTATTAAACTGTTCTATCATCTGAACATCGAAATCGCGACCTACAACTAGCGATTACATTACATTTTTTATTTCAAAGTTAAGAGAAAAATATTAACAACTGCTGTCCTGTTGATGGAGTTTTAAACATTTGGACATTGGTTCTATGTTCTCTCAAATATTTGGGAAACAAAATTACATTTAATAAATGCAGAAATCGAACCGACATAAAAATCTTTTACAAGATGAGATACAAGAAAAACAATGATATAAAAAATCGATCTCTTAAAAAATGAAATCGTCGATCGATGGTACTTATACAAATAATACGTATTCTCTCCAAAATTTTACCTACAGCAGTTGATAATATTTTTTAAATTGTTAAGTTTTTAAACAATGAATTGCTGTTGATTTGAATTAAACATCCTTATTGACTGTTAAAAGTTATTTAATTTGTCGCTTGTTCGTTTAAGTGGTTTGTATTTTAGCTTGTTTTAATACATATTTAGCTAAATATACATCATTAATCATATAATTAAGTGTAGTCAGGATAGCCAGGTTTTCAATTTAACTCACACTAGTAGTCGTATATCTTAATGTACCGTAAGTTAGTATAATTAATGTAATGTAATACCAAAAACTGTTCATGAATAAACATTACCAAATGTTTGTTTATTAACGGCTGTTAATATAATATAAAATGAGCACTAAAACGCGTTTTTATATTATATCGTAGAAAACAACGAATAAAAAAAACAAATAAATACAAAAAAAATATCAGTGTACTTAAGTACTTAAATGTCATAGATAATGGAATTTATTATCGGTGTACTTTACGGGAATTATTACATCCCGTTCTTGCGTCGTATCCATTTTCAATAAACATATTTTTAAGAAAAATAAATTAGCAATCATCAACATAAGTAAATATTGTTTTTAAACATTTTACGTAACACTGTTTATTTTTAAAAGAAAATTTTAAAAATGTATTTCAGAAACTGGGGTAAATAAAATGGGTTAAAAAATTAGGGAAATTTTGGAAAATCTACACCTGACAGCGCATTCTTTTTTATCTACTTTATCGTATTGCCTAGCCTCTGTAATGTCACATAAGGCATTTGCGTTGTTACAAACGTTTTGTTAAAATTATCGTTAACATTAACATTACTCTGTTTTTCGCAAAAGCCTTACCCAATTGGTGTAATTCTAGTCTTATCTTTTTTATTCTTAAAAATCATGTCGTGATTGATAAAAAAATGTTATTGTAGGTACATTTTTGGAAACAGTAAAATTGTAAAAATAAAAATGGAAACTTGTATAAATCAAAAATTATTGTAACTACAATATATTTCGGCGTAAAAATTGTAAAATTCAAAATGTTTAGACGTTAGAAATTAAAATTTACGGATTAGGTAGAAGTCAAAATTCGTGTTTGGCATGCTGTATTTAAACTTAAAAAAAAGTAAAAATTAAACAAAATTGTAAATAAATTTTAGAAATGTGATGTGACGATATTACTGTACCTAATCAATGTTTAGGCGAATAAACATACAATACAATCATGTTGGATATTTCGTTAAAATCCTTAAGTAACGAGTGTTCACGACAAAATATTTTTTGTTTTATTATTTTGTAATTTTTATTTTATTTTTATCATTATTTCTCGTGTATAGAGTTGTACCCTATAACTTTAAGTTTAATATAATTATTAAAAATTATTAATATAAAATGATGCCATGTTTTAAGTAATTATTTTAGATTTACTCGATGTGTTTAAATATTATATTTTTTATAAAAGTTATTATTTTTTTTGTACTCGATATTTAGTCAAAATAAGAACTGCTATGTAATTTATAGTTAAGTTTAGCGTTGTTATGTTAAGCAATATTTTTTTAGTTATTACATTTTATTGAACAAATTTAATTAACCCATTAATTTTATTGTGAAAAAAATATTATTTAACAACGGAAAATGCTTACTGTGTCATTAATTGAGAATAGTGACTATTATTGCCGAAACGGTTAGCTATAATTATTTTAAAAAATAAAAAGGATGATTCATACGTGCGTTTTTCTTTATAATATCCCTTTCTCTTTTCAAATAACAACAATTTTATAGAAACAAGAGCATTTAGAAGCGATAGATGATATTTCATAAGTTTACAGACAGGCAGCGACATCTGTTATCGAATAGCTGTTCTAATAATTATTATGAAACAAAAAATCTTATAAGACTATTTTTGTTATAAAGCTATTTTTAGTGGGGTTGAATTGGTTACAGGGTAACATATTACTTTTAATTCTAATATTACAGTTAGCTTGTTCTAAATAGAAAAATAAAAATAAAATTAAAACACGAATAGTTTCCGGTTATAATATCTACAGTTTTTTAGCTGCAATCGTCCGCGGCTTCATCCCCGTTTGTGGGAACTGCTCTGCTCTTGTAGGCTGTAGCGTGATGTTATTTAGCCTCTGACCTACCTCGATGATTAAGCTGTCTAACACTAAAATATTTTTTCAATTCGGACCAGTATTTTCTGAGACTAGCGCGCTCAACCATACCCGCAAACAAACATAATAAACATAAAATGTAGAAATTTATATCTTCTTTTATATAAAATTCTCGTGTCACAATGTTATGTACATTACTCCTCCGAAACGGCTTCACCGATTTTTACCAAATTTAATATGCATATTCAGTAGGTCTGAGAATCGGCTACTATCTATTTTTCATACCCCTAAGTGATAAGGGTTTAACGCGGGTGAAACCGCGGGCGGCAGCTAGTATAAATATAAAATAGTAAAGACCAGCTGTCCCCCGCGGTTTTACCCGCGTAGTTCCCGTTCCTGTGGGATTTTTGAGATAAAAACTATCCCATGTCCTTACTCAGGCTATGAACTATCTCTGTACCAAAGTTTATTTATTGGTTCAGTAGTTTTGGCGTGAAGGTGAGACAGACAGACAGACAGACAGACAGAGTTATTTTCGCATTAGTATGGAATATAGATTTAAAAAGTGAGTGACACATTTCAAGTAGGACTTTTTTATCGTCGTGGTGCGTACATCTATTTTACTAGGTGTATTTTTGGTGTCGCACAACCAGCTAGGAGATGAATCTACCCATGAAAACAAACAACTTTTATTATGAAACCAATTCTAAATTCGCGAAAAAAATATCAGCTGTTTCTAACAAAAGTTCAATGCCCTCCCGACCATAATGTATGAAACAGCTGATATTTTTTCGAGATTTCTGAGTTGGTTCCATAATAAAAGTTGTTTTTTTTAATGAGTAGAATCATTTCCTAGTGGGATGTGCAAGACCAAAAATACACCTAGTAAGTATTATGTAAATGTAAAATGGTAAACTGACTGACTGTTGACATATCAACGCACAGCCCAAACCGCTGGTCTTAGTGTACGAACTGAGTAAAGAGCGTTCAGCGGAGCGTTGAGCGGAGCGTGCAGCGTTGCGTGCAAGTTGTTCTCGCGCCGCTCGGCCGCCACTCAGGACACCACTACGTGTTAATGCGTCTGTTTGATATGGACGCACGCCCCGCCCCGCTGGACGCTCGATTTGAGCGGGCACTCAAGCCCTACACTTTGAGACATGATACTTGGAAGGTATGTTCTGAGTGAAGAATAAGTAACCACTAAAAAAGTATTTTTGAATATTCCAACCCCAAAGGGGTAATATAGGTATTTTTTTTTTGGTGTGTGGGAAATCATCCAATGACTGCTCCCGTCCTGGGTGCGGCGGGAGGGCCGTGTCAGACTCTTACTGACTAAAACCCACTCATGTTCATTCGATTGCCCTTTATGTTCCAGGGTCACGGTAACTATTATAAACATTCCGCAACCCCGTAATATAGGTATCGGTTACAAAAAGACATCATTGAACATTTTAACTGTCTAGCTATCACGGTTTTTGAGATACAGCCTGGTGGCAGACACCACAGTCTTTGTAATAGAGTCCAGTTTTCACCCATCGCGTACCGAACCTTTAACCTTTTGACGACCAAGAGACAGCCGGCTGTCGGGCTGCTACTGTCTTTCTATTGTGTCTCAAATCACGTGTGTTCGAAGGATTGGTGACGAACCACGTACAGTGTAGAGTTCCGTAGTCGTCCGTTAACGGCTTATTACTATTACCCTAATTATCAGTGATTGGTTTTCTTTCCCGGCGTCAGCCATATTGGACCATCATGAACCGTGACATTTTTAAACGCGGGTAGCTTTAAAAATATGTTACAATGCTAAACTTCTAAGTAGCTGCAGTTAAGACCAGGGCTTGAAAACGTTACCAATTCACATTAAAAATAACGTTAAGTAACGTTATTTTCATAGAGATACTTGCATATCGGTATGATTTGGTAGCGTTATTTAGTAACATAACATTAAAAGAACGTTAAAAATAGCGTTAAAAATTACCGGTATTTTTAATGCTATTGTGAAAATAGCGGTAACAAGTTAACGGTATGTTTTGGTTATTTTATGCGACGTTGCCCTTTTTTCCAAGGCCGCGCGGGCGCGGCACGGCGGGTAGTGGCGGCGCCGCGCCGCGCCGGTAACAAAACTGACTCATAACGATAAAATTAACGTTATCGTACATTATAACGTTACGTATGTTTAACGGTAAAATGTGCCAGATATAACGTTAAATTTGGTATCGTTATTTAATAGATAACGATATCTGCATCAAAGGGCTGTAACGATACCATATTTTTAACGGTATTTCAAGCCCTGGTTAAGACCTTGCCTTCTTTGTTTCTTGTGTCTACGCAGTCAGTGTGTGGTTGTTCGGAGAGTTAGGCGTGATCAAACAGCAAAAAGGGTAAATATTATTACCTTACAGTTGTTGTACCAATTTTATACCATGCTGACGCCGGGTTAAATTCATTATTTTGTTTCCATCATAAAATATTGCAAACACTTACGGCCCGCAGACAGACAGACGAACAAACAGACGAGTAACAAATTTACAAGGGTTCCTTTTGTACCATTTTGGTACAGAACCCTAGAGGGCTTCCGAAACGGTCAAATCGTTTTTAGTTTGGCTAAAATTACTATTTTTTTTTTTCATATCACAAACCTTTCTAACTAGATATGAAAATGGTTTTATGCCAAACTAACGTTTCTAAATCAAAAAGTTTGACCATTTCGTGGGCTGTTAAAACCACCTAATGTCGATTAATAAAAGCCCTTAACTTTGTGGATTGTTATAATAAGTACCAACAACACCATGGAAAAATAAAAATGAAATACCCAATATAAAAGTTATATTTTGGTATTTTACTGCGAATGACTTGCTCTTGATCGGGGGGCACGGTCGTGCCCCCGTCAAGACAAGCAAGCGAAGCGCAAGGGCACTACCTGCCGGGGTTGCGGAATGTGCCGGGGTTGCGGAATGTTTATAAAAAGTTACCGTGACCCCGGAACATAAGGGGCAATCGAAGGAACATGAGTGGGTTTTAGTCAGTAAAAGTCTGACACGCCCTCCCGCTGCCTTTACGGCGGGAGAAGTCATTTGATGATTTCCCACTCCCCCAAAAAAAAAAAAAAAAAAAAAAGGGCACTACCTACTTTTATTGGAAGTGTTTCGTCGTTTTTTTTAACCCTCATAGAGTTGGTAGTTCATATTCACAACAATTTGAATAAATAGTTAAAAATGCTTTTGAAAAAAACTGCCACCTATCAATGATGTAAAGAACTAACAAAACATTGTGTTTGGTTGAACCACTTAAATTTTAATAAGCGCTCTCTAACGATAAATAGGCGTACTAGTGTGGCTCATAGGTCACGAAACTACTCGACATGCAACGCCATCTATGTAAAAGTGTTGGTACTATTTTCACTGTCTCACACAGTGCCATCTATGCAATTGGATTGGTACTACTAGTAGCACTGGTAGAAGACTTCAACGTTATCATTTAATAGTAGTCAGGGCGACTTTACATTGGTTTAAATCGTTTGGCTACTACTACAAAGATGGCGCTATAAGCAGTTTAGTATTAATTTCAATTAACTTTTAATTTTAATACATTTTTAGTGTCTTTTAAAATGAAAAATCGAAAATATTTTCTTGATTTACTTAATTATTTTCTTTATTTATGTTATTACTTGCCATTTGTTAGGTAGTTAAGTTTTTTTAACTGTCTACTTAAGTATTGTCTGTGTATTTATTAATTTTTTTGGTGAGTGGGAAATCATCAAATAAATGACTTCTCCTGTCCTGGGCGGGGCGGGAGGGCGTGTCAGACTTTTACTTTACTGTCTAAAACCCACTCATGTTTGTTCGGCGGGGTTATTACCTATGAAACAGCAATGAGCAATATTTGCGCAGTGATCGCGCGATCACCGCGCGATCGTCAAAAAAAATCGTATTATGTATGAACCGATTGCTAATCGCTCACTGATTGTTCTAATGCACTTATTGCTACGATGACGATAAAGTAGCAATCGCTGGAACTAATTAAATATCACCTTTAATAAAAAAAAACTTAACTTTGCTCTTAAAAACCATGCTTTATACGAAACCACCAAACGAAAAATGCATATTTTAGTTAACTGATTGCTCCACAGAGGCAGCACTATCGCTAGTTTGCTATTTGACGTGACGTATTTTGAATTTGACGTTTGAGCAGCAAAGGAGACAATTTTTTTTAGGCCCACTGTTAATCGGTAACGTATATTAATAATTTTACACATGAAACAAGTGATCACCTTATTATAACTAACCCATTAAAAATTATAAAGAAATCTAACGGAAATAATGAAATAATGGTAAAAAAACTGTTACAGAAAAATGCTTGTTTAGGAGCGTTTTAACATTTATTTCAACGTGAATTTAAATATATTATGTGAAACGAAACGTACCTAATTAACATCCCGTTGTAGATGCTCTGTGGTACAGTTTCAATCAGTTTGACACTGACAGACTACATTATTAGGCTAAGTTCATACGACCGCGCGAAACCGCGCTGTACCACTAACCGCGCGGTACAAGACCAAAGTAAGCTGTGATTATCGTAGGCACTACTACGCGTTCTACGTTCGTTAAAAAAGCATTCTTGCAACCTTTTTTAAGTTAAATACTTTCACTTAAAATAGAATGCAATCAATGTTTTTTTATTGTCTTTGTAATTTTCTGCGACAACTCAGCCTTTGGTATAAAATCCATAAGCAAATTGCTCCCTCCTCAAGCAACATTGACCTCCGGGCTGGTATGCAAATCATGCGAACGCCTCAACCACGCGGCAACGCGCGGCTTCTCGCGGTCATGTAAACTTAGCCTAATAGTTTCCAATGGTTTTCTAGATATTCAGATAAGTGCTACTTCTGTTCTTTCTGTATTTTTATTCAATAGAAGTTTGAAAAATGGCTTCTGTAGATACAGTGCATAATATATAAAGCTGTTGTAACAATTGTACAGCTCTATTTCAAGGAAATGTGCGGCAACTTTACTTATAAAAGCATTGGCGTCCACAGTGAAAGAATAATCGAAAAAAAATCACACCAGAGGCAGGATTTTATGTTATTTACACCTATATTATTATTGAATCCTGCACGATTCTAACTTAAAATACCTAGGATTGCCTAGGAACCCTGTTCACTTGTTAAATAATTGCTCTTGTGAGATTTTAGGTCATTATGAGAGTCAATTTTGAGTGTCGTATTTCCCAGTATTCCGATTACGTAGAGTTTTGCTAATATTGCCACTGTAATCTAGAGATTATAAGGAATAAAATAACGTGCATTTCATTAATATATGCTACAATTTGTGGTGGGCCTATTCTCCGAACAAAAAAAATTGTCTCCTTTTGCTAAATTATCGCGATCGCTCGGCTATTGCAAGATACGTAATCCCAGTGCGGTTGCCCTTTATGTTCCGGGGTCACAGTAACTATTATATATAACTATTCCGCAACCTATTACGGTTTTCAAACCCCACCGACAGACGGACAGACAGCGGAGGCTTAGGAACTACACACGACACATTTTATTCACCTTTAACAATGAAACATCAATTATTAAAACAATTTTTATTAGGTACTTAAAAAAAAACACCAAAATAAATAAATTATTGAAAATAAACTATAAAATCAATACTTAAATCTACAAGGTCTATTTAGTTTTAAAAATTTAATCTATTACATACTAATGCATATTATTAAATAAAAAAACATTTCCGCAATATTTCTCTATACTTATTATAAACTAGCTGTTTGATTTTTGGTTACTGCTTCGCTCCCGTGGGACATAGCATGATATTACTCGCCTATGTTACAAAGGGATAATGTAGCTTTCTATTGAAAAAAAAAATTAAATCGGTCGAGTAGTTATGAGTTTATTTATTTTTATTTATTTATTTGGCAAGGATCTCCAGCAAAGGTTACACCAATGAGTGTAGATAGGTTATTATGCAGTCAAAAAGTGGCACATTAAAAATTTGCCAATTGACCAACATGATACTGAGTATCGCGTTGACATGACATTTATCTCTTTTTCACTCGCACTACTTCAATCATGTCATCCTACTTTGACGTGTAATGTATGTGTGCGTTAGTGTGCCGTTTTTGAAGATAGAATTTCGTTTGGGTAACCTATCTACACTTTTTTACATATAACATCATTAGTACGGATTGGGTTACAGTTACATTTGTGACATTAGTGCAAAAAAGAATAAATTACTTGTGCTCCTTTAATTACAGGAGATCACATCATGCACATAACATAACTAGGTGAATACAAAATAAAAATGAATTATGGTTAGTTTTAAAATCTAAAATAGTTTTCGGTATACAATTAAAATCTTATTAATTATAATCGACACGAGACAAGACACAATACAGAGCAGTTTGTTTTATGCTATCAAATATAAAAGGAAAGCAAAGAAACAACATTACTTTTCACGTTTTTGTAAATATTACATCGGTCAAATGCTTTTTAAACTTCGAAGCCAAGACAGTTATGTCCAAGTTGTATCGCTTCGAGAGGTCGTAAAATTGCCTACAGAGCCTTGGCAAAGTGGCGAAGTGTCCAAGGTTTGTCTTAGATCCTGGGACGTGGAAGAAATCATAACAACCTATCCGCGGTAGACGAGATGGAGCATTTAGTAGCCGGATAAGTAGTTCGCTGCAGTCTACTATTCCGTTAAAGATTTTATACAGAAACATCAGATCTATCATTCTTCTTCTTTCTGCTAGTAAGTTTATGTTATAGTGATGCAGTTTGTCTTTGTAACTAAGAATAGTTTTGGTGGCTTAGGTGATACAGTAAGCGTCTCAACACTCTCCAGGTGTTTCGTGTAGATGTCATAGTGAGGGTTCCAGATAGTACTCAAGTATTATTCGTTACATACTAAAATACAAATCTTTCCTCTTTATAATATTAGTATAGAAACTTGACAGAGTAAAAAATCATACTCTTCTGTTCTTGCTTCACATTTTAATGTTAAGCGTCCCCGAAACGATTTTATATGGCTCAAACCACCTATTCAATTTGTGTTTGACAAATCTTTCAAGCTAACTATAGACTATTTTTTTTTGGGAGTGGGAAATCTTCAAATGACGTCTCCCGTCCTGGGTGCGGCGTGAGGGCGTGTCAGACTTTTACTGACTAAACCCACTCAAGTTCCTTCGGCTGCCTTTTATGTTCCGGGGTCACGGTAACTATTTTAAACATTCCGCAACCCCGACAGTAACTATAGACTATCAAATTGGTTTTAGGTTTGACCGTTTAGCGGAGTTAAATTAACCCATTTGACTGTTTTGGGTGCTTTTAACATATCTTATTTTACACAATATGTTTTTTCATTATACTAACATAAAATAAAAAGTTTTTCACACTAACTACTATTAATATCTTTATAGGATATCTGCTTCAAACAATGAAAACTCGCCGACAATGAATAGCGGGGCTACTGAGTATCAACCATAGCAACCAACGAAGCGTGGTAATTATTATAATATTAAATAAATCGCATTTGTTTGCGAAAAAACTGCACAAATGCTGATATACATTGTGACTTGCTCCGATGTGAATAAGAGGTAGCTTAGAGTGGATGTGCTGCTCCACAGGTTTAGTAGTTGATGGTGCTGACTCTCTAGTTCACAAACTTAACTCAAATTAATTAGTGCATCTTTCTCTTTCCATTTCATTAAGAAAGGGGCAGAAGATAAATATTAGTCTAGTTCTGTCAAACTAACCAGCGGCAGCGGCCGAAGTAAATAGACGTATTTTTAGTGGCCATGTTTTTTAATCGCGTCTAAAATATCGATGGCGTATTTTAATTTGACAGGATTAAACTAAAATAGTACGTTTTGTTCGTTTCTGAATGAAATAGAAATAAAAAAAGAGAAAAATAAAACAATGTAGTTTCTGCATTTGGTTAAAATAATTGTTCGTCTTCGTCTTTGTAAAATTGTAACTGCCTTGTCTGAAAAGTAGAGTTAATTATTAAAATTATTAAATTGAAAAACTTGTTAAAGTGGTGTTGATTCCACTGAACGACCCTCAGTTAACAACTGAGAGCGGCTTGTTTTTCTCCAAAGAACCCTATGTTTGGGAACAAGCAACTAACGTCATCTTTCTGACTACCCGACCGACTCTTTGACGATTTATAAGTGCCTAAATTAAATGGAACTGAGTTAGAGTGTTAACAGTCGTGCATTTGTGTTGTAATGACTTCAATATACACGCGGTAAAAACAGCAACGCGGAACAACGTCTTAAGAAAATGCTAGCTTTCGCCGAGCTCCGCCTACGTGGATGTCAAAATTTCCATCAGCCTTTTTTGTGAATAATTACTCTTCACAAAGAAGATACCATCCAAGTTTCATGTTTCGAAGACCAGCGGTTTGGTCTGTGGGTTGATATATTACAGTCAGTTGACCATTTTATTTGAAAATGCTTGACTTTAAATCTAAATTTTTAATCTAATTTTTTACTAATATTTCCGTTGTATTTTCCCCGCCATGTCCACATAACACAAGCGAGACGCAGCGCTCGCGTGTCTCGCTTATCACAAAGAATACGTTAACTGCACTTTTTATACTTCGGCTTTTTCACATCGGCGATATGTAATTTTCATTCCTCTATACCACTTTTTCACCGCGCAGGGGCGCTTAACTCGATATTTTTTAGAACTCGCGTCTTTTTTATTTTGACACTACGATTATTTTCTTTTTGTAGCACTGTATACTGTGCCGTTTTTCTGTTTCGCGTAGGAACCACGATGGCTATGATAATTAAGTGTTTACGTTTTTTCCGCATTCAGCGTTTAGTTTTTAGTGTACGATTGTTGTTTTTAATGATTTTTAGTGTGGTTTCACGTGACAATTGAGTGTTTAACGTTTTTCTTTTGTTTTCGCGGTTTGTGGTAATTTGTAAGTGACACTGTTTTTGATTGATGCGTTTACTGTTTGCCGAGTGATTGATTAGTGGCTGTTAGCGCTTTTCTTTTGTTTATAATTTTTTTGTTGTTACTGGTTGCAATTTAGGTGATTATGCGGTCATAAATTGACGTGTTTAGTCATGATTTTGACGTTGAGTTATTTATTGAAAGTTTGTTAAATTAATGTCTGAATTATACTGGCTTTGGTATTAACTGTTTCGTGACACCATTTTTGTAAATCAATCAACCAATTGAAAATAACGAAATCAACATTCCATAATACAAAAAAAAAAGTATTTTTTTCTACACAAAGGTTCGTGATCCCTGCTCTCTCCCGCGCCCGAACAGCCACGGTCTATGGTTTTCTAACAAATAAGTGTATTGCCATCGGCTATTAAAATCTTCGCTTTAATTACCTAGAAAAAAACAACCCCTTTTGCTTTGCAACACTTTATTCTCAACTTTAATGTTAGAAGGAGAAAATACGATTTCAAAAGTGCAGTTACACCGTTGTGAAGTTAGAACGTATACCGCAAAGGTAATGGCATTTTGTATGACTTCAAGTTTTTTAGTTTTAATTATAGTTTTAGTTTCTAATTTAGATTGTTTTAAGGTTAATTATCACGCTATCACCCTTTTAGTATGGCTTTGTGAGAAAAACCTAACCTTCTCAGGAAGTCGGTTTTAGTTTATAATATCAGATAATGAATTTTCAAAATTTAAAATTCAAGGCATTTATTTCACTTAGACCATTTATAGGCACTTATGAATAGTCAAAGAGTCGGTCGGTCAGTCAGAAAAGTGACGCTAATTGCCTGTTCCAAAGCGTAGATCTCTATGGAGAAGAACAGGCAAGAAACTCCACGGACACTCTTTTAAAAAAAATCATGTTTTACAAAATCTTGGTTACATTGACGTTCGTGCTTCTATATGTGAAAACAATGCAAGTAAATAACAAAATTAATAATTTAAAAATTACCAATTTATATAAAAAAAGTAATAAAAAAGTCATGGCAGTTAAGAGATGACCGATCTCAACTGACAGCGCCCGTTCACGAGCATGACGCATGACATCAGCACCTAAATGGTGCTCAACCATTTTGAAGGGAACCAAATGATCCAACGCACTCGCCACCATCAGCGAGACTTTTAAGCGAGCATGACAATACCTTCAATAATAATTAATTGGTTGTTTTAAATTAAAATTGAAAAGTCCTATTAATCTTTCAGCGACCGACCGACAGCCGGCTGTCGGGCTGCTATTGTCTTTCTATTGTGTCTCGAATTACGTGTGTTTGAAGGTTTGAATATGAAAAAATATGGCCATCATTTACACTTAATTAGTGCAGTTAGGCATGCAATTTGGCACAGAATTACGCGAGCGAAGCCGCGGGCAAAAGCTAGTAAGACATACTAGCTTTTGCCCGCGGCTTCGCTCGCGTTAAAAAGAGACAAAAAGTAGCCTATGTTACTCTCCATCCCTTCAACTATCTCCACTTAAAAACCCACGTCAATTCGTCGCTCCGTTTTGCCGTGAAAGAAAGACAAACATACAGACAGACAGACAGACAGACAGACACACTTTCCCATTTATAATATTAGTATGGATATCACATTTACAAAATAGCATTAAATAAAGTATATGTTACAGATGACAGGCCTGTTGGTCTAGTAGTTAGTGACCCTGATTGCTAAGCCGGAGGTCGTGGGTTCCATTCCCTACCCAGAACAAACTTTGTATCTTGAGCATGATTGATTGTTATGTGTTTGGGTGTTTACCTATAATATTTTTGAATTTATAAATTATATTATATATTGCCTGATTACCGTAGTACAAGTTCTGCTTAGTTTGGCATCAGATAGCCGTGTGTAAGTTGTCCCAAGTGATTAATTAATTAATTTTAAATCAGAAATCTTAGTTGCCTGGATAAAGTAGGCTAGTTTCCTATTTTCAGTGTAAACAGTATAAATAATCATTATTTTTCTGATCGCATGCTATTATATTTATCCGTATTCAGAAGTTAAATTGCCAATTAATTTGATTATCTTTATATATATAATTCTGCTGTGCGTGTGTATGTCATTGAACCCCTCCTAAACGGCTTGACCGATTTAAATGAATTTTTCTGTATGCGTTTGAGTGGCGCCCTGGATGGTTTAGATTCTCAAATCACAAATATGGCGCTAATTTCTTGAAAAAGCATGTGATCTCGCAAACAACCCTAACGATTTCGCTGAAATTTGATATGTGGGGGTTTTCGGGGACGAGAAATCGATCTAGCTCAGTCTTATGTCTGGGGAAGCGCATGTTTTCGAGTTTTAAGTTAAAATGTTTGGCGCCCAACGAAGTGGGTACAGGCCAGCTAGTAATCAATATTATAATGAGTGGTGTGGTTGTCATAATAACAAATAGTCTTGGCTCAAAGTGTGTGACTTTAGACAATCGCATCGACATAAGTGGAAACGGATTTATACCTATTTATATCTAATATAGTAATACTAGTATTTACTGTCTTAATGGACAGCAAAGGCTTATTTTTTTTTCTTTTTTAGGGTTATATCCTACCAATATTTTAAATGTAAAAGTTTGTGTGTATGTTTGTACTTTTTATTTGAAAACGGTTATTTAGCGGTAATTCTTAGTTATGTTTCATCAAAATTGGCGCAGGGGTTTTGAAGTTATTAACATTTACGTTAGCTGCAGTCACAATCTTAATAACTTCAAAGGCGGGGTTTTTTTTTATTTTTTTGGTCTACACTTCTTACACTTTACATATTTTAATTATGCTTTTTCAGTCAAAGAAGAACATAACAGGTAATTTCTATAAAACCTACTCATTTATAAAGATTAATTTCTGATATCCGCTTTCCGGTCATATTCCTTCATAATAATATTAGGTAATATCGTCTGCTAATGCGAACACAAGCGACGGTGGAATATATATTTACAAAAAAACTGAATTCAAAACTTTTATTTCGGTTGTTTACGCCAACGATTCGTTTAATCCATACTAATATTATAAATGGGAAAGTGTGTCTGTCTGTCTGTCTGTTTGTCTTTCTTTCACGGCAAAACGGAGCGACGGATTGACGTGATTTTTTAAGTGGAGATAGTTGAAGGGATGGAGAGTAACATAGGCTACTTTTTGTCTCTTTCAAACGCAAGCGAAGCCGCGGGCAGAAGCTAGTGTTTAAATAAAGTTAACTTTGAGTTTCATTAAGTACGAGTATATCTCCAAAGGTCCTATTTTAACAAAATGCATTTATAGAAAGAGAACCATTTCGTCAGTGTACTCTTTCAAAAATAAAAAATAAACTAGCCAAACAATCACGTCGCGCTCAAAATTATCTATCTAATTACTACCATTTATTCGAATTGTCCAGGAGGCAGACTGAATCAGCAGGGTGTACCACGTGCAGGTGAGGTCGGCTTTGACCCTGGAAGTGATGGTTGGGCCACTTACACCCCTAACTGGTAGTATAGAATATATTGCCCAATGTATGCAATGTATGTTAGGCTCCTTACGCTTTAGTTGAGCTAAACGACTTTTGACAAATGCTTGCACTGTTTGGACAGGTCCACTCAAATCTGTGTGATTCTCTCATCAAGAGATCACTGTTTTCAGTTATTACCTTCATGGTCCTCGCATAATTTGACCAATACAATATTGTATGGACTTTAAAAGAGACTTTGACCTCTGAGTTTGTTTCGGTTGTTTCTTCTCAGAGTAGTCCAGCTAGGAAACACCGGCCCCATCGTTCGATTAAAATAAGAAAAAAAAAATGACGTGTAAAAGTGTAATTTATTACCTATTTACAGAAATAAAAATCATCATCATCATCATTTTTTAATCTTCATTTTATGAGATTGACATAAGCTTACCGTTAATAATTTGACATATCGTATAGAACTGACGGGCCTGTTGGTCTAGTGGTTAGTAACCCTGACTGCTAAGCCGGAGGTCGTGGGTTCTATTCCCACCCAGGACAAACTTTGTGTGATGAGCATGATTGTTTGTTCTGTGTCTGGGTGTAATTTATCTATAATATGTATGTATTTATAAATTATATAAGTATGTTTATCAGTTGTCTGGTTACCATAGTACTAAGCTCTGCCTTGTTTGGGATCAGATGACCGTGTGTGAGTTGTCCAAGGATATTTTTATTTTTATTATTTATTAGAACTCTATTCTACCATATATTTTGCCGCTGGTTGTGTGTGGATCGAAGTCTTAGACCCGTATTAACAGACGTCACTCAATTTTGAGTCGTTCTCAAGTTTATTGCTGTCCTTATTTTTTCCCTTTAGAATGACAAGGACAGCAAGAGACTTGAGAGCGTCTCGGAGTTGAGTGACGTCTATTAATACGAGCCTTAAAGGTGTGATTATTTATTTATTTATTTTATGTGCACAAAAGTAAAACGGCAGACTTACTGCCTAAGCCATTCTCTCCCAGGCAACTAAGGGTGGTGTAGAGATAATACAGCAGGTGCATTTAAGAAAATAACGTAGTAATGTAACATCAGAATAAAAGCTTATCTTAATACTGTTAGAAATGTAAAATATGGACTATTTAGGAGAAACAAACAGCACACGTACCACAAAAAGCCTCTTAAAAGCAGCAGATGAACTTTAATCAATAGAAAACTGAAATAATATCATAAGTAAGGAAATTAAAATTATGCAAAACTTGACCTAACCTAAAACCGGTTCCATTCCATCTAAATACCGATAAAAAACGGCAAAAAGAACCGACGTAGACGGTTTTTTCATTAAAACGAACAATATTATTATCATATTATCGTACTAATTAAAAAAGCTTATTTACTTTTAGAGTTCCGCGGCGCTTTTCGAAAACGTCTGAAATGTTTGTTTTGTAGGCAATTTTGTACCTATGATTAACTTATATTTTTAGGTTGAAATAGTGTAAATCTAGTTTTGGCTACTATATATATATCTATACTAATTTTGCAAAAAAACAATCACTGTTAAGGCTGTCTGTCTGACTGATACCCTTTTACGTCTAAACCACTGAGCCGATCTTGACAATTATTTTTTAGAAATAGGCTATGATGTGATTTTCGACTACATGCAGTACGCCCGAAAACAGACGGGGGAAAGCTATTTGCCTAATGAAATTGTGTAAGTATTTTATTTCGTATTTAAATGTGTATTAAAACAACACATTGCAAAATAATAAATACTGATTAAGGTTATAAAAACAGACGATTAAAAGCTCCTTCTATCATAGAGATTCATCATAAACTCATGGAAATTCCTTATAAAGGCTTAAAGGAATAATAACTCTGTTTAAGACGGTTGACTGCTCATAAAATGTTAAACAGTTACCATAGATTTACATTGTTCAGTCAAGCATAAGCATGTGTACACTACACAAACATTAATATCAATTTTCTTTTGAATTAATCGTAACTTTTAGTTAAAATCATAGATTTGCGTAAAATATGCCCCAATAAACTCTATGTTACTATAGGTAATTATTCTAAGAGAAAAACATATTTTAATGTTTGCATAGGGTGACCATGTTTATGCTCGTGACTGTACGTACATAGATTAAAATGGTAAATAGCTAATAATATGGTTTTCTATTTTTAGTTTATTGTAGTTTTACCTACTTATATCGGTTAAACTGACTCTTATTTTTCAAGCATTGCAAAGGAGAAATGAATTGAAATTATATCAAAAATGTTTTTGAGAGTTAAAAATACCGATAAATATTTAGTTGCAGAAATAAGAAGACAGGCCTGTTGGTATAGTAGTTAGTGACCCTGACTATTGTGCCCGGGGTCGTATAAGGGCGGCTTTCAGTATAACGGGATACAACTAAATATCAAAAGCAATTATCACCACGCTAGACCAAGGCAGAATGCCACCAAGAGCAGTCAGCACGTGACCGGGCCTTGTAGCGCCATGCCAGCCGGAGTTAATAGTTCTCATAGTGACCCCACCCCCGGAACATAAAAAGTAACCGAAGGAACAAGTAGGTGTTTGTTGGTGGGAATTTCAGTAAAAGTCTGACACAACTTTTTCGGTTTCAACTCCTCAACCTGATGCAAGGGAGGCGGGTGTCTTAACCAATTAGTCTCCACTCAAAAACTTGGTAAATTAAATGTATTAATAAATAAAAATAAATATCTTACACACACGGCTTATATTATGTGTAAATTTATACTTTTTATTAATAAATGACATCCAGACACAGAATAAACAATCATGCTCATCTCACAAAGTTCGTCCTGGTATTAATTGTTTCCACCCTTCTTGATCAGAAGGTCTAAGTAGCAAACGTTCCAACAGTGCTGAACGTCTAATGAGCAGTAAGTCTAATTGGCTAAATGTCCATGTAGTAAAACGTCCAACTAGCAGATGGTCTTTTTAGTAGCACGACTATTTGTCTTGTCTAATTTACAAATCAATGTCTAATTCTCAAAATGTCTGGACCTTCTGCTTAGCAATCAGGCTTACTGACCACTAGCCTGTGGTCTGGCGAAATGTCTGCCACGCCGACTGCCACACGAAATTGACCCTTATGATCAATGTCATTTTATTGTTTTATCTGTGCTACGGTTGTGGTTCACTCAACTGGCCTGGTCGACAAACCATACCAATCGCCAGATGAAGGGCTAGACAAATCTCGTCATTATTGTGTTCAGTCGAGATAGATGAAAGTAAAGCAACTTTATTTCTACGGAACCACAAGAAAACCTTATAAAACACTTGCCCAATCCTTAACGTTATCAACATTAATATGTAAAATCGCAATAAATAATGCTCGCGTGTCCGTATCAGATAAACGCATAACTGTTTATCATTGCGACTCGACGGCAGTGGGGTAGACAGCATGTTGTAGCTTGTTCAACTTGTATTGTTTTAAGTTTAACAATCTTGAGAATTGGTTATTTGATACCTGCTTTGTTTATAAAATATTTTTTACCAGCTTTTGCCCGCGACTTCGTCTGCGTGGAATAACTCCCGTTCCCTTGGGATTTCCGGGATAAAACTATCCTATGTCCTTTCTCGGGTCCCATACTATATCTGTACCAAATTTCATTCAAATCGGTTCAGTGGTTTAGGCGTGAAGGAGAGACAGACAGACAGAGTTACTTTCGCATTTATAATATTAGTAAGGATTGGTTAATTAGTTAATAAAAATTAAATGAAACACAGGGCTCAGTTACAGTTGTAAAAATAATGTTAATTATTTTTTCTGACCATTCTAACCATGGGGTATCGTGTTGCTCAGTTTCTGGGTAGTGAAGGTCTGACAGGCAGTCGCTTTACGTAAAACACAGCTATCCCGCTGAATCCGGTTAGGCTGGAAGCTGACCCCAACATAGTTGGAAAAAGGCTAGGGAGATAATGTAAAAATAATGTTATTGTGACTTTAAAATCCATATTTTAGTTTGTCAATTAAGGTCGTTTTAACATGTTTTCCTTTAAGTATGTTATAAGATTTTGGTTCTTGTCAAAATTTATTATTGTAGTGGGAAAAACTTTGTAGGTTTTACCCTTACGAGTTCTAGTTTGTGATATAATTTATTTTTACATTTCAAGATACGTAAGCCACAAAATCAATGTTGGGTCATTTTATCAGATTCTGTCAAACTAATGTGGAACTTCAGGTTTCCCACACCGCCGTCTGATCCCAAGCTAAGTTGAGCTCTTGTCATAGTAACCAGATAAATGATATATAAACGTATAAATTATGGCCGTGTGTGAGTTGTCGCATGAAATTTATTTTATTTTAATTATAAATACATACATATTATTATTAATTACACCCAGACACAGAACAAACAATCATGCTCATCACACAAAGTTTGTCCTGAGTAGTAAAACGAACCCACGACCTCCGGTTTAGCAGTCAGAATTCAATCATAATGTTTAGTACGGTGTGGTGGCAATATTTCCTCTGAGGAGCCTCTTCACAAGAGGCTGTATTGCAAAACCTAGTTTGACGTCGACACCTAATAATTAAAAACCGGCTATTATCAATATAAATCCATAGAAAACTCTTACTTTTACATTTCCTGTATGTCATTATTTATACTTAGATCTTAATACTGTGCAACGGTTTTTCATGTGATTTTAGCTGGGCCATCCGGTTGTTTGGACAATGAAGGAAAAAAATAAATAAAAATAAACAGTTTGGCTTGGTTTGGTGTAGTATTGTAATAAAGTCGCTTTTCGCTGTCTGTCTCTTTTTCTAATTAGATCTTTAATACTACGCAACAGATTTTGACGTGACTTTTAATTTTAATAAATAGAGAGATTAATTTAAGAAGATTTGTTATGTATAATACGTGCATATTGTAGTAGAGAAAAGCCGAGATTTTTATAAAAGCTGGAGCGTGTGCTTGTGATCAAGCAACGAGAAGAGGTCTTTTTTTTTTGGGAGTGGGAAATCATCAAATGATTTCTCCCGTCCTGGGTGCGGCGGGAGGTCGTGTCAGACTTTTACTGACTAAACCCACTCATCTACCTTCGGTTGCCCTTTATGTTCCGGGGCCGCGGTAACTTTTAGAACTGTTCCGCAACCCAAAGGCATAAGAGAAGAGGTCTTTGCCCTGTAAAGGTACAACAAAAGGCTGGTAACTAGAATTATTAATAAGTCCTATATTTCTTTTTATAAAACTGTACTTTTATTGCGTGATTACATTACTACGTTATCCTTAGAATAATCGAAACAACGGCAACGTAATTAAATGTGAATTGTGTAACGTTATGATTTTTTTTAACACAATCTGTGATCAGGGAGTACATTAGTACATTTACGACTGTGTGTTCTTAACTGATAATATCCGTTGTCTGTCCGTATCTGGTAAAATACTACTTACTGAGAGTTTCTACTTTTATAGTCTTTTTAACCGACCTCAAAAAAAGGACTGTATCACGAAATACCGAAGTTGGAAATGTCGACATACGGTATCCATAAAGTTCCTGAAAAAAATACGGTATTTGGATTCAAAGATTCAAATTATGTGACTTAGAATGTTCATCGTACCGATGTACAGAATCTTGAAAGTTTATTATGGCGAATTACTCTGTATCTAATAATCAGCATTAAGACGTACGGACTTCGAAAGCTTACTATAGCGAATTACTGAATCTAGAATTTTCATTATCGTGAAATACGGGATTTAAAAAGTTTACTAAAGCAAATAACTAAATCTAAAATATTTAGCACACATAACCTATTTTTATAAGTTCCCGTTGTTCTTTAAAACTGTTAATCTGATATTTGTAGATAGATCTCGGCGGTTAGAAGCAAAACAGTAAATGTGTGGCCAAAATCGTTTAACGAAAGTGTGCGTGCCCCTTAGGGCTTGTAGCTTGGAAGCTGGCTCAACATGAACTCTGATAACTTTTTGATTGTGCGAGCCATAAATGGTCTTCTATTTATTGGTTTTATTTATATTTTATTTATTTATTGGTAAACCTGGACCACTTCCTATTGTTACATACATATACAATGTGGTAATGAAATAACCCAAAACCTGAAACTAGTTTGTTTAGAATCGGCAGCAAAATCGAATACAATAATTTTTATTATTTACTATAATAGTCGCTTAGAAAAGATTGGTAATAATGACAAGATTTCGAACGTTAAAACTTTAACCACTGGCACGCAACCACTGCTCATGTACCTTTTAAAATATTTCCCATCACCTTTTCACATCTACATAAGTACAGTCAATTATACTAATTATCATACACGGTCACTTTATCGCGATATACTACATCGCTGACTGTTAGCAGGTACGAAATAATTGTATGTGTATTGTCACGGTGTTTAAGTCCGTATGCGCCTGCAAAGTTCGAGCACCTGTATGGGTTGTAGATTTTTATTTTTGTAATAAAATGTGGATGTGAAATAGGTATTTTTTTAGGGGTATGCTGAATAAATATGATCAACTTTTTTCGGAAGAATACTAATTTCGTAATTCCGAATTGTTCGAAATTCCGAAAACATCGTAGTGTCATCACAGATCTAGTTCAGCAAAACTGTCTGACCACAAGCGCCCGAAATGAAATCAACCAAGAATCAATCTGACTTTTTTAGTTTCGTAAAGTCAACAAACTATATAGGTATGCAGGGCCATCATGTGTAATTGAGGTTCTCTTGAATACCAGTGAACGTATTCAAATGTATAACCTAATTGATGAACTAGTTATTTTCAACTATAGTTCCAATTTTTATTATATTAGAAAATATCCATGGGTTTATGAGAAAACTTAACATATCTGACGGCGCTGCATACTTATCTGCTTTGCTGACTGTACATCCTATTAGGTGTGTATTAGGTATGCAGGTGGGTTCAATATTAGGGCAATCAGATTAATATATCAAAAGGCTAAAATTATTGTGATTCATAAAAAAAAGCAAAGCGGTTTTAAACACTTTTTCTGTTATTAACGGTATGATTTTTTTTGTTTAACTTAAACTTTACTGACACCAGTAAAAGAAAACCACAGTAAAAACCTGAACTTATATGTATTAATATTACAAAGCTGACGGATTGTTTGGCTGATGACGTTAATCTCAGGAACTACGAATTCGATGTAGAAATACCGCTAGGACCTTTGGAAGTGGAATAAAGATGCAAGTGAAACCGCGGGATCAAACATAACAAAAACTTGTCTTTTAAAATGAGAATTTGCTTTTGCTGCAGTAGAACAAAATAAAGGTTACTGCTCACTTTTACGATGCTAGATAAAACTTAACATCAAGCCTAATAACCACATTTAGTTAAATTTGAAATATAACAGATATACAACAGTTAAATTACTGTGGACTTGTAAACTATAGTTGTTTGTAAAAGTTTTATTGCACGACTCATTTCTAGTTTTATTACTTGATAATAGGCAGTATTATAGTCCTTTAGCTTAACTGCTATAGTAAAAATAATAGCTACAATGCTTTGTAATTGTTAGAGCGAAAATAGAGGCTAGTTCGCCTGTATGGTATGTACTTACTCGTAAATTAGATACCTACATGTAGATATTTATAAAATTATATTTTGTTTAGTTTGAGTTCCTTGAACTGCAATTAAAGTTCCGTGGATAAAATGGGCATAAACGCGACTACTGAAAATGGTATTGGTTCGATTTTCGGGATGAGCAAAATGCTATAAAATTTAATTTTTCCGTCAGGAATTTCTTGGTAGCAAGCTGAAGTTTAAAGATTAGTGGTGTGCTTCAGAAAATTTTTAAGAGACTTGTGGCGCTTTGAATTAGTCATTGACAGGCGTGACAAGTAGTCAAAACCAGAAAATCGGACAAAGTCTTACCAAAGGGTAGCGTGTTACCCAGCAACTTGATTATGGCGGTCTGAAAGACAGTCGCTTTATATTAACACATTGGTTTAGTACCTACGCTTTTAGTTTTGCTAGAATAGTCCGCATTTAGCCTCATGATTGAACCATTCTGCAGTTATGACTTATCGCCTATTGCAAACATCCTAAACTATCCCAGAATCGTTTCGTATCCCGAATTCGATTCTGGGATAGTGATTACTAGTTAATATAAGGATTTCTGGGAGTGTCCTAGGGTGTTGGAGTAGTTCTGCCCGTTGTTCGGCCATACTGGTACACTCCGTGAGGACGGTCCTATTTCAACCGGACGGTGCGCCCCGTCCGGTCGAAAAAAGAGTTTCATTATGTAATAAATATTTTTGAGTGTTATTTGATAAAAATCTTCTCATTCTCATCATACAAAATTAAAGTATTTTGTTCTGTGTGTATGAACAGGTTTTTCATTAGCTGATAAAAAATCGTCTAAAACATCACTCAAAAATTCCTTTTTCAACCGGATTTGGCGAATCTCGGCGGAAGAAAAATTGAATAAACAAAAACAATCCATACTAATATTATAAATGGGAAAGTGTGTCTGTCTGTTTGTCTTTCTTTCACGGCAAAACGGAGCGATGAATTGACGTGATTTTTTGAGTGGAGATAGTTGAAGGGATGGAGAGTAACATAGGCTACTTTTTGTCTCTTTCTAACGCGAGCGAAGCCGCGGGCAATAGCTAGTGGTATGATAAAACAAACTGGTATAATAATTACAATTTAAAAATATCATTTATAAATGCTTCAACTATGTTTTTTTTTTGTGATATGCAGCTCAATTTCTAATCTAACTTATTTACCATAGGTACATGTGCATGTCAAATTAACATCAAACACAATTTCTATGGGAACATCTTACCCTATCGATTGAGTAAATAATAAAGGTATATGTAATTATTAGTTTTCTTAGAAAGCTTATTTTCTCATACTAGTTTTCTAGTTGGGCCATTGTTCTTTAGTCTATGAACAGTGGGGTAGCCATGCTGTGTTGTGATTGGACGGATAGAATCTTGATATTTTTTTTAGAGTACCTAATGTTTCGGCAGGGTTACACCTGCCATGGTCACAAGCAGAGGAAACGTCAAGCGAAAAACAAATAAAAAAGGTACGTGCGCGTTAAATCCCGTAAAATAGTAAAATATTAATGTTAAATAAAATGTTATTACACATACCTGGTTGTAACTGGCCTGCTGGTAGTGATGAGAGGTGAAATGAGCGCCCATTTCTAAGCTGGAGGTCGCGGGTTTGAATCTTACCCAGGTCAAATCTTTGTGTGATGAACATGATTGTTTGTTTTGTAAATAATGAGTGTGTTAATTTGTCGTGATGGCCATTGTGGTTTAAGTACATTTTTCCTATGTAAGAGATTGTGGTTACGAATTCGGGCAATACTAATTTCCACCGGTACGGTTTTACGTTAAGTTATTCGAAGAATTAAAGCCAAAGAGTAACCAAGACTAGTCGAACCAAGAGAATCGTGTAACGCAATTTGGAGATTTGATAGGCAAATAAATTTCGACTAGAAGCCGAACCTAATATAGTTAGGAAAAGGCTAAGGAGTAGAAGAGAGTGTTTATTTATCCATAACTAGCTGTTCCTCGCGGTTTTACCCGCATTACTTTAGGTTTTTGGTTACTGCTTCGCTCCCGTGAGACATAGCGTGATATGTCTGCATGTCTATGTTACTCGTTTAGACAATGTAGCTTTCGAATGGTGAAAGAATTTTTAAAATCGGTCCAGTAGTTTTTGAACCTATTCTTTACAATCAAACAAACAAATATACAAAGTTTTCCTCTTTATAATATTAGTGTAGATAATATAATAATGCCTTTATTCAGGCAAAAAACAGTGTTACAAAAATGTGTTAAATTAGTAACTCTGTTGAGTCATTGACACCGACAATTTCGTCAGTTTGCCCAGCTTTGGCAATGGCCTCTTCTATCTCTTTCAATTCGGTTATATTTAGTGCTTTTCTTGTCGGTGTTTTTGCTATTGCCTTTAATTCGTCATCCCACCTTTTAAACTGTCTGCCTCGTTTTCTTTTCCTGTTTATATTTATCCATACCAATATTATAAATCCGAAAGTAGCTCTGTCTGTCTGTATGACTCGCTTGCACGTCAAAACTACTAAACTGATTTAAATGAAATTTAGTACAGAGATAGTCCATAGCCTGAAAAAGGACACAGTATAGGTAGATAGATAGACTTTTATCATAAAAATTTAATATTCCCGCCGTGGATAGCTACTAAATGATAAAAGTATATGTTAATCAATTTTCTAGTTGCCATTGTAAAGGTTCTACCTAGATTGAGATCAAGGGCCTATGTATTTAGCTAATTAAGTACTTAGCTAGCCAAGTTTTATTTTGTTTCGACACAACCTAGTTTTTAACCGACTTCAAAAAAGGAGGAGGTTCTCAATTCGTCTGTATGTTTTTTTTTGTTTTTTTTTTGTATGTTTGTTACGCGATATCTCCGTCAATTTTACGGATTTTGATGGTTCTTTTTTTGTTTGATAAGTCATGATTCAGGGGTGGTCCTATATAAATTTTGTGGCGATCGGTTCAGTACTTCTCGAAAAATTCACCAAGAACAAAAAAAATTGACGAAATATTCATACACGATGTGTGCTTTTTCTTCAAGTTTCTATTTTCGTTTTATAAGATTGTAAGTAGTTTTATTTTGAAAATAAATTACTTTGAAAGATATTTTAATACACAGTCAAACATTGGGAGTCGACACTAGAAAGTAATAAAAAAAAACTTTTTTCAAAAAAATAATAACCGCCTTCAAAAACTAAAAACCCAAAAATAACTAAAATTTCGGAAGTCGGTGGCTTCTGTTCTGCCAGTCAATTTGTGTTGCCACCAACTTCCGAAATTTTAGTTATTTTTGGGTTTTTAGTTTTTGAAGGCGGTTATTATTTTTTCAACATTCCTGTATTCTCAAGAAATTATACTTAACCTACAGTTAGCAGATATTAGCAACACTATCGTGTAAGTATTGACTGATTGATTGATTGAGTAATAACGCAACACCATTGTAAACTATGATTTATGAATGGTTAGATTTATCAATAGTAGAAATTAACAGCCAATGAACTTAAATCGTGTTGGTATTAGCATTTTTATTACATTTATAGTAAGTAGTCCCGCCTTTTGTGTAAGAGTTTGTAGGTTTAAGGCCCGTACTCAAATACGATCTCAAGTGCAATATCATTTGATACCGGATTATTGCGATGACAGAAGCTCAAGATCGTCGCTAATTAATAAACACATCTTAATTTCCAAGATTTGTCATCTTGAGTGCACCCATTTTTGTGAACTTAAGTGTCAAGTTTCTAGTCTACACTCGGCTGGAAACTTCCATCTCCGATTAATTCTTCAAACACACGTGATTGAAGACACAATATAAAGACAATAGCAACGCGACAGTCGGCTGTCACATGGTCATCGAAATATTAAACCATCTTTTTACATTCTTCTTTAATTCTTCTTTTTACATTCAGGCCATTCTTCTCAGAAATGCGCTTCCTCTTGATATTAGGACGGAGACCAGTCGATATGCAGTTAAGCGGAAATTGGAGATTCATTTACAGCATTAAGTATTAAGCAGAGTTCTTTCATAATTTACTTTCACTTATATATAAATATATATTACAGATATATGTATTTATTTACTTATGTATGTAGTTATTATGTATATTATTATGTATTTTTTTTGTTATCTATTATACTTCTATCTTTTTAGTTTTACCACCATAAATGCACCTACTATGCTATCTCTTCACCACCCTAGGTTGACTGGGATAGAATGTCTTTGGCATTAAGTCCGCCTGTGTACCGTTGTGTATAAAGTGTAAATAAATAAATAATCCTCCCTCCTAATTATCCCTTACAAAAATCCTTTCTTTGTGGCTCTTACTCTTCCCAAAGAACACAGCCGGCAAGTTACATGTCTCAAGGACCATTGATTTGGGCTGTGCGTTGTTATTACCCAGTCAGTCAGTATACCATCTTTATACATACTAGCTTTTGCGCGGCTTCACTCGCGTTAAAAAGAAACAAAAAGTAGCCTATGTTACTCTCCATCCCTTCAACTATCTCCACTTAAAAAATCACGTCAATTCGTCGCTCCGTTTTGCCGTGAAAGAAAGACAAACATACAGACAGACAGACAGACACACTTTCTCATTTATAATATTAGTATGGATATTAAAGAAAGTCGTGCTAGTTACACATTTTATAACTCAAGAACGGCAGAACCGATTTGGATGAAAATTGGTGGGGAGGTAGCTTAGGACCAGGGAACGGACATAGAATACATTTTATTTTCTTTTTTTTTGTAACCAAAAATCTGTTATAACGCGGGTGAAACCGCGGAGGACAGCTAGTTTTATATAAATAGATATGTCAGCTCGGCAAAGACCGTCAGTGCGGACAAGACCGAACAGTAAGCAATACGACGAATTCTGAATAGCTACAAAAATAACAACGCAAGATCAATACTTCGACTTTTTTTTTAGTTTATCTTGGACTAGCGACCCGCCCCAGCTTCGCACGGGTGTTACAAATCTTTAAAAATCTCGGCTTTTCTCTACTACAATAAGCATGTTTTATACATATAAACCTTCCTTAAGAATCACGCTATCTATTAAAAAAATCCGTTGCGTAGTTTTAAAGATCATATACATAGGGACAGACGGCGGAGTGCGACTTGTTTTATACTATGTAGTGATTATCATTGTTGTAGCTATCCAGAACTCGTCGTATTGCTTATTGTCCGGTCTTGTCGACACTGACGGTTTTTGCCGAGTTGACTATTCTAAAGTTTTTACGCTTAGTAACCGTTTTCAAAGCCAATGAGCCTTCAATGAACATAAATGTAATTATCATTTATTAAAGGTTTTTAATTTTGCATATCTCCAGGTGCTAAAATAAATCGTCTTACAGGTGCGAAGGCTCGCATGGTAAAATGTCTTTAAAACAGGAATATAATTAGTGACTCGTATAGGGTCACTTGGGGTCAAAATTCCTTAGAAGTTTTTTCATTCTAGTGTATAGTTAGAATAGAAATGCCATGACGACCATGACATGATCGATGGGTATGTTTGTCTAGTGGTTAATGAGCCTAACTACTAAGTCCTAGGGTGTGGATACAATTCTAGCTTATGATCAACTTGTTCTAACTTATCTATAATGTGAATGTATTTATAAATTATGTAAGTATGTTTATCACTTGTCTGGTTACTATAGTACAAGCTCTGCTTAGTCTGGCATCGGATGACCGTATGTGAGTTGTCCCAGAATATTATGGTATTATTATTGTGTTTTCTTTTGCAGAACCACATTTTCACTCTAAGCTCTCCTGGACGCGATAATAATAATATAATGATAATACCAGCCTATAACTGTCCCACTGCAGGGCAACTTGCATGAGAGGCGGGTGCCTTAACCACTAGGCCATCACGACTTCACGCTAATAACGCGCGACGCGATAATATTGACTTAAAAATCTGTCTGCATCACACACAATTGTTCCTGGCCTAATAGTCCAGAGGGCAGTGGCCCCGACTTTGGTTTTGGTTCAAATTCTCAATAGCTAAATGTTTGACAAATGACCATGATTGTCTCTTCTGTAATAGGCGTGAAAGCGAGATAGACAGACAGAAGCATTTTGAATTTATAATATCAAAGTATGGATATGGAGGAATGGATTCGTTAAACACAGAGAGACAGAATTACTTTCGCATTTATAATATTAGTATGTAGGTATGGATTTATTAAACACAACATTATTTTTATTATACTTGTGCCTCTTTAGGAAACAACCTCACGCAAGACAGGTCCCGTAACAAGACATAATCGCAAATATATCTAAGCTCTTCAGCAATAATAAGTCGAAGTTTCTGGGCGGTTCTAGTCTTGCGACTGTATACTTAATTGCACGTCGGCATAACTCTTGTATGGCGTGCGCAGGAGTGGAATATCGTAACGTCTATGCGTTATGAACCGTGCAGTCTGTGAGGTTAAAACTGTTGAGTCGACGATTATTGTGAGAGCTAAAAGTTTTTTCTGTTTTTTTTTGGTTTAACTGATTTTAAGTGATATTTTACGAGTATAGAACGGTTGATTGAAAAAAAATAACATATTAAAGCATCGAAATTCGGAAAAAATCGCTTATAAAACTCAAAAACACAAATCTATTACTTACTAAACACAAGAAGAATTTAGATTACCCACACCTCATGACATTTTTGATAAGACACACCCAAATTAAACTTTCGCACACATGTGATTTGAGACCTAATAGAAAGACAGTAGCAGCCCGACAGCCGGCTGTCGGTTGATCTTCAAAAGGTTAAATGTGGTAATCTCAGAAACAACTGGTTCGAAAAAAAAAACTAGTGTTGGATAGCCTAAATATTGAAAAAGGTTAAGGCTAAACAATCACGCTACGACCAATAGCAGCCGAGCATTATCAAAGCCAAGTCTGAAACAGAAGAAGTCATATTGCAAAATAATAAAAAATAGCTCCACTCCACCCCACTTGTCCGATAAAGGCTCTATCACACACACAACAAAAGCGGAAACGTTGACATTTCTATATTAAAAAAAAAAGTTATGCACTATAATTCCGTTGACCGTGCAAAAAAACAGGTGTACTCACAACGAAAGGTCAAGCAGTTCTGATCGTGTTTAACGGACCTCGTTAATACTACGGTTATCTAATCGAAATGTGCGCGCGTAGACTTGAAATCCTTTTAGTTTTATGACGGTTTTGTGTTTAATTTGAGTTGTTGGTTTTGTGGCTATTTATGTTTTTTAAGTGTGGTGTAGATGTTTAGTTTTGTTTTATAAGTTTTAATGAAAAAGTGGCATCGGCACCTTAATGCGAAACCATATCATATGGTATTATGTATAAAGGTAATTGACACTTGTTTTTTTGGGGCAATTTTTAAGATAGAGCATTACTTACCTTAAGTGTTTTAGCTTTCAAAATGTAACCGAGACTCGATTATCACTGCATTATTTTTCTTGAAATGCATTATCAATAGTATAAAGTTTAGTATACAGGGTGTCCCACGGCAATGCCACATGGAGGGAAAGTACCTTAAATATTGTAGATAGAACATTTTACTGAAAGAAGACATTATTTCAATTTTGAAAACATTTTAAACTGCATTCATAGATATTTAAATAATTACATAGTTGAACCGGGAATCGAACCTGTTACTCGAGAAAATTAATCAGCCTGTAGTTTTATTCTACTGATCGAAAGGCTTCATCACAAGGATTATTTTTTGCTAAATAACATAGTGTAAAAAATAAAAGAAAGACCATGAATTTTAACATTTTTAATAAAAAAATTGTATGCTCAAACTAGTCACTTCTTCTTGAATACAAAGTGATAACTTTTGATTATTTCGTTCCCTGACGATTTTTTGGTCTTGTTGTGGTGGATATTTTTGTATTTAAATGATGTGTACTACTCAAGTGGGTAGATTATTTAGTAATGAGTAGTTATGATTGTCAATTGTATGACCTTACGGCAATGTAAGCTTTTAACTTTTCAGAACAAAATTTTACATTAAATGTTAAAATTCACGGTCTTTCTTTTATTTGTGACATTATATTATTTAGCAAAAAATAATCCTTATGATGAAACCTTTCGATCGGTATGATTAAACAACAGAGTGATTATTTTTCCTCGTGGAACAAGTTCGATTCCCGGCCCAACCATTTAATTATTTAAAAATCTATGAATGCAACTTAAATTGTTTTTAAAATTCATATAATGTCTTCTTTAAGTAAAACGTTCTATCTACAAGATTTAAGGTACTTTCCCTCCATGTGGCATAGCCGTGGGACACCCTGTATATTATAATACTTTAACTCGTGCCAGTTTAGAAACACCTATTATTGTTGTTATGGTGAAATAAAGTGACAATTTTTGTGTGACATACGCAAGATAAACTATTGGGGAATTATTAATGAATGAAAATACGCCCGACAGCCGGCTGTCGCTTAGTCGTCGAAAGGTTAAAGGCGATTGGCGATTTTAAATTATCATCTATATAAATACTAACTGACCGGGTGATTATCAACGCACAGCCCAAGCTGTTGGTCCTAGAGACATGAAACTTGGAAAGTGTGTTCTTTGTGAAGAACTTATATTTCGTACTAGGAAAAGTTTTTTTTGGAAAATTGACCTCTAAATGAGTAAAATTGTGGGTGGAAGTTCGACATCCACGCGGGCTAAGCTGTCGGAAAAAGGCTCGTTAAATAAGTCTCGGTTTCCAAATTTATGTTTATTCTATGGAGTTTTTTGCTATTTTCATTATTTAACTAGCTGTCTCCCGCGGTTTCACCCGCGTTCAAAATGTTAAGGGTGAACAGCCCTTATCACTTAGGAGGGGTATGAAAAATAGATAGTAGCCGATTCTCAGACCTATTGAATAGGCATATAAAATTTGGTAAAAATCGTTAAAGCCGTTTCGGAGGAGTAAGGTAACTAACATTGTGACACGAGAATTTTATACGTATGGAAGATAAGTATGGAGTTTATTGCCCATTCTTTTGCATACGATTCATTTTTTCAATGAACTATAGGTACTGTTTTTGCATTTATGTAACTAGATTTTTTTTTTGTAAATAACAATGTTTCTTTGAAATGGTCTATTAGAACAATAATATTTTTTTTGTTCTTGTAAATATGACGTCCTAAAATGACTTTGAAATGGTCTATTAGTAATAAATGATTTGACTTTACACGGAGGCAGATGGTTAAACTACAGGACTATCGTGACACTACCACATATCAAAATTTCTATACTACAATTAAAGATAAATAATTTAAAATGTCCTTTTTTTATTAAATATCCTCTATGCTTTTTTTTCTCTTACATGTGCGGCAGTTATAAGAATAACAGTATTCGTAATTCATGATGTTAATAAAAGGGCATAATATAAGTTAATTGACATTGTATCAAATGTATTGTGTAAACTTAACAAAAAAAAAACTAGTAAACGCTAGGTGCACTCGTGCACCGACGGTTCCTTATTAATGTTATTTGTGTTGTAATTATAAATTTGAGTTTTACTAATTTCTTAAAGACATTCTGCTGCAAAAAATCAAGATTTCAGGGGCCCTAGTCTGCTGTTACAATCGTGTCTCAATGTCCAGTCATCGGCCGGATATTTGACAACTTTGACAGTTTTTGTATGGGAAATGTGTCAAAAGTTAGACGTACTCCCCCCCCCTGGGGGGGTTGGCCCCTGATCAACAGGAAGTAGATTTTAGAAAGGAAAGATTTGTAATTTTTAGTATTTTGGTACTTATTTCAACTTGTCAGCTTCACCCGTTTTTGAGAAAGAGGACAGACTTTTGAAAAAGGGCAGACAAAGATCGGAATGGAAATTTTAAAGTTCCATTAAACTTTCAAACACATGTGATTTGACAATAGCAGCCCAATAGCCGGTTAAAGCTATTCAACTTTGAAGCTAAGGACCCCTAAAAGGAGCATGATAAACACTATCAGATTAAAAATGATTAAAAAATGATTAAAATGATCTTTATTTTGTAAATAGGTTATATCATAACACTTTTACACGTCAATGTTTTGTTTTTTATATTTTAATCGAACGATGGAGCCGGTGTTTCGTAACTGACTACTCTGAGAAGAAACATCCGAAACAAACTCAGAGGTCAAAGTCTCTTTTAAAGTCCATACAATTGTATTGGTCAAATTATGCGAGGATCATGAAGGTTAATGACTGATGTGCTTTCTTGATGAGAAAAGCACACAGATTTGAGTGGACCTGTCCAGACAGTGCAAGCATTTGTCAGCAATCGTTTAGCTCAACTTAAGACGTAAGGAGCCCAACGTTTTGACGAACAATACCAAAGTAAGGACATTTGGGTAGGCCGCATAACTACTCAAACTGTCAGTCAAAGAAAATATATTAGTACATGTGTATTCTTAGGATAATGAATGACCCACATAATCCTCACACTCACAAAAAAAAAAGTATAATGTATATAAAAATAATAACATACTTAAAGAAGTACAAATCAATGTCAATACTACAAAATAATCATGTCAAATAAATATGAAATTTATACATAAAAATATAGAAAAGATAAATATACTTTAAAAAGTACACATCAATGTCAAAAGTACAATAATTACCATGTCAATATATAAAAGAGTAAAAGTAAACTAATATTGACCTGTGTATATAATTGATGCAGCTCAATCCCAAGCATTTGAATCCTCTAGGTGATCCTTAACAGAGTAATAAGATTTCTTGCATAATCTACGTTTTATAAATGATTTGAATTTATTAATACTAAGTTTTTGAATCTGACTGGGAAGTTTGTTATAAAAGCGTATACATTGACATCTGAACGAACCTCCTATTTTCTTTAGCCTAGTTGAAGGGACAACAAATTTGTCCTTGTTCCTCGTATTTATGCTATGAATATCACTGTATTTCTTATACTGATTAATATTTTTATGAGCAAATAACAAATTCTCATATATGTACTGGCATGGCAACGTCACTATATTAATTTCTTTAAATTTGTCTCTTAGGGACTGTCGGGGACTCAATTTGTAGATTGCACGAATAGCCCTTTTTTGCAACACAAATATTGTTTGTATATCGGCGGCATTTCCCCACAATAGAATGCCGTACGACATCAAACTGTGAAAGTAGCTAAAGTAAACTAAGCGGGCTGTTTCCAAATCTGTCAAATCACGGATCTTTCTAACGGCGTATGCTGCAGAGCTGAGTTTTTTTGAGAGTTTTTCTATATGGGGGCCCCACTGAAGTTTGGAATCTAAAGTTATACCCAAAAATACAGTGTTATCGTCGGGTTTCAATTCTTCCCCCTTTATTAGAACACTAGTCTCTACTTTTGTGACATTAGGTAATGTGAACTTAATAAGTTTAGTTTTCTTTTCATTAAGAAGTAGGTTATTTATATTAAACCATTTAACTATTGACGCTAAGGCACTATTTATTTCGTTACTCAAGAGTTGCTGACGTTTAACTTTAAATAAAAGTGAAGTATCGTCTGCAAACAATACTATGTCATGCTTATCTTTAATGAGATAAGGCAAATCATTAATATAAATTAGAAACAAGAAAGGACCAAGAATTGAGCCCTGAGGGGCCCCCATTTTTACCACAGAACCGGATGATCTTTTACCGTTTACATCAACCCTTTGAATCCTATCACTCAAGTAAGAAGTGAGAAGATCCAGAGAGGTGGCACGGATTCCATAGTGGCGCAGTTTCCTGATTAAGGTTTCATGGAGGACGCAATCAAATGCCTTGGACAAATCGCAAAAAATGCCCAATGCATCGCATTTGTCCTCCCATGCTTTAAAAATATGTCCTAAAAGTTCAACACCAGCATCAGTGGTTGAACGACCCCTTGTAAAGCCAAACTGTTTATTATGCAACAACTGATGTTTATTAAAGTGTATTTGCATTTGACTTAAAATTAGTTTTTAAAAAATTTTACTAGATAAAAAATGAGCATTGAAACTGCCTATAACCAACCCTTTCATAATAAAACTAAGTTCTAATAATAATGCAAGGCACGTACTGTAGACATTGTACATTAATAATAATAAAAAACTTCCTCTGCAAATTTTGCTCATAAAATTGTACAGACTTTTTAACCGACTTCAAAAAAAAGTAGGTTCTCTGTTCGACCTGTATGTATGTATGTATGTTTGTCCGCGATTATCTCGCGTTTGGCTGAACCGATTTTGATGCGGTTTTCAGCAAAGTGTTTGTTACATTCTGGGGAAGGTTTTAATATATAACACTAATGGATATCCCGTGACGTTGCCTGCATAGATCGCGTTTTGCTTTCTTGGATTGTAGATTTTCAAAGACGATTGTATGTTTGACCGCGATTATCTCGCGTTTAGCTATACCGATTTCGATGCGGTTCTCAGAAAAGTCTTTGTAACATTCTGTGGAAGGTTTTAGTATATAACACTAATGGATATCCTGTGACGTTGCGCGCATAGTGCCGTTTTCATTTTATAAGATTATAAGTTTGTTTTGAGAGCTACCCTAAAACGTAGTCAGACACTGAGACTCTAACTAAAAAGTAAAAAATAAAAAGCTTTTTTAAAAAAAAGATAACCGACTTCAAAAACTAAAAGCTCAAAAATAACTATTTCGGAAGTCGGTGGCTTCTCTTCTGCCGGTCGATTTGTGTTGCCACCGACTTCCGAAATAGTTATTTTTGAGCTTTTAGTTTTTGAAGTCGGTTATCTTTTTTTTAAAAAAGCTTTTTATAATAATATAATACTAAAGTAAGCTTTCTTGAACATATAAATTTAGGTCGTTGTCTATGCAGTATTTTATAATCGCTAAAATAATTTAAAAATATTTTTATTACTGTTCCGTTCGTTAATATAAAAAACGGAAACCTTTTTGAGATCAATTCAGTGCTTGTTTCTCTTCTAACTCCGAAACTTCAGACAGATTTTATTCAAACATACAATCAGTGTATAGGTGTGTAGTTATGGAAAACAGAAAATCTTTAAAAATGGGGCCCAGTGGCGTACACTGTTTATTAGACGGAATGTACAAATTAAATTTTGCTTTAAACAAGATATTGCATTTGCATGTATTTAGATTTTTAAGAATTATTTGAGGAAAGTTCACCATGGACAGAAATGAGTAAATTTTAGGATTACCGTGTCATTCAAAATACTTTAGGCAGCCAATCAACTCTGGAGTGACGATTCGACACTCACGATCAAATTTTGGATGGACGTCAGTTCAACTGACGCGGCAAAATGATCATACCCAGCTTATCGACTTCAAAATTTTAAATACGATTTCGTGACTAAAGGTTTTTGTCAGAATTGTCGAACAATTCTACAAAACAATACTTCTTGACAATTTTCTGTTGAAAAAAGCAAAACATTTTTTTTTATGTTAAATTATCACTTGTCACTAAAGGTTAAAATAATCATAAAAAATATAGAATTGTCGGCTTTATTTTATTACTTAGAGCCCAGGTCACAAACTAGAAAAACATGTAATAAACAGGTGTATTTAATTTTGCAGTAAAAGTTGATTTACGCTTGACTGGTTCTTAAATTCCTTCTCAACTTCAAATAATTTCACTACTATCCCGCGAATGAATTGCTGAATAAAAAAAACATGTGTTGAAAGACACATGTTTGTTTTTAAAGAACTATGACCTAAACATACCCCACACTACTCGGGTAAACGCCAGAAAAAAAATACATCCCAAATTTACGTGTACGGGAGGTATCCAAAAAATAATTTTCATCCCACCTATTTGAAAAAGACGACTTTGTTCCCCTTTAAGAACGCCCACAGTTAATGTTTTCTATAAGAAACTTTCAGCGGGCAATAATGACGCTCCAAATTCAAAAAGTGCGCCTAAAAGTAACTTTTAATCGCACTTTTTGAATTTGGAGCATCTTTGCATGTTTTACGCCCTGTTATAAGTGCGCCTAAAAACTCGCCAAAGAATCGAACGCAAATAATGAATGGCTGGTACGGCGTCCAATACCATAGTCACGCCACGGCTGAATAAAAAAAAAACTTAAATAGAAATAGAACGCGCAAACTGCAGCCCGAGTTCTCATAAAATTTTTCACGGATTGTTTTGCAGCAAATTATTAATGTAGCTGCTATTATTATCAAGATATCATAATAATAGCACTATTATCAAGATATGATAATAATAGCAGCTATAATAATAATTTTACAATGAAGTATGAAGCGCCTTTTATTTTCTCATAGGGGGTGATGAAAAGTAGAGTGTATCACTCGGGCGCAAAATATATTTTTGGCTCGGGCGACGTACTTTGAATCCCTCGCTACGTTCGGGATTCTATTTAAGAATCCCTCGCAAAGCTCGGGATTCTACTCAAGAATCCCTCACTTCGCTCTGGATTCAAAAAATGCCCTCGCCGTAAAAATATTACTTTGCGCCCTTGTAATACAATCTACTATTTTTACATGGTTTAATTATTACTAGCACATGGTCGACGTGGTAAATACACAATTTCCAATTAAAGTTTCGGCTTTCTAGCACTAACCGTCTGTGCGGTAAGACGAGGACGGACGGACGGACGGACAAGGGGAAACTGTAATGGTCCCTTTTGTACCATTTCGGTAGGGAACCCAAAAAAAAGGGGGCGATGGGAGCTGGTGATTTTCTCTTCGATGATGGAAAACTGTCAAATATAATTAAAGCAAAGATAGATTTTCACCCTAGTTGCAAAAAAGGAGTTTTAATATACTTAACTAGCTTTTGCTAACTGGCTTTGCTCGCGTTAGAAAGAGACAAAAAGTAGCCTATGTTACTCTCCATCCCTTCAACTATCTCCGCTTAAAAAATCACGTCAATTCGTCGCTCCGTTTTGCCGTGAAAGAAAGACATACATACATACATACACACATACATACATACATACATACATACATACAGACAGAGATAAATAAATTGTTTGTTTATTTGTACAAAAAAAAACATTTAGTACACAAGGCAATAAATAAATGTTGTACAACAGGGTCACTTTACATGGCGAACTGATGCCTCCTAAACTAGGCCAAAAGCCTGTGTTTTAGGAGGCAATGGTCCTCGAAATGGATTGTAGTGGTATACAACAGACAGAGTGCCATGCAAGTACATTATAACAAATTTAACATACATAAAACAAACAATGGATTAATATAAATACAGTATTACTTCTATTTATGATACAACAGTAATAAGATTTTCTGTTTCGTCATAGTTTAACTTCTGCAACCAATTTGTAAGTTTGATTTTAACTTTGTGTTTAGTCAGGGAATTTATATAGATATGAGTTTATTTATTTTATTATAAAGTCGCGAGCTAGTTGATGCATACTGTATGCTGGCAAACTTAGAACGACATTGGACTGTATCGCATACATACAGACATACATACATACAGACATACAGACATTAGTTATGAATTTTTTGACATGGCAGCCAATTTAATTAATAATAATGTAATAATGACTTTTCTGACAGTACTATGTTAATTTATCAAAAATTTTGTATACCGATAATTCGGTGAGACATGCTGAACTTCTGCAATATTTATAAGTAACATCCTGTAACCATGTTTCTGACAAAATAAATTATTCTATTCTATTCTATACAGACATACAGACAGACATTCCCATTTATAATATTAGTATGGATAATAAGTTTGACCAATGTAAGCACCAATGTAAGTACCAATGTGACTTTTTCAATTCATATGTACTTTCTAAAAGTTTATCTTAGACATCACAGACGTCGGTGAAGGAAAACATCGTGAGGAAACCTGGACTTGTACTTAACATGAGTCCGAAATCGCCAACCCGTCTTGAGCAAGCGTGGTGATCAATGCTCGTGCCTTCTCTGTATGAGAAGAGGCCTTTGCCCTGCAGTGGGACAGTAATAGGCTGGTATTATAGTTCTTTAATGGGTGAACCGATTTGCATGAATTTTTCATATGAAAGGTTTCATCAAAGTCGGATCAACCGTGTTGAAGTTACCAATCATTTTGTTGGCTACAGTTGAGATATTAACAACTTCAGCGGCGGAGGTTCTTACCGGAGTTGCGAAATAGTTCTAATAGTTACCGCGACCCCAGAACATAAAGGGCCACCGAAAGAACACGGGTGGGTTTTAGTCAGTAAAAGTCTGACACTCCTTCCCGCCCCGTTCAGGACGAGAGAAGTCATTTATTGATTTCCCATTCAAAAAAAGCGGCGGAGGTTTTTATTTTTGTAATTCACACTTGTTTGTAATTTGTTTGCACTAATTTCTGAACTTTAAATGTTTCTGCATACGATAATAAGATTTATGAGTATTTTAATACAGGCTATAAAACATCACGCTACGCTCCATGGGAGTGGAACAGTAAACAAGGACGCGGGTGAAACCGGGGCGATAGCTAATAAATTGTCTTTTGACGGGCCTGTTGGTCTAGTGGTTAGTGACCCTGCCTGCTAAGCTGGAGGTCGTGGGTTTCCCCCCCAGGACAAACTTTGTGTGATGCTATACACTGGGACAACTCACACACGGTCATCTGATCCCAAGTTAAGCTCTGCTTAGAGCTTGTGTTATGGTAACCAGACAACTGATATACATACTTATATAATTTATAAATACATACATATTAAAGATAAATTACACCCAGACACAGAACAAACAATCATGCTCATCACATAAAGTTTGTTCTGGGTGGGAATCGAACCCACGACCTCCGGCTTAGCAGTCAGGGCTACTAACCACTACACCAACAGGCCCGATGAGCATGATGGTTTGCCATAGTTTAAAATGTCATACTTGTAGTTACCAATTAGACAATAATAAACATAACAAAACAAAAAAGAAAACTGACCAAGAATACAAGAGATTATTTTTTTATTCATTTTTTATATTATTTTTATAAAGGCAAAGAAATATGTTTCTTGCTGATCAAATTACAACCTTACTGAAGTGAAAAACCCGTAGAGGCGTACCATAAAGCGATTTCAAGAAATTAAGCCCCTGAAAGAGTGCAATAGGCAATGATAGTATGTAGTAAAATGAACGGGTGTAGCCACAAACGGCTAGTATAAAAAATATTTAAACACTAAATGAGGAATTAACATATTTGTAGAATTGTGCGACAAATAGGGATGACGACAGCATTAAAAAAATGGCATTCTGTTTACGGGACACGTATTTTTTGCTTGATCAAAATAATAAAAAAATAAAAAGATAAAGAGCAACAAAGTTCTGAGTGAGGGCTTTGACGTCACCGTGCTGCAAAAATTGTATCTGATCGTGACGTCACGCGCAACTTCAACGCATTGTATCGTTGTCATTTTTTCGTTTACGAGAAAAAAGAAAAAATACGTGTCCAAAATTTTTTGATAATGTAACAGACGGACTAATTACTTTTTTTTCGTCGTCTCGCCTATTCCGACAGGAGACTTTCTGTCACGAAATCAGAAGATGTCAAGAAAGTGTATATTTTAATTTTTAAACGCGTTCCTACATTTCGCCTAGGTATAGTTTTTCTACATATTTGTCACGTTTATTTGGGTGCAATTAAACTTGTTCGTTAGCCCGAATTCGATTGCCTTTTGTTGATACTTCACAAGTTCTCTCCGAAGAATCAATACTAATGAATACTAGCTTTTGCCCGCGGCTTCGCTCGCGTTAGAAAGAGACAAACAGTAGCCTATGTTACTCTCCATCCCTTCAACTATCTCCACTTAAAAAATCACGTCAATCCGTCGCTCCGTTTTGCCGTGAAAGAAAGACAAACAGACAGACAGACAGACACACTTTCCCATTTATAATATTAGTATGGATGAATACATCGAAGCTCTAAAATGTCGGCTCAAATGGTTTAGTAAAGAGAGCATACTATAATGTTAAAGAGTTCCTAGATTAAAAAATATCTGATTTAAAGTAAATGTTATTGTGTCTATTTACTATCTTTTCTATTTTGAAGACTCTAGATAATTATTGTTTTATAAATATTTGCATGCCATGTCAAGTGGCAAACATGTTTTTAAGCGCATTGTACTTATTATCATCCTACATGCATGCACCTGCGTGTGTATGTATGTATACACATGTTTATGGCAAATAAATGATTCTATTCTATTCTATCGATTACGCGAATTCGGGCTAACGACTAAATGTAATTGAGCTGTTAACCCTTCGAACACACGTGATTCGAGACACAATAGAAAGACAATAGCAGCGCGACAGCCGGCTGTCGCTTGGTCATCGAAAGGTTAAATAGCAGCTCCACAATTCTACAATTTTGACATTTCTGACATAATATCGAATTGTCAGCTTCATTAAACACGTCAGTTCACAGTCAATAAGTATTTCGCTTTAATTCACAGCGCCTAGCACGCAGTATTCCATGTACTCCTATAGTTTCTCATGGGTTACAATGGGGGGTGTAAAAACCACAATCTCCCATGCCTGACTTTCGCTCGATATGATCATTTAGGCCGTGTGTAACCACGGATAGAATGTTTTGCGTCAACCTGGTTTAAATTATTTGATAGGTACAGTCGCGTGTTTGAATATGTGGGAATTTGTTTTAAGATGAGGTGGATAGTCCTTCGTTTTTCATTCGAAAGTGATGAAACTCCAACCAGAATAAAACCAAGTAACTAAAAGGTATTTTTCCAGTCGCAAATAGTTTACGCGGCACCGGAATATCAAAGGCAACCGAAGGAACAAGGGTGGGTTTAGTCAGTTAAAGTCTGACAGTACCTCCCACCCGGCCCAGGGGGGGGAGAAAATTATCTAATGATTTCCCGTTCTTAAAAAAAATAACCTAGTGATTTAGGCACCCGTCTCATGCAAGAGGTTGTGGGTTGGAATCTGGGCAATACCAATGTGACTTTTTCAGTGTATACGTACTTTCTTAAATGTTTCTTGGACATGACAGACATCGGTGAAGGAAAACATCGTGCGGAAACCTGGACTTATAGTGAATATAAGTCCAAAAGTGTCAATCCGCCTTGAGCAAGCGTGGTGATTAAAGGTCATAGCTCATTACAGCCACCCGGCAGCCACTCCGCACCGACTCGCCTTATAACCGAGGCGATCCGGTGACGGTACGGAGTTGATATAGTGAGCGCATGCCCATACAAGTCCATATAAAGAATACTAGCCGCAGGAGGCGAGTCGGTGAGATTCGCAAGACGACTACCGGCCACCGTAGGCGCGGTTCTGCGGATGGCGAGCGATGGGTAGCTCGCCGCCCGGCTAGGACCAGGACCGCGTCGACGGCGCGTTAGTGATCCACGCGCGCCTCAAAGAGAAGGAGTCAGCACAGGAAGGGGCCCAACAGGGCCAACGCCTGCCGGGGTTGCGGAATGTATATAACAGTTACCCGTAACCCTGGAACATAAAGGGCTATCGAAGGAACATGAGTGGGTTTTAGTCAGTAAGAGTCTGACACGCCCTCCCGCCGCACCCAGGATGGGAGCAGTCATTGGATGATTTCCCACTTAATGCCTTCTCTGTATGAGAAGAGGTCTTTGCCCTGCAGTGGGACAGTTACAGGCAGGTATTATTAATATTCAGTTCTCTGTATTGTCGTAAGCTGACTGTACTTTAGAGTACAACACAGAGTAATTATTTAATCTCAGAGTGCGTGGGTAACATTTTCTCATTATCTGATTATGTGACGCGAACTATATGAAGTTTTTATTGTAGTATAAGTTTACCTACATACTTTATCACAACTTTACACGGTTGATTTTTAATGAATTAGTGAAATACTTGCGGTTTTATTTGAGGCTTAAGAAGTGCAGATCTTTGTAAAGAAGGTCAACTAGGGATGGACCTAAACTTTTTGTTTATATTTTTATTTTCTACTAGCTATCTCCCGCGGTTTCACTCTCGTTTTTTGGTTACAGATCCGCTCCTGTAGGTCGTAGCGTAATGTAGTGTGTAGAAGTTTTAGTGTAGAAAATTTATTGGTTATGTAACCAATTAATTTTCACAATAAATGGGCTAACAAATAAAAAAAAAACAATAAGGATCAGTTATTTCTGAGATTAGCGCAAGCAAACCAATTTAATGAACAGAATCTTTAGCATTTTAATAAGTATAGAATATTATGACAGGAAAAACAAATAATTACATATTAAAATAGTACAACGCACAATTTACAACGTCTCCACATACATGTTACCAAAATTATGAAATAGGTACACATGAGTGTAGTCTTATTACATTTAGCTTTTTAATTCTTTGAACCTCGGCTTGTCTTAAGACACCAACCGTCGCTGTATTATCAAAATTCACAAAAGAACCACTTTCAATAAGATTAGGATTATTCTTCTTCTTAATCGTGCACTTTTGTCAGAGTGGTCGTGATCATGGAAAGTCCTTAGTAGCTGCCCTTGCGATTTCTCTCCACTTGTTTCTATTAGTGGCGTTCCTTGCGCACTCCACGATTGAGCTGGATGCGTGGCTGGATGTTACTGTCTTTATAGCATCCGTCCATCTGGTTGGTGACCGACCACGATTAGGATTAATCAAGATAGGGAAACCAAACATTTAATTTGGTTTAGTTTTTTTTTATTAATAACGTAGTTGCCCAGTAGTTAATAACAACTATTACTGACTGCTAAGGAAAATATTGTACTTACAGAAATCTGGCTTAACTATTACATAAAATGGAAAACTGATTGATTGAATGACTGTTGATAAATCCACGTACAGCCCGAACTGCTGGTCCCAGAGACTTGAAATTTGGAGAATATATTATGTTCTTTGTGAAGAGTAAATATCCATTATCAAAAGATTTTTGGTTATATGACCCCTAAAGAGGTAAAATAGTGGATGGAAGTCCGACATCCACTCGGACATAAGCTAGTAACTAATATATGTTTGTAATTGCCAATCGGCCGTGATTAACTGTAGTGATCCTTATTAATAAAAAGGTCTTTGTCCTGTAGTGGAACAATAATAGAATGATTTAATATTTTTATTATAGTACTACTACCAAGCAATTTTTTTCATTTTAATTCATTGAAACATTGATTAAGAAAAGAATCACATAATTCTTTTGAATAATAACTATAGAAGTATTATGCTGTTTGTCTGTTTGTCACTATCTCGCTTTCACGGCTAAACCACAGCACAAAATTTCATTAAAATCGGTCCGATTTTGATGAAATTTTGTGCACATATTAGTCAGCGCTGCGATAATTGCATTTACCTTGATGTCGCGGCGACGTGCAAGCATAATCTACATTTTTTTAATACCTACTTACCAAATAGAAACCTAAAGCTGTCACACTATATGAAACAAAATTTTCCATAAAAATCTAAAACAAAAACAAGCCTTCAAAACGTAAAATTCAAAATCTTAAACCCACATCGCACGCACAAACTGTCATTAAGCATTCGATCTCTTTCACACAATACAATAATAAACAAGGACAAAAAGCTTTTTCTTACCTTCTCTTTTCAATAACCAGTTATGGTTGACCCGTCATGTTGTAAGAAATTTTTCTTTCGGTTCAAATTTTCCGAACGTACAGTGGTCAGAGAGGTCAGGTAATGGTGGTTATCGTGTGTCTACCTCGCTCTTACTTGGAACGTATGTGATGAGTATAAAGGACGCCCTTTTTGCGCATAGTCTGCACGACTAGGCGGCATATTTCTGAAGAACAAAGATGGATGTGGAGACGAGTTATTTAGTTATATTTTAGAAATGTTTAAAAAAAATGGTGCTTTAATATAAAATTGTATTTAAATATACTTTATTTATTTTGTATTATGTCTTTATCAATAGTTTAGAATATTATTTTCTTTTTGAGCAAGAATATTTTATTTAAGTCACAATAGATTTTACGAGTTTTATTTATATTTGAAAAGAGGATCACTGATCAAGGCAAAATGTGACGTAAAAATATATTATCACAGCAATTGTCAAAAGTTACCGAGTGAGTAGCTGTTAGGTGTTGACGTGCTATAAATCGTGACGTCATATTAATCGCGCTAAAGTGAAGTGCATTTAGAAAGCGTTTAATGTGGCTTAGCCATCTTTCAATTCTAGGCGCCTTACTAATAATCGCTGCATAAAGTTATGACAAGTTTATACGTCAAAAAATGTATGGTTACACAGGCTTTATTAATTGCATAATTTTACACAGCGATTATTAGTAAGGGCATAGGTGTATAAATAAAAAAAAACACTAAAAGTATAAAAAATAATACACAATAATATATTATACTTAATAAAAAGAAAATCTGTTTATTTTTTTTGCTGTTTTTATGTTATTGCTAATCCCAAATAGATGAATTTTGTTGTAGAGATAGATAATGATATATATCGAATAATTTTTAATGTACAGTTTTATTTGCATTCTTTATAACTACCACAACCATATGTAGACAAGGTGTGGCCAAAGGTAGTAAATAAATAAACTTCAGTATTATTCTTTACACAGATTTATAAAACCATCAAACACGTTTAGATAATAATTAACACGTCAAAAGATCCACGTTGGTTTACAAAGTAACTAATAATACACTGGATACGTGAAAATCATGAACTAGAATCATCAATTACATTGATTCTACGTTACACAAACTTACGGGCAAATCGATTTAATTGGTTAAATTAGCATTATCACTCACTAGTAAATTTGGCTTCGCTTCACTTGGCTCGGTGTAATTAAAAGCAAATGAATCCATTATTTGAAACAAAGTAAACAAAACTGGTTAAGATACAATCTATACTGTCTTTTACTGAAGTGGTAAAGCATTAAAATGCCGAAATTCTTGTTTTTTTTTTCGTTTTCTAGGAATGACATGTTGGACGCGTAACTGGATAAATACGCTGTTGTATTTGGACAATGCATAAAACTCATATATTTTTCAAATCCATACTAATATTATAAATGGAAAGTGTGTCTGTCTGTATGTCTGTTTGTCTTTCTTTCACGGCAAAACGGAGCGACGGATTGACGTGATTTTTTAAGTGGTGATAGTTGAAGGGATGGAGAGTAACATAGGCTACTTTTTGTCTCCTTTTAACGCGAGCGAAGCCGCGGGCAGAAGCTAGTATGATATAAAACTGCAGGTTTCATAATCAAAAACTGGCCGTTCAGTGGGCAATGGGGAGGTCCAATACTAAAGTTACCAATCTAGCTCGGGTTGTGAAGTGAAAGAGACAAATTAAAAAAAAAATGTTAGTTGAGAATTTTAGTTGTTCGCCAATCCGCCTTGAGCAACCGTGGTGATCCATGCTCGTGCCTTCTCTGTGTGAGAAGAGGCCTTTGCCCTACAGTGGGACAGTTATAGGCTGGTATTATATAGTTGAGAATGAACAAAATGAGAGTAGCGGCAACGCACTGGGATGTCTTTGAAGTGTACTCTTTGGCCGAATAAACGCAATATTGTATATGTTGGATAGTGTACAGGTTATATCCAGAGTCGTTTTTTGCGAACCTAGCCTAGTGGAAAGTAAAAGCAATTTTCGTGCGTTCAAGCGCTTTTGCTTAGTAATTTTGACAAATTTAATTCCGTGGTGCTAGGCAATCTGGGCTTCTCCCAGTTGTATTCGCCCCTTTGTACCTATTTGGCCTAGTTCTTTTATGTCTTCTGCTTATTATGAAGAGAATGTAAACATATTTTTCTTACTTTTCCGTAGTTCTATTCTGATTATTTGTTTTGTGGGATCGGGATTTGCATTGCAATTTAATCGGCTCTCCGGGACTCGTCGAGCTTTAGAGATGTATCTGTTATATTAATATCAACATATCAAACTTTGAGAAATTAAACTATATTAATTTATGTTCACATAAAACCACAGATTTATTAAAAAAATATGTCTACGTTGTGAATAAATAATTACATTGATAAAAAAATCTTCAATGACCTCTCCACATATTTTTATGTCCATCGCAGATGACGGCAGGCAGCGCGCGTTCAGTTTTTGCGCGTCATCCGAACTGGACGTTCCAAGTTCAAATTTGAAAATTGGAACTCAAACGTTCAATATTTGAAATTTTAAGTTTAGAATAAAATAATCGTTTGTGTATTCGATTTTTAAATTCCATTTCTGCAATTTTATTTTAAACAAAAGGTGGATGATTTTAAAATTTAAACGAATTTCTTGCGGATAAATGTTTACATAATTATCGTTTAATTTTCAGCATAAATACAAGAACTTTTTTTATTTTTCTGCTTCTCTATTTATATTTATGAGGTATTTTGTTTTTAATTGCAGATAAAAATTAAATTGCAATGTTGCCTCTATAGAGCGAGCTCGAATATAGAGACAGCCGAACGAGAAGGCCAACTCCACTAATTTGAAACTTTTAAATTCAAATAGCAGTTTTATTATTAACGCCAAAATAAGAGTTTTCAATAAGTTTCAGTCAACTTATGAGTCGACAAATTTTTTGTTTCCTTTTTTACCGAACGAGTTCGGTAATAACATAAATCCATAGATTTGCTTAAAAAATGTAAAAATCGTATGTAGACTCTTTATCTTAACTGTTTTCACATAGCATAGCAACACAAATAGCCGAGATTTTGTAGTTTATTTCATTGAAAAGAGTATCAACGGAGTTTCTTCCCTGTTCATTTTTATAGGGATCAACCTAAGTTTTGGAACCAGCAATTAACTTCATTTTTCTGACTAACAGACTGACTCTTTGACATTTTTTAAGTGCCTCTAAATGGTCTAAGTGAAATAAATGCTTTGATTTAATATATTTATTGGTTAATTACTTATCCGTGGAGATTATCATTATTGTCATGGATTTTGAAGATATCCTACGAAACTCCCTATTGACGAAAAGTATACAGTGTAAAATGGAATCGTGCGGAAAATGAAACATATTCGCTGGTTAGGCTTTTTGAAGAATAAAAAGTGGAAATATGAAAAAGGGCAAAAATTTACTAATAATAAACTTGGCAGCTTTATTTTTCATACAACATACCTACCTACGAAGACGATCCTAATAGCCTTAGGCATCTGTTGCGGAATGTTTATCATAGTTACCGTGACCCCGGAACATAAAGGGCAACCAAAGGAACATGAGTGGGTTTTAGTCAGTAAAAGTCTGACACGCCCTCTCGCCGCGCCCAGTACAGGAGACGTCATTTGATGATTTCCCATTGCCCAAAAAAAAAGGCATCTTCTAACTAACCCAGGGTGGCACAGCGATAATAGTTATACAAATGCGGGTTTTATTTTGCTTGTTCTTTTGCAACCACCGACTTCAAAAATAAAACTTATCAAAGTTTTATGTTTATAAGGAGTACTAGCTTTCGTTGATGATCTTCTATCTTTTTTTATCCGTTAACGGAGTGAATTAAAAAAAAAATCTTTCTTAGTGGTTACCTACTCTTTGTAAAGAAACCCACAACACGGATCAGTGGATTAGGCAGTGATATGTAAACAGTCAGTAAATCAGTCAATCAGTTTATCACTATATTAACATACGTTTTCCGGAACATATATACGCTCGGACGAAGCCGCAGGTAAAAGCTATTAAAAAATGTTGTAAAACATCTTACTATATGCAAACAACATCATCCAAAGGAAACTCACACGAGTGAATCACTATTACAATGTAGAAGGCGTGTGAGTTTGCCTCAGCATGGCTTCGAACTGACACCATCACGATGGACTGTCGGAAGTGCATGTTGTGTCAAAATCATGACATAACTGTGAAAGAAAAACGGCAGTTGATTTTTTGTCTTTAAATGTATAATGTTTGGAAAATTTAAGCTTTTCTTTGTTTAAATGAGACAGAATTTTTCAATTAATACAAAAATAACTATATTGCACGTTTTAGGTCAAACCTAAATATATCTATTAACTGTTGTTATGTTATTTTTACTTTGAAAATATTTAATATATGCTTTCAACATAATAACGTCTATAGTTCCTTATTCTGAGGGGTATAAAACTCAACTCCGAATCTAGCTTACGCCGTATCTACTGAACTCATGTCCTGGGTTAAAATCCCAGGTCGGGTAAAAAGTGCTATTGAATTTTTCTATAAAAAATCTCGGTAGTAGTCTAGTTTTGTTGTTAGAAACTTGAAAAGAAATGAATCCTTTTGATATGATATGGGCATGTGGAGATCCCTTCTGGAAGAAATGCATGGCACTTGAAATGACTAAGAGACTTATGAGTATGAATTTGGCTGGATCGAGGACTAGAGAAAGGTTGAAGAAAAGACGAATAAAGGAATTAATTACTTATAATTTTTTATAATTATAATTTTTAAGGAGATTATACATATTATACGTATAGCATGGCGGTTATCAGGTAACAACAAAAACCAAACTGTGGCAATCGCAGGAACATGAGTGGGTTTTAGTCAGTAAAAGTCTAACACGCCTTCCCGCCGCACCCAGGACGGGAGCAGACACTTGATGATTGCTCACTCACCAAAAAAAAGGGTGATATTACCAAAAATGCTTTCTTAGAAGATGAAAATGAATGAAAATGTTTATTTACTCAAAAAGTATTACAATATAAGTTGGGGCCCTAGATCCCACACTAGGATTCCCTGTGTTGTGGGATCTAGGCTCTGCGTACCGTGTACAGAATTAACTTATAATATAGGTAACAAACATAGTATCATAAGATGTTTACAAAATATGAGGATTTTCTTTCCAAACGTTCATGTTTCTAGCCACAGCGTTGTAAGCTCTGCGATTATGAACAAGTCGCTCAGGAAAAGCAACAGAATATTTTTTATTAAGGCTAAATCTCATTGCCAGGTTGCGCTTGCTACCACCAACAATTAATGTATGGTGGGGGTCTTATTTATTAGCACCACCAATTGTGACACCCAGCGGCATATTGTTAACTAGTTTTTACCCGCGACTTCGTCCGCGTGGAATAATAATAATAAGTTCCCGTTTCCGTTAGATTTCAAGGAAGCAAACTATTCTATGTCCTTTCTTGGGTCCCAGACTATATCTGTACCAAGTTTCATTCAAATCGGTTTAGAAGTTTAGGCGTGAAGAAGAAACAGACAGACAGACAGAGTTACTTTTGCATTTATAATGGATGGTGCGATCAGAATTGCGCAACCGTGTCCTAATGAGCCTTCAAAAACAAATGTAAAAACTCATATATTTGTATGTTTGTTAATGTGGCCAGAATTCACTGTAATCTTAACTCAAGTTACTACAGATATATAAAATTGCTGCCAAATAACGTTAGCTTATTCGGTTTTAATACTGAAATAATTTTAGTGGTATATATTAAATTAAATGGCAAATAATTTACATTTATTTATAGTTATACTAGGTGTATTTTTAGTATTGCTCAACCCGCTAGGAGATGATTCTACTCATAAAAACAAACAACTTTTATTATTGAACCAACTTTGAAATCTCGAAAAAAATATCAGCTGTTTCATACATTATGGTCGGGAGGGCATTGAACTTTTGTTAGAATCAGCTGATATTTTTTTCGCGATTTCAGAGTTGGTCCCATAATAAAAGTTGTTTGTTTTCATGGTTAAAATCATCTCCTAGCGGGTTGTGCAAGACCAAAAATACACCTAGTATAACAAAATCAATGTAAAATTGTTTGTGACAATTGAAACGGCACTTTGGAACGTCGTAGTTATCCAATCGCCAATCCGCCTTGAGCAAGCGTGGTGATCAATGCTCGTGTCTTCTCTGTATGAGAAGAGGCCTTTGCTCTGCAGTGGGACAGTTATAGGCTGGTATTGTTACTATTATTTATAATTTTATGGGGCGTTTGTCTACCAGACCTCCACAGTCCAGTCAATGGGTAACACGATATTCTTTAGATAGATAGATAGATAAAACGTTTATTTAGCACGACACAATACAGGCAATGGACAAAAAACATAATAAAAAAGGAGAAAGAGAAAAAAAAGCATACAGTTTGTATACTTATAGCCTACCCAAATAGTCTTTTCAAAGATATTGGGCTCCTTAAGTTTGTATACTTATAGCCTACCCAAATAGTCTTTTTAAAGATATTAGGCTCCTTAAGTTTGTATAGTTATAGCCTATCCAAATAGTCTTTTTAAAGATATTAGGCTCCTTAAGTTTGTATACTTATAGCCTACCCAAATAGTCTTTTTAAAGATATTAGGCTCCTTAAGTTTGTATACTTATAGCCTACCCAAATAGTATTTTTAAAGATATTAGGCTCCTTAAGTTTGTATACTTATAGCCTACCCAAATAGTCTTTTTAAAGATATTAGGCTCCTTAAATTGTATACTTATAGCCTACCCAAATAGTCTTTTTAAAGATATTAGGCTTCTTAAGTTTGTATACTTATAGCATACCCAAATAGTATTTTTAAAGATATTAGGCTCCTTAAGTTTGTATACTTATAGCCTACCCAAATAGTCTTTTTAAAGATATTAGGCTCCTTAAGTTTGTATACTTATAGCCTACCCAAATAGTATTTTTAAAGATATTAGGCTCCTTAAGTTTGTATACTTATAGCCTACCCAAATAGTCTTTTTAAAGATATTAGGCTTCTTAAGTTTGTATACTTATAGCCTACCCAAATAGTCTTTTTAAAGATATTAGGCTCCTTAAGTTTGTATACTTATAGCCTACCCAAATAGTATTTTTAAAGATATTAGGCTCCTTAAGTTTGTATACTTATAGCCTACCCAAATAGTCTTTTTAAAGATATTAAGCTCCTCAAGCTTTTAGTTGCGTTAAACGGTTACTGAGATAAACATGTACTGTTAGAACCCACTCAAATCTGTGTGCTCTCATCAAGATTATTAACCCAAACGGTCCCTGACTTGACCAATACAATTGTATGAACCTGAAAAAGAGGAGTATGTACCATAGAGATGTCGACTGGGAAACACCGGTCTTCCCATTCGACTAAAAGTTTTTTTTTTTGGGGAGTGGGAAATCATCACATGACTGCTTCCGCCCTGGATGCCGCTAAAACCCACTCATGTTCCTTCGGATGCCCTTTATGTTCCGGGGTCACGGTAACTATTATAAACATTCCGAAACCCCGACTAAAAGTAATATTGACGTAAAATATTTAGCCAGTTTACAAAATATATAATTGTTTTGACAAACGAATTCTCTCTTCCCGATAATGAAAGATTTAGATTGAACAATATAGTTATATTTATAAAAAAATATTATCTTTATAATTGTAGTGTTTAGCGCTATATCAATTTGGCTTGCAATCTAAATACCTGTAACAAATTTGTCTGTAAAGACCATTATTGCGAAAATATTTAACCGTTTGATCGTCTGTCTGTTCATCTTTCATAGCATACCAGGGAATCTTATTGACTGAACGTCGGGAAAGGGCATGGCGACATTTCATCTGCCACCGCGCTCACATTCACACGGCCAAAGCCTTGGCCAAAAGCAAACGTATCTACTAGCTACGTCTAAAAAAATACCTATAGATAACCCTAACCTACCGCAACCGTAACGTATTAAAAAGCAAACACCACACAGTTTCATAGCCCATCCAAAACAAAAAAAAAACGCCAAGACAATGCACTTGGAGCAAAAAGTCTTTACTCGTATAATATATTGCTCGAATCAGGCTCAACACTACCACGGCGAGCCGTCCACACTGGATGCGGTTTATGCAAAACTTAGGCCACTCCCTCCCTGACACGCCTCCGCACTGATCTACCTTCTCTTTCCCTCACGCAGAACACGCTACCTCCATCTCCCTCTCGTGCATAACGCCTACACATTTTCCGAGGCAAGTTTTTAGTCGATCAAAAGACATCGCCCGTGTTGACGCTTTCGGTAGAATAAATAGCGTTGCAAAAAAAATAAGCGTGTTTTTTTTTCCGTTTCGTTTTAAGCATGGAGGTTTTTTCAGTGGTTTCCTTATCAGTGTGTGATAGTGGTGTTTCTAGTTCTTCCTGACTGTGTATTTTTGTGTTTTGTGCTGTGTTGTGTGTGTTTTTTTTTCTATGAAGGTAATTTTTGTTGATGTTTTTTGTTAAGGGTCGATAGTTGCTGTTAGGAAAACGTTTTTGTTACTGATTGTCGCTGCTATTGTTAATTATTTAGAACGTGCAGTTTTTATTAATAGGAGAGAAAAAAAGATTTCAGTAGTAAAAGGTTTTAATCAATGTTTTACTTCCAGAAGAATTTATCGATTGTATGAGTAAACTAGATAAATTGTTACTACAAGTAACAATATAAAAGATGTTTTTATGCTTTCTAAATATAAAAGAGTTTTTACTTATAATGACATTATTTTAACCAAGTGTAATCAAAAGTGTAGTTGCAATTCATGAACCGTTATTAAAATCGTCATTTAGCGAGTTAAAAAAAATCTAGTGTAAAATGTAACGCTTAATCAAAACATTTTATTTTAAAGAAATAACAGCATTAATGTTTAAATCTATAATAAAAAAAATTAGATTCGCTACTTTTCGCAAAAATTTAGAAACTAAAGAATTGGGACATAAATCATTGAATTAAGTATTAATGATTAATAAAATTAATTGTTCACGACTCCGCGTTGTTTTTTATCGTCATTTTTGCGAATATTGCAATACTTTATTGCAATAAGCGGTTGCTAAGTTTTTTTGCGTAAACAGAAACGGTAGATAGCTGTTTAACCTTTCAACGACCAACTGACAGCCGGCTGTCGGGCTGCTTTTATCTTTCTATTGTGTCTCAAATCACGTGTGTTCGAAAGTTTTAAATAAACGTAAAATGCCTTTCAGTAGGAAACCGACGCGACGTATTGAAAAAAAAGCTTTAAAAACTCCGTTCACGCCTTGGCGCTAAATCAAAAAATTGCTTTTTTTGCAAATAATATTAATAACATCTCATGGTTTAAAGTTTTGATTTAAAATGTCATACAGTTTTTACAGATGTTACTGTCATTGGCTAACGAAAAAACCTAACGTGACTTTTTAATTAAAAGAACTAACTAATTACCGATTACCTAAAACTAACTAAATGTCAACTGTGGCACAAAAAACAATAATTTTAAATGTAATTTAAAGTCAACAATAGTTCGGTTCACGCTAATCTGTATCATTAAAACCGATTATTTTTAACTAGCGTTAATCGTCGGTTAACCATTGAATGGTGCAAGTAACCGAATGTAGCGAATTTAATTCAAATTCTTTTAAAAAATATGCTATTTGTACTAGAAATCCGTTGGAGTTTCTTGCCCATTTTTCTCCAGACGAAATTACCATTAAAGGGGCCTATTTTTTTATGGGTTGGAAATCAACAAATGTCTTCTCCCGCTCTGGTGGAACTGGAAGGGTGTGTCAGACTTTTACTGACTAAAACCCACTCTTGTTCTTTCGGTTGCCCTTTATGTTCTGGGGCCGTGGTAACAATTCCGGCAGGGACTTTTTTATTTCTTACCAACTGAACCACGTTTTTACACGAGGTCTTTACTTAATTAGTTCTATATTGCTCCGCGCTCGTAGAACAAAGCATGATTTTATATAGCCTACATTATTTTAATATTTTAAACTTAGTTGGTTTAATCTGTTTTTTATATGAATAAAGATTATTGTATTGTATTGTATTGTATTGTAAACAATAAAAATATCAGAACCTACTCTAATGTTTAAATGTGCCAACTAAAAATTTTTATTTAATAGATAATTATATTATTTTTAGGGATCCGAAAGTTTAAAACGGTGCCGTATTACTAAGACTTCGCTGTCTGCCCGTCATTCTATCAGTCTCATCAAGTACCGCGTTAGCTAGACAGTTAACACTTTCACAAATATTGTATTTCTGTTCCGCTGTAACAACAAATACTAAAAAACAAATTTATATTTTTAAGGGTACTCCCATACAACAAACGTAATTGTTTGGTAGTTTTTTGCCTATAATTGTACGGAACGCTACGTTCGACTTGCACTTGACCGGTTTCATAATGCCTTTGCTAGGAAGTCGTGAGGATTTAAAAAATAAGGCTAAAATTATAATTAAATCTCTTTTATTACGGTTAAACATTGAAAGTAAGGTTTTTATATCCAACTAGCATTTTCCTAGGGGTGCCCACTTGGATGTCAAACTTTCATCTACAATTTTACCCTTATAAATCAGGCAGTTTACCATTTTAAAATTTCACGTGTTTAGACTAAATATCATAAAAAACATATTTTTATATTATAACAAGTCATCATCTCCCTAGCCTTGTTCCCAACCGTGTTGGGGTCGGCTGCCAGCCTAACCGGATCCAGCTAGAAACCGGTGTTTTACGTGGAGCGACTGCCTATCTGACTGATCTATGGCAATGCCTAATAACAAACAAAAATAGGCCAGTCTAACCAATTCTACTGGATACCAGTGTTTTACGTGAAGCGACTGCCTATCAGACCTCCACAGCCCAGTAACTGGGCGACACGATACCTCTTGGTTAGACTGGTCAGAGTTTCTGGCTAACCAGTAACGAATGTCAATATTCTACGAATGACAACCGGGACCAACGGCTTTACGTGCTTTCCGAGGCACGGGATGTCAGTGATGTCCAAGATAAACTTTAGAAAGTACATAGGTATGAATTGAAAAAGTCACATTGGTACTTGCCCGGATTCGAACCCACAACCTCTTACACACGAGGCGGGCGCCCTATCCACTGGGCCACGACACTTTATATTTTAACAAGTACTTACAACTAATCCTAAGGTTTTGTGTCACTTTTCCGTCGCGGCTTAACCCTCATCAATGGAGACTGCTCCACACCATACCGTTGTATGTAGCGTGAAGTTACACAATAATACCAGCCTGTTAAGTACTGTCCCACTGCAGGGCAAAGGCCTCTTCTCATATAGAGAAGGTACGAGCATTAATCACCACGCTTGCTCAAGGTGGATTGGCGATTTTTTAAACATTTTAAGGTGTCGCAAACATGTGACACACGTGATTCGAGACACAATAGAAAGACTAGCAGCGCGACAGCCGGCTGTCGGTTGATTGTTGAAAGGTCAAAGCTTAGTCATCAAAAATATTTCCAAATATAATACCAAAAGTTTTTGGGGCAAAATCTCAATAAAACATTATAATTGTCACATTAAACAATTGTATAATTATTTTTTCATAAATCATAATCTTTATGCTTGTTTGTACTTCATAAGACCATTTGTTAACCAAATACTAGTATTTAATAAGCCGTATATTATGTAAATTGCAGCTCTTAATATACTACTTCTATACATGCAACAAGTAAATACATATTCATGTTTGTTATTCAAAAATGTCAATTTGACAGAAGCTAGATATTTTGGTCAATAAGTAACTGAACTCAAAAACATTTAATGTCTGAATTTTTTTTATCTTTCATTTATTGAGCGGTTGAAGAACATTGTCCAGTTCAAAAATAAAATCTTAGGACAACTCACACACGGCCATCTGATCCCAAGCTAAGCAGAGCTTTTGTCATGGTAACCAGATAACTGAGATACATACTTCTATAATTTATTAAAACAAACATATAATACTGAAATTACACCCATACACAGAACAAACAACAACACGCTCCGTCTCACGCAGCCTACGCATATTTCTTTCAAACTCAAACTCAAATCTTTTATTTGTAATAGACCATTTAAGGCACTTTAGAACGTCTGATTCAAAGAAGAATGAATCTAGTTGCCCATTCCAAAAAGTTGATTCGTATGTAGAAGAATTTGAAAGAAACTCCATTCTTACCTGCCTTTGCGCAGGTAAGACTGTCGTAAAGCTTGAGCGTGTGGCAGGCGCATTAGGGAAAAGCCCAGCTGGATTCCACAATCCAAGTTCTCGTAGGAGTAAGTTACTCTTCAATAATTGCTCTATAATAATTGTATTTGTGTTAAATTAGGTTATATTAATTATGTATAATAACTTCTCACTAATCGTATCGGTGAGCAGATCTGTAATGGTAGTTGTAGGTAAGATTTTATAAATAAATAAATAAATAAATTTAAATATCCTCTTCTCTGCTCGCGAATTTATTCAGATCACATTTTCCAGATATTAGTTAAAAATACTTCTTCTAGTCTATAACTTAATCCGATACATTAAACTATATACTTATACTTACCTCAATTAATATGTAGTAAGAAGTGATAAATATCTCTTTTTAGGTTATTTCCGAGTTCAGTTTGTAATAAATTTATGATTATAATTTTGACATGATTACCGAAATAATAGTAACATTTTTTTATGAAATTGACAAGAATAATATTAAGTTCACTAGCTTTTACTCGCTCGCGTTAGAAAGAGACAAAAAGTAGCCTATGTTACTCTCCATCCCTTCAACTATCTCCACTTAAAAATCACGTCAATTCGTCGCTCCGTTTTGCCGTGAAAGAAAGACAAACATACAGACAGACAGACACACTTTCCCATTTATGATATTAGTATGGATTAAGTAATTCTTAGGACACTGTGCATCTTTAAATTGACTTTCGGAATTCCGGCCGCCGGTTTCAATATCATTAATATTTTTGAGAAGTGTTTCAGACGATACTTTCTTTTAATAATATTGCACTGTAGCTATACTGTAGATAGACAAACTTTTTCATTCTCACCTTACAAAGTTAAAAGAAACCTAATTTTACTGTGAGTATGAAAAGGTTTCCCTCAAAAATATGAATTATGTGTAAACTTTGCCGAAACATCCCCTAAGCCTTCGAATTTTGGACAAATTGCGAATTTCGTTACAAAACATTGTTCTATTTTCTACTATAACATGCACGTCTTATATAAAAACCTTCCTCTTGCATCATTCTTATAAAAACCGCATAAAAACCGGTGCGTAGATTTAAAGATCTAAAAATGCAAAGGGAGAGAGACAGCAAAAAGCGACTTTATTTTATACTGTGTAGTGATTGAAGTGAATACGCATCGAAGTCATCAAGTCAAAGAGAATCACATATATCCAGTTAAAAAACACCCATTTGATTCGCAGTATTTTTTATCGCAGTATCTTAATGATTTAAGTAGTTTTCTTCCAGGGCCCATTAAAACTTTCCGCCCTGTATTGTCCGGTCCCTGAATATAATTTACACCCTGTATAGCTAAAAATGTTTATCATTTGTGAATCAAGTCATAATTTTAACTAAACGTTTTCGAACTAGGTTAATCCAGAGATCACATTAGCCTGTCGGTTAAGAGACCTAAATTCTCAAACTACAAATTCACGGTCACAGAAAACGCGAAAAACAAGCTAAAACGCAAATAACTGGCAAGTAATTTGCATATGGTGTAGATACGCTTTTTTCCAACTCATTTGCACATGCGTAGGAGTTTTTTATTAAGTTTAACGCATTGCGTACGTTGGGTAAGTTGTTTATATCAATGCCAATGTTAATTGGCTGGCTTTGGTGATTAGCATGTCAATTATAGGAATTTGTTCTTTGTACTGTTTGGGGCAATTTGGGTGCGAAATTTACAATTAAGTAAAAAAGGTGAAAATAAGAGCTAGTTTGGTACTCCCGAATGTGCAACTCTATGTTATGTTTTTAATACTACGGAACCAAAGGTCTTAGCGTCATTTTAGCTTTCTTATTTTAATTTTTGGTGGTTATTTACATTATATATTGTAGCCTATCTACATTGTCAACAACAATATGGACGCCATCAAGCCAAGTGCACCATACACATTACTTTGCACAAGTGTGTGCGAAAACAAAGATACTCTCTCTTCCCGCATTTCATAGTTCTTCTTCTTCTTCTTGTGGCAAAGTATTACTCTCACTTGGCGAGATAAATAGACGTTACTAAGCACTGACTTTGGCTTAGCACTATACCTGTCACTGTTACACAAGTGTCAAACGTCAAGTGTACCATAGAGACGAGAACATGGTTTCATGTCCTACTGTTAAATAACTACACATATACTAGAAATCGACCTTAACCGAAGTAAAAGACAGTCAGATTGAAAAGACAAGACAGGAAATAAGACAATGATGTCCTAGTTAAACTTAGAAAATACAAACGACATAAAAACATCACATATTGGCACAATGGACTCGAAACCGGGGAGACATATTCATATACTATACTCACACATGATTCGAGAGACTATTGAAAGACAATAGCAGCGCGACAGCCGGCTGTCGCTTGGTCGTCGAAAGGTTAAAAAACTGACTAGGTGATGTCAATATACGGTCCAACCGCCGGTTCTAGATACATGAAACTTTGGGTTGTGTTTTGTGAAGAGTTATGCCCTTACTAATAATCGCTGCATAAAGTTATGACAGGTTTATACGTCAAAAAATGTATGGTTACACAGCCTTTATTCATTGCATAACTTTACACAGTGATTATTAGTAAGGGCATTAGTATCTTAATTAAGAAAAGATTTTTGGAAATTCCAACCCTGACAGGGTAATTTAAGGGATGAAGTTTCGACGTCCACGCGAGCGTAGCCACCGGCGAAAGCTAGTCTATACATATTGAATGGTAAACTGATTGATAGATCATATCAGTCGCACAAACCGTTGATCCTAGATACATAGAACTAGGTGTGTGTATTCTTTGTGAGGAGTAAGTCACTCCAGGGCAAAAGCCTCTTCTCATACAGAGAAGGCACGAGCATTGATCACCGTGCTTGCTCAAGGCGGACTGGCGATTTCGGAATTATATTCACTACAAGTCTAGGTTTCTTCACGATGTTTTCCTTTACCGATGTCTGTGATGTCCAATATAATCTTTAGAAAGAAAGTAAATATGAATTGAAAAATCACATTGATACTTGCCCGGATTCGAACCCACAACCTCTTTCATGAGAGGCGCCTCTAGGCTTAACCATCATCATTATTAGGCCATCACGACATAAGTACATTTACATACATATGTTACCACCAAGATTTTTTTTTTTGGAAATTCTCAAAAGGGTAAAGTAGGCAATGGAAGATAGACAACCACTCGAGCAGAGCCGGGGGCTAAAGCTAGTCTCATATACAAAGATACCATTAATACCCCATACCTACGATTTAGCAGCAAAATTACGTCACACCAAATTTCCTCTGGGCGGAGTTTACGGTGGGCGTGTACTATGGGCGTGGCGATTCGGTCATTGACCTATCCACATAGAGTTATGTACATATAACACTATCAGTATGTTGCTATATTTGCAATTCTAAGTTGGTTGCTAAGGACTTGAATTGTAGTTGGTGTTTAATTAAATGATGACGTGGGATTGTTGTCGTGGTGTTGTATAAAATTTATTTTTAATGGTCAATCTAGCGCCTTTTTTGAAATAGCTAATAAATATATGTAAAACTAGCTTTTGCCCGCGGCTTCGCTCGCGTTAAAAAGAGACAAAAAGTAGCCTATGTTACTCTCCATCCCTTCAACTATCTCCACTTAAAAAATCACGTCAATTCGTCGCTCCGTTTTTCAGTGAAAGAAAGACAAACATACAGACAGACAGTCAGACAGACACACTTTCCCATTTATAATATTAGTATGGATAACATTAACTGTTCTTTTCTCTACAAGACCTATATGCACGTGAAAATTCTTAAAAAACTAAAATCAGGATACCAACATTAATATCGGCAGTCTATGACAATGCCTAATAACAAACAAAAATAGGCGTCCAGTCTAACCAATTCTACTGGATACCAGTGTTTTACGTGAAGCGACTGCCTATCAGACCTACACAACCCAGTTACTGGGCGACACAATACCCCTTGGTCAGACTGGCAAGACTTTCTGGCTTCTGACTACCAGTAACGACTGTCAAAAATCTACGAATGACAGCCGGGATCAACGACTTTAAAAAAAAAAACGATTAAAACGATTTTTATTTCTGTAAATAGGTAATAAATTACACTTTTACACGTCATTTTTTTTTTCTTATTTTAATCGAACGATGGAGCCGGTGTTTCCTAGCTGGACTACTCTGAGAAGAAACAACCGAAACAAACTCAGAGGTCAAAGTCTCTTTTAAAGTCCATACAATATTGTATAGGTCAAATTATCCGAAGACCATGAAGGTAATAACTGAAGTGATCACTCTTGATGAGAGAATCACACAAACTTCACGTGCTTTCCGAAACACGGGATGTCAGTGATGTCCGGATTAACTTTAAAAAGTACATTCGGATTGGAAAAGTCACATAGGTTAGTAGAAATCTTAAAGACTGACCAACCTAAATACAAACCAGAAACTATTGGTGGTATAGAGACTCTGGCTGGTATTGCCGTAATAAAATTTAGGTTTAGGTTTTTTGGTGAGTGGGAAATCATCAAATGACTGCTCCCGTCCTGGGTGCGGCGGGAGGGCGTGTCAGACTTTTACTCACTAAAACCCACTCATGTTCCTTCGATTACCCTTTATGTTCCAGGGTCACGGTAACTATTATAAACATTCCGCAACCCCGGCAGGCGTTGACCCTGTTGGGCCCCTTCCTGTGCTGGTTTAGAGTTTAAAGGTTCGAATGACAAGTGAGGACTTGACCGCCCGTCTGTCGATTAGTCGAACTAAAAAATATGAAAGGTGACAAAATGGATAACTTTAACAAGAACATTATAAAAATACTAACTATAAACTGGTTGTTACTGCGAAATAAAATAAGTAATTTATACCTTCGAACACACGTGATTCGAGACACAATAGAAAGACAATAGCAGCGCGACAGCCGGCTGTTGCTTGGTCGTTGAAAGGTTAAGTACAAAACGATAAATCAATAACTCATTAGGTTCGAACCCTTAGCAGCCAGGGAGGGGCTAATATATTTTTGTTTAATGAACCTGCTCTGCCCCACTACCGGGCAAAAGTCTCCTAAAAGAAGATTTTGTAGGAATATAAAAATAACATACTTACTTAATAATTCTGTTTTTTTTTTCAGATGCTGCCTACGAGATAGAAACACGAGAAACACAAAAATAATAGTCAAATAAAGTTATTTATTTCAAATAAATGTACTTAGTGCAATAATAATTAAATTAATTACTGATTTAGAATCAAACGGTTTTTAAAACGGGTTCAATTTAATTGAAAAAAGGTGCTTTTATTATTCTTTTAATCTGTTTTTGGTTAAAATTTTAAATTATTCTTCCTACTTTTAAAAATATCTTTAAACTATTGTTATTTAAAAAGAGTCTTTTAAAAACAAAACGCTTTAAAATAGGTAGGTACTTAGATATTATTTTATTTTAAAACAAAAGTGACTAAGTGTTTTGTGCAAGTGTTTTAAAATGTCAAAACTGTAGGTGCGGTGACGTTTTAAAAACTAAAATGTGCATACAACTGAGTGACGAACAAACATTGAAAGTAAAACTAAAAACACATTTATGAGTGAAACAATGAACTTTAAAACTAAACCACGACTTTTAAAACTTAAACCCGAACTCTAACCCAATAATGAACAGTCCAGCTGAGAGTTTTAAAAGAAAAATCGTTTTAAAAGTAGTCTTAAATTATTTAAAATTCGTGGCATATCGTAACTGACTATATGTTGAACGCCATAGGTGAAAATGAGTTTATGAACGACTACCGGGATCCGAACTGCGGCATGTACACCACCTGGTACAGCCGTGGTGACAGTGGGGTCCACCACCACCAGATGGGGCAGTTGTACCACCACGGACCTCCCATGATAAAGACTGAAGCTGGTGTAAACAGCGATTGTATGATGGCTGTGGATTATGCGCCGCCGATTAAGGTAAGACGTTTGTAGATTCTTTATTGCACAAAAAAAAACACATGATTAAAAACATATTTAAAAAAAAAACAGAAAAAACCCATGAGTTATTTAGATATTTTAACGATTGTTTAAAAAAATGTTGGCGAGATGAAGTAAGTATTAATTGAGGCATCATGTTATTTTATGAGTTACTGATCTAGGCAGGTAATCGTAAAAAATATTTTGGCGATATTAAATTATATTAAAATTAATTATTATTATTTTTTATACACATTATTATTTACATTTTTAAATATAAAAAAATATATTAAAATTATTATTAGCCTGAATTGGTACACTGCAAGATTCCCAATCCATCACTGTGCTTAAATAAAATACACAATGGTTTGTTTAAACTTGTATATTTCCATACATAATTATCTTTAAATATAATTCTATAGAGGAATGCAATTCAGAAAACTGAGAAGAAAAAAATATTTGGTAATTTTACTAACTTTCAGCAAAATTTACTTCGGTAAAACTCATCGTAATAAACCACACATTGACAACTTTTTTGATATCTTCCTACTACTCATAGCGACTGTCAAAGGTCTAAGATTGACAACCGAGACCAACGCTTTACGTGCTTCTCGATGCACAAAAGTGTCACACAGCTTATAACTACTTCAGCTTATTACTTTTTTACTTAGATTTTAGAACCTAACTAATAACATTTTTTACCTGAACTGAAAATCGAACCCTAGTACGCGCTTTTAGTGACAAGTAGGTTATTATGATCTCTCAATTTGTATTGGGTAAGCATTATTGTTGTATTATATTGATAGCTTTGCAAACTTGGTAGTACCTCTCGGCCTCCACCACAAATGCAGTATATCAAATCTTAGTTTTGTAACTTTTTTTTCTATAAATTACCAGTTACAGCTTAGAAAAAAGATGACAATATGAATGAATAAATAAATGAATGAAATAATTTATTTACGTAAAACATTGTATAATACAAAAGTTTTAAGCATAGGTCAGATTAACACAAACATGTTGTAGGCTAAGATAAACCATAGAATGCAAAAATGTATGTTAAAGTAAAGTGTGTAATTATAACAATGACTAACTTTACTTTGCTTTAACATTTTTTTTCTTACTAATATTTAAATGCTATAGTTACTCTGTCTGTCTACTACGCTTTTATCAATCAATAGTTGCTAACAACTTAACCAATTTTTATAATTTTTTTAAATAATAAATATCTTGGGACTTCTTACACACGGCCATCTGATCCCAAACTAAGCAGAGCTTGTACTATGGTAACCAGACAACTGATAAACATACTTAATTTAAAAATACATACATAAATATTATCGATAAATTACACCCAGACACAGAACAAACAATCATGCTCATCACACAAAGTTTGTTCTAAGTGGGAATCGAACCCATACCACACCACACAGCAGTCAGGGTCACTGACCACTAGACCAACACGTCTGTCTATTTGGCATGCAATTTATTTGAGCTACAAGAAAAAACACAGAGGCTATACTTAAATCTGACATCAAATTCACTTCGTACGAATCCACAATAACTGACATTCTCAGACAAAGTCACGAACAAAACCTAGGTTAACAAATACTAACGATTAATCAGGAAAATTACAGCCACCTGCCAAGTAGAATATGTAATTATCACCTGAGCGAACGTCACATAATTTAATCTTCCAAGTAACATTAAAATGTAACAGATAGTTGGAAGTTATTCATATTCAACGCATTTATATAATTTAAAAATGTGGTCAACTTAATAGGGACGACTATATAAAAAATGGCATCTGTTTAGTCCTTCTAAAAATAGTTTAGGTTGCGAAAAACAGCCTAAATAACTATTAAAGATGTGGGAAGCAGGCTACGAAACTATGTGACCATTTTCACGTATATGCAAACTAGCCATTGCCTGCGGCTTCGCCCGCGTGACGCAGGCGATATCCATTCCTTTCTTATTGGATACCTACTCTTCACAAAGAACATTCCTTCCAAATTTCATGTCTCTAGAACCAGCGGCTTGGGCTGTGCGTTGATATAATCACATAGTCAGTCACTTCACCTTTTTATGTATTACCTACTAGCTTTCCCCCGTGGTTTCGCCTGCGTTACTTAGATCTTTGTTTAAGTTACGCTAAAAAAGTAAAAATGTCCGTTAAGTCTTCTTAAATTTTCAAATTATGCGCGCAACCTTTGTATTTTTCTTTCTTTTTACTCTTCTCCTGGTACTAACAAACCGAAAAAAAAGAATAAGCGAAATCGGATCAACCGTTCACGCTTGATGCTATGACAAAGGAAAATAGGTATTCATTTTTATATTTAGATTAGATAGAAAAAAAAATATCAAAATGTATTTCAATAAAGAAGTGTCTTATCGATTTTCTAGGGTTTTCCTCGTAAAAATATCTGTTAAATTTGTACTAAGTTTGACTCTTAGACACGCAAATTATCGCCACGCAATTTCTTTTAAACGACATCGTAAACAAGTATTATGTTATTTAAATAAGTCTTGATAATCATTTCACCAAGTAATTTGCTTAAACGTTTATTACTGACCGTAACATTAAATTGTGAATTATTACTTTACTAGTTTTTGCCCGCGACTTCGTCCGCGTAGAATAACCCGTTCCCGGGGGATTTCCGGGATGAAAACTATCCTATGTCCTTTCTAGGGTCCCAGACTATATCTGTACCAAATTTCATTCAAATCGGTTTAGTAGTTTAGGCGTGAAGAAGAGACAGACAGACAGACGTAGTTTTCAAGGTTTCCAGTTTCTTTCAATTAGCTAGTAGAAAATTATGCATTCAATGTCTAGTTATTCTAGTGGTCTTAAGAACTATATTTCTTCAGCTCCATTCAATTTGTGTTTATAGAAAACCAAGTATATTGCATGAAGACGCGTACGCGTTCGATCAGCTTTCATCGTCTGTTTAGCTTTCGTACAAAGTCGTTATTTTGTATGCAGTTTACTGGAAAGTTATATTTTGGTTTTGATTTGTCAGAAGACGCAATTTTTTAACTAAGATATTAGTTCAAAGATACGTACAAGTTTGTAGGGTTGTAACCCTAACCTCACGGCCGCCATCTTGACAAAAAGGGTTCCAATTGTTTTTATGGTTTACCGCCGTTGCAGCTACACGAAAACGGTATTAGGAGACTATAGCTAATTAAAAAAAAATACTTTTTCACAGATTAAAAAAAATAAGTTGAGATAGTAAGAAAATTACCAATTTACTCAAAAACTTTTTTTGATGCCAATCGATCCTGTTTCTAATACTGATAAAAACTTCTGTTAAAATCATTGAAGAACTAAGAAGTCAGAAATTGCAAAAAGCTTTTACAAGGCCTGTGTGAGAAAAGATTTTTGCGATTTCTGGATTCTTAGTAGGTATGTCGATTACTGTTGTTTTAATAGAATCTTTTGATCAGTTCTTAGTTTAGATCGCTACTTAGTATATAAGTTTTTTTTATTTGTTGCTCACTACGTGTGAATAAACTGTTTTTCGTTCTTTCTTTCTTTTATCAGTATTAGAAACAGAATCATCACCAACTCTACTTTATGTAGAACGAAATGCGACAATATCATACCTTTTTTGAGAATATGTCTTTTTAGATCAGAATCCATTTAAGTATAGTCAATAGTCATATCATTTATTTCCATCAGACCAAAAAAAAGGCACTTTGAAACGTCATACTTATAAAACAAAAGTGAATCTACCGCCCATTCGGAAATGTTGATACGTATGGAGAAGAATGGGCAAGAAGCTCTATCTGTCCTTATGAGAGCCAACCATTCACTCATACCCCAAACCCATAAGTCCCTACCTTTCATTCACCAACACCCTCCCATTGACACACTCTGAATGGACCACCTGCTCCAAAATCAACAGCTAACCAGATGATTACTCACGTCAGCGGAACGTGACCAATTTTTTCATCCCACCAGCATCATAGAAACTATAGGATGTAGAAAAAGTGTTCACCCGACGCCAAGCCATGGAAAATCGTGTCTAGTCGTGCATGAACATTTTAGAATAATACAAAATACCTGTTTTTCAGTTTTTTTGTGGTCAGTTTTTGTGTGGTAGTAATGGCACGGGCAGTGTCAGGGACCTGTGGTCTTCGTTTTATTGGATGCAGGTTTTAAGTAAATAGAGTTGGGTAACTAGGTTGGAAGGGCCGTTTGGATGTTGGTGATGAGGTCCTAGGTTTACTCTTGTGTCGGATAAGAGTAAGAGTAAAAGTTGAGCCATATCTCATTGAAACACAGGGTGTACAAATTGTTTAAAAACTTAAATTCAATATTTAAAAAAACCCCCCCACCTAAAAAGAGTATGCAATTATTATGACAAAAGGTTAAAAATGCTAAACCCTATAAAAGCAAACAAACTGAGCGTGTAACATTCCTATCACACCTAACAAACGACCTGATAACCTTGAAGACCTGAACCGATTTCCACCAAACATCGCTAAAAACACTCTCGACTGATATACCTTTCAAACAAAAAAAACCGCATTAAAATCGGATCATCCGTTTGGGAGCTACGATGCCACAGACAGACACATACACATTTACACACACAGACACGTCAAACTTATAACACCCCGTCGTTTTTGCGTCGGGGGTTAAAAACTGTGTAGAGGATATTTCACTAGGACACGCAGTTGCTAAGAACATAAGTTGTTTCTAGCGACTGAATCACCCACTGGTGTTAACCAGTTACGTTTTTGAGAAGTCAGCACGAGAAAACCCAAAAGGGCCATCGCCTGCCGGGGTTGCGGAATATTTATAATAGTTACCGTGACCCCGGCACATAAAGGGCAACAGAGGGATCATGAGTGGATTTTAGTCAGTAAAAGTCTGACACGCCCTCTCGCCGCACCCAGGAGAAGTCATTTGATGATTTGCCACTCCGCAAAAAGCAGTTAAAACTTTAAGCTCTATGGGCCATATTTTATCAAGACACCACTTGCATGGGCTTTCAATAAACGAAAAAAAAGCCATAATTATAAAAAAAAACCTAACTAATTGTCCTTACATTCTCAGAAACAATCCCAAAAGCAATTATCATTATCATTATCGATCGTTATTACCAATACCGCTAAGAAAGCGATCCATCTCGCTAGTCCCGGAAAATGATCCCGGTGTCCCGGACCGCGGGACTCCCGGGTACATGTCGGTGACGTCATTAATCAGGGATAGTCTACTGGGGATCCGCTCATGACGGTGAAGAACGGGTATATGACAAAAATGCTGGTTTTTTTTTTGTTTATTTTGTCGTAAAAGGGAATATGTTTTAGTTTTTATTGTTTAAGAGATATTTATAATTGTCAATTAATTAATCATTTGTTACCTATGTAATTAGATTATAATATATTTTTTTTCTTATTGTTTTTATTATAATTTATTTATTTAGTTAGCGACTTTACCTACATGGAATAAATAAAAACTTTTGTATTGCAATTCAAAACCAAAAAAGAATATTACTACGACGTCGAAATGGTTATTCATTAATTATACTTACTATCATGTCCCAATCGAATAAAATAGGAGAACAGTACACGCAAACGTACAAACAATGCTCCATATTTTATACCGGTGACACTCGGAGTAATTATAATTTGAGTTACGGTAATGATTGTATGAATTAAAAAAGCAATAAAATGACTTAACGGACCAACTAACTTTTACGATTTTAGTCATACAAATATTACAAATAAAAAGGAAAAAAAAATTATAACTACGCATTAAAATAATTTATTTGCCTACTGTGACCCGCTCAACTGCATCAAAATCCGTTGTGTAGTTTTGAAGATCTAAGCATACATAGGGACAGGCAGACAAAATTTTATTTGTTTTATACTCGTACTATGCAGTAATACACACACAGAATAACTAACTATTAGGTATAAACAATAGCTAGGAATAAACTAATACAAACAATATGCATGTTTTGAAATAAAAGCTGTTTAAAATGTACCCTTCCTGGAAATTCCAAACTCTACTACAAGCATAAAAACCGGCTAAGAGCGAGTCGGACCTGTGCACCGAGGGTTCTGTGGAAACATAAATGTTAATTTAGTTGTAAAGTACGTAAAAATATACGATTGTTTTAATTCTTTCCTTTACTTGTGCTATAAGTCATTACTTTTGACAAACTTAATTTTTCTATGTTAACGAGAAGTATCTTTTAGGTTTTGATTCACTTGCAAGTCGAAAAGCTAGGCTATAGAGTTATAGGCTATAGTTTCAAATTTAAAAAAACTAATTTAGAAGTTTTTTTACATCTTTGAGGAAATGTTTATTTAAATTCAACTTGATACCTGCACTTGTTCCTGAGAAAAGTCTTAACAGAGACAGGCATGGACATATACTGAGAACTATGTGATCTTATACGTGATCGATTTTACTTTTACACGTACGGAGCCCTAAAAAACCGTGTCATTGCGTGTCAGGCCACTCATAGAATAGGTTTCGTGCCAATAGAGGTGGTAACCTATAATGGCACGTGTAATATTTTACAAGTTTACTAATATTTCGTTACATTTTTATAAAGTTTTCCAACTAAGCGCAATTTACAACTTAGTCCTCATCACATGGACTACACTCTAGAATTTTTCTGCTTTTCAAGCAACTTTAAGAGTGAAGGGACCTCCATATTTTAACTATAAAATGCACTTTAGTTGAACATCTCGCAAATCCGTACTAATATTATAAATGCGAAAGTAACTCTGTCTGTCTGTCTCTTCTTCACGCCTAAACCACTGAACCGATTTGAATGAAACTTGGTAGGTACAGATATAGTCTGGGACCCGAAAAAGATATGATAGTTTTTATCCCGGAAATCCCCCGGGAACGGGAACTATTATTCCACGCGGACGAAGTCGCGGGCAAAAGCTAGTGAATGCATAAATCATCATGAATCTTCCAATGTTTCTACAAGAATTATCTAAACATACTCCACACTATGTTAAAGACGCGATAAAAAAATCAAACACAGGTACACACATTATGCAATTCCACTCTCATGTGGAAATCCGAAAACTGATTTTTTCTACACGGTGCATTTACCTAGTAAAAGTAAAATGGTAGGGTAGCATAGCTTACTCTATAAACGAGCTAAACGTACATATCGTGCTTATTCTGATCATAAGTATGTGTGTTGTTATTTCCTGTGTCTGACTGCGGAATCCTAAAGTGCTAAACCATTTTTTATTGAGAATATCATTGGAGTGTGAACGTAAGTTTGTGTTGAGTGTGAGCTACTGAAGTTTGTCTGCTTAGTAGGATTTTATTAATTAATACTAGACTGTCATTGACCCTCAAAGCAAAGGCCTCTTCTCATACAGAAAAGCAAGAGGCTTCTTCGGAATCTGGATTGCAACTGTTATTTATCGTTAAATGTTGTTATTATTATAATATATTGTTATTTTATTTAAGACTAGCTTTTGCCCGTGATTTCATCCGCGTGGAATAATAGTTCCCGTTCCCGGGGGATTTTCAGGATGAAAACTATCCTATATCCTTTCTCGGGTCCCAGACTCTATATGTACCAAATTTCATTTAAATCGGTTCAGTGCTTTAGGCGTGAGAAGGGACAGACAGACAGACAGACAGACAGAGTTACTTTCGCATTTATAATATTAGAATGGATTAGCTGTCTGCACGTGGTTTTACACGCATCTTTAGTTTCTACTCTGCTCTCATAGGTCAAAGCGCGATATTGAATAGCCTATAGCCATCTTCGATACCGGGCTATCCAATACAAAAAAAAAACAACATGGACCAATAGTTGCCGAGATAAGCGTATTCAACCATACATACAAACTCTTAACGATTATAAATATTACTAGCTGTGCCCGCGACTTCGTTCGCGTGGATGTCGAAACCGATATAAAAAATATTTATTTTTTCCAGTGCTTCTTTTTAAATAATATTACTGTGGAACCATCTGGAGCCTACACGAAAAGATTATTAGGGTTGTTTAAGCGTGAAAGAGTTCCAATGGCGTTGTCGCGAACACACTGATTCGAAAACTGTTAGATAGTTTTTTTTATGACTTCTCCCGCCTCTGGGGAGGAATGGAATGTCAGACTTTTACTGACTAAAATCCTATTATGTTCCTAAATATATAAAGCTAACCGAACCTATATGTATTCCGGGGCCGCGGTGACTATTAGAAGCGCCCCAAAGCATGGCCTGAACCAGCGCCGGGCGCGAGAGGTCACCCCCGCGCATCGCCTCTGCAAGGACACGGCGGTGGTTTACCCAAGCGGGGCATACCTCCACCGTATGCTTCACCGTGTCCCGCAGGCGTCACTACCGCCCGAATCCGACACAGGAACCTCCCAAAGTGTCCGTGTACGGTGAGGACCTGTGACGGGCGATATATGAGAGCGTCGACACGCACTCCAGCCACACCTCAAAGAGGGGTGCCCAGCACTGGGTTGCGACAGTCGCAGTCTCCATTCCGCCATGAGATCCCGCAGGAACTCTGTGTGCCACGCCTTAAATAGGAGCGGAGTTTAGCCCCGGCGTTGCACTTCCACGCGCCACTGTGCGTGGTACATGTGTGCAAGGACTGTTGCCTCCAAATCCCATGCCGCAAGAATCAGGCAGGCAGGAGATCTTTTATATATCCATGCACCATCCGAATGGCTTCCATCCATGGTCATCCCCCCCCCCAGCCCCATAGAGGGCCATGGACAGCACAATCCCCGCGTACCCGCGTTATGTTAGATATTTGGTTACTGATCGGCTCCCGTTGCTCATGGCGCAATGTTATAAAGGAAAATAATATGTGTTATTCTGATGTATAGCTACGAATTGCTTCATCGTTTGGCCAGCCTTGTTACGGCCCGTATGTATTATCATTTATATTGCTGCGGAGTAGTTTTAGAACTGTGAATATCTCCAAAGATATTCATTGAAATTATAAATGATGTATGTAATGTAAAGGGCAATTTTGTACAAAATTATAAACTTGGAATAAACGTACGAACGACCCCACGCACCCCCGTTATGTTAGTTTTTTAATAATGACCGGCTTTTGTGGTTCATAGTGCAATGTTATGCAGCACAATATTATGTGTTATTCTGATATATTAGCTACGAATATCTTGTCTAAGGCAAGCCTTGTCACTACGCGTACAAAGCATCATATATTGGTGCGGAGTAATTTTAAAACTGCTATATCTCAAAAGATATTAATTGAAATTAAATTATGTAAACTGCAATTTTGTACAAAATTAGGAACTTGTATTGAGTAACGTATTTATATTATTAAGGATTAATACTGTATTGATGAAATCACCCTGGCAAATCATAAATTATTTTAGAACTAAATTCGTGGCCATAAAAATGGTTATATTGAGTGAACTATAAATATTAGACATATGCTGTCGAGGACTTTTTTTTAGAACTTTTTAAGAGAATCAATTCTTCAGTACATATTTTTTGCGTAACTTCAACCATTTACGCAGCGCACGCAATGAAATCTCTCAAAAAAAATATTTTTTCCCGTTTTTGTCACACTTTTCATTACTGCTCGGCTCCTATGTGTCTTAGCGTTATGTTATATAGCCTAAAGCCTTCCTCTATAAATGGACTAACTAAGAAAAAAAGAATTTTTCAAATCGGACCAGTAGTTCCTGAGATTAGCGCGTTTAAACAAACAAACAAACAAACAAACAAACTCTTCCGCTTTATAATATTAAGTATAGATTATAGTTTTAAGATTTGAATAACAATTTAACCAAATAATTATTTCTAGATGGTCTATGTAAATCAATAACATGTTTTATTTAAACATTAGTTTTGAACTTAACTTCAACTTACAATACTTAGAATTTAATCATCCAATAACGACAGGTTAGCGTGAAGATGAATAAGTAATTATTATGTATATTGCGTTAATTATTAGCAGAAGGAAACAGGTGTAGGCTGTTCTAACGTAGTGCAATTTGCATGCCTTTGTAGTTATTAATAGTATGGAATTATTATTTTATTGGTAATGATGTAAATGTTGTGAAAAAATTTATTACGCATTAAGTAATGATATAACGTTTGTTTCAGTTTGATCTTGTTTTTAAAAATATTGTTTGAAAAAATAGCTGTAACGGCCGTTACAGCATAATTATGAAAAAAAAACTCTGTTACACAAAAAAAATATAGGTATATTATAAAAGCGAATGATTTAAAAAGTTTAGTTGTATTTTTACCAACTCATTATTTAAAATCGTAATTATGTAAATGTTTTTGATGCAATTGTTTGATTCGTCATTCACTTATGGTTTAAACCTTCATACACACGTGATTCCAGACGCAATAGAAAACTAATAGCAGCCGGACAACCGGCTGTCGCTTGGTCGTTGAAAGGTAACCAAAAACAATATAATGGATGATGTAAAGATGTTTTACTTATTCAATATTGACTGTATGTTTAACATATTTAATGTCAGTGATGTCTAAAATAAAAATTAGTTAAAAATTTAAATAAAATATACAAAAATTGTTTAATAGTGCCAGTAGTATACTGACTCTTATGCACACGTAATATTTAAAAAAAAGTCATATTAGTGCTTGCCGGTTTCGAACCTTACCTTAGTAGGCCTGGCCTTGGCAATTAAATATATTCAATAATAACTTCACACCAACACAAACCAAAAAAAAACCCTGGATAAATAAAAGTTCTTAAAAAAAGAATGCAGATACCACGTTATTCCCCACAACATCACTAAATACATCAAGATAAACGTACCGTATGATTTGGCGTCTCACCGCGGTGTCACATGAGATGAAAGATACATTCTTCAGGCGACGAGCTAGCATGGAGGACAAGGCTTGGCTTACTATGCGTTTCGCCCACTTTGGTTGAAATAAGAATTTAAAATAAACCCTAAGAGTTTGAGTATATGGCTATGCTATTGCTATTGTGTATTAGTTAAGTGTTTATGTAATTAAATAAATAAATACATTTTTATTAACATTTTTGAGGACTGTTTTAGACGATACTTTTTTAAATCTAATTTTGTACGGTCAAAATGTAGAACCTTTTCATTTTTAACGAAAAAATAAAGTTATTTATAGTTTTTTTGTAAGGTGACAATGAAAAGATTTTTAATTTTGAAGGTAGACAATAAAATTACAATAATAAAATTGCTGTTTCGATCGAAAAGGCTGCCTTATTTCTTCATTACACGAACTTGACGCAGCGTTACTGTCGAATTGTTTTTTTTAATTAATAAATCATGCTGATTAAAAAAAAACGTTTTATTCAAGTTTTAATTTTAATAACAATATGATTTTGAAACTGTGTAGTAAAGTTTGAAAGCTAGCCCTAAAAATCTTCATTGAAAAAAATATTCTCAATCTTAATCCTACGGCATAGTGCATCTGGTGACATGGTACACCACAAACCCTAAATGCTCACCATGTGGGACTCCTCAACTGTTGACCATAATTAAAGATTTACCTATTTTTAAGGTTTTGTATCTCCAAAGGTAAAAACGGAACCCTTATAGGATCACTTTGTTGTCCGTCCGTCCGTCCGTCCGTCTGTCAAGACCCTTTTTCTAGTATGTATGTCTGTTTCTTTAATTTTTAAGCTTTGAATTAACACAGTCAAAAAAAAATAGGAAGTAAATGATTTTAAATTTCACTTAACTTTTTTTTAAATTATTAATACGATCCATCGCCGATTTGTTATATCATTAATTATTGTAAAACCAAACGTTTCTCTAATGCGTTACGATTTGAAAGTAAAATTCGGAATGTCTGACGGGTACTTATATTTTAAAAAACAAGTCTGTCACACTATTCTCAACCACTGCAACTCCTGAAAGTCAGAATCAACAGTGGAGTCCGCCAGAAAAGCGCTGAGCAATGTAGCCCGACGAGTTTCGGAGAAACGAATCAACTATCGTTTTACTCAAAAGTAAGCAGGGCAAAGGCCTCTTCATATACAGAGAAGGCATGAGCATTGATCGCTTGCTCAAGTAGGATTGGCGATCACTTAAACTAAATGAAATCAAACGAAATATCGTCGCTTTTAGACTCTTTCAAAATGGCTATTTTACGCATTTTTTTATGATCTGTACTTACATATTTTTGAAAATTGGTAAATAGGGATCAAATATAATCAATTTTGTGTATCCACAACGGTTAAGGTAGTTTCCCACACAGTCCTACTGAATAATATACATTAATAAATTTCTACGTCTTCACGACCTGCAACCCATACGTCATAATATCTGTGCACCTCGCTGAAATGCTACCCCACCCTGCGCTTCCCCGCGCAGCGCCCCGTGTTCGCCTCGTTCGTTTGATAGCGACAGCGTGCCGTCAGCGTTACGTCACAGCGCGAGGTGCACAGTTAAGTCGTACGAGTTGTATTCATTCTCCGTCAGTCCCCTTGGTTGACTGATAGTGAACGATAAGTACATTAAGTTCTTCTTTGTAGCTTTTTGCATGAATAATTAAACAATAGGTATGACGACTACGTTAAAAATGGCATTCAGCTTAGTCTGTCCGTTAAACCGTCCAAAAATACTAGACGCATAAATGTTTCGCTTGACCAAATTAATAAAACGAATTAATAAAAACGACGCAAAGATAAAAAGTATTACAGGTAAGGACATTGTGACGTCACTGTTTAGTAAAAATGTACCTGGGCGTGACGTCACGCGAAACTTCAACGTACCAGCTATCGTTGTCATTTTTCGTTTACAAGAAAAAAAGGAAAAAATACGTGTCTAATTTTTTTTGATAATTTATCTGACAGACTAATTAGTTTTTATCGTCTCGCCTATTATAAAGGTTTTTTAGGAGTTTAATTCCAGAATAATTATAAATCCTACAGTACTAGAAACACAGATACAAATATACAGAGCATTTGTGTCAGTATTTTATTAATAGTCTAGCCTTGGCCTTACAGGAGAAAGTTTATTGCCAGGCGTCGAAGTAAATTGCAGTAGAAATAAGTGGCGCGATCTATCACAGTTTAGCGGCCATTACTACATAGTTTTAAAATTAAATAATTATGTTCGCTCGACTTTTTAACTCTATTTTATATTTTTCTAGAGTTTCTTTAAGTCTTAGGTTAATAAAAGTAATAGTTGATATACTACTACTAGCTTTATCTGTTATGTCTTTAACTGCCATCTACTATTATTACCTCTTAAGGGGTCGTATTTTTTGGGCACGCCGTAATAGCGGCGGTAAGACCCCTCTTTGAGGAGTGGCTGGAGAGGCGCCACGGCGCTCTCACGTTCCACCTGACACAGGTCCTCACCGGACATGGTCAGTTCGGGAGGTTCCTGTGTCGGATTCAGGCAGAAGCGACGCCTGGGTGTCACCACTGCAGCAACGGTCGCCTCGAGGACACGGTCGAGCACACGGTGGAGGTGTGCCGCGCATGGGCGCACCATCGACGTGTCCTCGCAGAGGCGATCGGCGGCGGTGACCTCTCGCGCCCGGCGCTGGTTCAGGCCATGCTTCGTCGCCAGACGGAATGGGATGCCGTCGCCTCCTTCTGCGAAGCAGTTATGCTAGTGAAGGAAGCGGCGGCGCGCGAGAGGCAACGACGAGCCTCTCGCCCCGGACTTAGACCCAGGCGAAGACGTCGAGAGTCGCAAGACGACTACCGGCCACCGTAGGCGCGGTTCTGCGGATGGCGAGCGATGGGTAGCTCGCCGCCCGGCTAGGACCAGGACCGCGTCGACGGCGCGTTAGTGTTCCACGCGCGCCTCAAAGAGAAGGAGTCAGCACAGGAAGGGGCCCAACAGGGCCAACGCCTGCTGGGGTTGCGGAATGTGTATAATAGTTACCGTGACCCTGGAACATAAAGGGCAATCGAAGGAACATGAGTGGGTTTTAGTCAGTAAGAGTCTGACACGCCCTCCCGCCGCACCCAGGACGGGAGCAGTCATTGGATGATTTCCCACTCACCAAAAAAAAAAGGGGTCGTATTTTCAAAGACCTATTTTTAGTAGAAATGATTTAACAATTTTTATAAATTCTAGCTATCTAACTTTTATAGTTTAGGCCCTGGGTTGATACGTCAGTCAGTCAGTCAGCTTCTCTTTTTTATGTATAGATTACGTCCCTCGAAAAGGCAAAGACCTCTTCTCAAAAAGAGTAGCCACGAGCATTGATCACCACCATTGTTGTAGTCCAGGTTTCCTAGATAGGTGGCAATACAGAATAGATGGTTAAATGTATGAATTGATTGCTTATGCTAAGCCAATTGAAATCTCGTATCGAACTTTATTCCACCATCTATTCTACAATGCGACTTGTCTAGTCAGACTGATAGCGGTGAAAAATTGCATAGTAGAATTAAAACTCGTTTAAAATTCACTTCATCTTAATTCATAGATGAAGAATGTAACACCGCAACAATTATGCTGATATTGTAGTCTTAATTATAGTAGGTATAATTAACATCTCGTGATGAAAGAAAACTCCAACAATACAATGATTGATTCCAGTATAAATTAGATAATCCCTCATTACCAAGTTAACCAAACGTTTAAATAAATACCTAATTAAGAAATTGACAACGCAAATTGTAATATTAGCATTTTAGTGAATGGGACATAACCCTGACTTTATCGACAAGCCTTTACCACCTTTACTCTTAAGTATAAAGTTTCCAAAATTGTAACTAGATGGCGTTGTCATAAATTTAGCTCGCGCTTTTTTTCATTGTGTGTGTGGAATGAGAATGAGATAATTATGCCCTGTTTAGTAATATATAAACAGCTGTTGTTTTTTACTCCGAATCATTGCGTTTTTTATTTGGATGTTATATCTAACTAGCTTTTGTCTTCGGTTTTGCCAGCGTCGAGGTCGAAAAATTCGCTTTCCCCTACTTCAGGCCACATCTCATTAGGACACCAGGTCGCGCCACCAACAAAATGTATAAAGTTGTATGAAGGGTTTTTCACTAGGACACACTTTTGCCGACGAGACAAGTTGTTAACGGCGACCATGTCACTCACTGGTAGTGCAACTTCAACTTCAACTCTTTATTAATGGCATTTGCGGAAAACACACCACAATTCTGCCACGACCATGTTTATTTTACAATCACAAACGAAAAAAGATATATAACAAAAATATATGCAATATGACTGCGATGGTCTCCTCCTTGTGAAGAGACCTGGTCCGTCAGAGCCTCGTCAGTGAATCAGCAGGGTGTACCACGTGCAGGTGAGGTTGGCTTTGACTAGAAAAATGTATCAAGTTTTATGAGTGACAATTTATTAGGATACAGTTTACGTCAATGATATTAAAAAGTAAAAAGGTGTAGATATCTTACACGACATTCTATCTTTAAAACCGGCACACTAACGCACACATACATTTGGATGTCAAAGTAGGATGACATGATTTAAGCATTACGAGTGAAAAAAAACCGAATATAATTTGTGACAATAGGCGAGATGACAAAAAAAAGTAATAAGTCCGTCATCAGATAGATTATCAAAAAATTTGGACACGTATTTTTTCTTTTTTCTCGTAAACGAAGAATGACGAAGATACAGTGCGTTGAAGTTGCGCGTGACGTCACGATTAGATACAATTTTTCCAGGGCGGTGACGTCAAAAGCCCCCACTCCGGAACTTTGTTGCTCTTTATCTTTGTATTTTTTTATTAATTTGATGAAGCAAAAAATACCTGTCCCGTAGTATTTTTGGCCGATCTACAAGACGGACTAAACAGAATGTCATTTTTTTTATGCTGTCGTCATCCCTATTATTATTTGGTCAAATACTTAGCTACTTTTGAAAGTGCCACATGCTGACTACCTATAACCTATCTTACCTATCTACACGTTTTTACTTCTAATATCATTGGTTTACGTATAGCTTATGAACAATTAACTTTTCGATTAGTGTCGCGACCAAGTTGCCTAACTTTTTTTTTCCTCATTATCATGAGGTCATCTGATCCCAAACTAAGCAGAGCTTGTACTATGGTAACCAGACAACTGATAAACATACTTACTAATATAAGTTATGAATACATACATATAGACAAATTACACCCAGACACAGAAAAAACAATCATGCTCATCACACAAAGTTTGTCCTGGGTGGGAATCGAACCCACGACCTCTGGCTTAGCAGTCAGGGTAATTAACCACCAGACCAACAGGCCCGTCACTTGGCAACGATATATGGGTCAGCACGAGATTTTTATAAATACTGTATTTAATACCCCACATTACCAAAACATCAGCTATCATTACGGTGACCGATCAAAACTATGGAAACAGCCCTCAAAGGCAAAGGGGACGTCGGGAGTGATCGTGAAAAATCGTTTTTTTCCGTTTTTTTTGCGATCAAGCGGGATGTGTGCCACGCCTCGGTGAAGATGTCTTGGCCATTTATTTTTATCATCACGGTTTGTGTTTTGGGGTAGGTAGGTGTGTTATCTTTTAGCTGATAGAGAATACTTTTCTGCTGTACTTGCTAATTAAATAAATATCTTGGGAAAACTCACACACGGCCATCTGATCCCAAACTAAGCAGAGCTTGTATTACGGGAACCAGACAACTGATAAACATACTAATATAATTTATAAATACATACATTATAGATAATTAACACCCAGACACAGAAAAAACAACCATGCTCATCGCACAAAGTTTGTCCTAACTGGGAATCGAACTCACGACCTCCGGCTTAGCAGTCAGGGTCACTAGGCCAACAGGCCCGTCAAATTGTAAAATTATCAGCTATCTAAATAAATACAATGGTAAACTGGCCGACTGATTGTTACGCACAGCCCAAACCGCTGGTCATAGATATGTCGCAGTCATCTGGTTAAATCAGCTATTTGATTGTATGACTAGTGCGTTCATTGAATGACGACATTTAATTGAATGACTAAACGACAACTCGTCAAGTTGCTTAATGTAACGTTCAACTACTTGACTGAACGTCATTTAGCATTGTCGTTAAATGGGATATAGTCGACTTTGTAATGTTTGTTTAGGGTGACCATAAGTTCGCAACTTAAAAACTTAACTTCCTTTACATAGGTAACAAAAATGAGGACATGACATGACACACTTTATTATGGTTTTAATTAAAAAAAAACTTTAAAACTAGCCGGCGGCGGCGTATTAATAGGTAAATCCATGCTGTCACACTATTTTATCAAGAATAAGTCACTTTAAAGTAAATTTAATCAAAATAATATCAAGACAGTGCTATCTACGCGAGCTATTTTACGCCATATTTGTTTTGGTGACTACTAACGCCGCAGTGGAAAAAAAATGAACTAAATTACAATCACCTGACTGATATTACGTCCGCTCTGTTCAAAGGGCTTTGCTACAATCAGCTATCTAGTTGGACGTTGAGTGACGCTTGTTCAATCAGCTCTCGGCCTAGTCATTCAATTAAATGTTGCTATTCAATGAACGCGCTAGTCATACAATCAAATAGCTGATTCAACCAGATGACTGCGACAGATACATGACATGAGTAGGGTGTGTTATTTGTATAATATAGTCGTTGAACGTTCGGTATCCACAAGGACGAAAGCTAGTTATGGTATAGATATCTAAAATTACAATTAAAAAATATATTTTCCGGTTATATATTATACCTGTAACTTTTCTGTTTTCTTGCACCTACTATGTTTTTATCTCTGCATCACCCTAAGGTAGACTGGTAGAAAATGCCTAAGGCATTAAGTCCGCCTATGTACTGTGTTCGTACATGAAGTTTAATATATAAATAAATAAATATTAGTTACATAATTTTGTAAAGTTGTGATGGTTTAATATGTCGCCTTACGAGTGAGGTTGTGAGTTCAAATCCGGGCAAGTGCCAATATACTTACTTAAGGTTTTCAATTCATACATGTACTTTCAAAGCTTTTCATAGACATCGCTGATATCGGTAATGGAAGAACATTGTAAGGAAACTTCAACTTAAAATTATCATAAATCTATCTGTATGTATCAGCTCTCTGAAAAAAAAAAAACAATTTTATTCCCACTTTAACTTTATTTGATAGTTGTTTGTTATTAAATGGACTTTTGTACTTCACACAAAAAGGTAGAAGATAATAATAAGGATTGAGAATCTCCTTCTTTTTTGAAGTCGGTTTAAAAAGGGATTTTAATAATAGTATCTAGTATACTTTACCTTTAATTCATATTTATTGACCTGCTTTCTAAATATCCAGGGCAGATCTTGAAATTGAACATGTACATTACATTTCGTGAATGTTTTTATATTAACCTAAACTTCAAGAAACGAACTTAACTAACTATTATTATGTATTTCTAGTAATGAACAATTTAAAGATCCGGCTAGCATACATACATAATATATTTTCTTCTTCCACATAAAACAGTCAATGCTGCAACCTCGCGCCCTCTCGCCATTTTTTCTAACCTCGCTTCAGCCGCACCGTCTGAAAAAAGCCTCAGAAAAAACAGTTTGTGTTAGCCGTTACTAGATGGCGTTGATAAACGTTGCTATTCAGGTCGTTTTTTGTCATGGTGCTATGAATGTGTTGACTGACTGACAAGTTATTTTTTTCTCTTAATTTTTTGTAGTACTAGCCTAATCTGGTGTCCACTGAGGTGTTTTTCCTTGTATTATGAAGTTACAATAATTTCGGGTAATATTTCCCATTTTATCCCTCATTTTATTCATTACATATTTTAAAACCTAGCTGGGATTGCAGCACCTCACCACCATTTCATTAGTAATTTTAGTATATGTATATTGATTTGTCAATCGTATAATGCTGTTGTATTGAGTACATAATTTGTAATTTTCCGTCGTAATTAAATTTGAGTTAGTCTATTTCTATTTATTTATTTCATAAACAAAAATACATTTGTGTTGATATTAAAATTTTTGATATCCCAACAATTAATTTGATATCCAAATAATTAATAAATGTCATTATTAAGTCAGTAAAAATCTGACACTAAGGGTGTGAGAAGTCATTTGATGATTTCCAATTCCCATAATCAAAAAGAATAAAGTTATTTAACCCCGTTTGGCTGATCTATTAAAAGTTTATTCTAACTTTACATTTGGGTATCATATTAATTGTGCTATTAACAAAATTGTGCTATGTTGAACTAGTTTGAAATCCCGGTATTACCCGCGACTTTGCTTACCCTTCTGTTACCCTGTTGTTATGAGGGTAGTAACGTATTATGTTAGCTAGGCCGTACACCGGCGCTACATTCTACACGGATCGAACGATTAAAGGCAACTTTTAGCTACAAATTTGTATACGCTCGCAACAAATGTGTCCTCAGTGTGCGAACTGACAAAAAGATATACAGAAGAAAAATTGCAAATGTGGCGCCACATTTACCGAGATACAAATGTATGCCCGCTATGCGGCCTGCTTAGATGTATAAGAGGGCATCGCGTTTATCACTGCGCTTAGAGCTACGCAAAAAATGGTCTTTGTAGACATTTTATATAATGTACAGCTATTTACATCTTGATTGAAAATTAAATACAATATTTTTTTTGTAAAATAAATCCATTTAAAACTTGAAGTTGAAGTACTAAATAACTACAAAGAACGTACGAAAATGTTACATATAATACTAAGATAAATAAAAACTAAGATAAATAAACGTAAACATATTTTAGTGTACCGAACCGTTGGGTTTTAGTCGGTATGACTCTGGCATTTCCGTAAGCTCTCCCCAGACAGAGGGCATAAATAAGAATTTCCCACGAAAAAAAGGCCTACTTTCTTGTTGTCCGTTTTTTTTTAAATCTGAGAACTACCATCAATGTACCGCTAATAAATAATTATAAGATCATTTTTAAATAGCTACTACTGTTAAGTAATTGAGTAGTTCTTCTTACTGAACTTATAAATGTTAACAAGAATTTAGAGGAATGGTGTATGCATAGTATAACAACACAAGTGTACCCGCGTGGAACAGCTAATTTTGAATAATTTGTTTTAGTTAGACTAAAACGAACTTACATTAAAACTGGTAATTCCAGAAATTAATCAGTTTAAAGATACAAACATATAAAATATCCCTTCAGATTTATACTTTAGATTACCAGTCGATTGTTTATAGGCATCCCATTAACACAAAATCACTGTTACACATATACTTATATTAGCTTAGCAGCATTTAAATTGACAGCTAAACATCTTCAATACTTCATTATTTTTAATACTGTTTAGTCAAACGAATCTGTGACGCACACTTTAGCTTTGACGCGAACATTTATCTCAATTTTTGCACTTTTTCATCAATACTCAACTAAATTTTATGTTAATTAATATTTAATAACATCCTCTATATTATAAAACACATGGTTATAACTTTAATTCATGATAGATTCACATTTTTTTAAGTATGGCGTGCGAATCAATGGACAAGACCTGATACTGGGATGGTCTGCGGCGCTATTTTGTAGGTACTCGATATATCTAGTTCATGGATAAAGTATCGAGTACTCAATTTGGAAAGTGATATTATGTATTTGTATAAAATCAGCTAAGTGATCCTAGCACATTTTACTCAGTTGTTTTTCAGTCGAATATACGGAAAACAGTAATTTTTTTAATTCCTGGATATAAGGGGTGTTGCAAACATTGCTTATATACAATTTCATTGATATAAGCAATGTTCATGTAACATTGATTATATACAATTTCATAATTTAGATAAAAGCATGCAATCAGTTTGTGGGGTTGTTGAAATATTTGTATGCCCTAGAGGTGTTTCTTCCGAGTCCGATTTTTTGTATATGTTAGTATAAAAGAAAACCTCATTGGTATCTTATTTTTGTTGTTTGACATTTCAAAGTCCTTTCAATGCCTTCACTAAAATATATGATTTTAGAAAATAACGAACAATATAAAATACATTGTTTCTTATATAGTTACAAAAGAACTACTACCTAAAGTATAAACCTCAAGTAATTATGGGTTACTAAAATTTCTATTCTATTGTATTTTTATGACCTGTCAAGTAAAGCCGATGTCGTCAACTGTCTACTATATAAAGTTAAATAAAATAGCAAGCTTGTAAAAACCAAAAATGGAGTATTAAGTCAGACTACACACCAAATAAACATTGAGACAGATATTGAGTTACGAGCATTTATATGTTTTATTCTAATTGGCTCAGATTTGTCAAAAAAATATGATTACTCGCTGGCGAATTTTCAATCAAATGATAATTGGGCCAAATTAATTAAGTAAAATCTAACTAAAAATGATCTTATTTGCAAAAACGACGTATCGAGCGACACAAGAATAGCTCCCAGAACCGCATCAGCGCTCAATGTGAAGCGGAGGGACGAAGAACTAATTACAAATGAGAACCTGACTAGCTTAAATAGTCCTATAAATATTTTAGTTGCGTCTCGAATAAGGAGACTCTGCAATTTCGCCGGGTTACCCAATTTTAACCCTTTACTGCGCATGCCCCCATACATAAGTAGGTGGAAGGAAAAAAACACAAATTTATACCGGGTAAATTTTAAACCTATACTTTTTTTTCTCTCGGGCATTTTTATGTCGATCCTTTGTATGTGTGCGTTCTGCCAGCTTTAATTACGTATCGACTTAATTTCCCTGCGACTCTCACTGTTTGTGGTACTTGTGTCCGGTTCTGTGCGAAAAAATACTGGTTTTCGTACACTTTTTGTTAGTTTAGAGTTTTGTTTAGCTGTTTCTTAGTATCTAGGTTATGTTTTGATTGCAAATTGTCGTTTGAACGGCTCGTTTTGGTGGGAATTTGTGCAATGTTACTTTTAAAGTATGAATGTGCCTGAAATTCAGTTTTTGATGAACATTGGTGTCTACAATTGCCTGTAAAATGTAATCTGGGTAAGTGTTTTCAACTATTACTTTTTATTTAGCCTTTTGATGTGCCTAATTAAGTAAAATAATAACAATTTATCTCGTGTTCGTTTACTTTTATGCCACTTAATAAGCGATTCAGTTCTAGTTAATAGTTCTTGTAATAGTTCATTTATAAAAGCACATTTCCTGTTATTTTTTATGACATATGAAACCACCTGTTGACATAATATCATAACTGAATATTAGTGTTATAGATATATCTATCATATGATTGACATGTGACTATTATTGATGATATCACGCTTTAGAATGAATAATATTTATCTTGTTTATGTTTCTCTGTATTTTAATCATGATATTAATAGAAATATGTTTAGGTATACTTTCTCAAATATATTTAAAGTGCTGAAAAATGTGGAAATAAAATGCGAAGTTTTGTTCAAGTAGAGATTTCTTTCTATATCTTCCTGAGGCTTTCAGTTTCAATTTTGCTTAGAAAGCTAGCTGGGATAGATTGAAAATAATGCATAGAGCTCTACGAAAGATGGCGCTTAGCTAAATTACGGATATTTTTATGCAAATTAGATGCACAAGTTAAATACACAAGTCTTTAAAAGTTTTATACTTCTAAAGGCTGTATTTATTATAAGTTAAATATATATAAGCATTTATCATATAATAGATACGATGGGAAAGTTATTAGGTGTAGATTTTGTTTAAAAAAAAAACTAAAAACTGTTTATTTCTAAAGTTTGTTTTTTAATATAGAGAAAATGACCTGACCAGACCTGCATATTTTTTCTCTCTTTACTTGCATTGAGAGCTATGTCTAACTAATTATAGCCATTAGTTACCACATGCTTTCACTTAGTTATGTTTATCTTGCACTCATAGACAACTGTGCGAATGCGACAGAAAAAATACCCAACCAAAGTATTTTTTGAGAAACGTCTATTCATTTTTGTGGGTTCATTTTCTTTTTATATACTTACGTCTTATGTGGTAAGTTTTAATATATAATATTAATTTTTAGAAGAAAAATAAAGGCAATGACACGCGTACATAAGGTTAACAGCTGGCTAGGCCACTCTCGTGACTCGTGACTCATAGTGTAAAGTTATGTAGCCTATGTTATATTCTGTTCTATGTGTTGATGACTGTAGTTTTAATAAATACGTTCAGTAGTTTTAGTGTGAAAGAGTAACAAAAATCCATCAAAGCATTCTCACAAACTTAACTAACAACCAAGCGACAGCCGGCTGTCGCGCTCTTATTGTCTCTCTATTAGGTCTCGGATCACGTGTGCTTGAAGTTTTATAAGATAAGACGATACAATTTTAGTCAATGAAACCAAATGAATCTTGTTTCCTGCCAAAAAATAACAAAAAAATATTTGTTTAACGAAATAACCTCGCGTTGTTGATACTTAAACATTATTTTATTGCAATATTTAATGAGTTCGAAGTTTACTGGGTAATAAACGAACAATTTATACCCTTCTGCAGTTTATGGGTTAAGTCTTTGTGTTGGGTATCGATGGTCTGGATTTTGTGAAGAGCATTGTAGGGTTAGATACTCCAGTTAATCAAGTTTAAACATAATTTATAAAGGCATGATGTGTGTGTATCAGAAAAACACTGAAAATAGTGGTCTAATGTAAAAATATTATAGCTACTAGCTTTTGCCCGCGACTTTGTCCGCATGGAATAATTGTTCCCGTTACCGGGGGATTTCCGGGATGAATACTATCCTATGTTCTTTCTCAGGTCCCAGGTATATCTGTATCAAATTTCATTCAAATCGGGTTAGTGGTTTAGGCGTGAAGAAGAGACAGACAGACAGACAGAGTTACTCTCGCATTTATAATATTAATTAATACGGATTAATACATATGAATAGTATGGATATTCTGCGTGGTTTTTGTTACTGCTTCGCTTCTGTCTTCAGAACGCTATGATCTTTCATAGCGTGATAATAATATAGCCTACTGCCCCCCGCGGTTTCAGCCGCGTTATCCATACTAATATTATAAATGGGAAAGTGTGTCTGTCTGTCTGTATGTTTGTCTTTCTTTCACGGCAAAACGGAGCGACACATTGACGTGATTTTTTAAGTGGAGATAGTTGAAGGGATGGAGAGTAACATAGGCTACTTTTTGTCTCTTTTTAACGCGAGCGAAGCCGCGGGTAGAAGCTAGTGCTATTATAATTATGATTATTGCTCTGCCCCCGTAGAACATAGCGTGACATTATGTAGCCTATGTCTTATTCTAATGTATTAGCTATATTCCTGTAAAGTTTCATCACGATCTGTTGTGATGAACCTTTGTGTGTCAAACAGGAGAGTTATGGGTTTTGCCTGTATATATCTACGTCCGTGTATAATGTTTCCTCAGGGCTGTAGCGATTTGTAAGAATTCCTTACCAATAAAATACTATGCCAATCATTACATAGTATTAAATAAATAAAGTCGCGTTTGCGTCGCTGTTTGTACATATTTAGGCTTAGATCTTTAAAACCATGCGACGGATTTCGATGCAATTTTTTTAAAAGATAGAGTTATCCAAGAGGATGGTTTATGTGTATAATACGTGCATATAACAATAAAACAACGATATTTTCAAATATTTGTAAGACCCATGCAAAGCTGACCCAGGTCGTACCTTATAAATAAAATAAGTAGATTCAAAAATGTAAATTTTAACCCCTTCACCGCATTGTAAACCGTAAAATTCCGTCCTCATAAAAAAATCTACAACCATAAAATCAGCACATCTATTCATTCCAAACTCATTCTCGTCTCGCGCCCGTCTCGTCTCAACATCGTAAACGCATCGTCACACAAATCCTTGGGGGAGGTGCCTTGTTACAATATATTTTTATTCCTTCAACATTTTAAACAAATACCTTACACCTTTTTATTTGTTGGTAGGCGGTTTAGTGTTAAATCAGTGCATTTGTTTGGCATTTATAGGTCATGGTATGTGGTCTGAGGATCGTGGTCTTATAGATTTTTGTGTGAAAAGAATCCGTACTAATACACTCGAGAGCAATGAATCCGGGTCACTTAAAGAATCCTAAAAATCTCGGAAACTAAAAATGCTAGGTTAATGCAATAAATTGTATTTAATAGACAATGTAATACTCCTTAAATAAAGGTATTAAAACTTCTTAGTTATTGTAAAGTTATATCATAAAAAAAAACAAATTTGAAAAAGGGCCACTTTCGAAGATGGAACTACGAAATTACAGCATTTGGTTTTGCTTTTGTTTGTAATCTGTCATTTATGTGGGGACATAAACCATGTTGATAGTGCTCTATATTCATTATTCAAGCTGAAATTATGTCGCTTACGCCTGAAGAATGCACCAGAATACTTACAATGCTGGAAACCGGCCGGAGTCAGCGCGATACAGCCAGGACTGTCGGTGTGTCGGTGTCAACAGTACAAAGAGTTCTCCGACGTTACGAAGAAACTGGTTCTAACCTACGCAGACCAGGAACGGGCAGAACCAGGTGTACCACAGCACGAGAAGACCGATACTTGGTGAACACCATGCTTCGAAATCGCTTTCTCACAGGAACTGAACTCACCAATCAGTTTCGACGCCTCGGAGGAAGTAACCCAAGTGCATGGACAGTAAGACGTCGGCTTGCTGAATCTAACTTAAAACCCCTTAGACCTGCAACGGCCCTAAACTGGAGCGTGGGCATCGTATTTCGAGACTAAGATATGCCAAGAGCCACGTAAATTGGAGTATTGAAGATTGGTCAAAAGTTATGTTCTCCGACGAATCAAAATTTATGCTCTACAAGCACGATGGAAGACACAGAGTGTATCGAAGACCAGGGGAAAGATTCAAGCAAGCATGCATCGAAGAAAAAGTAGCCTATGGTGGTGGGTCTGTACTTGTGTGGGCCGGAATTTCTTCTGAAAGTCGCACAGAGCTGGTGATCATAGAAAACGGCTCTTTAACTAGCGTAAGATATGTGGAAGAAATCCTCAATGATCACGTTGGTCCATTTATGGTCAATTTAGGTGAGGATGCTATATTTATGCATGACAATGCCCGACCTCATACGGTAGGATTGTGAATGACTACCTTCAAGAGATGAACATTACTCGTATGGAGTGGCCAGCGCGCAGCCCGGATATCAACCCGATCGAGCATGCTTGGGACGAGCTAGGCAGATGCGTAAAACAACGAAACCCTCCCCCAATCACGCTTCGTGAGCTCAAAATTGCTCTCACAGAGGAATGAGAGAATATTCCCCAAAATCGTATAAGGAACTTGGTGTACAGCATGCCAAACCGCGTAAACGCAGTAATGGAAGCACGAGGAGGCAATACAAAGTATTAAAATTCAAGAAAATCGTAATAAAGTTCAAAAATTTCATGTTTCCTATTTTTGTTTTAAGGAGAGATCAGCAGTTTTTTTTCTTTATGTAATTTTGTGTTAATAAAATGTATGGTGACTCATATTTTTTTACTTTCATTTAAGGAGTATTACATTGTCTATTAAATACAATTTATTGCATTAACCTATCATTTTTAGTTTCCGAGATTTTTAACATTCTTTAAGTGACCCGGATTCATTGCTCTCGAGTGTATTATAAATGCGAAAGTAACTCTGTCTGTCTGTCTCTTCTTCACGCTTAAACCACTGAACCGATTTGAATGAAATTCGGTACAGATATAGTCTGGGACCCGAGAAAGAACATAGGATAGTTTTCATCCCGGAAATCCCGGGAATCCCGGAACGGGAACTATTAATCCACGCGAACGTAGTCGCGGGCAAAAGCTAGTAATATAATAAGTATCGTTCCTTCCGTTCCGGACAGACAGACAGAGATACTTTCGCATTTATAATATTAGTACGGATTTGATACTTATTACACTATGGAAAAAGATCTTGGAATGCGCTTTACATTCATTATTTTCCATACACTATACACACGACGGGATATAAACTTCACTCAGTATAATTATAATTACATCATCTGATTACTAAGAATTGCTCGCAAAGACACGCCACTGCTCTAACATAAATCTTATAAATTATAAAAAAAAACTTGATTTGTATAAATTAACAGTATAGTGTATAAATCATTACTGGGACTGTCTTAATTTATCTTTAAATGGAAAATAAGTGTCGTTGATTTACTGGATTTTAATTTATTGGATACCAGCTTTCGCCCGCGGCTTCACCCTTGTGAGTGTCAAACTACCGTCCACACTCCTTTAAACCTTCGAACTCACGTGATTCGAGACACAATAGAAAGACAATAGCAGCGCGACAGCCGGCTGTCAGATGGTCGTCGAAAGGTGCAGGTTGGAATTTTCAAAAATCCTTTCTAAGTGGCTACTAACTCTTTACAAAGAACACACCCTGTAAGTTTCATTTCTATAGGTAGAGGTTTGAGCTGTGTGTTGATATATCAACAATTAGACAATTATTTCACCCTAATTATATTTATTGGATATAATTACTAATTGTAGATATTATTGACGTTTGTTAAAAGGTGTTACGTAAACCTGAGTAATAATATTTTTTAATCAACTTAATTATTTGAGAACTATGTCTCTATCAATATTTTTGACAATCATAATATGTCACATTCGTTTGAAAGTGACGTTAAAGTTTACAACTTTAAACTAAAATGTTACATAGTGACAATTTGTGTGCGGATAAAACGACAGGCGTTGTACGTTTTCCATTCTTACTTTATTTTATTACTTTGAATTACTTTATTAGAATACATGCATCTATATTCTATAATGGTAAACCAACTGCCTGAGTGATATGTCAACGCACAGCCTAAACCGCTGGTCCTAGATACATGAAACTTAGAGGGTATATTCTTTGTGAAGCCACTAAGGGTATTTGAGAATTAGACCCCAAAAGGGGAAAAATTGTTAATAGTAGACCAGCACCCCCGCGAGTGAAGCTGCGGTCGAAAATTAGTTTATTATAATTACCTAAAGAGGAGACCATACCTTACTACAATATTCAAGATCAGATCGGACTTATTTAAAAAAACAACAACAACTTATCATTAAAAACCCATAACACTAATCAATTACAAATTAAAAATAATAAGAGACAACAAAATAATAAATCATTGATAATAGTTATTATATCAACGCCCCCAGTAGTCAGTGTAATAAAGATATAACTATTAAACCACAACATTATTATTTGACATAGAGAACAATAAATATAACCGCATCATTATATAAGAACAACATAATCTAAATTATAAATAAACAAATAAAACTAATCAGTCTATGGATCGGTTGGTATCAAGGTATCAAGAAACGAGTACTGTGTTAGGGCTGGCTTTTTATTAAAATATTTTTTTGCAATTCAAAAACATTTTTAACTGTAAGTTTTCTGCGGTGGTTTTTTTCTAAAGTATAACTTGGACATCACATATATATAAAAAAAAAAAAAAACATCGTGAGTGAACCCGAGCTTAATATAAATCTGAATTAAATGCTTGTGCCTTATCTGTATTTTTATATTTGGCTTTTGCTCTTCTGTGTACAGTCTATGTGTGTGCTACAAACATACATAAATCTATTAAACAGAAATAGATTTACGAACATTGGAAAGTGAATATTTATATTTTTGGTAGCAGTTTATGTGTTTCAATATAATATTTAACATTTATGCGTCTAATAATAAGGTAAATGGGCAGACTTTTCAAGCTTCCCTAATGCAAAACATGATTGTCACTGGGACCAATGACGTCAGATAATAATATTTTTTTTGTACGGACGCTATTATATATTTATAAAAATAAAAATTGTATCTCTCTCGTGCCAACCCTGCCTTCAAATGAGATATAAAGAAGTAAGAAACTTAATGATACCGAAATTCGTTACGCACACCGCGACCCGACAGCTTCCGCTCACAGATTCAAATTTAGAACAGATTTTTTTCTAAATCCGAGTTTTTAGGGTTCTCGAGAAGTGTGCCACAAACCTTTGTTAATTTTACAAGTTGAAATTACTTTTTACAACTTTGCAAGGGAGTTACAAATCTTTTAAAGTCCCGGCTTATTTTTAATACAATATGCATGTATTATAAATATAAACGTTTCTCTTAAATCACGTTATTTAAAAAAAAAGTGAGCCGTCACGGGACGCCTGGCAGATGTGAAACATCGACATTACATTATCGCCACACAGTACACAAGACTGTGACTGTATATTTACAGCATCATATAGCGTGGCGACGAGTCGCCACGGCATGCCTCGCCACGCCAGAAAATTGTTTTACGTGCGGCTATAGATGTTTCACATCAAAAACAACATCGAAAGGGACATACAGACAGCGGAAAGATAGTTTTTTATACTATGTAGTGAAAAACAAACTTTCAGACTGATTCACTGACTGATCGATCAACTCACAGTTAAAACCGCTGGCTTTAAAAGCATGACTTTTTGAATAAATTTTCTAGGCGACGAAGAAGTGTAAATATGGATTTTTTAAATTTTATCCCTTTTTTTTTTGGTGAGTGGGAAATCATCCAATGACTGCTCCCGCCCCCGGTGCGGCGGGAGGGCGTGTCAGACTCTTACTGACTAAAACCCACTCATGTTCCTTCGATTGCCCTTTATGTTCCAGGGTCACGGTAACTATTATAAACATTCCGCAACTAAATTTTATCCTTATGGATGCATAATGAAAATTTGAAAAAAAAAACCCACAAAAAATGCCCTATGTTAGTTAAGACCTAGTTAACGTGGGTAAAACGGCGGACAGCCAGTAATTTTAATAATAGTGGCGTTTTCAAACAATTATGTTTTTATTAATTAAGTTACTTTGTAAATAATTGTCCGGTGATTTATCTGAAGATGTCTAACTATCTATAAGTCCGTCACGAAGATTTAATCCTCCGATTAATTGTTTTAAAATTGTCAAAGGCATCATTTATACACCGTTTTGAATCACGCGTTGTAATGTAATGGTAAAAATACCATTATAAGGCGAGACGACAAAAAAAAATGTAAATAGTCCGTCATTGAGATTATTAAAAAAATTTGGACACGTATTTTTTTTTCTCATTTCTATTTCTATTTTTTTATTAATTTGATCAAGCAAAAAATACGTGTCTCGTATTTTCGGCCGATCTATTAGACGGACTAAACAGAATGCCATGTTTTTAATGCTGTCGTCATCCCTATTGTATAACAGAATCTTTAATAGTGATAAAATGGTGATATAAATATACCACTTAGTTATCATAAGTACCTTATCAACCTGCATATTGTTCCTTCGAACACACGTAATTCAAGACACAATAGAAGAACTAATGCAACAGAATGTGCCGAAAAGGTCCAATAGCTGTTATATTTTTTAAGCAAAAATTCCATAGACACTGTTTTAAATCCCAAGGTTTTACAGAATTGTTTAAGATACATGTGAAAACAATGAAGGTAAAGAGCAATGTAAAATAATTTCTGTAAATACACAATTAATCTATGGCAGTCGAGCGATGAAGAAATAACGTGTGTATTATTCGTAAAATTCTAGTTAAACGTTTATTAATTTATGCGCTAATTATATGGTTTCTTATAAAAATATAATGGCAGGTCTGTATTTGGTATAATGTTAATGTAATTCTACTGAATAAATAAGCAAAGAAAAAGACGAAGATGTTATATTAGAAATTTGAATGAATGAACTTTGTAGGTTTTTTTTAATTCATTCTTTTCTGTTTTTTAAATAAAAAACAAATATACCTATATCTAAAGACGTTATAAACTACAAGCTTCGAAATGACAGTTTTAAATGTTCAAAAATTTGAAACATTTTCAGAACCTTTTAAAATATAAAAAAATAAGCTAATATTCGTCATTCTTATTTTTTAATAAATTAAGTTGTTGCTTGTAGGAATAATCGTTATCGATTATTCCTACAAACAACATTTCAAAGTTTACCTCTTTAGTTAGTGTAGAATTCAAAGACAGTATTTTAAAAATAAAACCTGACATCAAACTCATAACCCTAAACTCAACGCAACTAAAACAAAAAAAAACTCTACGGAACCCAACCTCAAACAATTGGCCACGTGCACAATCTTTTATTTTCTTTCGCCCGTATCGATCATTTTTTAAACTTTTTCCCCTCTTTTCTACCGCCATACTTTTTGTATTTATATCTTTTTGTATCTTTTTCCTTACTAAGTTATTATTGTTTTCGGGTTTATGGTCTTTGATGATGATTACAACGTAATGCAGTAGCTTAATGAATTCGCGAATCAATTTCGTTGATTTAGTATAGTATAGGTTTTTTGTTGCATATTATTTGATTACAAATGTTTTCGGAAGTCTTTTTGATGTTGTTCTGCATGTCTGTCTGTCATTAATGGTAGCTAGGTTTATAGAAACTGGTACTTGCAAAGGTCGTTATGGTAACCGTAGGTTCATACACATTTGGTGTGGTTTGGAATCCAATCCTTGAGATTTCGACCAGGGCCTACCAAAATGACATTTTCAATTCGTACATACTTCCAAAAATTATTTTGGATTTAATTAATATCGATGAAGGATATCACAGTGAAGAAATCTGTCCTAGTTATTAATGTTTAGCCAAACGACCTTGGATAGGCGTAGTGATCAATATTCTCTTCTTCTTTGAGAAGAAGCCTTAGCCTAGAAAAAGAAACAATAGTAGATTAATTTATAAAAATTATTACTGTCCCACCAAAAACATTTAATGTAAAATGTTGCCAAGACAACCACATAAGGTTTGCCCTGTGAAAAATATATAGATCTCATGTAGAGCCAAGCTTCTGAATCTACACGGCCTAAATCTACCGACCTTAACTTCACAAAATCTACATATCAGTAAGCAACTCTGTCTGTCTATCTATCTCTTCTTCACGCCTAAACTACTGAACCGATTTGAATGAAATTGGGACTCGAGAAAGGACATAGGATAGTTTTCATCCCGGAAATCCCCCGGGACGGGAATTATTATTCCACGTGGACATAGTCGCAGGCGTAAGCTAAAACCGATCACCACCATCGGACCTTGCACAAAACCAAGAAGAGCGAAGACCTGGCCTCAGCATCCCAGTTATCATAGAGACATTAATTATCTCCATGCAACGGATACGGCCGATCAGCGTTCAAAATGTCAACACTGTCTGTACGTGAGTGGAAATTCTTTGATTCATGAATGAAAGAACTTCTTGTTGCTTTGTAATGAGGGAACCAGTTTCTTTGAACTTAGTTGAGAGGCAGTTGAGAGATATGGAAAAAAAAGAATGCCCTTTTGAGTTTGTTGTTTTTCTTGGCAGATTTATAACTATTCTTGGTATATCTGAATGAGAATATTTAATGACAAATGACTATCAAATTAAGCAAGACAAATGGGGGAAAATAGCTTAGTATGTGTTTCGGCTCCTGAAGAACAGATATATTATGAACTAGCTTTTGCCCGCGGCTTCGCTCGCGTTAGAAAGAGACAAAAAGTAGCCTATGTTACTCTCCATCCCTTCAACTATCTCCACTTAAAAAATCACGTCAATTCGTCGCTTCGTTTTGCCGTGAAAGAAAGACAAACATACAGACAGACAGACAGACAGACACACTTTCCCATTTATAATATTAGTATGGATATTAATTTTGTTAAATATTTTTGAGGGAAGTTTCGGACTCTACTTCTTTAAATTAGCGAAACACCTACTAAACAAAATGTTATTTTAACATTTAAATTGTTTAATTGTATTGTATAGGAAATCTGCTAAGGAAAGGTACACATGTTAAAATGCTAGTGTTTACTAATTCGTACATAAAAAATGTAGTTGTCGGCCAAGTAGAGTCGGCTGATTTACTACATGCAACTAGCAGAACTGAACACGTGTGGCATGGTTTTCTGACCTATCTAGATGCAGGACATGATAATTATGAACTTTGGTTCAAATACAAATTTTATTTTTATGCGCGGAGAATTAATTATCTTATCTTTAGCGACGAACTACCTCAAGTTTGCCACAAAACCTACACACAGTACAAAATCTCACAAAGCGTACCGTCTTCGTATAAACTTCCATTAACCTCACGGTGGTCAAGACATTACAAAAACCGGCCAAGTGTGCAACAGACGAAGGGTTCTGTACTACTTTACATGATTAAGATCGAGCAAAACCACCATTTTTGTGTGAAAGCCGCATTTATTCCATTATTAATTTTAGGCAATAGATAAATAAAATAAATAATAAATAAATATCTTGGGACAAGTCACACACAGTCATCTGATCCCAAGCTAAGCAGAGCTTGTGTTATGGTAACCAGACAACTGATATACATACTTATATATTTTATAAATACACACATATTATAGATAAATAACACCCAGACACAGGACAAGCAATCATGCTCATTACACAAAGTTTGTCCTGGGTGGGAATCGAACCCACGACCTCCGGTATAGCAGTCAGGGCCGCTAACCACTATACCAACAGGCCCGTCAAAATACAAACTTTGAGATACAAACTTTGTGACAATTTTAACGAGTAGTCAGAAGCCAGAAAGTCTGACTTGCCCATCCTGTTATCCATTAATATAATTGTAGTAATCTGACAGGCATCCGATCTATGTAAAAAACTGGCATTCAGCTGCATTCTGTTATTCTAAAATCCTAACATAATTAGGAAAAGAAGGAATTTAATAACACGTGCATACATTCGCTTTTGCTTGGTGAAGTCTTTTAGCTTATGAGATGCATCCCGCTGACAGACAGACGGACGAACAGTGGCGGGTTATTAAAAGGGTTCAATGAGCACTCTTTTGATATGGAACCCTAAAAATCTCTTTGACCAATTATATTTAAAACCCTCATTACATCAGTAGCCAAAACATTTTGTATTACGATCGATTACTGACCAGTAACTTATAACAACCTTCCATCCGCTGGTTTGTGGTCAACTAACAATATTGGTTTATTTCGAAGATCATTCCGAAGCTTCTGGACTTTTTTGTGGTAAAGAATGAATGTAGGTGGTATAGTTGAAATTGAGATATCTTGTTTATCTTTAGGACGATGGTTGTTTGATCTAGTTGTAGATGATCTGTGATTGTTAGTTTAGTATCCTGTCTATTGGATTTGGCCGTGGTTTGAATGAATGTCGGACATGAAAGAAAGATTTAGCTGTGAAATCAAATGCCACTTATCCTTTCTTGAAATTAAAGTTTGGCCTTTAATACATTTAATCAAAATCGGTGGAATGGTTTTATTGCACTAAGTATAAGGTAAGTAGATTTATTATCAAAGTATACCATGGACATCATTGATATCAGTGAAAGATATTACAGTTAAGAGATCTGGACTTATTATAAATAATGTTTCGCTAAGCTACATAGAGTAGGCGTGGTGATCAATATTCTCTTCTTCTTTGAAAAGAAGCCAAATAATGACAGAAAGACAGACGAATAGTTATAATAGTTACCGTGGCCTTGGAACATAAAAGGCAACCGAAGGAACACGAGTGGGTTTTAGTTCATTAAAAGTCTGACACGGCTTCCCGCCATCCCTCCCCAGAACGGGAGAAGTCATTTGATGATTTCCCACTCTCCAAAAAAAAAAGACTGAATTACTATCACATACTTATAATAGTACTTATAATTCACATATTTATAACTAGAATCTAGAATCTTTAGCATTACATAGCCCATTAACCAGTTAACTGAATACCTAGCTGCAGAAGACAGCCAACATTTATATATGAGTTCGCTGTTCCAATATGTCAGGCGAAAAAAATGGCTGTACTAATTAAAATTTCCGTTTCCATGATAAATAAATATAAAACGTGAGCATTATTTGACGCGCTTGAGCGAGTTTTACGATTTAAAGGCATCCTCACACGCGGGGTTATGTTATCGCCAGGGTAATGTACGTGCATGTTTTGTAATATCAAAATGATAATATCGACTATTTTAAGTTCAGTTACCTCCCGTTACCGAACTTATACTGAAATCATTATATAAAGCATTTGCAGTTTTCAAATCAATCCTTTTCAAGATTTAAGTCATTTCAATAATGTGGACTTACAGTAAACAAACAGTAAAACATACATTTTTGCTATTAAACATCTTAATTATCACAAACGATTACATATTATTTTCTCAACCGTGTAGCCTATTTTGCGCAATGATTTGCCAGATGATTCAAAATAATGCGATATCGTATTTAATGAATATTTTTAAAAACAAACCTAAAACTAAAAGAAAAACATGTATGTTATGCTAATTATAACTTCTGTTACTTTGGAAGCAACTCATCGCTGAGCGATGTTGTCGCTGGGCGATGACTGAGGTAGCCTTAAGTCTTAAGTATCATCCAAAACCATTCAAAATTTTTGCATTACCTGCTTTAAATAACTTACTTCCTCCCATCAAAGGCGCTTTGAATCTTAAACTTTCGTTCGGTATTATTTATTGATTATGAAAATACGTTCATTTACCTAATAGGCACTTATCTTTCAATAATACCGGTAATATCGTCGGTGGCTATTACCGATCGGTATTATTATGTTTCTTTTTGTTTCTTTATAACAATATTTATGTAAGTAGAGTAGTTACTGTACACGTGGAGGAGTTTATGAGAGATGTAGGAAGTACTTACAGTTTCCTATACTATATTTTGATATGTCAACGCACAGCCAAAACCGCTGGTCCTAGAGACATGAAACTTGGAGGGTGGGACATGAAACTCTTTGTGATGAGTAAGTAGCCACTTTAATAAGGTTTTTAGATATTTAACCTCCAAAGGAGATAGTGGATGACTTTAACATCCATGTGGGTGAAGCCACGGGCGAAAGTTAGCACTATAAATGACACCCAGCCACAGAACAAATAATCATGCTCGTCACACAAAGTATGTACCGGGTGCAAATCTAACCCACGTCTGGTTGCTGTGGCCATGTTTACTTAATTAACATGACTAGCAAAATTCCCAAAAAAACATGCCATTCTTCAAATTTAGTCGACAAAACGGTACCCCCTCGTTAGACCTATGGTCAAACTTTCTGACTTCTGACCACCCACCGTTTTTTCGTACTTTCCAAGGGACAGAATGCACGTAAAGTGGTTGTTGCTAGCAATCTAAACATACTTTAACAGGTAAAGCTTTTTTCTAAACAATTTCACATTGAAATCTGATTAGATATTACTTTAATATGAGAACAAAACACAATTATAAAGCTTGTGAGAGTCTGCCATTGTTTTAACTTTTGCTGTAAAGTAAACGATGAAAACTTGGTAGAAAAAGCGTTCACGCTTTTTTGCTTTAAAGAAAGAACAGACTATTTTTAAATTAATGTTGTTAGTTATCGTAAAAGATAATAAATATTGTTTCTTGTGAGCTGAGGTGGCTTGGTTCTTTATTGCGTGAAACTTTTTTTTGCTGCGTGTCGTGCAGGTTTCGTGGTTGGAGGGTCAGCTGCTGAGTGTATAATACTGGGTTTAACCTCTAGGTATTTTTTACACCGTTAGTATTCTATAAAGAGGGTTCGAATGTGGCTTTTTCCATTCACATGTACTTTCTATAGTTTATCTTGGCTCGGAAAGCACTTAAAGCCGTTGGTCCCGGTTGTCATACGTGGAACATTGACAGTCGTCACGGATAGTCAGACACTAGAAAGTCTGACCAGAAACTCAGACCAGTCTAACCTAGAGGTATCGTGTAACCCAGTTACTGGGTTGTGGAGGTCTGATAGGCAGTCGCTTCACGTAAATTCACTGGTATCCAGCTAAATACGGTTAGGCTAGAAGCCGACCCCAACAAAGTTGGGAAAAAGGCTAGGTAGATAAGATGTGACTTATAATACTACTTACTTATATTAATAAATATATACATATAAAATAAAATATAATATCTTATTTAGAGTGGCTTGTTTATTCTTGAACGTACCAAAGAACATTTTGGATAGAGTATATTTATTTACTAATTAAAATGTTTAAACTCAAACGTATATTTATAATAAACACTTATGATATGTCTTAGTTATTCTTCAACTTATTATCACTCTCTCTTTAATTATAAACAAATTTTCAGGGTCTAAAAGTTGACGAAACAAACGCAGATAAAAAATATAATGAAATAGTTTACCGGAATAATCGTGTAAAAACCGTTATATTTCTTAACCAAAGCACTTGCTAAGCATAATTTATTTATACTAACCTAACAGGAGTTGATATGTTTTTTATGTTTTTTTACAACAGTAATAATGTAGTAACAAAATGACTTCATCAACGGTTACGTTACATAATAATAACAATAATAATTACAAGTGTACGTATGTACGTAGTACACAGTTATAAAGGGTTAGGAAAGCATTTCTCAAACTGTTTGCGACTTATTAGATCTTAGTCTCGTATAGGTGTCTTAGCTGGTCGAGATGGGGTACAGTCCAAATATTATAATATCTTAATTTGACAAAAATACAATATTGTATGAAGGAACTTCAAAAGAAACTTTGACCTCTGAGTTTGTTTCATATCTGAGCAGTCAGCTATGAAGCACCAGCTCCTTTATTTGATTTAAATATACTTAATAAGCAAAACAATAAAGACGTGTACAAGTGTTATTTTAACCAATTTATCGTAACGTCCTAAACACCCCCAAAAATATGAATTACAGTAAAATTCCTATTTCAACCGAAGCGGACAAAACTCAGCGGCCGAAATACCAATTAAGCCAGTTGACTACAAGTGTTTCGTACGGTAAACGAAGCGTTTCACGATACCCTTCTTTATCCTTCACGCGTACTTTGAGAACCCCTGGCTAAGATAATTGTGACCTTTTTCCCTTCAATTGACTTTTATAACATAGAAGGTAAACAGCTGCGAATATATTTTATTTAGCCGCTAAATATGTTTGTTTGTAATGTCTAATTGGTTAGTCTTTAAGGATGCTACCGTTATCCTGTTTAATTTGGGGCTTGTACTAATATTTAAATTAATAAATTTCTTGCGACAACTCACACACGGCCATCTGATCCCAAACTTGGCCCATCAATTTAGCGGTGTTTATCGTCGTGTCTGTATATATTATAACATAAACTAGCGGTGTCCCACAGTTTCACCCGCGTTATGTCTCTGTTCACTGCTCCATTCCCGCTGGCCAGAGCGTGATGTTATGTAGCCTATGACATTCCGATGTAAGCTACATTACTATAAGTAGTTTCATCAAAATCCGTTCAGTAGTGTTTGCGTGAAAGAGTAACAAACATTTATACAAACATTCGCTTTTAAAATAAGGGTTAAAGTTTAAGAAATAAAGGATTCAGCGCCTTTATGAAAACTCAATTACTTTTTTATCCAGATTTCTTTGTCCAACGCAATATCAAACCCAACTCCTTACACAGTTATCTATATACAAAATATTAAATATAATGGACGATATAAAATAGGCTATAAATATATATTATATATCACACATATACGAGAATATTCCGACCCATAAAGAAGTTCCCTAATGCATTATCCGAAACTGTAAGTTATAGCAAGAGAGATAGGCGGTAGCGTCAGCAAAAAAAGGTTATGCATTTACGTAATAGAAAACTCTTTTTTTTAACAGAAAATTTTCGACATTTGACATTCGATTGATTTTAATTGATAGGGATATTTTAAATATATCAAATTTCTAAATATTTTTTTTTTATTATTTGTTTTCTTGCTTTTACAAAACTGGGAAATGCATAGGAATCTTTTGGGTTAGCTTGCTCTATCATAGGCCCAGTCTATGCCCAGGCTAGCCTAGGAGCAAGAGTAAGCCCACAAAGAAAAAAAAATACAATATAGATGATCATTTACAAACAACCAGACAGAATACCCTAGGCCATTAAATATTTTTACTATTTAGGAATCGATCTCGTGTCATATAGCACTGCAGCGCAACGTTCAGCCAGTGCGCCAGTCCTGTCAATAAACACATTGAAACAAACCCAGAGATAGCTTACATAGCGTTAAAATTAATTTAAACAAAATCCGATCAGCGGTTTAGCCGTGAAAGTGTAACAGACAGAATCACTTAAGTATTTATGATATTGATTGGGCTTAAAGAGTCCACTACGCGTTAGAGAAGGACAAAATAAGAGATGACCGTAGAATATTATAATATTCTACGGTCTAAGATACATGAATACGAAAGATGTTTCTATCATTTTCTAACACTAAGTTTACCATGCTTACAAATATATTTTACTTAAAAAACACACACACGCACACGCTGTACTAATCTTATGGGTTTTTCTGTAATCTGTAAGTGAAGAACTATTGTTCATTTCTAGACTCAGTCGTTTCGAAGGTTAGTGGGGAAGGTCGGATAGACAAACAGACACAAGTGTCCCGATAAGTGTTACTTTTTTCATTAGAAAAGTTTTCTCTGTAAAAAATCATTTAAAAACGAAGCTTTAAGACTTTTAAGTTTATTTTTTCTAAAACTTTAAACAAACACAGTAGTAAGAAAAATAGCATTTTTAAATTACTCAAGAAATGGTATTTGTAAAGCAAAAATCTTTCTTTCACGACCGAAGCCAAAAAGCTCTTGAGAAAAAAAAAACTAAATTAAAAAAAAACCCGGGAGTTTATTCAGTTTTGCAATTTCACTGAAAACCTTCTGAAATAAATTCATAGAATATTTTATGTGTTTTCTGACCGTACGAGGCTTTCCATTTACAGTTGGGGACAAAATAACAGGGCAAAGATTTTAAAATTTTAATAATAGTTATTTATTTTATTTTTTGCTAATATTATAAAATCGAAAAGTTGTATGTATATGTATACATGTATGCCTGCTACTCTTTTACGCAAAAATTACTTAACGGGTTGTGATAAAACTTTACAGTAACATCAATAGCTTATACTCTAGATTAACACGTAGTCTACATAACATCACGCTATGACCCACGAAAGTGAAGCAGTAATCAAAAACCATAACGCGGGTGAAACCGCACAGACATTATACAAAAAATATATAAAAAAAATATCATAGAAAGTCAAAATGTTTTGATATAATGGGTATTAAAACCTCACACTAGTTACATGTTTTCACATTGCTACATGAATGCCAATCCAGCTGTCTGAAACATTTACGGTAATAATTAAAAAAACAGCCAGGTGAGTGTCGGACTCGTGCATTGTGGGTTCCGTATAAATTTGTAGGTAAAGAAATCTTGTTGCAGTATTTTTTTTGTGATCCAACTATCAATTTATAGTTTGCAGATATTTTCTTTATGTGTGCTATATGACATTGCAACATGACACATGTCTTAGTTATATGTCAACGTATGTAGTAGTAGTTATGTGTCAAAATATTTTTTGCAACATAAACAGCCATATCTTTTTTTGTTAACTTTAAAGTCTGATTTTTCCACAGCTTTACGGAACCGCTGAAATACGAAAATGGTTTTAATTCAACTCGATATCTTCACACGATTCCGAGATTAAGGGGCTTGCAAAACAGATGAACAACAAAGTGATACTATAAGGTTTTCCTTTTGAGGTGCAGAACCCTAAAAAACATTATAAAACCAGATTACTAATCGCCATAATTGCGATATTATCAGTTCACATTAAAGCAACAGTGATGTTACTGTCAAGTGTTCAGTAATCGAAAGATTTAATTACAGTGGTATTAGATTTGTAACTAGGCTGCTGTCAATCAAATTTTATAGCAGTATCACGCATAGGAAAGCGGCTTGTTGACGGTTATCAGACTCTCACACTCATCAGCACCACGTAAACAGGCAACCAGCTTTCGCCCAAAGTTTTTTTTCGCCCGTAAAACTTCTATCCACTATTTCGCCCGCAGAAAAAAAAAGTGAAGATAAGAATTTTTTAGCACAATTTAATATTCGAATATTTTTCTCTCTCTGACTTTGGAAAGTCTTCTTAGGCGGCAATAAATAAATTCAATTAATAAACCCACCACTACCAATAGAAAAATCTGTTTATCAGCCAACTCATAAAAAGACCAACCAATAAATTAACACGCAACACTCTCATGATAACACATGTAATAGAAATTCATACATTCTTATAAACACGCTTTTTGTGAACTAAAACTTAAAGAAATGTGGACAGAAAAAACTAATTTTCACTTCCAATACGATACCTCGTTATCACCGAATTTGTGATGATAATTAGTGATAGCAAAGATGCAATGTATGAGAAAAACTGTTATCTTTTAAAACACGCATGGTATCCTTATCAGGCGATTTCATGCCACATTACCTTTGAAGAATAGTTATAGAAAAACTTTGAGCGTTCCAAATAAATGGACAATGGACAGGTGCTAGCGGTAGTCAGTTTTTCTGTCTGCGAGTGTAATTTATTTGACAAGTAGGATATAGTGTTTAATAACAAATTATTATAGATTAATTATTATTTTGTAGTTAAATTTCAGTTTTTGAGTATAAAAGTCGGTGTAAAAACATGAGACATATCAACTGTCTCTAGAAATCTCTGTGAGGCATCTGATAAAATAGTATTGTAGTATAATAGGCTGCTACAAACGTAAACTACCAAAATGAAGGATTACAGAACATATAAACGTATATTTAATATATTACCCAAGTTAACCTATACTTCCACTTTAGATAAACTTAATGGCGTAGGTTTAAATAAGTAAAGTTGTAATAAAAAGTATTGAGTTAGAGATTAATAATGCCTACCAGAAAGGGTACTCTATTGGTCATACCAATTTTGAAATGCCTGCCAGAATGGATAAATGCTCACATTCATTGTGTTTCGCAAAATACTTACCTAATCTAAAAAATAACCTATTTTCCTTTTTTATACGAATTTGACTCATTTTTATTGACTGATTAGTAGATTTGACGCGTTGTGTGGTCACAGTTTTAACCTAACTAACCTAACCTAACCAAATTTGGTGAGCAATCTATTTTAGTAGGCAAACAAAATATTTGACGGGCCTGTTGGTGTAGTGGTTAGTAGCCCTGACTGCTAAGCCGGAGGTCGTGGGTTCGATTCCCACCCAGAACAAACTTTGTGTGATGAGCATGATTGTTTGTTCTGTGTCTGGGTGTAATTTATCTATAATATGTATGTATTTATAAATTATATAAGTATGTATATCAGTTGTCTGGTTACCATAACACAAGCTCTAAGCAGAGCTTAGCTTGGGATCAGATGACCGTGTGTGAGTTGTCCCAGTATATTAAAAAAAAAAAAAAATTTGATGAACACTTAAATTATATATCGCCACTGATCACTATAATACATTGAAAGCAAACTAAATACCGAGAATCCCAAAAAAAACATCAATTTTTTTTTCTTAACTATTATTTGTGTCAATTATTTTGCACGCAAGTGTATCCTCAAGCTTGCGCACTAGAAGGGCGTAAGTACGATATGAGTTCGGATCGCTGTGCCATATACATGCACGCCAGTGTGTGGGTAGACAGAGATGTAACCTGCTAGTTTATGACTTCGGCTAGATGTGACTTTGTAATGAGATTTTTTTTAACAGGAATATTTTAAATATAAATTACTAGCTTTTGCCCGCGACTTCGTCCGCGTGGAATAATAGTTCCCGTTCCCGGGGGATTTCCGGGATAAAAACTATCCTATGTCCTTTCTCGGGTGCCAGACTATATCTGTACCAAATTTCATTCAAATCGGTTCAGTGGTTTAGGCGTGAAGAAGAGACAGACAGACAGACAGACAGAAAGACAGACAGAGTTACTTTCGCATTTATAATATTAGTACGGAATTATCTCTTCCTCGCGGTTTCACCCACGTTCCTTTAGTTTTTTGGTTACTGCTTCGCTCCCGTGGGACATAGCGTGATACTATATAGCCTATGTTACATGTTATGTTGTATGTTTGTTACGCTATATCTCCGTCAATTGTTAACGGATTTTGAGTTCACAGATATATCTACTTCTATATTTAAGTGCACCATTATTTAAGCCACATCTAGTTTTAGTGCTTATTTCTAACATCTACGTTAGTTCTACGTACGTAAAGGTGCTTACACACACATACAGCACATCACCTATTTGGTCTAGGAATAACTACTAGCGAAAGATGTGGAGACGTTTTTAAAATACTGATTTGTTATTTTTTTATTCGTGTTTTAAATTAATGATTTAGTTGTTTCAAGATTTTGATAAAGAAATGTAATGGAGACTGACTGGGTTTTGTTCCCAGATCAGACAAAAAATGTTATTTTTTTTTGTTTTTTCTATTGAGATTTTTTAGCTGCAGCTCGTTTCGATGATGTCACCACCATTGCCTCGAAAAGCGTATAATGTCGTTGCTGCTAGTTATCGAATAATTGACAGTCATAACGAGTAGGTAGTTAGAAGGTTAGACATCCGGTTTTACCGATAACCTGATGATTGAGTGGTGTAGGTTTTATTTTTTTTCGGGAGTGTGAAATCATCAAATGACTGCTCCCGTCCTGGGTGCGGCGGGAGGGCGTGTCAGACTTTTACTGACTAAAACCCACTCATGTTCCTTCGGTTGCCCTTTATGTTCCGGGGTCACGGTAACTATTATAAACATTCCGCAACCCCGGCAGGCGTTGTGTAGGTCATGTGAACTACTGCACATAAAACACAGGTTTTCAGTTACTTCAGCATAGACTACCAAAGGGACCTTATCATAGTAAGTTTTTAGTAATTTTGGACTTATTAGATTGATTAAACTTAAGCCAACGAATTAGCATTGCCGTGGTAATGCTGTCAGCTATTTTAAACCAGGTCTTTGGCAGCGACGCGGAAGATTTATGATGCATTGGTAGGTTCCTCACTGTTTTTACATAAATTGTACATAGCATACTTAATTTTTTATTAATATTCTAATTAAGTTTTATATTAATATTGATATCGATTGTACAATAAGAACTACTGTATCTCTTAAAATAGAATAAAACAGAAAAACAGACAGACAAGAAAAAGCAACTTTATTCCATACTAGCTGCTCCTCGCGGTTTCACCCGCATCACGTTATGTTTTTGATTACTGCATCGCTCCCGTAGGACATAGCGTAATATTGAATAGCCTATGTTACACGTTGACAATGTAGCTTTCGAATAGTGAAAGAATTTTTAAAATCGGTCCAGTAGTTTTTGAGCCTATTCATTACAGTCAAACGTACAAAGTTTCCTCTTTATAATATTAGTGTAGATTACTTATTGATGCGGCTAACACGGATTACTGAACACCTAATACATTTTAATGTTAACTTCAATTTGATTCGCGTGTAGTTTTACTTTCTTCTTGTATAATTAATAAATAGTTTGTTGCGCTGTTTTAGTGGTTTCCTATTATGGTATACGTTTCTGTTAATCTATGGATTGATTATAAATGCAGTTATATTCCATCCATAGATGAACATAATTATACAGATTTTATTTCCTAACGGACCTGTTGATCTAGTGGTAACTCAGCCTGCTAAACTGGAGGTCCTGGGTGCGCTCAGACTTTGTGTGATGAGCATGATTGTTTATTCTGGGTCTGGGCGTAATCTATATGAGAATATTTATAAATTATATGAGTATTAGCTTTTGCCCGCGACTTTGTCCGCGTGGAATAATTAATAGCTCCCGTTCTCTGGGGATTTCCGGGATGAAACTATCCTATGTCTTTTCTCGGGTCCCAGACTATATCTGTCCCAAATTTTATTAAAATCGCTTAAGTGGTTTAGACGTGAAGAAGAGACAGACAGAGCTACTTTCACATTTATAATATTAGTACGGATATATATACCAATTGTCTGGTTACTATAGTACAAAATTTGCATAGTTTACTGAAAGCCTACGTGATTTTAAAAGATATTTTTCACCAATAGACATGTAATACCTGAGGCGTTGCGAACCCAGATAAAAAGAAGATATGCCTCATGTCTATTTAAGATAAATAAGCTAAGATACACTTGCCTTACTATTTGCAAATAAGCAAAAAGCAATTATGTCGATTCCATAGTTCACAAACCAGACAAAATTTTACGTTCTGTGCATTCATTTTTATTTTTATTTTATTATAAAATGAACAGAAGATGGAATATTAGTGAAGGCCTGTCGCTAACGCCGATGTTCAAACGAAATGCGTAGCCTAATCGTAGCGATGTCGTTGTCGTGTACCGAATATTAGAAAATTCAACATTTTTTTTTGGGGCGTGGGAAATCATCAAATGACTTCTCCAGCCATACGGCAGGAGGGACAGACTTTTACTGACTAAAACCCACTCATGTTCCTTCGGTTGCCCTTTATGTTCCGGGATTTCGGTAACTATTATAAACATTCCGCAACCCCAAATTCGACCCCTAAAGATACAAAATAGTGTATAGGCGAAGCCGCGGGCCCAAGCCAGTAACTTATTAAATACAAGTTACAAAAAAAAATCATAGGCTACATAACATCTTGCTATGGCCCACGACAGCAGCTCAGTAACAAAAGACCTTATCGCGGGTGAACCCGCGGGGCACAGTTAGCTAGCAGAAACAAAATTGCGAACCAACAATCCTGAACAAAAGTTAATTCTATAGTACTGGTTTACCATAATATAATCAATCATTATGGTTATCAATGAAACACTCAATTACGATAGATAATTATAATAGTCTATTGTTTTGTCACAATATTTGAAATTTTAATGGCTCATTAAAAGTATTGTTTTAATTATTTAATGATTTAAGCATGGCACCTTTGCTCGTAGCAGTTTTAAAGACATATTAATCGCTCGTAGCTTATGTGGCTACGGCGTAGCAGTGCTACGAAAGCGTAGGCTCTGCTTTTTTATGTTATTTTTTTTATATTAGGGTTTTAATCCTTCGAACACACATGATTTGAGACACAATAATAAGACAATAGCAGCCCTACAGCCGGCTGTCGGTTGGTCGTTAAAAGGTATAAGGTTACTACTATTTCTTGTAATCAAACTATCTGAATGTTTTGGTTTCTTCTAAGCAGATTTATTCGGTCCTGCGGTTTTCTTGTCCAATCATTAATTACTGTGATTTTAGACTGATTGTATTGATTTTGTCTGATATTTAAAATGCTTGGTGAAGATGGATGATTCTTACTCTTTCATACGAAAACGGTCGTACGAATTTTTTTAAACCTTTGCAGTAAATTCAACTTATGTATGAAAATAGCATAATATATTATGCAATGTAACGGCCTTAAATAAATACTTAAACATTTAACTTTGATAATAGTGTCGTTAATGCTTTATTGTGTCAATATAAGCATATTAAATATGTATTTATTAATTGTTATTACTGTACTTTGATAATATAAATGTAGTTGTATTGTAATTGTGGTAAATAAAAAAATATGTTTTTTGGTTTATAAATACTATTTTCATTGAAAGACTGGTATATTCCAAGTCACATCTCAAGGTCTAATTAAATCCCAGCGTCACGTCTAACTAAATAAGTTTTAATAAATAAATATTGGATTGGACTGTGCATTAATATATTCACCCAGTAAGTCTGTCAGTTTACAATCCATACTATTATCATAAATGCGAAAGTAACTCTGTCTGTCTGTCTCTTCTCCACGCCTAAACCCCTGAACTGATTTGAATGGAATTTGGTAAAGATATAGTCTGCGACCCGAGAAAGGACATAGGATAGTTTTCATCCCGAAAATATCCTGGGCACGGGAACTATTATTCCGCGCGTTCTAAGTCGCGGGCGAAAGCTAGTATTAAGATAAATAAATAAATATTATGGCCAAAAATAAATACTAGAAAAAGAACTTCAATAAATAACTACTCCACTCCCCTCTCTGTCCCGAAACACATACAGAAAAATCTCACACACACATTTAAACACCACCTGTGTGTACTAGTCTTGAGAATAACATATTTTTGTAGCTTTTATATATTTTTTAGTGGGTGTATTTTATATTTTTCCTATATACGTATATATAGGTTGAGTACATATGCTTTAGAAGTTTTTTTATTCTTGCGTCGAGAAAACGGCAACTGAAGTATTGTGTGGAGTCTTACATTTGAGTATTTTCTGTGTAATATATATGGTATCAGATTTTATAACTTACAGTCCTTTGGGTCTAGTGGATGCGAGCGTTATTGTTGAGTATAAGGTGCTGGGTTTGCTTTTCGGGTCGGAGACAATATAACTGTGTTTTTTTTAATAAGGTTTTTCTTAGTAGCTAAGAGTTTAGAATATGGTGATGAGATAAATCTTTATGCCAGAAAGTATGTGAAACTGTTGTTCATTTAATTTCTTGTCGGCTGTGAACTATAATAGTTGTATAATATTATTATGTACTATAATAGTTTCTGCGAACTTAGCAATCAGTGATTAAATAATTCGATTATTTTTACTCGTAACTTAAGTTCTAAAGTGGTTATTAATTTTCTCATCATCTCACTTGATATCACATCTAATTTAACCGAATCCAGCTAAATACCAGTATTGAAAAGGAGCCTCTCAACCCAGTTATTGGGTGACACGATACCCTCGGTAAAAGTAATTGGCAAACTTATTGGCTGCTGCCTAAGCGTATCAAGTGTCAATGGTCTACCAATGGCAACAGGATTAGTTTCAGTGGCTATACATGCTTTCGGAGAAACGAGATGTCAATAATGTCGGTGGTAAATTTAAAAAGTACGTCATCATCACCATAGCCTTTTCTCTAAGTTGTTGGGGTCGGTTTCCAGCTTAACTGGATTCAGCTGGTTACCTGTGTTTTACGTAAAGCGATAGCCTATCAGACCTTCACAACCCTATTGATTAGACTGGTGAGACTTTCTAGCTTCTAATTATCCGTAACGACTGTCAAAGTTCTACGAATGACAACCGGGACCAACGGCTTTACGTGTTATCCGAGGCATGGGATGTCAGTGATGTCAGAGATATTTAATAAGCCACAATCAGAATTAGAGAATGGAAAAAGCCACAATGGATCTTAAAGGTGAGCTAGCAAATTGGGTAATACTCTCAGTGTTGCTTTTTTAGGAACATCTTTCTTTAATTAAACTGAATCTGAGAAATACTCCATGACTGTCTCAGCAATTCGACAGTTGTGAGACCAAGACAGTAATAAAGCTTAGCTAAAGTACTTGCTAAGAAATGTCTATACAAGTTTTAGAATATTTTCTTGGCAAGGAAATATCTGGCAAAAATAATAAGATTGAAAATGTAAAATTCTCTTAACTTTACAAACGTACGTATTTTAAATTTATAGAAAGAAAGCGCGGCCAGGATCAAGGATTTTATTTTATTAAAAGATACAAGCTTCTTTTAGAAAAGATAGGTAAAAACTATTTAACAGAAAGAAAAGGCAGGAGCAAATGTCATAAGGACATTTGAGGAGTGACTTTTCAAAATGGCTTATTTCTGTATGGTCATTTTTTTCAGGACCAAGAAAAATACGAAAACTTTTCATATATGAATATTTTTAGTAACAAATTTCTATGTACATAATCTAGGTACGTTAATAGATCGTTTCACAGTGTATATATTTTTTTTAATACTCTAAATTATGAGTTATTATCATATGATTTAAGGAAATAAGCCATTTAGTCGCAAACTCCAAGAAATAAGTGGTTTTGTTTCAGCACTTCTAAGAAATAAGCCATTTTGTTTTGGCACTCCTAGAAATAAGCCATTTTCTAAAAACTTTTATTAAAATCTGAAAATCACACACGGACTTCTCCTACATCCTCTTCATTGCAGACACAAGAATTATTCGGATTAGCAACAAAAACACCAACGAGCAACGATACAAGAAAATATTTTTCACCTTGACACTCAGCCTTGACATGAAAGTATTGAGAAGTTGACAGCAAGGTGACGCATGACGTTTAATATTTTTTTAATTGGCCGTAGTCAAATAAAAAGTGTTGCCAATGTATAAAAATATATTTGCGGATCCACTTCCAGATATTAAAGCTATCTTTCAACCCTCCAAAATAACCTGTGATACCAGATTAGAAATAAGCCATTTTGATACGTATTAACAAAATTTCCATACAAAATGTTCTAGAAATGAGCTATTTTGAAAAAACTCCTATCACAATTAGTAGGGCCGAGAATTAACGTGAATTAAGCTATTTTGTTGCGGAAAGCATTTTCTATGGCCATTTTTCTTCAAGATTAAAGTACTTTAGAACCGGACACTTCACGTCATATAATGTGAGTGTACATAAAGTCCCGATTGGCATTAAAAAAAAAAAAAAATTGGGAACCCGAAATAAGCCGTTTTGAAAAGTCACTCCTCATTTGATTTAATAAAGAGTTCAGTTGTTGTAACAAGAAGTATTGTAAGTTTGGTTCAAGTAAAAAATAAATATTTACAAGAGTAATTTAAAATTTTGAAGTAATCTCTTAATTATCAACTTAATAACCCACAAAAATATTTGATTTCTTGTAAATCAAAAAGTTGATAATTTAAAAAAGGCTCTTTCTGCGTTAAAAAGAATAATTAAAATTACCTAAGTTCCACTATTCTAAGTTCCAAAGCAATTATTTCTTGTTCCTTTTGAACCATTAAAAAAAGAAATGGCTAATACTGTTTAAGAACCCTCATTGAATGGCATTAGCTATTTCGATGCAGCATCCACAGCCTCAGTGGCGCAGTAGGCAGCGCGTAAGTCTCATAATCTTAAGGTCGTGAGTTCGATCCTCACCTGGGGCATTACCTTTTTGGGTAAGTAATTATAATGAATTCCCAAAAAGTTGTGTCAGTTTTAGCCAAGTCTTGTAATAAATGTTAAAGCAATTTCCTACGTGTATGAAATAATATACTTTACGAGTTATAACGAAATAAACAATCAACAGCGTCAAATCATAAAAATAAAATTACTTAACTAATCATTTATATAAATTGTATATCGATTTTTGTTCCATTTTTGACAATCCGGTGTTCCTAGCCATTTTCATACATATCATCTCCAATTTTTCCTATTGGGTTTGGATTTACAAAAAAAAATACTTATTGGTACTCTACGTCACAACAAACTAATGTACTAATTTCATGTTTCTGAACTCAGTAGTTTCAGCTGTATGTAGAATACCAAAGAAACCTGTCTGTTTATATCTATACCAATATTATTATTAAGCTTAATCTCAGAAAGGCTTGGTTGGAAATGGAAAACAAATAAATAACAAAATGAATATAACCCATTTATCGAAAAAGGTTAAGGGCTAATGTAACGTATACACAGCTATGGGCTATTACATAGGGGATCGGAGTAGTAACCTAATAGGAGGATGAAATCGGAGAAAATAGCTAGTGTAAAGGTAATGCTAGACATTAACTATTACACATAACATAAGGCTACCTTTGTGATATAAATTATTGAATTTATTGAAATGTAGTGGACTAGATTTCATGCATATTGACTAGTAATTATGTAAAACACTAATTAAAAAGTTACGCTACGCCTAAATAAACAACTTTATACTAATTAATTACAATTTTAACAGTAAAACCAAATAAGGCTTAAAAAATTTCGGGATATTACATCATAATTACGTTGGTAAATAATAATAATATTTGCCTATTGATATGCATAAATAAATAACTGAGGACAAGTCACACACGGCCATCTGATCCCAATGAAATGACACACATATACAGAAAAAACAATCACGCTCATCACACAAAGTTTGTGCTGGATCGGAATCCAACCCACGACCTCCGTCTTAGCAGTCACTAACCACTAAACTAACAGGCCTGTCAGATTATTATTTCTTGAAATTTGCTTGTTCATCTTAAAAACTCATAAGGTTGATAATATTAGTGTAGATATTTTAAAATCACCATTTATCACTGAGTCGGTGTGGTGATTAATTCAAGGGTCTTCTTTGTATAAGGAGAAATTTGCCCAGCTGTGCCCAACATTGTCAAAGTTTAAAATAGGAATAGAGCCTATTTCATAGCATTTTTTATTAAAACATAATCATAAAACATAAACTTACCTAGCGATACTAAAACATTATTTTATAAACGTAAAACTAAAACATAAATTTTGAATAACTACCATGAAAAATATCCCGTCTACTCGTCGCTTCAATAAAAAAAACATTAAAAAATAAAGAAAAACCATAAAAGCAGCCGTCTTGCGATGCGTTATCATTTTTATATGTTCTCCCCCCTCACCCCCCTCAACCCTTTATACACCCACCTCCTAGATGCAAGCACGCACACACACATATGAAACTTCCTATAAATGGGTTAAAGAAAAATGTGTCTACCTGAAAACGTACGATGCACAAGTTTTTTTGTTCCTTTTACATTTTCTTTGCTATCCGCGATTCTCATATCGGCGATATAAAACTGAAAAATACATTTCTTATGTACACAACAAAATCACCCTTAAACTCCAAAAGATAAAGCCCAAAATCCCATCAGCGCCACCGAAAAAACAGAGCACCCATACATGAGTAGTTTGCTCGCATACACACGGAACCGCGCCGTTTAGAAAAAAAATAAAATGCACACATATAAATTGCATGCAGCTCGAAAGGGATGCACTCAGAGTCATAAAATACTCACACAGATGCAAAACCTGTCGCACACACGCGCAGAACGCCTCAAGTTGATCACACATACATTCACACTCGTATACGAACACACTCACACACGTCATAGACTGAAGAAAACTATGCATGTGTTGGAAAATGCTTTTCCTTGCAGCAACCTCACGGGAAGAGTTCCATAGCGAATACCTCGCGGTAAAGACTACTCGCTCTCTAAAATTTAAAATTTTAAACAAAAAAAAACACAAAAATTAATACAAAACTATGAAAATTGAAAACAATAACTTTATACTCGTCGAGAATTTTATTTTTAACTTAAATCGATCGGCCATGCCGGCCGTGCACTCAAAAGAGTTCTTCACCCGTTTCGCGGTGTAAAAAAACGCGTTCCAAATTCGAAAAATGTGACAAAAAAGCGCGTAAAAAAACGGTTTAAAGGCGTTCGCGCCAAACGTTTAGTGTCGTGGTTCGGTGATAATTGAATATTAAATTGAAAGTTTGATTGCACTTGCTAACTAAGGTAATCGGCGGAGACACGTGCATTAGTGATGTAAATGTGTTAGTTAATGAGTGGGTGTATGTGTGCGTTAGGACTGTCTGTGTGTAAAGATGGCGTTTGCGTGTAGCTAAAAATTTCGCGGCATTTTAGTGTCATTATAAATTTTGCGTTCGACGTTTGGACTTGATAATTAAGACGCTGCTAATATTTTTAATGGATGCGTTTAGTTATGATACTAAATGGTTCTGGCTTTATATTGTGCATTGTTTTGAACAAAGGATTAATGAAAGATGATAATTTTATTGGTCGTGTTTTTATTTATCGAGTTTTTAATTTATTATTTTTTTATGGTTTCTACGCTGAGCTTATTATGTTAATCGTAAAGTTTTAGTATTGGTATTTTATTTTTTCTTTTATGCATTTTCTATTGTTCGTTTTTTTTATTTTTGGAAACGAAAATGACTGACAGTGATTCTTTACAAAATCTTATAGCTCATAGATCAAGGTCACTAATCGACATTTACATAACATTCAAACTGATACACTTCTCATGCAATTTAGTTCATTACTTCTTTATAATTAAAGACTAAATTCGTTTGCACAAAGAACTTTTCTAATAAGAAAATGTAATTTACCTTTGTTTGTATTTGAAGGTCAAGAACTGACTTTTTAAGTCTTGTAATAGTTATTTCAGTTGGATTATTTCTTGCATAGTCTAATTTGATTTTTCCGGTGATATTATTAACGCTTAGTTTGACTTTATATTTCTAATAAATAAAAATAAAATTTCTAATAAGTAAGATTTTGTTATAAAATAAAATCAAACTTAAGAATCATGTACAGACGTTTTTTTTTAAATAATTAGGCGATTACTACATTTAAATGTAAAACAAAGTAGCATTCCGTGGTCTGACTGTCCCAATGTAAGCGTAGATCTTCAAAACTGCTCTAGAAAATTTGATGTGTTTTTTTAATAGATAGAGTGATTAAAGAGAAGGGTTTAAATACATAATTCGTGCATGTTATAGTAGAGAAAAAAACATAATGTTAAAGATTTGCAATACCTGTGCGAAGCCAGAGTGGGTCGCAAGTCTTAAAAAAAATTAAAACGAAATTATTTTTCTTTATAATTGATTTTGCTTTCACGATATTTGTATTCATTAAATCTAACTATCTACTAATCTTACCCTTTTGGGGTAAAATTTCCAAAAAGCCTTTAGTGGATACTAACTCTTTACAAAAAACATACACTCCAAGATTCATTTCTCTAAGACCATCTATATCACCCTGCTATCAGTCTATCATTTTATATATTAACAAAGAGTTGATAACTTAAAAAAGGCTAAACCGACTTTGATGAAACGTATCTAAGAACCATCGCTACATAACTTACTATCAACCATAAAATACCGCATCCAAATCGGTTCACCCTTTTTAGAGCTACAATATCAAAGACAAACGCATGTAGTGGTCAAAATTATTACACCCCCCTGTGCGCCGGGGGTTGAATACACACAGACAGTACAACTGTCTCTGCCTCTTTTTATTATCCATCACACACGTCTGTTACCCCTTAACGACGGCCGTCTGAACAGTCTATAAAGCTCTTATGTTGACATTATTATGGTTTCTCTCCGTCTCGAAGTTCCAACAGGACTTCAGTATCCTAACTTACTTATAAGAATATTGATTTGTATTTGTTATTGTAAGTTTTATTTTTATATGAAGCTACGGTCCACGAAGTTGCCAAGATTGCAACTTCAGCTAAAGGTGATGATAACTTCAAAACGACTGAACCAATTTTGACGAAACATATCTAAAAAACATCGCTAGATAACCTACTTTCAAATGAAAAAAAACAGCATTTATGTCGGTTCACCAGTTTTAGATAAACCGTGCCCCAGACAGACACAGACGGACATAGCGGTTAAACTTATGCCACCCTTCTTTTGCGTCATGGTATAATAATTTAACTTTGCCAAAAATCAAATTTTCTACCACAATCATTGAAATAATTTAGCTACCCCTACCTACCCCAAAAGTACAAACCTTTGAAGATACTTTAAAACTTTTAGAGCACAAATCTCGACCCGTAAGAATCTAGGTTTTTAGGTTGCGTCTACCTGACCTAGGGCTTGCTTCAGACTAACCCGACTTTTCTTTAAAAAAATATTTTTTACGTAACTGTACTGGAAAATATTATAGGAGTACGTAATGAGTACGTAGTAGACGTGTAATATACAATTTAAACCATGTATTTATTAAAAATCGTTTTTTTTTGTTTACCTGTAAGTGGTTGCTATAAGGAACATAATGCATAGTAATTCAATTAAAACTCCTTGGAATATTTTCTTTGAGTTGGTAGTCCGCGTAAGGAATATAAATAATAATTATATTAAAAGAGTTAACATAATTTTTTAAAAGAGTACGTATGGAGTTCCTTACCCGTTCTTCTCCATATAAAACTACCTTTTTGAATGGGCGACTAGAATCAATTTTTTTTTTAATGTAATTGACGTTCCAAAGTGCCTCCATGGTCTTATGGAAATAAACGTTTTGACTTTTGACTTTTGAGTTTTCATTGAGTTTCTTTCTTGTTTCATCTTTTGCAAAGAAACTTACTGCTTAGAACGAGTAACTAGTCTCAACTTTTCTGAACGTCACTATATTTTACGTAATAATGTAATAAATTATTTTATTACGATATCATCTATTAAATTTAAAACGGCGCGGCAATTACGAAAATATATCTAAAGAAAAGTTTTGTTGTTGTTTGTATAAACGTCAAGTCAGTCAAGCAGTTCAAATTAAAATAACCTCTATTTTAATTTTATACCCAGATTTATGCGAAATGGTATATACAACATAATATCACGCTATGATAAGATAACAAATGTCAAATTGGAACTTTACTAATTCGATACTTTTTCTCATTCATATGAAAATAAACTAATAAGATTTGTCATTAGAAAAGCTACAATAGGCATGACGACAGCATTAAAAAATGGCATTCTGTTTCGTCCGTCTGATAGATCGGCCGAAAATACGGGACACGTATTTTTTGCTTAATCAAATTTATAATAAATACAAAGATAAAGAGCAACAAAGTTCCGGAGTGGGGGCTTTTGACGTCACCGCAATGCAAAAATTGTATCTTATTGTGACGTCACGCGCAACTTCAACGCACTGTATCGTCGTCATTCTTCGTTTACGAGAAAAAAGAAAAAATACGTGTCCAAAATTTTTTGATAATCTTTCTGACAGACTAATTACTTTTTTTTTTGTCGTCTCGCCTATAGTGCAATAATAATAATATGAGTAAAGCCAGAAGAGACTTAACCACGGTGACAGCATTATTTTATGATTATTAGATTGTAGTATCTTTGTTAGAAATTGTTTTTACTTATAGTACGACTTTATTATTGGCAATTATTACCATTAACTCTATTAACTATTACTTAAATAATATAAGCAAATCTCTCTAAAGTTCTTTTAAAATGTCAAACTGCGATTTTCATTATTTATTACAAAATTAAAGATCAGAAAACTCCAAGTTTGTCGAATACGTAAAACTATTATAAAAAATAAATAACTTCACTAAGTTTTTCCTGGTCGCTATTTATATTTTTATTTTTAAAATATCATTATTTTATTTGTGTGAATGGATGGAAGTTTGTTACTCTTTGACGCAAAAATGATTGAACGGATTTCGTTCAAACTTTACAATACCATAACTTATACACATAAAAATAACACATAGGTTACATAACATCACGCTATGCCCCACAGGAGCAGAGCAGTAACCAAAAACCATACAAAAAAAAATCTTGCACCCAAACAGACGGCTAGGCCTAATTATAACCATATCAACCCTAAAATGATCAGTGTCTACATTAACCCCCAAACGCCTAAAATCGGACTACCTCCAAAACGTTCCTATCAGACTAAAAATATTTTAGCCTCCATGACCTAAATACTGAAATAAAAAGTCGCCCAGTATTGATCTGCCCACACTTTCAGAGTTTATTTTCGGTTGACTTTTGACATTTTGATTTTTGTTTCTTTATTTAAATCTTCTGTAAGGTTTGACCTGACGATCTAGGTTGTTTTGGCTTTTTATTAAATTCGAAGTGCACAGGATAATCGAGGGTCTCAAAGTTAATCATAAATTTTCTAAAAAAAGTCGCCAGTGATTTAGGCAACCTAGGCATCTTGGGGAAACTAGAAACAATAATAGGCTGATATTATTATTATTGTGTGTGTAGTTTGCTAGTACATTTTTCAGAAAAAAACATCGCTTACAAAAACTAACATAAAAAAAAATATGAACAATCTGACAAAAAATATTAAACAAATTAGTGCAACAAAAATCATGAAAAAGAACAAAGTTTTCGATTTGAACTGCATTCAATATTTAAACGGCTATTTACCAACAACGGCTGTAACAGATCATAAAAGTAAACTTTATAATATTATGATGAATGATAATCACTAGTTTAATGCGTACTTAAATCAAATAAATAATAACAATTAACATGACAGCATTACGTCTAAATAAACTAAAAAAAATAAGCAAGAGTGCGACAGTGTACCAAAATTTCACGTTCAAATCTGATTAATAAAATCTATTTACCTAATATTTAAATAAAAATCGATAAAACGGGTGAAGACAAAACCAAATCATAAAAATAACTAATTAAAATATTCATAACTTTTGATCCAGGCACCTCCTACCCAACGATAGTTCCTATAAATACCTACATAATTACGAAGATATATTTATTTTTATTTCGAAAAAATATATAATAGACACTAGTGTTAAATAGTGATATATTTATAAGTAATATAGTGCCAATAATGTCAGTGACGTTAACAAGTTCGAACCTTTTTATGAAGAACCCAATGAATCTACAAATGAAAAGGGAATTTGAAGATTTTAACACTGACGATAACAAAATGGATCCTATTGATAGCAATAATTCTAGTGATGGTAATTCAGAGACAAGTGATCTAGAGAATAATGGTCCAAATGAAGATACAACTACTGCACTGGATTATACAGAGAATGCTTTATCTATGCATCCAGTAGCAGATTTTATCAAGAAAGAATTTCTTCCGGAGTTCGATTTTAGCAATCATTTTAGGAATCAGAATCTTGGTTTTAAGGATGGGTTTCAAAACACACCGTTTTTGCTTCCAACTCAGCTGTATAAAAGTTTTTTGGCGAGTCTTGGAAAGAGAAGAAGGAATGTGGCAGAATGCTACTCATTGTATCCAAGAAACATGCTCTTTTCAAATGGATTTGGTCTCGAGGCTTCTGATGATGAAAATAATGCTGACAGAGTTACTGATTCGCCGGATGAGGTAAATGTAAATGGGCAAGGTGAAGTAGCTTTAGATAAACTTCTGGTAAAGATTATAATTGTATGGATTTAATAGTTTTAATCAGCAGCGAGTAAGCAGTTCCAACAAGAATAATGTTACCTATGTTTATTAGATGAGTCGATAATAGTCAAACGCGAAATGTTTAAGCGGTTTTATCAGAATTGATATTAATTTCTAATTAGATTTTATAACATTGACTAAACGAACTATTCTAACTACTGTCAGTATAACTATAATGTACGTTCTACTATTCAAATTGATGTAAGCTTGTCACTCTAGTCGGATTATGGATTGACGTAAGTTTCTCACTCTTTGGTCCGAAGATGTTATGATACTGAATGCATTTTGATGAATTACTGTAATTAGATTGTAATTGAAATTGATGTCAAAAAATCATCAAATTCCCGTTACCAAATGGTGTCAACAGGTGACTAAACCGAGTTTGGTATTGTTTCAGAAGGCGGGTGCATCGTCAGCGTTCGTGTGGAGTGGCGGGGGGGTGACCGGTGGAGGGGGGCAGGACCAGGGAGCCGCGCAGCCCGCCGCCGTGCCGACAGGTAAGCTAGCTTTCTGGATAATATCAATTTTAACTTGCGCAAAATGTTTGGAAGTTTTTTGAGGTTTATAGAATGAATTAGGCAATACTGCGAGTTTTAGAGGTGAAGTTGGTTGATTGATTATCATCCTTTTGATTGGTTGTGTGACTTCATCATCTCATCTTTCTTAGTGTAGCTTAGTACATATCCGTTTATATCAATCTCATCATTTATCGTTTTTTCTTGAGTATCATCCATTCAAAGACTATTATCAATTTTGATATCATTATTCTTCTATTGTTAATTATAATATTAATCTAATTGAAGATTGAGAGTTTCCCTAACATCTTATTTATTATTCTTTTGTATCCTTGGATTTTCGAAAAAAAAAAAATAGGAATAGTGCTTGTAAAACAATTTAAGAGCGCATGTAATTTTGAATTGGATTATCTGAAATAACTGCTTTGATTTCACTGTATTTAGTACAGCACAAGTTCTCCCATCTCCTGTTTTTTGACTTGACTTTGAGCTTTTAACTAACAGCCACAATATACGAATACAATAGCAATACAAATTATTCACTTTCTTCAAAATCCTGTGGATAGTGAATGAGTATAAAATAAAGTACGTAACTTTACCAGCAAGATGAATAATTGCATACCTTCTATAATTATTATCTTAGTTTATAAAAATAAAAGATGTTACGATACGTTGATGATCAAGTTTCTAGTCTCATTCCTAACCTTGCTCAAGCCGTTTTACCCCGAGATGTAATTTACCCACCCACAGGTTCAGAACCAATGCAGTATCCTTTATAAGTCTACTGGAGTAAATTCTTTGTCTTTGGTACAGGCACGTCAGGCGGCGGCGGGGCCCAAGGTCTGGTGCACTGGATGTCAGTGATGGCGGAGCACATGGGAGGGGGGCACCATGACCCCTCCCATTACGCACTCCCCCCCTGGAACAACGGTGGAGTTGATGTGAGTCTTAATTTGTAATTCTTTATTATTGTTGAGAATCGAAATGTCACATTACTTATACGCACGTGGTATCTCAATTTATGTGAACTGTAATATTGTTCTTATGAGAATAAATTTCTTTAAATCTAAACCTGATCAGGGAGATACCCTACTCTTGGTTTAGGGTGGGGATAGGTTTTTTAGGCTGGGTCTCGGAAAATGTAATACACCATAATTTGGATACATAACTCCACATTAAACATAATATTATATGACAGTTTCCAAGGAAGTTTATTATACTCATCACTGAAACCTAGACATCTAATTACAATAAATCTAAAATCACCATTTCGTGTCGAGTAAGGGTCCTGGTCCTATTTCCAGTGTGTTGTACTTCTAGGATGCTTAACGTCCTTCTGACTGTCCTGAACAAAATTATGCATGTATGTCAGACAATCTGTGAGAGAAAAAATGCGAGGGGGTCAACTGACTGATTGACCGACTATAAATTAACGCACAGCCCAAAACGCTGGTCCTAGAGACAAGAAACTTGCAGGGTGTGTTCATTATAAAGAAATCACTAAGAATGATTTTTGGATATTAGACCCCAGAAAAGGTAAAATAGGGGATGAAAGATCGACACCCACGCTAGCGAATCCGCAGGTAAATCCGCGGGCGAAAGCTAATTATGTATAAAAATTACACTTAACTATGCAAATTATTGTAAATAGTGCAGCACCGTCTTAATAAACAATAAAATAATAACAATTCAATACAAATTCTAAGAAATCGCGACTACCGCGCTGTAAAAAATAGCACATAACAAGCGATTTTAATTCAGCAAGACAATAATGGTCTCGTATATAATATATGACACATTTACGGCCAATATCAATGTTTATCTGTATTTAATTGCTGACTGAGCAACCGCGACTGATACTAGTCGTTATGCAAATGCTAGCGGTTGCATTATAATCGTAGCAATTAGTAGCAGTCGCTCTAGTAATTGTTCTGACAGTTGTTTCTCGTATTGTAGTGGAGAATTTAAATTGTCTTGAGTTGATTTGCATTGTAAAAACAAGATCGGAACATTTTTTTTATTATGTGTGTTCTTAATCTTTCTTTTGGCTCCATTTGAAGTCAAATTCAGGTTAATTTATTGGAAAAAGGACTAGGCTAATTACTGAATGGAACACATCGTTTAATTGTCTTGTTTATAAGGATTTCTCCTTATTAAAATGGTTTCTTAGTAATTGCTCAATTTTGAGTAACTATTCTAGAAAATATTGTTTTGTTTTTAATAAAAATATAATAATTATCTTTTACAAAAAATAAGTCTGTTACCGTCCTACAGCAAGGTAATTTTCTCATCTCATACAGAGAAGGTACTTTGATTACCATGATTGATAAGGGTGTTTGTAGATTTCATATTCATATTAATAAATTTTATTAATAAAACTGGACTTGTAGTCCACGTTTTCACAATATTTACAATAAATCCAAAAACTAACCATCACAAGTTGAAGGTCGCAATCCTAGAGGGCCTATGCCTAGATTTTAGAATAATAATGCCCCTAGACTGACCAAATCCTCACTACATAGGACTTTCAAATACAACATACATTGAAAAGGATAGAAAAAAAGAATTAAGTGAAAGAGAAAATTATGCCAAAATGAGGAATCGATATCTAGAGAGTTTCCCGAAAATTCTACACCAAATATTATTAGCTTTTTACCTCCCGAAAAAATCCGACCCACCACCTCACGAAACGTACCTAACACTTTTTCTCACGAAACAAAAAATTTGCATACTTACCCTACAAAAAATAGATCATTTGTTATTAGACAAAATAAAGAAAAAAGATTCGCGCACTGTATACTAAATAGACAAAACCTGTTTAGCGATTCAGAACGCATCATTAGCAAATATGGATAACCAAATTATTAGAACAACTTTACAATTAAATCTAACTCTTATCACGGTTACAGAAGAATCAAAATGCATTTTTAGAACTGCATAGAATTTGTCACCCTCTTTCTCAAGAGTAATTTCTTCAAAGTAGCCTGTGGCGCGAATGTATGCAAATTATTGGACAACCCTATCTTTTTAAAGTGCTGCACAGCCCTAAGTATTATTCAAATTTGGAACACTTTTCTTGAGCATTCTGCATTACGATAGTTGTTTTGATGAATTTGATATTTATTACAGCGGATTAGAATTTATTTTTCTTTGTGCAGATTTTGATTTTGCAATACTTTGTGAAGTTTCCGAAGTTAAACTTTATTGTAATGACATAGAGTATATTTTTGAGTGTGAATGTAAAGTGATTGATACTCATTATGTTAAGTATGACGGATTAGGTAAATATCTTGATACTTAAAAGGATTTAGAAGATATTTTTGATTAATTATTTTCTATCTGTCTTGAGGTTAGAATGGGTCCACATATTGTTCTCAGAAGCAATATTTTTACATAAATAGCCTGGGAATATTCTGCTTTGGATAGCTTTGAATTAGAGATAGTGTCATTATAAATTAATATTTTATTGTAATTTCTGCATTCAACAGATTATTATCATAAATACGGACATAAAAAATAATGAAATAAAGTTACGCGTTGATAAACTAAACCAAATAGAAATAGGTACTTTACCTGTTACTATACTATCCATCCACTCCCGCACATAGTACGTCAAACATCACTTTTATCAGAATCTTCACACTTTCCGATATTTTTTTCAACCAATCAAATCACGCGAATTTTCGCATGGTTACACGCGAACGCCTTACAACGCATGCGTGAAAGTATCCTATATAATTATAATTTTGTGGTTAAAATGATAATTATTATAGTACTTATCGTTGGTTTAACTGTTAACCGTTGCACCTTTTTGTCGGTAAAAACTGTGCATGTTTTGATAATCTTCACGCGCTTTTTTGTTTGCGGTTTGTATAATTAAATGGGTGGCAAGGTTTAAATTGATACAGTTAATATTTTAAGTGCGTACTTTGTCTGTCTGTTACGCTGTTATGTGGAAATTACTGTGTAAAGAAATCCAGGAAGTGTTTAGGCTACTTTTTAATCTGCGACTTTGTTATAAACATACTCGTCAAAAGCCACAAGCAAAAGTAATTAAACCTATTTCCGGAAAATCGGTAGTACAATTTAGATAGCGCATCAATAGACCAAACAAGCAATTCAAGCACCAAAAAATGTTAGTGGTTCATGGTAAAGCTATATAATATGATTTTTTTCTTACTACCTAGACAATCTAGTTAGTAAGAAAAAAATCACTGTCTCAATAAGTCTATATGGACCTCTCCCTGGGAAGCTTAGTTTTCGCACTTATTCCGTTTTAGACTACTGTATGTGATCCGCGGCGGCTGCTTCTCCAGCCAGCCCATCTACTTTCAGAACCAGATTACCTTTCGAAATCTTCTCAGGGTCTCCGAGAGAGACCTGGGGGTTCTAAGAACCATTCTCTGAATCACGGTCACGCCTGTACATCAAGAAGTACATTTGCGACCGTCGCGCGTCATCTCCTCGGCATCAAACATGCAAAGACGACTGTCGAGTTATCTAAGGTGTGGAATTCCTGTGCCATGTAAAGCACGCAGAGTCGTTAATTCCAGTTGTCGCTCGTCGTTGTAGCTCTTTGACAGTCGTTTAGGATTTCAAGACAATTGAATGATCAACACACACATATCTACATACAATACAATGGTAAACTGACTGATTAATTGTTCACTTATCAACGCCGCACTGCCCAAGCCGCTAGTCTAAGGCCCGAGTCACACCGGAATGGCAGCGGCCGGCAGCGGCGCGGCGAGCACCTTCAGTGTGAAATAATTTTAAACTCTAACTACATACTAAAAAGACTAGTATCGCTTAAAAAGCTTGAAAAGGTCGCGAGGCCGCCAGCGGCTGCCAGCGGCCGCCCGCGGCGCCACGAGCGGCCGCGCGCGTTTCGTTTCTAGCAAAGCTGGCGGTCGCTGGCGGCCTCGCGGCGCCGCGGGCGGCCGTTGCCGGCCGCTGCCATTCCGGTGTGACTCGGGCCAGACATGAAACTTGCATAGTATAAATAAATAATAAATATTTTTTTTTTATTCCAATAACAGTTTACAAAAATGTATATAGGGAACAGTTACAAAATGTCTATACATAAAGAAATTCTAAGAATAAACTAACACTAAGATAATTATTATTAACAGTGCAATTAAAACTAATTCGGAATTGCAATATTTAATAGCGACCTGCCTGACATAGGTTAAAATCAACCTGTGTTACTGTTGTCTGTGTTGATAGTGTGTTCTTTGTGAAGAGTTAGGATATCCACACAGAAAGGATTGAAAATTCCAACTTTAAAGGGGTAAAAAAAGGGACGGAAGATTCGATATCCACACGGGCAATGCCGCGGGCAAAAGCTAGGCAGAGATACATTAGAGTGAGCATAACTCACAACCACCAGACGATGAACATAAGTTATCAACCCCAGATATTGCTAACATAACTTTCAAAGATGACGAACAAAAATAACTTTTAATCGTCACTCTTAACAAAAGACAACTATTTCACACCATTCAATAACAAGTAACAATACCACATTGATACATCATAATAATATAACAATATCACAAAATAAAAAGTGACAAAGTGCGTGTCAAACCCACAGGGTGGGTTTGACACGCACTTTGTCAGTTCCGTAGTCTTCCGTTAGCAGATAGCTTATAAAAAACTTTAAAAGATTAAACTAATATATTAAAATCGGAACAAACAAGGGCATGATAATGTATTGTAAGCTTACAAATAGCTAATTAACTAAAACCCAATATTTTTAAAAGGCCTACCCGGTGATATCCTAAATGATTGAATGTGAAAAGAAACATCATTTTACATGTAGCAAGAGTACTCCAAATACTAACTTTTAAACTTTCGCGTTTCATTATAACATAATATAATATTAACTCGGGTATTAACGCGAATAATATTTATTTAAATACCTTGGAAGGCTTGACGTTTCGACCTGGTTGCACAGGTCGTGGTCGCAAGCAGACTGAGGATGCGATGTCACTGCTCCCTGCATTCGGGCGATGAATCTTCATCTCAAAAAAAAATGTCAAGCCTTCCAAGGTATTTAAATAAATATTATTCGCGTTAATACCCGAGTTAATATTATATTATAGTACTCCAAATAGTTTTTTTTTTAGATTTTATCCTACAGTTCTATTGGCAAAATTAATTTAAATGCTCAAAATTACTCGTACTAACAATCTTTGCGCTAGCTTACAGACAGACAAAGCGAAGCTACAAAGGTTCCTTTCATACAATTTCGATACGAAACCCTAAAAGTGGTAGCGTCAAAGTTAATTTTTGAGTTACGAGAAAAAAATTGCCAATATATACATTGTGAGAGTGCTAACGATCTTTTGATGACTGCCATGCGCTTACAATATAATGGAATAACAAAAAAAAAACATAAAAAATAAGAAAAAGTTCATAAGACTACTGTTCTCCCGGAGGGTTACCGACGTTTTGAACAAAAAACTTCGCCCGGGATAATATACGGCGCTAATGTTAAAAAACTGTGTTGGGAATTATATGGAATCTTTTTTTAGTTTTAATTATAAGGTGGGATTAAAATTTGAGGTTTTTTTTGGTGTTAGGTTAGGTTAGTTAAAGCGTAGATTTATAAAATTTTTGGTTTCTGTTTTTTTCCTAGGTTACAGGTCCGATATTACAGAGTTTGTTATTCTGTTGAAAATACATTATTCTAGCTTTCGCTTGTGGCTTTGTTAAAATGTCTGACTTCCAACCACTATTTTAGCCTTTAGATTTCTTAGTGGTTACCTACTCTACACAAAGAACACTCCCCCCCAGTTTCATGTCTCTAGGTTCAGCGTTTATATAATTTAATTAGTCAGTCAGTTATACAATTTATACCTATATAGGTATAAATAAGCACTATAAATTTATTCATAATGAAAATGATAATTGGGAGTAGAGAAGTGTACCTATTTAAGGATTTTCTTGCTTGTCCTTTTCGATGTGGATATGTCTACGTTATGGAACAATAAGCTAGCGCCATGTTTCTATGTTGCGGAATGTTTTTAATAGTTACCGTGACCCTGGAACATAAAGGGCAATCGAAGGAACATGAGTGGGTTTTAGTCAGTAAAAGTCTGATACGCCCTCCCGCCGCACCCAGGACGGGAGCAGTCACTTGATGATTTCCCACTCCCCAAAAAAAATGTTTCTGACTATCCGATTTATTTACAATTCTATAAATCGTAGTCATAATGAAGCAATCTAGTGACCAATGTCATGAATTTGAATTGAAGTGTTGCTGTATCCACAAGAATTTTAAATTTATGTTTCATTGTTTTTCTGTTTTTGCTTCCTTTTTGATTAATGTAGCTACACAAATCATTGTTAAACTATTTAAATTGAAATGTTATTAGGTGATATTAGGAGAAGCACCAAACTTAATAGACTATAACAAGATAAAGAAAAATGATAAATATAAACTAATCTTTTCCGATTCTTCTTCATTCTCAGACCTATCAAATTAATTACCAATACAATACAAATCACACCAAAAACATTAATTAATCACCGTCAATCAAAATAATCCAAACCCTAACATAAAAATAGCAATCAGATCTTTCTCACAGGAATAAACTCAAAATCACCCAACTGTCAAAATTAGATTAATATTTGACAAAGAACACTAACCAACCGTTTAAATCCGATGTCTTAATTATAAAATGTCAAAATCAATTATGCAAAAAACTGTTTTACAATTTGAATAAGATGTATTTTATAATCGTTTGTCAAAATCGCTTGGGGTTATTCGAAATGAATACCGACAATGAGGTACACCCTTTGTTTCCTTGGGTTAAAACGATTAATTGGGACTGTTGAAAATCGATTTTAACGTCGATTGAGAAAGGGTTAGTTTTGAGCGGTAATCGGTTGTAATTTTGTTATGTCGTGAATGCCTAGTGATTACGGCGCGGCGTTCCAAAAAAACTTCATTTTAATCTAAAAAAATAGCTTCTAGGTTTTGACTTTTAAATCAAAATTCGAAATGATAAGTTAGATTCAGAAGAAAATGGCCTAAGACCATCTTATAAACCTGCGAACACACGTGATTTGAGACACAATAAAAAGACAATCGCAGCCCTGCAGCCGGCTGTCGGTTTTTCGCTGAAAGGTTAAATCTTCGAACACACGTAATTCGAGACACAAAAGAAAGAAAAAGCACCGCGACATCCGGCTGTCGCTTGGTCGTCGAAATGTAGAAAGCCAAAATCGTAACTTATATGTATTTCTATGTATTTTCATAAAAGTTTCTAAGTCGTGACGGTCCCGTAATTCATATACCCTTTTTACAAAACGTGAATATGCATCCCTAAGTTTTATGCTTGATTTTGCACGAATTAACCCTTTTGTTGTTGAGATATTAATTGTATATTCTACCAGGTGTGTAGTAATTTTTGAATATCACGCCTCTGCGGGTAGAGGATCGCCAGGAGCGATTTATAATATTTCTGATAATTTGTTCTGATATTGATAATGTGGTTTAAATGGTGGTAGTCTGTGGGAAAGTTTATAAGACATTTTTTTTGGGGATTGGGAAATCATCAATGACGTCTCCCGTCCTGGGCGGCGGGAGGGCGTGTCATACTGTTACTGACTAAAACCCGCTCATGTTCCTTCGGTTACCCTATATGTTCCAGGGTCACGGTAACTATTATAAACATTCCGCAACCCCAGCAGGCATTGGCCCTATTGGGCCCCTTCTCGTGCTGACTTCTCTTTGAGGCGCTCGTGGAACACTAACGCGCCGTCGACGCGGGCCTGGTCCTAGCCGGGCGGCGAGATACCCATCGCTCGCCGTCCCTGAGTTTATAAGATATCTGATTTATATAAAATGGTAAACTTGGTAAACTGTCAGACTGATTGGGTGATAAATAAAAACACAAAGCCCAATGCCGTGTTCCTAGATACAGAAAACTCGGAAGGTATGGGTTTTGTGAAGAGTAAGTAAATTAGATAGGATTTTCGGTAATACCTGCCCTAACGGGGTAAAATAGGGGATAGAAGTTCACAAAACTTGTGATCCTGAGAGGTACAGATGTAAGCTTTATAATTATTTTGTATAAAAGTAATTAAATAAATAAATGTCCTAGGACAACTCACTCAGATTCTAAACTAATCAGAGCTTTTACTACGGTAACCAAACAAGTGATAAACATACTTATATAATTTATAACTATATACATTACATCTTATAGATAAATTACATCCAAACACAGAGCAAATAATCGTGCTCATCACACAAAGTTTGTCCTGGATTGGAATAAAGCCCACGACCTCCGGCTTAGCAGCCAGCGTCACTAACCACTAGGCCTAACACAGAATTGCTTTTTACATTTATAATTTAAATGTGGATAATGGCACTCTCCCCAAAAGGCTTACCCCGAAAGTTATTCTGCATGGTTTGTTGCACAAAAAAATTGATTATCAATAAACCACTTTCAAATACACCATAATCCCTGAGTTTGTTTCGGCATTTCTTTTAGAAGTAGTCAGTTAGGAAATGCTCGGCTCCAGCTTATAAAAAAGTGATTTTAAGATCCTACTTGCATAATGAACAATTTCATTTCATTTCAATGTATTTCAATAAAATTTCTGTTTCGACCAAACCGGGCGAAATTCAGAGGCCAAAATGACTGAGCCAATTACAGCAAAGTAACCAATCACACTTTAGCCGATACACTGGTTACGCTTGACTTACGTACGATAACTCATGTTTATACTCATAAAATAAGGTTGGTTTTTAGTAACTGTTTTTAGTAAATTTCATGCACGATTGAAAGTTTATTCGTGACCGACGCGGACGCCAGTGATCCCTGACAGACAAACAGAATTATACATACATACCGGTGTTTGCCGATAATTATGGGTTTATTTATTCTATAAATTTTACCAATAGCTTATACGTTAAACATACGCTTGTTATTGTAGAAAAAAGAACTTAAAGCTAATGCATACATTCAATATGATAATTATATCAGATTGTCGTTGCAATCTAGGAACAAAGGTTAGAAAAAAAAGCCTGCTGGGGTTGCGGAATGTTTATAATAGTTACCGTGACCCTGGAACATAAAGGGCAATCGAAGGAACATAAGTGGGTTTTAGTCAGTAAAAGTATGGCACGCCCTCCCGCCCGCACCCAGGAGCAGTCATATTTGATGATATCCCACTCACCAAAAAAAAGGTTAGAAAAAAATATTTAAAAGTAAAAGAAGTAAACTAAACTCAATTATTGTGGAATAAAATAATGAAGATCAAATTTTAATTAGAAAAGGGGTCTAAGTAAGGCGAACATCGAAATGTATCAAAAAATCAAATAGGTCTTAATTTTGTACAAGGGGGAAAGATTTAAAACTAAACCAAATATAGTTTGAATATGAATGAATTCGAATCTTTTACTGAGAAGCGCCTCCTTAACCACCGAACTATAACGACAAAACCCAGTGAATAGGGATGACGACAGCATAAAAAAATGGCATTCTGTTTAGTTCGTCTTGTAGATCGGCCAAAAATACGGGATACGTATTTTTTGCTTGATCAAAATAATAAAAAAATACAAAGATAAAGAGCAACAAAGTTCCGGAGTGGGGGCTTTTGACGTCACCGTGCTGCAAAAATTGTATCAGATCGTTACGTCACGCGCAACTTCAACACACTGTATCGTTTACGAGAAAAAAATACGTGTCCAAAATTTGTTAATAATCTAACTGACGGACTAATTACTTTTTTTTCGTCGTCTCGCCTATTGTTTGACTTGAGTCAGTAAATCGCATTAAATTAGAGAGGTAACTCCCGGGAGCCCTCCATTAAAATAGTTAGGTAGGGGTGCGAGCCGACGGATTTTGACGTTTCAATTCGATGTTAACTAGCAGTAGTCTACGATGATAATTTTGACATTTAACTTTTTACACTAGTGTTCTATGAATTTAAAATATGCTGCGCCCCGTACGGTACTGCAGTAAACAAAAAAATTGATAACTTCAAAACAGCTTAACCGATTTTGTTAAAACATGTACAAGAACCATCACTAGAACCTACTTAAAAAAAAACTGCATTTTAAAGGCTTCACCCATTTAAGAGCTACGATGCTGCAGACAAACCCACACTCACACAGTGGTCAACTTCCTCATTTTGCGTCGGGGGCTAAAAACCCAGTAAATACGATTAACAAATTGCTTGACTTGAGTCAGTAGATCTCAGTAGAGCGGTAATACCCAGGAGCCCTTCGTTCAAATAGTTAGGGGTGCAAGCCAGAAGATTTTTACGTTTCAATTTAATATAACTAACTCATGTGTTAAATTTTTGAGTTAAGTACCTGATAAGTACTTTGTTTTTAATGTATAATTCAGGTTGTATATGACATCTGAGAAGACAATAATTTTCTGACATTGTTTTAAATTGAATTATACAAGTTTTAGAGGCGATACTGATACAGCGAGATTTAGTGATTTTCGACGATTGTCCGATTTTTCTCCATTCTTTTATGCTATGTTGTTTGCAATTTGTGATTTGTCAATTTCTTAGGAATTTTATTTTCTATACCCCTGATAATATTCCATGATGATCGGTTGAAAAGTAAAGTAAGACGGACAAGCGTAAAACAAACAGACATTAGCCATTTTAATATTGTTTAACCGTCGCCGCTTCGCGTAAAATTATTTCTGATACATCTGCTATGATCTAGCACAATTTGATTTTTTGTTTTTGCCAATCCAACAAATCGCAAGTCCTATAGGAACCTGATTGAAGCGATGTTTTCAAACAGTGAAATTACTAAATTCCCTCTAAAACAACCACCTCTACCTGACTCACTAAACCATAGACAATAAACCCTAAATACCTCACTAACCTTCATAATCACAATCAAGGCACACACTAGAGTGACCAGAGACAAAGCATCCACAATGAAATAAGTACGTAGGACGGTGGCCACAATTTTGACAGCCCGGAGACCGGTCTCGGAAGATTAATGATCGCTCTACTCATCGCTGTAATGACGCCCCCGCCGCTTCGTCTAATGACATACAGTGTAGGGTGGATAGGTTTTCGGTGGGATTTTCTTATATGGTAATTAAATAAATATTCTGGGATTACTCAAACAAGGCAAACTGATCCAAAATTAAAAGCTTGAACTATGGTAACCAGATAACTGATAAAATAATTTTATAATTCATAAATACGTACATATTGTGGATAAATTACACCCAGACACAAAACAAACAAATGTGCTTACCACACAAAGTTTTTCTTGAGTGGGAATCGAACTCACAATCTCTGAATTAGCAGTCAGTGTTAGTGACCCTGATTGCTAATCCGGAGGTTCTTCTGAATAGACTAACTGGCCCGTGTATTTGGATGTTGTAGAAAAAATAATTCGTTTGGGTGATTTTGTATTTACACTTACAACATACATTCTATTTTGCTAGCAGCTTTTAATCTTAATGTTTTTGGTTTATCTATTTTGAACCAGCACTTGGTATATTCTAGACTGTATTTTTTTTCATTTTCATTGACATAATTGTCATCACAATACAAAAAAAAAATACGACTGACGCATTAGCCTTACGTCAGATTAGTGCCTACACAAATCTGTTTTCAGTAAACATTATAATTTTTATTTAAACGTAAAAATATATCGCATGCAACTAAAAACTAACTACCTAGCACCACAACCCTAACTAAAACCCGTCTCAAATATCAAAACTCAAACCAGGACAGTCCCACATCCACAAAACGTGGAGACACCACCAAAACATCCTTGGTTAATGTCTCAACCGTAGAAAAAAGCCTGGCATGTTTATCTTGGATGGGACGCAGCGTCGTTGCGAATTGCCCCTGCCCCGAAATTCGTACTCTAATCGATTTTACTTCGGACGGGACTAATTCGGCGAATTAATCGTGGACACCCTTGTGTATGGCTAATTTTCTTGTTAATGATAATAGTTTTGTATTGTTTATTGTGTTTTCTGTTGTTTTGGCGAGTTGTTTTTTCTATGAAATTAATTAATTGTGACAGTGAATAGTACCCAAGGAAATTGTTAGGTTTGTTAACAAAATAAATTTAAAAAATATCGAGATAACTTTAAAAATTAATAACATACGGTTATCCAACTTCGTAAAAAAATACGACAAAAATCCATTTTATCTTTATGTTTAGTTTTTTTTGCCAATTACTGTTTTGAATCAGAGATATAAAAGTAGAAAAAAAATCTATAAAAAAAAGTTTCCTATAAAATGCCGAGTTAAAAATTCACACACAAACATTATGTCTTTTGGAACTGACCATTTAATTCTCGTAATTAGTTTAGATATTTTTTTTTTATTACTTGCTTTTCCCGCGTCTTCGGCCACGGTAATGTCAAACAATAACTGTATATCATCTCCTATTTTTTTGGTGGAGTATTCAAAAATACTTTCTTAGTAAATATTTACTCTTCATAAAGAACATACCCTCCAAGTTTCGTGTCTCTAGGACCAGTGGTTTGGGATGTGCGTTGGTCCAGTATATCATCCAGTCAGTTAGTTTATCATTTTTAGGGTTCCGTAGTCAACTAGGAACCCTTATAGTTTCGCCATGTCTGTCTGTCTGTCCGTCCGTCCTCGCTTAATCTCTGTAACCGTTAGCACTAGAAAGCTGAAATTTGGTACCAATATGTATATCAATCACGCCGACAAAGTGCGAAAATAAAAATTGAAAAAAAAACGTTTTATTAGGGTAGCCCCCCTACATGTAAATAGGGAAGTGGTTTTTTTTTAATTTTAACCCTGACGTGTGATATATTGTTGGATAGGTATTTAAAAATGAATAGGGGTTTACTAAAATCATTTTTTGATAATGTCAATAATTTCGGAAATAATCGCTCCAAAAGGAAAAATTAAAGCGTCCCCCCCCTCTAACTTTTGACCCGTAGGTTTAAAAAATATGAAAAAAATCTAGAAAGTTGAACTTTATAAGAACTTTCTAGGAAAATTATTTTGAATTTGATAGAAAGAACAGTTTTTGTACAAAAAAGGCAAAAAGGTTGTACAAAATATTTTTTGCGTACTTAGTATGTCAACGTAACAAATAGCCTATTTTTTAAACTTATAAGTAGGTACACTTATTGTGACGGACGGGAAACTACGGAACCCTACATTGAGCGTGGCCCAACACGCTCTTGGCCGGTTTTTTATAAATGTTATAGAGTGTAGTGGGTCGTCTTTCAAGTTGTATCAACCTGCGCACGGTGCGCAAAATTGATTAAAATCGGTTTAGTGGTCTAGAAGTCCATCGCGGACAAACAACATGACACGTTAATATATTTTATAATAAATAGATTCTATATCCTAATAAAATGTATTTACGTGACACGTAGATATAGAATTTATATATTAATAAAATATATTTACGTGTCAGGTCATCTGATAACCAACAGTTTTACGATGATTATAAATACCTCATTTTTACTACGCCCTCGACATCCAGCCGTTAAAAACTTAGAACTATATACCCCAGGGTCCAGTGGCAAAGAAAGTTGCTGACAAACAAACAGACAAACCGATATATTGCTCGTAGCCGGCAATAAATGGACACGCAAACTTTTTTATTAGTATACTTTTAGGAACTAAGCTTGGGATTGTCGCATCTAGCTATTGTAAGGCATTCGAGTTTGTTATAACTTATAAGTTTTGTAAGATTTTTAGTTTTAGTACCTTTGTGTTATGCTTGTCAGTATGTACTTAAAATTGAATTAAAAATGGTTTATTTCACTCTCCAGTACCTATCGCAAAACGTATGATTGGAAGGATCTAGATAATTTGCTCTATTGATTTATGCCAGAGATCTTAACCGTTAGCATTACGATGAATTAACTAATGAGATTTATCACTAGCTTTCGCCCGCGGCTTCGCTTTCCAATATTTTTCCCCATTGGGGGTCAATTTTCAAAATTAAGAAACTCACTCAAAGTTTCATGTCTTTAGGACTAGCGGTTTGGGCTGCGTGAACACACAGCTGCATAGGTAGACAGGTCACTTCATTATTAAGGCGATCTTCACACTGCCCCGCATGATGCAGCGTAGCGCGTGGATGCGTGTTCTTCCGTTGCTTGTAAGTATCTCCGTTTGTATGGAAAACACGCACAGTCTAACACACTGAAAATGCATCCACGCGCGTTCATGCGGATCACGCGCATACACGCGGAGAAACATGCACCCCCGCGCGTAGGTGCGAGGCGAGACGCAAGGTATGGCACACCGAACCCCGCAGTGCCGTGCGTGATTTTGAATGGGCGTGACGTGTGAATAAATGAGAACGAGAGAACGGCGAATAAATGAGTGCCGCCGTGCGTGAATCTACAAAACGCACCTACGCGCGTGAGTGCGCAAAAAACCCGCACGATGTTGCAGATCTGCACTCCCGCAGAAACGCGCGTAGGTGCGTTGACACGCAACATGCAGCGGGGTCCGGGGCAGTGTGATAATCGCCTAATTGCCAGGTTTCTTCACAATATTGTTCTTCACCGAATTCAGTGACGTGAATTCGGTGAGGTTTGTATAATATATAGAAGCTCTTATGTAAAAAAGTCACATTTAATATACCTGATAGTCACCGTGACCCTGGAACATGAAAGGCGAAGGAACATGAGTGGGTTTTAGTCAGTAAGAGTCTGACACGCCCTCCCGCCGCACCCAGGACGGGAGCAGTCTTTGGATGATTTCACACTTACCAAAAAAAAAAAAAATTTACCTGATTACCTTTGGTATGTCATCGCGATATAAATTATAAACTTTAAAAACATATTGTTCATTTTAAAGTCAATAAAAAAGTCACACCTTACTTTCATTCTATCATCAAAAACTTACACACCATATTGACAATACCCAATAAATAATATAACAATTCAATATTATGATGTAACTCAAAAGGAATGAAGTTTATAACTATATATTTTGGGCACATAAATTCTGAACTCGCTATTCTTAAGTATTATTTGTGAAGGGGTGACTGAACTGTCTTATGGGGTTAAATTTTATCTTGAGTAAAGTAGGATTAGGTAGATGTGTTAGTTCTGATACTTTCGCTATTTGAGAAGTGTAGTGTAAAACAAAAAGCCAGCAATAATACTACAACCATTTCTAATAAAATCTACACTAATAATAATTATGTTAATATTAACACTCGATAAAAGTTATTAAACGATTAAAAAACTGGATCCAAGTTAATTGTAAATAACCGTTTTATTTACTTAATATTAAAGAGGTAAAGTTCGATTTACTTTGGAAATCCTATTGTAAAAAAAACTACAGCTATTGTAATGTTATTTTTTTGTGTTTTAGGCTACAAAATTGCATAATTATGGAAAAAGTTGCAACCATAGTAGGCCACATTACAATAAAATATCTTACGCATAAAATTACAGCACAAAATTGCATATTTACCTGAAGTAAGTTAAATCCCGTGTGTGACTAATAGCTCAATATAAGCATTTACAAAGTTAAATCATGATAACGAAAAATGTTTTTTGTTTATGTCAGGAGATAGAAATAAATATTAAACAATTTTTACTATTGTCAAAAATGCAGATACAAACTCTATAACCATCATATTTTCTCCTAAATTAATTTCCAAAGTATCAAAACGACAAATTCCTTCTACACAAGCATAAATTACCTGTCTTGTCATTCGTTTCTCATACAACAGTATTAAATGAAAGGGTGCAACCTTTACATTTTTTGCAAGAGTTTTTTCTTTCTTTCTTTCTTAACTGTATTTGTCACCATCATTTTTTTAAATAAGAAGATTTAACGGTATTGAACCTTTGTTAGTTTTTTGGTTTAGCAGATAATTATGGTGCTCGAACAGTCAATGGGTATGGGGATTATCCTTGTTAGTACTTTTATGGTGTTTCGGTGATGGAGAATTTGAGTGAAGAAGTTCTTTAAATGTTGATTATAATCTCTAGCTATGAATGTCAACTGCCCTTGGGTTCGATTCCATTTGGATAAAATATTGTAAAAAATATATTTTTAGCTAGCTTCCGCCCGCGGCTTTGCCCGCGTTGATGTCGCAATTCAATCCATTATTTTACCCCTTAAGAGTAAGAGAAAAAATTCCTTCTTAGTGGATACCTGCTCTTGAAAAAGAAGTTTTAAACCTCTAGGACCAGCGGTTTGGGTTGTGCGTTGATATATCAACAGTCAGTTTACCATTGTATATAATACTAACTGTTCCTCGCGGTTTCACCCGCGTTACGTTAGATTTTTGGTTACTGCCTCGCTCCCGTGGGACATAGCGTGATATTATATAGCCTATAGCACTCAGGAATAATGTAGCTTTCAGCCAGTGAAATTTTTTTAGAATTGGATCATGAGTTCCAGAGATTACCCCCTACATACAAACTTACAAATTTTATTTCTTTATAATATTAGTATAGACTAGCTGTCCTCCGCGGTTTCACCCGTGTTATATCAGATTTTTGGTTACTAAAAAAAGAAGATAAAAAGTAATCTATGTCCGTCCCCTGGTCCTAAGCTACCTCCCCACCAATTTTCAGCCAAATCGGTTCTGCCGTTCTTGAGTTATAAAATGTGTAACTAACACGACTTTCTTTTATATACTAGGTGTATTTTTGGTATTGCTCAACCCGCTAGGAGATGATTCTACCCATGAAAACAAACAACTTTTATTATGGAACCAAATCTGAAATCACGAAAAAAATATTAGCTTTTTCAAACATTATGGTCGGAGGGCATTGAACTTTTGTTAGTAACAGCTGATATTTTTTTACTAGTATATAGATTTTATACTAGCTTTTGCCCGCGACTTTGTCCACTAAGAAAGGATTTTCGAAAATTCAGCCCCTTAAGCAGTCAAATAGTGGATGGGCGTTCAATATCCACGCGGGCAAAGCAGCGGGCGAAAGATAGTTTATAATATTTAATTTGTGTACATAGAAGTAAATACTAGGTTCTAGTTAGTACATAACACGAACACTTTCTCGTAACAGATGTACAATGTATTGCCTGATTATTAGCTCATCTGTGCTCAGACGGACAATGAGCAATCAATTGCTCAGAAAATGCTACCTAATAATTAGTTAGGAAGCGGATCCGTTGCGGCGAATGTTTGTTCAGTAAGTACAATATAAAAAATAAAAATAGGATTTTATTAATTACAAAACAATATTAATGTTATTTATTATTATTAAAATAATTATAAAAATTGAGTTAGTGGTTTAGGTTTGAAACGTTAATCGCAGGAACGTTTCGAGTTAAAAAAAATTGTGTTAAGTAGCCCATTTACCGAGAAAGGCTAATCTAATATTATAAATGGGTGAGTGTGTCCGTCGGTCTGTTTGTCCGTTTTTCACGGCAAAACAGAGCGACGGATTAAATTGATTTTGTGGATACGGACGTAGTTTAGCAAAAAGGTATTTTGAGTTATCAAGGTTTTAAGTTTGGGTGTGTATTATGTAATATAATGATGTTGTACTTCGAATATTTTAAAATGAACGATTCAAGTGTTTTAAGACAATTCTGTATATATTTTATTGATTATAGACCTGCTTCATTCAAGTTCGATTTATTAAAAACGACCTTTTGCATATATAACTCATAAATAAATCCGTACTTAACATTATAAATGCAAAAGTAACTCTATCTGTCTGTCTGTCTGTCTCTTCTTCACGCCTAAACCACTGAACTGATTTGAATGAAATTTGGTACAGATATAGTCTGGGACCCGGGAAAGGACTTAGGATAGTTTTTAGCCTGGGTTGTGTCCTTTCTGCTAAACTACGTCCTACATCAAAACAAAACCTCTTAAAAGTATACTTGCATTCCTTCTATACATACCTTCAAAAAACCACCGAATATTCACAGCATTTTCCCAAATTCGTCGTAGCTAGCCGTCACATGACGCCATCCATCTTAGGGCGACGACAGACCGACTCCCAGCGACTCATCCCGTTAATTTGTTTTCACTGCAGTGTGTCCGCCGCCTTAAGTAGACTTTTCGTTTCAGTTCGCTTACTCGTTGTTTGTTTTTGAGGGTAATTAAATAATAAACAAATAAATATTCTGGAACTACTCACACACGGCCATCTGATCCCAAACTAAACAGAGTTTGGCCTGTGGTAACCAGTCAACTGATAAACATACTTATATAATTTATAAATATATACATTTATAGATAAATTACACCCGTACACAGAACCAACAATCATGCTCAGCACACAAAGTTTGTCCTTCGTGGGAATCGAACTCACGACCTTCGGCTTAGCAGTCAGAGTTACTCTAGGCTAACAGGCCTGTCAAATAAATTTCTTTAAACACACGGCTATCTGGTCCTAAATTATACCGATAGCTGAGTCTGTACTAAGGTAACTAGACAAACAATATTCAAACATACTATAATATGTATAATTTATAATGACGACGACTACACAAACAATGGCTCTGATTAGTCCGTTCATTAGACCGTCCAAAAATATTGGACTAAAAATATTCTTCTTTAGATCAAAATCGACGGGCCTGTTGGTTTAGTGGTTAGTGACCCTGACTGCTAAGACGGAGGTCGTGGGTACGATTTCCACCCAGAACAAACTTTGTGTGATGAGCATGATTGTTTGTCCTGTGTCTGGGTGTAATTTATCTATAATAAGTATGTATTCATAAATTATATAAGTATGTATATCAGTTGTCTGGTTACCATAGTACAAGCTCTGCTTAGTTTGGGAGCAGGTGACCGTGTGTGAGTTGTCCAGGGATATTTATTTAAATTTTATTATTTATTTGCGAATTTGTTTGTACCACAAATTATTAAAAAATACAAAGATAAAAACAACATCAAAGTTGCTGCTTGTTGCGGAGTGGGGGCTTGTGACGTCACTCATCATCTCCCTTGCCTTTTCCCCAAGTATGTTGGGGTCGGCTTCCAGTCTAACCAGATTCAGCTAGATACCAGTGTTCATGCTAAACGTCCTTGCAATGCATCTTTGTCAAGAAAAAAAAAACCATGTGCCAAATTTTTTTATGATTTAACAAGCGGTAACAAAGGGCTATATAGTTTTATTTTGTTGTCTAGCCTATTACACCCAGACACAAAGCAAACGGACATGCTCATCAGACAAAGACTTATCCTGGGTGGGAAATACACCTACTAAAAATAAAATAAAATTTATTAAAAACAAGTATCACAAGAATAAAATAAAATGGCTTAGTGGTGTTATAATTATAAAAAGTCTTAGTAATAATAATCGTAATAACTAACTTAATCTGGGAAAATACAATTTTTTTATGTGCGAGAAAAAAAAATGTTCTAAAACTATATATAGGGACGACTCGAACTAGGTTTATTTAAACCTGTGTTTCAAGCTATCAAAGCGCAAAATAAGTGGATATTGTAAATTTAAAATAATAATCATAATACATAGGTAACTAATAAAGACTAAGCAAGGACAGAGTATCTTACATTATTAGATTACACTATACTAGTTAATTTTATAGTTTACTACAATAAAACAATTTATTTTACAACTTCAAGCAATTTCTCCGTATCTGAGTAATTGAGGGACTGAAAATATTCTGTTAGCGTTATATTACACTTTACTTACTACCTCCAGAATTGCAGTCAGAATCACTGACCACTAGACTAACAGACTTCTAAAACCTAGACCGCACTTTTAACTCACTCCGAATCAGTTCTATCAACGACTATTAAGCCGCGTTCACAACGTCGCATCAACGTCGCGATAACGATCGTGTGTGTCTGCCCGTGACATTGACGGATTCGCCGTGAAGATTACCCGCCTTTGTGGATCACACCCGGATTATCCGGGGTGGGGGAAGTTTTTTTTAATTGATGTCTCAAAAGAATGGTGGTTTTGGGATGTCATATTTAAAGATTTGGGCATGCGTAGGGACAGAGGGCAGAAAGCGGCTTTTTTTTATATTATGTGGTAATTAGCTAATTCCTGCGGCTTCGATTGTCCATTTTCATTTCAACTTGAGTGCCTACTTATCAAACACACGTGATTCGAGACACATTAGAATTCCAATAGCAGCGCGACTGTCGGCTGTCGCTTGGTCGTTGAAAGATTAAGACTAGGTCAAAATAGACATTGTACCATATTTGTACTATAAAGTTATATTATTGTACAGTTATTGCATTAAACAGTAACAAACATCCATCCAAACGTATAAAGAGACAAACATTTTTCGATATCAACTCCTAAGTTCGTATCAAAATAAAAAATAAAATAAATCAAAGTATTAAATAAAAGGCTGACTGACTGACTGATTGTTAATATTATGTTGTTATTTATTCACACTTTATGCACAAAAGAACATAGGCGGACTTAATGCCCTGGGCATTTTCTACCAGTCAACCATCGGTAGTGCAGAGATATGATGATATATCAAAGCACGGCCCAAACCGCTTATCCTAGAGACATGAAATTTTCTAGTGACGTTCTTTGAAAAGTATAAGCATTTAAAAAAGGATTTTTGGAAATTACAACACACAAAAGCGAAATAAGAAAATGAAGTTTCACAACACGCGAATTAAGCTGCGGTCGAAAACTTAACTATAAAATTTTCCATGGCCAAAAAAACAAAAGCGAGTAGTAAATAAGTTAATATCCAAAGAAATCCTAAAGTTGAGAGAACAAAGTTGCATGGTCGATAACGAGGCGTTACCCTGGGAATGACGCGGATGGATGTGTTTCTGCTGATGCCGTGGATGTTGGATGTCACTGATAGATATTAGGGGGGCACGACTTTACATAAGAGTGGGAGATTTTGAGTTTGTGTGGACAAACATTATGGCGTTTTTTTGGAACACCCTTTATCAATTGAATCAAAGTCAACATATTTCCCATACAATTTGACAACTGTAAAGAAACAGCACTCACTAAGTAAATGCCGTTTTACAAGTCTTGTTAAAAGAAATGATTCTAGTCACACAATGTATGACTAGAATCATTATTTCAATAGGCTGCTTCGTACGTACGTTTGAAACCCTGAAAATAAGTGTTTAAGTATATATTTTATTAGCAATATATGATAAAATCTTAATATATATAAATCTCGTGTCACAATGTTTGTCCTCAATGGACTCCTAAACCACTTAACCGATTATAATAAAATTCGCACACCATGTGCAGTTCGATCCAACTTGAGAGATAGGATAGTTTAAATCTCAAATTATAGTCGCAATTTTAATTTATTGCTAATTATTTGTCTGTTATTATTTGACAGTCACAATTAATTTATTAGTAGTTGTTGATTTTGGAATGTTTTACATTGGATCTGACAGACGGCGCTACCATCGCAGTGTCAAATTTTAAATAATAATCACTTTCAGATGTCATAAACATAAACAATGATATTAAAAAGGTTCTATAAGAAAATGCGTAGCAGTACTTCTTAACATGTCGGCGCTACCATCGCAGTGTCAAATTTTAAATAATATTCGAATTTTAATTTTAGTCTGTCCCGACAGTTAGCGCTGCGATCAAATTAAAAAAAAGTTTTGTTATCATTGTGTTATCTATTATTTTGTTTTTATTGTGTCATCTTATATCTACCCGTGCGAAGCTGGGACGGGCCGCTAGTAATAATAATAATTCATAATAACATAACTTTATCATATCCTTCCTACTGATATTATAAATGTGAAAGTTTTTATGTATGTGTCTGGATGTTTGTTACTCTTTCATGCAATTACTAAGTACTTAACGGGTTTTAATTAAACTTTACATTAATAGGATATAGGATATACTAGGTGAATTTTTGGTCCTGCACCACCCGCTAGGAGATGATTCTACCCATGAAAACAAACAACTTTTATTATGGAACCAACTTTGAAATCTCGAAAAAAATATCAGCTGTTTCATATATTACAGTCGGAGGGTATTGAACTTTTGTTAGGAACAGCTGATATTTTTTCCGCGATTTCAAAGTTGGTTCCATAATAAAAGTTGTTTGTTTTCATGGGTAGAATCATCTCCTAGCGGGTGGTGCAGGACCAAAAATTCACCTAGTATAATATCACGCTAGAAACATAATCAAAAACTTAACGTCACGTAGTTTTCTATTTTTTTTTTCCTTACTCCCGTCTTTTCTTTCATTCGTCTCATAAAATCCTGTAACCATTAACAAAACACACCTCCTAAAAAGCTGCGTCCGTCACTGACTTAACAAAATCCTAATACCTCATAATCTAGTACAATCGGTGGATTGAAGATAAATAGCGAACGCGGGGTAGGCAGAGCTAACGATGACAGTGTGGCCGAGACGATTGGCTATCCATCACATGTACACCCACTGTGTGAATGTGCAGACTACGGTGACAAGTTATGGGGAGAAATTTTGGAAAAATTGTATTATTCGTTTTTAAGCAGTTTGATAATTTATTCTATTTTTTATATAATGACAAACAAGGCCGATATCGATTATTCAGCCAATTCAAAAGTGATTTGGACCACCCTAGGTTGACTGGGAGAGAATGCCTTTGGCATTAAGTCCGCCTGTGTACCGTTGTGCATAAAGTGTAAATAAATAAAATAAATAAATAAATTTGGAAATGCAAGAGTGGAGAGAGAAAATAAAATGTATAATTAATGATACAGTTGGAATTAATATAGACCTTACTGAGTTAGTACAGGACTAAAACAAACACAAAATAAAATACATTAAAAATATTATTTACATAATAATATAATTAGTATTGGAAGAAAATTCATACTAATATTATAAAGGCGAAAGTAACTCTGTCTGTCTGTCTGTCTGTTACACTTTCCCGCTTAAACTACTGAACCGATTTGAATGAAATTTGATACAGATATAGTCTGGGACCCGAGAAAGATCATAGGATAGTTTTCATCCCGGAAATCCCACGGGAACGGGAACTATTCCACGCGGACGAAGTTGCGAGCAGCAGCTATATACTATAAACCTTAAATTAAAGCGAAATTGTCACGCAAAGTTGCCATCCCGCCAGAAATTTTGGATATCCGTCTTATTGAATTTTGGGTTGAGAGTATAGCAAAGAAACATACGTGACAATATTTTAGTAGTTCATTAAACCTTCATGATTCACACATGATTTTAGACCCAATAGAAAGCCATTAGAAGCCCGACAGCCGGCTGTCGCTTGGTCGTTGAAAGGTCAACTAAAAACAATATTATTTAACACACGTACACACTACCGCAATGCAGAACCATCAAGAAAGTATACTAAATCGAAAATCTATTGTGCTACCACCGTTAGTGTTACGGAAAGCCTCTCAAAATTTATAGGCAGTTTACTTTCCACGTTGTAACGTTCTCCTAGCTGAGGTTAAAAATGGTTTTCGCGTTTTTCCTAGCCTACAATCTATAGGGGCTAGCCTGAAGTTGAAATCTACTGGCAAAAAACCTAGCTGAATTCGCGTATTTTTAACCCCCGACGAAAAAAGACAGGAGTTATTAGTTTAACCGTTGTGTTTGTTTGTGGCATCGTAGCTCTTAAACGGGTGAGCTGTTTTGGATGTGGTTGTTTTTATTTGAAAGTAGGTTGTCTAGCAATGAACTTTTCAACTTTGGAGACGGTTTTTTTATTTAATTTTCAATTTATACTTGTTCATACATATCCAGTTATTGGGTAAAATAACATTCCTTGGTTAGGTTAGTTTGTAGACGTTCAGCAGGCTTCTGACCACCCGTAACTACTGTCAGTTATGTTATATTACCTACATTTAGTTATGAAAAAACCGCATTTTAATCAGTTCACCTGTTTAAGAGGTACGGTGCCTCAAACAGACACCAACACATAGCGGTAAAACATATAATACCCCTCTTTTTGCATTAGTGTTCAAAAAAAAATAGGCCTCAACAAAAAATCCTCTCAAAATATTCCATACCGAAAAATCTAGGAACCCAATACCGTACGAGCATACAGATAATCAGCTACTTCCTGCACAGCGCGGTTCCCGAGACGCGCGGTGACAAATGGACGAACACCGCAAATTGAGTTTAGATGCCCGCAGACGTTTAAACGTTTAATCATTCCACAATTCAGACGTTTCCTTTATTTTGTGCGGCGTGTTTGTGATTTTTCTTTCTTTTTATCAAAATAGTGTTTTATTGGTGAAAAAATGCTTGAATACTAGCTTTATCACTCGCGTTTTGTATTTAATTTTTAAGGATGGATAAGGCGCCCGCCTCTCATGTAAGAGGTGTGGGTTCGAATCCGGGCAAGTACTAATGTGACTTTTTATTTATTTATTTATTTAATTCAGGCATCAAGGCCCATATAAACATAGACAATCAGGTTTAAGAATATCTTTTTTTCTTTTAAGAATTAAATATATTACCATATTAATATATATTAAATTCATTATGTACTTTCTAAAGTTTATCTTGGACATCACTGACATCCCGTGCCTCGAAAAGCACGTAAAGCCGTTGGTCCCGGTTGTCATTCGTAGAACTTTGACAGTCGTTACGGATAAGTCATAAAGTCCGACCAGTCTAACCAAGGGGTATTGTGTCGCCCAGTTACTGGGTTCTGGAGGTCTGATAGGCAGTCGCTCTACTTAAAACACTGGTATCCAGCTGAATCCGGTTCATCGGTTCATCCTGAAGGCTGGAAGCCGACCCCAACATAGTTAGGAAAAGGCTAGGGAGATGATGATGATGGATGGGAAATCATCAAAAGACACTCTCTCCCGCCCCGCTCAAGGTGGGAGAGAGTGTCAGACTTTTACTGACTAAACCTCATCCATACCGATATTTTTCAGGGCAAAGACCTCTTCTCATACAAAAAAGGCACGAGCATTGATCACCACGCTTACTCAATACGAATTGGCGTCAACAGACAAACAAAATTTAATTCTTCAACACTATTTATTCCTCCTTCAAAAGCCCCACTATCCCCAAATATGAGGGTGAAATAGTAGGTTAGAAAGGCACCCTTATGTGAAGGGTTACTTAACCCAACTTAGCTGTTACTTAGACAAGTTAGCAAAACTTTTTTGTTAAGATAGATAGAGCCCTTTTTTCTACCAGGTCAATTTCTGTGAAAAAATATATTTTTTGATTTTTATATTTCTTATTTAATTTATGTTTTATATTATTTAATTGTATACTAGGTGTATTTTTGGTCTTGCTCAACCCGCTAGGAGATGACTCTATACTTGAAAACAAACAACTATTATTATGGGACCAACTCTGAAATCGCGAAAAAAATATCAGCTGTTTCTAAGAAAAGTTCAATGCCCTCCCGACCATAATGTGTGAGACTGGTAATTTTATTTTTGATATTTCAGAGTTGGTTCCATAATAAAAGTTGTTTATTTTTATGAGTAGAATCATCTAGTATTATCAATATCATACTAGATCGATTTATCTGAGTTTTGATGTGTGTTTGGTTACTGCTCCGCTCCCGGGAGTCATAGTGTGAAGTTAAACAGTTTTAATAAGGTCGCCCGTTCAGTAGATTTTGCGTGAAAGAGTGACAAACATTTATCTATCCACACAAACTTCTATAATTTGTATTATTAAACGATAGTTGGACTGAAATGTTTAATAAGTACTTTCTATAAAAATCTATCTTAATGATTTGTTAAAATTAGAAATAAAATTAGGTATATAAGTTTTGTAACTATGGTCATAATGTGTTTCGTAGGCAATAGAACAATATTGAAATGCAATATCCCGACATTATTTCAGTGATAGTTCAAGGTATATTACAAAAATCGTTTGCTAGCTATACAATAACCAGAAGTTTACCCAGTAAAAATATTACCCAAACAAAGGTTACAGCACTTACCTTTTAAGTCTTTTTACCTTTACCCAAGGTAAAAAAGCTTAAAACCATATCTAGGAGCTTAAAACCTACCCTAGGTACTGTAAAACGCCCTGAAATTCAGGACCTAACATAAAATTCCGCTGTTATTGATTATCTATACAATGTTATTTTACCCGACAGCATAATATTTTACTACCCGCGCACACATAGACCCCGACATACGTACATGTATTTGAACGCACACATACGTGGTGTGTGTGTGAAGGTACACATGTGTGGGTTAAGAAAAATACTCGTGTCGCGAGCTTTTCTCGGGAACAGAGGTGCGGTGGAGATAATGTTGGTTGTATATTTTTTTGTAACTGTTTTTTGTAGAGTTTTTTATTGTCGTAGGATTTTTAGTTGAATAGTCGTAATGGCCCAGAAGGTAAGGCTGTGTGATGTATGAGTAAGAATGCACGTTTCAAAAGTTCCTTTTACAATTCACGTGAACTTACTAAGTTTATTTAAGATATAGATAAATCCGTTGTTATTTGTTGTCATAGTATCTTTGTCAGGTTTTAAAAGTATGTAATTCAAAATTCAAAGAATGTATTTCACTTAGACAATTTTCCAGACACATATGAATTGTTAAAGAGTCAATCAGTTAGTCAGAAAAGTGACGTTAGTTGCTTGTTCCAAAATGTGTGTAGATTTCTATGTAGAAGAACAAGAAAGACTCCATTGACACTCTTATCAAAAAAATTGTGTTTTACAAAATCTTGGTTAGTCGTTAGTCAGAAAGTCTAACTAAGGAGCAATTTTAAAACTTCTTATTAGCAAATATCCTCTTTAAAAAATAACAAAGTAAAGTTTTGTTTCATTTTTAATGTACAGCTAATTACTAAATTGTTCACGATATCGTAATTACACTGTTTCAAAAAGTACTGCAATAGGTTTTATTGCTCATTGAATTGTGATTGGACGATTAGAACTTTATAGTTTATTGTTTGTTGTGAATTAAATTAACAATAAAATAGTACTTTAACACTGTGAAACAGTTAAACTGATTAATTACTATCATCGTACCTTTTTCTGCTGCAAAACAACGTTACTGTGCTTATTCTTTTTTGTCATATTATATCTTTATCTTCGTATCTTATACTAGCTGTCCCCCACGGCTACGCCCGCGTTTTTTGTTACTGCTCCCTTAGGTCGTATTTGATGTTACATAGCCTAAAACCTTCCTTAATAAATGGGCTATCGCACACAAAAATATTTTTCAACTTTGACGAATAGTTCCTGAGATTATCATCGTCAACTAAACAAACTCTTCAATTTTATAAAATTGCAATTTAAGATGACAATGTAACCGTGAGGTTTCTAGTATTTTAAATGTCCATAGACGACGAAAATTTACTACTAATAGTACTTATAATAACTTTAAGCATTATTCCAATATTTAACAGCCTTTTCACATACACGTAACCAATGATATTATAAGTATTTACTTATAATATCATTGCACGTAACACAGATAAATTTAAAGAAATAAAATCTACTTTTACAATTTGGCATTTTTTACAAAACTTTAGAAAAAAAAACCAAAGCGACTCCACTGGTTTTCCCACACGTGCATATCACCTACTCCCTCCCTCCCACAGCGTTAGAAAGAGACGGAACATCAGTTTAGGACTAACATTTTATATGTTGGCTGGGTCATGGATATAAAAATCGTTTTCTCGACATATACATAGCTAGATATGTATGTACGTACGTAAGTGCGTCGGGAAAGGCATTAGGTATCCACTATAACGTAGAAATATGGTCATTGTACCGCAATTTTAAAGATTATTGTCTTTTATTATATTGTTAGAATGTTGTTTTAAAGTTTCTTAAAAGAATAGTTGAAGATATTTTTGTGGGAGGTCTGGTTTTCAGCGACAGCTACGAATCTTTGTTCTAAACGGGAATATTATAAACCGCCTAAGTTGGTCATACTCGCATAAGGAGTGTTTTGTAAAATGATAACGTTTTATTTATCATCTGAAATGGTGAAATACTCGTATAATACTTTTCACGTCAGTATTATTTATTTACTTATTTTAAACAAACAATGGCGCCAGTGTTTACTAGCTTTCTCTGAGAAGAAACATCTGAAAGTAACTCAAAAATCGAAGTCACTTTTAAAGTATTTTTGTACTTATTAGTCAAATGCGAGGACCATTGAGGTAAAAGGTACTTTGTTAATTAGAGTAGCCCAGTTGAGTGACCTGTTAAGCTCAACTAAAACTCAAACAAGGAGGTCAACGTCTTGACGATACTTAAAAAAGAACACACCATCTGATTTTGTTTATAATGTAGATTGACACATACTATGTGAAAATTTTAATTGTCTGTATTGAGATTTGTGGGTCTAACAAGGAGGTACGGACAGACGGATGGATAGAATAATTAAATATATGTTGCTTTAAAAATTCTTTGGTTAAGCATTAACATGCCTGACAGGACTGTTGCACTAAAATGGCAAGGCAAAGACGGGCAGACAGCTAAGCCAAAGTAATTCTTTTATGTTTAAAAAGCAGTTTTCATATTGTAATTTTTTTTTCTAAAATTAGAAGTTATTTCTCAGCATACTTTACTTGCTGAATACTGCAGCTGATTAGGTATTCAAAGTTATAATGGCTATGTGATCCGTCTTTTTGCACTGCATAATTTGTTTTTTACGCTGTAAAACAAACAAACATCCTTTGCGTTCAGCATCTATATATGTATGCAAAATAGCAGGGTTTTAGCCACTAAAAATTTACAAGTAAGAGTTCTTTCGTTGATATATTAAACCCTTATTGAAAGCATCAGTTATGTGAGAATCTCAAGTTGCTTAGGGTAGGTCGGGTAAGGCAGAATTTTATGTAATTCTTCACTCACTGGGTGGCTAAGGAAGAATCCTTACGAAACGTCAAGGAATATTTAAATTTGGTATCCTAATTGTAATTCGGAATACTGAAATACTATATTGAAAAGTAGAATCTATAACATTTTTTTTAAACTTATCTCGACACCTAGATTATAAATTACCTGGTAAAAAAAATAAGTTAACCTTGATCATAACACCTGCCAAATTAAGCCAATCTTCGATAGGTTGTTCATTTAGCAAAACTAAGCTCAATCGAATGTAAGCTTGCACAAAAGGACATCATCTTCAAAATTAAGAAAGGACCAAATCCTTCTTTGAAACACACAACCTACTTAAAAATATCCAACTAAATAGTCTACCAAATAACGGTGTGAAGTCAAATCAAATTATTACAATCTGTGAAACATGTAGGCAGGAGTCTTAAGATTTTCGACAGTGGGAACAAAGAGAACAAAATTTAACTAGTTTATTGAATTTCGTTGTACCCATTAAGGAAAAGCGTGAACGGGGTAAACGGGAAGGAAAAAGCGTTCTTGTTGTCTCCATAATGGGGACATCAGGAATGCACCTGTTTTTTAGCCTATACTGTCCCGCTGAGCATGGGGACAACGGGAAGGAAACAGCGTTCTTGTTGTCTCCATAATGGGGACATCAGGAATACACCTGTTTTTTTCCTAGCCTATTTTATCCCGCTGGGCTTAAAAACGGTTATAAAAAAATAAATTTATTTGTTCTACAGCACTGTCAACAGAAAGATGGCCTGGAATACGCCGCGTGGTCGCGACCACGAGGTGCCATGGCCATCAAACAAGGCTATGAGGTGAGACGTGGTAGCTGTATAGACCCTTTATTTTGTTTAATGAATGGTTACGTAAAGTGGTAGAATGTGGCTGAACCACACGTAGACAATATGATTTGATAAAGGAATGTTTTTTGGTTATTTTTTTTTTTTTTGTTTGAATGCGGTTTTTGTAGTTTTTTGGTTGATGTTTGTTTTGGTAATAGAAAAGGTTATTTTATTTAAACCAATATAGCTTTAGATTATCAATAAAGAAATTCCATTCCACCAGAATGTGACCACGATTGGTAAAATGACCACATGTGGTTGGTGTTTATTTGAAAATAGAATAGCGAGTCAAGTTAATTCAATATAGTTTTAGATTAGCACCATGAAATATGGAAACTCCATTCCACCATAATGTGACCACTGTTGGTAACCACCTCATGTGGTAACCAACTTTTTTCAGAACATTGAGTTCAATTTCAGTTGAATGTTCCTTCATAGTTGTTGTAACACTTTTAATTTGTAGTATTGCAGCATGATTATGTACTACTAGTTTATTATTTCTAATTACATAGTAATAGATTAGTTCAGTGATTGAATTGAACCGCCGGTAATTGCAGTTTTTATTTAATTGGTACAACTTTATGACTTGTTTAACAGTTAAAGTGTTAGTTACGATTAACTCGTTATTAGTGTACATAGTATAGTAATGTTTGAGTTGATAATTCTGTAGAATCTTCGAAATCTGAATATTTCTGTTTTTTTTTTGGTATGTACTGAATAATTTTTTTTTAATGTTGGGTGCTGTGTTTTTCTCTTGCATTTCATATTTTAAGTTAAAAAGCTGAAGCCTAAGTGAAAACAAGTATTTTCTTACTCCTCCGCTGTTTTTTTCTGATTAATTTCGATGTATGATCAAAGACAATTGAATCACTTCTCCAAAACTCGTCCATCGTCATTTTTTTTTCTTGCTTTCAGAAGTTAGGAATAGAGTGACGAGATTGTTTCAGTAATGAAACCAAAAAGTCTGCTCTGCACTTTTAGTGGGACCTCTGAATACGCCATTAATGTAGGTTATAATTTTCCAAAGCTTAAAACTAAAAGTAGTTGTATGTAGTACTATTTATTTAATTAATGGTGTCAGTTACCCAAACTTTAATAAAATTAATCCTGCCAGTCACAAAAAAAACGTTACCAAGTGTGGTCAAAACCAACCCTCCACTGCGGCGGCACAGATTTGCGAATCAACATAAGTATTCCTTAGGGCGCCCCCACACTTGTGAACTCGGGTCTCTATGACAAAAGACGTTCATTTGCAACTGTCCTATGCAGGAACACGCCTACATCGTCTTTATTTTGAACTGTGTGTCTGTGGCATTCATAATTGCGTCGCTTTTGAGTGTTACTATAAAATGGTATTTGGATTTTGATGTTCTTTTGTTTTTAATGTTATAGTTGTTGCATTAATCCGTGTTTTTTATTACTGCTCCAGTGGGTTGTAGCATGATGTTATATAGATTTTACTAATCTTTATAAATTTGGCTATCATATACCTACACAAATATTTTCTTTTATTCAGCGGATAGTGTCAAAAACAAAAAACTGTATTTGTTCAATATTTTATTAAATGATCTATTTTTTTTTTGACGATTATGATGAGACATTCTCATCATAATCGTCAAAAAAAAGTAGTAAACAATAAAAGTAGTTTTTTTTTGTAATAGTTATTCAGTAGAAACATTTTTTTAATTTACTAAATTCTGGATTTTTCAGCTCATTAAAAATTATTTTGGGATTTGAGGCATATCCACTATTCCTAAACAACTCAACCTACCGACCTCAAGTCATAATTATCTTAAAACTTGCTCACTTTAAGTAAAACGTTTAAAGCTTCTCATAAAAATACAATAGGGTTGTAAAGATATTGATTCTAACAAGCTATATGTCGGAACTGCACTTCACTCGTGTCTACATCAAATTGAATAATAAATATTCAATGTCTGATCGATTTGACTGAAGGCAGACGGTCACACAATTACATTGACATATATTATTTTGCTTATATACAATAAAGTTTGTGTTGTCAATAGTATTGTCTGCTAGATGTTTGGGCGTAGTAGTATGTATATAAGCTCTTTCCTGAGGCTCCGCCGGTATTGGGGGTTGAATTCACAAAAATTGCTAAATAAATAAAATAAATATCCTGAGACGACACACACTCGGCCATTTGCTCCCAAACTAAACAGAGCTTGTACTGTGGTAACCAGAAAGTGATAAACTTACTTACATTATTTATAAAAACATACTTACCTAATTTTAGATAAATTACACCCAGACACAGAACAAACAAACATGCTCAACACACATTGTTTGTCCTGGGTGAGAATCGAATTCGCGATCTTCGGTTTAGCAGTTAGGGCCACTATCCCCTCTAGACCAACCGGTCCGTCATCATAGTAGTATGAGATATCTATCTATATAGATCTAAGATATGTATCAACATTATCTTACCCTTAGACCGAATTCACAGACTTACAATCTTCATAAAACTTGCAAACCACCATTATTTAAATAAAAAAGCATTAGTATCTTCCTTTAACCCTAAAACGGCGAAGTGGGTCGAAAAACACCCGAGTTGTTTGTTACCCGGAGCAGTTTACGTCAAAAGTCGCCATTAGCCTTCGATAGATGGCGTTGTACTAAAGAATTTCGCCCAATGATGACTGGAGTGTATCTTGCTAGTTTTACGACGCTAACATAAAAGTTTTGGAGAATATTGTCTGACCTATATACTATGTTGCTTTCATGCAACGGCTTAGATGAGTTATACGATGCAAGTTTTTGTTTGTGTATTTTATATTGATAGCAATATGCAATATTTTGCGATGGAAATCACGTAAGCATGGAAGAATTTCGTCGCCAGAATAATATTCCATATCTGAAATACGAACCAAGTCTTCTTAGAGTGTTTATCTATTTCATTAATAAATAACCAGAGTAAATCGTTTTGTCAATTTACACGACACACTATACCCTTATTAATTCAATAAAGTGTATTTTTCTTTGTTGAATTGTTTATAGAGGGTAATATCCGAAATTAATTATCAATAAATTAACATTTTTGTTAATTGATCGCTATTCTTAAGTGCTGTAGTCTATAAAACTAAGAGGATATCCGAATGTCTAATTAATTAAATTTATATTCGCGGTTTCTCGCATGTATTTGGCTACTGCTTTGCTTCCAAAGGTTGTAGCGTAATGATATATGATAGAGCCTGCCCTTATATTCTTTTTTTTATTTTTTGGACAACTAATACACGACTATCTGGCCCCAAATTCTCCCTATTTGGGATCATATGCCTATGCCTTGGTAGCCGAACTACTAAACCACACTAATATAATTTATAAATACATCCACGTTAATGTCGTCATGGCCCTGTGGTTAAACCCCCACCTCTTGAAAGAGGTTGGTGGTTTGAATACTCAAGTACTCATGTGACTTTTAAAAATTACTTGTGCTTCAAAAGTTTATCCTGGACATCGTAGATATCCGCGAAGAAAAACGTCCTGAGAAAACCTAGACTTATAATGTACGAAATCTCCAAATCACCTTGATACATGGTGATCAATGCTTACAATTTCTCTGTATGCAAAAGATGCCTTTGCCCCGCAGTGGTACAACTACACTCAGACACAGAACAAACAATCAATCTCATCACACAATGTTTGTCCTGGGTGGAAATCGTTTCACTCAGAACATCTTTGTGTCAGTACAAACTTCAACTCATAACCTTCGGCTTAGCAGTCAGGGTCGCCAACCACTGTTATAACCACTACGCTAACAGGCCCGTCAACGGCTGTCCAACACTAATATAAATAAAATAATTCTTAAATTCGATTCAGTAGACTCTTGAGATTGGTGCGCTTGTTTACAAACAAAACTAAATTAAAGCTTTATGCATTTTATTTTTTTTCTATTTTTTCTTTCCATGTCATTAAGAATAGACTAAAAGAAAAATATTAGTTTAGTTAGCAAATCATCGCATTTTTAGTAGCCTAATTTTTTATGTCGTCTAAATTGTCTACAGAGCTTCTTAATTTGACAGGAGTAAACATATTTTTCTTTTGTACTAATCTTAATAAAATTGAAAGAAGAGAAGGCCCTGAACTTAAGCTTTCAGCAGATTCAAGAATCAGCACCATTATCGCATGCAACTAACAAACAAAGACCAAATTAAAATCTATTGGACACAAATATCAATTCCATGCTTCGCATAGTTATATTTTGTGCCCGCAACGTAACCCTAAACTGCGGGTGCGATTAATACTAAAATTAAATTTCATGTCTCGCATCCAGGGGGCGTTTTCGTACTAAATTAATTCGCAACGAATACCGTCCTGCCGACCTCGGATTGTTAATGATTTATTAATGTTTCAGTTTCGGGTTTAGTTTTGAGTTTGAAACTCATATCGTGTGATTTAAAATTTGGTATGGTCAAACCGGATATTAGACATAGAATTGGAATTGTGATTTAGTTTTTATTTTTTGTTTTATACTAATACAAAAAAATAGAATGAAATGTCGCGGCATTAACCAGTAGATTACTACTGGTTAATGCCTGCTTTTCACGTTGGAGGGTTCCGGACTCACTATGACCTTTTCAATTCAAATGTAACTAGGTGACTTGATAGACGTTCTCCTGTTTTTCTTAATTTATACTTTTCAACAAAAAAGAATTTTCGAAATCGGTCCAGAAATTCACGCGTGATGACAAAGGGAAATAATTTTAATATACTTGAATACTTCATGTACTTTATCTTCCGGGGTATTTATTGAGAAGGGCTACAAACTCAAAAACACGCTTTTAATATAAGTTTTACAAAATGTTGGTTACGTTATTTGTATTGCTTCTATATTATGTGAAAGCAAAGAAGGTTAAGAACAATAAATAATAAGAACAATATTTACAAGAAATAACGAATTAATCCGTGGAAATTAAATTTTGACGAGAATGACTCCAGCTTAGCACCATTTAGCTCAACCATTTTAAATGTTACAAATATAATAATACTAACTGTCCCCCGCGGCCTCACCCGTGTCTTTAGTTACTGTTCAGCTCCTTTTGATTGAAACGTGTTAGCCTATAACTTTCATTGATGGCTATCCAACACAAAACTTATTTTTTCCCCACAATATAAGTATAGATGTAGATTACCATAACATTTCGTATCTGCTCACCCAGATTACAAATGCGATCATTTCTCGCACAATGCCGGAATCGTCTCTACAAGTCTAATGTCAAACATTAAATCTTAACCCTTAACACTAGAGGGTGCATTTAAACAAATGACTTTTAGCCTCGCTTAGCCAACACAGGCTTCATTAGTTACGGTCGATTTGTCCCATGGTCCCACTAAATTATGACCGTTCGACCTCTTAGTTAGTTAAAATATTAGTTTTAGTTACCCGTGGCGGTGGTAGTGTTAATTTTGTTGGATTTGTGTGTGTGATTTTTTTGCGTGGAATATTTGTTGTTTTTTTAGTTTTGTTCGGGAGTAAACATTAGTAGTTTTAATTGAAAAGCACTTACGACAACATAATATGTTTTTGGAACATTCCGATCCTGATTTCGGAATATCACTAAAGTAATTATTAATGTTAATGTTATTAAATTCAAAAAACAATGGATTTCGTTTCGTGATTTTATATTATAAAAAAACCAGTTGACACTTTTTTTTTAACTGACTTCTAATAAAAGAAGGAGGTTCTCAATTCGGATGTTTGTATTTTTATTTATGTTTGTTCGCGCATATCTACCTACGACGTTTACCAACCGATTTGAACAATTCTTTTTTTGTTTGAAAGGGTAGACTTCCCAATTGGTTCCATTGTCATCAGGTCCAGGATCTGATGATGGTATCATGCCGAAATCGAGGGAACTCCTCAATTTTTATAGAAAAACGTACTTTTTTTTTAAGTTACTCTAAAACGTAGTCAGACATTGACACTAACTAAAAAGCCAAAAATAAAAAGCTTTTTGGAAAAATAAATAACCGACTTCAAAAACTAAAAGCACAAAAATAACTATTTCGGAAGTCGGTGGCTTTTCTTCTGCCGGTTTTTTTGATGTGTTGCCACCGACTTCCAAAGTAGTTATTTTTGTGCTTTTAGTTTTTGAAGACGGTTATTTTTTTTTTTAAAGAGCGCCGCTTGAATTACCTCACCTTTTTACGATCACTGGTCATTACCAAAAACACTAATAATACTTTAAAAAAACATATACCTAATTGTAAACGGATAATCCGAAATTTCATATCCTTAACCGTTTTCGAAACTATTATCCGTATCCGAAATGTCAAATCCAAAATATCCCAACTGACCACCGTCCCTTCATCTAATGTTATTTATTAAAGTTTAACTTCTGCTTGATTTGTTAGTTGTGTGAGTCATAAATTATCTATTAACAGATTGCGTTTGTTAATTTATTACGTTTTAGAATATTGTGGTTGAAGGAATTGTTTTGCTGTTATTGAATTAAGTTAATATTGATTTATTAACCTGGTGCTATAAAAGGCCAATTGTCGTAATTAAAAATATCGACATAAGTGCTGATTCTCTTGTTTACAAACTTAACTAAATTAAGGATAAATGCATCTTTCTCTTTCCATTTCTTAAAGAAAAGGACAGAAGATAAATTTTAGTTTAATCCTGTTAAATTAAACAGCGCCTAACGAAAATTGACGTATCTTTAGACGCCATGTTTTTAAATTTCTTCTAAATTATCTATGGAGTGTCTAAGTTTGACAGGACTTAACTAATATTTTATCTTCTGTCCTTTTCTTAATTAAACGAAAAGAGAAAGATGCACTTAACTTTAATTTACGTTAGTTAGTGCATAAGAGAATCGGCACCAATATCAATATAAAAATTATACTTACTTATTTACTGTACTAAGTACAATATAGTTATGCATTATTGGATTAAAATTGTAGTAATTTTAATCCTCGAAGGTATTACTTAGAATTTTTCGTTTTATTTTTTTAATATAGCTTACTATCCCCGCGGGTCTATTTATGTCTTTCTACGAGTACTCATCATGAATAAGAATATCCTATAGCAAAATTATTTTTCGCCCGCTGTTTCGCCGTCGTGTATGTCGACCTTCTAGCCACTCACACGCAAGTCACATATCCTAATATTGTACCTACTTTCTTGGCAAATAAACAATTATTCTATTATATTTCTATTCTATTCACTATCTATGAACTGGGACCTATTTGGCGTAGCCGCGAGACACGCAGTTTTTTTTGTTTTCTTTATTATTGTTTGTTTTTGTAACATGTGGTTTTCTGCTCTGTGTGTGTGTTTTTCTATTTTTCTTTCTTTCACTAATTTACCCCTTTAGGGGTCGAATTTCTAAAGCCCCGTATTCATGGTAAACATTTTGTTTAGCAACATGATTGCATAAACATGTTGACGAGTTGCTGTCATCATATTACGGGCAACATCAGTTGATCAACAGTTGCTAAACAATGTTTACCATGAATACGGGGCTTAACAGTCCTTTCTTAGTGGTTACCTACTCTTTTCAAAGAGCACACCCTCCAATTTCATGACTCTAGGACCAGCGGTTTGGGACGTGATATATCACCCAGTCAATTTACCAATTTATTTATAAAGATTATTTAATTTCGATTAAAAAAACTTGGTTTATGTAAATATTTAAGTGTTTTGCATCTGTCTTAAATATTGTAATATTTGGGGGCACAATACTAGGTGTATTTTTGGTGGTTGGTAAAAAAATATCAACTGTTTCATACATTACGATCGGGAGGGCATTGAACTTTTCTTAGAATCAGCTGTCATTTTTTCGCGATTTCAGAGTTGGTTCCATAATAAAAGTTGTTTGTTTTTATCAGTAGAATCATCTCCTAGCGGGTTGAGCAAGACCAAAAATACACCTAGTATATTCAGTAACTGATTTTTAGCTGATAACTTTTTAAACTCCATGTAATGTTATATTGTTTCAACCATCATACCGGCACTGCTGTGTGAAGTATAATATATGTATATTTTCTTTTCTTTCTTTTGTCTTATAGCCTCAATCGGACCCTAAAAATCCCCATCCCCCCCTTAATTGACAAGAAACAACATAATTAACCAATCCCATCTCATTATCTTTCAGGCTAAAATGAGCACAGGCGATGGCACAGTGGGAGGTCATCAGAAGACAGATGACCGCCTTGGTCATCATCAGTCGATGAGCCAGATGCTGTATGGAGCAGGGCTGGGGCCAGGACGATCAGGTTGGTATTGTATGTACCATTATTCTTCCGTGTAGCGTTTTTTACTTTGTAGATTATCTAAAAGCTGCCAAAAAAGCGGAATTTTATAGAAAAATTATCGAGGGAATGATGCAAGTCGAAAATTTGCAACTGCACTGATGTTTTTTGTTCTAAATCATAAAATCAATAACTTAGTCGCTTCTGAAGTAATATTTTTTGTTCTGAATCATAACAAAGAAACTCCAAAAACTAATAGTTATTTTTGACATTGCCTCTCTCCCTGTGTTTGTATCATTGGTTTGTGTCGTGGTGGATTGTATTCATCCATTCGCATTATTATACCCAGAATCTCAGAAGTGATAAAGCTTTCTGACAGTAAACATTATTTTTGAATTGCCCCTTAAATTGAAAAATAATGAAACTTTACTAGGTACATAATAAGTGCAAATGGTAGTGCAGATAGTATACAAAATAACAACGCCTTTTTATAAATTAGTATTACATCAACACTGTAAATAACACTAGTACTTATCTAACTAACTCCTCAACAGAGCCTCACACCCCTCCTTCTCTTTTCAGGCTCTTCATCGTCATCCCCGGTGGGGGGCACCAACACCGGCTCTGGACTGCTGGTGGTCCCTCAGCCCCTGGGCAAGGGACCCACCAAGCTGCAGCCGCTGCATGCCCACGCGAGGAAGTATCACTGCAAGATGTGTCCTCAGGTATGTCAGAATATTTTGTTACATTACTCTACATACATATCAACGCCAGAAAAACGCTGCCTCTAAGCCCTCTGAGCTCTCTCTTTGCTTGCTGGCAAGATGTCTCTAGGGCTAATGCCTGCCGGGGTTGTGGAATTGTTCGAAAGAGTTACCACGGCCCTGGAACATAAAGGGGAACAGAAGGAGCATGGGTTGCTTTTAGTCAGTAAAAGTGTGGCACATTTCTCATCAACACAAAAAGCAAAGCTTCCTAGCGTTGATATGTTTTCTAAAAGAACAGAGCATCTCTTATTTTTATTTCATTTCCACAAAATGCAATTTAACGAGACCGCACGTCGTCGCCAAATACTACATGCATAATTTATTTACCTCGCCACAATTGTTGCGCCGCAAATCTGAAGTCTTAACTAAGCCATTGGCAAGTCGTTTAACACTCAAACCCCCTAAATATCAAATACTATCAATTGTCATATTGTAAGGTTTAATTTGAGTTTATCGTGATACCCAGTAGCTGAGTTGTGAAGGTCTAATAAACAGTCGGTCTACGTAACACAGTCAAGTGGTCAGATGAATCTACTTGAACCCCATCCTAACACAGTTTATAAAAAGCCAGGAAAATAACAAACCAACCATTTCATAGAACTTTCTAGACATTTCAAATGTCAAAAAAACCACCACCGAATGGATGACGAATCCTCATCCACATTTGGCGTTTACAGCAAAGTTTATGCTTGTCGCGCCTCGGTAGTGTCAGGCCAAGATTGTGGCGATATGAAGCTATCTTCAATTCATACAGAGTCAAACTCAAACGGGTCCGCCAAGTCACAGTGCGATGAAAGCAGTAGATCAAGGTGTTTTTTTTTTTTGGAAAAAATCTATTAACCTTTCGACGACCAAGCGACAGCCGGCTGTCGGGCTGCTATTGTCTTTCTATTGTGCCTCGAATCACGTGTGTTCGAAGGTATAATGACGAATATTTACAAACACAATTTTGTTTAGCAGTGTGGAGTTAAAAGCTACCTTCTATAATATCACCGATGGTGGTATAATATGACCGTTGGGGACAAAAAACAGCATGAGAAAACTTGGACTCATTTGATAAGTGTAAATAGCTGTCCCCCGCTGTTTCACCCTGGTGTTTTATTACTGTTCCGCCCTGCGGTAGTAGCGTAATGTTATATCCCCTAATATAACCTTCCTCGATAAATAGGATATCCAACACAAAAAGTATTCTTAGTATCGGACCAGCAGTTTCTGAGATTAGCGTTCCACCAAACTAACGAACAAACTTTTTAGTTTTGTAATATTATTTAGTTATTTTATCGATGTTAGTCAGTACTAGCTGAACCCCGCGGTTTCACCCATGTAAAGTTAGGGCTTTGGTAACTGCTCCATGCGAGTGAGTCATAGCGTGATGCCTATGTGTTATTCCAACACGCCCTCCCACCCCGCCCTGGACGGGAGAAGTCATTTGATGATTTCCCACTCACCAAAAAAAAAAATTTTAATCCTTCGAATACACGTGATTTAAGACACAACAGAAAGACAATAGCAGCCCGACATCCGGCTGTCGCTTGCTCATAGATAGGTTAAACAAACCAAAGTTTCTTCGGCTTTTTTCCATTACTATGTTGTAAAGATTAATCCGAAATGCCGTGCAGTGTTGTCCCTCTGAGATAGCATGCGTCATGCTATGTGTTTCGTACAGCTATGGTGAAATGATAATGAGCAACCAACGCCGGCTGTAACTCATCAAAATTCAATTCGTCAACTGTGCTGTACGGTGGGCAAATAAAGTTGAATGCCTTTTTTTTAGTTTTTATTTAGTTTTAACTGTTATTATCGAAATTGAGGGCAGATGTTTGTAAAATTCAAGTGGATCTGCGTATATTTAGTTAACTTGATTTTTTTTTGTTAATTTTACGCGAAAAAAAAAGTTGTTTGTATGATTTTTGTAATAGTGGTTGTTTGTATTTTTATTAAGTACTACGTTTTGTTTAAACAACGTAGCACGTAAAATTGTTACTCCTGGCTGTCATCCAGAAATTGTTAACAGTTGTTACGGGTGGTCAGAAGCTAAAAGATCTCACAATCTGTGTAACTGTTTGGTGTAGTATTACCCTGTAACTGGGTTATGGTGGTCTAAAGGCAGTTGCTCCATGTATAACGCTGGTATTCAGCAGGGACGTGACCTTCCAAGAAAAGGTCAGAAGTCCGGCTTGTGCTTTTAAAATGGCATAAGCTCGTCAGTAAATAAATAAATAATATAATAAACCAGCCTATAACTGTCCCGCTGCAGGGCAAAGGCCACTTCTCACGCAAAGGCACGCACGAGCATTGATCACCATGCTTGCTCAAGGCGGATTGGCGATTTCGGACTTGTATATTTACTACAAGTCCAGGTTTCCTCTCGATGTTTTCCTTCACCGATGTCTGTGATGTCCAAGATTAACTTTAGAAAGTACATATATGAACTTTAGGCTGGACAAGTGGAATAAGCTTGAATTGACTAGGAGAGAATGCCTTAGGCATTAAGTCCGCCACTGTACATTTGTTATCCATACTTATATTATAAATGGGAAAGTGTGTGTGTTTGTCTGTTTTTCACGGCAAAACGGAGCGACAAATTGACGTGATTTTTTAAGTGTATGGAGAGTGTCATAGGCTACTTTTTGTCTTTTTCTAATGCGAGTGTTTCTAGTCTAAAATAAATAAATAAGCCATGGAGACGACGATTTTTTTGTTATCCCTACTTACCAGTGTCCTGTATAACTTGCAATTAATTCTCTATTTTAGTGTTTTTGCTCGTCACATCGCGTTTAGGAGGCACCTCATCTTTGATATTTTATATCTAAATGTTGCGGACGCCGTTCGCCCTCTAATCGTGATTTAATTAAATCGAAGTGTCGGCAGATTTGTCATTTTGAAAGGACGATGAATTTGTGTTAAGTAGTTGGGTTAATAATCTCAGAATGTGTTTCGTATTGTTTTTAGTATTTTCCGTAAATAATATCCCGTTAATAGTCATAGTTTCCATCTTATGTTTTTAGCAAATATCTAAATAACTCTTTAGATTCGTATGCACTTGCAAGGTATTATTTGAACTCTGAGTTAATAAGTTGCTAACATGGGAGAATTATGAATACTTATTTCTTTTTATAATACATCCCTTTTACTAGATGGTAACACTATACGATTTGATTACTAGTTTGTTAATTTCTGGCACGGTCTTACATTTGTCTTCGTGTCTATTTCTCACTGAATTTAGATAAAGAGTACCTCAAGAAACCTCCTAATTTCTTCATCAGCAGCAGTAGTATATAAAATCCGTACTAATATTATAAATGCGAAAGTAACTCTGTCTGTCTGTCTGTCTCTTCCTCACGCCTAAACCGCTGAACCGATTTGAATGAAATTTGGTACAGATAATACAGATATAGTCTGGGACCTGAGAAAGGACGTAGGTATAGTTTTTATCCCGGAAATCCCCCGGGAACGGAAAGTATTATTCCACGCGGACGAAGTCGCGGGCAAAAGCAAGTAAAATATAAACACAACATTGTTACCGACCTACAGCAAGGTATTTTTTTTTTTTTGTTAGGAGAAGCCACAATCATTAATCGCCACGCTTGTTTAAGGCGGACCGATGATTTTAGACTTATTTATAATAAGTTTCCTCTTTTTGTTTTTCCTCAACAATCAGAGGTGTCGATGAAAATACTAATTATTAAGATCATATTTTGCAATTTGGTAGTAGTAGATACTGTGAGGAGTCGAAAAACCTCCGGGACCTAAGGTGTGTGTGGAGTAATGTGGGCTTGAAGAACCCTCCGGTCAACACTTTTGTACAGTATAACTAATCCATACTAATATTATAAATGGGAAAGTGTGTCTGTCTGTCTGTCTGTCTGTCTGTCTGTATGTTTGTCTTTCATTCACAGCAAAACGGAGCGACGAATTGACGTGATTTTTTAAGTGGAGATAGTTGAAGGGATGGAGAGTAGCATATGCTACTTTTTGTCTCTTTCTAACGCGATCACAGCCGTGGGCAGAAGCTAGTAAATAACAAAGAGGAAGCACTTTTAACTGTATTTATTGTTCTTTTAAGGCGTGCTCATTCCATGAACCTCGGACGCGACATGCGCCAAACCGTATCAAAAACAAACTACAAAATCAAATTGAAATATTCTCTCTAGAATATTTTAATTTCATGCTGAGTGTTAAGATGAAAACCTGAAAAGTATTTTGCCAGTTATTTATAAGCAGTTACATAAAGACTGCACAGTACTCTCTCGGTGTTTAAATCATTCTCAGAGAGATGCGCCCAGCAACATACAGGGATACCGTTTCTTACAGAATAGGACCGTTAATGAACAGAATTTAGCACGAACCGAATGCCATTTCACCGCCAAAGACCTTATTAGGAAACCACTTTAATTTCGAAACTTTTTATCCCAAAAAGAAAACCAACAAAACAGTTCAAGCCTATCCATATTCATTTCACCAAAAAATCGCAAACCCAAAGAAATGCGGCTAAAACTAAAAAAAGTAAAAAAAATCATCGAATGACGGACTTCTAATCAAAATGGGTGCCCGGGAATGTCATCGCAGAAATGCCGACGGACGAACGGACGGACAGACAAAAACCCGAATCAGTTAATACTGGTTTGTGTAAATTTTCGGATTCCAGCGTCGGTATGTCGCCTGCCGACTTTGATGGTAGATGCACTTTTTGTATTGGCGTCTCACATATCTGTTTATGAAGATTTTCCTTGAGGGTTTGTGTATCAATATTTGGTCGGCATATTGTTTTAAGTAAATGTCAAGAAGCCCTGGCGGTTAAAACGCCCGATCTCGAGTTGCAAGTTGGAAGCGGGCAAGGACCAATATGATTTGTTAAATTCACGATTTTCTAAGTTTGTCTAAACAGTACTGACATCCCGTGCCTCAAAAAGCACATAAAGTCGTTGTCATTCGTATATCTTTGACTTCGCCCAAGTACCAGTAGCCCAATTCACGTAATCAAAACCGTAGCGATATCGTAGCGACTAAGTCGTTAAGATTGATTTTTCTATGCCTGAATGTTAATTATTTATAGCTAGCTGTTCCCCGTGGTTTTATCCGTATCTTTGGTTACTACTTTGCTTCCATAGGTCGTAGCGTGAGCTAATAAATATTCCTCGATAAATGGGCTATATGACACACAAATATTTTTTCAAATCAGACCAGGGTTCCTAGATTAGCGCGTTCAAACAAACAAACTCTTTAGCGTTATGATATTAGTGGAAGAATTTATAAATTACACAAATCGCGAAAAAAATATATAATACATTAGGCAAACATAAATGTACTAAACAGCGGATTATTTTCTCGATTTCAGGTTTGTTCCCGTAAAAGTTGTTGGTTATCATGAGTACAAACACGTGTTTAAGTATCGTACACTAATTACCAGTCACCCTATATTAGACAGATAGACAAATCAAATTCATTTTACCCAACATGTTCCAGTCTCCATATTGCATATCAAATAATATCACAAAATATATCCAATATTGTTCGCGCCATCGACTTTTTATCAAACTACCCTCATTTCAATAATAGACACGATTCCTTACGATCGCTCCATTCAATAATGTGCCGAGCGATCTAACAAACCATCAGTTTGTCAAGAGCCTAATCTTTTCCTTCCCAATTCCTTTACTTCAAAGCAAATTACACCTTACGAACCAAACTTTACAGCTCAAAATAGAATAACAGAAGTTCTAATACAATAATTCTGAGCCGAAAATGTTTTAGCAGATCTGTCAATCGTATTTTCAGCTCTGCTTATGTATGAAATAGGGTAGAATTTCCTTTGTTAATCATAGTTTCGTCAGTGATAGGTGTCTATTTTTCATATGACGTCATTTCCGGTTTCCGATTGTTTCAGTGGACATTACGAATGTAAGGTTTTTATTCGTGGTCATTTGTGGTTAGGAAGTGGTATTGTGGTAAGGTTATTAGAGAATCTATGAGAATGGAAGCTTTAAAGAAAGTTAGTAAATCTTTGGGTTATTTTGAAAAGCTGTAGTTGGCTTTTATTAGAGTTTCGTACACCTCGTTTAAATATAGAACCTCTCGTGTCTCTGTCTGCTTGTTATGGAGGGAAGTGGAAAAAATATTTTTTTTACTCCTCCACTATTATTTTCTGATTAATTTCGTTGCGGTATCCAAGACAGTTGAATCGTTTCTCCGGGATCCGTCGAGCTTCATTGCTCGGCGCTTTCCTGACGGACTCCACTGTCGATTCTGGCTTTTAGGAGTTGCAGTGGTTGGGGATAGTGTGGTGGGATTCTGTCTGTTTGTTCAATGTTCCTCTCAATGGATAAAACCTCAAACTCAAAGGAATAAGCACATTTATTCGGTTCTATACTCAGCTAATGTTCATAGAAAACCAGAATTTTATATATTACTAGCTTTTGCCCACGACTTCCGCGTGTAATAATACCTAGTTCCCGTTTCCGGGATGAAAACTATACTATGTCCTTTCTCGGGTCCCAGACTATTTCTGTATCAAATTTCATTTAAATCGGTTCAGTGGTTCAGGCCTTAAGAAGAGACAGACAGACAGACAGAGTTACTTTCGCATTTATAATATTATACGGGCCTGTTGGTCTAGTGTTCAGTGACCCTGACTGCTAAGCCAGAGGTCGTGGGTTCGATTCCCACCCAGGACAAACTTTGTGTGATGAACATAATTGTTTGTTCTGTGTCTGGGTGTTATTTATCTATAATATGTATGTATTTAAAAATTATATAAGTATGTATATCAGTTGTCTGATTACCATAACACAAGCTCTGCTTAGCTTGGGATCAGATGGCCGTGTGTAAGATGTCCCAAGATATTTATTTATTTATTTTTATTTTTATTTATTACGGATTTTTACTCCAAAACCTAACTTCTCTGTCCCTTTATTATCTTACCTCCAAAACCACACTACACATAACACAACAAAATATATATCCCGGGACTATCTCCAAAACATGATTCCGAAGGACCTCTAGTTTTTGCGAGTGCTAATGACGTCATTAGAGGGTTCGGAGTGAGTTCCCTCCGAGGGAGGGTTCTCAAGATGGTGCAGGATCTTGTAATATATTTTGACATATGTGGGTTTTTGGTTGGGATTATTTAAACCGATTTCATAAGGAGATACGGAATATACAAGTATGTTTTATGTTGATATAATTTAATGAAACTGTAACATTCTGTTTAAAATAATATTTTTATTATAATATTTTAAACAAGTTTATTATAACAAGTACTAGCGACCCGCCCCAGTGCTTGGCACGGGTTTTAAAAATCCCTAATTTTCTCTCCTTTAGTATGCATGTATATACTTACTAATATTATAAATGGGAAAGTGTGTCTGTCTGTCTGTATGTTTGTCTTTCTTTCACGGCAAAACGGAGCGACGAATTCACGTGATTTTTTAAGTGGAGATAGTTGAAGATATGGAGAGTAACATAGGCTACTTTTTGTCTCTTTCTAACGCGAGCGAAGCCGCGGACAAAAGCATATTTTATTTTTTAAAGATAAGTGTGACAGTCTTTGAAGCCGATGCAATTGTCCCAACATTTATATTGTATTTTTTCTGCGAAATTAAGTTTTACGATTTGCATTTTAAAGAACTTAGAAACAGTATAAAGTATTTTCTAATAATAAAAAAACTACTTATAACCGCACCTGTTCTATACGCCTTATGAATACAGAACCCTCTTTAGAAAATAATTATTTTGTAATCCAAAAGCGTAAGCTAAAAAGCCGGTTGTTCTAACATTTAAAAACACATTTTTTCCGCAATTATCATAAACTTTTCTAACGAACCTGTCATAGTGAAGTGGTTGGTGATAATTAATGAATTTAAACTTGAATGTTAGTAATAAAAATTGTACTCGTTGCGTAAAACTTACCATACAAATGACTATATTAAGAAATTACTATTTTCTACGGTGTTGCCCATTTATTTTTATAGAAACTTGCTTCTTCTACAGTTACGATAGAATTATCACAAAAGCTTCTTAATAAACCTCTGCGTCATATAGAAAGCCAATTTCTTTTCAGTAATTGTGGCCGTTTTTTGACGATGATAAATAGATTAGATTAGTTTAGAATATTCTTTATTGTACACCAATAGGACAAAAATAGTAAAGGACAACACAAACAAATATGCAAGAGTACAATAGGCGGCCTTATCGCTAAAAAGCAATTTCTTCCAGACAACCTTTGGATGGAATCAAATCATCAGAATAATGACTTCTCCCGCCCTAAGTGTCAGATTTTTACTGACTAAAACCCACCCTTGTTCCTTCAATAGCTCTTCATGTTCCGGGGCCACGGTAACTATTAAAACTATTCCGCAACGTAATTTTGGCTGTGCGTTGATTACCAACAAAACGACTATCTCTCTATGTATTTAGCTAATTGCCCTGTTACTACCGTATTGGCCAGGTTAATTTGTAAAATATGCTATTGAGTTTATCCATTAGGAATTTCTTAGTAAAAATCCAGAGATTGAAATTGATGGTGTGATTATTATCCTGTAACTTCGGAAAGCGTTGAAGCTTTTTATTCAGCGCCTTTTTTTCTTGGTGAAATCCTCATGGATGCCTTCCGTCTGTGAGAGAGAAGGGTTATATCGAACTCTTGTCGACTAAATTCCTATGGTTCCTCTGGCTACCAAACGACGGGAGTACGTCATTCGACCGCACGCACCACGACCATGCGCACCGCCATCACAGGCCTACATTATCCCTAGTCTTCGGTCGTGTTGAAATGCCGTACAATCAAAACTATGAGAGAGGGAAGAAGGAATACATCTGTGGGATTTTTATGAGGAATATAAATCCAAAACCACGCGAATATGAAACCAAGCAGATGATAATAATTAATTCAAAGGTACTCTTAAGCATGTAGATAATACCAATTGGTATCGCGCGGGAAACGAATCCACCCTACACAGCAGCCAACAGCCCAGCTACTGCGCCAACAGTTTTAAATTCACACCTTTGCTTAAGACCATAAAAATAGCTATAAAAATTATTATTACTGCCCATTAGGTACCAAAGACTAAAGCAATAGATACTTCCAATCGATAGAATGTCAACACTATGGCGTGCGCCCGCGCAGGTGCTCAATGCGCGCGCAATTAAAACTTGTCGCAGGGCGGTTGAGCGGCCATTACAATTGTGAGGTTAATGAACTATGAACTTCAGTTAACTGTTTTGTGCTTATTTTTCTAGGGTTTAAGTTAAAAGGAATAAATGGATAACTTTTATGAAAGTTAATGTCTTAACTTAGAAACGTAAGGTTAATATATTAAACTAGCTTTCTCCCGCATGGATGTCGAACTTCTATTCATTTTTTTTACTCCTTTTGGGGGTCGAATTTTCAAAAACTCTTTCTTAGTGACTCTTTACAAAGAAGACTCATTTTAAGTTTCAAATCTCTAGGACCAGCGGTTTGGGCTGTGCATGAATATATTAACATTTCAACAATCATTTTAAATACATAGATATGTACATAATATTGAATGTAAACCGGCTGGAAATGCTTTGACGCTTTTGTTTGGATTATTGAATAAAGTTTCAGTATTCACAGACGGTATTACTGCTCCGTTATATTTTAGGGACTTGGGCGGTGACCCACACCACAGGCCTTAACTCAGCAGTATCAACTGCTGAATATAAACCGATCCAGCGCTGCCCACCTCCAGCGTAATCCACCTATAGCAAACATGGCGATCAATGCTCATCGTTTTCTCTGTTTAAAAAGAGACCTTTCTCCTGTAATAGGCTAGTCACTACATAGTAGTATCTTACTCGGATTTAAACTCTAGACACTGAGAGGATGGACTAATTCAGTATGTTGCCACATTTACGTGACTCATCGTAGATCAAACTAACTTTTAGGGTAGGTCAGATCATTGCGGCAATATCCTACTAGGCCAAAAATATTTCATATCAAAGAAAAGAAACAAACAATTTATTCCAAGTTCTTGACAGAAACACATATCAACTGAAATCTACTTCCGGGGTTGTGGAATAGTTCTAATAGTCACCGCGGCCCCGGAACATAAAGGGCAACCGAAGGAACATGGGTGAGTTTCAGCTAGGAAAAATCTGACACTCCCACCCACCCCGCTTAGGGCGGGAGAAGCCACTTTATAATGCTCATCCATAAAAAAAACTGAAATCATCCACTAATTACTCATAATGAAGATTTTAATCATCCCAAATGACTGACAGTTTATAAAAGCTCAGTTAAACAAAGAGATACAAATCAAGCTGGTTAGCTCACATGGTCAATTTTATGGTCTAAGACCTGGCGTTAGGCGAACGTGTAATTTTACATTTTTATAATAAACAATAATTTTATGTCCGTCGGTTGACGCTTATCAAAATGCTACTTGTTAATTCCGAGCGGTTATTACAGTGAGTCGGTTAATAGGGTTGTCTCTTACACAAACATCATAAAAATGTTTAGGCTCTAATCGCAAAGAATAAAAATTAATAGATGACTATATTGCATTTTATTAACCCGAAGCAAGAAACTTAAGTTAGTTTTAAGTTAGCCATATTTATTTGTATATTGTACGTATGTAAATAGTTTATTTCTAAATAAATCCTAATATAATATAATGCAAAAAAACTTTGAATTAAGCAACTATTTAACCCCTGACGCAAAAAGAGGGGTGTTATAATTTTGACCGCTATGTGTGTGTCTGTCTGTTAGTTTGTCTGTCTGTCTGTTGCACTGTAGCTATTAAACGGGTGATCCAACTTGGATGTAATTTTTTGTAGTTATTTCTTATATGTTTCATCAAAAGTGTTTCAGCCGTTTCGATGTTATCAACTCTATGTTTTAGCAGAAGTCCACGAAAGACAACTTAAAACTAGACAAAACTAGCTTCTGGTTGTTTTATTACAATAAGGGCCGATTTTTCAATCGCCAGATAACTTTTATCTGAAGGATATGTTTGACGTTTTGACAGCTTTTGTGTAGAAAATATGTCAAACCGCCATATTTATTCCTCAGATAGAAGTTAACTGATGATTGAAAAATCAGCCCTAAATGTCAAGAATAACGACAACCTGCAATAATGCATGAAAAGGCATTTGTTATCGGATCAGTTTTTCTAAAAAATATCATATAAATGAACAAGCAATTTTATCAACTTACAACTTTTCTGTTATTTTAACCGACATTTAAACCATAATAACAGTACTCATAAAAAATACATAAACAGAACCATTGACCTATACTTAAAATTACCTTTAACAAACATAACAACTTACTTACCAACAATTTTCAAACGCGGCAACCCTACGATAAAGACTACTTACATTTTTCTTCGCTAAACTTGCGCGCGCGCAGGAAGTTGGCAATTTCACGTCTATTTAATACTTTGAGTTTGTTTTAATGAATATTATGTTAAATTATGATATTTTAATAGCTTTAGAATATTGGTAGACATTATTTTAGACTGAGCTCCGTGCGGTTGGTAAATTCGATTTTATTAGAACTTAGATTTATGTCGCTTGAGGGCTGGTTTTGATATAAAAGTAGAAGTTTAAATTAGGTTGTGATTTATGTCTTGCAATAAAATTATATATTTCGTATTGCATTTGTTCAGATAGATAAATAAAATCTTATATACAACTTGTCCCGGAATAAACGCACACCACCAGACACCCCAATTAGAATATTATGTTATAATCATAATACATACACTGAATTTTTATTATTATGTTTAAAAGACTGTTTCTTTTATAAATTAGTTGTACAGATTGTGGGAGAAAATTATAGTCACATTACAAATCAACGCATGCACACATTTGCACTTGCATAAGGTTATTTAAAATGCAGGTTAATTCAATTTATTTGTTTTTTTAAGTAGACCAAACAAACACCGATAGTAGGTATCTGTAACTTTCTTATTGCTTTTAAAATAAATAATTCTAAAATATTTAACTTCCAAAATATAAAATCACACTAATTGCCAAGACCTAGTCCATTACCTTCTAAATATATTATACCTACATTATAAATTATTATTGTAATGCTTACTTTAAAATCTTAACCAACGCTAGTCTGTTTTCGGCCCCTTCAAATAATTTACTAAAATATAATAATTTTCTCAAAGTCCCCACATACGAGGTTGATTCATCTTCAATCCGCTCCCGTATGGGGTCGGTAGAACACAAAGGTACGTAAGCCACCGCAAACCACAACCGTCTAAGAAGCAAACGTCTTTAAAATAAACGTTTAATAATAATATCATCTACGTACCTACTTATATGATTTGGTTTATTTCAGAATTTAATTATTATAAATATGAAAATGTGCGAATTTTCGACTTAACCTTACTTAACAAGCGACGACAGCCGGCTGTCGGGCTGTTATTGTCTTTCTATTGTGTCTTTAATCGTGTGTGTTCGAAGGATTAATAAGACAACATTTAAATGATATAATTATATTTGGTTTGTATTTTTTTTAACCTTCGGTCCGTCGCGCACTTTTTATTTACGCGGTTCATCGCGTGGGGTCCCTCGAGACCCCAAGAATAAAACACCTAGGAAACTCTTTTAAACTTGTTATTTTCAAACTATTTTATCAGTTTCTTATGTATTTATTATAAATTTCTATACAAGTATAACAAATTAATCATAAACATTCATATGTTTACTATCTGAACCTGCAAACTAAATTACGAACAATAAAGTTCACTCTTTGAGATCATATCAGTAATTTTTGTTTTAATGTCGCTAAATCAATCAACTTCAATTTAAATTATGCCTATATTAGCTCACACTAAACCGTTTAACAATTTAACATAAAATTTGGAATCATCAATCAAAAAAAAATACACAACTTTTATCAAATGAAATCCATCAATTTTTTGCTTTGGACACACTCAGTACATACATACTTCATTGGTATGTGTAGGGCATATGTTACCCTTGCAAAAGTGGCAAATAGGTTTAAATATCGTATTTTTGCCTCTTGAGCAATTGGTACCGCGGTTTTTTGTTAGAATCCGTATTATGCTCACTTTTAGTGTCCAGGAATATAGAGGCTTCTTCTTTTCGTTCTCGTCATCGTAAACATCAACATGTTCATTTTCTTACCAACTCAATATACTCACATGTTTTAGAAATCAATTATAACTAAATTTGAATAAAAAAACAACAATAAATAAATTAAACATTGTATTATGAAAGAAATCTACCATACATTTTCGATAAATTTTTACCTACGTCGTTTGTCGCATGGGGTCTTTCAAGGCCCGAGCGCACAAAACACGTCTATATCTCATTGCACTTGCGTGAGATTTTCAGTTAGCTGCGCTAAACGTGAACTACAATATTATTTCGGAGGGTACCCAAAGTGCCATAGCTCTATGATAGTTTTAAATGTGTTAATTTTACATAATTCTAACACCTGGGCTTTCAAAGACCCCACGCGACGGACCGAGGGTTAATAACACTTTTACACTTCGTTATTGTTTTTCTAACTTTAAGCGAACGATGTGGTAGGTGTTTCCTCGCTGGTCACTTTGAGAAAAAACAACTAAAACAAAGTGGTCATTTATGTAATATTTATATTACTTTTAAGGTTTATATTAATATTTATATTATTTTTAAGTTTTATAAAATAAAATAAATAAATAAATTTAGGTCGTTTCTTTCCTCGTATATGGGACTTCGTCACCAATAGGTCAATCTATACTTATATTATAAAGCTGAAGAGTTTGTTTGATTGGTTGGTTAAACGCGTTAGTCTCAAGAACTACTGTTCCGATTTGAAAGATTATTTTTGGGTTGGATGGCTTATTTATCGAGGATGACTTTAGGTTATATATCATTACACTACCACCTACAGGAACTTTTTTTTTGGCGTTGGGAAATCATCAAATGACATGACTCCCGTCCTGGGCGGGGCGGGAGGGCGTGTCAGACTTTTACTGACTAAAACCCACTCATGTTCCTTCGGTTGCCTTTTGTGTTCCGGTGTCACGGTAACTATTATAAACATTCCGCAACCCCACCTACAGGAACTATAAGACACTAACATGTAAAGTTTGTGTTTGTTATACACAGTAAAATTTTATGAACTCAAGTTTACCAAACAAAGTCACTCTGAAATCGTTTCAAACCAAGTTATCCACTTATACGTGGTTTGAAGGAAATATTGTGTTTGTAGACTTTCTACCAGCGGTCTTACAGACCGCAAGACTGCGGTCACAACCTCCTTGTTTAAGATTTTATCTCCGTGTTTACTCTGAGAGGAGTAATCTTGGTTTTGGCGTGTTGTTTTAATATTGTTTTCATTGTGAGTGTGAGGACTATGTTTGTTATATTTTATAAAAACCCTGATAGTTAGTATTCTTAGCTCCCTACCTTAAAGTTTTTTCTTTGGTATTGTTTTTGTTGTGCTCCTTACTTCTCCTTAATGAGTATTGATCACGTTTGCTCAAAACGGGTTGTCAATTTAGTAATTATTTTAGTTTTAAGTCCTCTTAATGTTTTTGACAAGTAGTAGTACTGAACTAGTTCTAGTTTAATGTTTTCCCTAACATTGTAGTACTAGTAAATAAAAACAAAAACTCCCATTAGTTCTACCCTGGAACTGTTCATAAGAACAAGTGGGAATAGAAACCTTAACTATTTTGTAACACATAATATAGAAAGAAAGAAAAAACACATTTATTCTGGACACACACAGATACACAATTAAAAAGAATAACAATCGACGAACAAAGCGTACAATATAAAGCCTGTGCGAGGCCAGAAAAGGCTCCTACCTCAGCATGAAGCTGCGTCAGAAAGTCGCAACGCTGGTATTCTGGCAATATAGTAAAAGTAGTAGTAGAAGAAAAATCTAACATACCCTCTCTTGAGGAAGGCCTGCCCAAGACACAATGGTGCTTAATAAGAGATAGTAAAACATAAGACACTAAAAAACTATCTCAAAAGGACCACACGAGAAGTCGACACATTATCTAACCATTAATTCAAGCCAAATAACCGGTTTGAATAACACTTCCCGGAAACGAAATCGCAATAAATATACCACTAATCTTTTCTAAGACTGCATACTCTATTCTGGGCTTGTTCGGGCCGTAAAGGGTTATTCAGGTAAGGTTAAACACAGGATTTAAATGACAATGCGTACGCGCAGTAATAGGCGTTGCGGTGCGAAACAGCTATTGTGAAAGGTCTTAAAGATGATAATTTGGGTAAAGGTAGGGATGGGGTGGTGTCGATAGATGTAGATTTTTTAATCGATAAAGTTTAAAAAGTGGATGATTTGGATTCGTCTATTAATATAGGAAAAGTGAGGTGAGCAAAGGGATAGCATAGGCTAGAGAAAAAAAAGTTAAGTGCTGATAGAAAGTTACTTTATTAGTAAGTGCCATAGGCTATGTTTTATAATACACGTTCCTTTGAAAACATTGTGAGGAACCTACACTTATTTTAATCAAAATAAATCCGATATTACCAATTCTCTTGAGCAAACGTAGTGACTCGTAATCAATGGCCGTGCCTTCCCAGTATAAGATTTTTTTCTATAGTGGTACAATACTTTGGTTAAATATAATATCGCTATCGATAACTTTACCCCACAAACATCGACAACCGCAACCCTTCAAATAAATCAAACACCAGATTGATAGTATTATGTCAACATACGCCATCACAATATGGGTATTTTACATAATAACCAGAATGCTTGACAATTACTGAATAAAACATTATTCACTAATAAGCAGATGGGTTCTTACATTTGTATGTGAGAACGCATCTAGGAAACTGCTGGGCTCAAGTGTAATTTGTCAGTGCCAAATTTTGTAGAGCAATTTCTATGGAATTTTCGATGGATTAGGACTAAAGATGTAAATTTGCATACTGTGTTTAAGTTTTGTGGGAACTTGAAGAAATATTAATGATGTGTCATTAGAAAGGTTGGCTGTTACTGAATTTAGTTGTATACTAAGTTATGCTGTTTCATTAATCTCTGTACGTGCTTTCTCAAAGAAATTATCATAGGATGTTGGAATATATTGGACATTATGTTCGGTACATTAGTAATTTAAAGAACATAGCTCTGTCATATTGAGCGAACCCTCGACGACAATTATTTTACTTGCACATTAGATATTAAGGATCTTTTTTCCAATATGATAAAGTCGGCTTCCTCTGAGAACCTGACTTGCAGCAGTCAAAAAGGAAAAACCCCACCGTTCGTTTAAAATATTGACGTGTAAAAGTGTTATAATCCATACTAATATCCATATCCATACTAATATTATAAATGGGAAAGTGTGTCTGTCTGTCTGTCTGTCTGTCTGTCGGTCTGTCTGTCTGTCTGTCTGTCTGTTTGTCTTTCTTTCACGGCAAAACGGAGCGATGAATTGACGTGATTTTTTGAGTGGAGATAGTTAAAGGGATGGAGAGTAACAAAGGCTACTTTTTGTCTCTTTCTAACGCGAGCGAAGCCGCGGGCAAAAGCTAGTATAATTATATAACCATTTTACAAAATAAATATCATTTAACATTCCAGTCTTACCACCTATCAGACTTCTAGAATCCAGTCACTGCATCACGTAGTTGGTAATTAAAGTAAGTTAATGGTATTTAAAAACGAATTTTCCGACTTTTACTACTACCCATAAAAGATGTTTAAAGATTCAACAATCTATCTGTGTATCTATCAATTGTGTCCGTGGACCTGATATCTCCATGACCTTGACAGTCTATGAGGGTGTTGTTATATCTACATTGGACTATGAGGATGAGGGCAAAGGAAATGCAATTTGCACAAAATGATTATCTTAGAAGCTAGCTCATAATTATACCAATGTCCCTTATCATTAATCGAGAATGCATATTCCCGAATAATGTCCTTTATTTGGTATTGTTCGTCAAGACGTTGGGCTACTTACTTTTTCAGTTGAGCTAAACAAATGCTTGCACTGCCTGGACAGGTCTACTTAAATCTCTTCTCGGATATTTCTCACATCATGAGAGCACCTCAAAAGTTTTACCACTATTTTCGTACATGGTGTGACTTAAAAAAAAAAGATAAAATGATATTTATTATGTAAATAGTTAAATATAATAAGTACTGTTACACATCAGTATTCAATTCAATTCAATTCAAATATTTTATTTCAGAATTACATCCATATATTGTTAGTAGTAGTATAACTTAGCCTAATGTTAGTATTAAATTAAATTTACAATAATAAACTGTTATTAGCTTATTTTAAACAATCGGTGGAGCCGGTGTTTGCTAACTGTCTACAGAAACATCCAAAGAAGAAACATCCAATCCAAATGTTTCTTTTTTGTGTGATCATTTAGGATTGATTAATTTTATTTTATTTTTCTACTTTTATCATTACTCTTTTAACATTTGTCCGAATATACGTCATAATATCTCCTACATACTCGTACATAAGGACCTCCAGATCTTCTACATCATTAAGATTACCCGCAGCAGTAATTCTTCTAACAAGTCTCATCGTTCCCTACTATGCAACAATATTCTACTCTCACCTATTCAATAAACTATACTAAACGATTTCCACACGTCAACATAACTCAAAGAATAAAGGGTCTTATAGTCCTCAACCCTTCGCGCCCCCTACAATGCGTCAATACTCAATAATCTTATAATAGATAGTATTGAAGGGTTAACCCCTTAAGACGTTATACAATGGTTTTTTTATATGGAAGCCGATTTTGCATGACTGACGAGTGATAAAACAATTGCATTGTGTTCAGCTTAATATTAGCTTTTGTGTGAAGGGATAGTGTCTCGAATGTATTGATGGAATGTTCCTTTATTATTTTCTCTTGGTCTTGATTTGGTCACGGGCGTAGTGGTCTATCTTAATATGCTAGTTACGCAGATTTTAAATGCATTCTTTCGTCCTTTATTGTTACAATCTGGTGGTCAAACATCACTTTTTAAATTTCAAACTAAATAAAACTATAATCTTGGCTTCATCTGAAAATCGAACTCAAAACTTCGTCACAATTGTCTAGCACACAGTTTAGCACTAGATAACTAGATTATTTTTTCTTTGTTTTGACGTTCTAAAGTGCCTTTTAGATAGTCTATTAGAAATAAATTATTTGAGTTTGAGTTTGCGCGTAAAACTGCATGCTTTATCTGTCGTGTCTTGGTTTATTTTTAGCCAGACTGTCAAATGTTTTATTCATTATAATTATCTTGTTATAATCAGTCTTTTTGTTGTTATCTTAGCGTAAATTCTCGTCCAGTTAGTCTCTAAACCTACATTTTTAAAGCTGGCAATCTCGTTGCGTCTGATCCTTGACTTTCAATTTTAAAAATCACCTGAGTATTTGGGGTAAAGATTTTAAGCATTTTTTGTTAGCGGCGACTTTTCTGCTTTTGCAATAATCGATTTTGCCATAGAAAAAGTCGGACGAGAGGACGAGTAAACAATAAAAATAAGAATTTTCCAATGTAATAATATTGTAATAATTTGAAATCCAATCAAAATCTTCTAGCTAAAATGCTGAAGGATTTTAACGCAAAAAAGCAGTGTCAACATAGCAACTGCAAAATTGACAAACAATTACGAAACTTTCGTGAAATCTCGCACCAAAGCTTACAAAATGGAATTACAAATATATCCAGATCTTATAATTGACCGGAAAGCAACCGAAAACAACCATAACGAACCGACTACCATCGTGACTGCGGTCAACGCAAAAAACCTATCGTATTTCATAGCAAATCATTGATCTATAGATCATTATCAGGCACGCGTCAATGTCAACCATAGTGATCGATAAAATTGTAGTTTATGATTTTGTATCAACCCTCAATTGGGTATTGATGAAATATAATATTTTTAAGGGTTGCGCGCGCACGTTGGTATAAAGTGATTGTGGTATTGTTGTTTCATAATACTTTAATTTCATAGGTGATATTCTGATTGAAAATAGATCAATGGAATAATCAAGGCTACATAATATTCAAGTTTTGAATTTTGAAAGTACTGTGATACCTGTCACATTTCTATTGTACGTCAAATGCATTGGTACAATTATTGAGTACACTTTTGTAAAAGTATTGTAAAATATAATCCAATTTTATAATCTTTGAAAAAGTCTATGAACTGTACATGAATTTATTAATGAAAAAGACTTATTTATTAAAAAATCAAGCTTAAAAAAACATACGTTACTTAAAATTCTGACTATACAAAATAAAAATGTGAGACGAATATTTTTTATAACAACAAAAACAAGCCAGAATACCCAATTAAAAAAATATAAAACCGTCAACCGTTGAATACCGAACTTCTTCAAAGACATTAAATGCCGCATAAAGAAAAAGCTCTGTGAACAATATTTATAATTAATTCCTATCCACTGTTCTCACGACTTTAATTGCAAAAGCAGATGCTACAAGGGCACAAAATTAAACCATACAAAAAAAATATTAATAAAAAACGAAGATGACTTGCACCAAAACCGGAATTCAATTAGACATACAAAAGAAAGCAGGGACACACGTCTTGTTCCTAACATTAATTATTCACGTTGAACATCCCAACAATACAAGCAAAATTATCAAAGAAAAAACCTGACCCCTAAAAAGAATTAAAATAAAGCTTTAAGTAAACACTCACAGACTTTAATATGCAAAATATTCGAACTAGATATGCAAATCGTCGTGCGAAGATAAAAACAAATAGAATGAAAAAACCACTCCTATGGGTGACTGACAAATTTTGCATAAAGGAGCGGTCCTAATATAGTCCCATGAGGGACACCTTTCTCATACTTCCGCATGCAAATGGCCACGGTGCTCAATCTTTTATTTTAATAGCATCTTATTGTGTTAATTCTATTGAAAACCTGTGGGGTGAGTGTTTTGAAAAAATGGTAGTGGAGAATTATATTAATCACTGGTAGTATGCAAATCAAATGCGTAGTTAAAAACTGAGACTGTGGGAATGTTGTCTAGTTTCTTAGTTTCGGGGTGAGATCCGTTGGTTGGATTTTTTATAGGATGAAACAAAAAAGATAAAGAAATCTGCATACGTTCTAACGAGTTTTCGGTATTGTTTGCTGTTGTAAAGAAATATTATGTGAGTACGTACGATGGTAAGAGAATTTATAGAATGCCGTTAATTTAATTAACAATTGAAGTATATTTTTTTAAGGTTATTCTACAAGCAAATAAAGTAAATAAAAATAATATTGTTGTGTACAAATCTTTTATATTTTGGATGACTAGGTATAAAAGTAATTTTTAAAACGTACAATAATTGTAAAAAAACTACGTTTTATTCTATGTCGCAAATGGATTGTATTATCTATTTTGAATAAAATAGATAGATTACCTACTTGTTAACTATTTAAAACATAGAAAAAGTAACTGTAAAGAACAGGTGAATACTTGTTTTACCTTGATGACCCAATTTAAAAAATAGGGACACTTTGTCGATAAAAAAGGTGAAAAATAAAAGATGTGCAAAAATAATAAAAATATCGCATTATTATTGTAATGAAATTACTCATTGTTGTTTCTTTTCCCTTTCAGGTACGTACAACTGATGCAATCTTCGAAAAATGTACCGTAAGTCCTTACTTTTATCAATACTAATTACTGTTTTTATAAAAATACACAACGCGAAATTATTTATTCATTTATGGACCCCTCGTTTTAAAGATCTAGATTCATCACGAGCAGCACCGTAGCGTCATCTATTGGCTAGAAGGGGAAACTTTGCTACTTCTATAGATCATTACTAGATGGCGTTGCTTGTAGATGAATTCATAGATCATTGTAGACTTTACTTATGGCGTGATTATCTATATAAAAGTTTGATGTAAAGCATTTTATAGCTATCATAAAGATAAATGTCGATCTGTTGATCAAATTAACAAATCGTAAAAATGATTGTTAAACTTGTTTTTTAAACAATAATTACTTTTTAGTTGATGTAACCTCGAACCTATGGTTTATAAGTACTGGTCAATCAAATGTCAATTATAAGATTTCCGGGTAAAATTATTATAATTTTAGAAGTTGTATTAAATTATATACGTTGTATTAAAGGCTTCCTTGGTTTGAACATTATATTCAGTATGACTTAGGCCAGGTATATCTTAATTTGTAGATTTTTTATTAAATCTATATTTTTTGTCGCATTATTTAAATCAATATTGCTACGTATCTTTTCATTTATATTCCTTACTTTAGAATTTGTATGACATCATATTGTATCAGATCTTATGAAGCTGGTTCATGTATTAAAAACGAATTGTGTGAAAGATTACTAAGATTTTTCAAAGAAAACTGTATTATCAATATAAATAAACGCCGTAGCACATACTTAGGCTTAGCTATTGATCGTCTCCATCTTGGCAATGCAGTTTAACAGCTGTGTTACAGTAACAGCAATTTTTATTTTATATTTATTTTTCTCAGCCTTAGTTTCTAATCAAGTTTCTTTAATCTATTTGTTCAGGAGGCCTCAATGATTCAATTGGCAAAGAATTGCTAATTTTAAAAGAGAATCATTTATGAATTAAGCATAATTATCATGAACAGAAGATAATCAAGATTTACCACAAACTAACACGACTTCCTTAAATTTATAACTTAATCGGTAATGCAAATCGTTAGCAAAAAGTTCAAGTTCATCTATAGACAAAAACAAGGTCAGAACGAGTCCTAAATATGATAAAATATTACTATTTATGACTTTTTTATGTAGATTATAGTGTCAAAACTACAGATTATATTTACTATCACTGTAAGAAACATAAAAAGGCTCCTTAGATCGTCGCGAACGCATACACACACAGCGATGCGATTGATGCACGCACACCGATGCGCGCACGCACACATGCGCAGCGCCTATGAAAAATGACTTGCGAGCCATGTGGTAGTCCGTTGTCGAGTATTTTGACGAATTCCGAATAGATGACTGTGTGCGTCGTGTTGGCGGGGATGGGTTAGAAATTATTACACTAATATTAAATGTTTCTTTTTTATTCTTCTTTTCAATTAATAGTTTTTTATTATATTATGTATGTAAAAAATCGTAAATTAGCTTTATCCCAAGTAAGTTAGGGCCTAATTTTAAAACCTAAACCTAATATTTATTTGAAAATAAAAATGACTACAACAATGAAAGAATTTTCGTAAGTTTCGTTGCTTTCATTGATGCAGTTCAAGATTAAAAATAGTCAAAACGGTATTTTAATTTCCATTCAGAGTTGATGTTTTTTTACACACAGATATCAGTGCAGATTAAGAAAAAACGAATTCTACTATTGTTGGCCGTATTTTCTTATCCAATGCCCTGGAATAACATCTTACATAAATCATTTATAATTAGCGTGCATCCATAAATAATCAGCTTGGTATATTAACATAGAATTATACAATTATATTATAATTACAATGCTTTCATAATCAATCATCCATATTATTACTCAAGTCAACATTCCTCTTTAAGTGTTGTATTTTTCTACTGACAGAGATTTTACGTAGAAAATACTGAGTTATTTCTATTATTGGGTAAATAAAGTAAAGTATTTTTGACGTGACAACGTCTTAAATTAGGTTGCGGCTGGGAGTCACTTATGAAAAAGTGTAACGCTCGGTAACGTTACGATGAGTCACCGAACGAGAGAGAGGCCCGCCGAATGCCTTGCGTCTCTCTCCCACTCAACTATGATCGATATGAAAGACGTTGTCACGTAAAATCTTCGCCCGTAAAACCGACTTTACAGGCAACCATTTTTTTTTTTTTGACACAGCTGATTATAATAAAATCATGATTTTATTTAGCTTATAATATTTTTCATGAATTTGACTATTATTTAAAAATAAGCGATCAGTAATCCATAGATTGTTAGGTTTAAAAAAAATCATTTTTTAGTGCATATTAAACCTGGAAGATAAGTTTGAACTAAATATATTTAATATGTCCACTAACTTTACTTTTAGTAATTTGATAGGCTAGAAGTATTTTGACAAAACAATCCCAACAGCCAGAAACTACTCAAAAACTATTCTATTCTGTTATTGTATTAGATTAATCAAGGTTATTAAACAAGCAAGTAGCTTCAACTTTCTTTATGACTAACCAACCAACCGACTTTTTGGCAATTCATAATTGCCTGTAAATGGTATTCTAAGTAAAATAAATGTTTTCATTTATATTCATTATTAATGTAATAGTAATGAAACTATTTATTAAAAAGGACATGCATAATATCTTCGTGATAGGTCTAACAGGAGAATGTGTAACTATTTTTGACTGCAATTGAGTACAGTTATGTCATAACAATAGATCGCCCTGTCTCGTAATTTAAAGTTAAAATTTAGTGATTTCCTTGTTCACACTTGTGCTGAGAATAGATTTATAAAGTAAATATTATATTATGTGTACCTGTTTATTTCTGGTTATTAGTTCGTAAGCCTTCTGAGAAATATTAAAAAAAAAAAACAAAATAATCTCAATAACTTTAAAAAAATGTAATATTATTTTGATGTGAAGTAGTTGTTATCTCGTAAAAATCACTTATTCGGTAATTGATGTTTTAAATTAATATTAACGATATTTATCAAGTCATATTTAACTGTTCGTCCTTACTAAATTGATGGTCACATGTCTAACCATAACCTCTCTATCATCAATCGGACAAACTGACTGCACCCGCCACACCGACGCACTCCGGCGCCTCTATGACGCTGCTCACGCGCATGCGAGGGGCGGTGCGGTGCGCGGGCGCGGGGAAAGAACCAAAACCTGATTTTCGGTCTAAACTGACCTTGTACCGACGCGTATTACATCATAATATTTATAATGCCTTATTTTTATACTGACTCATTGAAGAACCAGTCATAGTGCGGTAAAAATAAGGTTGCATTTTCGAAGTTATTTTTTGGTGGTTTTTGGGACTTTTTTCGAATGTTTTAACGCTCTAACGCATAAGTACCCGTTTGAGATTGCTACCTACACGCTAGGTTTTTCCGCATACAGCTTTCCGTATTTTATTTAACACTTTGTTGTTATTTTTCGTTCATTATAGTTTTTAAACAATAATGGTTTGATTAGGAATCTATTTTGGATTAAATGAAATTAGCCATGATGGCCCAGTGGTTAAGAGCCTCTCATGTATAAGGTTGCGAGTTCGAAACGTGGGTATTCAGCTGGACCTGCCCCCTTACCATGACGTTTAAAGTAAGATTGTTTTAGTCCTGTTGCAGGAGTGTGCAAGTGACAGCGCTAGACACGTTGTCTAGACGACTGAATTTAGTTACAATGAGCCAGAGGGAGCCATTAACCCTAGTGTATGATCAGACCCTAGTGGTCATCGTGGAAAATTAAAAAAAAAAACAGAAAACGTTACGTCTATTTTTTTAACATCCTAAGAAGCAGGAGACTATTATTATTTTTTGAGGTGTTAGACCTTTATTTGCCATAAAATGCATTTATTATAAACCAAATGACTATATACTGGCTGAATGACTGTCTACATAATGATGAACATGGTATGAAAATCCGTTCAGTGGTTTTCAGGTTTATCGCTAATATACAGACAGACGCGACGGGGACTTGTTGTATCATATGTAAGGATTTATGCTACTATACGGGCTGATAATACTAATTAATGCTAATTAATGTTTAAAAACACGTGCCTAATAAAAATAAAGTTCAGTGTACTACCCAGTACGTAGAATTTCGCGCCATTTTTGTTTGTGTCTACAAGGACGTTACTCAGAAACTGCTGAGCTGATTTTAATAACACCATTTAATGAAATACTTAATGACTCGAAGCAAATCGAGGTAAATATACTGTTACATACTCTGACATGCATAGATATAACTTAATATTTTTACCATCAATTAATTTAATATTTCTTACAAAAAAATTTCAGACTCTTACCTTTCATTCTTCACACATTGAAAATCTGCTTAGTAGTTTCTAAGAAACTTCCTCGTAATCGCACAAACAAAAAAGGTGCTAAATTCTACGTATTGAGCAGTGTTTGTCTCGATAAATAAAAAAACTACTAAGCTATTTTCATATTGTTTGCACCCTTAGGGCCTATGCACACCACGTTTTTTAAACGCGTTTTGGGAACGCGCGTCGCCGGCGCGTTTTTATCCTGCAGAGCAGTTTGTTGTCGTTTGTAGCGATACAAACGCGCTGCACCGGCGCGTCTAGCGCGCGCACCTTCCCTACGGACGGGGTTTTTTGTTCATCTTGCTACTGCTGACGAGGTTCTGCTTAAAAACGCAAAATGCCAGCGCGTTTGTATCGATACACACGCGAGTTTGCATCGCGTTTGTATCAATACACACGCGCGTTTGCATCGCGTTTGTATCGCTACACACGCGCGTCTGTATTTATACAGGTGTGCAAAGGTCTACAGGCTGCGTCTGACTTCCGTGCTTATCGCGTCTGTATCGCTACAAACGCGCGTCGACGGCGCGTTTAAAAAACGTGGTGTGCAAAGGCCCTAATACAGAGCAAACCTATAATGTCCCACTGACAGTAAGTTTTGGTGTATAAACTAGCTGCATCCTGCGGTTTCACCCCCATCCTGGTCCCTGCTCCGCTCAAGAAAATCGTAGCGTGATGTTTTAGATTAGACTTACCTACTCGATAAATAGTCTTATCAAACGGTAGAATAATCCGTACTAATATTATAAATGTGAAAGTAACTGTCTGTCTGTCTGTCTGTCTCTTCTTCACGCCTAAACCACTGAACCGATTTAAATGAAATTTGGCACATGTATAGTCTGGGACCTGGGAAAGGACATAGAATAGTTTTAATCCCGGAAATCTTCCGGGAACGGGAGTTATTAATCCACGCGGACTAAGTCGCGGGCAAGAGCTAGTTTTAAATATTTAGTACAAATTTGTAAAGCTAAGTCACGTGTTCACAAGTTATATAATAATGAAAGTCAAAATATTAAAAAACGTATGATTTACTATCTCAACCAACGTTCAAGGACGAACGTTCAAGTGTCAATGCTCGACATTTTGCACTAAGGAAGTGTCACATTTAAATACATTTAATTTTAATAATTTCAGCCAGAACATTTGGTAATTATAGTTCTAGCGACAGACTACTACGACCAAAAAAGCTTGAAACATCTACAGCGGCGCCACTTACTACTAAAACGTCAAATAACTGTCAAATTCAAATTAGTTCCAAAATCTGACACGTGTCAATTTATATTGGTTTGCTATAATAACCGAGAACCGGTCCCAGGGTTATTTCCTATGTAAATTGCCAGTTTTAATGCAATTATTACTGATATTAAAATTCAAAACTAGATATTTTAAGATTTATTTCGTGTATCTATGAATATTCATCGGATTTTAATTTTGTTAAATAATAATTTGCTGTCGCGTTTGAGATGGTTGTTCAAAGATGGGGAACTTGTGGCTTAGCGATTTTTCAATAGGTACCTATCAAAAGTGTTTAATGAATGTCAATATAACAATAATTTTGTTGTCTTCTAGCATCATAACATTATAAATGGGAAAGTGTGTCTGTCTGTTTGTCTTTCTTTCACGGCAAAACGGAGCGACGAATTGACGTGATTTTTTTAATTGGAGATAGTTGAAGGGATGGAGAGTAACATCGGCTACTTTTTGTCTCTTTCTAACGCGAGCGAAGCCGCGGGCAAAAGCTAGTATTATTATAACAATGAAAATACCAGCCTATTACAGTCCCACAGTAGGACAAAAGCTTCTTCTCATACAGAGAAGGCACGAGCATTGATCACCACGCGTGTTCAAAGCGGATTGACGGTTTCGGTCTGTATTCTGATATTAGTGCTATTTAATTCCCTTAAGAACGCATAATGTGTAAGTTGTAAGGTATTATAAGACATGGTCCCCCGTCACTTCTGTCTGTCTGTCTGTTCTTGAGTATGTTTTCGATTTTTGAAGTTTCAGGTGTATCATGATAAAAAAATATTTAAATTGTTTTCAAATATCTAATTCTACCTTTTGCCCGCGACTTCGTCCGCGTGGAATAATAGTTCCCGCTCCTGGGGTGTTTCCAGGATGAAAATTATCCTATGTTCTTTATCGGGTCTCAACACTCTCAACTATATCTGTACCAAATTTCATTCAAATCGGTTCAATGGATTAGGCGTGAAGAAGAGACAGACAGACAAACAGACAGAGTTACTTTCGCATTTATAATGTAAGTATGGATTTAAATAGTAAATATAATATTTATCATTTTTAATTTTATTTTTTATTATTATTACAATAAGTGCAAAACTTCAAAAATCTTGTAAGATTATTATTACTTATCTCAATAGATTAAATACTCGACTCTTAAACCTTCGAACACACGTGATTCGAGACACAATAGAAAGACAATAGCAGCGCTACAGCCGGCTGTCGCTTTGTCGTCGAAAAGTTAAACTAGGTGTAAATCAAATACTTATAAATCAGGAGTTATGTTAGACAGACAGATATAAGACAGACAGATATAAAATAAAGGGATTACTTTATTGCTTTTTAGTTACGGAACTCTAAAAACAACGTGGGAAAAGTCACAGGAACTTAATACTGGAAATCCTGTATCCATATTACGTAAAATTAGAAAACAAACTTCATAAATAAAACCAAAAGATAGTTATGTCAAAATACTGTCTTTTATTTCCGTACCTAATAAAACAGTTACAGTTAATTAATTAACCGGTTAATTAAAGCAGTAATCCGCGTTTTGTTTACTTTTAATTCGATTTAAAATAGCGTGTTATTGTATTATTTATTGCGATAGACAGTAATGGAGTAATGTGAGGGAAAAAACGCTGTAAATAGTATTGTGATATTTTGGAAAAGCCAATAATTTATTATCCAATAGGTTTTCGTTAATATGTAGCTTTTGCCCGTAAATAACATTAAGAAATATTATAAACTATGAAAAAATAATTTATTTAGATCATTTTATTCGGGAGATTACCGTCAAAACAAAAAAACAAACTATTTATCTCTTCATATTTTTGTTTTAATATAATAAATCACATTATACATATGTTAAGTCAGGTGTTTACAGCCAACAACAACACACGGTGTTCAAAAAAATCGTAAATATAAAAAAAAACCTTTACCGGTATTAATTAAAAGGCAATAAAAATATGTCAAATTAACACAACAGGTCCATTATTACCCACTCAATTTCATATTTACGACCTCATTAATAAAAAAAATGGCTCCTACATTACGCGAATAAAACTTTTTGCTAAACAAATCACAAAAAAGTACAACTTTCGTTATCACACACGAGTCAAACCATAAAAACTTGATAAAAACTCATTCATTGTTCGTATCCGAACGTCTCGCGCCGCCATCGCCATATTGTTCTACGTTTAAAAAAAGGCGCGAAAAAACGTTTTATAGTAGAAAAAAAAACCGTTATGTAATGTTTTTTATACATTTTTTTACCAAATTTCTGGGTCACTGTTATTTCATACGTTGTTTGATTTGTTTTATGACTAAATTTTATTTAAATTTACACATGTGACTCATTTAACGGCTAACTGCAATGTTTATTGACGTTTAAAGTAATAAAGTGTTATAAAACAGAATTAATACTTTGCGAGACATTTTTGGTCAAATATTACTATTGAAGTTTTTTATGTTTTCTTCGAACATTGTGTGTCGATGATGTTTTGTATTGCAATATTCAGTGAAGATTAAATGCTTTGAATGCGATGTTATTAATGATATTTTTAAACCGGTTTTGTCTATTAGGTATTATTTTTTCTAGTATTTTCCCGGCTTATATTTATATGGATCCGCTTTGCTAATATTGAACCTAAAAACAATTTTTGTCTTTTATGTCAAGGTTTAACTTCTACTTTAGGTAGGTATTTAGCCTAAGACGCACTTGCTCAACGTGTTTAGAATAATACTACTTTTCTGGGAAATCCATACAAATAATAAATGTTCTGGCTGTCTTTCTCACTGTCTGTGTGTACAGTCCATATCACCGAAATTGATTCTTACCTAGATGTTGTTCGGGACCACGGTCCGGTCCCAGAAGGCCCATCAAAATAATAATTAATTTGAAGGTGGCGTTTGGGACCGCGAGCCTGGTCCTGAAAGCTTCTTGTCTCATATGCTGCCATCCGTAGATCTTTGACAGCAGTTACGGGTAGTTAGAATCCTGAGACTTTGTCAATCAATCTTATCAATTGATATAGGGTTACCCAGTAACAGAGATGTCTTAAAGAAGGTCTTTTTAGGGGGGGGAGTGGGAAATCATCAAATGACTTCTCCCTTCTCCCGGGCGGGAGGGCGTGTCAGACTTTTACTGACTGAAACCCACTCATGTTCCTTCAGTTGCCCTTTATGTTCCAGGGTCACGGTAACTATTATAAACATTCTGCAACCCCGGCACTGAAAGAAAGCCTCAGCTGCATCCGGTTAAACTTAAAACCGAATCTATCGTTGAGAAAATCTTTATGTAGATAATGCTGGACATCAGTTTCGTCACATACAAAGAAAGCTCGAGTATTGATCATCATGTTAGTTTAATCCGGATTGGCGACTTTTAACTACAATAAAAAACGTAAACGATGAAACACTAAGATAAAGTTTGTTAAAAGTTTACAAGTTCTGGAATCTTTGAGATTGTATAAAATTAACTAGCTATCACTCGTGGCTGCGTCTATGAATGTTGAAACTTCCATACCTAATTTACCCCACTAGGGATGGAATTTACAAATATCATTTTGTAATGAATACCTACTTACTTTTCACTGTGCGTTGATATAACAACCATTAGTCAATCAGTTTACCGTTTTATAGATATAGATACCTACAATGCTTAATTTGATTTATAGAATGGAATGGAATGGAATGAATGGAATGACAGTAATTTAGTCTCGCTAAGAATTTACTTTTCTCCGATTACCTAAAATCGTGATCAACAAAACTTTAAGACGTCTAAATAGGTACCTGAAATAATAAAAATAAAAACGTGAGAAGACTATTATAAATAAATCGTCCGACACCTTAATGTTTTTGTCTTAAAACATTAGGCACGCTCTAATCTACGTAGGAATATTTGAATACAAGAAACCTAATAATACATGGAGTATTTTTATGTAATTCTAAATCCATATTTAATGTTATAAATGGGAAAGTGTGTCTGTCTGTCTGTCTGTTTGTCTTTTTTTCACGGCAAAACGGAGCGACGAATTGACGTGATTTTTTTAAGTGGAGATAGTTGTACGGATGGAGAGTAACATAGGCTACTTTTTGTCTCTTTTTAACGCGAGCGAAGCCGCGGGCAAAAGCTAGTGTACTATAAAATAATGTGGTTATAACACTGGTGTCTTAGAGCATTTGCTCAAAATGTAATGTAATATCAAAGGGCAAAAGAACACAGTCAACTAACAAACAAACAAAATAAAAGAACTTAGGTACCTGCCAACATTATCTCGATTCGAATTTTATTTATATATAGCTTTCGCTCGCGGCTTCGCCCGCGTGAATTTCGAAACTTCCATCCCCTATTTTATCCATTTAGGGTTGGTATTTTCAATAATTCATTTTTTAGCGGATGCCTACGTCATAACATCGACCTGCATGCCAAATTTCAGCCCGATCCGTCCAGTGGTTTGGGCTGTGCGTTGATAGATCACTATGTCAGTCAGTCAGTCACCTTTGAGTTATATATAGGTATTTAGACTAGCGACCCGCCCCGGTTTTACACGGGAGGAATTCCAATCATTTACGACATCACAAAAAACTCTAAAATTAACAGTGTTTCTCTCTAATATCATGCATGTACACAAAAAACCTTTTTCTTGAATCTATCTCATTATCACCATCATCTCCTAGCTTTTTCCCAACTATATTGGGGTCGGCTTCCAGCCTAACCGGGAAGTTAGCTGGATACCAGTGTTTTACGTTAAGCGACTGCCTTTCAGACCTCTACAACCCAGTTATTAGGCCACACGATACCCCTTAGTTTGACTGGTCAGACTACCCATAACGACTGCCAAAGTTCTACGAATGACAACCGGGACCAACGGCTTTACGTGCTTTCCGAGGCACGGGATGTCAGTGAGATGTCCAAGATAAACTTAAGAAAGTACTTACATTTTTTTTTTGGTGAGTGGGAAATCATCCAATGACTGCTCCCGTCCTGGGTGCGGCGGGAGGGCGTGTCAGACTCTTACTGACTAAAACCCACTCATATTCCTTCGATTGCCCTTTATGTTCCAGGGTCACGGTAACTATTATAAACATTCCGCAACCCCGGCAGGCGTTTGCCCTGTTGGGCCCCTTCCTGTGCTGACTCCTTCTCTTTGAGGCGCGCGTGGAACACTAACGCGCCGTCGACGCGGTCCTGGTCCTAGCCGGGCGGCGAGCTACCCATCGCTCGCCATCCGCAGAACCGTGCTTAAGAAAGTACTTACATATGAATTGAAAAAGTCACATTGGTACAATCAATCTATCCATTAAAAAACAAAAATCAATTCATATCATACATAAGGACAGACAGACAGCGGAGAGCGACTTTGTTTTATAATATGTAGTGGCTTGAATACGTAATATTTAAGACCGACAATAATAAATTACAATGATAATGCATAAAATATTCTGCCATTTAATTAGTTGTTTATGATTTATTAGTTACCTAACGATCATTTTGTGTTCATAATAAGTCTTAAGTTTGTGGATTGGGATCTCAATCAATTCGCTACAAAAAATGTGGCGAATTTTCCAGGTTGTTCAGACATTGTTGTTATGGGTTTAGATTAGCCTGCCCCAGTTTCGCACGGGTGTCCCACATTTTTGAAAATTCTGACTTTTCTTCACTAAAATGTGCTTGTAATATACATATTATAAACCTACCTCTTGTACTACTCTATCTTTTAATTCTTAAATGGGAACATTGGGTATGATGTGCGTGCACACAACCTCTCATCCCAAACGCATATATCTTTCGTACAATGGTCCTATCATCAAGAGGACTAAGTGCGGAAACCAAACCTCACAGAGGGAGGTCCATAAAGAAGAAGAAGAAGAAACGCATACACCTTCTTCGTTCCGTCGTGAGTTTTTAAGATCTAAGCATACATAGGGACAGACAAATAGCGAAAAGAGACTGTTTGATACTATGTAGTGATTGAAGACATTTGTGGGCAAATAAGACGACAGTTTTCTGGTCCTGTGTTTAAATTGTCACCGCCGCTGCCTATAGATGTCAGCAATTCAGATGCATAGCCATTCCAGAGAAAAAGATAATATGACAGACAATTTGGAATACAACAACGTTTCGTTCCTGCAAAAATATAGATAATGGTGGTTGAACTTTCTCGAACGATCTCGATGTTTCATAGAGTGGTTATTACAAACTCACAGCCCTGTTACTGGGTATGGATAACACTGTCCCTGGTTTGACAGTAAATTGAATATAATACTCTCTGTTTTCAGCCTATCCGTAATAGCTCTTATCTCTTAAGTATATGTAGATTGATATGAATGGCAACCGGGACCAACGGTACGTGTCCGAGGAGGTTGTCAGTGATGTCACAGAAAGTACTTCATATGACGGGCCTGTTGGTCTAGCGATTAGCGATCCTGACTGCTAAGCCGTCGGTCGTGGGTTCGATTCCCACCCAGGACAAACTTTGTGTGATGATCATGATTGTTTGTTCTGTGCCTGGATGTAATTTATCTATAATATGTAGATATGTATTTATAAAGTATTTAAGTATGTATATCAGTTGTCTAGTTACCATAACACAAGCTCTGCTTAGCTTGGGTTCAGTTGGCCGTGTGTGATTTGTCCCAAGATATTTATTTATTTGTGAATTGAAAAAGTCACTATAGCGCTTTGCACCAAAGTACTTTGCGAGGCATGGTTGTCAGTGATATCTATACTAATATTATAAATGGGAAAGTGTGTCTGTCTGTCTGTTTGTCTTTCTTTCACGGCAAAACGGAGCGACAGATTGACGTGATTTTTTAAGTGGAGATAGTTGAAGGGATGGAGAGTAAAATAGGCTACTTCTTGTCTCTTTCTAACGCGAGCGAAGCCGCGGGCCGAAGCTAGTCTTAGATAAACACAGAAAGTACTGCACATGAATTGAAAAAGTCACTATAGCGCTTTGAACCAAATTAATTTTAAGGATAGATAAAAGTGTTAAGCTTCTGCTCACCCAGCCAAAGCGTGATGTTTGAAATGAGTCGGAAAACATAACACGACGAGTATGAATATGAATCAATGTTTTTGCCGGTCCAATCAAAGTGATTGACGTGTAGGCATTAGGCGTAATACGTGCTCCTACGAGTAAGTTCGTTTGCGTGTGCGCACCATGATGGTGGCAGTTTGTGGGATAATGTTCTAGTTGTTTTTTTTTTGTACTGTTTTAAAGGTCTGTGGAAATAACAAGAATTTGAATTTAGAATATGGATTCAAATAGAACTTTTCCTTTTGTTTAGCCTAAAAGATTAGAGTCAAATAAATATTTTTAAAACTATATCACTGTTTATTTACGTTTCTTAATATTTTTTACTTAATTTGGTTTTAATATGAAATCGTCTTTTAAAAAGTGCCATACAACGACTTTGATCACAGCGACTGTAAACCACATAATAATTTAATGCAGCAATGACAGTGTTGACGAGTGCGTAGTTGTTAGGCGTTTGCAGTCAAACTATGACGTCACAAAAATCGTGCTAAAATGACGGCCGTTTGAAATGCCTCTGCGGGTTGGCCATTTTTAACTTTTATAAATATTTTAAAATAGTTCATTGGTAATTTTTTGTAGTAAATAAATATAAACTATGGAACATTAAATAAAAACATATTTCATAACCCAGCGATCTGATTGGTCAACCAAGTCAACCAATCACAGAATTGCGCGCGCTTGGCAACAATTCAATATTTGCTGTTTATCTCATAGTTACAAACATCATGGTCGCCCTATAAACACGTTTTTGGTTAAGACAGGGACGAAGCTGACCTCTGGATCCTCGGAAAATAATTCTAAATAATACTCTTGAACATCGAGTATCTGTCATCATCAACCAAGGATTGTTTTACACCGAAATGTAAGAATTGTGTGTTTTCTAGAACTGTTTATATACTAGACTAGTTGTCTTGGTCGTGCAACTAGTTAGGTCTTTGGTTATTGCTGCCTTTTTTTTTTTGGTGAGTGGGAAATCATCCAATGACTGCTCCCGTCCTGGGTGCGGCGGGAGGGCGTGTCAGACTCTTACTGACTAAAACCCACTCATGTTCCTTCGATTGCCCTTTATGTTCCAGGGTCACGGTAACTGTTATAAACATTCCGCAACCCCGGCAGGCGTGGCCCTGTTGGGCCCCTTCCTGTGCTGACTCCTTCTCTTTGAGGCGCGCGTGGAACACTAACGCGCCGTCGACGCGGTCCTGGTCCTAGCCGGGCGGCAAGCTACCCATCGCTCGCCATCCGCAGAACCGCGCCTACGGTGGCCGGTAGTCGTCTTGCGACTCTCGACGTCTTCGCCTGGGTCTTTGTCCGGGGCGAGAGGCTCGTCGTTGCCTCTCGCGCGCCGCCGCTTCCTTCACTAGCATAACTGCTTCGCAGCAGGAGGCGACGGCATCCCATTCCGTCTCGCCCCGCAGCATGGCCTGAACCAGCGCTCGGCGCGATGGTTATTGCTGCCTTCCCGTGTATCATAGTGTGATGTTGAAGCCTATGAGTTAGGTTACTCACCATCATCATCATCAGCCGATAGACATCTACTGCTGGACAAAGGCCTCCCCCAAAGATTTCCACATGCATCAGTCCTGCGCAACCCGCATGCAACGGGACCCGGCGATCTTGATGAGATCATCGGTCCGTCTTGCGGGAGGCCTGCCCACGCTGCGTTTACTGGTTGAGTTGCTGAATAGTTCTAATAGATGCCGCGGCCCCGGAACACAAAGGGCAACTGAAGGAATAAGGGTGGGTTTTAGTCAGTAAAAGTCTGACACTAGGGCGAGAGAAGTAATAATAAATAATAAATAATAATGCTGTCTATAATGAATAATTTTGGGGTAACTGTTGATTAATTTAATTCAACTAATAAATATTGAAACGAAAAAAAAAGAAGCGATATTCAAGCAATTTTATTTTCTTTGCAGTAGAATTGTTCAAGGTCACTTAAAGTCATTGTCTTTATTTGAACCGCATTAGTCACGATCTAATGCAGAACTAAAAATTTGCACAACACACCTACTCAAACTAATAGAAAATCATAAAAATTACATGTTACGTTCCGGTGTGATACACAGTCGAGCTAATAATGTACCTACCAAACATTTCCATAAGTTAAAACTCACAGCATTTAAATCATAAGAGTCATAATTCAGGATCCATTTTTATGACATCATCGCATAATATATACATTAATTATATAACGTATTCATAGGTATTTCATAGTAATAGGCGTGAAATAACTTGTGGATTTCGACGGCTGGTCTTCCTGCCTACAATAACGAGGTGAATTTATTATTCTAGATATCTTATTCTCTTCGTAGTAGATTGTTTGATGCTATGAAAGAAAATTTGCTGTCTTAATGCTGTAAGTCACTTGAATCAGCAAACTTGAGTGGCTTGAGCAAACTTGAGGCGGTCACATCTCCCATCTCCCTAGCCTTTTCCCAACAATGTTGGGGTCGGCTTCCAGCCTAACGGGATACCAGTGTTTTACGTGGAGCGACTGCCTATCAGACCTCCACAACCCGTAACGACTGTCAAAGTTCTACAAATGACAACCGGGACCAAAGCTTAACGTGCTTTCCGAGGCACGAGATGTCAGTGATGTGCAAGATAAACTTTAGAAATCACATATGAATTGAAAAAGTCACATTGGTACTTGCCCGGATTCGAACCCACAACCTCTTACACAAGAGGCCTTATCCACTGGGCCATCACAACACTCGGGTCACATCTTAGTACTGAAAATGATGATGTTTTGCAGTGCAGACCTCGTTTAGGCAAGTGCAATGTGGGAGAACCCCCTTTTTTATAATGGGAAACCATTAAATGAATCTTCACGCTTTGTGCGGAGCGGAAGGGAGTGCCAGACTTCTACTGACTAAAACCCACCCTTGTTCCTTTTAGCCGTTTCTGTCCGGGGCCGCGGTATCTCTTTCGAACAGTCCGCAGCCCTGGCAGACGTCGGCCCTTGCCCAATTTTGCTGACATCTCTTTGAGGCACTCGTGGAACACGCGTTGACACGGCCTGTCGTCGTCAAAAGACGGACGGACGGTGACCTAGCTCATTACTCACCATCCACAGGCCCACGCCTACGGTGGCTGGAAGCCATCACGTGGACCCCGACGTCTGGAGCGTCTCCCGCGGCGGCTGCTGGGTTAGGAGACCCCCTGCCAGATTTAGCGACGGGTAGCTGGTAGCAAACGGATGCATGCAGCCGAAGTTCGACAGCTAAAGCTCAACAGGACCAATGCCATACAAATACAGTTTAGAATCACCTGTCAACACGACTTTGAACACTTGGATGATTAAAAATTCCGATGACAAGCTTTCATTTTTCGTTCATAACCATGCTCGAATCTAGAAATATCGTGGTGTACTAATCAAAACATGTACCATTAATTTTGACAGCTCATGTTTCAGACATTTCGTTTTAACTAGCCTTCAAGTGGTCTTTCTGGTCAGTGTGTGTCAGTTATCTTGATAACATTTTTGGAAGTAGGTTTTCTGCAACGGAAGTTGAAATCTCGTCTCATTAGTTTAGACACAGGTTATACAGAGTTGTACCTAGATTTGAAACTCATCAAATTGTTTGTTACTTTTACGTTGTATGTGGGTTAAGAGAGAACAATTTTTTGTTTATCAAAATATTCATTCAGAGTAGTGTAAGTAATACTGACGAGCCTGTTGGTCTAGCGGTTAGTGACCCTGACTGCTAAGCCTGAGCAACTGATTTACATGCATACATACTATAGATAAATTACACCCAGACACAGAACAAACCCATTATGCTCATCACACAAAGTTTGTCCTGGGTGGAAATCGATCTCACGACCTCCAGCTTAGCAGTCAGAGTCACTTACCACTAGACCAACAGGCCCGTCGAAACAAAGCTGCTTTGTGGCAAAAATAGCATAGTGGTGGTACTTTCCCAAAAAAAAAAACATAGTGAACTTAACTTCACTTACGATTATTTTACAGAATATTCTTGTTGGATAGGCTTTTGCAGAAAAGCCCGTATCTGGCCTTAATATATGTCATAAACTACAAACCTTTTTGACATTGATTGTCGCTGATAAAAGATCTTTAAGGGCCATCAGCAGGCCTACCATGAACTCTTATAGCAGGTCAATTCTCGACGATAAATAACCTGCCGTGTTAGTTTGTACCATGAGCGCGCTAAGCAGCAGGCGAGCCAGCGATCACGTGATCTAAACCGGCGAGTGACCACGTGACAGCAGTGTAGTGGCCCACTACACTGCTGTCACGTGGTCACTCGCCGGTTACTAGTGGGCTGCCCTGTTTATTGTCATCATCATGAAGTATTTTTTGACAAATTCGCATGTGACCGTTGAACTGCCCTGCCGTCATTATTTGCAGGCTTGTGAAAGTAACATGAATTGACCTGTTTCAATTAATTTTAAATACAAAAACGTAAGTAATTATAATAATATACATATAGAATAATTCGTACGTTATTTTAAAGTATTGTAAAATATAGAAAATTATCCGTAAGCTGTGTCTTTCCTGCTAATTTTAGATGTGTGATAAAGACGAATTTTTTTAGTTTTTTCGAAGAAGATAATCGTAGCATCAGTGTGAAAGAAAGAGATAATATTTAAAGAAGAAATAAAGAATTTCAAGAATCTAAATAAACTTTTCGAGATGCCAGACAGCGCTTTTGTTAAGCTTTACAGCCCAACTAAAGGACTAGCACTTGAAGAGGTAAGAGAATTCACGCCACGCCCAAAGAAATCAACAGATTTGTTCAGATTCAACAGAGAGGCCAGGGTTAGTACTAATATACCTATACTTCTATTCATCAGACTAATCATCTTAATACTATATTTGATACTATGCATGCATGGTTTCAGGTTTTAATTGCGCTCTCGTTTTTCGCGAAAGGAACCTATCAAAGACAAATACAGTGAAATTCATTGGATTTATTCATTCATTTATTTATTTAAATTAAGGGTCAGCACGACATTTTTAACAACTCTCACATAACTACACAATAAAAAATCACGTAAATATAGACAATATCCTATGCTTCAAATTAACTGGAACTAAGTTGAGTTGATTTCAATATTTTATTTGACTCTAAATGTGCAACTCTGAGTGTACAACTATGTTTTACTTATTTCAGATTTTTGAACAAGTTTGGTATGCCTGGAGTTTAGAGTTTAGAACTCATGTCGCAATAAAACGGCCAGTAGAACATGTAAACCCAAAAAAACGTTTTAAATAGGTAAACATTAAGAAAAAAAATATATTTAGATGTAACAGTTAATAATATATTTTTTCATTTTTGTAGGTGATCCTGAATTTCCATTACAGAAGTCGATGATGACTCCAGTTATTGATGCACCTCCAAATTCACGTGAAGCTCACTATACTGGGTTGCATGTGAGAAAACAAAATAAGCATTTTCATTTGCAATTGAGCCAATGTGTTGAATCCGGAAGAAGTTTTTCAAAGTACCCAAAACATGACCGACGTCACTTCCGAGGCGCATTCTTTCAGAAGAGCCCAGAATTAAGAAAAGCAGCAGGGCCTCCTTACTAGGAGACAGCTCATTGCTCATTTGTGGGATGTAACCTAGAATATTAAAATATATTTTAAGTGTTTATGTTTTTGTATGTAACGAATAAACTCAAAAACTACTGGACAGATTACAAATATTTCTTTTTCTTTAGAAAGCTACATTATCCCTGAGTAATATAGGCTACATAATATCACGCTATATCTCACGGGAGCGAAGCAATAACCAAAAACTTAACGTTTCGTGGGTGAAACCGCGAGGAACAGTAAGTTTTATTATAAAAATCTGGATCTAATTACCGATTATTTATACTCTTCAATGTTCCTACCACACGAGAAAGAAAATTTTCAATATAATTAGGTAATTAAGTTTATGATTTATTTAGTAACAAAACTTACAGCGGGTCAAGTTGTCCAATCTTTGTTAGCACCACCAACAACCGAATTTAGATTTTTCGCCACCTCAGTCCACATTCTGCCAGGTATTTCCCGAGATTGGGCACTTTTATCACAGCCCATAGCAATATCCCAGCAATAAAATAAAATACGAAACTCTTCGGGAATAATCCATCGTCACAAATAAGACACTCTTACACATAACCACGGCCACAAATATTTAATTTTAATAATAAATCCACTTGAGTTTCAAAATTACCTCGTAAATTATTGTATTAATATTTGTCATTTGTCAAATAAGTATTCGTTCGAAAATAATCATGAAGTGTCAAAATGGTAACTTTTCGTTTTTAGTTTCACAAGCTGGTGTAAAGGCCTTCGTTTTTACAAATCAGTGCCAAACTCTTTTTATGCCACAGTAAATGTTTATTTTTCATCACCTTAAACTGTTTTTATATAAATATTTTTCACTTTTATAAAAACTGTAAAACCGCTGAAGTATTTTAGAACGTTGTTTTCTAATAATCTTATATAATCTGTGCTACCAATGTACTGGTCAGAGACTCAGGACAAAAGTTTCATTGATGCAGGTCAGCCGGAAATGCTCATGGTACAAACACAAAACCTGTCAGGTTGAACATGTCAAGTTGAACTGCCCTGTACTTGGCAAGTAGTTGAATAGTTCATGGTAGGCCCCCAGTTCAAACTCAAGTCTTCTTTAACCATTGAAGCCACTACTTATTAGCTGTAATTGATATTGAGTTTGTCAAGTTTAGGATCCACGCCTGCCGGGGTTGCGTAATGTTTATAATATGTAGTTACCGTGACCCTGGAACATAAAGGGCAACTGAAGGAACATGAGTGGGGTTTAGTCAGTAAAAGTCTGACACGCCCTCCCGCCGCACCCAGGACGGGAGCAGTCAAAAAAAAGTTTAAGATCCACCACACTAGGATCTATCTACACAAACCTCAAGTTCTTCTGACTCCACAAACCCAATCATAGTACACTTAAAGTCGAAAATAATTGACGTATTATCACTTAGTAACGAATTTATTACTTTTCAACTAGTATATGCTTTAACCTTGATTTTTTGCGTTAATTCGAGACGTCGAATTACTGTGTCGGACACTCCGCGTCTATACATCCAAATTATTATAAATTGATTTTTATCTCTTGGTCGTGAACAAAAAATTGGGCATGTTTGAGTATTATGTAATGGTTGGTAGTTCCGTCTATTTTTAACTTCGCGCCCTTTTTAGGTGTGTTTTTGTGTTGGCTAACTTGGAAAGTATTTTTTATAATATAAACTAGCTTTTGCCCGCTACTTCGCTCGTGTTAGGATGAGACAAAATTTTGCCTATGTCACTCTCCATCCCTTCAACTATCTCCACTTAAAAAATCAAATAATGTTCGTATAACATTGCAGTGGAAACTACTGAAGCCAGAAACTTGAAATTTTCACAAATGTTTTAGATGTAGATGTGCACTACGGCGCAATTTTTGGAAATTAGCCCCTAGGGTGTTGTAATAGGGTATGTAAATTCATATAAAAATAAGCTGGCGATGAAGGCATGAGTATTCACACAAATACAAGATGTTACATAAAAGTTCGGTTGAGTCATTGTCGGATTAAACTGTATTATGAGCCAGTGGTGGTTCACTCTCATGTAAGAGGTTGTGGGTTCCAATCCGGGCAAGTCCCAGTGTTACTTTTTCACTGCATTTAATACTAGCTGTTTCCCGCGGCATCTTTGGTTACTTTGGTTACTTCTACGTTTGGTTATTATAGCTTATAGCTTTCCTCGATAAACGGGCTATCTAACACAAAAATAATTTATCTATTCAAATCGGATCAGTAGTTTCTGAGACTTGCGCGTTCAACAAACCAAAGAAAAGAACTCTTCGGCTTTGATATTTTAAATATAGACGTAGCCAATTTTTTTTTCTTTTTGGGTTTGGTAAATCATCCAATGACTGCTCCCGTCCTGGGTGCAGCGGGAGGGCGTGTCAGACTTTTACTGACTAAAACCCACTCATGTTCCTTCGGTTGACCTTTATGTTCCGGGGTCACGGTAACTATTATAAACATTCTGACAGAAATAGTCTTGCTATAACAGAAATATTCCCTCGTCAAAGCACTTTTTAAATAAGACTCATTTTTCAAACTTTAATGCAAAACCGTTCCGAAACAGAATGGTATCTTGAGGTACAGGAAGCTGCTCGCAAAATCACCATCGATATTTTAATGAATGATGTAGCAATTTTTACAATCAGCTCAAATAAGCTTAGTAAACTTGGATAGTAATTTTTGAAATAACGTCAAAATTAATTAGCTTTTGGTCGCTTGTCGGTATTTGCGGACTCAAATAAAATCAGCTTTATTATTTAATGTCAACTAGTAGATTAAATAAAACTTAACTATACTTAGTTAAGTTTTATTTAATCTGCTAGTTGACATTGTCTTCTAGTGTCTTAATGGTCCGGTAGTTAAGGCGCATACCTATCTTCCACGAGGTTGCTAGTTCGAAGCACCAATTTAATACCTTGCTAAAGTTTATATAATCTTGGATATCACAGTGTGCCAATTGGCCTAGTTCTGTCTTCTCCTTGATATAGGGGGATGTGGAAATTGTTTTTTTACTCCTCCGATGTTTTCTTGGTTAATTTAACTGTGGGACCCAAATAAAGTTGAATAGTTTCTCCGGGACTAGTCGAGCTTCATTGCTCGGCGCTCCACTGTTGATTCTGGCTTTTTTGCAGTGGTTGGGCATAGTGTGTCGAGATTGTCATCACAGACGTTGGTACAGTGAGGAAATCTGGACCTATTTTTATGAATAAAAATATCTCGCTAAGTGTGTTGCTGAGCATATAACTCGAAAACAACCAGATTAAGAAGTTTCAAATAAGAGGGAGGGGGGATCCTTTTTGCATTTCTGTGAAATTATCCTTCGAACACACGTGATTTGAGACACAATAGAAAGACAATACCAGCCCGACAGCTGGCTGTCGGTTGGTCGTTGAAAGGTTCAAGACGATATTTACAATTTATTCATTGAACAGATGAAGTGCTGTCGGGATCAGCTAGTAAATGAAACCCCAAACTTGAATTCACCTTGACCAAGAAAGAGGCTTTAACTATAAAATTACTATGATTAAGAAGAATTTGGGGGAGGCCTTTGCCCAGCAGTGGGACAGCATAGGCTAGAGAAAAAAAGTCGGGTTGCACTCCGGGAGTGCCGGCAGAAGTGAAAACTTGATTATAGCTGTCTACTATCCATCCGTCCTACGCTTTTTCGATCAGGTCACGTGTCCTGACGCGAGTTTAAGATTTTATACCCATTACAGAAAAAGTGCTCAACGCCGCTAAAGAAGTTTTCACTTCAAAAACACATTCGCTCATTTATTTACGAGTGTGCCTTTGGCTCGCCTGCCCCAAGCCATTAGCAGGACCACTATATCTCTCTCTCTCTATCTACAGCAAGCTTATATTAAGCTGTTTCGCCAAGATTTTCCAACACTATTACTCCACGGGTTAAAATATAAACTTTGAACTCGGGAAAATTGTACCTTGTATCAGTGTGTGTGAGATTTTTATCGCGCGTTCAATTGTTATCCGTCCTACGCTTTTTCGATCAGGGTCACGTGTCCAATACAGAAAAAGTGCTCAACGCCGCTAAAGAAGTTTTCACTTCAAAAAAAATAAGTTTGGCGATTTGATTTAAACTGTTTAAAAGCAATCCCTTTCCCATTCAATATATCAAAAATGTAAATAGCCCTGTCTGTCTGTTTTTTACCTATCTCATCGCGGAAAAATTATGGAACCGACCGCAATGTAAGTATGTCAAAGGGGGAGTTGAGATCTAGAGGACCATAAGAATAACAGGGGCGCCGCTTCTCATTTAGAGAAGGCACGAGTATTGATCACCACATTCACCCGCACAAGTAATTTATATATATTATTACTAGCTGCCTCCCGCGGTTTCACCCGCGTTAAAAATGGGGTGACTTAGGGGTATGAAAAATAGATGTTGGCCGATTCACATAGATACCGGATAAGCACAAAAAAATTTCATCAAAATCGGTCAAGCCGTTTCGGAGGAGTATGGCAACGAAAACTGAGACACGAGAATTTTATATATTAGATAAATATTTTCCTTTCGTGCACACTATTTTTTTTTTGTTTTTACCTTCGCCTTCTTGGCGTCCTTGAGTCACCTGGTTCCAGCAAAATACCAGCGTCAGGTATATGCTGAGCTTATACCTGACATATGCTGAGCTGGACACCCATTTGTTGCAAACCAGAGACACGCACTGCTTGGTCACTTCAAAATTGTAATATTGTTTTTTTTTTCTCTCTTCTTGTTTATTTCTTGTGTATTGCACCAAATAAATGCTTTATCTAGCTATCTATCATTCACTACGCTTGCTCAAGGCGAAAATTAATCTTATCAATTGAGGTTTTAATTTAAATGAACCCTAAACATATGAAATATCTAGTCTTTACATCGAGAGATTAATTAACGTAATGAATTTATCATTTGCTGGCAATTTTGAGGTTTCAATACAGAATAACATGATCTATGTCTGCACCTACTTTTTTTAATAAAGCGTAAAATTAGTTTTTTCTCAATAATTCTATAGATACCTGATGTTAACGATTGACGTTTGATTAACAAGCATTAATCTTCAAAATAACTTGATTTTTTTTACTTTTTCAAAAAGGTTCTTCTTTTTTAAGTCTTTTTATATTTATAACTGTAATTTAATAGATTAATGATATAACCCAAATCTTTTTAAAGTCAGATTTTGACCCTAAAGTTTAAAAAGCGGGTCTTTAAACTGGGCCGTGGTTTATAAATTAGTATCTTTTTAAAGTACCGCAAGGTCCAGCAAATTAGGTACCTAGCTAAAAAGATTATTAAACGTTTGACGTAAAACATGTTTGATATCAACAGAAATAATTAAAATTCGTTCTACTAATAAATCTAAAACAGACTGCAGTGATTAACGTTTTTATGAGCATATTTCCAAAACTATTGCTTTTCTCAAAGCGGCCATGTTTGAAATAACACCATGCGCAGGAGTCAATAGTGTGTCGAGTTACGGCTCCCATATTTATTAACGCTAGCTTTGTGTGGATACGATGCCGTATTTTTTCCAACGATTGATATTTATATTTTTTGTTTAATTTTATCGCGCTTTTGCTTTTAAAATATTCAACTTTAATTTACTACGATCTATCATGTATGAATTTAATATATATATTTATTTATGCAAGTAAAAAATCTGCGAAAAAATTACTGGTCTTACAACCAATGCAAATGCTTGGATGGTAACCCAGAAACCTTAAAACTAAATAATTCACTGTTACGAGAGATGCATTTGAGTAAAGGCCAATGATTTCGTGAATTCCGTAAAGGTGTAGGAAAAGAAACGCCACCTTGACAATCTGTTCCAAATAACAAATACTGTGAACCATGACGACTTATAGAAGGTTGCTTATTATTTGAACCATTTGCAGGTGTCTGATAAAAAATGTGACACTTTTTTAGCAATATTATTGAAGAAAAATACTGTTGATTGGTTTGTTTCGTGATTTTTATGATGTTGTGGTGGCAATTCTGTTTGTATTTTGGATTTAGATGAACTAGAGAGAATTGTTGGACATAGAGTTATATATTTGTAAACACACCGTTTATTCAGGAGAAACTTCTGTTGTAGGGCTACATTTTTTTTAAATATTAAGAAAATTAAAATATCAATGTTTTGTGGCACTATAGAGCTTAGTTATTAATATTTATTTTTGTATGTGAAATAATAACAGGAAAAAACTCAAATTGTGCAGTATTCAAACTTCCATTTATTTATCTTACATTCTCATCTCAGTGAGGAATGGTGCCATCTAAAATCTTCAAAAAAACTTAACTGAAAGTTGGCCACTTGTCTAACTCTTTTCCTGGCAGGTGGCAATTAATCCACTTAATCAGAGCTGCTAATCATTGAGTTTTGAACCAAGGTTTAATCAACTTTTAACCCACTAACTGCAAACCAAACCTGATTACTACATGTAGTGCAATGGTACCAATTTAATGCATTACATGTCTAAGATTATTAAACATGATATTTTTTGTTTCTGCTTATGTGTTAACTTATATTTTAAATAACCCCCTTTTTTCTAATTGCCTTCAGGTTTAATAATTACTTTGAGTGGAAGAGCAAAAAATTTACGTAAGCAGCTTAAGTAGAAATGAATTCTGAAAAAGTGGTCTGGTATATTAATATCAGTTCGTCGGGACTTTTTTTCAAAATATTGAGATCAAAGATCGTATCGTGATTCTGGGAAAAAAACTAGTGACAGATAGCTAGTGGTAGTTATTAATTTAAAAAAGTAACTGTAATAGAACCCATAAAAGTACCAGTTTTAGCAGGACTAGAAACTTTTTAATTTATAATTAATTTAGAATTAAAAAAATTAAAAACCATTTTTTGGACCCAGACACTTTTAAGATATCAATCAAAAAGTAGGCCATCAAATTATTTGGTAGCAAATTACTGATGAGCTTAATATTTTTTCATGCATTTGGTTATGCCAATGAACCTGACCTCAGTAATTAGAATATTTTTTGGAAAGTCTGGTAGTAATTGAATAAAATAACTAATTGTCAGTTCGTTAATTAGGTACAGCTTTTTATTTCGAGCAATTAATTATATCATAAGTTTTTACTGTATTATTATTACCTTTATCATCTTTTGTGTACTTTTATAATTGTGAAAACTTGTAATTGGCCTCATCATTGTTATTGATATCGAAACTGCTGTATATAAATTAAAAAAATACGTAATCCTTTATTCTACTTATTTGAGACACAATAGAAAGACAATAGCAGCGCGATAGCCGGCTGTCGGTCAGACGTCAAAAGGTTAAAAAAATAAAATAAAATAAATAACTTTTAATTTTAAATAGCCGTGTATCTAGAACGAATTTTCAAATTGCCTTAGGGAGGGAACAAACAGAAAAAAAACCTTCATGAGCGAATCAAAATCTTTGTACTGTAGTTTTTGTATTGCACTTAATTTGACCTGTACGATTAAGTGTTTTTACCTACACATTTAAGTATACGTACATAATACTCTATTTTTAATTTCATTGGTAGAGACCCACAATTTTAGTTGCGGAATGTTTAAAGTTGCGGAGTGTTTATAGTTGCGGAGTGTTTATAAGAGTTACCGTGACCCGGAACGTAAAGGGCAACCGAGGGAACATGAGTGAGTTTTGGTCAGTAAAAGTCTGACACGCCCTCCCGCCGCCTTTACGGCGGGAGAAGCCATTTGATGATTTCCCACTCCCCAAAAAAAAAACCCACAATTTTAGAAACATGGTTACAATTTGACTAAACTAAAAATACCTATGTTAATTCAACAATTTCTTACACCTAACAAGATTTTTTACATGTTTTCAAAACTTAAGAAAATTAGAGCACTTTTGAGCAAAAAATAAAATACATGTGTAATATTTAGTACTCAATATTTTATTACTTTTTTTGCGTGAAGACATGTCCATATTAATCAACAGGCATCGATAAATGAAATATAAGTGACACGTCTCGCCTAGGCAAGTGTTATGCACATGTTGTCAAAATGCCGACATAATGTGTTTAATTATTATGGAGGCACTAGCTTTTACCCGCGGCTTCGTTTACGTTGTTGTAGAATTTTCAATCTCTTGGGAACGGTATCTTTTTTCTGGATGAACGGTTTTGTCCTGAGAACGTGTGTGTGTGTGTGCTAAATTTTATACCGATCAGTAGAGTAGTTAAGGAGTGCCAGTATCATTACATACAAAGAGATATGGTGAGATATCTTGGATACTAGATTTTAAAATGGTCGGTAAATATGTCACTTAAAATTAAATAACTTATAGTTAAATATTGGAAAGATTAATAAGAGATAGACTATAGAACTCCAAAAAGTTTACAGTTCGCATATTGTGAACTAGCTTTTGCCCGCGACTTCGTCCGCGTGGAATAGTTCCCGTTCTATGTCCTTTCTCGGGTCCCAGACTATATCTATACTAAATTTCATTCAAATCGGTTCAGTGGTTTAGACGTGAAGAAGAGGCAGACAGACAGAGTTACTTTCGCATTTATAATATTAGTACGGATAGCACTAAGAAGAAGAAGAAAAAATATTACAAATATTTAAAAGAGCAAAAACTTTAATATCGGAAAGCGGTGGCTATGCAATTCACAAACAAAAAAAAATACAGCCGAATTGACAACCTCCTGTTTTTAAAGCCGGTTGAAAATAAAGCCGCCGTAATAAAAATAAAGTTTAGTATTAGAAAAATAAGGTTGAATCCAGTTAGTGCCTAAAGAAAAGAACAACCACGAAACTCCAAGGACATTTAAATCAAAAATATTTTGGTTACGTCATCCATGTTGAATCACGGGTACAATGTGAGAACAATGTAACAAGTCGTGCAAGTTTACAAAGGTACATAGTAAAAAAATTAAAACCTTTAAGTTTGTAAGCACATACTGTCGAATATGATTAATAGTTTTCCCCCTAGTTTTACTTCCCTTTTTGGTTACTGCTCTGCTCTTGTGAGTCGTGACGCTATGTTACACATAGCCTGTTAAACTTCCTTAGTTAATAGGCTAAAAATTTTCAATTTGTACCAGTCCCCGAAAGTAGAGATATAAAAAATACTTTTTGGCTTTAAAATGTTATCATAGATAGAATAACACTAATTCGAGTTCCTTTATTTTGGTTCTTTACTACATAAGGACTAGCCAAGTCCTCATCATAATCAACAGCCTACAGCAAGCCACTTCTGAACATAGACCACTCAAATCCTTAACCACTTTTCTCGATTCTCGGCAACTTTTTTCCAGCTGCCACCACCCTTGCTCCGACTAGCTAAATACGCTTTTATTATTTGATGCACTTTGTGCGTAATCACAAATGCACTTCCATTTTGTCCCTGATCAAGTGGTAATGCCAGATCGCCGTTCTTGCCGCGAAGAAATCAGACGCAGGCTCTGAAAGCTATTAACCAGACTCAAAACAAATAAAGATGTACAGACTTTTTGGGGGCCATCAACGCACAACCACAGGTACCACAACAATGGAAAGCTCCATCATCTCCCTAGCCTTTTCCCAACCATATTGGGGTTGGCTGCCAGCCTAACCGGATTTAGCTGGATACCGGTGTTTTATGTGGAGCGACTGCCTATCTGACCTCCACAACCCAGTAACTGGGCGACCCGATACCTCTTGGTTAGACTGGTCAGAGTTTCTGGCTAACCAGTAACGACTGTCAAAGTTCTACGAATGACAACCGGGACCAACAGCTTTACGTGCTTTCCGAGGCACGGGATGTCAGTGATGTCTAAGATAAACTTTAAAAAGTACATATGAATTGAAAAAGTCACATTGGTACTTGCCCGGATTCGAACCCATCACGACACAACAATGGAAAGCTAAAGCTAGAAATATGAAATTTGGACAGTAGTTTTTTCATATGATGTGGCGAACTAAGATTTTGCGATGCAATCCCATTGGAACTAAAATGGGCGGGCGAAGCCATATAAAACAACTAGTGCTGACAGCCTAATACTGTCCCACTGCAGGGCATGGTTTGCTCAAGGTAGATTGGCGATTTCAGACTTTTATTCACTGTTTACTTACGATGTTTTCCTTCAGCGATGTTTGTGATGTCCAAGATAAACTTTAGAAAGTACAAATGAATTGAAAAGTCGCATTAGTACTTGTCCGTATTCGAACCCTTAACTTTTTGTAAGAGAGGCTTTTAACTGGCTCTTGGCCACTTGGCTATCACAACATTTTGATTTTACTTAATTTAATTTAAATTTTAAAACATCTAGTAAGTAAGTATAGGAGAATCTATAGATGTATTTACTCAAATAGATACACCTCTCAAAAACATATTTGCTCGTCATCTCAAGAACAAACGCAAGCAAACTCAAGCTACCACGCTAGTATATGATCAATCACTTAAGTACAAGTTGTATGTTGATATGTTCCGGCAGCGTAGGAGATAATTTTAAGGTCGAATATGTTTATGAGCTTCGTTCATACTTGATTTTTATAATTGGTGTTTGAAATGTGTATGTGTTGCGTGATGATTTAACTTTTAAGGTATGGATTAACTATAATAATCCTGAAAGTTTGTTTGTGTGTGTGTGTGTGTGTGTGGATTTTTGTTACTCTTTCACGTAAAAACTTCTGAACTTAACAGTAATATAGCTTATTCATTATAATAACATATAGGCTTCATATCATCACGCTATAACAAACGGGAGCGGAGCAGTATTCAAAAACATAACGTAACGCGAGACAACTAGGACTAGCACATCACTGCGGGGCAAAAGCCTCTTCTCAAACAAAGAAGCAACATTAATAACCACGTATGCTCAATGCGGATTGCAAATCCCTATTGGGCATCCGTGGTGTGTGTCAGACTTTAAAATTCAGGTTTCTTTATTCTTTCTGCTCTAGTCTCTGCTGATAAAAATATACATTAAAAACGTGCAAAGTATCTTTAAATAAATAATCATTAAAGTCAGTGATCATCCGTGTAAGTTTCATAATGATCACGTACTTACATAGTTCAACACAAAGTTTTAAATGTTGGTACACATCGCCCCAATTTATACCAATACCAATCTAAAAAAATACATTACATCTATAAATTTCTAGCTACACCTGTACACACTACGTTCCATTACTACCCCAAAATAATCTGGATTACTTTAATAACTAACAAACAGAAAGCAAAAAACTTTCAAAAAATCTTTCCCACCGGATCTCAAAAGCCGTATCGCCGCCTCCCGGCATAAAAAAAAACATTTAAAAAAACATCCCGCAACACCTGTTGCGCCTACGCATCCATTGCTAAGCGACAGCGCCATATTGGTAATATGGCGGGTTTGCCATCTGTCAAAAATTTACATTTAGAATTTAATTAGCGCACGGTATGCTAAGATTCCATTAGGTATAGACAGAAATAACTCTGGCTTAATTTACTTTACATCGGCATCCAGTGGTAGTAAGTATTCATTATCTAGCTTTATCCCAATGGGTCGGCTTCCAGTCTAACCGGATTTCAGCTGGATACCAGTGTTTAACGTGAAGCAACTGCCTTTCAGACCATTGAGATTACGGGGCATGAGCCATTTATGTCCTTGACTTCACCAGACTACGTAACAGACAAAAAACTTTCCAAACCTAACCAAATATAGACATTGAATTAAATATATTATTTATTTTAATACGGTTACTGCACATTCAAGTAATAAAACAGATAATTATGGTAATATGTGTGTAGGAACTAAATATAATTAGATATAGCTGGAAATTCTTCTGGACTTGAATCTAGCAGTGTACTTCTTTACAAAATATGCTTTTATTGGTTTTCAGCTCATCTCAAGTATATCATTATGTTACCGAAACACAAACACATTTGTGTTTGTGCCCTCGGGCTAGTTTGGGACCAAGAACAAGCCCTTAAGTAATAAAAAATATATACATACCTACCTATAACGTGAAAATCTAAATCATGTATATATCATCACACTAGCCTGAGGGCATAGACGGGGTCTACGATGGAGCGAGCCAAAAGATGCCTATGTACTCGTTTCTTGAATACATCCGGGTTATATGCATTTGGAAACACAGACGCCGGCAGAGAATTCCATTCTTTTGCGGTGCGCATAATAAAGGATTTCGTGAAACGCTGCGTGCGGACACGAGGAATATCGACCAAGAAAGAGTGGTATCCCGCAGTACGTCTAGATGTCCGGAGGTAAAACGGAGACGGGGGAATGAGCTCGTGTAGCTCATGAGCACACTCCCCGAAGTGCAATCTGTAAAACACCGCCAGACAGGCAACTTCACGCCGATGTGCGGTTGTAGTTTGGCCTCCAGCTTCTTGTCGCCAATCAACCTCCTGGCTCTGCGATCTAACGAATCCAATGCGGCCAGTTGGTATTTGGCTAAGCCATCCCACAGGTGACAGCAATGCTCCATACACGATCGGACTTGAGCTTTATACAGTGTTAGAAGCTGTCCCGGCGTGAAATATCGCTTAACCTTGATAAGGATGCCCAGCTTTTTCGCCGCAGTCTGTGCTTTGGACTCGATGAAAGTGCCGAAGTTGAGGTCAGAACTTAACTCCATGCCAAGGAGTTCTAGGGAGCCGGTTACTTTTTCAATACATTTATTTCACTTGGAGTCTTTACAGGTTTATGAATTATCAAGGAGTCGGACGGTTAGAAAAAATGGAAAGTCGCTTAGTATTAGACGATTTTTCAGTTTCGCTGATAACTATGATAATTTGAAAGTACCTGAGAATTGTGTACTATAGTACGATTTATTTGAAATACAATGATATTGGATTGGAAGACAGTAGAGAGAAGAGATCATTGATATTAATAGCGGATTTTAAGTATCAAAATGGTTATTTAAAAATCTCACGCCATGTCGAGAAAATTGTAAAAAAACTCACTTTTAAATTACATAAACACAATTACGATCTTTTCACGTGACAAAAACATAAGTACACATCACCATGTCAAGTCCTAAAAACATTATTTAGCATATTAATAGCCTATCCGGCTTCCGCGACCTAACACAACATTATTGCCACAAAAAAAAGGTGAACAAAAAAGATTTTTAAATTCATGCACGTGCTAAGAAAAAGTCGATTCTCGATTTGCAAAAACATTTATTCATTGTGTTTTGTTTTTTCGCTTCTTTTTGCTCCCGTTTTTGAATAAAAAAAGGACTTTCGGAGCCCGGGAACCCGTTAGGTGTTTTTGCGTTGCGTTGTTCTTTTTATAGTGCATTTGCCTTCGATTGCATAACAAACGGTCAATGGTCGTGGTTTTTTCGATGGACGCTTACTTGTGTACCCTACGGTGTTTGTGTGACGTAGTTACACGGTATGGTGTGTAGGTTTGTCTGTATAGTTAAACTGACCAGGTAAACCGAAGCGTAAAAAAGTTGATAATTTTAAAAATATCTTGGGAGGCAGAGTCCATTACATAGCTATACTTCAATAATTTTTAAACTAGTGACCCGCCCCAGCTTCGCACGGATATTTCAAATCTTTGAAAACCCCGACTCTTCTCTACTATAATATCAACTTATTATACAAGTATAAAGCTTCCCCTTGAGTCACTCCATCGATTAAAAACAACATCAGATTCTGTTGCGTAATTTCAAAGGTTTAAGCATACATATATATAGGTACAGACAGCGGGGAGCGATTTTGTTTTATACTATGTATTGATATAAAAAGAAACACAACATCCCATCAACTTCGAACCCGGTAGCCAGTGTACTAAGTTCCTCCATCAATATCTTCAGACAAGCGACAAACTCATACATATATATAGGTACAGACAGCGGGGAGCGATTTTGTTTTATACTATGTATTGATATAAAAAGAAACACAACATCACAGAACAAACGTTCATGCTTTGTCACAAAGATTTGTCTTCGGTGGGAATCGTAACCACGACCTCCGACATAGCAGTCAGGGTAACTAATTATTAAACCAACAGGTCAGTCATGTAGTTTACATGTTTCACCTTTAGTCAGCTCAGACTGACCTGACAAGTATTAAAGGTGACCCCTGTTGTAAACGCATCAGTAATTTCGAAGATTTCATCTTACTAGCAAGACAAAAAAGAATTGACAATAATATTTTGAAAGAATTTAATCTGACTTATGATTACTGAAAAATAATGTAATGATAGAAGTGTTTTAAACTAGGGAAACACACGCTTCTAAAGAATAATATGCCAAAATATTTATGAAATTTTCTGTACAATTTTTTCGTAATTTTCTGTACAATTTTCATTGTTATTTGTTCCGTATGAAACTTAAACGAGGTATAAGAAAACAAAAAATATATAAAATCGGTCAATTCCTTCTCAAGTTATAACGTGACCAAAAAAAGTTCTTATGTTCATAAGTTATCCGAAAAATATGATCTTACAATGCCTTCAGATTGTAAATACATATAATGTATACCCTAACAAACAACTCAATCAAAAAGGCAGGGTTAATAAAAAGTGTTTAAATTACACGTTCTTACATGATTAATATAGAAAACTATTCCCCAATTTAAATATTAATTGATGTCATAAAAATAATTAACTTTATCCGATTTGAACACTTCTCTATAATTAATGGACTACTCTAAGTGCTAAAAAGTTATATTTTTTGTGCAAAAAGTTAATTATTATTAGGATTTATTGGTTAGCTTCTGTTTTGATTATGAGATAGCATTGACTAACACGTAATCTTTAAAATAGTGCTGTGATGTATAGTAATTATTTTTTAAAACTCTAATAATACAAACGTTGAAAATGAAACGAAAAATATGAATTTCATGATTAATGCTTGTTCCTCTTTTACGCCAAAAATTCCAAACCAATTATGTTTAAACTTTACTTACAGTAAATATAGCTTGTACATCAGAATGACAAAAATTACATAAAATCATGCTACGTTACGACCCACATGGAGTAACCAAAGACCGTGGAACCACAGGGTTCATTAAAATTTTAGTGTTTAAGATAACTCAAAGAAAATACTTAGGCTTTATAGGCAAATTAGGCAGTGGCTAATTCAGTCATCATGGTCTAGCAAAGGTTGCACACAAACTAATAATGCTTTGTCAAAGTTTTACCAAGATTCATTCAAAATTTACTACCACCCCATATCCTTTCAAACTTTCGCAACTTAACTTACCTATAAAAATCACAACAACAACATTCTTTAAAACGAATCTTAAAAACTCCTAAATAATCAAATTCAAGGCGTTTGAAACCACCCAGTATCCCGGATGAGAAACCCAGCAAACAGCATGTGTTTTAAAAATTTCGCCTCATAGTCGCCACATTGTGTTCTAGTGATAAATCTGTTTCTGTGCGGGTAATCCGATACTGTTGGTGTAAGTGTATGTGTGTGAGTATGCGCACACGCAGCGACGTTGCATTGTTGCATGCTTCATTCCCACCCCCGCGGTGGGTGAGAGGTTTTGATACTTTTTGCTTGGATTTTTTTTTTGTTGTTAATAATTAGCTATAGTTTTTATGTCGACTCAATTGCCACAAGAAGAAGTGGAAACTATAGTTTAAAAAAAGTTGGAGTCTAAGCTGGATATTGAAAGTTATATATTCGTGCATCGGGACCATTATTGCGCGCAGGACGTTGTGCGTCGGGAGATTTTTGGGTCGAAAATGTATGAACGGAGCAAACCCTCAAAAACTTTGAGAGGCTGACGCAAAGCGCTAAAAATGTTGCCCTCAAATTTTGAGGGATATTGAGTGGATATTAATCATTAACGACTCATAAACTACCAATGTCACGTTTTTACATATTAGACTGTATTACATATTTGTCTAACAAAGCATCTCGCCACCTCTATCAGACTGAATGTTTAATCGTATAAAAATAAATAATTTTAAATATTTGTAACAATTTTTATTATTTTTTACACTACCTTCTGCCCTCGATTTTATCAGGGTAAAAAAATTATGCCATTAAACTCCTGTGGAACTCGATAATTGTGTATTTTGTATCAAAGAAAGATTTTGTGTACCAGACCTTTCTCCCAACAAAAACCTAAGAAATAAAAACATAGTACCTACTTACACAACATTTCATGATGTCAAATCAAATCGATTTTTATTTCATTACGATAACGATATTATTTAGCTGCAAATACAGAAGCTTACAAACTGCTAAAGTGCAAAAAAACGGAATAAAATTATTGTTTAAAGGAGTTAGATCATAATCTTTGCAAGTGTCAAAACCATTTCATCCTCGTATGGGGTGAGAATCGTGGGCGCACAGTCAGAGGGTGGATCAGGGTCGCATAATACTACCTTTTTTTTTCAACAACCATAGATTTTTTCTACCTGCGAACCCAAAACTTCTACCTGACATGCGTTGGCGCAGATTTTGAGTCGTTTTTGAGTTTCGTATGAAAAAATTCGTATTACGAATGTTGAAGGGGGCTTTTTGCTTTTAAATTTTTTACTGAATTTCACTTGTTTGTGGCGTAAGGTTATAGTTTTTGTTAATGTTTATATTTTTTTCAATATTTTTACAGTTGTAGAGGTGTAAATTGGTGACCGGTTAAGTTTTTATTTGTGTTTTTGTCTGTTATTCACACTTTGCTTAATCAGTCAAATAAATGCAAAAACGGTGCGAAAGTATCTAACTTATGAATGAAATGCATGCAAAAATATATTTGCTAAATAATTGACGTCAATTCGTTTCATTTCTAGGAATATACATAGTACATTAGGAAATAATAATACATTAGATAGTAACTAAACTTATTTAAATTTAAAATTAAACTTCATGAAATTTATTTTCAAAATAAAACTATGAAATCTGAAAATAATATACACAAAACTTATAAATAAAACTATAATAAATACAAACACAACATCTACACAATTTGTTAAATTTAATTTATTTGAGCAACACAGACGTCCAGAAACCTGGACGTATTTATCTAACCAACTATCCCCTGTATTTTACCTGCGTTAAATAATAGCTAACTAAGTTTAGGGCTAGGTGTTCGCCTACAGCTCCACTCCCGTGAATTTTTGCGTGATGTTATGTAGTCTATGTGTTATTCTGATGTATTAGTTATACATATAACTCTGATGTTCATTAAGATCTGTTCAGTACTTTTTGCATGAAAGAGTGACAAGATCCATACATACATCTATACTAACAAACTTTCACATATTATACTTTCATATATATGTATACTATATTAATTAATAGGATATAAATCTGAAATCGCGAATCCACGGTATTCAGAAGCCAGAAAGTCTGATCAATCTAACCAAGAGGTATCGTGTTACCCAGTTACTGGGTTGTGGAGGTCTGACAGGCAGACGCTTCACGTTAAACACTGATACCTAGCTGAATCCGGTTAGACCGGAAGCCGACTCCAACATAGTTAGGAAAAGGCTAGGGAGACGATGAGAACGATTAGAAATGCTACAAATAACCCATTGCAGCTTAACCTTTCGACAACCTAGCGACAGCCGGCTGTCGCGCTGCTATTGTCTTTCTATTGTGTCTTAAATCACGTGTGTTTGAAGGTTTAATAAAAACGTTATTGTTATTAACGTTGTATAACGAGATATATCTTTATTCGTTGCATAACTAACTTGTAACACTTTGCAGCGATTCATTGTCAAGAACTCTAATAGTTACATACATACATAGTACATTTGTGAATGTGTTGCAGTAACGCGGTACACGAATTAAGCAACTGGTGCTCACGCCCGTCTCTTTAACTAGAAGCCCAAAGAACAGTTTTGGGGCCGATTTTTCAATAGCCAGATAGCTTTTATCTGAAGAATAATTATGTTTGACGTTTTTACAGCTTTTGTATGGAAAATATGTCAAACCGTCATATTTTAAATTCATCAGATAGAAGTTAACTGATGATTGAAAAATCAGCCCTTAGAGAAAATGCCAAAAAGGTCTCATAGGCAGTTGTTTTACGAAAAACACTGGTATCTTTGATCCAGGTTGTCTCTCGTAGAACTTTGACAGTCGTTACGGGCAGTCAGAAGCCAGAAGGTCTGACCAGTCTAACCAAGGGGTATCGTGTCGCCCAGTTACTGGGTTGTGAAGGTCTGACAGGCAGTCGCTTTACGTAAAACTTCATCAGGCTGAATCCGATAAGGTTAGAAGCCGACGCCAACATAGTTGGTTAAAAGGCTATGGAGATGACGAAGACAAATGATACATATCTTGTGACGACTAACACACCGCCATCTGGCCCTAAGCTAGGCAGAGTTACTAATGTATAATTGTAACCGACAACCAAACATAATAAAATAATTTATAAATCTATATCTACTATTCATAAAATACACCCGGATAAAGAATCTTGCTCATGTTCTGTGTGGGTAACGGCTTAGTAGGCACTGAGTTTCGTCCAAGACACGGCTGGAGCGGACGAAAACTTAACCTGAGAAACGAACTCACGGCAACCAGCTTTGCAGAAAGAATGACTATGCGCTAGTTCAGGCCAGACTGTATTAATCAAAGATTTAAATGGTTGCCACCAGTAATTCAAGAATCAAGATATAAATTTCATTCCACAACATGTGTGCCGAGTTAAGTCAATCAAGCCACGCACACATACACACAACTTATTTGGTAGTTCATATGAAAGTCACGGTCAACATTCTACGTTCGTGGGTACTTACGTATGTACCCGTACCTATACTTCCGACAAGTACGGTAAAGATTTATTGTCAACAAACATTGGACAGATGTGGGTAATCACTTGTTGCTTATTAAACGTTTGAACGCACGTGATTCGAGACACAATTCAAAATTCAAAGCATTTATTTCACTTAGACCATTTATAGGCACTTATGAATAGTCAAAGAGTCGGCCGGTCAGTCAGGAAAGTGACGCTAATTGCCTGTTCCAAAACGTAGATCTCTATGGAGAAGAACAGGCAAGAAACTCCACGGACACTCTTTTCAAAAAAATCATGTTTTACAAAATGTTGGTTACATTAATTTTTGTGCTTCTATATGTGAAAACAATGCAAGTAAATAACAAAATTAATAATTAAAAACTTACAAATTATTATTTAAAAAAAATTAAAAAGTAATAAAACAGTCATGGCAGTTAAGATATGACCGATCTTGAGATCGGGTGACAGCGCCCGTTCACGAGCATGACGCGTGACATCAGCACCATCTAGCTCAACCATTTTGAAGGGAACCAAATGATCCAAAGGAGAAAGGAGTGAGAGACTGCATGACGGGTTGATAGATAGAAAAAAAGGCATGCTGAGCTGACGCTAAGCAAAATGGGATAAGAGCAAGAAGAAGAAGAGTGTGATAATATAGAAGGCAACACACAAGAAATAATGGTTGACAATTTAGAACAACAGTTGCTTCACGTAAAACACTGGTATCCAGCAGAATCCGGTTAGGTTGGAAGCCGACACCAACATGGATGGGAAAAAGCTAGGGAGATGATGATGACGGCACTGGAAGTAATCATTGTCGTCAACTACTTCAGTCAAGTACATCTTGTTGATGCAGCTTTCGTGTCTGCACTTACTGACAGTTGCATTTTCAAATCAGGAAACCAAAGCATCCAGATCGGTCCAGCAGTTTAGGAGTTGGGCAACAAATACACTTACCGAAGAGTTAATAATACTAAGGTTATGGATACAGCTAATTGCCAAATTTCCACATGAAGCCCTGGCATCATGCCAAGAACAGTCAAGGATGAACAAATTGACAATACGTTAGTTAATATTACCTACATTTTAGTTTGTCAGTTCAGTCAAGTGTCATGGCCGCCTTTAAATGCACGTTACGATGTTACTTGTCTATTTATTTCTGTTAAATGAAGAAAAAATAGTAACATATTTGAAAATAGTCTGGAGATCAAAATTGCAGATTTCTATTTGAATTAGACGCTGATCTTTTTTTAATGAATTTAACAAAACCATAAAAAGAAATTAAGGACCTAATCCATAAAAAATTAAGTAAAGATTTTGGAACAACTCACACACGGCCATCTGATCGCCAAAGCCTGTAATGTGCTAACCAGACTAGATAAGTATACAATCCTGATAACGTACAAAAACATTCATAATTCCATCCGGGCGAAGACGCGGGCGAAAGCTAGTTTAGCTTAAAAGCTCTAGTTTAACTTTAAATTAAACCTTCGAACACTCGTGATTCGAGACACAATAGAAAGACAATAGCAGCGCGACAGCCGGCTGTCGCTTGGTCGTCGAAAGGTTAGCTTTAAATTAACAAGCCTTTAGAAGTACTTAGATATACATTCAATATAATGATAATAATAATACAGAGACCAAACATGGATTGGTTATTTCAATAGAACGATGATTAGGACAAATATGGCGTAGGAAGTAAAAAATATAAAAGGTTAATATATTTAATACGTAGTTCGTTAATTTGTTTGAAATAAACATCTAAGTAGGTAGGTATAGCTTGATAACTAATAAAAAAAATTAGTAAATTAATATCTTAGGACAACTCACACACGGCTATCACGGCACCACATGTGACTATTTCTAGCCTACCCTAGGCTGATAAAATTTTCGATTTTCCTAAATATAAACATTAGTGATGGGGGAGGCTTCCCCCTGATCCCAAAACTAAGCAGAGTTTGTGCTTGGTAACCCAACATACTTATTTAACTATGCTCTCATTATGAGGTTGTGGGTTCTATATTACGTAAATAGCAAAGAGGTTCCTTTCTCATTCATTTTAGATTTTGTTTAGTACCTATATATCGTGGACATGGCTGACGAAAGAGCGACATCTATAATAATTCTGAATCACCAATCCGCCTTAAACAAGCGTAGTGATCGGTACTTTTGTTGTACTGGCTTGGGACTACTCAGTGAACTTGTGTAAATTAAAAAAAATCCTGCCCCTGAAGATGCTAAAATCGCGCAGCTAACCTAAGAGTTGACTTTGAAAATGAAAAATGAAAATTAAAACAACAGACACACACTCACATACTCTTCTTTCTGCAATGCAGGTTTACAAGCAGAAATTATTAACTGTTTATTATAAAGTTTGTACCGAACCTACTGTGAGTTACCTCTTACCCCAGTTTTTTTTCTAAAATAGGCATTCCGCATATTATTTAAAAGTTTAGTCTTGACCTAAACTTTCAATACTATGTATCTATGCATGTATTGTATTGTTTCTTTTCTGTCTCATGTTCCTTAAATACCTAGATAATTTCTTTGGAAACTCAAATTCTACTCTTAACTGTGAATTACAATAACTTGCACATATAAAAATACATTTTAGATACATAGGTACAATACTTCACCAAATACTAATGCCATCCTTGACTGACACGACCCGAGAATCGAATTCACGGCCAACGCCAGTCATCCATTAGACCGACAAGGACTGTTTAATTGCTTACTGTTTTTATTTTTCTTGTTAAAAAGGTAGTTTTTCGTAGAATTAATTTTAATCCATATGTTTTTAAACAGGGCGTTTTAAAGTTCGCATAAATATTAGTTAAAATAGTCTACAGAATTAATTATAATTATTTTCCTACTACAGGTCATATTTTTACTTTTTAGGTTAAGTCTGAAAAGGTAATGTAAGGTTAAGCAGTTTTAGTTAGAAATAGAATTTAAATACCCATCCGTAAGTAGAGCTTCACTTTTCAGCTAATTATATTAGTTGAATAGAATTTCTTGCTTTAAATTTCGAAATTCTGCCATATTTAGACCAATTAAATATGGATTATAGAAATAAGGAGATCCCTTATTTATGTTTCCATTATCTAATTAAAATAATGCCTTACATTAATAGGCAACTGCATTTAACTTTACTCATTCTTTGCTTCCATCATTTGTATTATGAATGTTAACTAAATTTAGAATTATATATAAACTAAGTACATACGTAATGGAGACGAAAATCATTATTTCCAGTGAGAACAACAAGAAGATTACATTTGATTCAATGAGCAAAGACACTTCAAGGTCAACCAGATTTAGCCAAGTAACTTATAATGTTACAAGTTAACTAATGTAGGTTCTTAGTTAATCTTTTGGAGATTATAATTGAATTGCGCAGCAAGCTGTATCGACTTGATGTAATGTTAGTTTGTGAATAGAAGAATAACAAGTTTTACTCATTTTTATTCAGTCCTATGGGACTTGGTACATTTGATCAAAAACTCAGAGCTTGTACTATGCAGACAGACCATTGGTACATTCATTTATATTTTTTTTAATTTATAAATATTAATTATTACACCCAGAGTGAAACCGTCTATAGCCTGCAGAATAATTATCAATTTCTTATTTTCAAAAACCATTCATTTTTTTTTAACCCGTTGGGTGCAAATATCCGTGCAGCATTGTTTCTTTCATTTTCTTAGAATTAACTAGATCTAGCTTCTATGTTATTGTATACAGTAAAATGTCTATCATAATACGAATCAAAAACATAATTGTGACTACTTTACAATAATTTATGTTCAAATCCAGACCCTTCATAAATAATCAAACGATTTTACACAAAAATTCATCTATTCAATAACAACCACCTGAGCTTGGACAAAGCAGTCTCCCTTTGTGTTAAAAAAGAAGTATTTTTTTGGGAAAAAATGGTCCCACGATGCGTAATGCAGTTTTTTCTTTACTTATGCGCCTTTCTGCAGTTTTTATTGCATTTGATTGAGCATTATTGTCCCAAATAATATCTTGTATGTCACGCTTTTTGTTAAACTGGACAGAATAGCAGGAGCTTCCAAAAAATGTGTCGGATTTACTCAATACCAGATTAAGTGTGAATTTATTCAATTGTTCGCACGTATTAGAGCTATTACTTTTGATATGTTGCAAAACTTGATTGAAAAGAAGGTCCGTTGAGTTTCTAGCTCACCTTTCTCTATAAAGATTTAGCTCCATTTTGGAACGAGTTACGTTAAAGTTTTTGACACTAACCGATTCCTAGATTATTCAAAAATGCCCGTTAAGGTTTTAGTCGATACTGATGTTCCCACTTTTCTACAACTGTAGACTGAGGTTTTAAACCTTGTTTGTAAAAAAGACAAAAATGAAGAAAGACAGAAACTATATGAGGTTTGCAAATGGCAGTAGCCTTTTACCAAAACGAATACCACACATGGTAATACTCAGAATGTCCACTCAAACCAGAGACAACGTATTTATACAAGAGTGAATATGCATAAATTGTAATCTCCAAGACATCTGTTGTCCGTCCATCTCTTTTGTAAAGTTTTAAAATCCCTAAAACTATGGCAAGCGCTGCAGGGCGCAGTAATACCAATAAATTCCGAAATAAAGGAAACGCACATTTTCTATGCCAAAGCGAAATTCCACAAAACTAATGATTAAAATTTAAAATAATGCACACGAATCCCAACCCTAAGCTAGGGTGATAAAAAAGAGAATCGCATATCTAATTATCATGCAGTAAGTCATTAAGTCTTAGGGGATGCTATTCAAGATGTTGCAGATGACAATCTTGCTCCAAAAGTCGTAAATCCCAAATTCATTAAAGCAAAAGAAGCTGTAACACAGCCTTAGATAAAGTTGACAATGGAACAGCAGAGATGCTAAAGATAGATGAAGATTCATAAAGGGGATGATTGCAGGTAAAGAAATTTGAACATTCTGAGGGATTGATGAAAAAAATAAGGGTCGTTTTTAAGATACAAAGGATCGTGTTGGCGTCAAGCGGTGCGATGGATGGACTACGGATGCAGTTTTAGATTTATGCCAAGATTTCGAATATTATATTGATGCAGTTAATTGAATATGGCCATTTGCTGAGATTATAGATAAGGGTAGTAAACAGTTAGATTTAGAGACCACATAAGCAATAATTTCGGTAAAGGTGTGTTGAAGAAAATAGTTACATTGAAAGCTAAACCTGAGAATCTATAGTTAGTTCAGCTGGAATATAATTATGTTTTAAAAAAAGTTTGTTACACTTTAAAGGGCGACTTCTAGTCGTGTTTTAATTATGAAACTCTTGGGAGATAAAGTGCTTAATCTGTGCTTAAATACGCTATTTAAATAAAATGTGAAGTGATCTTTAACACAATATTGGCTAGTATTTAAGTGCCGGAACCTGTATAATATTCACGTAAGTTGGTTGTATTTTTTATGAAACAAATAAACTTTATGATTATGATTATGATTATATAATATTTATAAATATTATTAGTAGCCAATTCTGAGACCTTATCCAATCGATCGGGGATAAAATTATGAGATTAGAGATGTGATTAGAATTAATTTTGGAATTTCTGTTGCAAGCTTATTTTCTAGTAAAATATTATAAAAAAATATGTACAAGGTCAAAAATCACATAATTATGTAATAAATGACCAGCAGGAAAAAGAGGGATAATTGACGTCTAAGCCTAGTCTGTATTCTTTCAACACCAAATAAGAAATATAACTAACAAATGCATAGAAACTTGCATAAACCTTCAAATAGAAAACGAATCTAATCATAGACCTCGAATGCTAATAAAGATAAAAAAATCTTTTATCTCAATATTCTTAAGTTTTAACGACATCTGCATTAAACAACCTATTTTGAATAAACACTAGAAAAAAGGTCTATCCGAACACATTGCCACAATAAAACCTCAATCTTGAGAAAAAAGTGACGAACCAGCTATAAAACTCCTTATTACAGATGAATAAGGTTTAGAATACGGCGAAGTTTTTTTTGAAAATTTTGAAAAAAAACAACGGCGCCCATCTTCCTGACGGAAGAGGAACTTATTTGATTATAATAAACATTAGAATCGATATAAAAAATGAAAACCAGGTGCATGTCGAATACTTTGTTTTTTAACCCGACTCTCCTATTGTTTGTTTTGTAATATCGGCTCCTACCACCCTTTCATTTCGCTTTTTAACCAACTTTTTCAGTAGCTAAAAACTTTTTTCATTGTCTTTAAACTATATTATTATTGAAAAGTGAAAGTTATTTTTTTGTCTTTTGAACTTATTCCGACAGTGTTGTTTGTAAAACTAAAAAATCGGCTTCCTTTTTTGGCTTATTACTTTTTATTGCTTTATTTCCTCCAGTAGTTGTTTTATTGTTCTAAAACGTTTCTTTGTATGAGATATCCTTGGCGGCATCTTTTGTATGTGCCATTTGTGTATTAGTAGGTATGATTTTTTTAAATCTTAGGATTAGAAATAAAACGGCTGAAAGTGGCAAATCTTTTACAATTTATTGCAAAAGGCTTATAATATTGTGCTTAGTCCAGCTTTTAGGTCAATTACGGCTTTTAAAAGCATTTAACATTGTGAAGCGTCCCCAAAATTACTAATAACATAATTCGCAGTCTTCGTATCCTCTATCTACATACTCGCAAAATTAAGGAAATCTCGAAAGCTACTTGACCTATGCAGCTATTTAGCAGGTAAGTTGTTTAAGAATCCATCGGCCATCAGCTTAGTACGTATTTTGTAACATGGCTTAAAGTGGGTTGATTTCATCGCTAGGATAAAAGCTAAATATGAAAAAATAAATTAAATAAATTATTTATTTTTTCATATTTAGCTTGTAATCTAAATTTTATCTTTTCTTCGATTCCTTCAAAATACTCATCCATTATTTTATTCCTCACACTCATACCTCAATTAGTTACCAGAACACACATTACATTAAAATTTTCAAACAATTTTTATTAATAGTACTGACTTCATTCCTACGGAGTAATGAAGATACATTAAAAAAATTCGATCTTAGTCTCAGAACCCGTCTTTCGGATCCGGTTCCAACATTCGCGTGATGAATGACAGGGCAGTTGCACGAACCATCCCCACTACCACGAAACCCGTTTCATCTCACACATCTCCAACACCATTAAGTTGTTCACCACCCATCGCTGGTTTTATTTCAGTCTCTTCTTTAGTGTTTAGATCATCATCAGCAATGGTTGTAAGGTTACAGTTTACAGTTGTTGTAGCATGAGTAATGTGATCATTTTAGTGATGAGCTATAGATTGAGTAGATCAAAATGGCGTCCCCCGAAAATACAGGTTCCGTGATGGTAGGTACGTGTAAGAAATTAGCTGCATACAAGTTTGTAGTGTTAGTTCTTTTATTGTAATAGTTTGCTCGTTCTGCTTGTTTTGCTAGGGTCTAAATCTTAATTTTTTACTTTGTTTTATTAATATTTTTCTTCTTACGTAAATATTACATGTTGTACATATTTTTTTATACTTTTTTGTCTAATATAAAAAGTATGTATTAAATAACGTCAATTCTTTTAAATAGCGTTTAAAATCTTGTTGCAATCTTATCTTAGCAAAAATACACCTACCATCCATCCATCCATTAGTGTTTTCGATCCCTCCAAGAATCCATAAAAATATACACACTAAATTTCACCCAAATTTCTTCAGACGGTCCTCCATCGGAATTGTATTGGCTTTAGATTGGAATTGATATTAGTTTCAAGAGTTAGCCCCCAGATCGGATTTAGATGACAAACACAAGACTTCGGAAAACACGAATTAATAATTATAGTACTCGGAGATGTCTGAAAAAGTAGCTATAATGTATATTGTATATATCGCCATTCAGAGACACACAAAAAATGCCTTATACATGCAAAAAGAATGCAACTAATTTTCCCCTGTTAAGACTTTTACCGCATTTAAAGGGACAATTTAAAGTTTCGCCGTTTGCGACGATGTTTGACAGTTTATGAACATTGCCAGTTCTACAAATTCGTTCACCATCGGGCCCTTTATCGAAATCCCTCTTGCCTCTCGCTATGGAAACGACAGAATGGGTTTAGAAGGCAAGTCAAGGCCACGTAGTCACCGCCATAATAGATACTATACCTTTTCTCTATGGTGTAACAGTTTGGCTTACTGTTGACAATAAAGCGGCTTTAACCCAAAAATGAAATAGATTAATTTAAAACGATCTACATAATTACTAATTGGTAAAATGATTGGAAGACAACGCACAGCCCCAACCGCTGGTCCTAGAGACATGAAACTTGGAGGGTTTGTTCTTTGTGAAGAATATGTAGCCAGCACTAGAAGGATTTTTGTAAATTTGCTCCCTAATGGGGTGATATTGTGGATGGAAGTTCGACATCCTAGAGGGCGAAGCCGCGAGCATAAGCTAAAAAATAAAAATACTTATATAGAATACTTTTAGGATAACTTACACACGGCTTTCTAAACACATATAATTATAAATATTATAAACAAAATACACCCAGACATTGAATAATGAAAAGAAGTACTTAATTAGTTTTTGTACATTTTTCCCTTATTGATTTTATTCGGAGCCCTATTCATAGTACTGCTTAATATAATCTTAGTTCTGAATTGAGAGTAAAATGTGCAGGTGCCGCTGTAGGTAATTATTAAATATGAACTAGCACTAAACTTATTATAAAACTAGAGGTTTTCTTATCAGATTGTGATCGAATTATTACAATTTATTTTTAAAAATGAAATCTAATAAGATTACCTGAAAAAACATTAAAAATATTTTGCTTCATTTGAAAAATTGTATGTTATCTTGGAATAACTCAGTTAAAAATGCATATTTATTAAAAGTAACAAAATATCACACTAGTAATCATTTGCATACGTGACTATTATGAAAATAATGTAAAAATGGTTTGTATTATGCATAGTATGTACTGGTATAATTATGTATTCACGATACAACTAAGTGCAAAATTCAGATTCAAGTCTGGCGAAAAAAGATAATTTCTAAATAGAAAATACGTAATGCAAAATTTGACTATCATATATTGATGTGCATAACTGTAAACTTAGTCTTCCTCCAATTATAATGTCGAGATTATAATTTTATTTTAAAAAACCTCATCAAAAATCTTAAGTCCAAAATGCTTAAACTGTCAGTCATCTACTATTAAACGTGTATAAGGAAACTGAACATCGTAAAAAAACTATGACCCAAAACATTCTCACAGTTTTTAATTCAAAACTGACACTACAATCTCTCAATATACACTACAATAATTGAACAAAAACTCACTTGTCAAACACCTGAAATACATTTGAATCGGAATAAAAGAAAAAAAATCTAAAAGATTCGATCGACTTCCTTCCTTGTCCCAAAACAGGTGATTTCGGTATCAAAAATAAAAAAAAAACCTTTGTACAATCCCTTTGCTTAAAGAAAAAAGTTTATGCATATGAATACGGCACCGAATAAAAAAAAATACAAGGACACAACGAAATAGAAATTGTAAAAAGGCGTAATGGAATTGAAAAACAAAAGTGTTGCGCAACACGTGATCTCGTTAAACGGAAAGAAAAAAATTGTGAAAAAATATTTTCAAACAAAACTGACAGCTTTTTCTTTTTTGTAACGAAACATGTCATTGAAGCAGTGATGTCAAATATTTGTTATTTATTGTTAGCAGCGTTGATTATTTTGTAAGCTTTGTAGCAGAAGTCACCAGACTTATTTTGTTACGTTTTGTGTTTTGTTTTGTAGATTACCATCCCATTTTGAACCTAGACTTATCCCACCCACACTCTTTTAAATAAACGTAAAAGGACACTGATGCTTTTATTAAAATTCAGTTAAGAAAATCACTGTCCGTTTAAAAGAGATCCACTATCGTTACCTTACCTCATGATTATCTTGTGGACTCTCATTTTAATTCTTTGCTGGCATTTGTGCTAGGTTTGGCTGACAAGGCATAGGTTCTTTTCAGGTGGTCGCAAGTCCACGGAGGTCAATTTAGAAAACTTTACTTATAAAAAATTAAAAAAATTTAGCTCTTTTCTGATTAATTGCGTTGCGAGATCCAATCAGTTGAATCGTTTCTCCGGGACTCGCAGAGCTTTATTGCTCGGCACTTTTCTGGTGGACTCCACTGTTTATTCTAGTTTTTAGAAGTTGTAGTGGTTGGAAATAGTGTTGTGGGATTATCTCAATCATCAAAATATTTTTGTTTATAATATACTTTACATTAATTACACATATTTCTAATTACCTAGTAAGAATCGTTTTAATAAATAGTAATGTCACTTTTTACAAACCATAATATTCTAATTATCCTTTTAGTTTATGCTTTTTTAACATTTTTTATAGAACTCATTAGCTCAGTCTTGTCGACAAAACATTTTTTTGAACTAAAACGTCACAAAACTGACGTCATCTTTGAAGTTTTTTAAAAAAGCGAAAGTTTTAAAAACAATGTCAAACTTTATTATGACACTGTAATTAGGCGTTGTTGTCATAAAGTAATAAAGTTTTACACTTTTTTGTCATTGCATTGTCGTGAAAAGTTAAAAAAGGATTCCGAAAATTTGTTAAAATACTTTTTATGACTTTTTATTACTTTTTGTTTAACATGATCTATTTTAAGAACAAGTTTTATTACTTTGAGTCGATAATAATAAAGATTTTAATCCTTGAGACGATTAGCTGTTTCTATATTAGATTTCTTTTCTATTGTTGATCTATTAAGTATAGTTCATTGTAATATTCTCCCAGTTTTATTTCTGTAATCTAGATCTCCGTGGCTTTGAAGCTGATACTTCCTTTGTCTTGATATTTACGTTGGCTTTCTGACACTTCGGCTGGCAATTTTTTTACTGGTCTCCAAAAGTAGTTTGAAATGTACTATAAATTACATGCTTTGTTTTAAACAAGTTTCTTTAACTTTTGCCTATAACATTTATAAAAAAAGTAGCTTCCTATCAGTGAAAATCTTCTGGTAGCAAAATAACAGAAAAAATCTTTGCTTTTATATCATATCAGCCTTGATTTCTCCTGACAAATGATTTATACTATTTAAGAAAAAAATTAAGCTTAAAATCGTTTCATACTACGATGTGTATGATTTAATTCAAAACGACTTTTATTAGTTTAATTGCAAACTTACCCCAACTAAATTGATGATGAAGAAATTTGATTAAATTTTTAGCAAAAACTTTACAGTTTATTTATTACGAAGTACAGGTAGTTATAGCTTAGTTTTAGTTTAATTTTTTGTTAGTTAAATTAAATAACTGGTGTCGTTTAAAAACTGCATTTTTTATTTTATATTAGCATGCATAGGTGTTAAGTGGAGTAATAGTTTTTATTGGGTACATGAAAAACCATTTTGTAAAAAATCTAATTTGATTTTTACGTAAGATTTTTTGACATTTATATTTGATTTATTGATTTTCTACTTTTTTCTTATTACAGGAAGTTAATACCTGTAATTCAAACTTTTTTAATGGTTTCTTTAACTCCGTCATTTTTTAACTAGTTTTTTTATATAAAATCTTTGAGTTAGTTAGTTCCCTCTTATTACTTGCGTGGACACATCTGCTCTTGTTATTGTACTAATAATGGTACATCGTGCATGTTTAAATATAGTATGCATAAATTAACATTGAAATGAATAGATTCGTGCTATCTACCCCTTGGTCATTGACAAAGACCTTTGTCCAGATGTTTAGGATTATTTTTTCTGTATAGGACCCTCTTTTTCTAACAATTCATTGCTAAGCAAAACTTAATAAAAATAAAATACTATCATCGATCATGCAAGTATAATTTATTTAAAAAAAAATGGTTAATGATTGCACAAAAAAGTGTAAAAAAGAAAAAAATGCTTGACATCGAGGTTCTTTAGTAGGTTTAAAATTACATTCGACAATTAAAGTTTTTAGTTCAACTACTTTTCAAAGTTCATTTTTTTGCAGTGGGTATTTTTCAAATGTGTTTTTCAATGTTTTCATGAGTTTCTCATTATGTTACAAATCTCCTGGTTCATTACGACCGTCATTAAGTTCGGTGTTTGCACAAACACTGTTTTCAATTTTAAATTCTTTCTTTAAGGCGTTGAGTAATCGATTCCTGCCGGATCCGCTGCATACAATTAGCCACCCTCATTTACGTCTGGTCAATGACAGCCCTGTTTTAATCAATAACTTCTTTTCGCGCGGCGTCCTTGGTTTTTTTCCCCGGCGCGACTTTTTCTGCGCGTATTTCGTTTATTATGTGTCAATCGGCCCGCGGTTTTTTCTCTACGAAGCACGCGTCTAACGCGTCTTACCTCGTTTTCGACGATTCCGCAAAAAGCTCGGCAAAAAAGGCAAAAGCTCGTCCAAAAAATCGTCTACCGAACAGTATCTCGTATCGCCGGTCTTGTAGCCATTTTAATTATTATTTAATACCAAGGGACGAGCACGTGGCGACGCGCTCTGTCCCGCTCCCGCTACGGAGGCTGTGTGGCGCCCGCCGCATGCCGTCCCTCTCGCACCGAGCCCACTTACACACATAAAAATCGTGAATAATAAAAAAATGTGTACACATTTTTTTCGCTTAACCACCGCGTCGGTGTGTGCGTGCGGCCTCACGCCGCTAGAGCGAGACGCGGCTAGTTGACAGAAAAAGACCGACGACTCCCCACTCCGATTTTTTAAGCTTCGCTGTCGATGTTAGCGTCCGTGTGATTTTTTTCATTTTTATGTGTTAGTGTACCCCTCGCGCGGTGTAGTTCACTTTTTCTACTATAGATCTGAATTTCAGTCTCGTTTTTGCCGCGTCGGTCTAAAGGCGGACGAGCGGGCGTTTTGTATTGCATTTTTGTGATGCGAGTAGCCGGTGGTGGCTCGTAGTACTTTATCTGAGCAACATTGCGTCTGGAGAGGCCGGCTTTTTGTGCGACCACATGTCGTCTTGAGGAAGCTCACACTCGCGCTACTGCAGGCCGGTGCACGCGCGAATCGCCGAGTGCGAGTGAGACGGAGCACTCACGTGTGGATTACCCATAACTATAATCATTTATATAGCACACTAAAATATTGAGCACAAAAAATCTGGTAATTTGGATCCTAGTAACGACGCCCGGCATTCATAATTTTACCGCAGGGTCAAGAGCACGGCTCGGCGTTTTTTTCAATCGCCGGCATTTTTTAAATGTTTATTTGCAAGGAGCACGTGGATTTTTTAAGTATTTTTGGCGATAAAGCCTTGGACTGTTGCCTTTGGGACGTGTTGTGACATTAGTGTTACCTTTATTATGTGATATATTTTTAGTGACATTAGATAGGAACAAACTGTGATTTAATATGGTGATATAGTTGGTGATTGTGAAGATTTTTGGATAGTGACAGGTAATTTTTTTAAATTAATTTGGAAGTTGGATCGCTGTTTCCCCCTGTGAGGAGGGGGAGTGCTTCCCCGAGGGGGGAGGAATTTACGTAAGATCCCTCCCCGGCCGAGATGTATGTTGTAATTGTGAGTTAGGCGCTCGTCTGTCAAAGGCGACCTTGAATAATGCCCGGACTATAAATACGGAAATATTTTTGGACACTGTACCGTGACGATATTTTCAAATTAACTTGATTTGTGATGTTGCTTGTTGCTATTTCTTTGTTTGAAAACATTAATTTAGTTTGTCAATAGTTAGACGAAGTTTGTTTTTACTTGAAACAGCTGTCTTGCTTCCAAATATATTTTTAATGTTTTCTTTTTTAAGGACATAATGTTGTTGCAAAAGTATGTTGTATTTTTTTTTTTTGAAAACATGTATAAAAATTGGATGTTAATTAATAGAAGGCAAATATTATAGTAATAGTAGATAGTAGTAAAATATTGAAGTCGGAAAAAAACAATAAGTGTAAAAAGGTAGCAAAAAAAATCATAACTTACAATTTTAAAATATAATAATAAAATAAATTCCATTGAAAAATACACTTCGACATTAACCGACTATTCACGATCAATGTAACTAGTTATCAAATGCGGAAATACTTAAGATTTACAACCACAACTTTATAAAATTAATACTTAAGTATTAAACTCTTACGCACTCAGATTTATTTCTGAGTCATTCGACTTAGACTCGTAAGCAAAATAACGTATTTTTTAATTACCGTCATAATGCAGGCTGTTAATTTTAAAACCTGAAATCATTTCTAATTTTTAAAATCGAATTCTAAAACTTAAAATCTGTCACCCATATTTCCTCAATCAAATAAAACCGTAACTATATTTTTTACACAACAATTTAATTATTAGAAACGGTCTTATCCAAGATAGGTATTTCTTGTCAAACAACCTTGTATCTTACGCTTCACTAACTCCGAAATCACCAATGGCTGGCCACTGCCCAGTAAACGCATACCTATTTAAAAGTATTAAAACTTTGTGACATAAAAAATAAGTTGACAAGTCGCTTATAGAGAAAAAACGATGTCAAACTTATCTTTGAATAGGGTTTGACTGTGATTTTTATGTTATATTTACATGAGATTTATGTAGAGATTTTAATTATTGTTTTAAATGGATTAAAAATTTATAATATTTATTTATAAAAAATATAGGTAATATTTTTTCTTAAATAATATTAATGATAATTCAACCCGTATCTTTTGCATAATATCGAAACGACACCACATTAACAATAATGTTGCGTTTCAATAATAAAACTCCTAGACACCATACCAATAATTTAAAACAAATAGATGTTAACAAAAACCTAATTACATGCTTAAAAACCACTTCCCTGCACCCAACTTGTAATACAAATCTCGAACTCGATCAACCGTGAGGCCTTCTATACACTTCATCTAGTGCACAGCCTCCCACCACCCCCAAAACAACCAAAACCACCTCTATTACTAACCCACAAGGGTCATTATCAAATGCCAGGTGTAAATCCAAACCGCAAAGCCATGATGCTTTATTTTCTATACCCGCAATTACTGCTTTGACAGCCGTGTATGTTAGTCTACGAGTACAGACGATGACATAATAAAATAATAGTTATAGTTTAACCTAACTCCTACTAAACCGTATGATAACCTTAAAAAACTTGTTAGCATAATAATCTTAAATACATAATTCATTTAAAACAAAGTTACATTGTTAAACAGCGTTCGAAGCAGCCTCAACATCACAAACAGAAATTACTCGTCAGAGATAAAAATCATCATTAACCGAACGCACATGTTGTAGGCACGTCTGTACAATGTGATTACCGAAGCCTTATTCGATACGGCATGTGGGCTAGGGGCTAGATCATTGACACAACCTACGCGCCAACTCGTCACCTGCTAGCTAAAAAAAACTACCACCTTTTTTACACGTCAAATCTACAACAAACAGACAAACAACTTTGTTACAGATATCGATTAGATGGTTTTTAAATTAAACTTTTGCGACGACATTATGGACTTTAAAGAGTACTAAAAAGAAGAGTAAGAAGGATTTTGTTTTTACAGCCCAATGAAAACGGAGGATCTCGGAAAAATTCCATGACATTAATATCAAAGGAAACATAAGACACGTATTTTTATAAGTGCCAAACTCGAGACAGTTTATACACATTAGATAGAATAAAATTATAGTAGCCAAGATGATGGAAGGAAGGACAATCGATTACAGGCCCGATGGAGGTGGCTTAGACTATCACAATTCGCCTTTAATGGCAGAAATACCAGTAGACAATTATTCCCATATACATAGAAGTATAGAGCATTTAAGATCCATAGGAGTACCGCCGCCTTTAGACCATCATAGACACTTAGCAACTAATCTAGCAGATTTGAGAAGATACGAGCATCCGGATGAAATGCCGGAGATAAAACCGTCCGTGCTTAGACTATCTGAATTCAAAAGTGGTTTACAAGAGCTAAGAGCGCACCATGATCAGGAGAATGAAGCCCAGAGACAGATGACTCCTCACGATGACGGTCCCAAGGGATACAGTGCACCATCAACGCCGCTGTCAGAAAACGGAGGCCAGTCCATACAGGAGGAAAAGGTTAGAGATTTTTTTAGTCTTCTAAGTCTAATAAACAGTGTGTCTTATTCAGAGTTTTCATTTCTTACTTTGAAATGATTAGTTATTCTACGTGGAATTTTAACTGCTAAGACATTATCTATAAGCTCATTATCTTTATTAACGATAGCTTGAATACCTACATTAATCTTTTCAGAACATTTGATGCAAACTAAACCTCAGTTTGTAACTAGTTAAATAATAAGCCACCTTGAATATTTCGGAAGTCTTCAACTGGCTTGACGTCAGGCAAATCGTCGAACAATGCTTGTTCATTACTCCATCACGATGCATCAATTCCGCATCCAAACCCATTAATTCTTTGATGATGCCCATTATGAAACTTTTGTTAATGTATTACAGACCATAACACTTCGTGATTTTAGTGTTTATTAAATAATAGTTCAGTGTAATCATATATTATTGCAGCGCAATTATTAATAGTTCGTCAATGTATGCGTATATTAGTGTTTTAATTCGGTATTCCATTACTATTTTTTCTAAATAGACAATGATAAAAGAACTTAGGTATCCATGAGAAATCTTATAGGAACGCAACAATTCTCACTTGAATTAGAATTTAGAAGTCTGGTACTAAACTAATTCAAAAGCCATAAGTACATTTTTAACACGAACTTAATGTTTGCAATAACACACATAGTCACGATTAATTTTAAGCGTGTAATCTTAATTTTGAGCGTCACAGGTATCATGCCTTCGACTCTTTCACATATTTGTGAAAAATGTATACAAACTATGACACATACAAAACCGAAGTCCTGTATCTAAGCAACTAACACATTACAGATTCAAGTAATTCTAAAATGTTTGTTCACTCTAACCAATGCGAAATTCAAGTACACTTAAAATGATGGTCGAACTCGGTAGCTATCAAGCACTCTTATATAAAAATAATGTTTATTTTGTTCTTCTTATCTCTTCCTTATTTCATCAGTTTACAATAATATCTAACCCTTGACTTTTATAATAATTATCGAGTATTATTTTTACGAAGTATCTTATTGGTTTGTTGGTATAATGGTGGGAATTGCTACTGTTAAGCAGGCAGATGTTGGGTTGAATTCCTTTGAGATTTTCTAACAAGAATTTCTTTGTGATCCGTAATCTGGTTGGTGACCATACCATTCTACAATTTTGTCCCCATATTGCCTATCTAACAAAAAAGATTAAAAAGTAGTAAAATGGTTCGTATTTGTCTAAGAGGGAGTGTCAGAAAATACTAATCTAGTTTTTTTTACCGATATAAAGTATAGACGATTACACATCGATGAATATTTTTATATATTTGTTATGCTTGACTTTTATAAGTACTATTATACTTACAAGATTTAGGTATACAACTAGCCAATGCAGTATCCGCCTACTGTTATCATAACTCTAGCATTCAAGTTGATTGATGAATTAATAAGGTCACCTATTTTAATGTACAACCTAACCTAACGCAATTTTTGGTAAACATTAAAACGCAATTTCGGCAATATATTCCCACGGAAAACGTGAATAGGTACGTTAGGTTTATGGTAATTATTTGAAACAATAGCATTTGCATGTCCGTATAGACAGTTTATAATACTGAGGCAGACACTTATAATAATTAAAATGAAACCACTTTAAAAGTGTTAAACATTATTTTTGTTTCAGACAAGCGAATGTTGTGCGAAAGCGAATGTTTTCATTTAAATAAATTGGACAAATTATTTTAATGTATTGTATTTATAAAGTACAACACATTTTACATTTTTTATGAATAGTTAATAAATTTTAAATGTGATTTCTTTCGTTCCAATTTCAAACATCACGACCACTACTTATTAAGTTTAAATAAAATTTTACAAATAATTAATTCAAATAAAAAATAATTACAAAAAATAATATTCTAAATAATTATTTCAACTATAACTTAAATAATTATTTCAACTTATCCCTTATATAAAAGCCTTAAATCTTATAAGACAGATGAGTACGGACGAGCCTTGAAAATAGTCAAGGTCGAATACACTCGGCAGTGGTTTAAACTGTGTTTTTTTAATGCAATTACAAAGATAACGAAGCGTGTGGTTAATGAATTTGGTATTTGTTATTACGTTTTCCGGGATGATATTAATCTCGGAATTGGTTATTTTGTTAATGAAGTGTTTCATGGATTTCAAAGCTGCAAGGAACGGCTACTTTTAAATATTATTTGTAAAATGAAATAATTGTTTTGTAATCATTTTTTCCTTTTTCTTTCATATTAATTTATCAATAAATATTTCGGTCTGAAGACAATATTTTATATATTAAATATTCTTTCAAGATCAAACTCTAAAATGTTTATTTTTTGAAACCATTCCAACCGCACGAGCGTCATTAAAAGGTACAAAAAAATGAATCTAGTCACTCATTAAAAGAGGTTAATTTATATGCAGATAAATAAGCAAACTATTTACCATTTTTTGTAACTCGTTTTTTCCTACTCTAGAGCTGTCTCCACTCCTCCAAACTTACTCATTTAATATAAAAGTGTTACAATTGACAACTTGATGGAAAACTGCCTGAGAAACGAACTAGCGACAAAAATCTTTTAACTAAAAAAACACATTTCCTCAACATTCAATTAAGTAATTCCGCACAAGCTTTGGCTTTTAAACACGATAACTTGTGACCCGGTAGGCTCCCGAACGGTTACAAGGACGTTGATAAGGCACCCTCTGGCTTAGATTATGTAAGTTTTGTAACCCGTGTTGTCATGCGGGTTCACTTGGATTTTGGGCCATTGTTACGCTGAAGTTACTGCGTTTAGAAATGGCAAAGCTACACTGTAAAAGTCCAAGCTTTTTGAAAAAATAAATACAAAAAAATGAGTTCCTCTTTTACATAACAAATCCTACTAATATTATAAATTTTAAAGTTTCTGAGAATGGATGTATCTTTGCGCAAAAACTACTGAGCGGATTTTGTTAAAAACTTAATCTAGGTAGCATATACTTACATAACATCTCACATCGCTGTGACCCACGGGAACAGAGCAGCAACTATGGATGTAATATACCGCGGGTGAAACCGCAAAGAGCATCAACAAATAAAAATGAAACTATTATCAAGACGAAAAAAAAACAAGCAAAAAGTTTTTGATAAATGGTATACTTATTATGATAAACAGCTACCTGATCGTACTACGAATATCAGTATTAGGTAAACGTATTCGTATACTAACTTAAATAAAGTTTACTCACGTTATCTTATAAGTAGATATGGATGTATGATTTCTAGAATTCGAGTATTTTCAAGGTTGCCATCAATTTGCATCTAAAGCTTACGAAAATGCCAATGCCGGTAATAATAAAACTACTACTTATTAAAGTAAAAACAGGTAATAAAAAATAATAATAACATTTTGTTGAAAAAAATAAGCAACCATCTATTTTCTCTTGGTCTACGTTACTTTTACATGACAGTCTTATTTTATGCAATTGTATTTATTATCTATATAAAAAAAATTATAGGAGCCTATAGTGAAAATCTTTCAGTTGAACTCCGTTACCGTCAGTACCAAATTTCATCTAAATCTGTTCCATGGTTTAGCTGTGAAAGCGAAACATACAGACAGACAGAGATACTTTCGCATTAACAATCATTTTATAGTAAAAAATCACATGGATACAATGTTTTCAAGTACAACATAATCAGACGATGTCACTCTTATTTTTGCCAATGTCGTGAAAAAATTATGTAGAATATTATTTATGTATTCTTTTCAGATACACTGTTTACGTTTACGTCTGACCCCGAAACGATATTTTTTTGGTAAAAATTTGACTCTCAATTTTCAATTTAACCTTCAAAGACTTCTTATCACAGATATTAATTCATCTGCAAAAACTTTATTTTCAGGGTTCCCTTTTTTGGTTCAAATTTTTTTCAGGTTATTTTCTTTTACATATTACTTATAATATATAAAACAATTATAAATAACTTATATTTTTTTAATAATGTTTAGTGAGTCGTTCTTTTTCTGTTTCTATAATTTGTGTTAATAGCCCAAAAATATCAATACCTGGCCATGACTCTACTTTTTATTACCAAACAAAGATGACAATATCTGCATTCTTTTTGCATCTATTCATGTATACATATATAGAATTTGGTATATATTAATATTCTTTGCCAAAATCATCCAGTCAACGTTATAGTCGTACCGTTTCGCAAATGTCCCACCTTTTTTTCTTGATTTTATTATCACTTAATTTACTCAATTATAACCAAATAACAAAAAGCTAATAACGGATATTCGTTTTTTTTATCGGAACATCAATAAATAAACCATAAAACGGCTACCTCACATCAAACTTCCCGAATCGATACAACAGAATATATTTTGCACGTCGAATCGAATAATCTATTCTGCACGTCTAATATCGATTATAAAAAACCCGATCTTGTTTCCCGCGCCCGTCCGAGCGCCGAATTCGCTTCAAGGCCGCATACCAAGTCCAAACCGTCCATTGTCAATGTCGCGGGCTAGCGCGAATGACGGATGTGTGTGTACAATGGATGGCGGGAATTAATTGCAGTTTTTTTTCGTTTTCTGTTTTTTTTTTTCGATAAACGTTTTATTTTCTGTAGCATTACTTGTTTACTTTAATAGAATGTGGAAACAAATAGAAAAAATAGTTTTCAGTAAAATATTTTTAATAAAAAATCTACTATTATATAATTTATTTATTAAAATAATGTTCAGCTAAGTTATAATTACAAATAAGGTTATTTATTACCGCTTACTACACAGGAAGTATATTTTAATTCGCTGATCGTTGATTAATAAATTTATCTTCAAGTAATGTCAGTCCTGCTGTAACAGTATTTTTTCTTAACCAAGGCTTTAGTTAAAAATGTTACTAAAGTATACACCTACTAGACTGATAATATAATGTAACACATTTAAAAGCAATATACATAATAAATAATTATATACGAACAACTTTTTATATGTGGTCATTGACTTTAAAAGACTTAATTTATTCAGCTGTCATTATCTTGACGGATTTTTTTAATGTTTAGAGATAAGCTCAAACATACAAGTTCAAGTGACATTTTTCAAAAATGGAACGTAGAGAAACTAATAAATAGTTTTATAAAGTTAAAAATTTGTTGAAATAATTAGGAAGTTGATAGAATTATTTCAACCAAATTGTAACAAAATATATAAAACAAACAGCAAAACATGCATGTACCCATGCAATCAAGTGTCAATGCTAAGAAAATTATAGATGAAACATACTCAAATCATCAACCTTACAGTACGATAGGTAACTACTTATTACATACCTCTCGGGGTCGTCAACGAATTATATCATCTAAAATAATAATAATATAACAATTAAATTAAAATAGAGGATACTTTTATTGTAGTTTTAATATATTGCGAAGTTTTGTATTTGCAAATAGATACGACCAAATAATTAAGTCAAACTTCAATCAATCTAAAGGCCATTTCTTTTGAAGATTTGTTTGTTTAACATTTTCGCATTGCTGAAAGAATTTTTCCAAATCGACGCCAAGATAAATAGATGTTTTTAGCACGTACATTGGTTTAGCTAGTCTCCTCTCTTTATCACCAATGCAGTTATGCAGTGGTGTGACAGTGATGGTAATATTCTCCAAGCACTTTTTAACCCTTAAAAAAGAGGGGTGTTATAAGTTTAACCTCTATGTGTGTGTCTCTCTGTAGACAGAGAGACACACACATAGAGGTCCAGTTCAGAGTCCACACATAGAGGTCCAAAGAAAAAGAAAAAAGGACAAAAGTAAGTTATCTAGCGATGGTTTTCAGAATCACTTTATCAAAATCGATTAAGCTGTTTCGAAGTTACGTTCCCTTTTGTTAGTCGCGATCTAAATAACTTCAGGGGTTTAATATTTCTTGAAAAATTATTCTAAAATATTCTTATATTAAAATTAAAACTGAGAAGCAAGCTCAACTGCCAAAACTCACGTTACCTAAACACGTGAGCTTAACATTGAAAAATGATAAATTAGTTTATGATGATAAATACCTAGGTTTGTAATTCGCTAAATAAAATTATTTTATAAATTTAAATATACGTTAAATGATTATGGTTAGGTACCGACATCATTCATTTTTAATTTAATTATAATTATTGTTTTTATATTTTTTGTAATTATTGTTTTTGTTTAGTGTAAGTAAGTATACGACTATGTTTTTTGTGCTTTCTTGAATATTTTATTTTAATTTATAAAGTAACATAAACAGTTAAAATATCGTTGTAATTAATAGCATTCACAGTTAAATTATAAGAAGCAAGTAATAATTAAAATTGGTGATTTTTATGTTTCTTACATTTTAGTTTCTCAGAATTTAAAATTTAATATTATTAAATACATTGATCTAACTGTGTACTTCCTAAAATATTTTTAAATTGACTAGCTTTAGTCTAACCGAAACGTCTTGATCCAAGCCAATTCTTAGAACGTATTACCAAAATCATTTTCTTTAACGACGCTGTTCCACAATCCTTGAACCCAATTTCAAGGGCATATAGTCGACATTGGCATAGCAATTATTTTTGTAAACGCATAAATAAGTTTGTTGGTTCATAATTTTGATTGACACTAGCCATTACGGCTGAGTAGGTATTGCGTCATACATAACGACGTATGAGATAAAACACAATTATTTCATGCAACTTTGTACCTTACAGACATAAATTTAAAGCCTTAATTCCCTCGTGGAGCTTATATAAATTATTTGAAAGAACCTATTATTTACAAAGGAATTTGAACATTATGTTTTAAAGGAAAAGTTTCAGTTTTGAAAATTAACGTGCAAACGTTAATAGGTCGGAAATGTCCTGATGTCCTCTACAATTTTTATGAAGGAGTTTCTAATAATTGCCCTTTGTGTGTGCAAAACATATTTTTCTTGTTTTCGAGAATAATATAAGCTATTAAGAACTTAAAATAAATTAAAACAAATTATTAAAAAAAACTAGCAATTTTTTTTTGTTAATCTATGAAATTCATGAGAATAACTGACTGACATTATCAAGGCACAGCCCAAAATAATTAGATCGTAATATTTTATAACGCATGTAAGAATATTGACCCCAAAAGTAGAAAAATAAGGGTTGAAAAGTTTTATAAAACCCCTTTCATAAAGTTAACGCTACCTAAAAATATTAAATATAGTCATAAATAAACAAATAACAAAAAAAAATATGATAGAGTATTCAATTTCTAAAATATTTTAATCATTACCAAAAAAAAATTGATAAAGCCTTTTCTATAAAATTATTGTCATTAAAAGTCAGCTTAACTTTATTGCACTTTGCATAGACAATACCTATCACGTTGTAAATTGAACATATTATTTTTATAATAGGTATTGTATGCATCATCGAATTTTTCCTCAATCTGATATACCTACATACTCGCTAAGTTATTAATTAATATATTAATAATCATCAAATCTTTTGATACCATAATATCTTTAAGCTAATAAATTATATTATCCGTCTGTAATTCTGTACGGGAAATCCCCTTAATGGGTAAGCCCCTATGGAAAACTCATTTGCATCTGTTTGTTCAAAAATAAAGAAAATCTTTGCGTCAATTTAAGATTATATTATAGGTAGCTGTGTCCCGGTGCCCATGTCTTGATTACTACTTCGCTCTGTGAGTTTTAGCGTGATGTTATAAAGCCTGTATTATTCATAGATCTGGTCCTCATTTTCATAGTCCAAATATTACTGGTACTGCTAAAGATTATCTGCATCTGCATGGTTTGTTGCACAAAGATTTAAAATTGTCTGGACTTTAAAAGAGACGATAATCCCTGAGTTTGTTTCGGCGTTTCTTCTCAGAGGTAGTCCAGTTAGGAAACGCCGGCTCCAACTAGCTTTTAAAAATATGACATGTAAAAGTGATTTTAAAATCCTACTTGCATAATAAAAGATTTCATTTCATTTCATTAGTTCGTTTGAACGTATAAGTATTTAAGTAATAGAATTCAAGTAAACCAATATTATAGTAAGACGAGTTTTGTTTTTTTATGAGTTGAACTTAATACAACTACATACCTATATTCCTTCAAATTTTCCAAATTTTAGACATCAACGAGTAACACTAAAGTGCCACAGAGAATCATTGTTTTATTATTATTATATGCCGTCTATGTGTTAAACTAAAATAGCATCCTTCTCTTCTGCCACTTATCTCTATCTATCTAGGTTTTATATCAATTCGGAAATCTAATATCAAAATTAATCCCATTTTCCCGGGTCACCCCCTTATAAGACACACCATTACTTGAAATTCTTATCCAATTTCATTCAATTTTTAACCGACTTCTAAAAAAAGGAGGAGCTTCTCAATTCGGATGTTTGTATTTTTTTTTTCGTTTGTTAGCGCATATCTCCGTCGTTTACCAACCGATTTGAACAATTCTTTTTTTGTTTGAATGGGTAGACTTTCCAAATGGTCCCATTGTCATCAGGTCCAGGATCTGATGATGGTATCATGCCGAAATCGAGGGAACTCCTAAATTTTTATAGAAAAACGTACATTTTTATTTTGAAAGTTACTCTAAAACGTAGTCAGACAATGAGACTAATTAAAAAGTAAAAAATAAAAAGCTTTTCCAAAAAGATACGTGGCAAGTGGCAACACATCAAATAGACCGGCAGAAAAGAAGCCACCGACTTCCGAAATAGTTATTTTTGAGCTTTTAGTTTTTGAAGTCGGTTATCTTTTTTTTTGGAAAAAGCTTTTTTCTTATGTTTTTATTTACGAAACAAAAAATAAAAAAATAATAAAAGAGGATATTTACTCAGAAACTTTAAAACAATGGCTGAAACCGTTCAAACCACAATCACAATCTCAACAAACAAATAAACACTAGTGTTGTGCAACACATAATATCGATAGACACTATTCGTGAATGACGTTCAAAAGTGACTCGGTACCGAAATTACACTAATCGTAGTGCGTCACGCGATTCCTCTATCTTTATCTCGCTTATAATTCGGCCCGCGGGCTATAACCAACATTCTTTGTACCTATGTTAAGTGTGTAAGTATATTTCTTGGTTTCTTTAGGACATCGGTTAGATTCTTCTATGAATTTGGTTTCGTAATTGGGGTTTGTTCTGATAAAATGCGGTAACAATCTTGTCTTAACTTGGTATTTTAATCATTTTTTATTGTGCAGGAAAGTACAAAATCAACCTTATTCAGGTTACTGTATATACAATATAATTCTATGATAAATACAATTATCAATAACATATTTTGTACTAGCTTTACCAACCACTACGTCTGCATAAAAGTAGGTTATATCGCTTAACAAAAGTAGCTTTGATACCCGTCCTCAAGGTTTAAGCTTACTCCGGAAAAAAAATATCAAAATCAGTTTTACCGTAAAAGCGTTACATGCTGAGTTACTAAAGGTAATATTAGTATGGATAGGAATAGTCTTGATCGTTCTAATTTCTGGTTTAGGGATAAAAACTTTAACTATATATAACTTAATTTATAAAATCTAAAGTACAAGCAACGGTTAATCAAACAAAACAAAAACTCTAATCAGCTACCGCAAATATCAAAAAGACCATTAAAATAATTTACGAATACCTACCAACAAGAAACAAATTAAAAAACCGCTCTATCAGTGACACTTGATCATTGATTAATCCAAATGATATTTTCATCTAAACACATCGTGAGATTTAAATATTCGATCGGCATCTGATGAAAAGATAAGACTAAGAACAGATGTGATAATAAATTAAAAGCGTTCGTAAAACTAGATGTGTGTTATTCATAAGCATGATTCTTTACATGTAATAAAGTCGTAACGATGGTTTGTATGTTGAAGCTTTACGCAAAAACTATGGGATGGATTTAGTTCAAACTTTAAATGAATATTCCCGTATAATTTAGCCAGAATGTTAGGCTTTATTACAATATTTCTTGAGGGGATTAAGCAATGTGCGATGGTGTATTGCATAATGCTTATGCCTTTCACGTCAATGATCCAGTCTAAAGGAATGTGTACTAAAACAAATCCCAAAAGAAGGTCCTTAAAGAAGAAAGTAGAATGTTTATGGGCGTAACACATAGGCTGAAATAGATAAGCATAGCTTATCAAATAAACAATACTACTATCACTTTCGTACAACAGTCAAACTGCAATAGTCATACAGAAACGGGAGCATAGCCAAGCAAAAGTAAAGAAAGAAAGAAAAAAATAAAGAAAATCAATTTATTCTTGCATAGTGAGCTAGAAGTAAAAAACTTATATACTATAAACCTTAAAACTAAAACAAGAGTAGTTATATTGTAGCGTCACTGCCGCGCGAAACGGCTAGCGCTCAGCATAATGACATAAAAAGTACGTTAAAAATTCAAATATTTGTCTAGAACATACGTGAAACCACAAGGAAAGTTAGTATTAAAAAACATAAACTCTTACGCAGACACAATAACAGAACACTTTTTGCATTTGCGTCATCAACTGTCAGAGACGAAGAAATGCTTTAAGAAGAAAAACAAATTATCGACAGTTAGCTTAAATGAAAAGTATCTTCAGACATTGAAAAGACAATATTTTATTTAGATTTCACCCACTTTAAATTACATATCAAGTTACTGTTTAGCTCTCTTGCGCTGTAATGTTATTTTATTTAGCCTATAATCCTATATCCTTCTTCGTTACACTGGCTATACAACGCAATTCTTACATTTTTCAAATCTGATCTTGCAACTTTATACCTTTCAACTTCATATAATCTTATTTTAATTTAACAATCTTTGCGCTTATTAACATTTTCTTCAAATTTATTCTGTCCGTTAATATTAAGTTTGACATGGTTAACCTACGAGTCGTTCTTGAGTTCTCTCGTTAAGTTACTTATAATAAGCACATGCTTAATAGCATTACTTCCTTCTAAAGATTAGTCTCTAGCATTAATAACTTTAATAGTGTACTCATAGAATTCATTTTCGTTTTTCTTGTTGCCAGTTTTAGTTACTGCCCAAACTTCATCGTTAGAAGGACTGACATACGGGCGTTTTAATGTTAAGACTTGTTTGGCATTGATCTGTTCGCTAATTTGCTTGTATCTTCTGAAAACTTTATTAATGATTCTTAAATTATATTTATCTTTATGAATTTCCTTGAAAACTTTGTCTTCCTTGATGGGTTTATTTGTTTCTACTTTTGGAATTCTTTTGATGGTATTTTTTTGCTCATCTTTGGCAATTAGTTTTGCATTTGTATCAAGATTCTCATTTATGTTTAGTCCAAGACATTAACTTATTACCTTTGAAACTCTAGGTAACTGCTGATATATTATATTATGCATTTTGCATTGATCTAATATTTAACCAGCACTTCTAATTCCTTGCAGGAAGTACTCAAGTTCAGTGTAGGTCATATGATTTGGCAGCTAAAATATTTGATTTATGAGCTTTTAGTCAATATTTTTTGCTGTTAAGTTCAATAGTTGCAATTAATCCATCAGTTATCTACAACAGTACTTTAGAATTTCGCCTTCTGAAGTCACTTCTAATCGTTTACAGATTTTCTTCGATTTATGTTATATCGTTTACTAGAGAGAGAGATAATGTTTTAGAAGGTAGCGTCTCACCCAGTAACTGGGTTGTGGAAGATCATATAACAAACAGTAGCTTTAGGTAAAACACTGTTTAGGTGCATGCAGTTCAGACAACTGGGCCAAACAAAGTTGGTAAATGCTTATTCAGGTGATTTATTCTCTCTATCAAAAGTTAGATTTTTGTTTGCAAAATAGTCAACAGGAGTTATTGGAAACAGCTCAATAAAGCATCGTCTACCTAATTTGTTGTATATCCTACCGATCTTTAATATTTTCCATCGAGAACCAGTTTGAGCAAGATATAAATCATTCAACCGAATACTTGTATGTAAAATGTCACATGTTATATCATGTTGCTTGTGGTTTTGGGGACCTCACATTGTTAAAATACTATGTAGATACGTACGGCATATGTCGTGTTGTTGTAACCCATAATAATTATCTCTGAGACAGCGCAATTTTGTCAAGTAAAAGATGTTTTTGCATGAACTTGAGAAACGGAAAAGTTGACAGCTAAGTAAATGAATGATCTGTAAGTTAAAAAGTTAAGAAAAGGTTGTTTTTACGAATATTTAGTTAAATCATTTATTATATACGTTTGTCATGAATTCGTGTATGATTAATCGAAAATGTATTTTAGATAAAGGACTTTTAGTGCTTAATATTAAGCTAAGCTTAAAATACAAGAAACTAATTACAGTAATGATATTGTTAACACTTGTAGTGCCAAAAGCAATGCCATTCAGTGCAAGCCAAATCAATAGTAAGATTACTATTCAACTATAGTTTATTGCTTGCAAAAAATGTAAGTCAAAATATTTTCAAAAGGCATTCTAGCAAAATCATTTATCTTCATCTGACGCAGTCTGTCAATCAAAAAAGATTTTTGTATTAAACAAATAAAATATTATATTCGAGCGTCGAAATTTAAGATAAATAACTCTGTAATAAGTTGTATGTAGGTATGTGAAAACATAAGGATAATCCGATTGTACGGAGGCGTCGCGTCTTGCAATTTAAAATCTGACTTTCAGTCATAATGCAAAAATAATTGCATGCTATCAGCAATGCTTTTGTATAAAAATCTTTCTTAGTAACTTTACTATTTTCACTGGGTAAAAGCAAAAAAGTGCCAATTTTCCAAAGACGACACCTTAGAACAAATCAAAAAGAAAGTATCAAAAAACGCAGTGACCTGACGATTATGTCAAATCTGTAAATATCTTACCTTATCCACAAATAAATAGCATTATTAATAAATTTAGCTTCTAAACATGTGATACAACTATACCGCGGACGCCCACACGTGTTGTACTGAACGAACTTGACCTTAAACTTTGGTTGAACGATTCAAAACCCGCGGTTAAACAATGGCATAACGAAATTAAAGACATGCTGAGACTATCAGATAGTTTAGATGTTGGAACAGTCTTTTATACTCGATTTAAACATATTTTTCGAAATGTTTGTATAGTCTCTGCATGTTAAAGTAGGTTAAATTCAAAATTATCTGCTATACATTATTTTAAACAAAATCTGCTGCACGGAGGAATGTGTCCAGTAGATTTCGGTACTTATCTTAAGGTACAAGCTCTTTCATCCTGATGTTAAGTATAATAATAACTCCATGTTTACCGCCGTCATTGCCAACAAATATAGCTTGCCCGTTCCAACCGCTCGCCTGTATGTTTTCATCGACACTCAACGACTAATTGACGGTACTTGTGTTGTGCTAAGCAATTTTTTTACAAGCAAGCCTTTAAATTCACTCGACTGAGAATATCGTACATAATAACTTAAATCCGGTTTCTATATGTATATAATAAGTGATATGAAAATTCGTGATTTTGCACAAATAAAAATATTTGATACTTGGTGTTTACCACGTATTAGCTTCTTTCTGAGTAAGGTAGACCAATTTATGGTACCAGTTAAAGATTTGGTTAGGTTTGCTTAGTTCGTACCGGTGTCTACCCAAATTCAAGATGATTTTTCTTTGACTGTTTGGCCTAGAGGTCTTTCTAGTGGCTTATAATATTATAATTCATTGAACTAATGGCAAATTTGTCAAGTGCATTCCTATCTTCCAAATATCGGTTTGTTTTTTTTTGTGTTTACTAACCGAATTACACTACCTTCCCAGTTAAATGTTTTCAGGTTCAGTACTTAAGTTTTATCCATCAGATAGACAGTCACATATTTTTTAGATTACGTGAATAGGTAGGGTCATTTCGCCTGTTCGCGTCCATTTAGTGCAGTTGGCAACTTTGACGGCGATAATAAAATTGTTGCAAAACTATTTTTTAAGAAAAAAATATGTGATGTGTTAGCTATATTAGTCTATTTTAACATTTACTTGCAGTTTTGTTCGAAACCTTTAGTGATTTATTTTAAAATAGGAAAGTTTCAGAAATAGACGTTTTACCCAGTTTGCGTCCAAAAAATCCAAATTGCGTCCACCCGTGGACCATTTTGCGTCCAACCACTTAGAAAAGGAATAAAGGGGTGATATTTTTAAGAATTTGTAAAAATAAGCTGAATTACAAAAAAAAAAACTTTATTTATGAATATAAATTATAAAAAAAATGGTCAGGTGCAAGTCGGACTGTTGCAACGAGGGTTTCGTAATTTTGTAAAATACATTCAAGTTTACGGTTTTCGGAGCTTTTTCTTTACTTGTGCCACATGACAATGCTTCTTGCTAAATTTCATGATTCTAGGCCAATTGGAAGTACCTTATAGGTCTTGATTCCCTTGCAAATGTCTAAATGTGTAATATAAATGGAAAGTAAACAGCCATACATTTTCGTTGCGTTGATTTAGAAATTCGATTTTTACACTTCTTTGAGAGTTAGCAGACCTATGTATGTGATATTAATTTCAGCTTGATATCACGACGCCTTTCTGAGAAAAAGGGTCTTGACAGACTGGCGGACGGACGGACAGCAAAGTGGTCATATAAGAGTTCCGTTTTTACCTTTACTAGGAACGAAAGTACGGAACCCTAAAAATTAACATTATTTTCATTAAAAAATTACTTTACAAAAATAAATATATTTCATCTCAACATTGATTGTAAGTAGTAGGTACATAAATAATGATTGCACCTTTTACAATAAACAGTAATCAGTTCTGTTCTTTTTGCTAAATATCAGTCTTGATTAATAATCCGTTTGCCTGTCTGTCTCGCCTTCACGCCAAAACCACTGAACCGATTTGAATGAAATTTGTTACAGATATAGTCTGGGACCCGAGAAAGGACATAGGATAGATAGTTTTCATTCCAGAAACCCCCGGGAACGGGAAGACAATTGTATTTAACTAAAATACTTAGTGGACGCAATTAGATTTATTATTATCCACTGTAGGTACAGTTTGCGTCCATTGCGGACGCAAAGTGGAAATTTTGTAAATTCGATGTAGTAATTCGCGTCCACCTTATTGTAATCGTTAAATGTAAAAAACCTAAGCAAATTCATGATTAACATTATTCCTTTTTTCATTACAAAAGTCTAGAAATAGCTATTAATCCTAAAATTTACATAAAACAATAAAAAAGTTACCATCGAACGCACCACTGCACACTATTTTTTATCTAAAAAACCGCGCTTTCGCGCTTTCTTGTTAAACAGCCGGGACTAAATATTTTTTTGAACAGGATTGGTTTGTCGCACGGACCTTTTGACCTTATGTGCGTGTCTCTTATACATTGAGGTATTACCGGTAATGGCTATTCGTTTGACTGGTGTGTAAGTTTTCTTAATTTCGAGGATTTTTTAAAGGAGGTCCGTAAAATGGACGCGAATTGGTCTATGGACGCGAACAGGCGAACTTACCCTAGGACATTAAAAGAAATTAAGAGAACAGATTTAGATGCGTTTTATAGCCAGTTGAACCGGTTTTTTTAATTAATTAATCAAGTATTACGTAATGGTCAATCTGAACTATTCGTATTTAATTTGAAAGCCAAATGACCAATTTCTTAATCTAATCGAACAAATAACTAAGCGCTAACTAATAATAATTTGTGATGAAGTTTAGCAGATAGTGAATTGGCAATTTGTTTAACAGAAGCTCCTACTGTCAGATTCAATTTATTTCTTCTTCTCTAAAACCTTTCGTGTCAAACTTAATTTGTTTATTTCAAGTAGACCATTAAAAGGCAATTTTGTACGTCAATTACTCAAACAACGAAATTAAATATAGTTGCCCCTTCAAGTTAGTTTCGTATGAAGAATTGGGAAGAAACTTCAGACTAATTCTTTTAAATAAAGGTTTTGTAGTAAGATCTCTGTTTTTTGTCAACTGATAAACATTAAAGTCATTTTTTATTGTACTTACTGTCCCTGCTTACCTTAATTTACACAATTTATAGTTGCTTTAAGACCATGATTATGAGTTTGTCAGTAAATAAATATGAAATGTTCGAAAGTATGTATTATTAAAATGTTAGTTACTTTGATTCTTAGGCATGCCACTGATTATAATCATAATAATTAGGCCCAACCTGGACATCATTAGTTTTATCATACTCTAGACATTCCCGATCCGCAAATCCTCATCGTGACAAGACAATTATGTTTCCTATTCCAATGAAATCAAGTCGAGTGCAAATGGTCTCGCATCTCTCATGAACTGTAGTGGTTGCTATTTTTTTGAAATCTCTTCGTCTTTTTTCTATTCTTTTTTGCTTTACCACACAATATGGGCCAAAAAAGATTTTACCTTTTCTGTCCTTTTCCTCGTTACCATACCAACCACTACCAAAGTACCAACAGACCAAAACAATAGATTCGCGGTTCACTAAAACGCGGATATGCGTCTTGTCGTATCCACCAATCGCGGCCGAAAGCGTCGTATGACGTCATCTAGCGTGACCTTGACGCCGCTCAATGCCGCCAGAATTAGGCGTGTGCGCAGGTGGCGCATCCATGCTATTCTTGTGGTGTGTTGCCATGTAATATTTTTTTTGGGTGTTTTTGTTTTTTTTATAGGTGAGATTTTATATCTTTTGTCGTTTAAAATTTGAATTTTAAATTAATATAAAATAACCTTTTACTATGTTTACAATATTTTTTTTACTTTTTATAGATTAGACATAGTTCTATGTACATACAAGTAAGCAAGTTTTTTCTTTTAGTAGATTTTTTAAAGATGTTTTGTAAGTTATTGGTTTTAGCGTTCAATTTAATTTCACAAACAAATCTAGAATGTCTAGGGACAACTCACAAACGGTCATCTGATCTCAAACCAGGCAGAGCTTATGGCAATCGTATTTAAATAATTTGTAAATATACATATTAAAGTAGTAGGTAATATACATATTAAAGTAAAAATACAACATACATACCTATTTTAGATAAAAATTACACACAGACACAACAAACAATATACTTATCCCACAATGATTTGTCCTGGGTGGGTAAATAATGGTTACCAATCAGACACAGACAGACTATACACTCTAACCGGTAACAAAGATTCAATCCCGGCATTTTTTTCCCGAGATCCACGGTATTACCCAGAATATTATGGCAACCCGAATATTACGTCAATGTGTTAAGTATTTCATCCAGACTCGTTGCGCAATTGTTCGGTAATTCTATTTGTTGTCTTTTTTACACTTTCTTCTTAATATTGTTCATAAGTTAAAGATCAAAGGTATGAAAATAAAGCAATAAATGATTTACGGTGAACGCAGACTTGGCCGCACCGCACGCGCCGCAGTCTTCGCATTCGAATTCTTTAAATGAAGTTCTATGCCACCTCGCACACCTACCCGCGTCGCAGTTGCCGCAGACCCTGAAACGATAACAACGAAAATGCGATGACTGCGGGGACTGCGGCGCGTGCGGTGCGGCCAAGTCTGCGTTCACCTTTAGACTTTACTTTGAAAGAAGGCTTCAACTGATATTTTGAAGTCAAAATCTTATAAGCCGATTCAGCAACCGTTTTCCTAAGACCGATTCGCCATTGTACTGTCCGTCGAAGCACCGGTACTGTGGTTTAGTAGCGATTCATTTGCTAGCACACACCCTTAACACAAACGTACATAAACGTATATATTAACATATATCCCTTTTGCACTCTCTTTTTAAACTTATGAAGAAAATCACAAAGATTTGCGACTTTCAATTTTGTTTTGTTGTGGAGCCACAAATCACACGAGTTTTATCATCTTTCGGGGGCTTTTGGCTGTTTTAGTTTTTTGGAGAAATTTATGCCTACATTTAACCTTTCAACGACCAAGCGACAGCCGGCTGTCGGGCGGCTATTCTCTTTTTATTGTGTCTCAAATCACGTCTGTTCGAAGGCTTTAAGGTCATCTTTAGTTAATAAAATAATAACCTTTTGACGACCAAGCGACAGCCGGCTGTCGCACTAACTATTGTGTCTTGGGTCACCTTGTGTGTTTGAAGGATTAAATTCCTTAGCAACTAATTAATCTGATCAGTAATAAATAGCAGATTTAAGTACATAAGTACATCCGCAACCTTAGAATCGCTGAAGCATTGACGTCCTTCCGGACTGCGAACAGCCGCCATTTAAAAAAATTACACTTTTGGACAAAATTAAATACCATCGCAAAATAGTTACCCGTTTCTAATCAATGCATTAATAATCGTCGATTTGACAGTTCAATTACTTTTGTAATTAATTGAATTACTTTTTAATTTTAATGGGATTTTTACCGGTAACTTTTAAGTTGTATGTAAATTATGTGTGTGCGGCTTTTGGCGGCTACTACACTTTTTTTTGGCAAATATTTGGAGTGTAGTAGATTTATTACGGCTAATTTATTCTGTGGGTCAAATAAAATTATTTTATAATTTATGTACAGTAATTTAATAGCTCAATTACTTGATGCTATGAATTTTAAATACTTTTTTGATAGCTACTTCAATCATAAAAAATCTCTTAAACATTGTATAGAGGCTATGTTTGGCAAAGCATAATGTCGAACAGTTTTCTGTAATAATTTAAGTACGGAACAATAAATCAAAATAGTTGCCTTAACCCTAAAATGATTAATTTGGGTCCCTTAAAATAGCAAGTGCAGGCGAAATTAGGAGAGGTCTTTAAATCGCCAGTCATCATTCAAGGGTTAACGTGGTCAACTTTAACCAGGGGACCTTTAAAAGTTACTAGCGTTTCCACTGATTAGTTATTTAAACAGTTTTATTTTGAAAAGAAAATAATCTAAAAGATATAACATTTTTACGATGTTTTGATATACGTTGCTTAAAACAGGATAAAAAAACGTCTCATTCTTCTCACTCACTTATCAAAAACTTTAGTGCAGTCATTTTAAATGTTAACATACAAAAAAAAATACTCTATATCCTATCGTCACGTCATAACTCGAAAACGACTTAACCAATTTCACTCAAGTTTTTTTTATACATATTTCCTAATATTTTGTAGAACGTTAAGAAAAAATTAAGAAAATTAAGTAAAAACCAGAAAAAGTCAGACAACTTAACGGCCATATTATTATTAACCTACGTGTAACAGTGTATTATGAAATAATATCATGAGCCTAACCAACAAAATATACTAGTTACAATAAATCTGCCGTATCTAGGAGATAAGCAGAACCATTCTAATCTAGGGGTCCGCATATCTATGCTAATTACGTGAGGGTTTATAATTTATCCGTTTTGTCTGACCTCCGTTAGTTTCTGGGTAAGATTTATAGTATACCACGGGTTTTCTTAACCTGGTACCTTGAGATACTAGCAACGTAAATGTGTGGGAATGGGATGACCTAAGGAACACTTTTACCTTTGGACGACCAAGCGACAGCCGGCTGTCGGGCTGCTATTGTCTTTCTATTGTGTCTTGAATCAAGTGTGTTCGAAGGCTTAAAAGTTGGTAATCCTTTAGGTCTCTTCCTCAATCCCTAAGTTGTCCCTCACTTGATAAATAGATGTATAAAGAAACAGATTTCTGGTAGAAATTCAGTAGTTTCAAAGTCGAAACTTTTTTCAGTATTTTCTTTTTATGAAGAGGCTCACTAAGAACAGATTTTTGGAAATTCAATCCTTAGATGATGACAGTATGAAAAAAGGCGAGTGTAGCAACAGAAAACGGCTAGTAATCTATATTAACATGTTAAGCTGAAGAGTTTGGTTGCGGTTTATAATTGTAACCGTGACCCCGAAACATAAAGGGCAACCGAAGGAACATGAGTGGGTTTTAGTCAGTAAAAGTCTGACACCCCGCCGCACCCAGGACGGGAGCAGTCATTTGATGATTTCCCACTCCCCAAAAAAAAGCTGAAAAGTATTTTGTCGATTTACACGCGCTAATCCTTGAAACTACTGGTCAAAATTAAATATTAAAACGCTTATTGCGTTACGCCTTAATTTTATTAGTGCAGAGTTCCAGGTGTCTTCAACACGCTGAAGACCTCAAACTTCAAAGCTAAAAATTCACTCACAGCTGTTTTAAAATTCTCACCGATAAAAAAATGCTTATCTGACATTACTTTCCAAAGGTTTCTAACAGGATGGTGTGCAAAAAGAAAAAAATATATAGGTCAGGTGGTCACCGGGACCACCCGGGCAATTCTGGGCAATCACATGGGAGAGTGGGCAATGTCCACTTAGTTTAGCACCAACCTGTGTTCGTCACATGTCATCGCTTAAGTCAGTGGGCAATTGGGTGGGAAAGTTTTTATTTCCAAAAAGTGCGTTTATTAAGCACTAGCTTTTGCCCGCGATTTCGTCCGCGTGATTAATACCTCCCGTTCCCGGGGTATTTCCGAGATGAAAAGTATCCTATGTCCTTTCTCGGGTCCCAGACTATATCAGTGGTTTAGGCGTGAAAAAGAGACAGACAGAGTTACTTTCGCATTTATAATTATTAAGTACGGATTTGCAATGGGAATGATTTGAAAATACGAAACTGAAATTATAATTTAGTTTTTAACTGAAATAATTTGCAGCTTTCTGAAACTTTCTTTATTGGCTGGTCAAAAATTAAGTCGTTTATTATAGTACTGTGAAGTGACAATATGTACATTCAGTACTTAAAAGTTTGACAAACATTTTAATAATCTACTTGCACATACATGTTTTTTTCTCAATATCAAAATGAGCAATTAAGTATATTCTTAGAAATGCCATGTATGTACTAACTTTTCGAACCTAGTTAAGAAAAGAAAAACACAGTTTTTGGCAAAATTAAATGTCAACAAACAAACACATTTGAAATATTTCCAAAGTCGGAAATATATAATATATACTTTTCCAAAAATGGACTACCCAGGTGAATTTATTTCCTTGTCTTCCACTGTAAACTTGGCTAATATCATTTAGGAGAACACAGTGAAATATAAATATAGTAAAACATTTTCTGTCTATCCATTCCTTTATCATTAGCCAATCTATGGGCTTCAGCATTGATTATAGGCCAATGACGTCAGCAATTCTAGCTCGCTCACGCCATAAAATGTCTATATAGCGGTCGATAGGACCCCAGACAGTAGAAATTGTGCTGAACCAACTTTCCACCTTATTTTCAACTTGAAAGCGTCCAATTTCGCATGCACCAAAGTAATTGTTTTTAATACACGTACTGCCAAAATTATTGGGCAGTAAATTAATTACCGAAACAAATATTTTGATTTCTTTGCACCGGAACAAGCAATTACTTGGAAGTGTTTTAAAGTAATTACGATATTGTGTTCTCCTACCTGTTTTCGGTACGCTATTTAGTAATTAAAAAGTTCTTCGTTTCGATTAAAACATTTTAAGTACTGTCATCCATAATTATAACATTATCCCATGTACATGACAGGTTACTTTTTAATTAAATAATAATACCAGCCTATTATATTATCTTATGGTGGTTGTCATACAGATAAAGCACAAGTCGTAATCACCACGCTTATTCAAGGATTGGCGTTTTCGGACTTGTGTTTTTTTTAGTCTAGATTTTCTCACGATGTTTTTCTTCACCAATGTCTGTGATGTCATCGATATGATACATTAGTAATAGTATTTCTACAGATACGAACCTATAATTTCTTACATGATCGCCTTAAGCACTACTGGCCATCCTGACATCATTAGATCATCACGACATTAAGTCAAGCACATAATCACGTCAAAATTAATTATTTCTATTGCGTCAATATTTCTGCACGCAATTGCACGATCGTACAATAATACCTATTGTTTCGAACTAAAAGACATTTCCTCAATTTATCGCTTGTTGCTGTCAATTGATATTCAACTTTAGCCAACGTCAATAAGGTTGATTTTTGTATGTTTGTGACAGCCCACATGCTATAAGACATGTGTTGTCTTTGTTGTGGTATCAGCGACTGGTTTTCTATTTATCAATGGTTTCTAGACGGTTTTTGCACCTAGTTTTTAGTTATTTTATTTTAGGAGACATTTTTCTATACATTCTATAGAAAATGGTAAACTGACCGTCTGGGCGATAATATCAACGCACAGCCCAAACTGCTGGTCCTAGAGACATGAAACTTGGAGGGTCTATTCTTTGTGAAGAGTATGTACCCACTGAAAACGATTTTTTTGGAAATTCCAACCCTAAAGGAGAAAAATAGTGGTTTAAAGTTTCCAACTGTTTCACTCGCTAGATTTAATGTATATCTGATCTATGTGTTATTGTATTTTCTGATGTATAAGCTACTAGCTTTTGCCCGCGGCTTCGCTCGCGTTAGAAAGAGACAAAAAGTGGCCTATGTTACTCTCCATCCCTTCAACTATCTCCACTAAAATCACGTCAATTCGTCGCTCGGTTTTGCCGTGAAAGAAAGACAAACAGACAGACCGACAGACACACTTTCCCATTTATAATATTAGTATGGATATTGCTTAGTGAAAAGTTTCAACAATATTCGTCCAGTAGTTTTTGTTTGAAAGAGTAATTAACTTGCATACACACGTTATTTCTTCTTTTAGAGTTATGGTGCTCCCACATTGCCGTTAGAAAATGTTTAATAACGTTAGTAAACATTCGTTAGCAAACATTTAATCACAAATAAATTTTCATGTTAGAAAATGTTTAGTAATGTTAGTAAACATTTTATAACAAAACAAATTATAACAAAATAAAACATGTGTTATCTTTTGTTCTTTCCTTGTTTCCTTGTTCCTTGAGATAGTCTGTGGCACTATATTTTCCTCTAGCTTTTAGCGTTTGGCGCATCCAATAAGAGCGCTTTTTCTTCTTTTTTAAACAAAAAATAAAAGCTATTCCAATGAGCAAATCTTCTTCCATTTTCGTGTAGACGTCCTCGGCCCTCAGAAGGCGAAACCAAACTGCGAGCCAATACTAGATGTTATAAAATGTTTAAACATTTTCCATCAATGTAGGAGCACTTATAACATGTAACAGTTTCTAACAAAGTGCAACAATTGTTAACATTTGTTAGTAAATGTTTTGGTGTTATAAAATGTTTACAAACATTTTATAACGGCAATGTGGGAGCACCATTAAGTATACAATAATAATATAATAACAATAATACTTTTCGTTAAGTACTTTGTACCTTATAAGAGGAATAATACATTATGATATTAATATATTCTCAACTATTTTTACATTGAGGTTATTGTAAAATATTCAAATTAAGTAAATAAGCGAACAGTTCGATAAATATGCTAAATTATTTTATTTTTAGCCACTAAACCTGACCTGTGAGTCAAATTATTACCAAAGTTAAAATTAAATAAAGAAAAATCCATTAAATTTAAAAATAAAGTTCGAAATTAGAACTCGATTTAAATTTGGAACATCTAAAAATACTGGCCGCCGTAAATCGTGTCACCTTGGTGCTCCCACACGAAAAAATGCGGTAAAATGTTTATCCTAGAAAATTTAAAAAGTTTGCATTTGAATAATTTATGTGAGTAGTATTGCATTTATTATAAATTAAATTAATGGTTGTTTGACTAAGTAACTTTTTTCTAAGAAATTGCACTTGTAGTTCCATGAATTTCTAAGTGAATTTATATAGTTTCAGTACATCTTATCAGTGACTAGCGAGTCGCTGCTATACATACTAATTATTATAATTACATATATAATTAGAAATAAACGTTTGAAATATCTTAGAAAAGTTTTCGTCTCTTCACAGAACCAGTTTTGGTATTTGTTCAATCGACTTGTTCAGGGAAATGATAATAAAATTATTATGTTGTTATTTTAACATCCTCCGTGTTTTGATCAAATCACTCAGGGAATTGACTTGCCCACTTGCCCAGTAGTTTTCGAAATTACATATTTATATAACTTTTTAAATGTAATTTATATAATTTATACATACAAATATAAATTATAAAATTAATACCCGAAAATGCAGCACAAACTCCGAATCTAAAAGTAATTCTCGACGCAATAATCTTCACTAAACAAACACTTCTGTTTATCCCGTCAAAATCCGATACAGGATGTGCAATTTGGTGCCGTAAGAGGGATGCTCTGACCTGTCCCACGACCCAGCAGGTGATGGTATCCCACCCCCATAAACAACCAAAAACGACCCTTATTCAAACAAACCCAAAACCCAAATTCATTTTTTTCATACTGTCATTTTCACCACCGGTAAAGATGAAGGAAATTGGACTTTAAGTTTGGGTTGGATGGTAGAGTTTTGCTTGAGGGTGTGGTTTCCTTTGATATCCCATGGGAATGAAATTTTACGCATCTGAGGGAATTCTTCAAAAGCTTTTTTTTTCTTAACAATATGCTTCCGTCAATGGTCTTATGCAACGTGATGCAATGTGATGCATTCCTTGTGAATATTCTTTAATGCATTAATTTATTGGCTTTTCAATAGTGTGGGAATTTGCAGAGATTTGGAGATTTTTGTGTAGATAATATTGCTTTTGAGAGTAAAGATTGATGTAAACCTAAGCTTTTGTATTGTTTACTAAATGTTTTCTGCGGTTTCGTCTATAGTTTTGCTTAAATTTAAAAACTTTTATCCTCAATCTTACCTCGTTAGGGGCTGAATTTACAAAAATCGTTACTTAAATTTTATATTTTCTAGCCTCAGTAGGTTGTGCGTTGATTGCCACCAAAAGCCTGACATATTATGATTACTTTTTGATGTTCGCCAAAACATGGTAGGTAATATTCGATGGTTTAGTATCGAATATAACCATATTTTTTACTAACTAATATTATAACAGCTTTTAATTTAAAATATAGTACCTACTTGCAAAAACTCCCCACACATCAAACATTACCATAGACCAAAAATAAAATCACGCAAAAATTAGCTCCAAATAAGCCAAACATTGTATTATGGTGTTTTCTAAAGAATTACCCCTCAACGGTCAGCTGTGGCAGGACAATGACCGGTCCCCTTTCTGTACCCATGGGGTGCAATGGTGGAATCAATGGGAACAATAACATGGTAACCCAGTTCCCGATGGATACATGGATACAGGGACATGTACTGGAAAGAGCAGTAGGGTTGGCTGTCCTGTCTTAAAGTGTAAATAAATCATCTTAAAATTCAAGTGAGAAATTTGTGGGTATATAAATCCATACTAACATTATAAATGGGAAAGTGTGTCTGTCTGTCTGTCTGTATGTTTGTCTTTCTTTCACGGCAAAATGGAGCAACGGATTGACGTGATTTTTTAAGTGGAGATAGTTGAAGGGATGGAGAGTAACATAGGCTATTTTTTGTCTCTTTCTAACGCGAGCGAAGCCGCGGGCAGAAGCTAGTTTGTATATACATTTGAAAAAGGCTAAGGTTTCTGTTTTTTTTTTATCAAAAGGGCTTTCCCTTTTTAATTTTTTTATGCGCTGGGGGACAGAGTTTCGTAAACAATATGAATAGGGATGTTGACTACATCAAAAGAATGACATTCTGTTTAGTCCGTCTGTTAGACAGTCCAAAAATACTGGACACATATTTTTTGGTTGATCAAATTAATAACAAAATACAAAGATAAAGAGCATCAAAGTTCCGGAGAGGGGGCTTGTGACGTCACTTCTGAGTAAAAATTGTACAAAGGCGTGACGTTTCACGAAACTTCAACGCACTGTATTGTCGTCATTTTCTGTTTACGAGAAAAAAGAAAAAATACGTGTCCCAAATTTTTTGATTATCTAACTGACGGACTAATTACTTTTTTTTTGTCATCTCGCCTATTCCTGCTTTTCTGCTTAAACTAATAAAAAATATTAATGTTTATTGAAGATAAATGATATGATGATATGATACATACATATAGGTAATGTTATGATGTTTTTTTATAAAGAAATTATAATTATTTGAAAAAAAAAAACAAAATTTAAAAAGGCTAAAGTGTTTCGTCTTTTAATTAGCTTAAAAGTACTTGGGGAGTAAGTTGTTCTACAGAGCAATGAGATTTATATTAACGTAATACTTAGAAATACTTGCCCAGTTACAAAAAGCGAAGCTGCTAGCAAAAACTAGTGTTGTTTAAGACTATGAATTCTTATCTCAAAAAAGATAATAATTTATTCGCCTCATAGTAAATAAAACCAGTTATAAAGAAAATTGTTGTCATTACTTTTATGTTGTATTGTCTGAAGTTCACTGCAATAACTATGTAAATAATGTACTATCAGTGACAAAACTGATTCGAATATAATATATATATATACTAAATAAATGGGTTAAATGGGCTATTAAAAATACAAGTTAAGTAGTAGGTGCTATTATTGTAAAGACATGACACGTGCTAGGCCGTCCAATTTTATATGCAATTTAGATTAATAAATTTAAATAAATTAATAATTTAAATAAATTATTAATCTAAATAAACTAACTATACTGGGGTATATTTTTTCTCAGCATCTTACGTTTTATAATCTTCAACTGCTTTCATTTCAGCATTTCAATTCAATTACCAATTCAGATTTTTTATTTTATTTATAATAGTAACTAATATACTATCAATAAGCCCCATACTTGAAGTAGAATTTATTAAAACTGGCTCCACAAGTGATATTCTTTTAATCACTTTCGCGATAACATTTTAAAATTATTTACGGTACTTTAGTGCAAAGTTTTACTTCATACAGCGTATTAATTTAAAAACATCAGTCTATAACATATTACAGCTTAATTAACCGTTGTCATCAACTGTATCATCATATGATTGACATTTGCGACCGCTATCGACAATAACTCTTAAATCATCTCCATAAAGTTCGTTTTTAAATGTCACTTGTCACTCACCTGTCATTTTGAATGTCCGTCAAAGGAAAAAGAGTCTTCTTTGGGAAACTTAAGGGTTGTTTTGACGTGTTATGGTGTTTAAAGAGAAATTGTGGTCACCTGCTGCGTTACATCATGTTTTACACCATTCATATGTTGCTATAGATATGGGAATCTTTTTAGACTTGGCGGGTTTAGCTTGGACCTCATTCATTTCTCATAAGTCATAACTCACTCTTTAGTAGCTTTACTTTGTAAAGTGACTGACACCATAGTATCTTTCCTGTCTTTTTCGAGTGCAGTATAATATCCTAAACTGATCCTTTTGAATTCTGCTTTAAAATCAACGTCAAAAGTTATATTTGCTAAGCCATATACAAAAAAATCATAGAAGATTTACTTACTATACTAGTTACCGTCCAATAAGTTCTTAAAATCATTTATTTCACTTAGACCTTTTACAAGCACTAATCACTTGTCAAAGAGTCGTAGAGTAGGTCTCTATGAAGAAGAACAAGCAAGAAACTCCACCGATACTCTTTAGTTAGTCCTCGCAATTATTTCTTTAATTACTCTTAAACAATTACTAAACAGGACTTGGAATTAATTCCTCCTTTATCTTAATCTCCAAGATTTCTTGCAGCCTCCAATTCCGATTCTATCTTAGTACCCATAAAAGAAGTTACACCTTAAAAAACAGAATTCTCATCACCATTTTCTTCATTCTATGGCCACCATACAAACCCACATTTACCGCCAAAACTGGTATTACGCAAGAGAGGGATAACAATAGCCGATCCCCTGGGTGGGAACGAGACAAAGCATAGGCCACTTCCTGCGCAGACGCCGCGTAGTACATTTTTTGTGAATTTCAATTCTATGTATTGGAGATAATATTATTGCATATTTATAGTTTTGTCAGGTTGTTTGTGCGAACGTGCGGAACAGATTTTTATGGTTTTCTCGCTGTGTTTCAAGATGGTGGATGATGGATGCTGTGTGGATCTGGAGATCTTTTGTCATAGACATGGAAATTTTGGGACTGTAAATTAAATTATTGTAGTTCAAGTCATCAATCTCTTTGGTTTATTAATGAGATGTGAGAATTAAAAATTCACGTTTTTATAAGATATAAGAAATGCCTTTAGAAGTTCATCAATTCTGTAATGATGTTATTTAAATATTAAGTAAATTTTACCAAACCAAAAAACAACGATATATTTTTGTGCTTAGTAAAAAAACTAAACTTAGAATTGAATCTTTCTGGCCTTCTCAAAATTTGTTTTCGTATGAAGTAAAACGGGTAGGATAAAGACTTCGAATGTACCAGACTGTACCTACCGCATCCTTAAGAAAACTTATTATAGATTGTTCGGATAACCATGTACAGTGGTAAATCAATACCATTATCTTAAAACCACTATAAAAATGAGTGATACTAAACAACCAGCGGTTTACTGAGAAGAAAATACTGTAACAAACAAAATTGTACCCCAGCTCTTTTAATTTAAGGTTGAGTTTACTTCGCAAGAAATTTAATTTCTTCACAATATGCAATTTACTGTACCCTCAAAGAAAAATAGACCTTATCATCATTAGGAAAATTCAAAAGATTACCCAAAACGGTTCACGCAGCTATTGATTTAGTTTGTAATTATTTTACGGTTCAATTTGGGTGTTAAGGTTCAAAATTGCTTGTAGCTGATATAGATCAGTTGTAATGTTTCAAAAATGGGCAGGTTTCTTGCTCCCGTGCATCTCATGGCGGGCGGAAATCTTAATGGGTCCTGGAACGAACTAACGATGGGACCCATCGATCTCAGATTGTAGGGTTCGAAATTTTTAGACGTGGAGCGTATCCTGTTTGAAGAATATTCTTTACCAATTGCAAAAAAGGTTCTTTGAGATGCTCGTTGTGCAATATCAGCGATTGAGATTTTTTAAATCAATCTATGTTTTCTAATTCATATCAGCTTTTAACGCGAGCTTTTGTTTTTCTCCAAGTTTCAAAACATCTAAATTAGGTCTTTAGTTACTGGTCCGACCCCGTTGGTCATAGCAGTATGGTAATTATCCTGTGTTATACTGAGGTATAAACGATATGAATCAAGTTTCTTCAAAATCCTTTCAGCATGAAAAACTAAAACATCTAACCATCAGTCATCAGAAACTTTCGCATTTTTTAATATTAATAAGATTAATGTAGACACGGAAGAAAAAAACCTATAATTTGATGACAATTCTTAGTTACGTATACCCATAAAAACAATGAGTCACCTACGAAATACTGACAACATTTCATTATCAAGGTTCATAGTCGGACATGACCGTTATAGTTATATTCACGCTCTTTATCAAAAAAACTAATTAATTACCCAATGAATTGACAATTTACATAATTTTATGGATTTTTTTATTTATGCCTCTGGGTTTTTTGTTGGGCCTACTATCATTTGTTTATGGTAAACACTGTCTGACTTTAAATTATGTTGTCATTTTTTTTTTCTTTGTGACAAAAAAAGTCGATGATTGTTTTTTAACGTGTCCTACATGGATTATTACAACCGTTATTATATTTGTAACTACTTTTTGTGCTTTTAGTTATAAAAGAACATATTAATCAGAATCCAATTCTACAATGTCAAGGCTCTATACGTCATTACGCGTTCATATTTGCTCAGGGTGCGCAAGCGCCGTCGTAAAGGTAACATCATCAAAGCTCACAAGATACGCTTCATACCACATTCGATCAGGATCTGGAACTAATTCTGATACCCCTATTTGTATTAAGATGCCTTATAATAATGTAGAATATATTTACAATGATGAATAGGCTGACTTTGGAATTGAAGATGTCAATGTGACAATTGCTAGTGATGAAATAGTTTGTGAATATAATATTGTTGTTGAATAACTGTAAAGCATTTTATCTTGGGAGCATTACATAAAGAAGTGAGACTTAAGAATAGGAAAAAGAAATAAATAAAACATGAACTATCTCATACTTTTTTGTGTATAAAATCGATATTGATAACATAGAAATCTAAATCAAATTTAATAATGTTTTCCCTGATGACGTACTTGGATGTACAACTTCCTATGACTAAGATGTTTTTGAGGAATTAATTATGTCAGAAGAACGAGAAGCAGCAGCCATGCATATCGGTCAACATGATGACGATTCATGTCACGGTGATGCTGATTTAGTAAAGGTACTTTATTAACAGGTAATAATCAAACAAGCCATTGTTTAATACACATTACCACCAACAGTAAAGGTAGAATACATCTGACTCTTCTCATGATTTTTAGACTACGAACGTAGACTAAGAATAGGTTCAATTATGAATCAATAGTAAAAGTTGTGCTCAAGAGCACAGAACACCTAAAGATAAGAATCGAATAGTTAACGCATTTTAAAGAGTAAAATAAAACTTTGCTTTATATTCAACAAAAGCATTGCAACATGTTATTGACCAGTTTTTACATCAATGAATGGAAGTGAACTGTCAAAATAGTTTTATTAATCCCCAAAGGCGGAAGATGATAGAAAAATATCAATTTCTTGCGTTCCATCTGTACAATGGTTTGAAACGTGACATTTATTTTAGCTAGCGGACCACGACACGAGTCTAAATTATACGTTTTAAAACCAAATTTCTACGCTCAAATCTGCAGACCGTTCAATGCCAATATTAAACGGATTTTTTTTATTCACGATTTCAAACTTTTTCATTCGCTTGGGTGACAAAAGACGGTAAAAAAATGGATCTAAGTAAAAAAGTTCTGCTGTTTAGTTTGCTCTTAAATCTTTGGTTACAAAGATCATTTTCGTGTGTCTTATTGATAGTGTCGTAGGGTCCTATCTGGGTCTTGGTCACTGGCTTCTGTAGGAGTTCGGGAAAACGGTTTTTTGAATTGGTTCAGCGTTTTTCGTTGAGCACGCGCCCGCCACCCGTCGCAATCGGATTTGAATATCATTTTGTTTCGCTTGCGTTTTGTAAATTTTCTGGTTTAAGTTGATGTTGCATTACATGGTAATTTAGTTGAAAGGAGTATTTTGGGTGATATACTTCCTAAAGAAAGATCTATTAGACTATTGCATTCTTTACTATGAGTTAGCTCCTTTTCAACAATGTAAAAAGCCTTCTTAAAATGTACATTTCTACTAAGAAAAGCATCTTTATCACTAGTTTTGGACACTTTAACAATGTGAGACGATGATGATGTAACATTGACATTATCTAAATTACCGCACCTTATTAAAACTTCATGCACGTATTAGCAATAGTTTTAATCTATTAAAATCAACTGTCCAACCGGCTAAATATAGAAATAAATAATTTATTCAACACACATACGGTTCACTATGTCTGAATGAACAAAATGGTGCTTTACATTATGCTTGTTTGGTAGTTAAATAAATATTTTCATCTTCTTTATTAAAATTAGTTACTCTGGTCTTCTAAGATTTATTTTAGCATTATTATTAAAATCCTAATCATTATCAATCTGCCCTTCTTGTAGTCTCATTATCAGGGTTAGGTTTGATATTCCATCTTGCAAACATGTAATTCTTCCAAATTTTCTCCAATATCTGTCGTTTCTTGCACTCTAGTATGGTAGTCATTACAATCTTCATTGTTTTTTTTATAATTTCTACATTACCTACTATTTTATCAATTACTTATATTAAAACATCAAGCGCACCCGCATTAAACGCAGAGTTCTTAAACATATTCAAATGTGATACAATAATATGCGTAACAGTCGCCATTATTTCAGATTACTTAACATTTGGACGGCATTTGATCAGATAACTTGTACATTGATAGAATATTGTAGTTTTGGATGATATTTGTGAGTCCTTGGTATTGAATATAGTATTAAACTAGCTTATGGTTATGTTTCCGTTGGCTTGAACTCGTCAGTAGTGTAGTTTTCTATCAGTGAAAATCACTACATAATATAAAACATATTCGCTTCCCCCTGTCTGTTTGTCCCTATGTATGTAAACGCAACGCAACGATTTTGATGTGGTTTTTAATGATAAAGACGAAGGTTTATAGTTATGCATGCATATACATATAAAGGATTTTCAATAATTTGAAGCACACTAGAGCGAAGCTGGGGCGGGTCGCTTGTTTTTTGGTGAAAATACAAAATCTTATTAATTTAGTAAAGATAAAATTAATAAAGATTTCTATTCTATAACATTCATAGATCTACAAAAATCCCAATAACTTTACAATAAATTGTCATAGGCCTAAGTTTCTACATTAGAATTTGCGCCACCCTTTCACAATGAAGGCGTAAATGACAATTTCGATGTTTTAAATATTTTACTATACGAAACTTTACAATATCAATCTACTTATCGCTGTTTAGTAATATTGCCGCTTGATTTCTCGCTATTTACCTAGATTACTCGGTTTTTTTCTACAGTTGCGGCAATATTTAACGCATGGCCGATAGTGACATTGGCTTAGAATCAAGTTTTTGCCGCCAAAATCATGCGCCAGGGCCGTCTAAGAAAAACGACACTTTTTTTCAATACCAATAATTTTTCATGACATAATAATAGAAAAAAATAAAATATGCTTACAGTTAAGTCTTATCACGTTTTTGATTGAATTTTTATTTAAAAAATTGTAAAAATCAAACTGGAAGCACGATTATCCGCTTGAAATTAGGTTTTCGTTGGAAACACAAAAGATTGGATTAAAAGGTCAAGAATTAGATTCATCGGAGGAACGTGATGTTAAATGGAATAGTTTGTCATTTAGATGTAGAGTTTTCTGCAGCTTCGCCTGCCTATATTCATACAAACTATCGTCCTCTATTTTACTGTGGGGTATTGAATTCCCTTCATTTCGCTTTGTAGGGCTCTTCTTGGTCCTAAAAATAAATAACTGTGAAAATTTCGTGTTTTTAGCTTCAGTAGTTTCGGCTGTGATTTGATTACCACTAAATATGTCTAGAATAAATAATTAAAAAATAATTACAAAATTTATATAACATTAAATCCTTATAAACTTTCAATATCATCAAAAAGCCCATCCATCAAATTTCGATGTTACCGTAAAAATACCACAACCAATTAATTAAAACGCACTTCAATAATAAATCAATTGACACTGAGAGTAATTGCAAAAACTAAATTTTAATTAAATATAATTATAATTGGATTGGCTGAGTGGATAAGTGAGGAATTAATTCCATTACATTATCTGTACCATTGAGTCGTAATCAATTCGGAAGCCGGTAATTGAAGTTTGTGAATCTTTTCCTCGTTTGAAGCATTGATTACTTCCTAGACTAGTAGTTAGTTCTTTTTAACGTTCTTTTTTTGGTTGGCAACACTAACTTAATTTATTACAATGATAACCTAAAAGAACAGGTGTTCGCGAACTCAGACTCAAAAATGCGTAAAAAATACTTTAATTTCACTCTTTTATAAAAAAAACTTTTAAAAGTTAATAAAAATAATTCACGATAACATTTTTATTGTATCATTAGCATAAACAAATCGATGAACCTGCTTAGCATTAGGAAAAGATTTAATTCGTATTAGATTTAAGCGCTATTTAATCTGGCGTGAGGTCGGTCTTAAGAATTAATCTATGCGGTGTCACTCATATGTCATTTTGTTGACATGGATTTGCAGATACGACGGTATTCTGAACTAGCGTGGTGTTTTCTTAATAATTTGTTTTGGGTAATTACGGGCCAATAGTTTTAAATGCTTTTTAGTTGGTCAAATAAACTTATAGGGAAAGATTTGAATTCTTACATACAAATCTCTTTTCCGATAAAAATATAGTTAGGTACCCGCAACAATTTTATAATGTAGGTACTGGCTAATTCTGAATGATCTCATTTTGTTGGTTTCGCACACAAGCCTCTTAGAAAAAGACAATACCTACTCTTAGAAAACATTCTTAATTATCTTTTCATCAATCTTCAAAGAATATTTAAAATAGAAATAACTTAATAAATCAAGCCATTTACAAGTCTGCACTTACCAACACATTTAGCAATTAATTTTAATTTATAAAGATTATGACATAACAAACTTTTTGTATTTACTATTCAGCTTAGCTTCAAAAACAAAAACACGCACCATAAACAAGCCTACCACAAATCTTGTACACAATTTTTCATCCAAAAAACGTCAAACTGGCCGCCATTTTGAAACCCTAAGCTTTCGCGAAAATTAATCTGAGCGGGCAAAAACTATGCCTTATTACGGAGAAAATCCGCCCCTAGCTAGGGTCTAATGTCCACAGATAAACAGACAGAATGTATGCTTACAATTAATAATAATTTTGGGGAGCAAAAAGTGGCTCGACGTGGTGTTTTTGTCGCCCTACTCTTTTTGCTACTGTAAAGTGGAGGGTTTTAAGAAAATTAGTTTTCATTTTTTTGGGCTTTTCGAAAGCATTGTTTCTATGCTGAAAGGGCGTGAAAATGTAAACGAAGAAGGAGCCTAATTTTTATACCATTTAAATATTGTTTGGTTCATAGGTATTTTTGATGGTACTGTGGTAAAAATAGCGATGATTGGATACGAAAATATCTGCATAATTAATCTGCGAAAATATCTGCATAATTAAATGCATAATTTATCTGCTCTGCTAAAAGTTATCTTTAAATATTCTTTGTAATTTCTTTAACTTTGGTTTTAGTTAATGTTACTGTAACAAACAATTCTTTTTAAGTTTATCTTTTGCATCACTAAGGGCTAACGAACCACGTTAGCCCTCGCAATATTTTCTGTACCAAAGAGGCTGAATGATCGTGCCTTCTTTGAATAAGAAGAGGCTTTTGTACTACAATGGGTCAATAATAGGCTGGTATTTTTTTATCAATTCTCATAATATGCTTTATATGTCTTTTAATATTTACTGGCTGATGAAAATGGACATCTATGTGAACTCGTAAAACCTGCTTTAAGATGCGTCTATATAACTTAATGTTAAATTATATTTAATTATTAAAATGCCTGTTATTCAAGAGGCCTTTGCGTTTAAATGAATAATACATGCTTCTCTAGTCAGCCATGCTTAATCTATTCTCGAAATTATTTTATTTTTCTTCCTATTTGATGTTATTTGCTTGATTTTTAAGGTTATTTTTATCGTAATATTAGACAAATTTTATCCTGCCCAATTAATTTCACACAAAAATAACTTTCACGGTCCAAAGTTTTTAGATTCTTCCAAAATGTTTTATTTTTTGAACGGCTATTAAAATTTTTCTCTTTTTGACCTCAGCGATCTTTATTTTTTTACATATATAATTGGACCTGTTTTCGTATCAACTTTACCGTACTTCCAAAGAAAAACGCCATCTTTTTTAAAAAAAAATCCATTAAAAATTACACCTTTTTTCAACCCTCCACCACCGCACTACATTTTTCCTCAGCGGTACAGCCGTAACAGATGACCAGTGTTTAATAACCCTTAACCCTTCGGCCCTAATTTCAACCCTTACGTAATCTTGTCTTGATTTTAATGGGGTTATTATGACAGCTGTCATGTTTTATCTTACGGTTTTAAGTTTGATAGATAGGTTTTCTTCTTTTGACCCAAATCTGGCTTTAGATATGTCACTTGTCTTAAAATCTACTGTTATATTCGTCTCATTTTGATTGGTTTCTACTTCTTCATAATAAAATATAGGTATTATTAAGTTGTTTTTCTCATTCGTTATTACTTTTTAAATCTGGCAAAATTAACCCAACCTCAATAAAATCCTTATCGGTCGCTTTATCTCCAAAATACCTCTATACCTTCTACCAATTTCCTCGAATTTTTACCGAAATAACTTACAAAATAAAAACGAAGTAGTTTCCTTAATCTTTAGCAAAGTGTACCATCCTAATATTACGTATGACCACTTTAATTCTTCCATCGCCATGGTCCGCTGATTTCATTATTTCCTACAAGCAGTAAAAATACACATTAGCTATACAATTAAAGGTAATAATTGATAAACATTTTATTACAATGTTAAGAATACTTTTATAACTTCTTTGTATAATTGTTGAGATAAAAATTATGTAACTGTTCTCATGGGCAAAGAAGGAGTTATTAACGTCAGCGTCAGTATGGTTTTCAAACCAATTGAATAACAGATATTTCAAGATAATTCGAAGTAAAATAATAGCGTTGCTAAAACTGAAGTGGTTACCAATGAGCATACAATTTAAAACGCGTTCACTAAAAGTACAACAAAATAATTTTCGATTCTCCATATCAGCACTTTCTTCTATTTTAGGAACATTATCTTTAAAGAAAAAAGAAATACCTATAACTTCTACAAACCACAAAAATAGTAAAGGAATAAAATTTCTTGAAAAAATGTTGCATATGGTAACACATATTATCTTGTAGAACCAGTTACCAAGGTCACATGTAATGATACAAGTTTATTTTTAACGAAACCACTTTGGAAGCCAAATTTTCTAGGTAATAAAGCATAGTTTTGTTGAATTTTGATGACTTTATAGTTTACAATAATATAATATCTATAGATGTTTATGAATTTGACAAGAATTTTGATGGCATAGATGAAAAAAGCCGTGTATATATTAAAAAGACTTTTAATACTAAACGTAATTTACATAAAAAATAAAATAATGTAAATTTTATAGACGTAAAGGAAGCACATACACCGCACAGACACTTTTGTTAACAAAGAAGTTAAAATATTAAAATTACATAATATCGTAGATCTAAATAATTCTTTGCTGCTCAATTTTATAGACTTTGCACAAATATAAAAATGCAAGAGGAAAATGTAATACGAATGATAGATACATTACAACCAATAGTCGTCTGTCCGTCTGTTCCTCATTGTGTGACAATATTTAGATTTTTTTCTTATTATTCAATTACCTCGTGTTGTGGACGCTTTGTCACTTTTCTAGCAATTGAATTGTCAATTTTGTTTTTGTGCTGTACTCGATTACCTAAGACTAAGCTTTATGTTGTTGCTTATTGACTAATAGATTGGATGACTCTCAGTTTAAATACAAATTTGAGTTTTGAAATTTATAATATTCACAAATCTGCATTTTTTATTCTTGGAACTTACTTGGAATATTTTAACATTAAAAATATTTGATGTTGTGACCATTTTATTTGATATCAATGATGTTATTTAAAGCAGTATTACAGCATCCTTTAACTGTAGCCACCGATTTACCAAACCGACATTCCTAGTTCCACCAATTTAACACAGATTCCTCACCAGCCGATCCTTCACGAAGACCTATTAAAAGTCATCCACCACCTCGAATCTACTGCTTCACAACATTAAATAGTGCCCCAAACTTTAATTATGTTCCATCTGTGACCAATTGCGTTCGTGTCTCGCACTTCTCGCTAGTCATGCAACGTGCTACCGAACGAATCCGGCCTGTAGAATCAAAACTCGTACCTTTATCTTCAAAAGGAACTCTAAACAAACTATATTTAAATCCAAAATCGTCTGCTACATCGATTTTATCAAATACATTCCCTAACGTTCATTGTTAGGCTCTACAACCGTCAGCGTCGACTGATGATGTTTCAGTTTGGGCTTTATTTACTTTGAGTTTGGGATCATTATGGGTTGATTGTGAATTGGTAGCGCCCGAAGGAACGTGGCTAGCAGCCTCATTGTTAGATGGAAACGATTCTAAGAGATGACGTGTCAGTTTTAAGTTAGAAACTAATTTGGGATATCACAAAGAGTATCAATGGTGTACCGAAACACTTTAGTGCGCGAACAGAGCCACCGAAAGTACCGGCTTTTGTTGGCACGTGTATACAAATACTTATTTAAAATTCAGTCTTTGATAATGTTGATTCGGTATTAAGGTTGCAGAAATAGTTAGCCTTTAATTTCATGCTATTTAAGTCCTAAGAGATAAACTCAATCCAGTACTAGCATAGTATATTCGTGTATTCGACTATTTTCATTAGTTTCTAGATTGTAAATTGTAATTATACCCAGTATTAGTACCTATTCGTAAGGAGAACTATGCTAAAGCTGAGATGCTAGGAATTCACATTCTTCCTTCGAGGAAGATTTTAACAGAAAACAAGTAGCTTCTTTTATATTTAATTTCCTTCACGGTATAAGTACAGTAACAGAAGCTGAGTCAAAGATTCTGATTGCCCAGACATAAGGAAGTTAAAGCGATTACTACGCGTAGAACACGCCGTGAAGCCAACATCCTGCCTTTATTAAGAGTTGGGCAAATAAAAAAAGACCAAGAATCATTTGTTCCGGCTGCCCGCGGATGTCGTTCAAGGGCGAAATTCACTTTTTGATGATTTCAATGTTTATAACAGTGTTAGAAATCATTTGTAAGATCAAGATTGTTTTGGAGTTTTGTCGGCTTGCTGTTTTAGTAATTGATTTATTGTAAATGATTTGTGTAAGCGTTTGGTGTAAATCCATAGTAAAGAATAATAATAAGTCCTATCTGTGTTTTTTCCTAAAATGACAACTTTCTGCAGTCGCCTTACAACTATAAAATTGAACCTGGGTTCACTTAGAATATTGTGATGAAATTACATACCAGATACTTATTTTTAGGTTACTGTGTGTAACCTGTCTTTGTGTTCCCCGTGTAAAGAATATATGAATGAATACATCATTGTGTATGTAACAATCTGTAAACGTCCTACTAAATATTAAGAAAAACTTTTCAGTAAAACTAACGGATATTTTTCTATTCATTCCAGGTTTTCGGCTCGAAAGCGGACCTGCAGCTGCACACTCAGATCCACCTCCGCGAGGCGAAGCCCTACCGCTGCACGCAGTGTCCAAAGGCCTTCGCCAACTCCTCATACCTGGCGCAGCACTCCCGCATCCACCTGGGCATCAAGCCCTACCGCTGCGAGATCTGTCAGAGGAAGTTCACCCAGCTGTCGCACCTCCAACAGCACATCCGAACACACACTGGAGACAAGCCTTACCGCTGCACCCAAATTGGATGTACCAAAGCCTTCTCCCAGCTCTCCAACCTCCAAAGCCACAGCCGCTGCCACCAGACAGACAAGCCATTCAAATGCAACTCTTGCTACAAGTGCTTCACCCACGAGAAAGACCTCCTCGAACACATCCCCAAACACAAAGAATCGAAGCACCTGAAGACTCATATATGCCAGTATTGTGGCAAGAGCTACACCCAAGAGACGTACCTAAGTAAGCACATGAATAAGCACGCGGAACGAGCTGATAAGCGGCCGCCAATTTCTGCTTTAGGATTGAGTGGATTGAACAGATCCTTGGGGGCCGCCGCGCCGACGGCTGCACCTTTTGGCGATCATCCCTACTGGCCGAAGGTCAGCCCTGATTCAGCAGCGCATATGTCTGATGAGGGAGGTTACCATCAGCAGCGGGAAGCTGACGAGCATCATGAGCAGCAGCTTCATCAGCAGCGAGCTCTGTTCGCTCAGCATGAGAGCCAGGACGACCGCATCCAGCCTCCAGTGTCGTCTGCGGCGAACTCTGCGTTCACTCCCATCAACTCCATGGCTCCTCACCTAAATGGACTGTCGCATCATAGCGCGCTCCCCACGCGGCCGTATCTCTACGACCCCCTCCACTTCCAGCAAGGGAAGCAGCAGCCCAACTCCTTCCCCAACCAGCTGATATCCCTGCATCAGATCAGGAACTACGCTCACCAACCCTCGGCCCTGTTACCCGCGGAACACATCCTCCCCCATGCATTATCGCACAAGGATAAGCAGTAACTTACCGTAGGTACACTCACTATAGTATGTACTTATGATGGTATTACTAGTTGTATAATTAACGAAATATAAAAAAAAATATTTAGAATCTCGCTCTCGAAGACAGTGGTATTACGGTTTTATCGTTAGAGAAACAAATTCATGTTTTTAGGAATAAAATTGTATGGATACTCGAAATTTTGTGAGTAGATAACAAAATTTTATGGGTATGAATGTGATTTCGGGTTTATTTTCCAATTTTACGGATTTATTGATTAGTTTTTATTTTACTGTTGTTTCGCTTCAACCCAGTTGATTCGGGGGTTTGATCGTCAATTATGGTTAAAGCAATTATTATCTTTTAGACTGCTGAATTGGTTTGGAGAAAAAAGACTTGATAAAACACGATTCGTATTGAATTGAATTATTATATTTGTGATATGGGTATAGATATTAAATATTTTATCTAAAGCTATAATGTGTTAATTTTTATGCTTTTGATGTTATTTTATTGGTTTGTCTATGTTCAAATTTTTTCAGCACAGCATAAAATTATCGATCAAACAATCGTACCAACTCGGCCGCATGTTATTTTTCACTGAGTTAAAAAAAAAACTAATCTTTAAAACGAACAAAACTTTAAAGGAGTCATATTCAATATTCGTAATTATCTATTATATTTTTATTTTTTCTGCAATTTATTGCATAATAATAATAATTAATCGACGCATAATTCGGACCCAGTGATTTTTTATTCGTACATAATAAGTAGAAAATTTATCTTTTTAATTTGATAACTTAATAATACATTTTAAACGTAACGAACAAATCGCATCTCATTTTTTTTTTAACTTTTTTCGAATTAAACATTTTTTTATTTGTTTTTTTTTAGAGTGAGACTGCATTGGAATCTACTTGAATATAATTTATTCACAATTAAAATAAGTAATAAAACATATTTGAATCAAAAAGTTCCTGACAAACACAAGTATTTGTATTAATACAGTGACTTGAATGACTTGAACATATTATAATCACAAGTTTTTCACTTCTCACTTCTGTTGCATTTTTATTGTATTCATTAAGAAATAATAGATCTCTTGTAATCATCACATTTGCACTCAGTTCCTACTTAGATCATATTATGTATTTTTTTAGCTTTATCTATCGTACAACTATCATTTTTTTAGTATTTTTTATTATTATTTTTCCAAAATTTAGAAAATGTATTCTTCCTGTTTTTTAAACTGTTTTAACGAACAAAAAATAAGTTAATTATTACTAAGCCGTCGCGGGTCGAATATATTTTCTAATATTAAAAGAATATTTCCCATGTGTATAATACATTTATGAGTGGCCAAAATCGCTTCTTACGTCACACAAAGAAAGGTGCACTTTTTGTAAATATTTTGTAAATACGATTACGATTTTTTGAGAAAAAAAATCCTTGAAAATTATTGAAGATTTTTTTTGGTTTACTTTACGATATCTAAAAGTGCTTATGCTCAATTATATTAGCCTTAAGAACCCAGGGGTAGTGGCGTACATCGGAATTGTATAATATTCCTATTTTCCGTACTTAATAGGCCCTTCGTACATCGATTTTTTAGACTAGTTTCAAGTATACGAACAGAAACTGTTGGTTTGTTTTAATTTTTCGAACGAATCAGCGTTAGTAGGTAAAATTAATAAAAAAATGTGATAGGAGATGGAATGGGAAAGAGTGACTATTTTTGGAGGAATGTCTATTTTCCTTCTAAATTAATTTGCTATTGATCTTTTTAGTTATAAAAAAATGTTAGGTTGTGGTTATTCGTTAGGGGTCCGCGGGGCAAGATGGCCGTCTATCTGTCACAAATTAGCCAAATCTTTATTTTTCTTGTACAAATATGTTTTTACTTTAATGTTAAATAACGGCAATAAGTATTTCTTCCGATCATTTGTTGTTAAGTAAGCACTATTGTATATTTACTGTATCATGACAATGAGCCAAAAGTTGTTAAAAACCCATTATTTTCGAACTTTTGAATTAAGGGAATAAAAATCGCCAATATCTCTCTATTGTAAGTAGACATGTGATATTGTAATTTGATTTTTTTTAAGTTAATTGTAAACTTATTATTATGAATACGATATTTTTGTAAGTAATTTTTTTTTTCGTTTTACGTTAGTTTTCGCTTTTTCTAGCGTTCTCGTTTTAAGATTTATAGATGAAAATGAACGAAAATCATTTTTTGTTACTTAAAATTGATTAAAAATTAATTACAACTATGCCAAGAATTATATCAATGTCTTTTATTTTATTGTTCACCCTCCTTCAACTTAAGTTTTTTTTCTTTTATATACAAAATATTGCATAACCTAAAAAAATCAAAATACTTCATTATTTTCGTTGAATGAAAACACATTCAATGAAAATAAGAAACCTACAACAACTGTTAAGAAAATCTGGGTAAGAATTAATTATACAAGCCTAAAGACACTCATATTTTAAAACAACTTTGACCTAAAAATCGCGAAACAATTTCTCATCAATTAGCTTCTTATGCATATTCGTATTAATTGTGAAAAATGAAACAGTCGATTTAATAATGCTAATCAATTCAAAATGTTTAGTACAAACCCCTTTTAAGCTTATAATAAAATTCTTGCCCAGATTATAATATATAACCTTAAGTCCAGCGTAACGGCTAATATTTAAAGTTTGGGTTCGATTCCCATGATAACAGGCTGTCCATAACCTAATGTAGTCAATCTTCTTTCAGCAATTAAAAAATGTGCCATGTGAAGGCCTCTTCTTATAAAGAGAAGGCATGAGCATTAATTACTACGCTGCCACGAGTTGAATTGGAGACTTTGGACCCGTATTTTTTATAAGTTTACGTTTGTTTTCACCGATGTCAGTAATGTCCAAGAAGTAAGTAAATTTAAATTGAAAAGTCACATCAGAAGCAGACATCTTTACCACTGGGCCTTCTTGACATTATATCCATACTAATATTATAAATGGGAAAGTGTGTCTGTCTGTCTGTCTGTCTGCCTGTTTGTCTTTCTTTCACGGCAAAACGGAGCGACGGATTGACGTGATTTTTTAAGTGGAGATAGTTGAAGGGATGGACAGTAACATAGGCTACTTTTTGTCTCTTTTTAACGCGAGCGAAGCCGCGGGCAAAAGCTAGTATGTATATAAAATGGTAAAGTGACTGACTGTTGACATATCAACGCTCAAAACAAACCGCTGATGGAGAGTGTGTCCTTTGTATAGAGTAAGTATCCACTAAGATAGGAATTCTGGAAATTCGACTAGTGTTTTCTAATTATGGCTCTTGTTAAGATAGTAAGAACAATACATAAGGTCCAGAATAAAGTTATACAAATAATATGGTACAGGACAATGGAAAAAAATACAACTCTTAGAACTTTCCTCTTTTTATTTAGTTAACAGTCGCAAAATACATTATAATAATTAAACACTTAAAATAGGTATTTACAAATACGGGATCATTCTACCTACGTAGGCAAAGTCCATACACAAACCATACAAAAATTAGAAAGCAGATACATAATACTTAAATGAGAAGGCAAAGACACAATAAACAAAAAAACTTTTATCAGAAATTCCAAAAAATATAGAAATATCTGCCAAAAGTTGTCAACCAAAAACTATAAGCGAATTTATCAAAAATCCCTCTGACAATTTAACTACTTTTAACGAAAAAAGATGCAGAGGAATTTACACAAAAAGTAAAAACAAAATAATAAAAAACTAAAAATTCGCAAAAATTCTTGGGCAGCCAATTGTGTCTCGCTGAACTTACAAATTAAAGGGAATATTTTTTTAGTTAATACTTTATATGTATTGTCATTTAGTCGCCCTAAATACTAAACGAGAATCATATAAAATTTGCCAGAAAACTTGTACACACGACAACGTGAAATAATTTCTTTACTGCCAAAGTTATACTAACAAAATAACTTTGGCAAATATAGTAACATTCTGTCAATTTTTTTTTTGTAAAATATCGATAGAATAATTGTAAAAATATTTAATAAAAAAAATCAGTCTGACAAATAATTATTACACAAAAATTAGACCTAAAATACGACAAGACTTAGATTTTACCAAAATAAACAACGCATAATATTGGAGTTACACAAATACGCCTACCACTTCTAAATAAGCAACTAAAAACAAATAAAAATAACTCCTTGCTAAAAAAAAAAAACAAGAAAAAATAACTAAAAACAGAAAAAGAACAAAACACAATAATCTATCGACATTACAAGTTACAAATCGACATCGTTGTCGCAGAACAAAAACTTATAATTTCTTTTTTTTTTGTTTACGTATATATCTTACTTTGTTAGAATTCCTGAAAAATGCCTTAATGTAATAGGAAATTGCGATGACAGTAATTTGATGAGTTTAAATAAAATAAAGGATCAAGAAAAACACGGGACGGATAGAGAAAAGGTTCGGACTAATAAGACTTCGTGACATTCGAATTTAAACTTGAATTATGATGATTCTTATTCTTATTCCAGAATTTAAGAAAGTCAAAAATTCACAAATCGTATAGAGACACGTAGACCAACATAAATATACTATCCTCCGTCTCTATTTTGCAATTGTAGTTCGATAGATGAGCGAAGGTGATAGCAATATTGATAAGCTAAAGGATTTGCTAAACAAACGAGCAACGATGAGCAACGGTTTTTATCTCAGCATTAGATTTGTGGTTAAAATTAGAAAGATTTTTTAAACTACTAAAATAGAATCACCATAATACGAGACAAAACAAATATGTCACGTTGTAAAAGAGATCAAATAATGTAGATGGACATAAACCTTTTCGTTATCCAGTAGTATAATCAAGCTTTCGATGATAAAATATAGAAAACTTAAAACATACTTAGATACATCAAAGAAATAGCAAGTAAACATATAGACTCCACAATAATTAATAATACATTTGTCTTTATAGCTTATAGTCCATTGGTTGATTTAGTACCAGAGTATAAAACTCCCAAAAATTAATACTTTGAAATATTTTTCGCTAAAGCTGGAAACACAATCCTTTTAGACGCCAATCCAAGTCTGTATCTGAGTATATTTTAAAGAAATAATAATGTAAATAACTTATTTCTATGACAGCGCATACAGAGTCGAATTTACCTCCTATCTAAAATCTAATTTAACAATCAATAAATTGAAAGAGACTAAATTTTTGACTAGATAACAAATGTGATAAAAAATAGTCCAATCAAATTTGAAAATCCAATTATCAATTTAGAACTGCAATAAAATTCTGTATGCGCTAGCTCCCTTTTAACCCTTAGACCTCAACCTTGTAAGGTGATCCGGGGATATGCTCATCCCCCCACTTGACGATGACAATGTAATCTCCCCTGTCTCTAACGACGTACCAGCATTCATAGTTGTTCTTACCTTTGTGCTTGAGCTGGACCTCGTCACAAGGACCCTTGGGTCCGTAGATACCGACGTAGCAGATGTTGTTACCTGTAAGATGGGAGATTGTATTAAAGCTGAAAGGTATAGTGAAACGTAAGTATTTCTAAAGCGCAATGATGGTGTCAATGGAGGAGTAACGGTAAATCTTGTCAAATACATGTCATGAATCTTAACTTTGGAATTATGGGCTGTAACAGCGTAAAAATTTTTGGGTCTTGCTAAACAATTTACGGTCACTTAGTATCATGTAAGCAAGTGAATATTATTAACGATACTAAAATAAGTATGTCTGTCTGTTACCGGTTTAAAGTTAAACCAAAGTTTGCAAGAAATCTAAGAAAGGATTCCGATTTGCGGTAACCGATATTCAAGCGAATGAAGTCGCGAGCAAAAGAGAATTCAATAGATATAATATGAGTTAAGACCATCATTTGGAATTTGTTTTGTAAGAATTAATTAAAGAAAATGATGTACTACTACTAAAAATTAAGTTCAATCACAAAAAAAAAATGTTGGAAAACTAATCAGTTTCATAAACAAATTAGACTCATCGCCATAAACTTACCAGCATCGCCAGCATGAACTGTGAACTGGTTGTGTTTGTTAAGGTATGCCTTCTTCAGACCCATGCCTTTGCTGGTCACCTTGGTAGCGTCCGACTTGAAGTTCGGCAGCACTGGACCCTGCTTCTGCATGGACTTGGCCACTTTTTGGACAGTCTCCACTGTTACTGATGACGTCTCTTGCGCTCCAATTTCGGCCAAGTTTGCACCTATGTCAAAGATTATTATAGTGAATAAGTAGTCCTTTATAGCAACACTACAGAGTTGTCAAGAGATCGGTCAGTTTGTCAGAAAATTAAAAATAGTTCTTCATTTAAAAGCTCTATGGGGAAGAACTAGCAAGGAAACCTAAGGACACTTGGTTACATTTAAAATCTAGATTGTTTATGCATTATTCTATTGCAGTGTCGTGATGACCCAGTGGATAAGGCACCCGCCTCTCGTGTAAGAGGTTGTGGGTTCGAATCCGGGCAAGTACCAATGTGACTTTTTCAATTTATATGTACTTTCTAAAGTTTATCTTAGACATCACTGACATCCCGTGCCTCGGAAAGCACGTAAAGCCGTTGGTCCCGGTTGTCATTCGTAGAACTTTGATAGTCGTTACTGGTTAGCCAGAAACTCTGACCAGTCTAACCATGAGGTATCGTGTTGCCCAGTTACTGGGTTGTGGAGGTCAGATAGGCAGTCGCTCCACGTAAAACACCGGTATTGAGCTGAATCCGGTTAGGCTGGCAGCCGACCCCAACACGGTTGGGAAAAGGCTAGGGAGATGATGATTGTATTATGCATTATTTTTGGGTTGTGCAAGAAAAAACCATTGAAAAAATAAACTAAGTAATAGTCAATGTCCAATCATTATATACTTCTTTTTTTCATCATTAAATGACTTCTTCCGTCCTGGGCGGGTGGGGAGGGCGTGTTAGACTTTTACTGACTAAAACTGACACCTGTTTCTTCAGTTGCCCTTTATGTTCCGGGGTTATGGTAACTATTATAATTATTCTGCAACCACGGCAGGCAAGAGAATGATACTTAGTGCAGAGAGAATTTCGTAGTCAATTAAATAAATTATAAAGCTTTTTCATAAACTCCAAGAACGAACAATGCTTAGCTTGGCGATAGAAAAAAAAACTGAATAATACAATCGACAGACACTGAAGTAATCTTACCAGTAGCTTCAATCTTGAATGGCGATCCGACGATGTGTGCACCGTTGTACTTTATGCTCAAGTAGTAGAAGCCAGGGGCAAGAGGCGTGTAACGCACCTGCACACGAAAATGACCCTTAAGCTTTGAAGTTTATAATTCATATTCATAATGTTCCCGACATTGTTTGCCTGAAGACTCAAAGAACGTCGTCAAAAATACTATAAATATTTCTAAGGATACTGTAATGGATGGTCAAGTTGATCTAAATCTGAATTAGAAAAGATTAATTATTTAATTATTGTGTTCTGCCGTGTTGGAGTCAGTTAGGTAAGTGTAGAGAGGGACACTGAGCTGGCAGTTGCTGACGAGTGTAGCCGAAAGGACGATTAAGTGACATGCAGCGTAGAAAGTCCTATGTTCAAACTTTTCTTACATAATGCTATAGAGTAATTGAATGAGGTTTTTTACCTTATAACCCTCATCGACGTCCGTGCAATCCATAGCCACCCTGGAAGGTCCATCCATGGTGACAGCCAACAAGCCCACTCCAGCGTTGCAAGTGTCGATGATGAGGTCTGTTTTCACACCTGCGAGAAACAGATTAAACTATCTAAGTGTTTGTCGTTTGTTATGGTAAAGAGATACCAATTAAATAGAGAGTGGAAGCTACTTTAATACTGGCAACCCGCCCCAGTTCGCTCGGGTGTTACAAATCCTTGAAAACCCCGGCTTTTCTCTCCTAAAACATGCATGTATTATAGATAGATATAAAGCCTCCTCTTGAATCACTCGATCTTAAAAAAAACGCATCAAAATACGTCGCATAGTTTTAAGCATACATAGAGACCGACAGACAGCGGAAAGCGACTTTGTTCAATAATATATAATGCTGTAAAACTCTGAGAGTTTTCACGTCAATAAATATATAATAGTGATATAAAAGAAAAAAAATATTGTAAATTAACTCCATCAAAAACGGACGTATACATTCGCCGTACGGCAAACGTACGGCCACGGCACTACAGCCGTCCGCCGCGAAACTTAAAGCATAAATTGAAAGAAACACATTAATAGAAAGATTTGGGGTAGCAGGTCGCTAGTGTAAAATAAAATACAAGGTGTATTTTTGGTCTTGCACAAGTCGCTAGGAGATGATTCTACCCATGAAAACAAACAACTTTTATTATGGAACAAACTCTGAAATCGCGAAAAAAATAACAGCTGTTTCTAACACAAGTTCAATGCCCTCCCGACCATAATGTATGAAACAGCTGATATTTTTTTCGAGATTTCAGAGTTGGTGCTATAATAAAAGTTTTTTGTTTTTAAGAGTAGAATCAAGAAAAAAAATACACCTAGTATAAGGAACCCTACAAAATGTGAAGGAGTCGACTTACCAGTCTTGACTGTTCCTAGACCAGGACCGTGCGCGTGGACGGCCGCGGGGTCGGCGTCATCCTTTCCGACCTACACAAAATAATTTAATCAGTGAGATAAAAATCAAACAAAACAACAAGGATTGGCTTTAAAGCCAATCGTGAAAATGTCGTGGCAACTTCTCAAAATTGATAATTTCTAACCCATTTTTTTTATTCGGGATGGGAAATCCTCATGGCTGTGCTGCTGGGGCTGAAGAGAAATCCCCCCGGTGTTCCTTCTCCAGCCTACACCGAGGATCGCGGGAACTGATGCGACTTTCGCAATCCCCGGCTGAAAGGTTCTAGCCCGATTCAAACTTTTCCGTTGATAATTTCATGAAATGAACAATTTTTAGATCTGGCTACCAGATAAGGACAGATAGTGGGCACAGCATTACATGGACGGGTATAATAATGGACAGAGTGTTAATATGACATCTTTTTTTTTATATATCTAAACAATCGCAATTTAATCCGCACCGAAAAGAGATACAAATTTATGGAGACTGTGTATAAATGCATTAAATTAATTCTGTATTTATTTATGTATTGGTTCTTGATCATCAGCCATGCTAAGCCAAGTTTCGAGAAAATTTAACTCTTCACTATTAATATTTATCTAAGCTTTAACTGACAACCGGTGACAGATGCTAATTTTGTTGTAAAGTTATGATTCTAAATTATAATTCTACTATTTATTATTCTTCAGCTGTAACTATGGCTGGTTATAAATAAAAATTGCAAGTAATACGTCTGTTTTGCAAGTAAGTATAATATTCTTGGAGTATTTAGTATTTCATCGAGTTTTATATATTATTATTATTTATTGTCTGAATGAATAATAATAGTATTTTATTAATTTTACTGTCGTGATGGTTCAGTGGTTAAAGAGCCTAGTATTTGCCGGATTCAAGACTTATGCAAAACCTAGACTTATATTTAAGTCTGGAATTGCCATTTTTCAGAGCAATCGTATGTATGGAAATTAGATTTTTATTTCGAAACCTAATAATATCATAAAAGTATCATATTATGTATCTAATATCTACTAACATAGTTTAATTAACCATTTTTTTCCTTCACATATTCATTGAAGCATAATCTGTATAAGGAATACGCAATGCCATCTATGATTTTGAAATGGAACTATCCATGTTCGTAGCGCTCAGCTTCATTATTATCACGATGTTTCTTTACTGACACTAAAATGGTAGGTATTTAAAAAAAATGCAATGAGAAGAGACCTTTGCCCAGTGGGACAGTAATAGTCGTTACTTGTAAATGAGCATTCAAATTAAATACTTTTTATCTATCTATCTTCTATAATGTAAAAATTAATCTCTGAATTTGTTGCTAAGTTCAAATCTCAAGATCAGCGAAACCAATTTTGCTCATTATTTTTTTAGAATATTTCTTGAAGTACGAGGATGGTTCTTACGTAGAGAATAAAATTTACATTGCCTGCAAAAGGCCAAAAACCATACTTTTCTATACTTTCATACAAACGATTCGTAATAGTACCTACTTAAAAGTCAATTGGAACTTTAATACCATACCATAAAGTTGAATTAAGTGATGTTAGTATTTAGCTGATCAGGTGGCGTTCCGAATAGCGGAACAAGTGTTAAAAAAAAACAAAAAAAAACAAGAATTGTACACAGGCCGCTAGTAATTTTAAAAAATGACTTGGTCCTCATTTAACTTACCTTGATCCTCAAAGGAGAAGCAGGAATATGGACTCCATTGAACTTCACGTTGATGTTGTGGACTCCGTTCTCCCTGGGCATGAACCTGATGCTGTACTGGTCCCCATCGATGTTCTGGATGAAGCAGTCATCGGTCTTGCCTGATGGGGAGACGATCTGGACAAGGAAGCAGGTTTTTACTTAACTATCTTCGGTTTTACATAACGCACGAAAATTCATTCAGGGAAAGAGTGGAAAAAGGCATGTCAAAAATATCTTACAAAGAACAATGAGCGGTTTCGTCCCAAGTGCTGTAACATTTTCCTACCTACTTATATCGTTTGAAAGATCTCAATCAGTGTTATGTTTTTTTGTATGGGCGTAGCTCTGTATCTCGTGCAGGGAAACTGTTATAGTGGTTTAATTTATTTGATAAAAATATTGAATAAAACTTAATTAATTAGTATTTCAATGACAAAAGGTGTAAAACAAGTGGAAAAAACCACACTGTCGACCGTGCGCCTACTCTAACCCAACAATATAATTCAAGTTTTAAATGAGAGGATTCATATGGCTAACAGCCTAGGTGACTATGTCATTGAAAATAATATAAATCGACAGCGAGCTTCTTTTCGCACCATAACCTCGGATGACAATCAATTATTGCAGTTTCCTCTACTAACAGAAGAAGACCTTTTATTAATTTCATTAGGTAGTTACCCAATAAAACTCGCCCGGTCTTATTCGAGTGAACACTTAAGAAATGGCATGTACACAATCGAAATATGCATAGGAGCTATTCCTAACCTTGTGCGGTACAATATAAATATTTCCGAAGGTATTCTGTTAAGGAGGCGGATAAAATCGCGGCATGTATCGGGTAGGATTTATTATTCGTATATTTTGATAAAAAATAGAGCAGAAACGGGGAGAGATACAATTGCTCATTATTATTGCTCATGTTTACCAGGACAAAAAGAACAGTAGGTACTTGTGCTCACTAGAGGTTGCAAAAATTCGATAATTTTGATTTTCGAATATTCGAATATTTTTTCAGTGCTATTCGAATTTTATTCGAATATTCGAATATTTAAGAAAAAATAATAAAACACAGAATATCAGCGTTTATTGGTTTAGGAATTATATTTTTATGCAGATAAGTAAACCTAGCACAATAAGTATTTACTTATTCAACAAAATTTTAAAACAATTATACATGAAAATGTTAATCAAAACAATTATAATTTTTTTAAACAAATTTAAAAGTCTCTCTCTCGGTAATAATAAAAACAAAATAAATGTGATTTTTTTGGTGAGTGGGAAATCATCAAATCACTCCCGTCCTGGGTGCGGCGGGAGGGCGTGTCAGACTTTTACTGACTAAAACCCACTCATGTTCCTTTTTCTTTGGTGAGTGGGCAATCGCCGGGCGGCGAGCTACCCATCGCTCGTCATCCGCAGAACCGTGCCTACGGTGGCCGGTAGTCGTCTTGCGACTCTCGACGTCTTCGCCTGGGTCTTTGTCTGGGGCGAGAGGCTCGTCGTTGCCTCTCGCGCGGCGACACTTCTTTCACTAGCATAACTGCTTCGCGAAAGGAGGCAACGGCATCCCATTCCGTCTCGCCCCGCAGCATGGCCTGAACCAGCGCTGGGCGCGAGAGGTCACCGCCGCCGATCGCCTCTACGAGGACACGTCGATGGTCCGCCCATGCGCGGCACACCTCCACCTCGACCGTGTCCTCCAGGCGACCGTTGCTGCAGTGGTGACACCCAGGCGTCGCTTCCGCTCGAATCCGACACAGGAACCTCCCGAACTGACCATGTCCGGTGAGGACCTGTGTCAAGCGAAACGTGAGAGCGCCGTGGCGCCTCTCCAGCCACTCCTCAAAGAGGGGTCTTACCGCCGCTATCACGGCGTGCCCACCACTCATGTTCCTTCGATTGCCCTTTACGTTCCAGGGTCACGGTAACTATTATAAACATTCCGCAACCCCGGCAGGCGTGGTCCTGTTGGGCCCCTTCTTGTGCTGACTTCTTCTCTTTGAGGCGCGCGTGGAACAAAACGCACCGTCGACGCAGTCCTGGTCCTAGCCGGGCGGCGAGCTACCCATCGCTCGCCATCCGCAGAGCCGCGCCTACGGTGGCCGGTAGTCGTCTTGCGACTCTCGACGTCTTCGCCTGGGTCTTAGTCCGGGGCGAGAGGCTCGTCGTTGCCTCTCGCGCGCCGCCGCTTCCTTCACTAGCATAACTGCTTCGCAGAAGGAGGCGACGGCATCCCATTCCGTCTCGCCCCGGAGCATGGCCTGAACCAGCGCCGGACGCGAGAGGTCACCGCCGCCGAACGCCTCTACGAGGACACGATCGACTCTACGAGGACACGATCGCCTCTACAAGAAATAAATGTCTTTCTCTCTTGTTAATAATAAAACAAAAAGTATCACATACCTACGTAAATGTGTCGTAAAAACGTTACAGTATTATTTACATAATATGCAATATTACACTGAAAAATCAGATTTACCTTTTATTAAATTTTTAAACAAATTCAACTCTTCTGTTAATAATAAGAACAAAATATCTCTCTCTCGCTCGATAATAATAAAAAGAAAAACTATCACATGTCACAAAAAAATCATATTCGTCAATATTATTCGAAAAAAATCAGATTTACATATTAAGTATAAAATTCTTAAATAAATTTCAAAGTCGTTCTCTCTCTTTAATAATAAAAAAAAAAAAAAAGTATCTAAAATCGCTTCAAAAAAGAAAATGCACCACTTTACACATAAATAACAACGTGTTCTGTAAGTGACAAAATGGCGTCGAGTCAAGCAGTGTTGCCAACAACAATTTTCAAGCTGTATCAACATAGACTTTAAACTGATATTTTTTTTGGTAATATTCGAATATTCGAATAAATATTTATTTACTATTCGAATATAAATTAGGAAAGAGTATTCGAATAATTCGAATATTCGAATATTCGATTGCAACCTCTAGTGCTCACATAATGAGTATCATTTGGTACCTTGGCTGGGTTAGACATCAGCCAAGCGTATTGTTACCCGCGACCTTTTTGAATGATATTATCATAGATAATAACCACTATTAAAAGTACCAGTAAACAATTTGCATATGTTTAAGCCACTCTCTTACTATAAGGGTATTATTTCTTTGTTATTTATGTATTTTAAAATATAAATAACAAAGGAAATAATACAATTATCAAAATTGAATTATTTTCTTTGTAATTTATACATTATCAATTGTGCGTTTATTAATAACTGTCAAAAAATAACTATTACTGCCTGTGATTACTGTACAATTATTATAAATGTTATAATTATGTTTACATGTAACACAAAATGTAATAAAGTATGATTAAAGCATTATTTAAAACAAAAACCTTTTTTCACTTGAAGTCCAATAACTTTTGACCTGCATGCAATTACTATAAAAACTTGGTATATTAACCATAAAAAAGCTTAAATGATTATGTTTATACTAGTCGCAACTTGTTCCAAGGGTTGGGACGCATCTCATACAATAATGCCCATTGTCCTTTAAGTCACAATTTCGTTAATGACATCAACGTGAAAAATATAAAAAATGAGTGGCTAAAATTAGCGTGATTTTGATCAATATTTTACAGGAGTAACAGTCTGAATCATTGATTTTGAATTTTTGACAGATTTCCCATTCTAGAACTAGGCGTGTGTTATTTTAGGCCTTGTTGTAGATAAAGTTTGATATGTCCTTAAAATACCTTTGAGTAATTGTGAATTTAGGCTAAACTTAGACTAAATCAACTCTAAAAGATAGTAGAATTGTCTTGACGCTGATTTCTTAAGTTCCATAGACATAAAAAATCACCGACTTTTTTCGACCATCCCCTCAAGAAAACTTGGCAACCCCATATTAATTTTTATGACACAACTTGGCATAAGTTGGCACAATATTCATCGTAGCACACTGTTATAAAATATTAGCGCGAAAATGATTTATTTCCGAACAACGCGGTCACGTGCGGTCAGTCCGTTTTATTACATTTTTTTGGCCACAAAACGTGGGGGTACGGCACACTGTGCGAGAATATATTGTTTTAGTTACTGACGGCGGTTGGTGGTGAAAATTACTTGGTTTTGAACTGTCTGCTATGTTGGCTTGAAAAAAACCGTTTGTGAGAAATAACAAGTAGACCTTTGAAGCAATTTTAAGAGTGATTTATACCCACCTTTCAACTCTTAATACGAGATGTTGTGAATTTAAAAGATTTAAAAGAAAAAGCCTAATCTGACTGACAACGTATATCTCTAATAAGTCTAAGTATCTCTACTAAGTCTATCCGTTTTTTGCCTGTATATCTGTTTGTCGTATAGTTTCACTAAGCCTAAGATTTTGAAAACACTATTTTAAAGGGACGACATAAGATGATTTTCTTTGTAATCTATGTTTTCGTAAAATGATTACCACATGGATGATGTAACGGGCAGACATAAAACCCAATTTAGCTCAAATTTCTGAAACGAAAATTTTACACGACTATTTTCAAAAACGCGTAAGCTTGACAATGGAATTTTTCCGCTTAATTTTTTTTGTTTCACAATACAGAAAATATCTGACTGACAGCTTAATATTTGAGTGTACAACTGTGATGCAACGCTTCTTATAATTTTTGACATAAAGAATGATTACTTTCTTAGTAAAGATAAAGGTAGATATTTGAGCTAAGCTGGGTTTAATTTTGTTTCTATAAATAAACAGAATCAAAACTAACACAGTGCATCAAATCCCTGCAAATGTGGCAAAAAAAAAACTCCCTAAACGCGGAATAAACGCACGTATGATACTGCACAGTGGTCCATCGATCATAAATCTTGGACACAGCCGGACATGGGCGATCGTCATGTTCTCACAATAAATCAAACGGAGCGAGGGTAAGTTAGTGTATTAGAAGGCTTTGTAGTACTTCGTAAATTTTTAAATATATCTTGTAAGGGAGTGTCTGATTTTGTGTAATATTGATCGTTTTGAAGGGGAATCGAAATCATTGGTATTTTATAACGGTCCGATTGACGATTCATAGTTTAAAGTTGAACTATTTTTGAATTGTGCTCTATTCATGAATGAGAAAATGTGTGTAGATGGATACCGTAAAAACATGAAAGAGTATCATATACCTACACACATGGAAGAATGAGACGCTCGTTGGTGCTTTTACGAGTTATTGAATGAGTTTACATTAAGGACACATCCTGCATATAGTTGATCATAATATAGTGTTCAGGGCCTGGAGGGAAATGAGTTTTTTTTGTTTATTTTTTGATCGCATTATTTAAATTCATATTTTCCATTTATGCTTGTACGTAAAAAGCTTTATGTTTAATATTCTTAAACAGTGATGTTCCGTTTTAAAGTAATGTTCCACTTTGCCTTACATAATACTAGAACTAAAAATATATTCTTATGGTGCCGATTCTCTTATTCACAAACTGACCTTTTAAGTTTACTGCATCTTTCTCTTTCCATTTCATTAAGAAAAGAACAGAAGATACAATATTATTTAAGTCCTGTCAAATTAGGCCTTAGATAAAATTTAGACGCGATTAAAAACATGGCGACTAAAATACGCCAATTTTCTTCATGCGCTGTCTAATTTGACAGGACTAAACTAAGATGTATCTTCTGTCCTTTTCTTAATGAAATGGAAAAAGAAAGATGCACTTTACTTAAATTTGGTTTAGTTTGTTAACAAGAGAATCAGCACCATTGTCGAGATAAGTAAAAGTAATTCTCCATCTCTATTTTATTATCATTGACAGTTGTGGGACGGTGACAGTAATTAGCTGAAACACTGGTGAAGCCTCAGCCTTAAGAGGTTCGAAAACGGTAGGTAACCACTAATGTGACTATTTCAATTATTATGTATTTTCTAATGTTTATCTTGGATATCAATGACATACCGTGCCTCGTAAAGCACGCGAAGCCGATGGTCGCGGTTATCATTCGTAGAACTTTGACAGACTTCAAAAGCCAGAAAATGTGACCAGGCTAATAATGTGGTATCGTGTCGCCCTGTAACTAGGTTGTGGAGGTCTGATAGGCAGTCGCACGTAAAACACTGGTATCCAGCAGAATCCGGTCAGGCTAGAAGCCGACCCCAACGTTTAGGATAAGGCTAGGGATATAATAATGACTACTTAAGCAACGTTTATTTATTTCTTAAAAAGTTATGAATAACTCACCCTGCCGTCTAAGGTACCCTTAGCCCCATTGAGCCTGATGTAGAACTGGGTAGGTTTGTCCACTTGGGCCGAGTCGGGGAACTGGGCCACCTCGAGGAGATACGCATCCCCCACTGCGGGGGAGATGTAGACCTTGAAGGGTGAGTCGGGGATATGCTGCTCGTTGAACTTCAGACCGATGCGGTATTCACCTGGAAAGATACAGGTGTTAGTAACTGTTTCTGGCTAAAAAGTAAAAGTGGCAGGATAATTCGGACGATAATGTGAGATGTGGATAGACTAATCCTATTATGTACCTAGTATTAAGATTCATTATTTTGATACTTATTACAAAATATGGTCAGTATTTACTCAGCATTCAGTGGTTTCACTGTCTTCTAAGTCACAACCTTACAAATAGTTGAAGAAGGACCTGGTCTAGCTTTTCTTCATATCTCTATGACAGCTGTCACAGATTTTGTACTGGGGAAGTATTCTCTCTCTACTACTGTAGCAGAATAATAATAAGTAACAGTAAAATCTCTTTTGGATGTAAGGCTGAGGACCGATGGCGTAAGACCTTACTGAAGTTGCTACATAATCAATACATACAGTAAGTAAAGTAAATAAAAGTAAGTAAAGTAGATAGTTTCATATAAATTAATTAACGGAGACAGTATCGGATTTAATAGTGCAAACACATGATAAAGCTACACTGTAACATCCTCCAAATCCCACTCTCAATTTTTATCAAAAACTCCTGAACCAAATCCCTAACCCTATCAACCCAATAAACAAACATCAAACTGATCCGGAAACGTCAAACGGACCCCATAAAAAACCGGAACACCCAATTAAATACCGAAACAAATCGTATTCTAATACGGCCAACCACCCAAAAACACCGACAAATGTACTAATAAATTCGCGAACATCTAAAAACCTGACGAAATGGCAAAAAACATACTGTTTGGCTAAAAAAATGAAGAGTACATGTCGCTCGGCCTAACGATGCATCCAATAATTCTTGGCGACTGACTTAAGATATTTAAATTTTCTACGTTTAGGGTTCAGTGTTGAGAAAAATGATGGTTTTGGAAGAAATGTTACGTCTCTTTTTAATTTTAAACCTAAACCGCTTTGATCGATCTAAGGTACACTACACTTAATAGACGAAAATCGTCTAATAAAGTTTTAAAAAATATACAAATATTTTGGGAGGACTCACACACAGTTATCTGATCCCAAACCAGGGAAAGCGTGTGTTGTGGTAACAAGACAACTGATGAAAAATAGTATTTTATAAAGAATTCTTTTGATTTCAGTATTTACTACCATTTAAATTCTTCTCTAAGTCTTGTCTAAATCACACGACAAATGTTGTCAATTTCCCAAGATTTAATTCATAGATTAAAAATAATATTTGACTGATTGTATATTACAGGCAAAGCTGTAAAACTGAACTCAATTTCCTCTAATTTATTGAAATTGTTTTTAATTTAATAGTCGCTGAGACAATATTGCAACTCGATTGAGACCAAACATTTAGTAGAATTGGCCTTTAGAACGATTTAAAAAAAGTAACTCGATTCTAAACACTTCAAAAATATTGCTACAGAACCCAGATATTTTTCCTGCATTTCTCGCTTGATTATCGTTTTTCAATATGAACGAATTCTCCGCGGTGGCCATATAGTTGCTACAGATTTATTTACATCCGAGCTGGACTTTTTTCGATAAAGTTTTTGCTGATTGGACAAAAAAAACTGATCGTAGACTTTTTCGGAAACAATCCTTTTGTTTCGGAATTAGTTGAAGGGTCGGTTTCACCGTAGATATAAGTTTAATCTTTGGTTATTTTCAAGAACGGTTTTCACAAACATCAGGTGCTCTTCTCTTAGGATCAAGAGCGTCTGGCTTTTACATCGGGATTTGTACTGTTTTTATTAAAATCGCAGTAGGGGTACAGAAAGAGTTGCACTGCAGTCGTAAAAATCATTTGTGCTCTTAACAGTTTTTTCAGGTCTAAACCCACAATTATTCATACTTTTTGTTTACATGGCTCTGATAGCCGGCGAGTCCTCTTTTACTTGTAGCCCTGATAAGTAGGTATTGAAAGTACTATATTTTTGTGTGTATGTGACTATGTGAAATGTGTACAAACCTCAAATCCTTGGTAGCATGAAACAAACAACAGATAATTTTAAAATTATGATCTTTCGTGACAGTAGTAAATGATTCGAGTTCAATCTTCTGCACTTCCAAGTTATATTTTGATATTTTATAATGTTTTCTACGTCTGTGACAGCAAATTATTATTTTTAAATTGAACCATTTCAAATGATAAAATGATAAATGATGAATGAATTTTATTTTGTAAATAGGTTATATAACCCTTTTAAACGTCAAACCATTGAAATTAAGCTAAAATATTGAAATTAAAGGGCCTTTTAATCGCCATCAAACCAGGGCTAACTAACCCTAGTTAAACAAAAGTGCAACCTACCCCCAGTGCTTCAAATAATGACGTATGCTATGCAAAATAGTGGTATTGACATGTTAAGGGTTCGATGCCCGGCCCGTTTCCTTCTGTTTCTTATTAAGAAGTTTTTGTTCGAGCAAAAACTGAATTTTAGCTTTGTGCGGATAAAATATTTCGCAGGTGGCTGTTGGTGTTACGTCAGTTTTTTGGATGAAGAGAAAAAGAAGAATTGTGTCATGTGATTCGTTTTAAGTTATTGCTTAGCTTTTTAACATGGTATCACTTAGTCTATGTGTTATCCTGGTGTTTAAGCTATATTAGGGCTAAGTGTCAATTAAACCCCTTTAGAATTTTCGCGTCAAAAAGAAACAAATGTTTGTTAATTATCCATCTATCTTCACAAACTCTCACATTTTTATACGTATATAAAATGGTTTAGAATAGATAGACTTTTCGGTGGTAACCAACGCACAGTCGACAAGCTAATATAAACCAATTTCTCAGTAGTTTTTTTATTATGATGGTTACCATCATAAATATGGGGTAAAATAAAGGATGAAAGTGTGTGGGCGAAGCCGCAAGAGATTGTTTGCTAATTTCGGAACCCTAGGAACCCGGTCCTTTAAAAGAATTAGGCAGATCCTACACTTTGGTAACTAAACTAGACAACTGATGTAGTTACATAATTTACAAATATTATTATTATAAATACGCTCTTTGGATGGTTAGTATCTACAAATACAAAGTGTAACTGAATTAATGCACTTTGAGAAAATAATTTGTTCAGAATCGTTTACTGAATCGATTTTTGCGGCCAAGCAGCGGGCAAAATCTGGTTATCCATACTTATATTATAAATGGGAAAGTGTGTCTGTCTGTATGTTTGTCTTTCTTTCACGGCAAAACGGAGCGACGATTTGACGTGATTTTTTAAGTGGAGATAGTTGAAGGGATGGAGAGTAACATAGGCTACTTTATGTCTCTTTCTAACGCGAGCGAAGCCGCGGGCAAAAGCTAGTTCATAATATAAAGATATGAATTATAGATATAATAATTACTAAACATAATTTTTTATTTATTATTTTTTAGGTGCTGCGTTTACGCTTGCATTTTCCCAAAATTTAAAGCAAAATGATAGGAAATCGTCCCATTTTTAACCGACTTAAAAAAAGTAGGTTCTCATTTCGACCTGTATGTATGTATGTATGTATGTATGTTTGTCCGCGATTTCAGAAAAGTGTTTGTGTTTTACATTCTGAGGAAGGTTTTAGATAACAGTAATGGATATCCCGTGAAGTTGCCCACAAAGATCCCGTTTTGCTTACTTGGATTGTAGATTTTCAAAGACGATTGTATATCCGGGGTTGCGGAATGTTTATAATAGTTACCGTGACCCTGGAACATAAAGGGCAATCGAAGGAACATGAGTGGGTTTTAGTCAGTAAAAGTCTGCCACGCCCTCCCGCCGCACCCAGGACGGGAGCAGTCATTTGATGATTTCCCACTAACCAAAAAAAAAAAAAGACGATTGTATGTTTGACCGCGTTCGGCTAAAGTACTATACGTTACTTTCTGGGTTTATTTATTGTGACTTCTCAACAAAGAGTGCACTATTTTATTTATAACTAGCTTTTGCCCGCGACTTCGTCCGCGTGGATTAATAGTTCTTGTTCCCGGGTGATTTTAGGGATGAAAACTATCCTATAACTTTTCTACCAAATCTGTACAAAATTTCATTCAAATCAGTTTAACAGAATTTACTTTCGCACTTATAATATTAGTACGGATTTATACCTTGCAATCCTCATTCTAAGCGCCTTACTAATAATCGCTGCATAAAGTTATGACAGGTTTATACGTCAAAAAATGTATGGTTACACAGGCTTTATTCATTGCATAACTTTACACAGTGATTATTAGTAAGGGCATAAGTGTCCCATTACTTATAGAATAGCACAACAATTAAAAAATACTTGTGTTTAGTGGGCCTGCCAAGCACGCTGACTTTGAAGAAATAATAATTTAGTCATCATTATTTGTTTAGATCTTTCAACTACACAACGGGTTTTGTTTAGTTTTTTTTAAATAGATAGAGAGAAATAGAAATAAATTTTCAAACATTTTTAACACCCATGTGACAGGTTGAATACGGTATTTGACAATATTAACCGATAAATCTAAGACATATTTTTTTATAAAACCTATCTTTTTATTAGTCCTAAGAATCGGATTTGTTTTTAATTTACTGTGAAATTGGATTTTTAATTGCTTTAAAATCAATAAATAGTTAGTCAATACAAGCTGGTATTGGCACAAAGTCTATTGGAGAATTGCGTCTTGACAGCTCATAAAAAGTACGTCAATTGATGATGGTGTCAAATACCGGATTGCAAATTGAAAAACAAAAGATGATGATAATTTTTCAAAAGAGGGGTCGAGTTAGTTAACCGAGAGATTTTATGCATCCTCCTCGTAGGTGGTGGGCCTGTGACCAGGCGGGAATCTAACTGTTTACTTAGTTGTGGCATCGATACTGTTTCAATTTACCGCCCTTGCGGGTCGAGTACATCTGAGTGACCGCCAGCTTAGACCAGCCTGGCGGGGACTGGCTCACCTCGAGGCGACTGACCCCCGATTTACTTTAAAAAGGTCAAACTATTCATGCAAAGACGGGAGAAAACTTTGATGGTATACCGCCGTTTACCCGAATTTTATTTGCCCTAATTTCATTTGCCATAATAGTCAACAGCCATAATATCATACGACATAATACTCATTTGCCCTACTCTCATTTGCCATAATAGTCACGTGCCAGAATCATTGTTTCCCATAAAGTCACTTACCATAACATCATTTGCCATAATCATTGTAAGCCATAATTATCACATGTCCTAATTATCACATGCCATAATTATGATATGCCATAACATAATTTGCCATCGACATCGGGTGTATAACGGTTGTTTATATCAAGAGAAATTGGATGCAATTGGGACTTTAGGGCACCCCGACTCGGACAGGTTAGGTTAGAAGGGGATGGCGGGGTCGTGTGAGCGAGCGAAGCGAGCGAATAGACCCCGCCATCCCCTTCGTGGTTATTTTTTTATAAACCACACAGAAGTAGGAGCCCCGCGAAGCGGGGCTCCGTCGACCTAACCCACCATCAACCATGCACAGAAAAAAAAACCATTACGGGGCTTAAATATTTGTCTAATACTTGTTATGCCATTTAAATATTATGCCATTTAAATATTATGTCTAATAATTATTATGGCACATAAAATTATGGCAAACAATACTTATGGCATTCGTATCTTATGGTATCTAAAATTCGGGCAATTAAAAGTATGTCATATGTCTTTTAGGGCAAATGAAACATTCGGGCAAATGAAATTCGGGTAAATGAAATTCGGGAAAATGATGATTATGGCATATAATCTTCGGGCAAACAATAGACAACCAACTTTGATAGCGCGATACAGGAATTCGTTTAGTTTTGTGTAATTTGAAAATATTGTTGTCAAATTCTAATTAGAATTGGTTTTTTTTTTGTAATTGTTGTTTTTCGGTGGTAACTGGGATAGTTGTATGCCTAAACAATGTGTTTTTTGAAAGTGAAATCCTTTTAAAAATGCAAAAATAATTGCGCAAGTGTGGTTTTGAACTCACGGCGTTTAATGTTTTCTTTGCCAAATACAAGCAAAACTTGATGTCAAAGTTGAGATGGTGTTGCGATGAGATAATCGAATGTTTTATCGGGCTTCAATTGTTCAAAATTAATTGTTTGAGTTTAGGAATATAAAACTGTAACATTTCTTTCGAATAGTAGGTATAATAATGTTAGACATCACTGACATCCCGTGCCTCGGAAAGCACGTAAAGCCGTTGGTCCCGGATGTCATTCGTAGAACTTTGACAGTCGTTACTGGGTAGTCAGAAACTCAGACCAGTCTAACCAAGAGGTATCGTGTCGCCCAGTTACTGGGTTGTGGAGGTCAGATAGGCAGTCGCTCCACGTAAAACAACGGTATCGAGCTGAATCCGGTTAGGCTGGCAGCCGACCCCAACACGGTTGGGAAAAAGGCTAGGGAGATGAGTAGGTAAGTATATATGTATAGGTATATAATAATATTTTGACCACTTTAATTTTTTCAGGGGTCAATCGCCTCAAGGGAAGCCAGTATTCGCCATAGCTGTCTTGTAGTTTGGCGGTCATTCTGATGTATCTTACTCGAAAAACGGTAAATTGAACAATAACTATGCACTTAAAAGTAACCCAGATTGCTTAGTCACAGGCCTACTACCTACAAGGAGGAGGCCAAAATCTCACGATTAACATGACCCCTATTTTTTTAAATATCAGTATTGAAAATCTAAATAAAATAACCTTTATTTCAAGCAGGCCTATCCGTACTTATATTATAGATGCGAAAGTAACTCTGTCTGTCTGTTTCTTCTTCACGCCTAAACCAATGAATCGATTTGAATGAAATTTGGTAAGTACAGTATAGTCTGGGACCCGAGAAAGGACATAGGATAGTTTTCATCCCGGAAATCCGCCGGAACGGGAGCTATTTATCCACGGGGACGAAGTCGCGGGCAAAATATAGTAATTAAATACCTTAACCTTACATACCATATAAATTTTATGTTTGTGTCAGTATTAAATTAAAGTTTAAATCTACGAGTATCTTAGTAGCTCTTCACTAGAACTTTTGTTTTTAGGGATTGCGTTCCAAAATTGTTTCCAAGGGCACCCTTTCTGTATCCCCATGTCTGTCTGTCTGTTTCTCGAACAAAAGTAACCAGACGAAATATATATGCATACTTATTTATATCTACACTAATGTTATGAAGAGGAAAACTTTGTATGTTTGTTTGTTTAATTGTAATGAATAGGCTCAAAACTACTGGACCGATTTTAAAAAATCGGTCGAGTAGTTTTCACGTCGCACGAATCACGAATAAATTCATGATGATGGACGGTGAGCTCAAAATTTCCTTATACCCTCCTTGTCAAGTAAAATGTTAATTAATGTCGTTATGTTTTATTTTATGAACCTTTTGACATCCAACCGACAGCAAAATTGAAAATTAAGTATTATTTTTTATAACACTAACATAAAAAATAAGTACGTAACCTACAATAAAAAAATAGAAAAATATAGATTATGATATTGATAAGTTTTAGAAAACTATATAATAATAATCTTATATAAGTTGATTTCTCCCAAAAATAAAGATATTAATGTTCTATGTAATTTTCATCCATCTTTCATTGAAAGAAATGTAAAAGTTTTGTGTTCCTGAACTCAAACAATTAATTTTGAACAAATTGAAGTCAGATAAACATTCGATTATCTCATCGCAAGAAACAAACTAGTTCAAAAAACATTTAACGCCGTGAGTTCAAAACCACACTCGCGTAATTATTTTTGCATTTTTACAACGATTTCACTTCCAAAAAACACATTGTCTAAGGCATACAACTATCCCGTTTACCACCGAACAACAACAATTACAAAAAAAACAAATTCTAATTAGAATTTGACAGCAAAAATTTTAAATTACACAAAACTAAACGAATTCCTGTATCGCGCTATCAAAGTTTTCTCCCGTCTTTGCATACATAGTTTGACCTTTTCTAAGAATATCGGGGGTCAGTCGCCTCGAGGTAAGCCAGTCCCCGCCAGGCTGGTCTAAGCTGGCGGTCACTCAGATGTACCCGACCCGCAAGGGCGGTAAATTGAAACAGTATCGATGCTACAACTAAGTAAACAGTTAGATTCCTGCCTGGTCACAGGCCCACCACCTACGAGGAGGATGCATAATCTCACGGTTAACTCGACCCCTTCTTTTGAAAAATAATCATGAGCTTTTGTTTTTCAATTTGCAATTCGACCAGAATTATTGTCAAACGGGTGTTACATATCTTTGAAAATCTCGGATTTTCTTTATTGTAATATGTATGTATTATACACATAAACATTCCTTTTGAATTACTGTATCTATTAAAAAACGAAACTTAACCTGTTGTGTAATTCAAAGATCTAAGCATATAGGTACAGACAGCGGAAAACGACTTTGTATTATACTGTAATGATGATAAATCTTTCTACGACCAAGCGGCAGCCGGCTGTCGGGCTGCTATCGTCTTTCTATTGTGTCTCGAATCACGTGTATTCGATTTCGAAGGTTTAAATAATTATTTCAAAGTCAGCGTGCTTGGCAGGTCCACTAAACACAGGTCTTTTTAATTGCTGTGCTTTTCTATAAGTAATGGGGCACTTAGAATGAGGTTCCCAAGGTATAAATTATAAATAAAATAGTGCTCTCTTTGTTGAGAAGTCACAATAAATAAATAAATAAATTTACCTAAACCTGAAATAGGCCTTTGCAATACGTAATTATCTGCGGATCTTGCCACTATGACAACAATGTTGCACTCAATATTCAGGATTCCGCATCCAAAGAGCAAGTTAGCAACACGCTATTACTAGTGACGAGATAAATAGACGTTACTAGCGCGTACGTTAGCTTAGCTACGTTCCGTCTCTATCGTACACTTGACGTTTGGCAGTTGTGTAACAATGACAGGTATAGTGCTAAGCCAAAGTCAGTGCTTAGTAACGTGTCTATTTATCTCGCCATATGTGGTTCGTCCACCTGACAGATAGTAGATTTCGTGATGGCTCATCGGATAAGGCACCTGCCTCGCGTGTTAAGTTGTGGGTTAAAATTCGGGCAAGTACCAATATCACTTTTTCTAAAGTTTATCTTGGATATGACACCCCGTGCCTCAAAAAGCACGTAAATCCCTTGGTCCCGATTGTCATTCATAGAACTTTGACAGTCGTTACGGGTAAGCCAGAAAGTCTGACCAGTCTAACCAAGGGGTATCGTGTCGCTCAGTGAGTTGTGGAGGTCTGATGGGCAGTTGCTTCACGTAAAATACTGGTATCCAGCTGAATCCGGTTAGGCTAGAAGCCGACTCCAACATAGTTGGAAAAAAAGGCTAGGGAGATGATGAGTGGTTTGTCCACCTGTCTATTACTACTATACAGATTCTTGTAACGCCTTTTTAACTTTACAGTCCTTACATTGTACGGAACCTTTCCTATCTCAGTTTGTCTTGCCATTAGACCAGTTTTTTTATACAATTACTAGAAAATTCCCTGCCTACATTAATTTTCATCAACATGAGACAATGTAGCAGACATACAGAAAGTGTCAGCTGCATTTAATGACATTTTAACTGAAGTTAAGGGTCCGCCATATTTGTATTGCTAATATGACATTAGCATACCGCTTTAATAATGAAGTTTAGTTTAATTGCTTTAAGATTAGCCGATTATGGTGTTTTAAGCGGTTATAATTTTAGGGTTATTTTAGTTAGTCGTCTTTTTGGAGTAGTGAGTGCAATTCCCGCACGGGATATATATTTGTTAATTAATAAGTATTTACAAATTAATAAATATTTTTCAATGATTCACGAAACAGGTGTAGGTAGATTTATAAAACATAGATATATTAGCTTTCGCCCGCGGCTTCTCCCGCGCCATTGTCGAACTTCCATCCACTATTTTATTCCTTTAGTTAGAGAGAATTTTCTTACAAAGAACATAACCTCCAAGTTTCATATCTCTAGGACCAGCGAGCGATTTGGATATGACAACTACCAGTCGGTCAGTTTACCCATTTTATATTATACAGAAGTACAGAAGATATCTAAGGATAAGCCGAGAATGCTTGACATGACTATGCCTCAGCCACCCCGCTAGTAAATTTAAAGTGATGATCAGATCTTAAAATTGATAATTCCATGCCATGTTCAAACAGTGTTCAACCAATTTATCATGGTCGATTGTTATATCTGGCTCCGATATACAATAGCATATCTTTTAATTGTTCCCTAATTACGATGTCATCATGAAGACAAACAGACGCCATCTTTATCCTAAAAACTACAAACACGACCCTTCATACATAACCAAATGACGTCACCATAAAACTTTTACAAACTTTCTAGCCATCCCAAGCAGCCCAGTTCAAATGTCGGTCAAAAACTCGTTCAAAGAATTAAAAATAACATTCCATCAAAACGCGTCCTCCCGTTTATAAACCTTTTTTTTCCTAAACGATTATTACCATCGGGCGGTCAATTAAAATGGCTGCTACACACCACAGACGCGGAATGCCGTCTCTGAATTTGTCCCATAGTCTATTGTCTTCTGACTTCTGTGCAACAAAAAAAAATGGCGATTCTCTCCGACAAAGAAGCGGCCCCTTTTTGTCTTGAGATACTTCATAAGTGTATCGCGATTAGAAAATTTTGAACAATCCGAAAATAATAATGACTTAAGTTTTGTTAGGCGACAGTTATTCTGTGATTGGTTGTTTTTTTGGCGGGAAGGCGTTTGTGTTTTGTCCAGTGTGTTATTGAAAATTGTTTGCTAATGAATGCGTTGAATGCGAGTTTTTGTTGAATATTTAATGAAGCTTTAAACGCACAATGACATTTTGTTAATATTAAGCTCTGTTACTTAACTTTTTTATGATTTTTGGCGCCATGTTGAAAATTGATTAAACTGCAAAGTTGATATTGTGGCCATGTTACACTTGCCCTTAAAATACAGTAATCGGTTTTCTTTTTAAATCTTTAGTCATTCCATGTTTTAGAATTCAATGAATGAAATTAATTTCTACTAAAACAAAGGCAGTCGTTTTCATTAATTACTTTGCTCCCCATTATCCTTAACCCCCGCTGTTATAACCGGAGTATTTCAAAAAATTCCTAAATTATCAAAACAGCAACCATTTTTGTTTCCACATAGGGGGACCAGATAAAAAATTGCAACTTTTTAAAATTCGAACGCGAGGCACGACCGACAAAGCTGCCGCTGCCAACGAATGCGAATATATTATCTGTATTATACTTTTACAGATTAAAAAGTAAGAAAACGATAATGGTTTCATTTCAAAGTAAAAGTTAACCGTTTTATTTGAAGAAATGGAATTGAATATTCCAGTGTTTGATGAATTTAAAGCAATTTCTAAACATGGTTGTTCAGAAATTGCTTTTAATTCATCAAACACTGGAATATTCAATTGTTTATGTTTATGATGAAATGCATCTTTGATTTTAAGAACCGTGTAAAGTATTTATTTAATTAACAAAATACTTAAATTAAAAAGACGTACAGTGTGCATTAATATGCATAGAAGACAGTTATAAGAATCGTTGTCATATTAAGACGAATCTAGAAACACAAGAGAAATATATTTTTTGAGAAAAAGCTAGAAACAACAATTTTTGCACAACAGTTACATCATATGGCGTAGAGGCGCAATAAAAAAGTTTTTTGGAAGTAATCTGGCGGGATTAAATAGAAGATGAAAGTATGTATAAAAATTACCGTATTCATAAAAAAATAATTGCTAAAAATTCACAATAAATCATTTACAAACTATAAGTAAAATATTTAACACCTTATATACGACAACTTAAAACCAGTAGCTATACTATATCAATGGAGAAAACTATATCGAAACAACAACGCACTAAGCAAAAGCCGTAAAAAAGTGAGGAATGTCTCAAGAATTACGGGATTCATTAGCAAAAAGGTATATCGTAAATCGGTACAATCATGTGCCGAAAACGCGACGAGCATTGAGGTTTAAAAAACGAATGCGCCCTCTATGGTCAGTGGACAAAAAAAATAAAAAACAAAATTGAAAAAATGTTCGGACAAGATCGAAACTGATTTGGGTTGCGAGTTCCGTAAGAAGGTTTTTGTGTTTTTAGTTCTTATATTTGTGTCTATTTAATTTTTAGCAAATTGGAACCAGATTGTGTTCGATGTTTTATTGCAATTTACATATATTTCTGTAATGAAAAGCCGCTTTGCTACATTTTTCACAGTGTCTCTAAATAAACTAGTTAAGTAATCTAGGAATACTACTGTGTAAAAAATAAACACAAACACGCATCAACGGTAGGACACTGACCGGAACCTGTACCGTCCACCGTCCGTTTTTTACCCCACAACAAGGAACTCTAAAAATCGAACTGTCAAAATGGTTCGCAGTAAATTTTGCCGCGCTCGCCGCTGATTGGCTGGCTGCTTAGTAGGCGTGGTCAACAATTGAAATACAAGACTGTTTATTTATGAAGAGAGCTTGAGTAGTTTTTGTGACATTAAGGAGGGGGTCGGTGATACAAATGACAAGAAATTGTGTTTAAATATATTTGAATAGCAACCACTAAAAACCTACAGGCATTTAAATATATTGAGCAGTTTATTTTTAAATATTTAAATGACGTTTTAAAAAATGTATTTATCTGAAGGTTGTAATTTTATTTGTGATTGATTTAAAGGTAACAAACAGACGCCACTCAGGAAAAACTCCACCTCGCCTCACGTCAAGATTTTTTTAAGTGTAACTGGCAGCTATATTTTTTCTTATTAATATGCTGGAAATTCGCATGTTTGGCTGTTTATCTCATCAGCAAAATTAACTGAATAGACATATTATTAATATTTCTTTATTTATTTTAGTGTACGCCCACGGTATTAAAATCAGAAAAGCTTGGCGGCTTCTATTCTGCTTATTGGTTGATAACGTCGCCGAAGTTATTTTTCAGTTTGAAGTATTCAATTTTCAGTTTGAAGTGTTTAAAGTCGTTTCTTCTTTGTTTTTGTTAAAAAGTGTTTTTAATTTCTTGTTTTGGTAGATTCTAACTTGAACAAGTACGTGTTCGGCTATTTTATAAAACGGTTAATGGTGCCGATTCTCTTGTGCACAAACTAACGTAAATTTAAGTTAAGTGCATCTTTCTCTTTTCATTTCTCAAAGAAAAGGACAGAAGATACATTTTAGTTTAATCCTGTCAAATTAGACAGCGCCTGATGAAAATTGACGTATATTTAGACGCCATGTTTTAAATTTGCATCTAAATTATCTATGGAGTGGAGTCATCTCGTGTTCTTGGTTATTAGAACACGTGTATGATCTCCATACTATAATTTAATAACCGTACAATTGTCATCTAAATTGGAAAAAATATTTTCAAACTGGACATTGGCAGCAATAAATATAAAAGTTGAAAGAGTGTCTAAATTTGACAGGACTTAACTAATATTAGACCTTCTGTCCTTTTCTTAATTAAAAGGAAAGAGAAAGATGCACTTATCTTAAATTTACGTTAGTTTGTGCACAAGAGAATTAGCACCATTGTCTTATTTCACGATGTGGTTGGAACGTTTAATAAAATGTTCAATTCTACAATAATTCTAACGTTCAATGAAATGAAATGTTAAATTCTAAAATCTGGCCATGGCATCTATAGCCAAAAACGGGGTTGCGGAATGTCGGGGTTGCGGAATGTTTATAATAGTTACCGTGACCCTGGAACATAAAGGGCAATCGAAGGAACATGAGTGGGTTTTAGTCAGTAAGAGTCTGACACGCCCTCCCGCCGCACCCAGGACGGGAGCAGTCATTGGATGATTTCCCACTCACCAAAAAAAAAAAAAACTATAGCCAAAAAAATCACTTACCGGGCTCCTCAACCTTATAAGAAACGTCACAGGATCCATCTTTCCTATCTTTAAAGTCAATTTCAGCTTTGCTAGGTCCCTCCAAGGATATCGCCAGTTGTCCTGCACCAGCCTCCCTAGTCCAGACGTTGAACTCGTTGAAACGACCTTGCTCTCCTCGTTCAAGACCAGGTCCTCCCGCCTTCACTAAATGGGCCCCCGAGTCTTTGAGGGGACCTACTGTGAACTGGAACGGTGATCCTGCAATTAAAAGATGTGGTTAGTAAAAGAAACGGTATATAAAAAGTCGCTAGTGCCAGACTAAATATTTATCAAAAATGTATTATTTTCTGGTGAGCAAATGTAATTTTTTTATGTAATGATAAATCAACTAATTAAATAACTGTTTATAGTAGTTTATATTTTTCATATTTTTTGTTTAAACAACTCAGAAGATGGTTAAAGGCCTCTTGGCAGCCTATGGACGATTGCGACAATCAGAGTATGAATGAATTTTTCCTTAAAGAAAACCACGGCTGGGAGCTTATTCAATAACGAGCGTTGAAACTTCCAATGTTATCATAATTGGAAGTTTCAACGCTCGGGTTTTACTTGAACAAAAATTGATTATCCCTGAGTTTTTTTCGGCATTACTTTATTTATTTATTCACACTTTATAAACAAACTTACAAAGGCGGACTTAATGCCTTAACCTAAAAAATACTATTTGCATAGTAAACAATTTTATTTTATTTCAGCGTCGTAAACCAAAAGCTAAAATACTCTCAACTTACCAGGAATATGGATCTCCCTGTACTTGACAGACACGGTGTGGACTCCCAACTCCTTGGGTACGAAGTGGACAGAGTAGAGACCATCTTCCACTTCCTGGATCTCAGCGTCCTCGGAGATGCCTCCAGGGCTGGTCACCGTGGCAGCCAGGTCGAAGGAAGTGATGCCTGTGGGGAAACCACTGGGTTTTTATAAGGAACTGGCAAGTATTTGCTAAAATTTCAATAGTAAAGAAAACTCCAATGGGAATTTATTATGTAAATATTTTGTGTAAATTGGTATTTAGGATGATAGTACTAATTATTACGGCAGTTTTTTTTTTTGGAATGATTAAAAAAGAAATTAAACCCGTTAAAGACTCATAAATAATTTCTAAATGAAAGTTTTACATTGATTAAGTTTTAAATTACAATAGTATTAAACTAAAAAGTCTGTGATTATCAGTGGATTTGGAATTTGGGTGCTATTAGAATCAATAAAATACCTGGAATTTGCCATTTTTTATGTCATTTATATTGTTTGTATGTATTACGGACAAAACTGGAAAAGGGGTTAAAATTTATATGATCATCGTCATCATTATGGCTAGTACCAATTTTTTATTAATTACAGACTCACCAGGCATCTTGAAGGTCAGTTTGCAGTTGGTGCCGACCTCCGTCAGAGGTGCAGGGTCCCTCTGTCTCTGAATCTTCTCTCTTTGTCTGTTGCTGCCCTCACCAGTCACCTAAACATTTTGTTTATTAGCGTACATAATCATATTTGTATTTTCTATTACTAGTAATTGGTCTTAGTTGTAATTCGTAGATTTTCGATGTTTTTAGGGTTCAGAAGCATGAAAGTTAGACTTTACTTAAATTTTCTGTCATTTTCCGAAATTGTGCACAATTTTTTTATATTTATACACTGTAGAACTTTCTAGAAAGTATTAGAAAACAGAGAAAAAGTTAAATTAAATCGAATAAATTATTTTCAAGTACCAAGGAAATAGGAATTTATTTTGATAGATATATAGATTAAAACAATAGGAAAGAAGGTTGAATTCCTATGAAGTACAGTCAGCAAAGTATATAAGTATACAGGGCCGTCAGATACAGTTTAAGTTTTTTCAAAAACCCACGGTTATTTTCTAATAAAAATTTAAACTATAGTACGAAATTACTAGTTGTACAATTAGGATAAATTTCATTTGAATACATTCATTGGTTTTCAAGAAAACCTCAATTGTAGATGACGGCCCTGTATACTTATATACTTTGCTGACTGTACTAATAACTGCGTTTTTGTTACTCTGTATGAGTATAGCATCTTTAAAAGAACTTTGGTCAGCAAAAATTTTTTATTACTCTACCTTGACAGTAAAGGGTGAGCCTTCCACGTGATGATCAGCGAACTTCAGGTTGACAATATAGTATCCTGGCTCCGTGGGCTTGTAGCTGATGGCCAGGACGCCATCCTTGCTGTCTGCACACTGGATCTCAGCCTTGCTGGGACCTGGGCAAAGAAATAAGGTTTAGGCTGTTTTTCTACCAATTAGATAATTTGTGCCGCGTAGTTTGTTATTAATAAGCGTAGGTCGGATTTGGAAGCAACAAGTTCGTAATATGGACAATCTTGAATTTAAATCGAACGATTTTAAACTGCAAGGATTTTGTCGGTCTATCAGTTGGACAGAAAGTTGCAGCAATGTCGCTTCTGAGCAATTGTTGTTGAGCTAAACGTATATTAAAACAAGCGGATTGCAAAATATGTGACCAAAATAAATGATTGACTTTTTAATTTATTAGTTTGGTTATTGTTATAATATTAGTGATATCTCTTCTAATTTTTTTTTAAGTTAATGTCTGGATACGTTGTAAGGAATGATAGAAAAGTAAAAAGAAGATAATTCACCGACATTCGTCTTTAATTCTAAATTACCTTCAATAGAGAGGGAGAGACCACCATAGCCAGCGTTCCTGGTGTCAACTGAGAAGATGTTCTCACTGTGAGTCTTGCCCTCCTTCAGAGCTGGACCGGATACCTGAGGAAGAAGTGATTATGATCATCATCCAGAAGAAAATTTCATTAAATACTTTGATCTTCCAGTCATTTCATACACTACTATGAATCTGGAAAGTTTTGCTTAAAGGTTTTCTCACTGTTTGTTTTTTTTATATATCACGGTGTTTTTTTTTATTGGAATATGGCAAGATTGTCCCTGAAGCTCTTTAAGTTAAAATCATTGTGACGTCCAGTCCGTCAGCAAAACATTGAAACAATAAAGTTCGACAAAATCTCTTAAAGAACAGCAGAGGATTAAGATTTAAACATGATTTTCACTTATTGTGAAAGAAATAAAAATCATATTATGGTTAAGTATAATTTGGACAACTAACTACTCGATCGAATAATTCAATAGTGATGCTGAAAATTGCGTACTTAGTTTTCCCCCTTAGTCGGATTGTTAGGGGGGATTTCAAAACTTCATTCTTTCAATTCCCATTCCCAAGGGGGGGATTTTGGGGTTAAGCCTTAGTTACTGACCTCAAGATTGATTGATTGAAACTATGGCAATTATTCAAAAAGGATGAACTAGTCCATCCAAAAGTGATATCATAATACCTGGTTTAAAGAAGATTAGCCTTATAAATATGAATTTCCAGAACATTCCTTCTCACCTTAACTTTCTTAGCATCACCGACTTCCTGGGCCAGTACTGTGATGTTGAAGGGAGAATTCTGGATGTGGACGCCCATCTTCTTGACGGAGACGATGTGTTGACCAGCCTCACGAGGAGTGAAGCTGATGCCGATGTTACCAGAGGGCAGACGCTTGAGGAAGCAGGGTTCTTCGAGTCCTGAGGGCGCCTGGAGATAGGAAAATGTGGATAAGGTTAATTATAAGGAACTACCTCTATACTTGGAGCAAGAAAGAAAATGGAAAATGTTTATTTGACAGTAGTCATGGATAGAATAGGTTAATCTAGATCAAAACACAGTAACCAGGCCGATTTCAGTAAAAGTGCCTGATCATTCGTTCAAGACGTTCGTTAAAAGTGTAGAAATAATTATTTTATTGTGTAATAATCAAATTAAAAAATATTTCATGTCTGCTGCAAAAAAATCAATGTCATAGACACAAGGCAACAAACATACGATCATTTTGCTGGATTTAAAGTCATGACTTGTGGTACACTGGCAAAATTTAGATATATTCCACAGTCAAAATGATTCTATATGACGAGAAACTAATGTTTACTTGTCTTATTCTCCCGTAATACATTGTCACAATTTAAAAGAAACTTGGTGTGATTTATCTATAATTAGTATGTATTTAAAAATTATACTGGTAAGTATGTTAATCAGTTGTCTGGCTACTATAGTACAAGCTCTGCTTAGTTTGTGTCGGCCATGCCGGCTTAGGCCGTGTGTGAGTTGTCCCAGGATATTTATTTATTTACTTACGCAGATGGAAGCGTTGAGGGTACGGATGTCGTTGTCATTGATCTTGCCAGGGAGGGTCACTTCACTGCAGCTTCCTACGGAGATCTGGTTCCTCTTCCGACCTTCACCGGTTACCTGGAAGTTGAAAAAATGTGGTTTTAAATAAACGACAAAGTACATTTTCAATTAAATTATTTAGAGGCTTCTGTGAATTGTAAAGAAGTCAGTTTGTTAGTCAGAATGTTGAAACTGGTTGTTCTAAAACTAATATGGAGAAGACGAAGAAAGAAAAACGCTACAGGCGCTTTTCTTAAATCTTTTTAAAATTCTAGTTTCATTATTGTTGTTATTTTTATCTAGTGTCAAAGACCTAAATATTATCGTTGCTATAAAGAAGACATTATAGAAAGCAATTGGTTTTATCTAAAACTAAGTTTCATCTCATCAGACTAACTTGCTAACCAACATCGACTTAAAATATTAAACCATTAAAACAAAAACCATCACCTCCGTTGACCACTCATAACAGTGCCAAAAGAAGCCCTCGCTATTTAAAAAACTTATTTGGATTTGTCCCATTGAACATTGTGATGGCCTAGTGGATAAGACACCCGCCTCTCTTGTGAAGCGGTCGTGAGTTCGAATCCGGGCAAGTACCAATGTGACTTTTTTAATTCATATGTACTTTCTAAAGTTTATCTTGGACATTGCTGACATCCCGTGCCTTAGGAAAGCACGTAAAGCCGTTGGTCCCGGTTGTCATACGTGAAACATTCAAACAGACGCCAGAAAGTCTAACCAGTCTAACGAAAGGGTGTCACGTCGGCGTCGCCCAGTTACTGGGTTGTGGAGGTCTGATAGGCAGTCGCTCCACGTAAAACTTAGTTATCATCACCTTGGCTGTGTAAGGAGATCCCTTGATGTGCTTGTCTCCAAACCTGACGGAGACCTTGTATTCACCAGGTGCGGTGGGCAGGTATGACACCGACACTGTTCCGTCTTTGTTGTCGTGACATGTGATCTGAAAGAAGAAATTAGAAGGATTGATTAGACACGTGAACAAGTATTATTAGATGCTAGAATGTACATTCATTCGTTTTAAAGAAAAAGAAGATAAATGCACTATCTGTCAGATGCCATTTATTGTATTATTTGACCAGAAAAGATAATAACAGAATACACCATAAATAAGTACGTAATGTTTTTAATAAGTAACCGAAAGTACCATGTAAGAGGTTGTGGGTTCGAATTCGGGCAAGTACTGATGTGACTTTTTCAATTCACATAGAACACAAGTACCAATGGGACTTTTTAAAATGTTTATCTGAGACTCCATCACATCGGTGAAGGAAATCAACATAAGAAAATCTGGACTTCAAATTAATTCAGTTCAAAATTGTCAGGCCGCTTAAGAAGCCTGGTGTTACATGCTCGCCCCTTTTATGTATAAGAAGCACTGGCCGTGCAGTGGGATAGAAATACGCTGATAATTAACGATAAATAAATGTTGACACATGGGATGATGAAAACTAAAACAATAGTCTGCCAACATCTAACGTTTCAGCTCATTCATGACTTGATTCTCAAAGCCATCAAAAGAAATTCTCACCTCAGCCTTGCTAGGACCCTCCACAGCCATGGAGAGTCCACCAGAGCCTGCCCCCTTGGTGCTGATGGTAAACTCGCTAGGCTCGCCGCTGACGCCATTGAGGAGACCAGGTCCATAGGCTGTCACGTACCCTGAGGATATGGAGTCCACGTGGAACTTGTATGGGGATCCTGGAAGGAGATAAATATGTGGTGTTAATAAGTGTGTCATTCAAAGTTATCGTATGTGGTGATTATTTTGATGACCTTATGTTTAACGTACGAAGACAGAAATACCGATCAATGATTTGGATAATACATATTATCTTTTGCGGAATACATAGATTTAGTCATCAAGGCTTCGCTAAATTACATTTATCATTATAATTGCCCAGTGGTTACGCATAACCTGTTTCTCATGTAAGAGATTGTGGGTTCTTAAGCCAATTAGTACTTACTTACCAAGTCAAGGGACTTTTTCAATTATATATATTTTTTTGAAATTTCTTTGATGTCACGGATTTAAAATTATTATGAGTCTGAAATCCAAACAGCCCTGAGCAAGCGTGGTGGTCAATGCTCGTGCTTTCTCTTATTTAAGTATTAAGTACACAAATAAACTCAAAGGCAAAGAAAGAACCTCTGACCAGTCTAACTAAGAGGTATCGTATCGCCCAGCTACTGAGTTGTGGGGGTCTGATAAGCAGTCGCTCCACGTAAAACACCAGTATCCAGCTGAATCCGGTTAGGCTGGAAGCCGACCCCAACACAGATTGGAAAAAGGCTAGGGAGATGATGATGATTAAGTACCCAAATAAAAGTGGCCCTATTTACACTCGATATCGCGATTCTCCAGAACCTACCTTGTACATGTTCTCCATTGTACTTGACGAAGAGCTCGTGGATGCCTTCCTCTCGAGGTTCATACTTGATGCTGACTGTGCCATCTCTGTTGTCCTCGATCTGAGGCTGGTCTATGTGGCCTGATGGCATTCTGACTTCGGCTGGAAAAGAAAGGATTAGTGTTCAATTTTGTTTTTTTAAATAATGAAGATAGTGTAGTGGAGTTTATTTAGGTCTTTGGAAACTGCTGATTTGAAAACTATAGCCACCTTATATGCAATTTCTTTAACCTATAAATTATCATTTTGATGATATCGCCCCTCAAACCATTGGCTTAATATTCAAATCAGTGTTGTGTTGTGATGTAAACATTTTTTCCGTTATGTAATATTTAATGTAGTATGTTCTCATTCAAGCAGGACTGAATCGTAAATCGTTCAGCAACATTAGACCCTCTTTATCAAAACTTTAAAATTAATATTTTGATGCCTAAAGCTACGCAAGAGTTGTTGTGGTACGTGGCGTCAGAAATATTAAACATTTAAAGATAACGTAAACAGGGGTCGTTTTAGGGGTTTTTATTATCAACTAAGATATTACATCGTAAATTATATTTCAGCAATATTTAAAACTATTTCGTTAATAAACTATATTAATACAACCATAAAATTGCTTGCGAAGTTTCATTCAGATTTACCCCTTCGTCCCTTTTTTAATTCTTTTATATCCCTTTTAAGTAGGTACGAAAAACCATCAAACAAAAAAACTGTAAGTTTGCTGTTACAGAAATCAATAAATATAAAACCAATACAGTGACATAAAAATGTACCAACATTAAACCTTTAAAATTAATATTTTTTCACGCTTGTTGACGCTTAAATCTGCGCAAGAGTTGTTGACAGGAACGCAGCGTCAGAGATATTAAACATTTAAATGTTTATATTTAAATTTAACGTACGTAAACAGGGGTCTTAAATCAGACCTCGGAACAAGGTCACAGCAGATGATGAGAATGAATCTGTGTCACCCTATGAACCGTTTATTTTAATAACCCGTATTTATGATTGAACCTTGAGTCAAAATGTTGTTTAACATTTTTAATTTTAGTTTTAGATAATAAATTATCATTTTAAGGGCTTTTTCGTACTTCAAAAAGAATGGTTACGTTATTTTAAGGGATTGGTTAATTAAATTTATTTATTTACAGAGATATATTTAATGTATTTTAATTTTATTCATGGATTCGGTAAGTGAATTTAGATAAGTTAACATTTTTCGTCAGTCACAATATACATCATACGATAGTTCAGCGGCAGCGTCACAATATCCACTGCGTCTTTTTTTCAAACACATAAAATATTCTAAAACAAAATCAAAATCACAAAGAAGTCAAAATACAAACCTTTTCTAGTATCAATATGGTAAACAGAGATGAAATTCAGCGGCGTAAAGTGGTACCCAAAACCGTGTCTATTAAAACTGATCTTATGTGACTCTCCAAACACTATAGGTATTGCTTCCTGATCTATCTCAGAAACTGAGAAATATTTCACTTTATCATCGAAGTAGGCTCTGGACAACTCTTTCCAGTTTAAATCCTCCTTGCTCCCAACGAGAGAGTTCCATAGATCACTCACAAACGCCATTTAGAAAGAAGAAGTCTCTTCTGGTGTCAAAAATATGATTAGTTTTGTGTTGTGTGTAAAATGTGTGTCATTGTTTTGTGATCACTTTGTTGTGTGTGTTGGTCCCTGTTGGAAAACGTGATGTGTTGTGGGTTTTCGGTGCTACGAAGATTTTTGCGCGTTTGCGAATGAGTTCTTATATTTTTAAACGTTGGAACAGTAGGAATTTCTTTTATATCTTGGCTATAAGCATTATTTACTTCCATAACATTCATACTCGCTACAAATAGATATATGCCGTACAAGTATTTGGTTTGTGCTGTTATCGAATTTACGACACGCAACGCAAAAGCGATTTAAATTGATACGATGAGTTGAGTTAATTAAAGAGTCTGCTAATTCTAGACCTTTTTCATTTGATCTTACTTGGTAAGTTAGATACCTAATTTATTAAAAATAAAATATGTAGTTTAAAATGCCATTAGGATATTAAAAACATTTTTTTACGTCGTCATTTTGATTCCTGTCAGTAATTCTTAACCGACCTTTAAGCCTAACTGATAATTTGTAAGTATTATAATGGTGTAATTTTAATTAGAGTAGGTATTGTAAGTTTGTATATATAGTAGGATAGCGTTTCCTAAGCTTTACTATGCCCTTGCCCAAAATGAGAAGTAGCCATAATGAGAAGTAGTCCATTTGGGAGTCGGTTGCCAAAACGAGAATTAGCCCTAATGCGCCTAAACCATTTTATGGTTTTCCAATGTTTCTCATTACAAGTTTTTTTTTTTATTTTCTCTGTATGCATTAGTTTATTTATGGAAAATCAGATCGTACCATTTTGAAAAAGCTAATCTAGGAGAAAAACGTGGTGATTTCTCACGATGTTCTTCTTCTGCGATATGAAAGATATTCAGTTTTTCACTTGGACTTAGTTAATTCACTTTGAACGTGCGAATTTACAATAAAATTAAGAATAATACTAGAACTTATACTCTTATAATAGAATTCCACTCTGGCACAGCTGTTGTCCAGAGAAAATTGTTTGTCTCATAATAATAGCCTAGGTATGAGTCAAATTAAAAATCATAAAGTCTGATTAGTCACGGAAAACGTAGGCAGATAATTTTAAAACGTACACTCATTATAATATAAAAAAAAATAATGTCAAAACATTAGATATAATATAAATAAAACTGTAAATAAGACAGTATTGTACTTATTATAAAATAAAAAGTGTTAGGTAAGACAGTTTCATTCAATAATAAAAAGGTTAAAATTATTGCATTTTTCTGAAAAGATGAGTCACAATTACTTAGAAAAATATTGTTTTTTTATTCATAAGAATTATTATGTATCTGCTCCATTGATCTCACGGTCGCAACAGCGACTGCAAAGCGATTTTGAGTTCGATTCACGGGTCGGGCAAAAGATTGGTAGATTTTCCTATTAGAAGCTCAATAGCAGCCTGTAGTTTGCAGCATACTTTCGTACCTCAGAAAATATTTTACGTTTGAATTCATACAAACAAATTGACCAAATCATACGGTTTTTTAAATTATGAATTTATTTTAATTTCTGACGGTGCCGGTGTTTCGATACGAAAGCTCTTATGACGTACAGTTTATTCTACTCATTAAGACATGTAAAGTTTGATGAAATCCCATAAAAGATTTTTTACAGAGATTGAAATGCGAAAGGTCCTAAAAGTTAATTTATGCTTTTTTGAATTGCAGGTGAGATGACACTACATTTCAATTCACTGGTTTCGCAGATGACTTTCGAGGTAACCTTTACCACATTTTTACGGAACATTTGCACCTTAAAAAAGTATATATCTAAAATCATATACCACTGAAAGGAATTTTTAATGTCAGTCTAACCTATTTACTGGTGTCGCTCTTATTTTAATATATAATAATTTATTTCCGGGCTCAAAAAAACTCTTTGATGTTACACAAACTGGCGTTCGTGCCGGCTCATTTGTGTGAGGCCTAATTTATCTTCATACTCGACAGCAAACACGATATTATTTTAGAAATTTTATTGACTTGTTTTACAAAACACCAATTTATATAGAATATCCTGATACCTGAAGACATGTGATCGCCTGAAAATTTATAAAACGTACTGTTTTGTTAATTCCATAGTTTTGACTAACGCATAAAAATAGTTGGCATCCCTTGTCGCGTTTTAAATAAAAAAAAACATGGCCGTTGTGCGTCATCGCGAAATGTTTATGACCTCTGCCCGATGACAATTTCATCGGTAGTCAGATGTCGTCAACCGTTTAGCTCTATTATTTTTTTATATATGGCCAGTAAAAATATTTATTTAATAGCTGCAACATGAATTTTAAAAGGGCTTTATTAATAGCTTTTAAGTATAAATGTTAACATATAATTTTTGAGAATTTATTACAATATTTTATTGATATTACCTGTGATTTTAATAACTTTAATAAACCGCTTTTCGTATAAATCTTCGCAAAAAAAATGATTTCCGATGATTTTGTAGACTTGTAAATAAGAAGAACATGGGTTATTAAATGAAATAAATCAGTTTTAGAAAAAAATTGTCCCTAAGTCTATTTAATAGGAAGATTTATAGCAATCCTTCATGAGTCTATAATCATCATGGCGGCCGTCATTTCCTTCGACCGAATTTTACGATTTGCGTTGACAGATAAGCCACCATTGAAAACTAATTTTCTTACACATTTTATAAGCGTCATGTGACTGATATAAAGAATATTTTTGTAATAAAAACCAGCTGCTTAGCGTATTCGCGTGTTTTCATTGGTGGATACATTTTTGAACAATTTTTGTTTATTTTTTTAAGAAGATTGTCAACTTGTAATCGGAACACTACATGCACACAATGTGAAATGGAACATTTTTATATATTATATTGACTTTCAACTGATACTAAAGCCTATCATAAACAAAAGGAACTTTTACAATAGAACTTGGTTAGCACCAAATATTATCACGTTCAAATAAACAACAAAATCTCCTCAGATTCATTTTGAACTAGTGGCCTACCCCTATTTTCACGCGGATGTAAATCTAAGAAGTTTGTAGCTTTTCTCTAATATAATAATATAAACATGTAATACCTAAACCTTTACTGACAATACCTATTAGTAAAACTTGCGTGAATAACGGTTCAGTATTATTAATTTAATATAACAAACACGCATACAAAAATTATAAGGAAATTCTAAACATAATAAAGTATTCCCAAAAAAAAGCATCCGTCATTATTACTCATAATTGATTTTCTCAAATAATGCTTTCACCAGAATGTAAAAAAACAAACACATATTTTTCTAAGAACTAAATTTTTTAACACATCAATTTTGTTTGACGCTTGACCAACATCTACATTACTGAAAATAATTACGCTTATTTTTATGTTTTCCTGATAAACAAAATTGTCTAAAATACGCATTTCATGGCAGGCAAACTTCCAATAAATTGAAGTTATAAATAATATCGATATGTCAGTCAACACGTTAAAATGATGTCGACCAATGCTTGCAATTATTTTAATTTGAGGTTAAAATAATTTTATACGGCCATGTTGACTTTAAGTATTAATAACTCTCTGTTTTGGTGCTGGGAGTCGAATCTTTAGTATCGCATTTAGAGTTTGTAAACTTAATTTCGTTCAGAATGTCAAAAATGTCCGTAGTTTTAGGTTGTTTATAATTCCATCAACCAATTACAGCAACTAATGGACACTTGACAGATGTCGCTTTAATTTTTCGTTAGAAAAGAGACAAAGTTGAAATGTCTCCATGTCCTTGTTAGTCACTGAGTATTTATTTCCATTATTATTCTGAGATGTAAAGTGACCGTCAGGTTATATGTGACCGATTAATCTGACCGAGCATATTGGACATTTATCCAATGTGACCGGTCACTTATGGTCATTTATTGTCAGAACCGTCAGAAACGTTTTATTGTGTATAAATAGACTTTATTCTAAAAAAACTACGGAAGTTTTAGAATCATTGAAGCTAATCATGGCATTCATCGATCTTTAACCACAGTAATACAAAATTTATACTATAGGTGTACCAGGAACTGATGACAAATTAAAAGTAAAACAAATAATGATTTTTATATGGTATACTTGTCATGTCATCTGTCAAGTGACATTACGTTTGTTTGTTTACATTTGTTATTTTCAAGAAATCTTTAGTAAAAAGTGAAAATATGACTAAGAAACCACTGCGGTCACAATCCAGAAGCACTGTTTATAAAGTGTACCGATAGATCTGTAGAGAAGAAGGAGTAGCTTACACGCAATTTTCAATTTTAGACCGCGTGCTCTTGTTGACTGGTTAGTATGACTCGCCAATGTTGATACTTTGTTTCATATCCATTTATATGAGATTAACATATGTACATATATTACGTAAAATATAAATTTGGCTTATTACAGGGGTGTGTACTAGTACTATCCGACGTATTGCAGAAGGTATATAAAGAAGGCAGAAGCCTTTCAAAGGAGAAGCCGTTCAAACTTGCAAGCCCTAACCAAATTGGGAAACTAATCACAAACCAATACATCATTTTCTTCATCTTTATCGTGTAAATAAATTATTTTATAGTGAATGGGTTGAATCATTTTATATAATTCAGATATCTCACTTTTTATGAAACCTTCAAACATACGTAATTTGAGACACAATAGAAAGACAATAGCAGCCCGACAGCCGGCTCTCGGCTGATCGTTCAAAGTTTAAAACATATTTTAATTTTGGTCACTCACATTCACCTAAAAAACCGGTCAAGCGCGTAGTTTTTGCATGAAAAAGTAACAAACAAAAATACATACAAATCTTTCCTCTTTATAATACTGCTAGTATTGTTAATAAACAATAAGTGTAATAAATTTTTAGGGTAAAAATACAAGTATCAAAACCTTTTAATCCGTTTTCCCTGGTGTTGTAATCATCATATTTTATTTTCCATTTTTGTCATCAGTTCCTGGTACACCTATAATCATAAAACTGTAGAGGTCAATTTTGAACATTGAAATATATATCCAGAATTAATATTGGAGGATAATTGGTGATCGATACTGATTACAAAAATGCAATTAGAAAATTTTTTGACTGTCTGTCCGTCTGTCTGTATAAGCACGCATGGGTTAAAAACTACTAAAAGGATTTTAATGAAACTTGGTAGGATTGTAATCCATACTCCTGGGCAGGTTATAGGCTATATAACATAACGCTAAGACACGTAGGAGCCGTGCAGTAATGAAAAGTGTAACAAAACCGGTAAGAAAAACATTCCTTTTGAGAGATTCCGTTGTGTGCGCTGCGTAAATGGTTGACGCAAAAATATGTACTACAATTGTTCCTCTTAAAAAGTTCAAAAAAAGTCCGCAACAGCATATGTATTCACTATGACCCTTTTATGGCAATGAAATTAGATCTAAAATAATGCATGATTTGCCGGGGTGTTTCCATGAATATAGAATTAATCCTTATAAATATAAATACAAGTTTTTAATTTTGTGCAAAATTGCCGCTTACCGAATTTTATTTCAATATCTTTAGCGATATCACAGAGTTTTAAAATTACTCCGCAGCAATATAATCATGGTACGCACGGGCAGTAACGGAAAGTAAAAAGGCTAGCCGATGGCTTTGCAAGATATTCATTGCTTATACATGAGAATAACATATAACATTGCACCATGAGCCTCGGAGCCGATCAATAACCAAAAACCTAACATAACGCGGTATTCGGTATGCAAAGATCGTGCGGGCCATGGCCCTCAAGAGGCACAAGTGTATGCGCCCAACCTGGCCTTGGCTCCAGCCCGGCTGGCTACTGAGGGCATCCCAGAGGGTCATGGCGATTCCGATGGTGCGGGCATATCGCACGATCTCCTGGGAGGTGGCGAGCCTTCTTGCTGGACGGCATACCGCCGTGGGATGAGGCAACAATCCTTGAACACACGTACCAGAGGCACGTGGAAGTGCAACTCCGCTGCCGTGGCTAATCGCAGTGGGAGGACTGAGCTCCGGCGTGATCTCATGGCGGAATGGAGACTGCGACTGTTGCAACCCAGAAGCGTCACGGCACTCTCACGTATAGCCGGAAGCAGGTCCTCACCAGACACGGACATTTTGGAAGGTTCCTGTGTCGGAATAAGGTTGAAGCGAAGCCCGGGTGTCACTACTGCAACGGCCGCCTGGAGGTCACGGTAGTGGGTATACGGTGGAGGTGTGCCCCGCGTTGGCGGGCAACCGCCGTGTCCTCGCAGAGGCGATCGGCGGCGGTGACCTCTCGCGCCCGGCGCTGGTTCGGGCCATGCTCCGGGGCGAGACTGAATAGGAAGCCGTGACTCCTTCTCCGAAGCAGTCATGCTGGAGACGGAGGCGGGAGCGCGCGTGAGGCAGCGTCGAGCCTCACGCCACGGACAGAGACATAGGCGTAGGCGTCGAGAGTCGTAAGACGACTACCAGACATGAAACTTAAAGGGTTTATTCTTTGTGAAGAGTAAACAGCCACTAAGAAAGATTTTTTTTATTCAACGCTTAAAGGTTTAAAATTGTGGATAGAAGTTCGACATCCACGCAGGCGAAGCCGCGGGCGACAGCTAGAACCTAATAAAATAGTTTTAAAATCAAATAGTTTTAGTGTAGTTGTATATATGGCTGAATTGAAAAGAAAGACACGAAAGTCACAGAGTCATCTCCGCGAACAATCATATGGCTAAATTAAAAATTTGGGTAAAATAAATAATAAATATTTTAAATCTGTGAAAAAAAGTGAATCAGTCAGTTTCAGCGTTTGTTTTAAATTTCCATAAAGTGTAGCCTGTATTTGTTTTGAATTAGCCTGAGATTCAATATTTTACGAAAATAATAGTTACTCAAGCAAAGAATACTAATTTAATATATCTGACCAATGTGACAATAAATGTCCAATGTGACCGGTCATTTATTAATAAATGACGGACGCTTATCGTATGTGACCGTCAGTTTACAACCATTTATTCATCATCATCTCCCTAGCCTTTTTCCCAATCGTGTTGGGGTGTCGTCTGCCAGCCTAACCGGATTCAGCTGGATACCGGTGTTTTACGTGAAGCGACTGCCTACCTGACCTCCACAACCCAGTAACTGGGCGACACGATACCTCTTGGTTAGACTGGTCATAGTTTCTGGCTAACCAGTAACGACTGTCAAAGTTCTACGAATGACAACCGGGACCAACGGCTTTACGTGCTTTCCGAGGCACGGGATGTCAGTGATGTCTAAGATAAACTTTAGAAAGTACATGTATTTCCATTAATATTATTATCACTATAAAATGGTAAAGTAACTGACGGACCTACGCTGGTCCCAGAGTCTAGATAAGAAACGTGGAGGTTGTTATTGGTGTATTCTTTGTGACGAAATAGGCATCCACTAAGATATGATTTTTGGAAAACATCGTTTACATGTAACAAGAAATTAATCTAGGTTTCAAAGGACTGTGTCGTAACATCATAATGATATTTACTATTTTTTAATAAATATTTAACATTATTTTGAGAGAGTTTGCAAGAGTTAGAGACAAAGTCGAAATGCCTCATGTGCCTGTCACACACTTCAAATTGGAACACGGCAATTATTAATGTAATTCCAATATAATGTATATTTAATATATAGGGCAATTTACTTTCAAGGACAAATTGTATCACAAGGAGAGATAAACTTTATTAATGTATATTTTTAAATACTGTAGTTAATATTATTAATTACAATTATTTTTTTACAGCTGACCCTTGTCCAATTATTGCACATATTACACTTTGGGCGTGTCTTTGGCACAGATTTAGAAATATTTTGACATTGATCTATAACGGACCAAAACGACAAATGACTGCTCCCGTCCTGGGTGCGGCGGGAGGGACGTGTCAGACTTTTACTGACTAAAACCCACTCATGTTCCTTCGATTGCCCTTTATGTTCCAGGGTCACAGTAACTATTATAAACATTCCGCAACCCCGGCAGGCGTGGCCCTATTGGGCCCCTTCCTGTGCTGACTTCTTCTCTTTGAGGCGCGCGTGGAACAAAACGCGCCGTCGACGCGGCCCTGGTCCTAGCCGGGCGGCGAGCTACCCATCGCTCGCCATCCGCAGAACCGCGACTACGGTGGCCGGTAGTCGTCTTGCGACTCTCGACGTAACCTTGAACCGTTCGGTGTGGACCAACGGCTTTACGTGCTTTCTGAGACACGGGATGTCAGTGATGTCCAAGATAAACTTTAGAAAGTATATATGAATTGAATTTCAATTATATTAAATTACAGCAGCATAAGGAATTCTGTAAAAATACCTGTGACAAACTTAAAATGTCTGTAATCAAACGATCGCCCATACGACTACGATAAGAATAGGCTACTTCTATAGACTGACTCCTCTACAAAGAGATATATTTATGTGTCTGTCGTAAGTCTGTTTAATTAGGTCACTATAATAAATACAATGATTTTATCTAGTCGAGAAAAAGCGTTGATGACCTCTCATAAATACTCATTAGTTATTTTAAAATACGTTTCATGTAGTTTTAAAATAACCTAGTTATAGTGTTTTTTTATAAACTTCTTTTTCTGATGGCCCTGGGTTTGAAACTGATCAATCAGTCTAACTTAGTTAAAAGTCACTGGGTTGTGGAGGTCTGATAGCCAGTCACTCTAAAAACACTGGTGTCCAGCTGTGCCCGGTAAGGCCGTATACAGAAAGAAAGCTGGAAACTTATAAGCGCTTACCGGCGCTTGTCAGCGCTTGTCCGTTCTACACAAAAGAAGCAGGTTGAACCAGACTAAGCAAAATGTCGGAATGATTTGCTTGCAGTTGTTATGGCAACGCCCAGCGCTGACAAGCGCGTGTTGAGGCTTGTCGGCACCGTTCAATGCTTATCGGCGCGTGTTTATATATTTTTCTGCGCGGATTACCAGCGCTGACAAGCGCCGGCAAGCGCTTATAAGTTTCCAGCTTTCTTTCTGTATACGGCCTAAGACTGGAAGCCGACACAAACATATTTGGGTCATGTTAAGAAGACAGAATAGCCTCACCATCATCATCTACCTAGCCTTTTCTCAAACTTTGTTGAGGTTGGCTTTCAGTATAACTGGATTCAGTGAATCAGCACTAGTAATTCACGTGAAGCGATTGTCCCTCAGATCTCCACAAACCAGTTACTGGACGACACGATACCACGATATGGTTAGAATGGTCAGACTTTCTGGCTTCTGAGACTATCCGTAACGACTGTCAAAGTTCTACGAATGAAGACTGAGACCAACGTGCTTTTTAGATAAGGAGATAGATTAGCAGCATCCATCTCCCTAGCCTTTTCCCAACTGTTTTGGGGTCGGCTTCCAGCCTAACCGGATTCAGCTGGATACCAGTGTTTTACGTGAAGCGATTGTCCCTCAGACCTCCACCACCCAGATACTGGGCGACACGATACCACGATATGGTTGGAATGGTCAGACTTTCTGGCTTCTAACTACCCGTAACGACTGTCAAAGTTCTACGAATGGAGACTGAGACCAACGGGTTTACGTGCTTTTTTACTAAGGAGATAGATTAGCAGCATCCATCTCCCTAGCCGTTTCCCAACTGTTTTGGGGTCGGCTTCCAGCCTAACCGGATTCAGCTGGATACCGGTGTTTTACGTGGAGCGACTGCCTGTCAGACCTCCACAACCCAATAACTGGGCGACACGATACCCCATTAGACTGGTCAGAATTTCTGACTAACCAGTGACGACTGTCAAAGTTGACAGTCGAATGACAACCGGGACCAACGGCTTTACGTGCTTTCCGAGGCACGGGATAGATTAGCAGTATAAACCTTTTCAAACACTATAATACACGATTCCGACCCCATTCTTTACTATACCTCAAACAGCGCATAATATATAACACACAACACATGTTTCAACCAATCACAGAAACATATCTTTTCATAACTTCCCGCATTTTGATCAAAAACATTTCGTGAATGTTCAAAGAGACCATTCCGCTTCACATATTTAACATAACATTGAAAATATATCAAAGCAACCTAGTAGTTAAATTAGATAGATATTTTATGTTTTATTTATTGCTATCGACCCACATAGTGTGACAAAAATAAAGATAGATAAAAGTTATTGATTTGTAATCTCGCGTTTTTACATTGGTTAAGACACTCTTCGTGTTCATGGGTTCGATACCGAGCAATTATTATAAATGTACTATCTCAATTTATCTTGGACATCACTGATACCAGTATCGGAAAACGCCGAATCAACATCAAAATCTAAAATCACAGTCAGAGAGGATGATTAATGCTCGTGCCTTCTCTGAATAAGAAGATACTTGTTATGCAGTGGAACAGCAATAAACAGATATAAAAATGAAAAAGTAGTTTGGGTACGGTAAAATTTCTTCGTAAATCGTGTGCCATAGCGTTTATAAAACTATGCTATAATTCTCATATCAAAGGTAATTATGTACGGATGTGAACAAATCGAAGCAAAACAATTACATCATGAAACGCTGAAAAATTAAAAATGTACATATATTCCTAAATATCTTGACGTTACAATATTTGAGATAACTAATTAAAAGATGTTTTCCTCATCTCGCAATAATAATTTTCTTATTAAAACTGTATTCGATATAATCGTTATTCTGAATCGGAAATTAAAGAGGTCGTAGAAACGTCATCTTTCAAAAACATTATTTATTAGATTAGAGCAATTAATTCTGGTCAATCATAATTCAAAAATAAATGGCAGTAAGTATGTTTTAATCTAAATTACTATCATAAAAGTGTTGAGTTTGTTTTTAAGAAGGACGATATCTTAGACGCACAACTGCACAAGCAATCTTTAACTAAAAGATTTTTTTTTCACAACGACCATACAGGAAAACATGAGGAAACGTGGATAAAGAATGTAAGTACGATATCGCCAATCCGCTTTGTTGTTTATTTTGAGAGCGCGTCTTCTCTGTATGAGAAGAGGCCTTTGCTATGCGGCTCGATCAAGAGTAGACTGGGGTATTGTAAAGGCTTTGAGAAGTGCAGTATTAGCTTAACGAATAGCCTACCGATTCGTTGCCTAATCCTGTAAAAAGCGAAAGTTGGGTATTAATACCCGGGGTGATGTTACCCCTGATTTTACAGATATCACGTGACTTTGGTCACCTTTAGGATACTCTGAATCAAAGAGACGTAAATCAGAATCCGATCCCTACCTCCCCTCAAGAAAATTCTTGGCTACAGCCTTATTCTCACCCTACTAATACTACCCTAAAGAAAGCCTAAGCCTGATATTATTAAGATTGTATTATTTTTGTGACTTTAGGAAATATTTACTTTTTGCGCGTTTTCACAGCACTCAAGAACATTGCAAGAACAATCAACATCAGCTTTACTTGTCATAATATAAAAATAAAATAATACAGCATTAAAACATTAACAAAATAAATAAGCCAACCACAACAATACTCAGAAAACATAATAATTCTGAATGAAACCAACGACACGCGAAAAGATCACAGAAAATCATTAAGAAAACAAACGTATCCGCTTCTTAGCGAAGTGTTTCAAGTAATTAATATAAATATTATGCACTGTGTTTGTGTTTAGGGCTAGCACGCACTATAAATTTTCAGTCCAACGATACCGACCGACTTTCCGTAGCAGACACGCTGACATCCTGGTGCTCTTTGCTATTGCAATCGTGTGACAGAATATTTTGACAACTTTGACAGATTTCGTATGTAAAATGTGTCAAAAGTTTGAAGTTACACGTCAAAAATCGATCATTGAACCACTATTGCAATAGTAGACTTGAGCCTCTGATGTTAAGTAGTTACTGTCGCCCATAGACATCGGCAATATTAGAGGTCTTGAGAGACAATGATAATAATTATAATATGTATAAAGTGCCCTATCAGTTCAGTACTTACGAAACGATAAATCAGCTAGAGAGTTGATAGAAATTCTTCGTGTTGCGAGTATAATATTAAACCAAAATAGATACAGTAATTTGGTGTTCTTTGGGTCCAGCCAAGTTCTAATGTGACATTTCATTTATGTACTTTTTAAGGCTTTCTAAGATGTCGCCGACATTCCGTGTCTCAAAAAGTACGTAAAGCTATTAGATCGGTTGTCAGTCGTAGATCTCTGATAATCGTTTTGGGAAGTCAGAAACCAGATAGTTTGTCAAGCAGACTAACCTAGGGGTATCGTGTTCGTGTCACCTTGGTTTATAAAGCGATACAGGTGATACACACTTGCTCCTTGTTATCACTGGCATTCACCTGACAGGAAGCCGACCCTAAAGGTGGCCATTATTGATCATTTCTCGCGACACGTAAAACTGTGGCGTCACTCCAAATGGCTTAGGCGGCCAACCAACTCTGGCATGGCGATTCGACACTCACGATAAAATTTTGGACGTAAGACAGTTCAACTGACGAGCCAAAATTATCGTCAATGGCTACCTTAACATAGTTGGAAAAAGGAGATACATATAACGAAATGACAAAGTAATTTACGTATTAATTTTTTTGATTCTAAAATCGCTTATAATATTGGTATGTCGCCGCGTCGCCGCGCTCATATTAGGCTTAGTTGGTAATAATGTGTGCTGTGTCTTACTACAAGGAAACTATTTCAGTTACAATAAAACTCATCTCTTGCTGACAGCTCCCGAGTGCTACATAACTGACTGTGATTTAAAGTAATTAGTGTTTAGTGATGCGGTAATGTTTACCCACACTAATATTATGGCTACCTCTTGCAATAACCCATTGGTTACGCCTACCTCTTATGTGTCAATTCGACTTTTTAAATTTCATAAGCTAAGCTAAAAAGACAAGGTTTTCTACCATCTGCTTACGCAGGCTATTATGGTAAAAAAATGACGGTACTCGGAGAAGTTGATAATGACTGGCAAGATGGAAGGAAAAACACCACGTGGTAGAAGTCCAATACCGCACCGCACCCCCCTCAACAACACCAGAAGCTTCTGGGAAGTGCTCACGACCCTCAGCACTGAGGAAACCGATGCGAAGATGAGGAGGTTTGGAGAAAGTTGCAGCTTTAGGGACATAGGTTGCTTTAATATCGACATTCGTGACTTAAATATTTGCATAGTTAGTGAACAAAAGCTTAGATTAATGTTTGTGTTACTGATGTTGTATTTTTATAGAGGTGTAGGTAGTTCGTAGGTGGTCTCGCGGTAGGCAAAAACATGTTGTTTTATGTTTCAAATGATAGCAAACATAAATCAGTTGTAACTAAGTACCTACATAATGTATGTACGTATGTGTGTTTTCAACACAATGGCTAAAAGAAAAAGACGCGTTGGTAAGCGAAGAAAGTCTTGGCTCAGAAATATTCGCGAATGGAGAAATGGAGAAGCTTCTCCATTTGGTGCAGAACTATTAAGACTTCCAAAAGTAAACGTCAAACTGTCCAGATATTCTACAATAAGCAGAAGGAAATAAATGAAGTTGTATTCATATAATATCAGTATATTTATATTGTTTTTGTTCGATGAAGCAGCAATCAGCGTTAACCACTATAAGACGATGTGAGGGATTTCGTATGTAAGCCGTGTCTTCCAATAAAGACATTTCCTATGTCTTTTTTTTATATATATATTTGTATGGGCTTGCCCTTGGTCCCAGACTAGCCCGAGGGCATAGACGGAGCCTACGATGGAGCGAGCTTAAGCCAATAGATGTCTATGCACTCGTTTTTTAAATACTTCCGGGTTATATGAATTTGGAAACACAGACCGGCCGGCATTATGAACGATTTTGAGAAGCGCTGCGTGCGGATATAAGGAATATCAACCAAGAAAGGGTGATATGTGATATCCCGCCGTACGTCTGGATGTCCGGTGGTAAAATGGAGATGAGGGAATGAGCTCGTGTAGCTCATGAGCACACTCACCAAAGTGCAATCTTTAATCTATAGGATGTCTCTCTTCTTAAGATGTGTAGTATAGCTGTATATTGTTATCGATTTTATAAAAAATATCGATAACAACACATCACTATAATATAAATTTCATAACACCACATCATGAGAGTGTTCGCTCAAAAACTGACAAACAGGCTAATATTAAACTCCGTGCAATGCAACGCTGCGCACCATTTAAATATTCAAAATAACTTTATTCATGAATGTAATATTTTTGAATAATAAGTGGTGCAGTTCTATTTCAGCTTGTCGTTAATTTCCAAGACGTGATGTTTCCGTTTGATTCACTTTTCACGAGTGTTAGGTAATTTTGAAATTACATAATAACTATACCAGCTTTCGTCCGCAGTCTCGGTCACGTGAGTGTCATTAAAAAAATCTAAATCATTAAAATCATATTTATTTTGTTAATAGGTTATAAATATAACACTTTTACATGTCAATATTTGTTTTTTTTTATATTAAGCGAACGATGGGGCCTGTGTTTCCTAGCTGGACTGCTCTGAGAAGAACAAACACACATCCGAAACAAACTCAGAGGTCAAAGTCTCTTTTAAAGTCCATACAATTGTATGTACGATGACGATGTCGACCTTCCTTTCTCTATTTTGTGGATAGTGTGGTGGATAACGCCAAACCCGATTATGTTATATAGCAGTAATTTACAAATGTGTGTTACTTTCAGACTTTGCAACTTTGTTGTGACACATCAAAGTGGCAAAGGTCTGAAACACTATACACCACAGTAATTAATTAATCGATTCGTTTTTGTTAACTGTATATTATGTTTACTACTATAGATAAATGTATATTATACTTTACTGTTGAGAAATGTACATATATTATGTTTTACTATAGATAAAGGAAAAGATAAGCAATCATTTATCCGAAAAATAGAATAATATTAAATTACACCAATAAAATAAGACTGATCTTAAAAAAAATCCATAAAAAAATTATATTGTAACAAAACTTAAGCAGATACTAACGACAAATATTAAAAGTGACTAGTTCTAAAAATTCAGTATGAATTTCCTCGCTTCTATTGTCACTATTCACAATGACATATACATATGTCACAAAATCACGACACACGATAAAAATACGATATATGTCTCTTACACTTTATAATGGCATGTAAGACTAATTTATGTGAAAACTTTTCTAAAATTTCGACTTCAAATTGAATTGTTGAAATTGTTTTCGGTCGTAACCTGTCGACCATAAAATTTGTCTATGAAAACAACGTAAAGAATGGAATTTTTTGTGTTAGCAACACAGTTTGGTGGTAATATTAATGATTGGTTAAATAAACTTTTCCCTCTTTATCGTACATTTGGAGATTAAAAATATACTATTATACAATTTTATTGCGTTTCTTATTTGTTCTGCAAATTTCGAATATTTTGAGTAACCACAATATCCTTTATTTTATTTATATAGAATCTCTAGTGACAATTTGTTTTCGTTATGTATACTTTACTAATACATTATACTAGATGAATACAATAAAACAGATTGTGGTTAAATGTATAAACATTATTGGATAACGGCCTTTACCAATAAATAAGTTTATATAGTAATTAAGTTATTAAACTTATTAGAGACAGAGTTACTAGAGGTTAAAAATTTACATCAGCTTCAAACACAATCTGTATTATTTTTGCTCCAGTTGCTAAACAGATAGATAAATTATTAAAAGTAGCCATTAAAATACATTTTACGTAAGTTCAAGACGTTTGGCGTGTATTTGTATTACGCTTTAAGCTTTAGAACGACCAGTCGGATTACGAAAACTCTTTATATATTATGATGGCCACATTATGTGGGATAGTTATACAACAGATAGACTGTTGCGAAGGACAGCTAGTATTATATTAGATTAGCTCTTCTCCACGGTTATGTCGTCTGATTATTTTACAATAAATCGAGGATTTAAAGCATTTTTGTTTTCGAATAACATAGGGCCTAAGTGCGAGCCTTGAGGAACCCTTAATGTAAATCTAAGTTAGTTCTAGTGACGACCGCTGCCAACCTTCGTGACGACCTTCTATAAACTGTTAGTAGAGTTAAAATGAAACAACTTTAACAACGAGTTTTCTTTACCTAATTGCAAAAAAAAAATACTCCGAGAAGAAAGTGAGTCATATCGTCAAACGCTTTACTAAAGACATTGTATTTAGCACTAGTTTACAGATTCATAGTATGTAACATAGGTTTGCGTAGATCTGGATCTGATAAAGCCATGTTGGTGTGTAGTGATAAATAATAATAGTTTCAAATGACATAAAAGACGCCACAGTTCTCCAAAAACTTTTTCCAAATATAACCAAAATAGAAATTGGTTACAATTTTACTTAACTTAAACATATGGCCTAGACTGGCGCAGGATAGAGCCACTTGGATCAGGTTGGAGGAGGCTTTTACCGCAAAAGGCGGCCCTTACACCTAACAATACTAACAATACTAACATAAATATAAGTCACAAACTAACAAAACTAACAAATAAAATATTAAAATTAAGTCAAACAAAACTAGGTATAATAGTTAATATACGTTAAGAATAAAATGTTGTAAGGGATTAAATAAAGCTAATAAATAAATAAATAAACATTGAATGCCAAAGAAAAGTTTATTTTTGTACTATTTAGTCAAATATAAACCCATACCTAGACAGGTGTAAAACCGATTACTACCTTTTAATTAATAATAAGTTTTGTTAACATTGAATCCAAAGTTTCCACGAATGATATTTCATATGTAATTAAATAAATTAGCTCTAGGTGCCCATTAAAATAATATGATCATTAAGATTACATGACACTTTCATAATTACGTGTCACTTTCGTATATATTAATGTCAGAAATTAAATCCGACTGTTTGTATGTCTGTCCGTTATTTTGTATATTCGTAAGGACGCGGCCTTGAGAACGGTGTGCATTGAAATTCTGGCTAGATATCCATACTAATATTATAAATGGGAAAGTGTGTCTGTCTGTCTGTCTGTATGTTTGTCTTTCTTTCACGGCAAAACGGTGCGACGAATTGACGTGATTTTTTAAGTGGAGATAGTTGAAGGGCTGGAGAGTAACATAGGCTACTTTTTGTCTCTTCCTAACGCGAGCGAAGCCGCGGGCAAAAGCTAGTTTTACATATATTCTAAAATTGGTTTCTAGTCTTTTCCATGATTTCCTATTTGTTTGGGTTTATAATGTCAGTGTCGGTTATATAATTTTATTGCCTTGACAGGCACACATGAGATAACCAGACAGACTGAGTAGAACGCCTTAGTCATTAACCTCCATGGTCCTCGGATGAATAGCGTAATACAATAATTGTATTGACTTGGATAAAGAGTTTGCTTCAGATGTTGTTTCTCAGCTTGTTCGCTTAATCAAAAATAATATTGACGTGTAAAAGTATTGTTTTACTTAAGCAATCTACAAAAAAAATGACTTCTCCCGTCCTGGGGCAGGAGCGCGTGTCAGACTTTTACCGACTGAAACCCACTCATGTTCCTTCGGTTGCCCTTTATGTTTCGGGGTCTCGGTAACTATTACAACCATTCCGCAACCCCGGATTGTCGTAGTACTCAATACTGATTAAAAAAAAACTGAGTCACCATGAAACTTAATTTTTATATCGGAGCACCTGGAGTATCACTGGTTGCTATCCGAGTTGCCCACGTGGCACATGGCTGACAAACAGGTGTATTCCCAATGACATATATACAATGAAAATCCCTGTAAATTCTCACATTAGGTATTCGGAATTTGTAAACAATTTTTTATAAAAAAAGAATCTGTCACAACATCGTAATGTTAGCAAGAAAATTATTTTTATAATTGTCTATATTAAAAACACGATTAGTTTCGGAGTTTTAAATGTCACCGATGTGTGTATTAATATTACATTTTTACTTGTCACCCAATCTGTCGAGTGGCCAAGTAGCTATTTGTAAAAGAAGTCATGTGTAAACACTTTACAATATTGTGGAGACATTTTTTTGTTAAGATATTTGGTACCGAATGTTTATTTTTCAAGGATATTAAATGTGTATTATTAGGACTTATAAGTCATTTATTATTAGCTGAAAGTGTTTATTACATTTATTATTATGTGTATGTTGCTTACGTGTTGTTTGCGTTGAGTGCCGAAGATCCAATTTACGTATGAGACAAACTTTTGAAAAGCATAAAAGTAGTTAAAAAAGTAGTTGTATGTTTATAAATTCATAAAGCAGAAACTTCTAGTATAGAAATAAATGGGTTATAAAAACTAAGAAAGGATTTCCCATTTTTCCCCTAGCAACTAGGTAAATAATTCCTTTTCACTCGTAAATGACGTTTCAAAGTGTTTCATTCACATTCAAATGGAAATAAATAAAATGATTTTAACTTTGACTTTTAAGTACCTAATTATTGACCTACCTAATTATGTATGTACCTAATTATTATTTTTAAGTACCTAATTTAAGATTAGTTCAAGATGGGACTGACGTGAACTGTGTTCAAAAGTCCCTTAAAATAAAGAATAAAAAAAAAACTTTGACTTTAACTAGTCATATATACATTATGACAGATGAATAGTTTTTTTTAACTCTTACTAGGATGACCCTAGTAGAAGTATCGTGATAGCCCAGTGATTAAGGCGTCTGCATCGCAAATCAGAGATTGGGGGACAATACGAGTAATGTGACCTCCAAATCCTGATATGTACTTCCTAATTTTTTTTCTTGAAGATCACAGACATTGGAATAAGAAACCATCGTAAGAAAACCTGGACACATTACGAATTTTAGTCTGAAATCAATGTGATCAATGCTCGTGCCTTCTCTGTATGAGAAGTAGCGCCTTTGCCTTGATGTGGGTCAATGTTAGTCTTATATTATTTATATTATTCGTACAAGGATTTATGAACCGTTTTTAACAAGTAGTGAATTAGTTATATGTCTTACTAGCTGTTCCAACCGCGTAACGTTAGGTTTTTGGTTACTGCCTCGCTCCCGTGGGACATAGCGTGATATTAGGTATATAGCCTATGTTACTCGGGGATAATGTAGCTGTGGCGAAATGGTGAAAAAAATTTTAAAATTGATCCAGTAGTTTTTGAGCCTATTCATTACAATCAAACAAAAGTTTTCCTCTTTATAATATTAGTGTAGATAAAAGTTATTTGTAAGTAGGAAGCAATGAATTCTTTTAAGAACCAGTTAGCACCCGCAACATATTAATCCAATAGATATATTCCCTTCACGATTGATACATTAGTGTTGTACTTAATTTCTTTTTCTACTCTAGCGAGACCATTAATTCTAAGATCAATGGGAAAAACAGTTAAATTAAATCGAACACTAAATCTTAAACTTTACGTTGTGGGCCACTAAAATAATGTTTTTGTCCATGGGATGTGGCACTAGCCATATTTCTTTATGTCTTAGCCACTCGACCTGGTAAATAACTTCTCAGTATTTGAAATGTTACTTTAACAAGATAATTTTTTGCAAATAAGAAACCGACTTCCCTCGATTTCGGCATGATACCAGCATTAGATCCTGGACCTAATGACAATGGGACCATTTGGGAAGTCTACCCTTACAAACAGAAAAAGAATTGTTCAAATCGGTTGGTAAACGACGGAGACATGCGCGAACAAACATAAAAAAATACCAACATCCGAATTGAGAACCTCCTTTTTTTAGAAGTCGGTTAAAAAATTGCCATTAAAGTTTATATTTGCTATGCTTAAATTTAAGTATTAGTACAAAATAGGTTTAACTTTGTCTTTAAAATGTGATTTGTTGTCTTGTTAATCCATACTAATATAATAAATGGGAAAGTGTGTCTGTCTGTCTGTCTGTATGTTTGTCTTTCTTTCACGGCAAAACGGAGCGACGAATTGGCGTGATTTTTTAAGTGGAGATAGTTGAAGGGATGGAGAGTAACATAGGCTACTTTTTGTCTCTTTCTAACGCGAGCGAAGCCGCGGGCATAAGCTAGTATTATGATATTTTAAACCTTTCCTATGGTGGCGCAAACAACGCTGGCTAGAAACTTTATTATCAAATTATAAAAAAGGCGACTTATCTGTTTTCTTTTTGTCTTTTAATGGCCGGATATAAACTGACCACTACCTTCTATAAACATCTGCGATACATCGGCTAGAGAGAAAGCCAAAAATGTCTCGAAGTAACATACACCAGAAATCTTTTATTTTACCAGATAGATAGCTTAGTAATAGTTTGCTCGTCAATCCGACTTCAGTGTCGTGAATCTACTTTTACGTGAATGTGAAAAAAACGTATATTGCATTAACTTTTCTTACAAGTAAATAAAAAAACTAGTGCGAAATGAACAAACGCTTGATGAAATAATATCATTCGCACTAATTTATTCTCGCTTCTGGAACCGTGAAATGTCACCTTATACAAATCAATCGGACATTTAAATTGCAATTTGTAGTAAAACTAGCTATCCTTCCTGGTTTGACTGGTATTAAATTAAATTAGTGAGGAAAGAAAGGGATCTTAGCACTGAAATGGTTTATTTTAACCTTTCAACGACCTAGCAACAGCCGGCTGTCTATTGTATCTCGAATTACGTGTTTGAGGGTTTAAATACGGGACTGAAATGAGGGCTGAAACCTTCCGAAAAATATATATTTAAAGAAGTTTAAATGATGTCCGTACTTATTAATTATTAATTAAATAATATTATAAATGCGAAAGTTACTCTGTCTGTCTGTCTCTCTGTCTGTCTGACTGTCTGTCTGTCTCTTCTTCACGCCTAAACCACTGAACCCATTTGATTGAAATTTGGTACAGATAGTCTGGGACCCGAGAAAGGACAAGGATAGTTTTCATGCCGGAAATCTCCTGGGAACGGGAACTATTATTCCACGCGGACGAAGTCGCGGGCAAAAGCTAGTTTATTATATTTTACTTAACTATTCAGATATGCTTACAAATTTTAAATACCTACATAAAAAATAATCCCTATTTCCCTTGATCTCGCCATAACTTAAGACATTTAACTTGACAGTTAACCGATTTCATCGAATGTTTTTTGTTTTGTAATATTTTGTAAGTTCTAAAGGAACTAAAAATTAAACTAGTATGAAACCTCGGGGTCAGCTAATTAATTACAAAAACTTTTTTCAATAAGATTGGTAGTTTCAGAAATTATCACTTTTAAACAGTCAAACAAAAAATCAAACAGTTCTTAGTTTTATTTTAATCAGAACAAATTGCTAAACCATTTGATAATGTTTTTTACATAGCAACTTAGGTTAAAAGTTATTTAAATTTCATGCTGTTGTAATACTTATTTACACTGTCGGTAAGAATATCGGTTAATTAAGAAATACACGATGCGCTTGCTGTGACCGAGTGCTTGATTTTTAATTGATTTGTTTTGTCATGATTGTTAACTGATTAAAAAAAATAACAATTTTAATTTAGTATAACAATGTGATAGATAGTATTTTGTTGCGGAATGTTTATAATAGTTACCGTGACTCCGGAATATAAAGGGCAAACGAAGGAACATGAGTAGGTTTTAGTCAGTAAAAGTCTGACACGCCCTCCCGCCGCGCCCAGAACGGGAGAAGTCATTTGATGATTTACCACTCCCCAAAAAAAATTGATAGTATTTTGAAAAATCAAAAGAAAGCCGTCGTATCCTGGAGTCGGGGGGCTTTCGGTACCGGGACCGCGGTCCCAAGCGACACCTTGAAATTAATGAAATTAATGATTAATTTTGTTGGAGCTTTTTAGTCAATCATTATGAGTGATACGTTGGGACCACAAATATTTTTTTTACGCTTAAAAATGTTCGACTGTCATTCATTATTAACCTCCCTTGAGAATATAATTTAAGACAATTCTTTCTTAAAGCTTACCGAGTATAAAATTATCGTCCTATTTTACTTTAAAGAAGACGAGCAATGATCTCGATTCCGTTAAACGGATTACCCATTTCATATTTTTATTTTTATTAATCTAAGGGTTTCTTACAATGTTTTCTTACATCAATGAATTACTCCAATAAACTTAGAAAGTTCACGTTACAAGTCACATGGATACTTGTCCTGTATCGAGGTATTGAAACTACTAGGCTATCAAAAAACTGGCTTAATAAAACATACGTAATCACTTAATGAAAATGTATTTCTGTGTTAGTAGATTATAATGAAATTATCTCACCAATTATCGTTAGGAATTCATACTATAACGCTAGAAATACCTAAAACGTGGTCACTAACACACTAGTAAAAATGTACCTGAGATTGCAATCAGCCCCCCTAGACAAGTGGCATTGTAGAATAGATTGTAGATTAGAATAGATTGTAGATTAGAATAGATTGTCAAATGTATGGGGTTGACATAAACTTTCGCTAAATAATTTGACATTTCCATACATTTGACAATCTATTCCTCTTCGCTATCTATTCTACAATGCCACTTGTCTAGGGGGGCGGAGCAGTATTTGTTCGCTCTTTATAACATCAGTTTAATAAATCATCAACCATTTTCTCATTTCTATCTTAAAATAAATCCTGCTCAATAAGCCTTAATACCAACGCTTAGCAATGAAATTCTGGTTGCATTTGTTACATAAACACAGAGAGAGAATGCTTATTCCCACCTCAATATAATATCAAAGTCAACACATCCCTGTATCTAGATATTACATCTGCCGCATAATATTTTGCGCAAGAGCAACGCCGAGGGCAACTTTAATTCTGGAAACTAGAGCAGATTTCCAAGATACGTGAAAACACGTAGGAATGAACTACTCTTAACATTTATCCGTGTGTTTGTGGTTCGATTATTCTTTCAGGAGTAACAAAGATGGGAGATGATAGAATGGGTTTCCTTATTGCGTCTAATGCTTTTTGTTGTAATTCACAATACATATAAGCAAAAATATATCACATAAAAAAAATATTTATTTAGTTACATGCGATATTTTTTCGCAAATTGTGCTTCCATTTGAACGGTTCTTTTATTTTTATTTGAAAGAGTACACAAAAGTTCTTATGAAATTTTCTAAAATCTGACATACCCTTTAGATACAGATAATAGAACATCTCAAAAATATCAACGGGTCCTGAAGGGAAACTGCTTTATATTCTTAAAAATAAAACTTTACGAAAAAAAACTCACTTCAAAACCATCAAGACAAAACTTCGGAAGTCGGTAGCCACAACAAATAAAACCAAAGAAACATTCACCAACAAAGTAGCTAATCAAAAGAAACATATCAAAGTAGTGGTTTTGCCATCAGGTAGTTAATGTCACACCGAGAGGGTGTGGACTGATGACATTGTAAAGGTGGCGGGAATGCCATCAATGCAATTAGCACAAGTGGAAGTGACAACACCTGGCAATCTACTTGCAGAGACGATGCTAATAAATCTAACACTATGAGACGATTCCAAATTGAAGCAGAAACTAATTTCATCTAAGTTCATAACGTCCAAAATGATTTAAGTCTTAATTTTGTAACACTAATGACCAATATACAACAAACGTAGACCTGTCTAAGGACCAAAAACTGGAATAACCAAACCGCTACACTTATCTCATTCACAAATGACAGCTCCATTAGGCAGACAATATTACCATCACACAGCAAAGTCTTCAAAATATTAAACCGACTTCAAAACCTAAGTGTTCATTTGACAAATGGACTAGTATTTCTGGCCAATGCTGACGTCATGGCATTATGACGGATGCGTGTTTTGACGAGAAAACATTTCAAGGATAGCAGCTGGGTTCCCTAGTCAGACTTGATTTAGGAGCGCACTTTGAATTCCTGTGATAAACATAGTAATATGTATTACTCTTGGCGGAGTTGCTTAGGAAACTATGTCGTTTGAAGCTGTTAGATATATTGCCATGTCTTACAATTTATCATACTTATAATTACTCGACACCTTGCGTTTGACGGCCCAATTTACTATGGGGTCTTGGGTTTGATCGTCCAGGTTATGGTCATGTTACATCAAACTGATTACAGAATTCAATTCTTAACCATCATTTTACTAATGACTGGAAGTACTGGAACCTTCCAAGGAATCTAGATCTGTTCCAATTTCACATATCACATGTAAACCATTTGATTGATAGGCGTTTGAGCTAACTCCTCATTGAACACTAAATTGCAGTAATAGCACTACCCTAACCTCATCAGACGTGACTGAATTGTAAACTATATTCTGCATCATTATAAACACTAGAATGTTTGATGCTCCTGGAAATGGAAGCTAACAAACAGCAAATAGTCTTGAAGTGATTTTAATGGTATTGTGATTGTACTTATCATTTGTGAATCAGTGTAGATATTTTTTGTGTGACGTCTATTTCAAAACTGCTTGGATCATTTTTTCGTTATTTTTCTATAAGTCGCGAACTTGATTGTGGCTTCACAGAATAAATATAGTCTACCAGTTTTTTAACTCGAAACTTAGACCAGAAACTCAGAATAAAATCAACATTCTTGCATATCTGCTTTGTTGCGCTAACATAAAAGTAGTTAGTTTTCGTGTGTGACATCAATTTGCATTGCCTATTTTGAATTTTGTGTTTTAGCTCTTAGAGCTTCTTAGAACTGTATTGATTTCTGAGTGATTAGTCACATGTGGCCCATACAAAATCTATGATGAAATCTCGTTTTAACGGTTCACAAGGTGTACGTACGAAATTGTTATGAATTCTTCATAACACTGGTGATGTTTGCAGTCATATTTTCTACTAGTTATTTAACATTTGCTTAAGCTCGCAACTTTGTTCGCACATAATTTTAGCTTTTAACACTTAGTTGTTTAGTCTAGATGAATGGTACAAGATAATCTACGTTACACTTTCATTTTAATAAGAATGTATAAACTTCCGGAGCGTCTCCTAAGATTAAAATCAAGATGGAGGCAGTTCTAATTCGAGATCTCTAATGCGAATCTTCAACCTCACTCACAAATTCAACGGATCTCTTTATTAATTCACACATAATATTTCTACGTGTTGATTCAAGTTTAAAATAATAAAATGATAGTGTACATTCTCAGGTTTACAAGTTTTTTAAGCACAGAACTTATGGCTGTTGCAATACTAAATACCCAAACTACAATTGCCATAATCCATACTAATATTATAAATGGGAAAGTGTGTCTGTCTGTCTGTCTGTATGTTTGTCTTTCTTTCACGGCAAAACGGAGCGACGAATTGACGTGATTTTTAAGTGGAGATAGTTGAAGGGATGGAGAGTAACATAGGCTACTTTTTGTCTCTTTTTAACGCGAGCGAAGCCGCGGGCAAAAGCTAGTTATCAATAAAATCTTCATTAACATTATTTTATTTAATGTAATACTCTCAGTAACTTAACTAGATTTCGATAGGGGTGTGTTGCTGACTAGATGCTGGGATCAAACTACTCACTTCACTTAAGTTGAAGTCTGTTAAGTCAATAATTTTATTGTTTCCAATGATAAACGGTCTTTTGACACCGTTTTGTCAATGTGTAAGTCAATGCCAATGTCTTTTTGTTTGTAATTTGGCAAAAAGTAAGCTTATAATCTGCAACTAGGTATGCATTCCAGTGCTTGAACAAAACAATGTAGTATCGATCAACATTTAAAAACAACAATCTATTTTTTATGTTAAAATTATAACTCCCCAAGTCAATGACAAACCCTGGTTAAAAACCTCGCGACCATGATCCTTCCCACTCAGAGCACCTTTGAAACATTTATTAACAAACTAGAATAAAAATAAATTAAAATATAAAACAGTGTAATATGTTGCAATGTCGATATATTAGTGAACGGAGCAAAAATAATCAGAGGCATCTATCGCAGACCGTGTCAACGGCGATCCGCCAAGAATTTGCTCACCAAATTACATATCCGCCGAATATGTTATATATATTATAATAAATAATGTGTAACAACGCAACGCAATGACGTCGTAACATAAATCTGCTGAAGGCGACGAGTAACGAACTATTTGACGTAAATTTTTGGTGTCTGGGGGAAAATTTTGTGGTATCCCGAATTCTAAAGAAAACTTTTGAATGAGATTGGAGTTTTGAGTTTGGTTGTTGGGCACAGCTCCTCTGTGAATATGAATGAAAGAACGAATGGATTTGAATGAATGGTTGTCTGGAAGATATGGTTCAATATATACCTAAATGACTATTCACCACTCGCCATCGCCAGGTCTTTGACTTTTAATATGACTGAAAATCTTGTTTGGATCAAAAGCTATTTTACTCACATTTATTATGTTCAAGTGTGATCAATATGTTTCAAATAATAAAAAATAATCTGAAAACCAATGCTACCACCACCCTTAATTTTAAGTAGAGGTTTAAAGTACAAAATATAAAAAGTAAACAAGCAAACAGCTTAAGAGTTTTCTTTCATATCTGAATCTAAATAGTCACTAAGGATTTCGCCCCAAAGGACCACATTCATTTTATTTAAAATCGATTTAACAAAACTGATTCTTGCACTATTTTTCTTCTTTTAAACTGAAACACAAAACCGCACTTAACATATAATACATAATTAACTAAGCTTAATGCTTTAGAACTTTCAGAATAAAATTCTGATTAAATGATCTCATATTTGAACCAAGAAACATCTTCGTTTTACATCATATTTCCGTAAAACCTTCAAGATCACATGTATTTTTCAATGCCTCCCGGAAAACATCACAGAGGTCATATATCTAATAAATTATCCATAAACACATCCCTACTGATGTTGAGACTCAACTTCTTACGTTTTTATGTTGAACTAAACGATTACTGACAAATGCTTACACTGGGACAGCCCCCTAGACAAGTGGCATTGTAGAATAGATAGCAAAACGAAAACGATTGTCAAATGTATGGAAATGTCTAATTGTTTAGCGAAAGCTTATGTCAATTCCATACATTTGACAATCTATTCGTTTTCGTTTTCTATTCTACAATGCCACTTGGCTAGGCCCTCAGGTCCACTGAAATCTGTGTGCTTCTCTCATCTAAGGTGAACCACAGACCTTTATGTATGGACCTTATAAAAGACGTTGACCCCTGAGTTTGTTTCGGATGTGTTTCCTCTGAGGTTAGAGAACATGGCCTTATCGTTCGCTTAAAGCAAGCAAAACAAATCTTTAAATATATAAAAGGGTTAACTGGCTGACTGATTGACTAACTGTTGATATTTCAACGCACAACCCAAACCGCTGGTCTTAGAGATGTTAAACTTGGAGGGCAATGATGTTATAAGTAAAAAAGTGTAGATAGGTTACCCAAACGAAATTCTTTCTTCAATCGGCACACTAACGCACACATACATTACACGTCAAAGTAGTGATTATAGATATAGATTGAAGTAGTGCGGGTGAAAAAGAGATAAACGTCAAATGTCAACGCGATACTCAGTATCATGTTTGTCAATTGGCAAACTTTTAATGTGCCACTTTTTGACTGCATATAACCTATCTACACTTTTTTACTTATAACATCATTGTTGGAAGGTATGTTCTTTGTAAAGAGTAGGTTACTACTAAAAAAAGGATTTTTGGAAACAACCTCGAAGAGGTAAAATAGGGGATGGAAATGTCGACAATCACGCAGGCAAAAGCTAGTTTGACGTATAAAAGTGTTACAATTAACCAATTTACTAAATAAACAACAATTTGTACCATTCTTCTCGCTTAGAAATTATGTTTTGAATCTAGCAAGAAAATTCTAGACTATGACTTTGTCCAAACTGTCAAAACACTCTTCGTTAGGGGGGCCCCTAGACAAGTGGCATTGTAAAATAGATAGCGAAAACGAATAGATTGTCAAATGTATGGAGATGTCAAATTGTTTTGCGAAAGCTTATGTCAATTCCATACATTTGACAATCTATTCGTTTTCGCTATCTATTCTACAATGCCACTTGTCTACGCCCTCTGAGGTTTCAATGCCCAGAATGAGGTGTACAACAGGCCAATAAATTATTATCATACTAAGAAATAAAGCTATAAATCCATATTGCTGTGGCGTGAAAATCCTACACATTTTCATGAATTTGTCGGTAATTTTAATAAATGTTGAAATGGAAACAGGTGTTCTATGTCGACCTGAATCGTACTAATAATATAATCCTACTAAAATCATAAATGTGAAAGTTTGTATGGCTGTGTGTTTGATACTTTTTCACGCAAAAACTACTGAATGGATTTTGATAAAACTTTACAGCAAATTAATTTATACATCAGATTACCACATAATTCATAAAACATCATGCTATGACTCACGGGAGCGGAGTAGTTTCCAAAAACCTAACAACCGGTATTAAACCGCGGGAGACAGCTAATTGTTAATAAACCCTAGATAACTTTATCAACTGCAGCTGTTTTGATATGGTTTCCAGTCTAATTAGATAATTTAAAAACTACTTTGGTTTATACTACGTAGTATATGGACTATCTATAGTACTATGTAGACTCAACTTCCGCCTTGAGCAAGCAATGGTGCTGATTCTCTTATTCACAAACTTAACTAAATTTATTTTAAATGCATCTTTCTCTTTTCATTTCTTGAAGAAAAGGACAGAAGATACATTTTAGTTTAATCCTGTCAAACTAGACAGCACCTGAAGAAAATTGACGTATATTTAGACGCCATGTTTTTGAAGTGTCTAAATAAGACAGGACTAAACTAATATTTTATCGTCTGCCCTTTTCTTAATTAATTGGAAAGAGAAAGATGCACTTAACTTAAATTTACGTTAGTTTGTGAATAAGAGAATTGGCAACATTGTCCTTATACAATATGATTTAATTTGATGATTATAACCTTTCAAAGACCAATTAGATCTAGCACCATCAAAATTTTTTTTTATTTATCGCATTTGTTAAAATTTTAATTGAAAACACTTTTTTCGCATTTAAAATTGATTTAATTTAAAAATGTATGTACATATATGCAATTATATCGTATCTCTGAACTTTGGGGTCTTTAAAAAAAATTTTAGAAGGTTTAAAAAGTATCTATCAAACTAAGAACATTTTAAAACGTCTGTATGTCAGCCTCAATATTATTCAAGCAAAGTCCCCTGAACAAAGAAACAAACCGTCTTTAAAAAGTAACAAGGCAAAATCATCATAAAATCGAATTTAAAATAGAAGTTACAACTTTCCGTCTTTCAACAAATACTAAATTCAACTTTTCAACTTTCGACAAGCCAAGTCAATGAGGTAGAAGGTCTTGGTAGTAATTAGAAGTCACGCTCCAATAAGAAAGGCTGGCATTAATATTTCTGGCTTCTACTTCTCATTGAAATAGGTGTAATAAGTGTTATACCAGTTGGCACTAAGGACCAAATTATTAAATGAAAGAGCCAATCTTAATTGTTAAATAATTAAATAGCTTTTTAAAGGTTTTGGTTTGGGCAAATTTTTCAAATAAAATTTTCAAACCAGGCATAATAAATAATAAAAAATGTGAATTATTTGAATGGCTAAAATTTACTAAATACTTCTTGTGTAACAAAAAAGTAAAAAAAAAAACATTAACAATTCCGACAAAATTTATCCAAGTTCTAAAAATTTCAAAAAATTTAATTAATAGCACAAAAAAATCTACAAAAATTCCTGCTAACGTAACCAAATGTAAAAAAAATTACGTACCATCGTTACCAAATTGACGTAACTCAAACATGATGGTCACCGGCGCCCACAAAGTGCACTGATTATTCGACGGTAGAGCAAATTGAATTCACGGAAAACTCAAGTAGACGTTACCTAACTGTAACTAAAAATAATCTCTAAGATATTTGGCTCCTCCGTCTTATAAAAAAAAAACATAATAAATTCTAAATTATGTTCTATAAAATGACCACAACTGTTCACAGTTATGAGGCTGGAAATAAACGCGGAGTGTGGTGGGATTTTCAGTAATATAATACTTTTAGCTGGTTTGTGAATAGGTGCTGGAGAAATTGTGACGCGCAGGTTTCTTGTTGTCGTTTAGGCTTTTGTTATTTTGTTTTGTATGGTCATGTTTCGGTTTTTTGCGTTTGGGAATTTTACTTATTTGTTTTTGGTTAACATTTAAGACGTGTCAAAATCGTTTTTTAGGGAACTAATTTTTTTAAGGTGATTTTTGTACTTTTTAATATGTAATTTTTTGTTTGTTTTTTTTTGGCATATATATTATTTTTAACACTAACAATTAAATACGCTTTATAAATATTTTTTGCCAAAATTTAAAAAAAAATAATACGATCTATATTATTCACATTTGTTCCAAACGTAAATAATTTCTATACAAATTAAAATACACTCAGTATCCTTCGTCAGAAAAACTCATTCATTCATCATAAGAATCTCGTAGCACCGAACAAGCGCGTAGCTCTTTCGTAGCGCTCCCACGTTCACTGTGTGTGTCACAAATTAATTATTTCTATTCCAAAATAATTATTCGAAACTGTGTAGTGTGGAACAGTTGAACAAAACTTGAAAATCTCGTACAGCCGTCATCATAACACGGACCGTTTTTATTTACCAGCACTTTAAATTCACTTCACACTTGGCACTTAAAAAAAACTTCTCCAGAATGTACCGTACCGGTTAACGCGTGCGCCGAGACTAGGCTGCTGCCTGCGGGACGAGTAGAAACGTGAAAATTACGTATTTATATTAAACACTAATTATGTACATATTCCGAGATATTTTTGTAACGATAAATTGAATTATAATCATCGTGTTTTGACACGTCTTCGGCGATTGTCCTGCAGTACTTATGCTGACTTATTTTTTCTACACCCTAAATTTAGTCGGGTGAGCCACTTGGCCAGAATGTGTGATTAACCGACTAGGAATGAGAGAGGTGTTGTTGTGACGTGGTTTTTCGTTGTCTTTCGAGACGAATCTCATTTTTTCCGAGTCATAGCAATAAATGTGTTAGCTCAACGATTGTGCTGTTGTCCGGGCTTCATAATTGCTGGAGTTTTGACATCGACTTTATGAATTTATTTTTTATGAGGCACAGGCTAGTTAGCAGTTAGATGTATGATTTTAAATAAAAATAAAATAAAATATGAAAAAAGTAAACGTAGAGATACATTCGCGTCTGTTATTAAAGATTGTAAGTCTCAAGGAATATTTGGTTGGCGAGGTTATGATTTTTTGTGTTTTTGTTTTTGATTCCACAGTAATGTTATTCAATTCTATACATTAATTCTAGAATATCAGAGGTAAAATAAGAAGGTTTTTATGCTTTAGGAATCAAAGGACCAAGTATTTTCTTTCGTTACCAACGAGAATGATAAGACATTATCCCGGATAAATATTTTAGTTTTTTTATTATCAAAATAACCTAATAATTTCAACTTTTTGCACCAATATGGGCAGCTAGACATCTATATAGGCTTATATTTTAACTTTTAGTAAGATACTAACTTCCTTTGTATAATTATTTAAGAAACAAACAGTTTTTATGCAAGTGAGCCTGGAAGACTCAATACGAAGCAAATTACCCTAACAAAACTATAATCTTGTTGAATCACAATCATAAACTTATGAAATGGATTTTATTCGATAAAATGCTTAGATCTCATTGGCTTCTGTATTTTATACTAATATTTAAGGGCCAATAAAACGGCTATAAAATAAGTAAATTCTAACACAGGTGTTTTACTATAAAATAATAATAAGTTGTAGTGATATTGAGTGTCGTAAAACCCCTTGAAGTTGTAATACTCAAAATATTTAGATTCTATATACTTCAAACTTCGTCTTTTACATCACAGTCAAGGAAAAACATCGCTAGGAAACCATTACTTATCCGTACTAATATTATAAATGCAAAAGTGTCGGTCTGTCTCTTCTTCACGCCTAAGCCACTGAACCGATTTGAATGAAATTTGGTATAGATATAGTCTGGGACCCGAGAAAGAACATTGGATAGTTTTTATCCCGGAAACCCCCCCGGTACTGAACCTATTATTCCACGCGGACGAAATCTAGTAATGAATATAAGTATAAAATCATCATCAATCATTCCCCTTGAGCAAACTTGGTGTTTAATGCTGATGGATGCCTCCTCTGAATATGAAAAGACATTTGCAGTAAAATGGGCCCTTAACAGGCTAATATTGTTAACTTATATAAACTTGCAACTATCAAAATATTGGACTTGATGTTGGACGGATGTGCGGGTTGCGGAATGTTTATAATAGTTACCGAGACCCCGGAACATAAAGGGCAACCGAAGGAACATGAGTGGGTTTTAGTCAGTAAAAGTCTGACACGACCTCTCGCCGCGCCCTGGACGGGAGCAGCCATTTGATGACTTCCCACTCCCCAAAAAAAAATGTAGGACGGATGAAAATAAATGTGGGCATTTGAAGAAAGGGGATGAAATGCATGTAATTAAGAGTAATAGAGAATGAGAGAAGAAGTAAGCCAAAGAAAGTATATACATAAAAAATATTATTAAGCTAAAGAGTTTGTATCTCAGGAAGTACTGAATCGAATTAAAAATTATTTTTGTGATGGATAGCACATATATCGAGGAAGGTTATAGGCTAGATTACTACACATCACGTTGCGACCTACAAAAAGGAAAAACACCAAGATACAGGCAAAAGCCTCGATTTATTTGACAAGCCTAGTGATCTAACGGTTAGTGACCCTGACTGCTAAGCCAAAGGTCGTGGGTGCGATCCTCATGCAGAACAAAACTTTGTGTGATGAGCACGATTGTGTTCTGTATATATGTCTGTATAAATTATGTAAGTTGTCTAGTTACCGTAAAACAAGTTCTGCTTAGTATAGGATCAGATGTTCGTGTATGTACAAAGAAGTTGAGGTCTAAACAATTAACGAATTTCTAATATGACAGTGGTGCCGATTCTCTTGTGCACAAACAAACGTAAATTTAAGTTAAGTGCATCTTTCTCTTTCCGTTTAATTAAGAAAAGGACAGAAGATCAAATATTAGTTAAGTCCTGTCAAATTTAGACACTCCATAGATAATTTAGACGCAATTTAAAAACATGGCGTCTAAATATACGTCAATTTTCATCAGGCGCTGTCTAATTTGACAGGATTAAACTAAAATGTATCTTCTGTCCTTTTCTTTAAGAAATGGAAAGAGAAAGATGCACTTAACTTAAATTTACGTTAGTTTGTGCACAAGAGAATCGGCACCAGTATTGATTTAATTTAATTTTGCTGAATAAATCCGGGCTAAATTTTTCTACTTCCTTACAAAGTTCGTTCACAGTAACCTTCCATAAACGCCAAGAGTCAAGTATTTTATAACATACACCAACGTGACAGAAGATATTTTGGAATTTTCGTCAGCATCAGCTAACAACAGCATGTTGCCAAATCGTTATTATTTTGAACACTTTATTAGCAACCGTAATCTCACCGTAGGTTATAACATTTTTTTCATAATAATGGAATGTCGAGAATTTTATTAAAAATTAAATCAAGGTTACACAAAATGTCGGCTACACCTGTTGGAACGATTTCACGTAAATTTAACATATTATTATATGTCTGTAATAAGTTCTCTATATTTTAATAAGACCAGTCATTCATATCTTAAACTGCAGTTGACGACTTGAAATGAAATAAAATGTAGTTGTTTAGTATGCAATATTAAAAATATTTTTACATGTTATCGTTGTTTTAATCTAGCTGCAGTCGGTTTTTACTAATTTACTACCTTTGAGAAGAAATGCCAAAATAAACTCAGGTCTTATAGTCGCTTTTCAAGATTTTCGTGACATGCACCAAGCAGAATAAAGACAGGTCCTGGACTTTAAAGTAAAATTCATACTAATATTATAAATGGGAAAGTGTGTCTGTCTGTCTGTCTGTCTGTCTATTTGTCTGTATGTTTGACTTTCTTTCACGGTAAAACGGAGCGACGGATTGACGTGATTTTTTAAGTGGAGATAGTTGAAGGGATGGAGAGTAACATAGGCTACTTTTTGTCTCTTTTTCAACGCGAGCGAAGCCACGGGCAGAAGCTAGTATGATCTAAAACGAACCAATATTTAATTTCATTCCAATCAAACACAAAGAAATTAAACATAAATACAACAAAAACACATTAATAACAACAACAAGAAAGGAATTAAACAGCTTTCCTTCGAAAGCTCTCACAAAAATATTTGCATTAAAAGCAAATTATTCTGAAACTGCACAAGAGTTGTTATCGTAACGTATTTAAAATAATACAGTACCGAGTAAGGACGAACGTTCAAGAACCTCTCGATATGTAAAAAACTTTCTAAAATTATAACATCGAAATATTATTATTTTGTGGAAGTATGGCATCTTTAGGTAGATTGTTATGGCTATCTTATTTATTTATTAATACTTTAAGCACAACGGTACATAGGCGGACTTAATGCCGCAGGCATTTTCTACCAGTCAACCTAGGGTGGTGAAGAGATAGCAAGGTAGGTGCATTTATGATGCAAAAAACTAAAATGATAGAAGTATGATAGAAAAATGAAAATAAAATTAAAACATAATACATAAATAATAACTATATACATAAGTAAATAAATATATCTGTAATATATATACTATATAACATATATATAATATAATATATATATCTTCAAGGTTGAAACTTTAAACGCAGTAAGAGGAACCACCTTAATGGTCTACGCAAACTTTTTCAGCTCAATTCGCGTTTCGCTGAACGATTTTGTCACACTTATACAGTTCTACTCTATCAGCCGCGATCAGCGTTGTAACAATAACAAAAGCAGTCTAGCTTAAGAAACTACGGACATTAATTCGGCTCATCTCTATAAGAAACAACGATTTTATAGAAAAACTTAAGAGACGCGGCAAGCCGAACAGAGGAATCATACAAAATCGCTGTGACTACCAACATTTATTTGTATAATTTTGATCCCTGTTCACACACATTGAGTCATAAAAATGTGCATTAGTGATGATGCCAACCGATTATATTTCTAATAATGATAAAAAACTTCTCCTACATCAGTGTTTACAAACCTACAAACAACCAAAAATGTAAATCAATGTGCGTTCTCTCCCTCTCTGTGAGGCATTTTCCCTACAATGCATTGTAATAGAGCAATATGGGCTAGTATTATATAAAACAACTAGCTTTTGCCCGCGGCTTCGCTCGCGTTAAAAAGAGACAAAAAGTAGCCTATGTTACTCTCCATCCCTTCAACTATCTCCACTTAAAAAATCACGTCAATTCGTCGCTCCGTTTTGCCGTGAAAGAAAGACAGACAGACAGACAGACACACTTTCCCATTTATAATATTAGTATGGATAGGGGATCAACAACAGGGCAGTACATAAAATCGGCATTGACTTCTTAGAAATTGCAATAGAAAATGTGCAAAAATTTTAGGCCTATGTGGGTATTAATTAAATCTCAATCCTCACGCTTAACATTCGCAGTATATTCGTATAACAGAAAATCCAATCAGGGGTGAGAGCCGAACAATAACACAAACGAAGAAATCACTCCATTTTGTTATGCACTAGATTAAATTCAGAAATGCCGAAAGTAGCGACAATCTGGAATATTAATCGATGTTTACTCCACTCGGCGCATTTGGGACTTTTCCAAAAAGGAGGGTAGATGATACCTTGACACGTTTGAGCATTTCGTGTTATGTCTGAATTTTTGGAGATTATTCGAGATAAAAGGGAAAGTAATTTTATTGGATTCGGCGAGACATAATCAGTATTAAGTATTAAAAGAAACAATGTATGTTTGTACCTATGTGTGTAAGTTAAACATGTTATATCCCATTATTATTATAAACGTAACCGTTTGTGAGTGTATATTTAAAGAATAACACTCTTTAACGACAGATTTTGATAAAATGTTAGAGTAAGATAGTTTATACATCAAAATAACATCACGTTTTGATCTTCGAGACCAAAGACCTAACTTAACGCGGATAAAACGACGGAGGACAACTAACAATAAAACCAAATATATTGAAATAGTAATCTTCAAACGTACTTTTAAATGAAACTTAAATCTTAACTTCTATTATCGCCTACGAAGAATGACGGAATGCATAAACCTAATCAAAACACAACATTTCCTTGCTCTAGTCTCAGAAAAAATCTAACAGTCTAAAAGTCAGCACGTGACGGAGCCCTCTAAGGCCAATGCCTGCCGGGGTTGCGGAAAAGTTCAAATAGTTACCGCGGCTTCGAAACAAAAAGGGCAACCGAGGGAACTAGGGTGGGTTTTAGTCACTAAAAGTCTGACACTCCCCCCGCTTCACCCAGAGCGCAAGAAGTTACTTTATGATTTCCAATCCTCGAAAAAAAACACACATGAAACCGCAAAACATAACTATATTAAAATGTCTCAAACTTTACAAAGTTTCATAATTATTTAAATGTGTTGAGGATAAATACGTCGACAGAGCGTTATTAAGGACAGGTAGTGAGAGCCAAGTTACAGTTTATGATTCATTTCGTACTCCAGCTGAAAGACGATCAGCTGATCGCGGCCATGTTGTTTCGCGGCTCGAAGGACCAACTTTAGAGCGAAAGTTTTTGATTGAGTTTAAAAATTGTTTCGTATCTGCATGCATGGGGTGTAAAGGATAAAAACGTCAATTTCCATTCTATCATTTTAAAATGCATTTTGAAACGTAATTCACAAGTAAAAGCATTTAATTTCGCTGTTTATTTTAAAAGGTAGTTTCGTATTGGAAAGAATGGGCAAGAAACTGTATCAGGTTAAGAAATACTTCATCTGAACAAGTGTTAAATTACCTAAAATTTGTTTGCTAGAAAACGATTTTAGTCTAAGTGAAAAATACAAAGTTCATGGTGGTTGTAGTTACGTAGTAACTATTTAGTAATCTGTGGTTGCAGTGGCTCTATAGATGAGTGCCTTAATAACGCCACTGATGCTGCTATACAACTGGTCATCTATTACACACAAATACTTTGAGGGAAAGATAATAACCGCCGATTCAAAAAGAAAGAATTTACAATAAAAGTACTACAGGAAAATGTCTTTGACCCCAACCATCTCCGTACCCACAAGATCCTCAATTATTTTCCAGAACAAAAAATGATCGTAATGATGGATAAGTAGAAAACAAATGTTCGTTAAATGTCTTTTTACACTCATTCCATGTATATACTTACAAAATAGGTGAACTTTAAAAATACCATACATACTCCATATCATTGAATGATACGAGCAATCAACATCATGATACGGTAAACACAGATAATACTTTCGGCAGCCAAATGTTTGCTATAACCGACATAGAGGAATAAATAGGAAACACTTTAATTCTGACTCATTCGAACAAAACATTTACACTCTTAAACCCTTTAAGAATAAACGTACTAAAACTATTTTGTTATAGGTTTGTTTGCTTTTAACATTTTCTCTAGAAGTTTATGTCTCTTGTAACAAGTGTACTTCAAAGACAGTACTTACTTGAAAACGTAATTAAACGTTAGAGGGTTAGCGGTCATTGAGGTAATACAAACAGTTGCGGAATGTTTAAAATAGTTACCGTGACCCTGGAACATAAAGGGCAACCGAAGGAACATGAGTGGGCTTTAGTCAGTAAAAGTCTGACACGCCCTCCCGCCGCGCCCAGGACGGGAGCAGTCATATGATGATTTCCCACTCTCCAAAAAATAAAAAAAGGTAATGCAAACAAATATTAAAAAATACATGTCGTCTTCATGTCTCTCACACCACAAAATCTAAAGATGAAAATCTTTGACCAATGTGTCGGTGTCCTACCTATATATATATATAACCAGCGTTTATTTAATCTCTCATATACAACAGTCAGGCAAACACCTGACAGACCTGTTGGTCTGGTGGTTAGTGACCCTGACTGCTAAGATGTGGGTTCGATTCCCAGCAACTTCTAACTTCCTTTTAAGTTTGCGTGATGAGCATGATTGTTTATTCTATGTTTGGGTTTAATTTATCTAAAGTATGTAGGATTTTAAAATTACATAAGTACGTATATCAGTTGTCTGGTTACTTTCCACATACTTAGGGTTCAGATGACCAGGTGTGAGTTGTCCTAAGATATTTATTTATTTGTCTATTTTAACTGGTTTGTAGACGAGGCACTCCATTCAACCCACTGCTACTAAGCTGCATAAGGTTAGGCTGGGATCCGACTCAAACAGGCAGGAAACAAGCTAGGCAGAGATGCCTATTCTAGTATATAGTAGGTTATGCCATATAGTAATAGCTTTTAGGACAATAAACGAACCAAGTACAAGACAAAAAGAAACAAAAAAATAACTAGTCCACAAAATAATAATCCGCAATCAAAGTACTCACATTTTTATGACATAGCTAGTTTTATTTCTAAAAACAAAGAAGTCAATAAAAGTTTTAATTACTTCCGTTGAAGCCACACTAATATTAAAAACGCGAAAGCAACTCTGTGTGTAACCTCATAGTTATAAGCCCACTAAACTAGTCATAATGAAAAACAAAGAAAAAGATTAAGGGACGACGCACATTTATTCAAGTCTATTTAGCTTATGTCCAGAGAAAACAACGAATAAATGTGCGTAGTTTCTAATAGACGGCAGGGTTTCGCCTCTAAGTGTCTAAACACACTATGCCGAACGTACGCGACCGAAGTTCCGCGGCTGATTTTACGTTCCAACGTATTCGGCTGATATGACACACCATAAGTGCCGAACTTACGCGGCAGAAATTCAGTTGCGCAATTTTGTGTGTATATTCAGTGTTGCAGTGGGCATGCCTGCCTCCCGCTGCTCCCCGCTCCCGATCTCCGTCGGCAATCGAACCAAACTTTGGTCGCTTATAATGTGTGTTCTACAGAATACGTTGCCGCCGAATTTCCGCTGAACTTACGCCCGACTGAAGTTCGGCTGTACGCTATAATGCAACGTAATTTCGGCATAATGTGTCGCCAGTAATTCAAATAGCATTGCAGGCGTAATCATGCCGAACTTCCGTCGCGTATCCTCGGCATAGTGTGTTTAGACACTAAGACTCACAAAGCAAGTTTAATACTTTAAGTATTGACTGCCCTTTTTTATGGATGTAAAATCATCAATGGCTCTGGGTGGTGCGAGGAGTGTCAGACTTTACCACATTTTAGCAGAGGTACCTCAATACAGGTAGAGGTTCTGGAATACAGGGATAAAATTCGCCTCAAAATAAGTTAAAACGTATTTTGACGACCAGTTCTATGTAGCGCTATTTTTATTTTTAAATCAATAGTTGCGCCGCAAAAATAGTGATATGGATAAGACAGTCGTGTCATATCCCCCACACTGTGTTAAAAGTCTACCATCACCATTATTCTTGAGACACACATAAACTAAGCCCAAAGACCGCCAGCCATTTCAACCAAATGTCACAAAATTACTCACAATCTGATCGGCGTCACATTTTTTTATTTTTATATTAATACACTTAGTTACGCCAAATTACACGTTTTTATTGCGTACGTATGATATTTTAGTTTTGTGACTAGGTGCTGGAATGTGCCATTTGAAATATTCAGTGCATGTGACTTTGAGATAATTTTTTTGTGTTTTTGCATGGCAGGAAGTCGACAACCGACCATAATACACCTGTTATCAGGTGGGCTGTCATAGTCTCCTACAGACATGTAATCTAGAGTCATCGTAGACGCATTACCATACTTGACACAAAGCTGAGATGTTTTGGACAATGCATATAGGCAAAGCATGATAGACAAAGCAGACCAAGGTCAAATGCAGCTGTTATTTTTTCGCTTTCGCCACAGAATGAATCCGTTCAAAAGTACATACTCTCTGGGAGTGGGAAATCATCAAATGACTGCTCCCGTCCTGGGTGCGGCGGGAGGGCGTGTCAGACTTTTACTGACTAAGACCCACTCATGTTCCTTCGGTTGCCCTTTATGTTCCGGGGTCACGGTAACTATTATAAACATTCCGCAACCCCAAGTTCATATTCTCTTCGAGTAAAGACATTGCCATACACATTTAATGAAAGTTTAGCGAGAATTCTAACAGAAAAGTTACTTGTCTAAGCCTGCAACACTTTAGTTTTTACTACTGTAATACAGGTCCGATGGTCAGAGATATGAATTGTATGTTAAAACTTTTAGTTGGTAATGGTTCGTATCGTGTAGACAATTATGCTATGAAAAGGGCGGATCACAATCTTACGTCGGAAGTTCGAAGTTCTATAGATCTTTTATTAGTGTATACCTACATCCTTAGCGACAGCCGGCTGTCGGGCTGCTATTGTCTTTCTATTGTGTCTCGAACCACGTGAGTTCTTAGGTGATTGATTTGTGTAAAATGTTTTGCTTCTAGATCCAGTGGCTTCAATTAAACATTGATCTATCAATCAGAGAAACAATCTGGCAATTCCTTCTTTTCTACGAGTAGATATAGATAGATTTTCAAATAAAACACAAAAATCGCTCAACTAGCAAAAAATCACGATCTGCAATTTTTCTAGCTTTGTCGTGCGAGCTACTTTGAGCGACTTTGTCAACAGGATAATAAAATAATCGAAATGATTTACTATGTTTTCAATAGTTAACTTTCCATTCTGAACTGGAAATGAATTGAGGATTTATATTAAAACAGCTGCTTTTTATCATCCTACACATGTAGGAGTCAATCACCTTTAGTGAATTTCTGGTAGCTTGTGGTTACAGAATAACCCCTGCTGTTGACGTAACAGTTCATGGAGGCTTACAGAATAGACCTATTGATATGCTATTAAGCATTATAATAAGTAGCTGAGGGATCGGCTGCTGTGCTATAATATGTCACTGATTGGATTTCCACGCTGCGCAAATTGTATGACCTACAGATATTTGTTCCGAATCTGGCTTTTGTGTATGTGAGTTTACATGTTTGTAAAATAAAAGCTACTATGACATAGGAGAAATCAACTAAACAATGAATGAAAATGAAAGAAATGAAAAAAAAAAACAACGTAAATTAGGTACTTCGTACTTAATGATATTGCAGAATCTATCAAACCCGATGAACATGAATTCTAAGGGTTCCTGTTCCTATTGATTAGCATCTACTTACTTGAGTAGGCAGTAACACAAATAGTGGAGAAATTCCTAGTTAAAGCAACGAAAAGAAAAGCTTTGCTCTTATAATGGAATTTACTCTCTCAGTTCACCTCCTAATTATTAAAGTTACATTTAATAATAGTAAACAGCGCTTTGCATATATTATTACTTAAGTATCTTATGGTTTTTTGTTTATAATATTGCATAATGTTATTCCAAAATGTTGTTCCAATTGTGAAAAAAAAAACTTATTACCACGTTGTGATTTCTAGAATATCATCACTTGACTGCCTATTCCTTCTATTCCATTACACCCTAACCTTCCAAAAATGAAAATCTAAATAAATTGAAACAATCATATGATCGCCTTCTATTACGGCGCCGTGGCCTGACTCATCCATATCAAAATATCTGTCTGTCTAGATGTCAGCAACCGCAGGAACTTGGTCACTGCGGTATTTACATGATTAAAGAAACTATTTAGTTAATGAAGTAAATTAGGTTTTTTTATTAATTAAAGCAGAGTAGTCTGTGGTATTGAGACGTAAGCTTGTATTATTTTGCAGAAAAGTCATCGGAATCTTGTCCTGGTTCAGAGATATTAAATTAAAATGCACTAGATTGTCCACGATCATAGAGGAAATACTCATTCATGAATCTCTTAGGGTCGGTACATACCTGACAGTAAATGCGTTAAGCGTATCATCAATCGCGTCCAATCATCGATTGAGTGTGAAATGTTAAATGTTTTGAAGATGCATTTTTGTCAGCTATGTACTTACCTACTACCTTATGTCCTATGGACCGATAGGACGACCTTGTACGTGCTTTTCGGGGGGAGGGTATCCCCTCCCCTAATGAAAATTGTACCTTACATCTTACAGTGTCCTTTCTCATTGTTTTTGCTGTCTATCATTCTCATGAAAATAAAATTAATAAGAAAATAAATAATCTGTTTGTGCAGTGTGACTGGGTAATCGATTTCTGTAAGGACGACTTCTACAAAGAAACGCATGTTTGTTTTATATTCAGATAGTTTAAATACACAATATTTACAAACTAAAACTAAATTAAAAATCCTGGAATTAAAATAAAATGGCATCAAAAAACTCCTCCGCATCGCTGTCAACCGGTAAAGTGCCCAAGTGCTGGCTTTTATTTTGGCCAGAGGCTTAGCATAGCCATCCAACGTGGCAATGCTGCCACGTTGGGTCACGAGTAGAGTCAACTTGTCTTTTTGACAGCTAGTAATTCAGATAGTTATTCTGAATGTAGTTGTTTGTGTTAATCAGTTATTTTTTTATAAAAACGCCTAAAAAATATCTCCTGAGTGAATAAAATCTGAACTACAAGACACTAAATAAACTTTACCGAAGTAGAGATTCCATGAAATTTGATCAACGAAACCCACTCGACACATAGTTACAAAATAGTTTCAGTAATATATAAATTTAGTGAAACTAATAATTATAATCCGGGACGAATAGTTCACGAAATACATGTACATAAATTATATGATTAAACTGCATCTTAATAGGACGTACAAAGTAGTGTGCGATGCCAAATTATAAAACCTACCGAGCGATGTGGGACAGTACATACCATTTCGTAAGGGTGCGGTGAAGATGGTAGCGGGTAGCGATTTTTTAGGCGGAGCGGGAAATAAGGTACCCTAGCCTACAATTTTATGGTAGACTATCCTTGTCCTTTCTAAGTTATATGATTACGTTAACAACTAACTCTTGAATGGGAGGACTTAATGACTCTAAATCGAGCGAATAAAGGAGACAATTTTTTTTGGGCCCACTATTAAATGGTAACGTATATTAATTATTTTACACATGAAACAAGTGATCACCTTATTATAATTAAAACACCAAAAATTATATAGAAATCTACAGGAATAATGAAATAATAGTAAAAAACTGTTACGGTTAAATGCTTGTTTAGGAGCGTTTTTACATTTATTTCAACGTGAAAATAAATATATTATGTAAAACGAAACGTACCTAATTAACATCCCGTTGTAGATGCGCTGTGGTACAGTTTCAATCAGTTTGACACTGACAGACTACATTATTAGGCTAAGTTCATACGACCGCGTGAAACCGCGCGGTACAAGACCAAAGTAAGCATTGATTATCGTTGGCATTACCGCGTTCTACATTCGTTTTACGTAGGTAACTGTTCATTTGATCGCCGCGAGTTGAGACGGACAGACGCAAAGATAAAAATGTGGACGAAGTTTAAAAAGAGATGCCATAAGGAATCTTAGTTCACATAAAATAATAAAATGACGATCTTGGGAAGAATTATTTTTAATTTCACAAACATACTTGATGAAAGTCTTTTTCTGCGACGACTCAGCCCTCGGTATAAAATCCATAAACAAATTACCTCCTCTCCTCCTCCTCCTTATCTGTTGTCACGCAACATATGCCGTCAAGAGAACGCCCCAACCGCGCGGCGACGCGCGGTTGTGGCGCGTAATGTAAGCTTAGCCTTATTGTTTCCGACAGTTTTCTAAGATGAGTGCTTCTCCTGTTCTTTTCGTATTTTTAACCGACTTCAAAAAGAAGGAGGTTCTCAATTCGTCTGTATTTTTTTTTTGTTTTTGTATGTTTGTTACGCGATATCTCCGTCAATTGTAAACGGACTTTGATGGTTCTTTTTTTGTTTGATAAGTCATGATTCAGGGGTGGTCCCATATAAATTTTGTGGCGATCGGTTCAGTGCTTCTCGAAAAATTCACCAAGAACAAAAAAATATTGACGTTCATAGACGATGTGTGCTTTGTCTTCAAGTTTCTATATTCGTTTTATAAGATTGTTAGAAGTTTTATTTTGAAAATAAATTACTTTGAAAGATACTATACACAGTCAAACATTGGGAGTCAACACTAAAAAGTAAAAAATAAAAAACTTTTTTCAAAAAAATAATAACCGCCTTCAAAAACTAAAAACCTAAAAATAACTTTCTTTAAAATAAATTTCGGAAGTCGGTGGCTTCTCTTCTGCCAGTCAATTTATCTGAATTTGTGTTGCCACCGATTTCCGAAATTTTTATTCAATAAAATTTATGAAAATGGCATCTGTAGATACAGTGCATGATCTACAAAGCTGTTGTAATAATTGTGCAGCACGATTTCAACGAAATGTGGACAACTTTACTTATGATATCATTGACGACAACAGTAAGTAAATTAATCGTGTAAATCACATCAAAACCTATTACGTAGTTCAAACATGGTTTAGATTTATACTATATTATTATTGAACAGTGCACTATTCTAACATTAAATACCTAGGAGACCTATTCACTCATTAAACAATCGCTCTTGTAAGATTTTTGGTCATTATGAGATTCATATTTTGATTGTCGTATTTCACAGTATTCCGGTTAGATAGAGTTTTGCTAATATTACCACAGTAATCTAGAGATTATAAGGAATAAACGAACGTGCATTTCATTAATATATACCACAATTTGTGGTGGGCCTAATCCCCGAACAAAAAAAATTGTCTCCTTTGTTTGCTAAAAAAAATTACAACGGATCTTGTGGCTCTCATGCTGGAAGTTGTGAAAAATAAAAAATATATAGGTATATATTAGTTTTAAAATGTTTATGCCTTCACAATGTTGGCTAGTTAACATTATTATAATTCTAGATCTCCAATTAAAACATCAATAAGTTCATACAAAATTGCCATCGTATTCTCGAGCATTATTAACATCGCTCCCCGCTACCGCTCTCCGCTTACAACACCACCCAGCTTTATAATTATAATATTTAATATCATAAAACGTCATCTAATCTTGGCAATGTTTCAGAATGTTAGAAAAAGTGTAAAAATGTAATACGTAGCTATAGTGAGTCACACGGCGCCACTCAACGACAACTTACAAACTTATTTTTGGATATAGATGAAATTTATTTGCAGTAATCGTCTTCTTATATAGCGTTTTATGTTGTAAATCGCGCACATTATGACTCGTCTTTATAGTGTTGCTGTAAATTAGGGAATTTAGAATTTATTAGTAGTTAGCGAAAGACATGTCAACTTGTACTCACAGATATATTGTAGACGAGATAAATTAAAAGCTGATGATTAAAAAAGACACTGTCTTGGGTGGCGTGAATTCTAAAGGTTCATTAATTTTATTGACGACTATTCTGCCGGCCTAAACATAATCACCACATTTTACACCACCACAAGTTACATTTTTGTCGATTTTGTGCTAAGTATTTAGAGTCTTATTGCTTTTTTAAAATAAAAATACGTTTATTTTGACTAAAATAATCTATCTTAACGATTTAAAGTATTTTTTTTTCAGAGCTATATAAATATAATTTAATCGCCTAAATGTATGTAAGTGCAAAACTTTAGATCTACTACACCAAATTGGATGATGGTTCCATTTTTGTGTACGTTATTTAGATAGGAGATAATTTGTATAAAATAAAATAAAAGAATTTTCTTATTAAAATCATCAAATAGTATAAGGACTTTCTAGGAAAATTATTTTGAAGAGGAAGAACAGTTTTTGTACAAAAAAGACAAAAAGGTTTGTACAAAATAATTTCTGCGTACTTTAACAAATAGCCTTTTTTAAATTTAAACTCATAAGTGGGAACACTTATTGTGACGGACGGGAAACTACGGAACCTTACACTGAGCGTGGCCCGACATGCTCTTGGCCGGTTTTTTTTTATTATGACGGCTAGTTTTGAACGGGCCCGAGTCACGCCGGAATGGCAGCGGCCGGCAGCGACCGCCCGCAGCGCCGCGAGGCCGCCAGCAGCCGCCAGCGTGGCTAGAAACGAAAGGCGCGCGGCCGCTTTTTCCTTTTCAAGCTTTTCAAGCGATACTAGTCTTTTAAGTATGTAGTTAAAGTTTAAAATTATTTTACACTGAAGGTGCTCGCCGCGCCGCTGCCGGCCGCTGCCATTCCGGTGTGACTCGGGCCTAAGCTTGAAGATTAGAAAACTTTTTCGTGAGTTTTATTAAAAAGGTAAAACCTATTTGATTATCATCCTACTAATATTATGGGCGCCAGAGTTTCTAAGAATGTTTGTTACCTTTTCACGCAGTTCTTAATGAACATGTTTCATTGAAACTCAAACGCAAATCATTTATTTCTAACTAGCTTTTGCCCGCGGCTTCGCTCGCGTTAGAAAGAGACAAAAAGTAGTCTATGTTGCTCTCCATCCCTTCAACTATCTCTACTTAAAAAATCACGTCAATTCGTCGCTCCGTTTTGCCGTGAAAGAAAGACAAACATACAGACAGACAGACACACTCTCCCATTTATAATATTAGTATGGATAGACCATTTGTGTAACTTTACAATAATTTGCTCATACATCAGAATAACATATAGACCACATGAAATTACGCTATGAATCAGTAACCAAAAATTTTATACAATGAGAGTGCAACCGCGAGGAAGTGTTATATAAAATAAAATAAAAAACTCTGATAAATTGCATAAAACGCCTGTCATACAAAATATTTTTTCAAACTTAAAGAGAAATCCCAGAAAGTTATAACAAAGAAAAAAATATTTTCAGCTTTGTTATCTTCTTCTATGTCGATTATTATCGATATTATTACTATTTTATACTTTTCATAAAGAACACACCCTTTAAGTTTCATGACTTTAGGACTAGCGGTTTTTGCTGTGCGTTGATTTATCACCAATCAGTCAGTTAGTTAGTCAATCAATCAGTTTACCATTTTTTTTTCAGTTAAAGTCAAATTCAGCGGTTTGATTCCCACCCAAGACAAATAAATCCTTCTGTGATGAATACCATTTTCACAGGAAGGGGCCCAACACACAGGAAGGGGCCCAACACACAGGAAGGGGCCCAACACACAGGAAGGGGCCCAACACACATAAAGGGGCCCTACAGGGCCAACGCCTGCCGGGGTTGCGGAATGTTTATAGTGGTTACCGTGACCCTGGAACATAAAGGGCAATCGAAGGAAAATGAGTAGGTTTTAGTCAGTAAGAGTCTGACACGCCCTCCCGCCGCACCCAGGACGGGAGCAGTCATTGGATGATTTCCCACTCACGAAAAAAAAAATGTAGACCATTTTTTTTGTTGTGTCTGGTAATGGTTTATGTATATAATATGTCTGTATTTATAAATTTAATACGTATATCAGTTGTGTGGCGACCATAGGTTCTGTCTAGATTTAATGCCTGTATGTGAGCTGTCTCAAAATATTTATTCACATTATTTACATTTCATAACATGATAGCCAATCTCACAGCTTCTAAATCTTATGCAGATTTCACATATCAGTCAGCAAGTCATTCACAAAGCCGTCATCATGCTAATTTCTTGTATGTCATTACATATCCTTAATGCTTGGCGAAAAGGCGCCTCTTGTCAACAGCTTATTAAATGATCTATCATCATTTTACGACAGAACTCTGTATTTAAATAAAGTTATAGAGGTATTTGGCAAAACCTTGGTATGTTGGCGCCAAGCGGGAGGGTATTTTTTTGTTTTTCCAGTTGTTGTTGTTTTATTATTAACTACAATGATATTGTAAGTAAAAAGGTGTAGATAGGTTACCCAAAAGAAATTCTATCTTCAAAAACGGCACACTAACGCACACATACATTACACTTCAAAGTAGGATGACATGATTGAAATAGTGCGAGTGAAAAAGAGATAAACGTCAGATGTCAACGCGATACTCAGTATCATGTTTGTCAATTGGCAAACTTTTAATGTGCCACTTTTTGACTGCGTACCTATCTACACTTTTTTACTTATAACATCATTGATTGGCTACGAAAACTGCCCCCCTAGACAAGCGGCATTGTAGATTATATAGCGAAAACGAATAGATTGTCAAATGTATGGAGATGTTAAATTATTTGGCGAAAGCTTATGTTAATTTCATACATTTGAGAATCTATTCGTTTTCGCTATCTATTCTACAGTGCCACTTGGCTAGGCCCTCTGATAAATATTTTGACAATCGTTTGAGCGTCAATTCTATGAAACCGGGTCCTAAGGGGGAGTGGTTGGGTGCGGGCTGCCTAAGACTGGGAACGCTGGCACTCTTTGGTGAAAGCGTACCTTCAGCAGTGGACGGCAATAGCAAACCCCAGCAAGTTACAGAGACATTTCTAAGCTTTCTATATTAATAGGCTGACATGGTAATCCGACCTACTATCTCAATTAGTTATGTTAAATCAACTGATTTAACATGCGTAAGCTCAATAAATGAACTTATCTTTTCTTATTTTCTGCACTTTTAAGGCACCCGAATTATTGAACCATAAAGGCATTTCCACATAAGTGCGTTGCGTTAGTATCGATATTGTTGCTCTGAGAAGGACATCCGAAAAAAACTAAAAACTTCAAAATCTCTTTGAAAGTCCAAACTCACAAATGTATTGGTCAAATCATACGAGCAGAAGGTTATTGAATGAGGTGCCCTTTTAATAAGAGAAAACTACAGATTTGAGTGACATGTCGTCCATGTGAGCAACATTTGTCAAAAAACGTTTGACTCAACTAAAAACGTAAGGAAAGAAAAATAATAGTTTGAGTGCAGCCTTAAAATTGTGATAATTATGGTAGAAATACAATAATTATCACATCTATAACAATATTATCGCCATTGCCGATAATAACGCACCTATGTGGCGCACATTATTATTACGTGTCTTTTGCAATCGAAAAGTACTTTCTAAAGTTTATCTTAGACATCACTGACACCCCGTGCCTCGAAAAGCACGCACAAGTCAAGGTTGTCATTCATGGAACTTTGACAATAGTTACCGGTCAGAAGCCAGAAAATCTGACCACTCCAACATAAATGTATCGTGTCGCCCAGTTACTGGGTTGTGGAGGCCTGATAGGCAGTCGCTTCACGTAAAACACTGGTATCCAGCTGAATTCGGTTAGGATAGAAGCTGACTCCAACATAATTAGGAAAAGGCTAGGGAGATGAGATGTGGCGCAGTCTATACACCTTCGCTTTATATCGGACCAGATGATTAATGGGTAAACATAAAATTTTATGTTTAAATATATAATCTAGGGCAGTATCACCGGACATCCGTCAACCTTCATTGCTCATGACAAATCGTATATGTTGAATAATATATAAAAATTACCTAATTACAAATTGGTGACAGATTGAGCTGGCGCGTTGGCCGAATTTTGTCGAGTATAGAAAATATTAAAATCTGTAAAATGTGTTTTGAATTGGCGATCGACCAATAAACGATCAATTATTAAAACTGTATTTCACAATGATAAGGAAAGACCTGTATCTACACTAATATTATAAAGAGGAAAACTTGGTTTGTTTGATTGTAATGAATAGGCTCAAAAACTACTGGACCGATTTTAAAAATTCTTTCACCATTCGAAAGCTACATTGTCAACGAGTAACATAGTCTATATAATACCACGCTATGTCCCACGGGAGCGAAGCAGTAAGCAAAAACCTTATGTAACGTGGGTGGGTAAAACCGCGAGGAACAGCTAGTTTTATAATATAAGAGATTAAGGCGTGTGAAACTGAATAAGTTAAATTTTACCGATGGTTTCAATCAGACATTAACTCAACTTTCGCATGTATGCAAAACCTAACAACAACTAGTTACATGGTCCTCCTTTTTCAATGCAAGATGGAAGACTCTTCACACTATTCCTCAACAGGATGAAAAATTTCGAAGGGCCCTGGACGAAAACTATGTATTCAACATCGTCATAGTTAGATTATTAGCCATAGAATAGAACGGTGGACGGATAAAGTGGTCTTTTTAAACCAGAGGTAATTATGTGTCTCTGTTGAATTGACACTCTTTGAATGGTTTTCTTGGTTAGCTATTTTAGCCTCAATTTTATTTATTAGTACTTTGGGCGCTATAAGACTCAACGTTTTAGTGGCATTAATGGGATGTGGTATGTAGAAGGTAGACATAGGCATTTATGAATCATAATAATATGAAGAATAATCAAAAAAAGGGAACCGTCACGGGACGCCTGGCAGATGTGAAACATCGACATCCACACATCGAAACCACGGGAACGATACCCATGACCGAAATTTTGAAAAATGTTAGCCGCCATCTTGGATTCTGAAATGGACCTCATTTTCGGCATCAGTGCCCCCGAAAACCACTAAACGTGAGGCCAAGGCGCATATCAAAAGTAATATGATTGAAAAGAAACAAAACAAAAGCGTGGCGAGCGTCGCCACGGCATGCATCGCCACGCCAGAAATTTGTTTTACGTGCGGCTATAGATGTTTCACATCAATAAAGAGTAGGGTCTATCCAAATCCACGACAAGTGGTGCGTGACAATATTGCCGATTCTCTTGTTCACAAACTTAACTAAAAAGATCAGTGCATCTTTTTCTTTCTATTTAATTAAAATATTAGTTTAGACCTATCAAATGAAGACACTCATAGTCTAAACTAATATGTATCTTCTGTCCTTTTCTTTATGAAATGGAATGGAAGAGAAAGATGATCCGTTTTTCCTACTGAAGAAACACTACATCTTCTAGAAAGAGATCCTATTAAATTCCACCATTACTAGTAACTACAGACTGATTATATCAACTCTAACACCCTGGACTGTCGCCTCCCAACTATGAAATGGCGGCGATGTAACTATCTCAACCTAGCTAATTATTTATAGTGGCCACATTTTTGTGTCGTTAATGTCTATTAGCTAAGGAAGTGTCGTCTTAATGGCCTGTGACGACGATGAGTCTTGTGTCTAAAATAAAAGTAAAAGTTGACATAATAAAATATCAGACATTCGTTTGGTAACTATTCCATTTCCATTGCGTGAAAATATATCAGGTTTTTGGTAGAATAATGGAATTACTTGTATTAAAAAGTCTTTGTTAATAAAATAAATAAATAGCTTCGGACTCATAGATCATTTGCTCTCAAACTGAGCAGAGCCAGTACTTTAGTAATCAGTCATCTGAAATACTTGTAATCACAAAGAAAAATATAATGTTTAGACTAAGAAAAAGAATCGAATCCAGTACCTCCGGACTCCGGATTAGTAGTCAGTGTCACTAACCACAACATTATCTGGCCAATCAACATAAAAAATGTTTTATCATTTTAAATTTTCTATTTTTAAACATAAATTAGGTTATTAAAAATCACAGATAATTAAGAAGTATTTTTTTTTTTTAATTAACGCAAATTGCTCAGTATGTAATGCTCCGTATCAATAAAAAAAATATATCAAACTGCCTACATTTATAAATATTGTCAAGAATATATTTTTTTCATTTATTTATAAAACTATACTTTTAATTGAGTTATTCGCATACGAATTTGTTAAAAAACATCGAATCACACAATTAAAGAATGACGCCATCTAGCTTCACATAGCTGAATTTATTACTCACCAAACTCGGTTGCTAGGTCAGATCCGACCATTCAGTTCCACCCAACATCAACAGATGGCGCTTATTATAAAAACTCATTTGCACACGAGTAGTCAATTTAAAATTGCGCGTTATTTTGTCAATTAAATAAAAATACACCACACATTCAAAGGACGGACACAAATGAAATAGACAATCACATTCATCGATGTATTGTTTATATGCTATATAAATTAATATAGTAAGGTATAAAACGACATGGAGAAAAAACTTGAGAAAGAAAATGCAGTCAAAGTCATTTAGTAGTCTTTGTCTGCAACAAAAACAAAATGACAAACTGGCGTACCGAGTATGTATCTCTTGATATCACTTTGACGAAACCACGGATGGTAGAAGTCTGAAAATGCAGTATCATTGTAATGGCCAGTTTTCGTTCCTACTAGGTACCTATGGCACAGTGGTTGTTGGTATATACAGTGCCGTCGTCCATGGTAGTAGGTTTGACTTCTGGCACGAGAGATTTGTTTACAGCTTAGAACAGTTTTTGTAATTAACATACCTACTATAATTTATTGTCATAAAGTTGATAATTCTGGATAGTTTTGTAAAATTAGTAAAATACTTTTTTTTTTTTAAGCTTTGGAATGACATTTTCACGTTTAAGTTAACAATAGTTAACTAACAACAGTAGCAGCAGTTAGTATATTAACAATATATCTTCGATAAAATAACAAAAAATACCGAGCTTTGTTTAATTGCGTGCTAGATAAAGATCATTAAAAAATTTAATAGGTTCCTTCTGTATTTTTTGTAAAGTGAATTAGACAAACCTTCTGAATAGCAAGAAGCAGTATACTAACCTTCTAAGAACTGTCTGGTGGGTAAACGTAGCGAGACTTTGAGGGATGACGCGTACGCCGAATCGATGTACCAGTGAGGGTCGCGCTGCTCACCCAGCCTACTGGAGCTGCCTCTGGAATAGATAAAAGTGGTTCAATTAGTAACTTTGAAAGGTTAAGCAACTAGTTAATGCTAAAATTAAATGGGTGTAAAGGTACACCTTTATGTAAAGGTACCTATACCTTTACAGAATTTGCAGACTGTGTCTAGATAGGACACATTCCAATTACGTCTAAAGCCTGTATTTTTTAAAATAATTTTTGGTATTAATCAACGCACAGCCGAAACTACTGCAGCTAGAAACATGGCAGACGCACAGTAGTTTTTTATGGCCAAAAGTCGCACTAAGGAACGAGTTTTGGCAATTGAACCCCTAAAAGACTAAAACATGGGTTAAAAGCTGGTATAAAAAGTGTGGCCGGCAAAAAATTTTTTTACAAAAATATCTTTTCATGTTTGGATACTAGAGTGATAAAGGTTCACTCGCTAGATGTGGAGACATCTAACGACCTCCACTGTCTATAAAATATTTGTCTACTATCAAAAGAATCTCGAGACGACTGTTTCAATATATTTTTTCAAATTGATAACAAGTCGTCTATGCTGAGGATAAACACATAGGTATTAGAGTTATTTCTGACGCGTTTATAAAAAGACCGTTTTCCAGATCTTCAGTCAGCAAGTACCTGTGACCTTGTACTACTAAAACCAATGAACCAAGGCAAAATAACTTTGAAAAATACTATAGAATTTAACATACTATTTAACAGACGGTATGTACACAAAGTAAAAACCATTTCGAGAAAAAGTAAAGCTGAAAATCATCAAACAAACTTTCATTCATGATTGCCGTTTCATTCATTCAAAACCAATGCAACTGAATTTGTATTTGAAGCGAAAGTATAATATAAACTTGTGAAACTCTAAATATAAAACAGATTCCCAATAAATGAGCGAAAAACGCAAGAAAAACACACAGTGTAAGGTTATAACGAATCAAAACATTCGGAACCAACGCCTTTTGTAAATCTCATAGCAATCATGCAGGCTAAGCCGGTCAGAATATTTACCCTGAATCCATTTCTACTGTCATCTAAAGGAGCACGGGCTTATTAAACATAAAATTAAATTCGCTTTGCGATATTCAAAATAAAAACTACATGTTTCCACCATATGTCAAACTCGAAACTATTTTCGTACAGCCCCAAGTTCACGTTAGATAGATGCAAAAATAAACGCGCCGCCGGCATACGTTTGAGTCAGTTTTCGCGGGTGAATTTGGAAAGTTAAATCGCTTGGTAGTTTCGCGCTGTAAAAACAGATGGCGCTGTTTATTGCATTGATCACAAGTGAAGTAGTTCAACTATTCGGTAAGAGATGGCGTTAGTGATACCATTTAATGTTTGTAGTTAAACAAGAGTACTGAAACGAATGCTGAAATTATTGATGCTATTTCTTTACTATTTTCAGCCCAAATTGCCGCACTACAGGGCTAAAGTTTCAAAACTCTCCTCTCAATTCTTCCTAATTTGGGCAATTTGGTTCCAGCCTATGGGTATCAAGATTCCAGCTCAATTCGCCAGATCCTGTCCGTTTCGTAGATTTCAGATTTCACCAATAGACAAGGAGTTTTAAAAAGAAGGCTTTAGGTATATAAGTAGGTAATACTACTGAGAGAAATAGAATGCCAAAAAGCTTTGTAACACCCCCTATTTTTTTTTTGGTGAGTGGGAAACCATCCAATGACTGCTCCCGTCCTGGGTGCGGCTGGAGGGCGTGTCAGACTTTTACTGACTAAAACCCACTCATGTTCCTTCGATTGCCCTTTATGTTCCAGGGTCACGGTAACTATTATAAACATTCCGCCACCCCGACAGGCGCCGCAACCCCAGCAGGCGTCGCAACCCCGGCAGGCGTCGCAACCCCGGCAGGCGCCGCAACCCCGGCAGGCGTAACACCCCCTATAAATATTTACTCTTTTTTATTTGTTGATAAAAATATTTGATCAACAAATAAAAAAATAATTGTTTTTCTAAAACATTTCTTTTATTACCATTATTATCATCATACGTATAACCCTAGCATATTTGCTAGGTGACACGCACACACGTTAGTCGCGCGGCGGGCAAAAGAATCTCAACTCTCTTTGTGTGTACTTATGGTACATTTCTCCTCGCTGCAAACAGCTGGTATTATTATTATGATTTTGTAGGCTGTTATAGCGTAGGTATTTTCGTTTTTGTATTGGAGTGAAGTATCTGTTACGTAGTAACTATTTATTCATCTGTGGTACTACTAAATTGCCACCCGTGGTGTCTCCCTCATCTTTGGTTACCCGTAGGTCGTAGCGTGGTGTTATAAGTAATAGCCTGTAACCTTCCTCAATAATTAGGCCAACCAACACGAACTCCGATTCGAAAAGAATTTTTCAATTTGAACCAGAACTTTCTGAGGTTAGCGAATTCAACTACCTATCCAAAGAACAAACAAACTCTTAAGGTTTGAATATGGTATGTTAAAACCAAAAAAAAACAAGTGACGGCCGTTATGATAGTACTGACTAATAAAAACAAAAATAAAACTTTTTCAAAAAAAAAAAGAAGGAAGGAAGGAAGTCGGTGGCTTCTCTTCTGCCGGTCGAATTGTGTTGCCTTGCCACCGACTTCAGAAATAGTTATTTTTGAGCTTTTAGTTTTTGAAGTCGGTTATCTTTTTTTTTTTGAAAAAGTTTTTTATTTTTTACTTTTTAGTTAGAGTCCCAACTACGTTTTAGAGTAACTTTAAAAAAAACGTACGTTTATCTATAAAAATTGAGGAGTTCCCTCGATTTCGGCATGATACCATCATCAGATCCTGGACCTGATGACAATGGGACCATTTGGGAAGTCTACCCTTTCAAACAAAAAAAGAATTGTTCAAATCGGTTGGCAAACGACGGAGATATGCGCGAACAAACATAAAAAAAAAAACATACAAACATCCGAATTGAGAACCTCCTCCTTTTTTTAAAAGTCGGTTAAAAATCACAAATGGCAAAACAAAGTTTTTTTCAACACGTTACAGAACTATTTATTAAGACTGTAGACTCATTACAGGATAACCTTTTTACCACTGCCATATTTTTTTAAAGTTCTAATACTATTTTGAATAGAACCTCATTAGATCATCTTTGATTTATTAGTTTATAAAAGAATTGCTGGCCTTCTTTTGTTAAAAAAAAAATAGAAACGCCATTTTTGTTTCTTTTTTATTTATTCTTTTTCTCAACAAATAATGGCCGTCACTTGATTTTTGAAAATATCGGCCAGTTTTGAACGTATATTTTAATAGAAACTCTTTTTATTAAATTGGTAAAACCAATTTGATTAACCTACTATAAAATTGACAAAATTGTTATAGATGTTTGTTACATATTTTTTCAGTCAAAACCTATAGAACGAGTTGGGTTGAAACTTTACAGTAATAAGTATAGCTTACTAGCTTCTGCCCGCGGCTTCGCTCATGTTAGAAAGAGACAAAAAGTAGCCTATGTTACTCTCCAACCCTTCAACTATCTCCACTTAAAAAATCACGTCAATTCGTCGCTCCGTTTTGCCGTGAAAGAAAGACAAACAGACAGACAGACACACTTTTCCATTTATAATATTAGTATGGATACATCAGATTAACTAATAGGCTACATGACATCACGTTATGACCCGCGGGAGCGGAGAAGTAACCGAAGATCTAAAATATCGCGGATTTTTTTTGGTGAGTGGGAAATCATCAAATGACTTCTCCCGTCCTGGGCGGGGCGGGAGGGCTAATCAGAATTTTACTGACTAAAACGTAGTAACTATTTAGTAATCTGTGCTAAAACCCACTAATGTTCCTTCGGTTGCCCTTTATGTTCCGGGGTCATGGTAACTATTATAACCATTCCGCAACCCCGGATAACGCGGATGAAACCGTAGGGGCAGCTAAAGTTAGTTAGTTTAGTTACATTAACGAAATTGCTTTCCTCTGTCTTTCTGTCCCTGTGTATTCTTTGATCTTAAAAAAGGATTTTAATGCTGTTTTTTTAATTTTTTATGTTTTGCAATTTTTTTTTAATAGTATGAGGAAGGTTTATACAATATTTAGACCTTCCTGTATCTTCCTACATGTAGTAGGCATACGTACTACATGCATAATCTTATACATATAATTATAATCCTATATACATTTAAAATTCTCGTGTCACAATGTTAGTTACCTTACTCCGGCGAAACGGCTTTACCGATTTTTACCATTCAGTAGGTCTGAGAATCAGCTACTATCTATTTTTCATACCCCTTAGTGATAAGGGTTGATCACCCTTAACATTTTTAACGCGGGGAAAGCGCGGGAGGCAGCTAGTATAGTATAGAAAAACCGCGATTTTCTAAGATTTATAAAACTCGAGCAAAGCTGGGGCGGGTCGCTAGTTATTATAAACACTAAATTATTATGGCTTAAAATAAATATTTTACTAGGCAACACATTTCAACATTTAAGTAGGTACATTCATTTTGATATTGCAACGATTTATCAAAATATTTTCAAACGAAAATAAACACGATGACCACCGATCATTGTTTTTACAGCTGGACTAAAACGTCTGGCGAGTTCTGGCGAGTTTAATAAAATCGTAAGAAATGTGAATAACTGAGATAACATTGATTTTTCAAATAGAAATACTAACACCCATTCCGATAATGCCAGCTTTTAAACCACAAACAATAGAAGTTCCAAACCCCAAAGTTTCAATATTTTTTTTTCGACTTTGTTGCGTCCCGTAGTAAGTTTCTCTATTATTCAAAGAAAATTATACCAATATTCTTTATTATTCAAAGAGAATAACCAGTATTCTTTATTATTTAAAGAGAACTATATAAGAATAAGTCATTCACATTTTTATAGTCATTGATATTATTACATGGCAAACAAGCTAGTATTGGTGAATACTAGAATACTGGATGTTTACAAGCTTTATCCACATAAAAACTTCTATAAATATTTGAAAAAAAAAAACAATTTGCTGAAAAAATCCGTTATCGAGTTTTACGCTAAGCAACATAATTTTATGATCGTTTTTGATTTGTCAGAAGATAAGATTCGTTTAGTCCTTTAGTCCTGTCAAATTAGACAGAGCCTGAAGTAAATTGGCGTATTTTTTGTGGCCATGTTTTTAATCGCGTCTAAATTATCTATGGAGTGTCTTAATTTTTGACAGGACTTAACTAGTATTTATCTTGTGTCCTTTTCTTAATGAAATGGAAAGAGAAAGATGCACTTAACTTAAAATTTGATTAGTTTGTGAACAAGAGAATCGGCACCAATAGCTATTATTATAATGTAATATTGGTGCCATCTTTCTCTTTCTATTTCTTAAAGAAAAGGACAGAAGATACATTTTAGTTTAATCCTGTCAAATTAGACAGCGCCTGATGACAATCGGCATATTATTTAGAAGCCATGTTTTTAAATTGCGTCTAAATTATCTATGGAGTGTCTAAATTTGACAGGACTTAACTAATATTTGATCTTCTGTCCTTTTCTTAATTAACCGGAAAGAGAAAGATGCATTTAACTTAAATTTACATTAGTTTGTGCACAAGAGAATCGGCACCATTATAAATGTAAAAAGTGTTTCTTCAAGAAACCGGAACAGTAATAAAAAACACGGGTGAATCCGTGGTAGACAGCTAGTTTCTTATATAATGGGTATTATTTATATCAGCATGTTTCCCGAACTTTACGACGTATTGTGGAATGTAGTGGTGTACCAAAATCCTGTGACCTGCTAATTTTAGACTTTATTACAAATAACTGGACGTCGATTGCATTAGACATGCTGATATTAATCTTAACTTATGAAACCTTTCGCAATTCGTCGCGGCTTTGATTTCTACACGAATCAATTTTATCTAAGGCCAGTCCTGTTTTTCCCATTTATTTTCCCGTTTTTGTGCATTGTGTTATTTGGCTTGTCTTTTTTGCAGTCAGAATTTATAGCTTTAAGCATTTAGCATCCATCCATACTAATATTATAAATGGGACAGTGTGTCTGTCTGTCCGTATGTTTGTCTTTCTTTCACGGCAAAACGGAGCGACGAATTGACTTGATTTTTTAAGTGGAGATAGTTGAAGAGATGGAGAGTAACACAGGCTACTTTTTGTCTCTTTCTAACGCGAGCGAAGCCGCGGGCAGAAGCTAGTTGTTTATAATAGCGACAAACATTTTATATGTAGACGCGTACGCATTCGTTCAGCTTTCTGCATTTGTTTAACTTCTGGGAGGCAATTCTCGTGCACTCGAATTAAACACGAATTCGAAAAAAAGTTCGAATTCGAACTTTTTTCGAGTGCAAATGAAGTTATGCTATTCTGGCAATGTCGAATGAGACGCTTTTCGAACGCTGCCCGCTCGAAGAGCTTCGAGTGGTCAGCACCGTATGAGACGTCATCTCACATTCGACATTACAGGTTAAAATAAAAATATATTACCGGAACAGTGACTGTATATGTCAAGTGTACGTTTACTAAGTGGAATTGTGGATACGTTTTTTTTATTTTCACAATGAGTGATGAATTCTTTATTGATTTCATGCAAAATATATTACAAGAAGCGGTAATTGTTTTTGTTGCGGCGAGGGGTAGTTTTTTTTAAGCTCATAATTTAAATTAATGTTATCTAACGAAGAAGAGATATTCAAAATTTACAGACTACACCGTACACGTTTGAAATTCAACACAAACAAACATTGTAATCACAGACAAAAACAAAACAACCATTTTTTTGCATTTTTTGTCAATGTGTTCCGTTACACGATTTTAGAATGGGAACATGTTAATATTTCTTTACGAAAAGTAGGTAAAAGTAAGGAACCGTATGTTATTTCGTAGTTAATTATAATCACTAGCATTTACAATGATATCTCTAAAATGTTGAGTGCAAAGAGAATTGTTTTATTGTAACTTATGACGAGCGTTTTAAAAAACGCTCTATTTGTGTGAAATGGAACGTCTCACGCAGCATATTTTGTTCACAATGGCAACATTGTACACCTTAAATCAACATTCATTCGCAGTAAATATCTGTTTAATCTATGTTCATTCGAATTTTATTTCGATGCCTGCCGAGAATACAGCATTCGAGAAAAAGACTTCGTGTTTCGAAATTTTTTTGTCGAGATAGGGTTCGAATCGTAATCTCTACTTCGAGATCATTTCGAAGGAAACGAGAATTGGGTCCCTGTATAAAATCATTATATTCTATCGAAATGAGCTAAATAGTGCTAAATAAATGTGCGTAGTCTCATGAGCTTTTTAGGGTTCCGTAGTCAACTAGGAACCCTTATACGCCATGTCTGTCTGTCTGTCCGTCCGTCCTCGCTTAATCTCTGTGACCGTTAGCACTAGAAAGCTGAAATTTGGTACCAATATGTATATCAATCACGCCGACAAAGTGGTAAAATAAAAATTGGAAAAAAATGTTTTTATAGGGTAGCCCCCCTATATGTAAAGTGGAAAGTGTTTTTTTTTTAATTTCCACACTAACGTAAGATATATCGTTGGATAGGTATTTAAAAATGAACAGGGGTTTACTAATATTATTTTTTGATAATGTCAATAGCTTCGGAAATAATTGCTCCAAAAGGAAAAATCAAAGCGTCCCCCCCCCTCTAACTTTTGACCCGTAGGTTTAAAAAATATGAAAAAAATCTGGGAAGTAGAACTTTATAAGGACTTTCTAGGAAAATTATTTTGAACTTGATAGAAAGAACAGTTTTTGTATAAAAAAGACGAAAAGGTTGTACAAAATAATTTCTGCGCACTTAGTATGTCAACGTAACAAATAGCCCTTTTTAAACTTATAAGTGGGAACACTACGGACGGGAAACTACGGAACCCTACATTGAGCGTGGCCCGACACGCTCTTGGCCGGTTTTTTTTAATTTTTACGACGCGCGAACTGTGCGCTGCTGGAAGAAACCGTGAAAATAAGTGGGACCAAAATCGGTCAACTAAACGAGAATGGAGCTGATAAAGTAAGCGTATACCATATAATAGTGGCCAGCCTTGAGAAAACTGTTGGGAGATTTTCAGCAGTTGTGATGCAGACTGATGAAGATGAGGATTTGATCAAAGCCGAACCGCTTTAATAATGCCGCGTAATTTGACCACTACAATATTGTATAGATTTTAAAAGAGAGTTTGACACCGGCTCCATTGTTCAATCAAAATAAGAAAAAATACGCGTTAAAGTTTAATTTTTTACCTATTTACGAAATAAACATCATTTTCATTTTAATCATTTTTATCATCAGCCCATAAGCGTCCACGGCTGGACACAGGCCTCACCAAATACTTTGCAGTGCATGTTTTTCCTGATCAGCCATCGGTTCTTCAAGATATGTGCCCAGAGCACTGCCACTTCAGCTTTGCTACTCAGTGAGCTACGTCGGTGACTTAAAGTCATAGCTCATTACAGCCACCTGGCAGCCACTCCGCACCGACTCGCCTTATAACCGAGGCGATCCGGTGACGCTACGGAGTTGATATAGTGAGCGCATGCCCATACAAATCCATATTATAAAGAATACTAGCCGCAGGAGGCGAGTCGGTGCGGAGTGGCTGCCGGGTGGCTGTAATGAGCTATGACCTTTAATTTGGACCTACTGATCTCTTCGTAGCGAACCAAAACGTTTTATTATCTAGTAATAAATAATTAAAGTTGTAGTTTTAATGGGTAGAGCCTGCAGAAGAGCACGCCACTCTATTCTCGAAGGCTACTCTATCTGTGCCTAGGACCTAGACGTTGCTTGCACAGAAGAGTGATAATTGGCACAAAGGAAAAGAAACTTACATTCAGTAACTAATGAAGTTTTTATGACTTTTTCTTTGCAGTGGGTAAAATTAAGAGCAGACACAACCACGAGCAAGACCTAGCAACCAATAAATATAATATTATTTATTAGCCCCAAAATAACGTGAGTTTAAGACGATGCTGCAGCTAAAATATTATTTATTGATTCACATCAAAAGCAGAAGTTTTTATATGCCATTTATTTTTCAACGAATGACCTGTTAGTCTTTTATGTGTTTACTGTTGTTTTACGTGATATGTTCATTATTATTTTTTATTTTATAAAATTTTGCTTGCGGGATCAAAACCGGGCAGTCCGGAGAGGTCACCCCCACCGATCGCCTCTGCAAGGACACGGCGGTGGTCCGCCCATGCAGGGCGGACCACCGCCACTCCACCGTATACTCCTCTAGGCGTACCTATTTTACCAGGGGTCGAATTTACTGAAACCCTTTCTGAATACTCTTTACAAAGAACACTTCACAAGTTTCATATCTAGGAAGTCAGTGGTTAGGGCTGTGCGTTGATAGATCAACAATAAGTCAGGTCTCAATCAGTCATTTTATTCATATATACCTACCTAGATTTGTGCATCATATAACACAAACATTGGTCGGTAAGATCTAACTTACTGAATAACACAATAGTTACTCAGTAAGAGTGATGGACAGACTTTTTGTCTTCTGACTACCTGTAATAACTGTTGCCGTAGGCACTAATTAGATAATGATTAGAGAAATTTATAACCGACTGAGGAGCACTAAGAAATTATTTTTAGAAATTAATTAGAAACCCCTAAGGGAGTAAATAAGGGGCTGAAAGTTTGTATGAAAATAAGCAAAACCGCAGGAAACAGCTATTACCACATATTCTCAAACCAAAAATTATCCAGCGTTACCCAAGGTTATATGCAGTAAAAAAGTGGGACATTAAAAGTTTGCCAATTGACTAACATGATACTGAGTATCGCGTTGACATTTGACGTTTATCTCTTTTTCACTCGCACTACTTCAATCATGTCATCCTACTTTGACGTGTAATGTATGTGTGCGTTAGTGTGCCGTTTTTGAAGATAGAATTTCGAAAGGTAACCTATCTACACCTTTTTACTTATAATATCATTTGCGTTACCTAAAACTTTCATTCCTAAAGACGCATATTTCGTGAAATCGTTGTAAGCACAGAGCGTTTAACTTTAGTAAATCGAATATTTTAGTTTATTTTAGTCAACGATTTTGCTTGATATCGTTATTTTTAGCATTGCGCTAGAGTCGACGCGGTCGAGTTACACCGTGAGGAGTTCGGTTCAGTTACATTGTTTTGTAGTGTCAATCATTTTGAAGTTCAACCACTGAATATTAGATTGTTTTATCTCTGCCTCTAATGCTGATTAATGGGTCAATATTTCGTATGAATAATCTATCATTGGTGGAAGGGTTCCGTACCTCAAAAGGTAAAAACGGAACCCTTATAGGATCACTTTGTTGTCCGTCTGTCCGTCCGTCCGTCCGTCCGTCTGTCAAGACCCTTTTTCTCAGAAACGCGTTTAAATATCAAGCTGAAACACATACTTAGGTTTGCTATCTCTCAAATCATTGAGAAAATCAAGTTTCCAAATCAACGCAATAAAAAGATACGGCTGTTTATATTGCATATTTAGACATTTGCAAGGAAATCAAAACCTACAGGGTACTTCCCATTGACCAAGAATCATGAAATTTGGCAAGAAGCAAGGTCATGTAGCATAAGTAATGGAAAAACTCCGAAAACCGTAAATTTGTAGTTAGTTCACAACCGTCCGTCCGTCAGTTCGTCCGTCTGTCAAGACCCTTTTTCCCAGAAATGCGTCGAGATATTAAGCTGCAAGTCTGCTATCTCTCAAAGCAGTGAAAAATCAAGTTTCTAAATCAATGCAATAAAAAGATACGGCGGTTTATATTGCATATTTAGACATTTGCAAGGAAATTAAAACCTATAGGGTACACACGGCTACACATCAAGCTATACAAAACCAGTTTTAGCTGACCTCGCATTGTGTATGTTTTTCGTACAATTAGAAGTCAGCTTATACTGGTTATGTATAGCTTGATGTGTTAGCTCACCGTACTTCCCATTGACCAATAATCATGAAGTTTAGCAAGAAGCAATGTCATGTAGCACAAGTAAAGAAAAAACTGCGAAAACCGTAATATTGTAGTTATTTCGCTAAAAAAAAAAAACAAATAACGGAACCCTCGTTGCGCGAGTCCAACTCGCACTTCACCGGTTTTTTTTTAGCTTTCTGCACTTCTCTTTTATCCATCTCTATAAAACTTGGCTGTGGCTTTCTTCCAATTTTTGCAATATGTTCCTTCATCAAGTATTTAGATCTAAACTAATGCAACACAGCTAAAGTGTTTTTGTCGTTTAGTTTATTTAAACGCTCAAGTCAGGAACTAGTGTCGGTTAATTTAAAGGAACACATACTTCGATTTGAACGAATACTTTAACTATTCTAACGACTGGCGGCAGGACATGGTCTTGCCTAACTTGGACCTACGTCAAAGTTAGGTTAGGCGCTGTGTCACGATAGATGCAAAAAAATAAAAAAATCATAAAATCATAATTATTTTGTAAATAGGTTATATCATAACACTTTTACACGTCAAATTTTTTTTTTGTTTTTTTTTTTAAGCGAACGATGGGGCCGGTGTTTCGTAGCTGGACTGCTCTGAGAAGAAACATCCGAAACAAACTCAGAGGTCAAAGTCTCTTTTAAAGTCCATACAATCGTATTGGTCAAAAATATGCGAGAACCATGGAGGTTAATGTCTGAGGCACTCTCTTGATGAGAGAAGGACACAGATTTGAGTGGACCTGTCCAGACAGTGCAAAAAATGGAGGGAGGCTTTTACTCAGCACTGGGTCAGTAGAAATGATCTATAATTCTTTTTACACATCTTGCATATTCACAAAATACTTCGGACTTCAGACCTATACTTCGGACTTGAGACCTAATCTTGAGAAATTGTTAACACCTTGTTTCGTTCAAATGAATTGCCCACCTTCCATCTTTTACATTGTACTTATCATACATCTCATAAACACCATCATCTCAACACTAACACAATAAAAGCAAGAACCAAAAGCTTCGATAAATCATTACACGGCCGACTGCGCTCGGTCACAGATCACTGTCTGTTTAGAACCGGCAGTGTTACATTGATTTAGTGTTTGTCGGATTTAGTTAGAGCTGTAACTTTGGCAAAATAGGCGTTGAGAAAGATATATGAGAATCTACAGGTAATATTTACTTATAGTTGACCCAAATCCAATGAAAAACATTTAATAATGCCCAGGATTCTGCTTTAGAATCCCTCGGCTCATGAAACATTCTTGACCTTACATTTTTTTTTGCTCCCTAGGAAATCAATCTATATTCCATGACTTTTAAAATATTTCATTGCATTTTATAAGATAATCTACTAATTCTCTATATTATATTAGGTACTTACTTTTACAACACTAGTGACTTTATGTCATATTTTATCGAAATTAGATGAGTAGTTTAAATTCCTTGGTTCTACTCTGAATTAGTCGAACGCACGAACGCAGCTCTATATCGGCTGTCGACAAAATCTCCTCATCATCATCTCCCTAGCCTTTTCCCAACTACGTTGGGGTCGGCTTCCAGCCGAACCGGATTCAGCTAGATACCTGTGTTTTACGTGGAGCGACTGCCTATCAGACCTCCACAACCCAGTAACTAGGCGACACGATACACTTTGGTTCGACTGGTCAGACTTTCTGGCTTCTGAATACCCGTAACGATTGTCAAAGTTCTACGAATGACAACGGGGACCAACGGCTTAACGTGCTTTCCGAGGCACAGAATGTCAGTGATGTCCAAGATAAACTTTAGAAAGTACCAGGTCACTCAGAAAGTTTTGAGAAAAAACGTTTTTATGTACAAGACACTGGCCATTTGTAATTATTTTGAATAATTTGGTTATTTAAAAGTAAAAATACCATTGTTCGAATTTTGAATTTTCCTCCACATTTTTTTGAGAGCCAAATCAAATTAACGTGTCTCCTTTAAAAATGAATTTGCACCGCGAACATTTTCGTGCGATGATTTTCTACGACTTTAAATGTGGCTTAAAATCTGATGAGTCATTGGATCGACTTCAAATTACTTTTATGGATGAAGGGCTTTCGAAAGCTACCGTGTACCACTAGAATAGCGAGTTTAAGTGCAGTCACTTTACTTTGGGGGATAAACAAAGGAGTGGTCGTCCTGACACGGCAGTCACAGAAGAAAATGTGCTGGCATTAAAAAAAAATCTTCAAGAAAACAAGCGAATTGCATACGAAGAGATTCAGCATACCCTGCAGGTTGGATCGGGAAGTTTTTACCAGATTCTACACGAGCATCTTCCAATGAGGACGATAGTGTGCCACTGGGTGCCGCAAATCCTCACCAAAGCTAGAAGCAGGGCAGTGTGGAGTGGTGCCGTGATACGTTTAAAAAAATTGAAGCAGGTTCGCCTTGGCGCGTTTACGACATTGTGACAGGTGACAAATCCCGGATTTATCAATACGATCCAGAAACAAAGTGTCAGTCGACAATTAGGCTGTTTCAAAACTTACCAACGCCTACGAATGTGAAGCGATCGAGAAGCACAGGCAAACTTTTGATCACTAGTTTCTTCACCTTCACAGGGTATCTGAATGCAATTTCATTACAAGACCAAAGCAGCATCAAAGACGAATGGTATACCACAAAATGCTTGCCAGAAGTTTTGTCTGCAATGTGAGCAACAAGCGACAGAACACCGGGCTCCGCAGGATTCTGTTTCACCATGAAAACGCGCCCGCGCACTCAGCGCTCAAAACGAAAAACTTCCTGGACACCCCAGAGGTTGGATCTTTGAGCACCTTCCTTACATTCCTGATTTGGCACCGTGTGACTTCTTTTTATTCCTTAAAATAAAAAATCTTCCAAAAGGGATACAGTTTTCATCGCCGAAAAACTCGCTAACAGCCTTCGAGAAGGCCGTGAAAGAGGTGTCTGCGTCGGACTAGAAAAAATGTGTTAAAAATTGGTTTAGACGCATGAAACTTTGTATAGAGACTGCTGAAGAGTTCTTTGAAAAAATTTAATAAAAATATTTTATCTATAGAAGATAGTTTTTTAGTTTCTCAAAACTTTCTGAGTGTCCCACGTACATATGAATTGAAAAAGTCACATTGGTACTTGCCTGAATTCAAACCCGCAACCTCTTACACAATCTCCTAGTCACAAGAAATATCTGATTTCATATATATTTCGTCATAGCTTGCTATTAGTCGCCTACTGTCTGATACATATCACAAATGAGTCATCTATTATAAAACTTTTCGTTGTAATGTAAACAAACATTAGAAGCACCGATAAAAAACCTCAACACTATGTAAAAAAACATGAAAAATTTAATGCAATTTGAAAATAAAATCAACAATCTAAACCACTTTGTGGATACATTCAAAATAATATTTTCTATTTCATTCGCTAATAGGTATAATAGTTGATAGTAAATCTTCCGTGGTTATCTTTTATTTATTTATCAAGCTTTTGCCAACGACTTCGTATTCGTGAATGTATCGAGCTCATTTCACTGAACAGAAAATCAAACATTTAAAAAGGTCCTAAAACTTATTTGTCACTTATTTTGGGTATCCCGCCACACTATTCCCAACCACTGCAACTCCTGAAAGCCAGAATCAACAGTGGAGTCCGCCAGAAAAGGCCGAAGCAATGAAGCTCGACGAGTCCCGGAGAAACGATTGAACTGTCTTGGATCCCGCAACGAAATTAATCAGAAAAGAACTGCGGAGGAGTAAGAAACTTATTTTGGGTAGTAATACTTCCTCCGTAACCAGGTTATAAAGATCGGATAGGTAAATACAGGTATCCAGTTGAATCCGGTTAGACTGGGAGTCGACCCCAATGAAGTTTGATAACAGGCTAGGGAGTTGATGATGAATGCTTCTACTCTGTCATGTTTCTTTATTTTCTACTAGCTTTTGAATAATAGTTCCCGTTCCCGGGGGATTTCCAGGATGAAAACTATCCTATGTCCTTTCTCGGGTCCCAGACTATATCTGTACCAAATTTCATTCAAATCGGTTCAGTAGCTTAAGCGTGAAGAAAAGACAGACAGACAGAGTTACTTTCGCATTTATAATAATAGATACCCTACCCCTGGGCTCAAAATGTTTGCGATATTTAAATGTAACCCGCCGCAGACCAAACTCGGAAAAGAGGAAGAGTTAGCAATTAGTTAAAAAAAACTGAATCAAAAGACTGATCATATAAAGCTCATGAACATGGATTTTAGTTTTTGCACTTTAACGGGCAGAGATAGCAATCAGTTGAAATAAAAAACAGAGAAGTACATAACACCAACCATATAAAGCTCATGAACATCCATTTTGATTTTTAGCTGACATGGACTATACGTCATCGAAGACCACCGAAATTTTAAACAGACACATGGAGAACCAATGATCTAATTTAAAAGTGCACCACTCCCAAACCCGAACTCTCTAATCCTACAATCCACACGGACTCCTCAGCCGGTGGGCTTTACAATGATTGTCGTTGACAGGTGCTGGCACAGTGCCCATCATTGTAACTCACAATGTGAATGCTAGGGATGTCATGGAGCTCCGTGTCCGTAACCGAATCTTTTGGATATCCGAAAAGGTAAAGTAACCGTAACCGAATAAGAAATTAAAAAGGAGTCTAAACGATTTTTGTTTTCATACACTAGCCACGCAGGTTCCTTGCATTGTTTATTAGTTATTGTTGCTTGTGATCACTACAAAAAAAATATTCAATTTATCTTTTATGTGGGCCTATATCAGTTACCGGTAATACTTAAAAATGTAATAACAATAACCGTAACCGAATCTATCCGAAGCTAACGGATTATCCGAATTTATTTCATATCCTTAACCGTATCCAAAACCGATGTAATATTGCTCCTATATTCAGATTCGAAATTTTATTTTCGTAACATCCCTGGTATTTTGTGCCATTACTTACGTACGGCCGCTCAATCGACCGTTAATGGTGACAATACCTATTTGTTAATTGTTTACAAATCTTAGTTAACAGATGTAGCACATGCTAACTAGGTACTGTAATATATTGCAGTTTAATGTTCTGTCTACATTATTAATCGATGGTCGAAATTCAGCAGGAATCATTAGTATTTTTTTTTCTTTTAACATTTTACCCTCATTTACCAGTCAACTTTTTTTGTTAAAAGTTCTCTCTTTATGTATTAAAATACACTATTGTTTTGAATTTAATAGCGGGTTCAAATTATAGGAACAAAACAAATTTCTAAAGGGATAAATAAGAGACTGAGTTTGTATCCTTTTCAAGTCAAACAAATCTATCCTTTTTGCCTGACACGTTTCTACCACTGTCATTGTGTCTACTGAAGAAAATCCTCCTGGAGGCACACACTTCTAAATAACAAAATAAAAAAAAAATACGTGTTGGTTATTTTAGACTAATAGAAAGACATTGATGACTGAATAGTAATTAGTTAACAGAACGATTACATAATTATGTTAAATTGCCTGAAGAAGCACAGGTGCCGATTCTCTTGTGCACATCCTAACGTAAATTTAAGTTAAGTGCATCTTTCTCTTTCCTTTTGATTAAGAAAAGGACAGAAGATCAAATATTAGTTAAGTCCTGTCAAATTTAGACACTCCATAGATAATTTAGACGCATTTTAAAAAAATGGCGTCTAAATATACGTCAACTTTCATCAGGCGCTGTCTAATTTGACAGGATTAAACTAAAATGTATCTTCTGTCCTTTTCTTTAAGAAATAGAAAGAGAAAGATGCACTTAACCTAAATTTACGTTAGTTTGTGCACAAGAGAATCGGCACCACAGTCTCATTAAATATCTGGAGGACCGCACAGTGGATAATAGCAGAACTATTGTAATTTAATCAAAACAAGAGTACTAAAAAAACCACACAGTACAATAAAACAGCCATTTCTCAATTGTGAACAATGTTTACACGCCATCAATGAGATACCTGTCTTGATTTAGATCAGTACAACACACAATTATGTCTCCCGTCCCTCGTGTCAGACTTTTACTGACTAAAACCCACTCATGTCCCTTCGGTTGCCCTTTATGTTCCGGGGTCACAGTTGTGGCGACATCTATCGCCGAACATGTGAACTACAACTCACATCCTACATCGCGATATCAAAGTTTCCGGCGACATTTGAACGGATACAACAAACCCGACTAGAACCGTCGGGCAGTAGCCCACCAGACACAACACCCGTCTGGTCGGAGGATCCTCCTTCTCAACGGAGGATGCGGGACTTTACACTCTGTCCCTCATACCTCCAAACAGTAACTATTATAAACATACCGCAACTCCGGACAACTAGCTTCAGATCGCAATTTAGATTTAATAATAGCAAAATTCCAACTGTTTTAAAGTCATTATCGACTTTACACGCCTTCAATACTAGAGGGGTCCTAGATGGGTTGCCTTCAATTATCTGTTAATTCAAGTATTTATATTCATATAGCCTTAGTCTTCAAACCGAAACTTTGCGGCAGAAATAAGTACAGCGATTAAGCTTCAGAGGATAAGATCATTCACTCAGAGCTCTACTACTGAAAGATATAGTTCTCTAACAATATCATCATCTCCCTAGCCTTTTCCCAACTACGTTGGGGTTGGCTTCCAGCCTAACCGGATTCAGCTGGATACCAGTGTTTTACGTGAAGCGACTGCCTATCAGACCTCCACAACCCCTACTAGGCGACACGATACCCTTTGGTAAGACTGGTCGGACTTTAAGACTTATCCGTAACGACTGTCAAAGTTCTAAGAATGACAACCGGGACCAACGGCTTTACGTGCTTTCCGAGGCACGGGATGTCAGTGATGTCCAAGATAAACTTTAGAAAGTAGTTCATCATTAGTTCTCTCGTCGAATACAAAAATACCTCATCATCTACCTATCCTTTTCCCAATCGTCGTCGGGGTCGGCTGCCAGCCTAACCGGATTTAGCTGGATACCGGTGTTTTACGTGGAGCGACTGCCTATCTGACCTCCACCACCCAGATGGGCGACACGATACCTCTTGGTTAGACTGGTCATAGTTTCTGGCTAACCAGTGACGACTGTCAAAGTTCTACGAATGACAACCGGGACCAACGGCTTTACGTGCTTTCCGAGGCACGGGATATCAGTGATGTCTAAGATAAACTTTAGAAAGTACATATGAATTGAAAAAGTCACATTGGTACTTGCCCGGATTCGAACCCACAACCTCTTACACGAGAGGCGGGCGCCTTATCCACTGGGCCATCACGACACTTCATACAAAAATACCTAAATACTGTTAATACCATCGTACTTTATAAACACGCGAGCGATCCCGTTCAAAAACATTAACAACGAATTAAAACGTCTTCAATAAATCGAACGCGTTTGTTTTAACGGTTTTTATGGCCGCCATCTTACTTAGCAGTATTTTTAAACTGAATTTTGTTCGTTGCTGTCGATGTAATTGTTGATTTTAAGAATAATTTATGTAAATTCTTTACAGTGTGTAAATGAATGTTAATGAATTGTTTTTAATTAATCTAATTTTCAGATGGTACAGTTTTTAGTAGGTTTCCGTAAATTATTTAAAGAATTCCAATAAATCTAACCCCAATATTTAGTGCCTATACATCAACCAAACTTCGTTAAGAATTTAACTACACTAAATTAAATCACTAATGGTAATGTATACTTTTGTACGATTTAGTAAAAACTAACACTATCACATATTTTAATTAATAATTGTCCGTAAAAAAATACCAGCTAAGAATACTGAGATACAAAGTTAGAAATACTTATTAAGTCACAGTCCTACCAGCTGCACAACTATGTCAACATAAGTAAGCGAAATAATGATGAGCTTAGTTGTATTTAATCATCTTGATCTATATCGTTTACTAATAAAGCTGTCAATTTTTGTAAGCCTACCTAGAGGGGTCAACAAAAAAAGTTAATATAAAAAGCATACAGATGAGACCACAGAGTACACGTCATTGTAAAATAAAAAAAAAATAAAAAATGATTGACCATTTAATCTTTAACGAGATATAGAAATGTATTCTAATTCATTGAGTTACAATGTACTTCGTACTTCTAATTGTAGTTTGTAATGCAAGGAGATACATCTATAATTATTATTATTTCACAAAACATAGAAATTTAGGGCCTAAATATGCACAAATTGATATTTTATTTTAGCCGTTCAATGGACAAGCGACAGTCGGCTGTCACACTGCTATTGTCTTTCTATTCTAAACTTAGAAAACCATTAAAAAGACACTCTAAAACTTACCTAAAACCACAGCAATAAACCCTCAGCACATAAAACTTAACACAAATACGTCATAACATCCCTGAGCCCAAAAGTCAAGGTCACAAAAAGCCGACCTACAATCAAGTTCACAGATGACGTAGCCCTATCGATCCATCCCAGTCCTCCATGAACTAGATCTTTTCAATGACCTTAAAAGACAAGGTTCCTTCAAGGACTGAGCTTGGATCGAGGCCGTGGCCTTCTTCCGCGGCCTTGCTCAAGGTCTGAGCTCCGGGAGCGACCTTGGAACGAGGACACGAGGCTTCTTTTTGAGGTCGTGAGGACAAGGTCGCTGGGAAGCTTCCGGGGCTCGGATTTGCACGGTGAAGGTTGAATGGAGTGAGTGAATGAAAAGGTGTTGATTATTGTTTAGTTATTTAAAGTTAGTGATAGCAATGATGGAATGAACTAGTAAATTTGTATTTATAGTTAACTAGCTGTCCTTCACGTTTATATTCGCATCTTTAGTTATTGCTCTGCTTCAGTTCGTCGTAGTTTCATATTAATAAAGCTTAATATTAGTATGGATAGTATAAGCTTTATTACTAATACTTTATTATTATCTTACTTACTATTACTTTATTATTATTAAGCTTTATTAATATGAAACTACGCTACTTTATATAAATGGGAAAGTGTGTCTGTCTGTCTGTATGTTTGTCTTTCTTTCACGGCAAAACGGAGCGACGAATTGACGTGATTTTTTAAGTGGAGAATGTGGAGATAGTTGAAACATAGGCTACTTACTTTTTGTCTCTTTCTAACGCGAGCGAAGCCGCGGGCAAAAGCTAGTTCCTCATAAATCTGACTATCATTATACAGAAAGATTTTCGAGATTAGCGCTTTAAAACAATTAGTTTTATTAAAGTTCCAATATAATAACATCGGATCACTAAATTAATTATGCACCAGTTTCTTAAACTGTGATCTCATTTTTGTTTTTGAATACAGGTCTAAATTACTTCCTAAAAAAATATCAGATAGCTAATACCGTTACAACAGCTGATAAAAAAAATTAAAAGTAACAACATTTTTATCACATTTTTCTTTTATTTTTTTAGCCAATGACAGGTGTTTGTCATCCAAGCGTGTTAATTGGACGGCGAGTGACAGGCGCCATTTTGTTTTTTTTTTATTTTCTATTTTCCCGCCTCGTTTGTTTCACACAATAGAAACTTTTTAATAAGTGTTAAATACTGTTGACAACATTTTTTAACTTTTTTATTTTTGCATTTAAGCTCTTCTTTGTGTTATTTTATACGTGCAAGAATATTCGTTTACTAGCAAAGTCTTACTTTATTTTCTGTTAATTGTGGTATTATGAAAAAGAAAGATATTTACAGCCACCGTTTTTTGTAAAATTTTAATAAACAGGTAATTTTGGATATGTTGTTAGGTACCAAAAGATACGAGTACAGCGGGTGTTTTCATAACAAGTAAATACAATATTTAGTTCATTTATATCAAAGCTTAATATTTTTTGCAATATTTGCCCGTTCGACATCTTAAAAACGCAATGAATATATTATAAATAACAAAAAACGACCCAACTTTATCAAAACAACAGAAACTTTACTCACTAAACTCCTTCAAGCTTCCAGCTCAAAAACCGGATCACAAAATAAACACTAAACTAAACTAAACTAAAAACTGGCAGACGTACGTGTCCTGCACTCTACACAAAACATGGTACTATGTCGAAAACGAACGCAGAACTAAAAATAAAACGGAGTATGATGAAAATTCGTTAACGCCCGGAATAATGGTGTGTAGTGTACTATGTTGTTATAGGATATCGGTTTTCATAAATACAACATATTGATGGAAGATTTTGTCATCCATACTAATATTATAAATGGGAAAGTGTGTCTGTCTGTCTGTCTGTATGTTTGTCTTTCTTTCACGGCAAAACGGAGCGACGAATTGACGTGATTTTTTAAGTGGAGATAGTTGAAGGGATGGAGAGTAACATAGGCTACTTTTTGTCTCTTTCTAACGCGAGTGAAGCCTAAGGCAAAAGCTAGTACATTTATAAACAAATAACATCTATACACGAGAAAGTAATAATGCTCGAATCACACAAAGTTTGTCCTGGGGAAACGAGTCCACGACCTCCGGTTTAGCAGTCAGCGGCACTGACCACGAGACCAACAGGCCTGTCAAAATGAATATCTGCATTTTATACCAAGTAATGTGTAAAATATACAAACGTACTAGATGCCTCCCGCGGTTGCACCCGCGTTAAAAATCATGAAAAAAAATAGATAGTAGCCGATTCTCAGCCCTACTGAACATGCACACAAAATTTGGTAAAAATCGGTAAAGCCGTTTCGGAGGAGTAAGGTAACTAACATTGTGACAAGAGAATTTTATATATAAGACTATAGCTGACCCGGCAAACGTTGTTTTGCCTTATAAATTATTTCAAGTTTCTAGATAAATTCTAGTGTAGACAAAAAGTAATTTACTTATTATAAGTGTGTAAATATGTGGTACTAGCTTTTGCCCGCGACTTCGTCCGCGTGGAATAGTTCCCGTTCCCGGGGAATTTCCGGGATGAAAACTATCCTATGTCCTTTCTCAGGTCCCAGACTATATCTGTACCAAATTTCATTCAAATCGGTTCAGTGGTTTAGGCGTGAAGAAGACAGACAGACAGAGTTACTTTCGCATTTATAATATTAGTACGGATTTATCTCTGAATAACCTAAACATTCCGCCCCATCTTTAAACTCAAAATAAACACTAAAGCTTTATTCATATAAACGTTTATGTTGTAACTCATTTTAGCAATAAACATAGATATTGCAGTTAAGGTGCTCCTAAACGGGCAACATAATTGCTGCAATTTTATTGCAGCAATTTTTTGAGCATGGCCCGGCAACTCCAGCAATATTGCCGGCGCTGCTCGGCAATATTTAATCGGCGTGTTTAATCTTCGCAAGTATGATCATGTTTCCGCTTATCGGTCGATCCTAAAATGGTTACCTATCAGACAGCGCAGAGCGTTAAGGGCTTTGACTACCTTGTTTTCTCTTTTAAACAATCCCAGTTCTCCTTCTTACCTGACTACTCACTTCCAATACTTATGCTCTGCGCATACCAAAAATCTTCGTTCCTCTAATAACCGCCTTCTTCGATGTCCTTCTCACCGCTCTGGCTTTCTTAAATCTTCTTTTCTCGTTCAGGCGGTTTTTCTTTGGAATGCGCTTCCTCAGAATATCAGGACGGTAACCAGTCGATTTACTTTTAAGATAAAAGCTCGTGAACATTTACTGAAGGAGTTGGCAGACTCGATTAATAGTTAATTTGCAGTTCTTCACCACCTTTGTAATTATATCTCTCAATGACTTTGTTATGTATATATATGTATGTATATATGTATTTATTATTATTGTATATATGTATAATATTTGTATGTTTATATATATTCTACAGTTACTTATGAAATGTTATTTATATCTTTGCACCTGCCATGTTTGTCTCTGCATCACCCTAAGGTAGACTGGTAGATAATGCCCATGGCATTAAGTCCGCCGTTGTGCATTGTTTTTATTACATGTGCATAAAGTTTTAAATAAATAAATAAATATTTTTGTCATACAAAAAGTGTTGCCCGGCAATACCGGCAATATTGCAGAGAGTTCGGAAACATTGCCGGGCAATGCCGGCAATGTATTGCAGCAACACAATTGCAGTAAAAAATTGCCCGTTTAGGAGCACCTTTACAGAAATGTCTAAAAGCAAAGTTGGTGTGAATTTCGTTTGGTTTATATACCTACCTTGCTCAAAACTGGAAAAAAGAGTGTTTCTGTTTGACGGTTTGTCTTGACCTTCTTTCTCAGCAACGTAGGGATATCATGGGGTTGGTTAACTATGTTAATCTTGATATCCCATCAAGATTAGCATTGTTAACCAACCACAATCTAAAAATCTGTTCTACTACCTAGCTTTTACCCGCAGCTTTGCTTGCGTTAGGAAGAGACAAAAAGTATAACTCTCCACCCTTTCAACGAATCTCCACTTAATAAGGCCTGTTTTTTCGTCGCTCCGTCTTGACGGCAAAACAAACAGGCACACTTTCCCATCCGTACTAATATTATAAATGTTAAAGTAACTCTGTCTGGCTGCCTCTTCTTCACGCCCAAATCACCGAATCGATTTGAAAAAAATTTGGTATAGATTTTCATTCGGAAATCCCTCGGGAACGGGAATTATTATTCAACGCGGACGAAGTCGCGGGCAAAAGCTAGTTTATAATATTACTAGTTTTCGCGACTTCCGCGGATTTTAAGAAATACTTTAGGTTGGATAGCCCATTTATTCAGGAAGGATATATATAACATTAATTAATTAAATAAAGTTAATTACGTAGAGGCGTACTAAGAACCGATTTTATTGAATTCAACCTATAACGTAAACAAGGGCGAAGCGACAGGAAACAACTAGTTTGAAGCATTGTGTGCCCAGCATCATAAATAACACTTGAAATTAATTTATTTTAATTATCAAAATGTAAGGCATTAAAATTAGCATTATCTTCGTGTTTCTCCATTAGTACACCCACGTTTTAATCTCTATCAAAAGTAAAACAATAAATCAAACAAAAAAATCAGCCAACCAATAAATTGGCATATAATTGAACGTCAAAAGTAATTGTGAATAACGACTATTGTACTCATAATATAAAATATTCTGAAAACTCGCCAATTTATTGTGTAGTTGCTTTATATATCACTGGAGACGTAGCGTATAATTTATCTTTTGAAGAAATATTTGTTGTAAAACATGTATCCATACTAATATTATAATTGGGAAAGTGTGTCTGTCTGTCTGTATGTTTGTCTTTCTTTCACGGCAAAACGGAGCGACGAATTGACGTGATTTTTTAAGTGGAGATAGTTGAAGGAATGGAGAGTAACATAGGCTACTTTTTGTCTCTTTTAACGCGAGCGAAGTCGCGGGCAAAAGCTAGTAATGTATATTGTTGACTTCGAAAGTAGAACAAAAAAAACAAAATTCAAGGCATTTATTTCACTTAGACCATTTATAGGCACTTACAATATCAAAATCGTAAAGAAGGTGAACTTTTTTAGGGGTCCGTACCTTGCTCAAAACTAGGAACAAAGAGTTTGTCTGTTTGTCTTGACCTTCTTTCTCAAGAACGTAGGGATATCAAGATTAAGATTGTTAACCAACCACAATCTAAAAATCTGTTCTACTAGCTTTTGCCCGCAATTTCACTTGAGTTAGAAATAGAGTTAATTAAATAGAGGCGCACTAAGAACCGATTTTAGTAAATCCATACTAACATTATAAATGGGAAAGTGTGTCTGTCTGTCTGGCTGTATGTTTGTCTTTCCTTCACGGCAAAACAGAGCGACGAATTGATGTGATTTTTTAAATGGAGATAGTTGAAGGGATGGAGAGTAACATAGGCTACTTTTTGTCTCTTTCTAACGCGAGCGAAGCCGTAGGCAAAAGCTAGTTCAACCTATAACGTAAACGAGGGCAAGGCGACAGGAAACAACCCAGTAACCGGTCGACACGATACCTCTTGGTCTGGATTGGTCTTGGATTTGTCAAAGTTCTACGAATGACAACCGGGACCAACGGCTTTATGTGCTTTCCGAGGCACGGGATGCCAGTGATGTCCAAGATAAAAGGAAGTACAATATGAATTGAAAAAGTCACATCGGTACTTGCCCGAATCGAACCCACAACCTCTTACATGAGAGGCGGGCGCCTTATCCACTGGGCCATCACGATACTTCAGCTTCCCCCCCCCCCCCCCCCCCCTAGACAAGTGGCATTGTAGAATAGATAGCGAAAACGAATAGATTGTCAAATTGTTTAATGAAATCTTATGTCAATTCTATACATTTGACAATCTATTCGTTTTCGCAATCTATTCTACAATGCCACTTGTCTAGGCCCTCAGATGTTAAACAGATATTGAAAGACCTTTGTTAATTAATCATTTTCCACTGAAATATTGACGGAATACGCCGTACTTCAAAATTATAAAGCACATAATGTGAACAAGTGAGCATCAGCCACCTGAAACATTATTTCAAGTTAAAAAGTAACTAATAAGAAGGCATAAGTTCACAGCAAATTAGCAGACACATAATTACAGAGAAAAATATTGACTAGATTTAAAGAGAAGCAATTTTTTAAAGGAACGTAATTGTTATCCGTACTAATATTATAAATGCGAAAGTAACTCTGTCTGTCTGCCTCTTCTCCACGCCTAAACCACTGAATCGATTTGAATGAAATTTGGTTTAGATATATTCTGGGACCCGAGAAAGGACATGGGATAGTTTTCGTTCCGGAAATACTCCGGGAACGGGAGCTGTTAACCCAATATCATTTTGGGGGGTTTCCCACAAGGAAGACAGATGATATAGTTAGACGGTTTAGGCGCATTAGGGCTAATTCTCGTTTTGGCAACCGACTCTCAAATGGACTACTTCTCATTTGGGCTATTTCTCGTTTGGGCTACTTCTCGTTTGGGCTACTTCTTATTTGGGCTACTTCTCATTTGGGCTACTTCTCACTTGGGCTACTTCTCACTTGGGCTACTTCTCATTAGGGTTATCACTCATTAAAGGGCTACCAGAAACGTATACAAGGTGAATTTTTGGTCCTGCACCACCCGCTAGGAGATGATTCTATACCCATGAAAACAAACAACTTTTATTATGGAACCAACTCTGAAATCTCGAAAAAAATATCAGCTGTTTCATATATTACTGTCGGAGGGCATTGAACTTTTGTTAGGAACAGCTGATATTTTTTTCGCGATTTCAGAGTTGGTTCCATAATAAAAGTTGTTTGTTTCCATGGGTAGAATTATCTCCTAGTGGGTGGTGCAGGACTAAAAATTCACCTAGTATAATAAATTTATAGTAAATATAATAATTGAAAATAAAATCATCGTAATTGAGAAACTACTGATAAACTTCACACATGACATCCGCACTATTAGATATTTTAGACGAATTAGAAGAGAACCAAATGAGTCACCTAACACTTAGGCCACTGAGAGACTTTTCACTGACTATGAAATTCTCCAAGTCCATTCCATAATCACTGTCCAAATACATCCCGAAATGCTTGGAATTTATTTAAAAAATTACGATAAGATTAAGAAACTACACCTTAAACAGCCTACTCAAGTTGGCCAAGTAGGTCAAGGCTGTGGTCAAGGTAACCCTGCACTGTAATTTTACAGAACAATGGTTAACTCGCAACATTTTCTAACAACCGCTGGTAAATACAACACATCTTTATCCGCCACAAGTTTTACTTCAAAATCATCAAAATGGAATTAAACTTCGACAAGATCTTCAAAATTGTTATCACAGCTTTGAATATAGGTAGGGCCCATCCATACATATCGAGAGATAAAAAATGGGCGTTCCAATTCTTTATCCTTCATGGTCTTTTTACCATGTATATAATCTAAGTGCCTTATTAATAAACGCTGCATAAAGTTATGATAGGTTTATACGTCAAAAAATGTATGGTTACACAGGCTTTTCATTCATTGCATAACTTTACACAGTGATTATTAGTAAGGGCATAAGTGTATAACATTATCTGCCATGATTTAATTGCGTTAAAAGTCACTTCCTCAACAAAAACTAAAAAACATAATATATAGTTATACTAAATCCTCTAGGAATGCAATGCAAAGCGCGCGATACATTCTTGAAATTACAAAACACACTTAAAAATAGTTTTGTAGAAATAAAATTACGAAACAGACTAATTTTGTGAAGCATTGAATGGAACAACTTCTTAAAATGTTGCTTCTGCGAAACTGCAAAAATTGTGGACTTTTCAATTAATTGGGTTATAAACTTAAATAAATAACACCAGCCTCATTGACTGTCCCAATGCAGGCCAATGGAATGGCCTCACACAGAGCAGGCACTAGCATCGATCACCACGCCTGCTCAAGACTTATTGGTGATTTTGGACTTAGAACTTCAGACTTAAAACTAATTTTGTCTTTTTTTTTATTGGTACAATCCCACCACACTATTCCCAACCACTGCAACTCCTGAAAGCCAGAATCAACAGTGGAGTCCGCCAGAATAGCGCCGAGCAATGAAGCTCGACGAGTCCCGGAGAAACGATTCAACTGTCTTGGATCCCGCAACGAAATTAATCAGAAAAGAACAGCGGAGGAGTAAGAAAAATATATTTTTTCCACTTCCCTCCATAACAAGCAGGAGACAGAACAGAACTAGGCCGATAGGCACAATGGGGCAATTACAACAATTATGTCTTTTTTTAAGTTTTAGGTAAAATTTGAGATAGCTATCTTCTTAGCTACGCTCACTTCACAAGACTCAAGATTCTGGTTTCTGATGTTCAGCCCAAGTATTTTTATAATCCTCTCAGTCATTTGTTTGTTTGGTGTCGATTCTCTTACTCACATCACAAACTATCCTAAATTTAGGTTAAGTCCAATTTTCCTCTTTTTATTTCATTAAGAAACTAGTGCATTTATTTGACCGTGGAGTCCATTACATTGGTCGTAAAACCAATTAAGCCATGTGATAATGCAAAATAATGGTTTAAATGTGTCATAATCATTAAAATTAATTGTAATTCTGAATTCAATTGTTATTTTCCTAAGACTGCAATCTAATGAAAGAGATGCAGGAAAGACCTGTAAGTCATATGACGCAGAATATTATACCAATGAAAAAGTTAAGCTAAATAATGCCGTAAGTAATAATAATAATAGTAACAATCTTTATTGCGGCAAACAGGGTACCTACACAATTCACATTTAGGTTAGTTGCAAATAATTTTATAATTCATTGTCAAAACTCTAAAATAATAAAATGGTCTTCTACCAGCGCTGTCAGTTGGGACTGGGCACCTCCTGGCTGCATAGACGACCCAAAAATTCAGCCAAACAAGAAATTGGCCCATAATTGAACGTCATAAATAATTTTGCAAAATATAAGATATTCTGAAATCTCGCTCATTTTATGTAATTGTTTTATATAAATCACTAAACGTAGCGTATAATTTATCTTTTGATAAATTGTTTGTTATGAAACATTTTTTGTTGACTTTGAAAGTGGCACAAATCGTTGTGTGACTGTTTTGTTTCGAACTGAAATTAGTTCAGGCTTCAAATATAAAGCTGTTCGAACACTGGCCAACATCGCTACATCTGCAGTTTCAGCTGAATATCATTGTTTTACTAATATCAGACCTATGCAACTCAGTTACTATATGGTCGAATACTGAAACGTCACTCAACTTTGAGACGCTCACAAATCTGTTGCTGTCCCACTTTATCCCTTTTTTTTGTTGAGTGGGAAATCATCAAATGACTGCTCCCGTCCTGGGTGCGGCGGGAGGGCGTGGCAGACTTTTACTGACTAAAACCCACTCATGTTCCTTCGATTGCCCTTTATGTTCCAGGGTCACGGTTACTATGAGACCCTGACCCTTTAGAGTGACAAAGATCACAACAGATTTGAGACCGTCTCAAAGATAAGTTACGTTTCAGTATTCGGCCAATAGTCTATTTTTTTTTAACAAACGAGAACTGAGTATATCTCTTTCACATTTCCGGGTTTGACAGAGAGAGATGGGAAATTAGTCGAGGCGGAGCCAACGCTTTTAACACCAATAATAACACTTATGCTGATATGTGGACCAATAGAAACGCAAAAAAAGTTTTGGGTACTCGTTTGTTAAAAAAACCAGACTATACAATAGTACATTATGATACAAGTGCGCTGTGTTGGTCATTACCTACGAGGCGATATTTGTGCGTGCGCGCAACAAGAAAGCCAAGTATGTAATGACAATAGCGCGCGAGTATCATACGACGTTTTTCAACACACTTGTGAGTAAAATAAAAGATGTTGTAAAATTAATATTTACGATCAATTAGAATATCATCAATTAGATAAACAATAAAAATGTAGAATGCCGCGCAACGCGTAACTTTTTTATTTTAATATTTAAGTAACCAGTAAGGCTGCTTGGCAGCGTCATAGAGTCGTGTTAAAAAAAAAGTCGAGAGCAACGAAATGTATGTACAAAAAAAGTGTATTAAGCGACAAATTTAAGAATGCGTACTGGACATAATTTTACTTTTGCAATCTTGAATAAATTACAATTGGTCGTGTTAAGATTACCGCACTAGTGCGATAATGTAAAGTGAAACGCACGTGTGCGTAATATACTCAATAACGTGTCTAAATGCAAGGTAATAAGACCCACTTTACGAGCAAGTGTGTTGAAAAATAACTATACTCCTTGGTAAAGCTGAATATCAGAGTTTCGGGCTTCTGACTATATTAACGACCGTCATTTTTAAACGAATGACAACCGAAGCTAACTGTTTTAGGGCTTTCCGAAGCACGATGTTGTCACACCACCAACTTTCAAGCTCCAAGCTGCTAAAGATGGGCATTGACGGACATTTTTTCGCGTCAATCTAGACCTAAAACTGTGACGTCACTCCAAATGGTTTAAGAGGCCAACTATATAGGTCTCTCCGGGACCCGGCTCTTCAGTTTATTTTTTTGCCTTTTTTTGTGTGGAAAATGAATTTTAATTCCGAAGAAGAAACATTAATTCTGACTGCGGCTTCAGTTTGTTGCCGTAAACTAAACGAAAAATAAGAACGAAAATAATTGATAAGCAGATATATGGGGCGAACTGACGCCATTAGAATGACGATCACAGTCGCACGGGCAGTGTGGGGTGGTGCGCCGGATTCCATTAGGGTCGCCATGGAAAATTTCTGAACATGTCATCAGTTCAAACTCTGAAGTGATGATTCGACACTTACAAAAGATGGACGTCAGTTCAACTGATGCGAAAGACTGACCTGTCAGTTCAACTGATGCGAAAGACTGACCTGTCAGTTCAACTGATGCGAAAGACTGACCTTTAATGCCTTGTTTAAGAAATTCCCATGGGAAAACCCACTTTGACTCAACAGTCGCGCTTGCAGCTACGAAATCAATGGAACAGTTCCCAGTAGCTTGGTGTTTAGCCATGTAAAAGCACGTAACGTATTAATATGGATTAATTGTTCACTAAGTTGCCACTAGATGGCGTTGTGCATTTTTGTGTTATTTGTAGATCGCGGTGTTAAGATTTTTGGCGACGTATAGACCCTAAGCCGTATGTTTTACTTTATTTGTTCACAACTACTTGTATCACTGATTTGTATGTTTGAAGTTTATTCAATAAATCAGAAGGGTGGAGTTGATTGATACCCTTTTGTGTGGCTATATTGGAAGTTATTTTTTCATAACAAACTAGGCTTAGGCATTGTCGTTCACTTAATGGATCTAGTTCATCAAATCTCGTTCCGCTAACTCGTTCGTTCCACAGCTCATTTCGCTCCTTGACTTGGTAGGTTGTTTATTACAGTACTACTCTACTGATTCAGAGAGCGAAATGAACTGTGGCATCTAGACATGTTTTTGACAGAGTCCGGATTTGGAACTTGTTTAGCTATTCGTTCATAAACTGTGAACTATAACATAAGATACGTCACCTATGAAATTCAGTTATAAAATAGATTCGATTTCCCTTCATACGATTATATTAAACCTACTTTTCACTTTAAAAGGCGTATTTAAAAATCGACTCTATTTAAAATAAAATAAAATACGACCTCATAACGTAAACAAAGTTGCATAAAATAGATTGTTAAAATAAACTTATTGCTTTATGAAATAGAGACTAAAATAGTTCTCTAGAATATCGAATACTAAGAAAGCTAAACAATAATGTCAGTGTGTCTAAATGCGATAACAAACAAATCAGATCTTCCTAAGTGCATGTAGTGAGTTGAGTGAGCGCGGGCTTGACTAGAGCCGCGGGATTATAATAATGAGCCGGTGAACTGTGGAACGATAATTCCGCAAAGTACTGAACGAGTTCAGTTCGTTCACTGTGTTTGAGTAGTTCATCGGAACGAATCGCTCCGGAGTTACTCAAGTCTATAACAAACCTTGTGAACCCCCCCCCCCCCTCTCTAAACCCTTAAGCATCAGGGTTTAACACTTGGACTACAGAAGCCTTGCCACAGGTGCAATGCTGTACATTACTGCTGCTAATTAAACATTTATAAAACCCACTTAAATACTGACTACTAAATAAAGTATTCCGCCGTAATTTTCAAAATTATAAAGTACATTATGTGAACTACTGAACATCAGCCACCTGAAACATTGTTTCATCTTTAAAAGTAACTAATAAGAAGGCACAAGTTCACAGCAAATTAGCATAAACATGATTACAGAGGAAAATATTGAGTAGATTTAAAGAGAAGCAACTTATGAATTTGTTAAAATATTAATTAGAAAACTTTTTTGGTTTAATTTTTGGGGACCTTGGCACAAGGAGGACAGACGACCAAAAAATGTAGAATAAAAAAATATATAAGCAAATCAAAATAAAATTGGTAGACCAGCTATAAGATGAAGCAACGACCTCCATAGTCCTCACACATTCACAAAAATAGTCACATAAACATATACAGACAGACCAAGTTATCTGTGAACTGAAGGACTCCGTCAATTCAGCGTTGCAAAGAGAAAGAGACAGAGTACACTCAAATGAAGTCAAATGTATGAGTAAAATGTCATGTCAGCCGTAGTTCCAATTTTAGCCATTTCACGTATAACTTGGTCTGCCTGTACATAATACTTTAAAAAGTACACATCAATGCCATATAAAAATACATTAAAAAAATATACTTTAAAAAGTACACATTAGTGTCAAAATAATAATTCAAATGTCAAAGAGAATAAGAAATGTACAGTAGCGGAATGAAAAGGTTCGTCACCGTTAAGTCGGTTTTCGCTTGCACCCCTACTAGAATTAATTAGCCAACATACAGGTGCCAAATAAAATTGTGCTGTTAAATTAAAAAAAACTATGACGTTTGCTATCAAATAACCGCCCTGCCGCGATTGGCAGCTTTTAAAAATTAAGCCTCTACCACACAGGTGCATTATTTTCGGTCGATAATATCGCAAACGTTATTGCGATATCTGTTTTTGAACATTATGTAATAAGCCGGCTACGAAGTTTTACACTGCTGCGATAATTATCGCACAATAAAACATTTCTGTACTAGTAATCGGACCGCCTGTAATTTGTCTCGGTGGAAGGCCACTTAAGAGGGTTACCCAATTTAAATACTTAGGCCACTATATCACCGGGGACCTCAAGGATCAGGTAGACATAGATCGTGAACGCAGGGCGCTAGCAGTGAGATGCAACATGTTGGCTCACAGGTTCGCCCGTTGTAGTAGCGAGGTGAAAATTACGGGTTATTCCGATCTGTCACCCCGTTTTGTCCCCATGGGTTGGTAAAATACTGAAAATACTGAGATATTTAGTATTTAAATCAATCAAAAGTACTAGGCGCGCAGTAGCGTGAAGAAGTTAATAGAAAATGTGTTCCACACATTGCTAACTGGGGGACAAATCGAACTTTTTTTTCCTATCTTTCACCCGTGGGGACAAAACGGGGTGACAGATCGGAATAATCCAAAATTACTTTATTTAAAGCTTATTGCCAATCGTTCTACACGGGCAGTCTGTGGGTTAACTGTACGCGGAAGGCTCTAAACGCCCTGCGTGTACAGTATAATAATGGTTTCAGGGTGCTGTTGGGGCTACCTCGATACTGCAGTGCATCTGGCATGTTCGCTGAAGCGCGAACAGATGACTTTTTTGGTATAATGAGGAAGAAGGCTGCTTCACTATTAAGCAGGACGCGGGCTAGCTCCAACAGCATTCTACAAGCCCTAGCCGATAAGCACGATGCGCCAGTGCTTCGTCACTGGATGCGGTTGCTCGTGCGGCAGTAGGGTTAGTTTTTTAGGTTTTAGTTATAAGGTGATACTAACCATTGGGCCACTGTTGTCATTAAAATAAAGTTATTATATTATTATTATTATATACATGTCGACGTCACCAATCGGTGCACGTGGCATGGACAAATAAGCACACATTTAAATAAATAAAAACATTTTTCAAAAAAGTAAATAATAACCGCCTTCAAAAACTAAAAATCCAAAAATAACTAAAATTTCGGAAGTCGGTGGCAACACAAATTCACTGGCAGAACAGAAGCCACCGACTTCCGAAATTTTAGTTATTTTTGGATTTTTAGTTTTTGAAGGCGGTTATTACTTTTTTGAAAAAAGTTTTTATTTATTACTTTTTAGTGTCGACTAGTACAAATTATAATAATAATAATAATAATAAAAACGTTTATTTCGGAAACTTGTTCCATAGTTTGTTAGTGATACAACTTACGTAACTATGTTAGTACTTACATTTAAATTAAAAACAAAATAACAAAATACAACCTATAATTTTTCAGTTCATGTATTTTCCTGCAGTATTAGACCCATAGCTATGCATACGGGTCCAATACTCCAGGAAAACGCCGTCCAGCCTATCCCCAATCACCTTCAGGATGCCATTGGCACTCCCACGAATCCTGCGTAACAATGATGCCGTTCTTTTCCTCATGATTGCTGAAAAACTATCGGTGGAAGACTCAGCAAACATGGTTGACGCGCTACAGAATCGCGGTAGCCCCAACAGCACCCGGAAGGCGTTGTTGTACTGGACACGAAGAGCGTTGTAGGCTCTCTGCGTATGCTTGACCCACAGACTGCATGTGTAGAATGACTGACAATAAGCCTTGAAAAGGGTGATTTTGACCGGTCTCGTACATCTTGCAAATCTACGGGCCAACATATTGCATCGGACCGACAACGCCCTCCGTTCCCGTTCTATGTCCTGGTCATCATTTAGATCCTCGACTAGTATGTGTCCAAGGTATTTAAAACTAGGCACTCTGTTTAGAGCAACACCATATAGGTACACAGGCGGCACTGCCCTGTGACCCTTGGTAGTAACCCCAAACACCATGAACACACTCTTCTTCACGTTGTACAGGAGGCCGTGAGTCAAGGCGTACCTCTCACAAACCTCAAGTAATCGTCTGAGTGCCTCAATCGAGGGACTCAGCAGCACCATGTCGTCCGCGTAAGATATGCTATTTATAATTTTACCATCTACCGAACAACCAACCCCTGTGCTGCTGAGTTCCCCGATCAACTGATCGACATACAAGCTGAACAGCGCTGGGGAGGTCAGACCACCCTGCCTCACACCACATTCCAGACCATACGTCTCCGACAAAGCACCCGACCATCTGACCTGGTTAATCTGGTGGTTATACCAATACCTGAGAAGTTCAACTATCTCCTCAGGTTGTTCCCGGTCACGCAACTTAGTCCATAGGACATTATAATTAACCAGGTCAAATGCCTTCGAAAGGTCTAAAAATACAGCATATACAGGTGTATTCCTGCTGGTGTAGTACCTGACCGTGTGCTTGAGCGCCATAATAGCTGTTTCTGTAGACAGCCCAGCTCTAAAACCGAACTGTGCGTCATGTAAATTGAGCTGTCCAGACATCCTACGCTCGAGCACACTGTCAAGCACCTTCGCAGTTATAGTAGCCAATGAGATTGGTCGATAGTTCTCCTTATCTGAGACGTCGCCTGTCTTATTTTTCACTATAGGTACAACAATCGTCCTCATCAACTCAGCAGGCAGGTATGAGTGCCTAATACAAAAGTTATACAACATAGATAAGACCCTAGGAAGATGGGGACCGGCATGTTGGAAATGTTCTATACTAAGGTTATCATGACCAGGAGACTTACCCCTAGTCATGGTTTTTATAACCTTCCCTATCTCCTTTGACGAGATGTAAATCGGGCTAGACGACCCAAGTCTCTCTTCACCGCACCCCTCCTGCTTATTGACTTGCAACCGTGGTGTCACAGAGAAATGCACTCTAAACATGTCCGCTATCCCCTCTGGTTCAGACACGCCATTAACGCTCAAAGGTACAGCCGGTCTAGTGTTTAACTTTTGAGTTGACTTCCAAAATTTATTGAACTGTTTTTTCTTATGTTCCGAAGCTATAATGTCCAACTTAATTTGTTCTTCGTTGTCCTGGCAATATTTAAGTTTTTGTTTAAAAACTTTTCTCGTTTCTCGCATATCTATAAACAATTGACCAAATTGAGGTTTCCCGTGCGAAACCCAGTTTTTAAAAGCCACCCTAGCGCACCCATGAGCGTCCCTAACGTGTCTATTCCACCCTATCACAGTACGTTTTTGACCTTTTCTCACATAACCAGCACTGCCCTCCGCCGCCTCTCGCAGTGACGTAACAATATTCTTGTACAGATTATCAATTACTGCAGCGTGCTCTTCATTCAAGCAGAAGTTATCGCAGCAGTTGCTTAACTCTACTGGAAATCTCTCTAAATTATAGTTTATAAAACGAAAATAGAAACTTGAAGAAAAAGCACACATCGTCTATGAATATTTCGTCAATTTTTTTTTGTTCTTGGTGAATTTTTCGAGAAGCACTGAACCGATCGCCATAAAATTTATATGGTACCACCCCTACTTCTCAAACAAAAAAAGAACCATCAAAATCCGTTTACAATTGACGGAGATATCGCGTAACAAACATACAAAAAAAAAACATACAGAGGAATTGAGAACCTCCTCCTTTTTTGAAGTCGGTTAAAAATAAGGATGGTTAATAAAATTTATTTTAAATTTGATATAACCACCATTAGCGTCAATTAAACATTGTAATCTATTTCTCGTGGAGCTCACAAGACCAGAGTATAGATCTACTTTCATACATTTCTTTCTTTCTTCATGTATATAATCTAATATCTTTCATTATTGTTAGACACAATGATGTTATAAGTAAAAAAGTGTAGATAGGTTGCACAACATGCACAATACATTACACGTGAAAGTAGGACGACATGATTGAAGTAGTGCGAGTGAAAAAGAGATAAACGTCAAATGTCAACGCGATACTCAGTATCATGTTTGTCATTTGGTAAACTTTTAATGTGCCACTTTTTAACTGCATATAACCTATATACACTTTTTTATCTATAACATCATTGGTTAGACAGTAGTCTTCTATAGTCTCCTTATTCCGTTAATTTATCTTCTCCAATCGCAGTACCATTGCTATATAGATTTACTGTGAGGTTTAAATCTACAGACGGACAAACATCATACATTTTGGCGAAATGTTTGTTTGACGCAAAGCCGTTGTCTTTATGTGTTTTTTTTTCTTATCAACTTTTTATGCTGCACTAGGACTAGGGCGTAGACCAAAAGTAAACCTTCTTCTAATTATAATTGCCGCTCTTTCTTTAATATTCAAAGAAGATTCAAAGGCTTCAAAGGCCTCGGCATAATAATAGATATTTTTCACAATGATGACTGCTAAGACTAAAAGAAAGACTAAAAGAAAAGTGACAATAGTTTTTATCATCATATGTGCGCGATTTAAAAAACGGGTAGCAATAAAACGAGTGACTGTAAATTACAACTTGAAGAGTCAAAATTAATTAATTTGGGTTATATAATTACTAAGTGAGCGACTGACTGTAAGTGACGAGAAATCAACAGAACAGTATCTTACAAACGGGATCCCTTCTTTTCGCATAATATTCTTTGTCCTAATATACTTCGGCATAACGATTTTGGCACAATTTGTTTTGGCATAATAATACTTCGGCATATTTTTTTTAGGCATACATTTTATGTTGGCATAATCATGTTAAAGACTAATTTGTTTTGGCATAAATTTGATTCGCATAACTTTAGTAGGCCTAATGACTATTAGCATAACGTTAGTAGGCCTAAAGACTATTTAGCATAACGTTAGTAGGCCTAATGACTATTAGCATAATAATGTTTAGGCATACAATTAATATAAATAACAAAAACAATTTTCATGCAAATGATATATAAATATAAATATACATGACATTATGTAAAGCAAACCAATTTGCTGTAGTTTCTGTAACAATCAAATAAATTGTTGGTTAAAAAGTTAATATGCTGTGCAACAAAAATTAGTGACAGAACCGAATTGCTGCAAAACCGACTCCACGTAGTCTTGTTTGCCCTACCCCTAGAGTGTTATTTAAAATCGCGTAGGCGCGTAGGGGCGAGGCGGCCCGCGGGCTGAGGAGCAGGCGGCTGGGAGCGAGCCGCCGCGGCTGAGGCTGGCCGGCGAAGCCGGCCAACAAGCCGAAGCTGCGGTGGTAAGCGAAAGCCGTCTGCGACGATTAGCACGCGTGGAGCCGCCGGAGGCCCGCAGCGCCGGAGCCGTCACAGAAACCCTGCCTGCTGCATGTTGCATGCTTGCTTAAATGCTGCATACTTGCTTGCATGCTGCATGTTTGCTTGCATGCTGCATGCTTGCCTGCATGCTGCATGCTTGATTGCATGCTGCATGCTTGCTTGCATGCTGCATGCTTGCTTGCATGCTGCATACTGCATGCTTGCTTGTATGCTGCATACTGCATGCTTGCTTGCATGCGGGTTTGTGTCTAAATATTCTAGGTGTTAATAAATTTTCCATTGTTATACCTATAAAAATATGTTTTAATATTTTTATGCGAAATTTATGCTTTAAATTTTATGCTTTAGGACATTATGTTTACAAATGTTATGCTTTAGAACTTTATGCTTAAAAAAGTTATGCTTTAGAACTTTATGCTTAATAAGTTTATGCTTTAGAATATTATGCCTAATCATTATTATGGTTAGAGACATTATGCTTAAAAAAGTGATGCATGAGCAGTTATGCGTAATTATGTTATGCGAAAATATAATTATGCCAAACTACATTATGCGAAGTTATATTAGGTCTTAAAATTTTATGCAAATGGATAGGGAACCCTTACAAACATTAATTTGAGTTACTTAAAATACAAAATAAGAAGCTTCATAATTACCAAACCTTAAAATATTCTATACATGATCGAGGGCGGGCTGGGTCAACGGAGCCCCGCTTTGCGGGGCTCCTACTTCTGGGTGGCTTAAAAAAAATAACCACGAAGGGGATAGCGGGGTCTAGTCGCTCGCTTCGCTTGCTCACACGACCCCGCCATTCCCTTCTAACCTAACCTATCCGAGTCGGGGTGCCCTAAAGTCTAGATTGCAACCAGTTTTCATCATTATTGAGAGTTAATAAGTCGCTCACTTAGGTAGTAATGTAGTCGCTCGGCTTGGAGTTGATTTCAAAATTTATAGTACATTCAGCAACTACACCTTAAACAGCCTACTGCTTAAGTCCGCCAAGCCAAGCCTGCCCAGTAATTTAACAAAACAATGGTTAACTCGCAACATTTGCTAACAACCGCCGGTGAATACAACACATCTTTATCCGGCACAAGTTTTACTTCAAAATCATCAAAATGGATTTAAACTTCGACAAGATCTTCAAAATTGTTATCACAGCTTTGAATTTGATTAGAGCTCATCCATACATAGCGAGAGATAGAAAATGGGCTTTCCAATTCTTTGTCTTTCATGGTATTTATACCCTCAATTTCGTCGTTATTATGTATAACATTATCTGCCATGATTTGAAAGCCAACGACTTCGACCAACTTTGCAAGAATGGGATCATGACCGTCGTTTACGTTGTCATCACCTTCCAGTACTGCATCCTTTTGAAGCACCAAGACCTTTTCGTCACTGTTATTAACAATATTAAAAGAGATTATGAGGAATCCAAAACTTTCTCTCCGGCGGAAAGAGAAGTAGTCTATAAGTACGTTGAAAAAGGCATCTGGGTCTGCAAGCAATGGATAGTCGTTTCTTTTTGTGGACCAGGTCTATTTGTGGGAAAAACCTTGCTTCTAATGTTATATTACTATTGCATTAATGATTTCAAATTAGTGCCGTTATTAGAGATGAAATATCCGGCATATTTGGAAGATAATTTGCATTATTTAGTTTTTTATATTTTGACATATGCTTTGGTGCTAGAGTTTGCTTTATACTCGGGTCTTATGTATCTGGCATATGTGCCTTTGGGTCCCATTTTTATTTTGCATGCATGTGGGCAGCTTGAGTTGGTGGCGATGAAAATTGATGTTCTGTTTGTGGAGCTTGATGATGAAGTTATTAAAAGGAAGCTTAAGAATATTATTGAGCATTTGCAGTATATTTATAGGTATGTATATTATAATTTATTTTGTCCCACTCACCTACAGCTTGTCCCATTTTGACACCCCGGTTACGGTCTCGTGTCTCCCCTGACGGCTCCCCTCGGGGAGACATCGGGATTTTTTAAATCCTATTGTCTCCCCTAGGCGGGGGAGACATCAGAACTTGCTAATAAATTATATTTTGAGTACTCGTATATCCCTCTGTCAAGCATTACATAATAACCATAAAAGAAAAAACCCGACAAGCACCTATTCACTTTTGTGTCCTCAAAGCAAAGCTAAAAAAAAGCGATCTCACTTGGGTAGCTCGTCTGAGGAGACAAAAGTGAATAGGTGGAGATGGTAATAGGTATATGCTTGACGGGTTTTTTTCTTTTATGGTTATTATGTAATGCTTGACAGGTGGATATACGAGTACTCAAAATATAATTTATTAGCAAGTTGTGATGTCTCCCCCGAATAGGGGAGACAAGAGGATTTAAAAAATCCCGATGTCTCCCCGAGGGGAGCCGTCAGGGGAGACACGAGACCGTAACCGACACCCCTCTAAATATAATTCATTTTTAACAACACAAAACACGCAAATTTTGCGCGTGGTTTACTACTGATATTTTTCTCGAGTTTGTTTTGAGTTTTATGTTTGATAACACGCTCACGGTACATGATAAATTTAAGTTTAAACTTTCGAACACATGTAATTCGAGACACAGTAGATAGACAATAGCAGCGCGACAGTCGGCTGTCGCTTGGCCGTTGAAAGGTTTATATTAAAAATATTCTGGTATTTCAGTTTTTCATTATTATGTACAGGTTCACAGATCACTTGAATACGATATTTCAAGTCGGTTATGAATTAACGCTGAAAGGAACAACACTGATGCTACCGGTTACCTGCTATGAAGTTCTGGAGGTAACACTTTACTCTTGTTCGCGAGGTGAAAAGACATTTAAGTTATGTGTATACAAAACAGCTAGTTTTTTACACTATAACATATGTAGGGTGAAAAGTTTTAATGGGCTTTATTTTTAAATAGAAACCCAACTGCATTCGAAGATTTTTTAAAATTCGCTTTCTACACTCGGAAATCGAACCGGCTAAAATCCGAAAAAGTAACACACATTATTTGGATCAAATCTCTCTGACAAATATGGTTATTTAAATTAGAGGAAAATCATGGAAACTGAAGAATATTATTTCAGTTGAACGAAAAATTCGACGGTTAAATTCGCCTTTTGATTCGAAAAGCTTCTCTTCTGCCATTCAATTTGTGTTGCCACCGACTTCCGAAATTTTAGTTATTTTTGGGTTTTTAGTTTTTGAAGGCGGTTATTATTTTTTTGAAAAAAGTTTTTTATTTATTACTTTTGTGTTGAGTCCCAATGTTTGACTGTGTATCTTTCAAAGTAATTTATTTTCAAAATAAAACTACTTGAAGTTGAAGAAAAAGCACACATCGTCTATGAATATTTCGTCAATTTTATTTGTTCTTGGTGAATTTTTCAAGAAGCACTGAACCGATCGCCACAAAATTTATATGGGACCACCCCTGAATCATGACTTATCAAACAAAAAAAGAACCATCAAAATCCGTTTTCAATTGACGGAGATATCGCGTAACAAACATACAAAAAAAACAGACGAATTGAGAAACGCCTCCTTTTTGAAGTCGGTTAAAAAGTTAAAATTTCATGATTATCCTCTATTTTAATTTAACATGTTTTTTTGAAAGATTTTGTCTTAATGTTAATGTTTGTTTTAATTAATGGTAGTTTTCTAGTTAATGAGACTTAAAAAAATTATGAGTACGGTAATTAGAAAAGATTAATATCTAATGCAACGGTAATTAGAAAACACCGTCAAGTCTGTGTAAAATATGATATAATAAAATAAAAATAACACACATTAATAATTTGTACACATCTATTTATATAAAAATGAATCCCTATTTCCCTTGGTCATCTTTGGACCGATTTCACTAATTCTTTGTTGTGTTTGTTATTGTTTGGAGAAGGTTTCTTATGGAAAAAAAAGTGAAAATTAGGGTAGTTTAGGGTAGTTTAGGGTAGTTTAGGGTAGTGTAGGATAGAGTAGGGTAGAGTAGGATAGAGTGGGATAGAGTAGGGTAGGCTAGAGTAGGCTAAAGTAGGCTAGAGTAGGGTATAGTAGGGTGAAGTTATTTCCACATTCCACATGTCAACAATCTCGCGAGCCAAGTGGATATATATACTTAATTTGTTTATCTTTCTCGGTCTTCACAAGGTTCCCGTCACGCGGGACCATTACGTCAACGACCATTGCGCGCCGCTCCAATTGATCCACCACCAGGCTTATTTGCTACAACAGTCCTGTCAGTGATGATGTATCGACCCCAGTACAATGTGACATTGCCATCTTCAGATTCTACGAGGCCGTATCTCAGAGCAAGTTGCTGATGGATAATCCTGGCTACTAGGTTGTGCTCATTCAATTTCTCTTCGTTAGCAAGACGAGAACAACCAGAGATAATAAATTAAATATGGTTAAAAAAAAAAAAAAAATATGTCGAATCGTTCTCCCGGCAAATGAGACGCCCGACATATGTCAACCGTACCATCTTTCACAATAATTCTTCGTCATGATAACCTCATCCGTAATAACACAGACAAAACCTTCGGTTTCCCCAAATAAGTCATAAAATCGTAGCCACTAAACGGACGCTAAAAAATCTACATCAGGCAAATGCAGGGCCCGGAAAAACCGTCCGTGTAGCTCCTTACTCTGCCATACTTCCTCACGATCCTTCGCCTCAAGCACTTCAGGTTTGCGCCAGTTCTCTTTAGTTAAGGAGAGCGGAGGGAGGTCCTTGTCCACAGTGACCACATCTCGGTGCATTCCCACGTCAGCTTTAAGAAAATATTCCCGAAGGTTGTATGTCTCGCGGTTGTGGAGAGACTTAGCATTAAGAAAGTCTCATCCTCCAGGATATAATCAGCCTCATCAACTCATCACTGATGATCGCGGGTGATGCTCGAGTGCGCTTTGTATGTAGATTGACTGAATATGATAGATAATAGTACGGACTTTGCAAGCCTCGACACGAAAAACTTGCTAATCGGAGAATGGCCGAGGAATGACGTCTTAGCAAAAGCGGTTTAGTCTGATGGGCAGTTCCTGTTGACTTACAAAAATGAAAGATTTGGAACGTCTCGAATTGTCTTGCGCATCCCGGTTTTTTTCTCATCCCCAGGCCTTAGAATTCGTCATGGGACGTTTTAGATCTTCTATTTTGACGACCCTGTTGTCGTTGGCATAAGCAACACAGGATCCGCGTTCGAAGTCGCGGGCAGAAGCTAGTTTAGAAATAAGTAACCTCAATGTCGATTTACATTATTCTGTAAGGATATTGCTGGGAATAAAATAAATAATTCAAATAAAGATAGATGATTTTTAGTTATTTAGTGCAATAATTAAAAAAATATCAAGATTAAAATATCAGGATTGGTCGTTATATTCCCTTAAATTCTGAGGTTTATGGTTCTGGCAGTCTATACGAACAATCCGAACCCTTAAAAGATGACTCATGAGTTTGTCTATCTGTCCATCTAGGGCAGCCGTTTCACTTTAAAAGATTAACTTGGTATTTGAACATTATCTTATTTCATACTTTAATAGCTTAAATGTAGTTTTATCACTTTTTAACAATAAAAGAATGTTTCCTTAAAGTATAATAATCTACCTTAAAGATTTAATAGTTGATTGTATTACAAGGGCGCAAAGTAATATTTTTACGGCGGTACGGTTTTTTGAATCCAGGGCGAAGTGAGGGATTCTAAAGTAGAATCCCGAGCTTTGCGAGGGATTCTTAAATAGAATCCCGAACGTAGCGTGGGATTCAAAGTACGTCGCCCGACCCAAAAATATATTTTGCGCCCGAGTGATACACTCTACTTTTCATCACCCCCTATGAGAAAATAAAAGGCGCTTCATACTTTATTGTAAAATTATTTTTGTAGCTGCTATTATTACCATAGCTTGATAATAATAGCAGCTACATTAATAATTTGCTGCAAAACAATCCGTGAAAATTTTACGAGAACTCGGGCTGTAGTTTGCGCGTTTTATTTCTATTTACCGCCGCTATTGGGGTATACCGCCGTTTACCCGAATTTTATTTGCCCTAATTTCATTTGCCATAATAGTCAACAGCCATAATATACAACATAATACTCATTTGCCCTACTCTCATTTGCCATGTTAGTCACGTGCCAGAATCATTGTTTCCCATAAAGTCACTTACCATAACATCATTTGCCATAATCATTGTAAGCCATAATTATCACATGTCCTAATTATCACATGCCATAATTATGATATGCCATAACATAATTTGCCATCGACATCGGGTGTATAACGGTTGTTTATATCAAGAGAAATTGGATGCAATTGGGACTTTAGGGCACCCCGACTCGGACAGGTTAGGTTAGAAGGGGATGGCGGGGTCGTGTGAGCGAGCGAAGCGAGCGAATAGACCCCGCCATCCCCTTCGTGGTTATTTTTTTATAAACCACACAGAAGTACCTACCTACCTAGAAGGACCTACTTACCGAACATGAGAGATGTAAAAGTTACTTTACATCTCTCATATTCGGTAAGTAGGTCTTTATTACCCCCAAATGGGGCTTGTAAGTAACTAATTAGCGCTCTAGGATAATAATGTAGCTAGAAAAGCCCTAGGGCGGTAAGTATTTAAAAAAAATCTCTTCACTCTTTCAAAAAGTTCGCGTACACCTAACCATCATACTGGCAACAGACATCAAGCATTCAGCCTAATGACAAAAGAGGTCGCTTCGCTATTCAGCTTTGTCTTCGTATGAGTAATACTCATCAATTTTAAATATCGAACGGCGAAGCTCAATTTCGTTCTTGAAAAAATAATTAATAAACAAAGATGAAAAAAGGCGGGAATAGAAAACTTTTACTTTAAAATGTTTTATTCTTGTAATGCCGGTTTTTTTTCTACTTACCTCACAATTGAGATGTAAAGCAGAGTAGTTAGCTCGGGTGTAAGTATCAATTGCACCCTCGAACTATAGGCGCCCTCGCTGCGCTCGTGCGCAATTGATGCCTTACAGCCCTTGGCTACAAATCTACTAATTAGGCGCACTTTTTGAATTTGGAGCGTCATTATTGCCCGCTGAAAGTTTCTTATAGAAAACACCAACTTTGGGCGTACTTAAAGGGGAACAAAGTCGTCTTTTTCGAATAGGTGGGACGAAAAGTACTTTTTTTCCAGGGCCCATGAAAACTTTCCACCCTGTATAGTTAAGTGTTCTTGAATATCAATGAATGTATTGTGAAACTTGAAATAATGAACGAACTAATTATTTTCTACTGTTATCAAAATTTATATAAAAAAATATTTATTGTCTGACAGCCCTGTATATCTTCTATCTTCTTTGATGACTGTATTTTCAAAATATTTTTACAGGCATTTCATCGTAACGAATACAGCTTGGAATACTTCGTATTCATTGTAGGAAGCACTCTGTTTAGCAGCACGCCGTGTTATTACGGTGACCTAATCATGGAAAAGGTATTTTTCTTATTTTATTGCTGTGCTGTGCAAATTGCACCGTTTTATTATAAAACTAAATATAGAAAATGTATAAAAAGGCAGCGACAGCCGACTGTCGCGCGATGCGCCCGCGAAATTCAAATTTTCTGACGTGTTTTTGCAATTTGTAGCTCAGTGTCTGGGTATGTGTTGCTATGTTATACTCGAGACTGTAATACGAGTATGTATTTAGTCACAGAATTAAAATCTTATTATCATCAATTGATACAACAAAGAAAATTTGAATTTCGCGGACGTCCTAGAGCGTCCCTTCTTTTGCTTTTTTTGGAAGTAATAAAATACACATGTATTTTAATATTAATATTGTTTTCTTAATTTAATCACCACAAAAATAAATAAGAGGTATTCCTCGGAGCGCTCCTGTTTTGAAGCGCTCCTAACCAAGCGCTCCTAAAATATTCTGCGAAGCACTCCTTTTGGGAGCGCTAAGAAAACTAACTAAAAAAAATATTATTATTTCATTCCTCGAAGCGCTCCTATGACGTGACGATACCATAGGGCAGAACATGAAGGATTTGTGAGAAACGATATCGAAAGACGTTTTAAAATGTAACTATCATAATTGTTAATTTTTTTTAAACTACTAGGGAAGCATAAATGAACTGGAACTACGTACTTTAGTGACTTCACACACCAGACACTAGCCGCTGTTGTCATCCCCGCTTCCCTGTCTCCGTGATTACACTATAGTACTTTTATAATCGAATTCAATGGTAACATTTTCATGCGTGTACAACAACCATTGAAGAGCTGAGTTGTATCGCACAAGGAATTACTTCTAGTTCATTTCTGTTTTCCTGATAGTACATAAGTACTGTTATATATCTTATAACTACATTTCAGTTATAAACAATTACTAAATAACAAGATCGTTATAGTGAATAATAACAAAACAATTTCTGTCACCCTGGTACTTTTCATCAAAGCTTTTATTTTTACTATCGGGGGACACGGTCGTGCCCCCGGCCAAGACAAGCAAGCGAAGCGCAGGGGCACTACCTACCTTTTCTCGAAGTGTTTCGTCGTTTTTTCGAACCCTCATAGAGTTGGTATCCGATGTACCAGACACTTCATATTCACAAGAAATAATGTCAATAACAGACTCAACAAACATACAAAGTTTCAATTGAATAGCTTTTATACTTTAGATTTTATTGATATCTAAAATACACCGATTTCGTCACTGATTCACTGACACACTGACACACTGATGATCATCAAAATGTTTGGCTACTTCCTGATGTGCTAGAATGCTGAAATTTGGTATGTAGCCTAAGTTTAGTATACAACCAACAGAAAAATTCATAAACTTATAGATTTCGACCTTCATCCCCTAAAATGGGGGTGTGGAAGTTTGTTTGAAAAAATCAAGTAAAAATGCAAAGAGAAAGATTGGGCTATTGGGCTATGGGCTATGAAAGCCGACACTGCTGATGTGGCTACTTCCTGTAGTGCTAGAAAGCTGACATTTGGTATAAGAAGTTTGGTAAGTTTGGTATCAACCACCTAAGAAAATTATAAACTTGTGTCGTTGACGGTCGTGTTGCGATTGCAATAATTTTCGTATTCGTATAAATAAGTTTTGCGGCTTATTTCAGTGGGCATAATTTTATGTATTGGTAATTGGTTAATATACATACATACCTAAATTGTTACGGTGTTGAACGGAATCGTAGCGCGATCCTCGATGACAAAAAGTTTAAGTCTTACTTCCTTAGATGGCGTTGGGATCGAAATAGATCGCGCTATGGTTTCGTTACATCGGAAAGTATAAGTACTATTTGAATTTTTATGTATCTGAGAATAATATTGTTTGCACGTTTGTTTGCACGAAAACTCGTTTATATTGTGGAGTCTTATACTACAGTTATTCGGGAGCGCAATACAGCCTTTAATAATTTCTCCTAGATCGAAAGATCACAGTTGTACGTTCAAGTATTTTAAGAATAAAAAGTGTGGGACTTTCAGGTCAATTTAGTCAAAAAAATCTGTGAATGAAAAGAAAAAAAAACACTGAAAATACTGCCTAGCAACTTACAAAAAGAACTGAAATCCCACTAAAAACATTTCATATAAAATGTAGCCAAGACAACCACATAAGGTATACCCTGTGAAAAATATATCAGATCTCATGTAGAGCCAAGCTTCTGAATCTACACGGCCTAACTCTACAGACCCTAACTTCACAAACTCTACATATCAGTAAAAATGTATGGCTTGGCTGTTTCGGTACTTACTTCAAAAACTTAATTTTCGCATCACCTCCACGACGGTAGCGAAACGGCGAAGCCATACATTTTTACTGATATGTAGAGTTTGTGAAGTTAGGGTCTGTAGAGTTAGGCCGTGTAGATTCAGAAGCTTGGCTCTACATGAGATCTGATATATTTTTCACAGGGTATACCTTATGTGGTTGTCTTGGCTACATTTTATATGAAATGTTTTTAGTGGGATTCAGTTATTCTAGCTATTTCTAGTTTTAATATAAACAACTAGTAGCCGTCGAAATGTTTATCTATATAATTTCTTACAAACACTTAATGCTCTTCTCTATGTTTCGTCATAGGAGCGCTTCGAGGAATAAAATAATAATATTTTTAGTTTGATTTTCTTAGCGCTCCCAATAGGAGCGCTTCGCGGAATATTTTAGGAGCGCTTGGTTAGGAGCGCTTCAAAACAGCGCTCCGAGGAATACCCCAAAAATAAAGCAGTTACGGGGTTAAATTCATAGCAATAGTTCAAGACCTGACTGTTAGAAAATATTTTAAATCTGGCTACGCAAAATTTGTTTTTTGGCCCAAAATGTCTGATGTTTTTGTATTATTTCTTTTTTCCTCAGGGAGAATCCGTCCGCACATCTCTGTACACGTGCGGCTGGGAGCAGTACTACGACCGGCGCACTCGCAGTACTTTGTTAGTGATGCTACAGTACGCACTCAGACCTGTCGCCATACAGACTATATTCACAGTTATGTGTCTTGATACGTTGACTAATGTACGTTGATGTTTTTTTTATTTAAACCTTGGAACACACGTGATTCGAGACACAATAGAAAGACAATAGCAGCCTGACAGCCGGCTGTCGCTTAGTCGTGAAAAGGTTAACTTTCGCCCGCGTAGATGTCGAACTTCCGTCACCAATTTTACCCCATAAGGATTGGAATTTGCAAACAATCTTTTCTTAGTGAATACCCACTTTTCTCGTAGCAAAATGTTATATAGGTACGTGTATTTTTGACCTTCCAAAGCAGCTAGGAGATGATTCTACTCATAAAAACAAACAACTTTTACTATGGAACCAACTCTGAAAGCGTAAAAAAAGTATCAGCTGTTTCTAACAAAAGTTCAATACCCTCCCGACCATAATGTATGAATTATATGGATGAAATCATCTCGTAGCGGGTTTCACAAGCCCAAAGTACACCTTGTATATCTAGTAAACACAATTTTTGTCAAATCGTTACTGAGACCTCGCGCGTTCAACTAAACAAACAATCAACTCTTCAACTTTATAGATACAACAATTAAATAATAAATTAGACATTTTTATTGTTTAATCTCATTTTCATTGTAAACTGTAATTTGTAATTAAAATTGTAATTAATATATTTGCTTTTATTTTAGCTGTTCCAGCAATCATATGCCATCTTTAATCTCATGAATGCAATGTGGGGTTAACGTGGATCAAGATTATCGAGTCGACATTTGAAGCTGACATAGAAATCAAATGTTTATTTGTTAAACACTTTTTTTCTTCTTATTATTGCACTCTTAGCTTTCATTATAAGCATAAAAAATTGTTAACGTGGAAAAAATATATGTAACCTAATAATATTATTATATACTTTAAGTTTCTCGGGACACTGGGATCCCGGACCTTTGAAAGACGTACGAGGAGCCGAAGCCAACTCGCAGAGGCCCCTTAAATAAAGCTTTATAATATGAAGTGGGACACCAACCGGTGATTATCCCTATATGCACCACTCAAGTGCACCTAAGGTCAACCCCCGGTTGGTGGAGGTCTATTGCAGGTCATGGAATAAAGAAAGTATTGAACTATGGGTTTGGGTTGCTAAGGTGGATTAATTATCTGAGACTATTGAATGACTATCGCCCCTGCCTGACCATTGCTTGTATACACGGATAATAAGGCAGGGGGTGACTTGCACACTCAGTAAATGGGCCTCCGAAAACGGCCGCTAGCACATAGTGACGTAGCGACAAGGGGGCAACATATATCGAGGTGCTGGAGGAGTGGAGAGGTATTCCACGGCTATCAGGACAATCCCGAAAGTACGGTCAAGATCCCTACCAGCATCTTACTGGAATACTTCCTTCCCCCGAGCAACTTTGCTCTTGCGAATCTCCACTCAAACCAACCAATTAAGGCAAGAGTGAGGTGGGAGCCTTGTTCCTCGTCAGTGCTCACTCTGGCCGACCAATGAAGGCAAGCCAGAGGTGAAGAACAAAGGGTCTCCCAGGAGGTCAGGTCCGTGGGGGTCGCTACTGCCCAACAGCTCGCCACAAGCTGCCCTGCGGGTATACTATTATTATTATTATAATGTATATTATTATTATAATGTAACTTATTAACAACTTATAGTGTTTTATTCTTATAATAACAATTGTCACACTGTTTTCATTGCACGTTTAAAAAAATATTGAAGTTTAAAAAAATATGTAACCTAATTATAACCTTTTTTTTTCACCTACAATGTAATATTATATTATTTAAATCAATTTCCTATCTTTTTTTATAGACTTAGAAATAATTTAGACCTAGAATAAAATTGTTTTTCCTTCAATAATGTTTACTGCATGTCTATTACTGTTTATAACTTATCGGACGGCTTCAAAACTCTCAACTTCAGAGCATTTAATATTAAATTATTTAACTTTGTACTCGACTAAAGATTTTATGAATGAAAAATTTATCTAAATATTTGACATTATTGCCTAAAAATTGTATTTTGTCTCCTTGACTAAATTAATTAATGTAGTTCAATTTATTTTCGTAATTATGATCGTAATTACACATAATGCACTTAACAACCTTGTACAATATTCTAACAAATAAATTAATTCTATTCTATTTTATTTTATACCTACTATAAAAGCCTTCCACTTAGCTACGTAAAAAAAACGCAATTATCAAGACTTCGTGGAAAGAGTTTTACAATCCGCATATTGATAATATTCGAAATTACATTTCTTTGTGAGCAATTCAAACGATGTTATTAAAATAATTAACATTGCACTTGTGCTGTTAAGGTGAAGTCAAGTTTGAGTAAATTCTAAATGCATTGTGCTAAGACCTAAATTGTTCCTGTATGGGCTGTGCATTGATGTTAGTCAGTCAATCAGTTAGATTATTAGCCTCTGATGTCCCACCGGCAACGGTATCCACTTCTTTTTTCTGTCATCTCTACTCTGGGCTAGTGTGGGACAGTCCTGCCTCTAAGCATCAAACTCGCCCCGCCATTTTCGCCTGGGTTTGCCGCGATGTCTGACCCAGAGTGGTCAAAATATATAATTATATTTATTCTAAATCCTCTAGGAATTCAAAGCGCGCGTGAAATTCTTGGAATTACAAAACACACTTAATTACGTAACAGATCAGAATGAAACACTTACTTAAAATGTTGCTACTGCAGGATAGTGAAAGTGATAAACAAAATAGCATCAAAAATTCTTCGATGTCAACCCGTAAAGTGCCCAAGAGGTTGACAGCATTGCAGCTTTGAGTGACAAAGCTAAGCCTCTGTGAAAGGTAAAAGCCACGCTTTAGGAAGAGGAACAGCAGCATCAACCAGCCGAGCATAGAGCAGCAATAACAACGCTTGCTGATGACAGATTGACGATTTCGGACTTAAGACTTATATAGCCAATTTAATGTCTCTTTAAGTTTTAAGTGAAAGCTTTGGTTACTTCTCATAAGTCATAAGTATTTATTGCGTTCCATAATGTTAAATGGTGAATATATAATAGAATCAATCATCAATCATGGAGCCTGTCGGGCACAGCAACAGTATAATCAGGCAGAGGAGAGAAGGAGCTCTTTACATTTTTTAATATTTATATATATTTTTTTTTATTAAAAAGAAATTTATTTATGTCTTCTTAGCCAAGCTCACTTCACAAGACTCAAGATCCTGGTTTCTGTACTCCAGCCTGAGCATTTTCTACAATTCTATCTGTCATTTGGTTGATAATATAATACAAATCTGCTGCTCTAACTGCTTTATAAGATTTGCTATTCACTTATCTTGATATTTTAGGGACAGGTTTTATTTAGCGTCGGTCACAAAAGTAGGACATCATTAATTTTAGTCTGAGCATAGTTTGTAAACAAAATTCGAGGATGATCTTTTCATATTCTAGGGAAATGACATAAAAACAATCTTGTTAAATAACAATATGTGGAAACTTGGTGAAAGGATCTGAAAATTCATCCCTAGGAAATCAAGTATAGCCAAACATGAAACAAATGCAAGAACAAATTTTCTAGAAATTCAAAAAGGTAATAACGGTGTAAAATAACAAACTGCCTCTTAATAATAACCCTATTAATTACAACACAAAATCAATATGAAGGCTCTTTACTAACAAGCAGAAGCCCGACATTCTTTCTCTATATACTCACGAGTTGCAAAATGGACTTCAATTTCAAAAATCTCTAAAATTCTTTCTTGTCTCTCTAAGATTACTTCGAACACATCCCGATATCCCAATTAACATCAAATGGTTTACACAATATTCTTCATGCTAATTGCTACGGTCTTTTTACAATACCAGCCATTGTTATAATCTACTACAATTCCTACATGAACGCAATCAACAATGATTTTTCTGGAGCTTGTAGAAATGGAATATTAAGCCTTAACTATTTTGGGGCTACTATGAATAATTTTATAATTTTCTGGCATCGAAAATCTATGAAAAAGCTTCTAGATTTGATGAAAAGTAATAAATAAAAACTTTTTTCAAAAAAAATAATAACCGCCTTCAAAAACTAAAAACCCAAAAATAACTAAAATTTCGGAAGTCGGTGGCAACACAAATTGACAGGCAGAACAGAAGCCACCGACTTCCGAAATTTTAGTTATTTTTGGGTTTTTAGTTTTTGAAGGCGGTTATTTTTTTTTGAAAAAAAGTTTTTATTTATTACTTTTTAGTGTCGACTCCCAATGTAGATATAGAAACTTGAAGAAAAAAAAACACACATCGTCTATGAATATCTCGTCATTTTTTTTTGTTCTTGGTGATTTTTTCGAGAACCACTGAACCGATCGCCACAAAATTTATATGGGACCACCCCTGAATCATGACTTATCAAACAAAAAAAGAACCATCAAAATCCGTTTACAATTGACGGAGATATCGCGTAACAAACATACAAAAAAAAAAAAAAAACAAAGAACATACAGACGAATTGAGAACCTCCTCCTTTTTTGAAGTCGGTTAAAAAAGGATTACAAAATGGCGGCGGAACTACCTCGCGATGAGCAAACCATTTTTAAGAAATACCATACTCAGAAAACAATAGTATGCAAGCTTTGGTGTGTCCTGGTCACAGTAGCCTTTGCCCTACCTTTTGCCTGTTTGTCCGGGATAAGCTCCAAAAGTACTGCATAGATCGATCGTTTTGCTTCAATATTTCTAAGAAATCGGGTTAACATATAGGTTATATTATCACTCAACCACTTTTGGCAATCGTAGAAACTTCTACGACTAAAACCCACCCTGGGTTTTAGTCGTAGAAGTCTGACACTCCCATCATCTCCCATCTTCCCATCGATAAAAAAAACACATAACGCGAATGAAACCGCGGTATGTTATACTGGTAATATTAAACTCACTGGCTGATATCAACGCGTTTGTTGTTATTTAACTAACTAGAGACATGAAACTTGGAGGGTTTATTTTTTGTAAAGACTAAATAGCCACTAAGAAAGGATATTTTTAATTTAATCCCTAAAGAGTTAAAAAAGTGAATAGAAGTTCGACATCCACGCGGGCGAAGCCGCGGGCGAAAGCTAGTGTAACATAAACATATACAATTTTACAGCAAATCGTTCTTTCATCTATAAAAGTAACTAATAAGAAGGCATGAGTTCACAGCAAATTAGCAGACACATGATTACAAAGGAAATTATTGACTAGATTTAAAGAGAAGCAACTTATGAATTTGTTAAAATATTCATTAGAAAACTTTTTTGGTTTAATTGTTAGGGACCTTGGCACAAGAAGGACAGACGACCTAATGAAATGTGTAGAATAAAAAATATATTAAACAAATCAAAATAAAATTAGTATAACTGACCAGCTATAAGATGATCGATCGGTAATTGACTACTTTAAAAAGAAAAAAAATAATGGCTGGACTCAAAGTATAGAAAAATTAAACACCATAGTTCTAATAGTTACTGCGGCCCCGGAAAATAAAGGTCAACCTGAACTGAGTCCAGTTAAAATCAGCGTCAGGCACTTGTGGTCAGACATTTTTTAGCTGAACTAGACTTTTTTATGACACAGGGGACGATGTCGGGGACTTTAATTTTTTTTTTTCTTACTTGTTTATTACTTCATACCGATTCCGCTTTGGAAAATACACATATTTCCTTTTTTCTTAAAAAAAACATAAAATCATATATTTTGGGGCGCGTGTTTCCTAGCTGGACTGCTCTGAGAAGAAACATCCGAAACAAACTCAGAGGTCTTTAAAAGAGACTTTCTCTTTTAAAGTCCATATAATCGTATTGGTCAAAAATGTGCGAGAACCATGAAGGTTAGTGTCGGCGACGAGACCCCATCCGGGCACGATGGTGCAAGTAGTGGCCGCACCGAAACAAACGGTATTCGCGACAACCAATCAGAAAATTGCTGTAAATAGTTTTATGTAATTGTGATTTTTTCCAATTTCTTATGTTATTATTGGTTTAGATAGTCTAATTTAATCATATTTGTTATTAGAATAAGTAATCCAATCTAATAAGATAGGTTTTTTAAAGGTTTCTTATAAGTAAATTTTATTTCAGTGAAAATTACGTAACTTGAAATTCGACTTTTTTAATTCTTATTAGATTTTTATTATTTTTGTTTTAATGTAAGGGCATGGCTCTAAAACTAACATCCGCGTTTGAATTGTAAGGATCGGACTTGTAGTTTAGGAATTATAGCCATTTTCATGTAAGGAAGTTTGTGAACTTAAGGAATTTTATATGTTTTTGTTCTAGGATTTTTTTTATTTTAATAGATATGTTTCTAATTAGAATCTTATTAGATTAAGGACATAATTGCACAATTCCTGTACAAATTTTATGTAATTATCTTGAAAGGAAATAAATAAAAAGGGGGCAAAACAGATCTTGGCTTGACGAAATTTGACGGGCGAAATGGCTCAAAATACGCGGCTCTCAAAAAGGTAATACACGCGAGTATAAAAGGCACGCCATTCGCCGGTTGAATTCAGTCGCAGCTCAGCCGTCGAAGAGGCAACAACAAGGAAGAAAAATCAAGCCAAGATCTGCAAGCCAAGAAAGAACAATAGAAGATCTCTTTTATTTGAAGCCTCAAGTCTGAAGCGGTCCTGCCCTCAGTCCTTCCCCTCTCAAGTGGGGTACCCGAACACGACGCATTCAGGGGTGCGTGGTGACACGTGCTACCAGCGGGGTCGCAAGACCTACGTTAGCACACGTCAACAAAATTGGGAGACGTCCCAGGCACGGCCCAAGGGTGCTGAACACACCCAGGTCGTCCGCAACAGTTGGTCCTTCGAGCCGGATTCCCTGCAGAAGAAGCCAGAAGAAGCCAGAAGAAACCAGAAGATAAGAAGATTTGAAGATGCCAGTAACCAGGTCGCAGAAGGATGCCCCCTCACGAGCCCCGTCTCGTCCTACCACTGTGGACGGGACAGAAGAAAGGTCGGGGACAGAAGAGGTCACGTCTGCGTCAACGTCAGCGTCATCAGAAACAACAGCTTCATCAGGCACGAACACTTCTTCGGGTACTACAACGACGAAAGGAACCACGGCTACAGAAACTACGGCTGAGACTGCGACCACGGCGTCAACACAGAAGAAGAAGGAAGATGCCAACCGAAAGGAAGCGACCAAGAAGACCCCAGAAGATGTCCCGGAAGAGGGCGCCCGCGGTTCGGCCGCGACCCTGAAACCGAAGGGGGTCGGTCGCCGTGCCAGGTCTTCGAAGACCACGAGCTCCTCGGCCAGAAGACGCGAGCTGGAAGCCAGAGAAGAATTAGCACGTCTGGAGCTGAAGCAAGCACAGGCTGCGGCGAAGCTGGCCCGCGTCAGATTGGAAATGGTGCAATGTGAGGACGAGGACTCCGTGGAAGAAGATGAAGAAGACCAAGAAGAAAGAACAGCACAGGTGCAGAACTGGATCGAGTCTTCAGTTATGGAAGTCGGCGGCCAGAAGGAACCTGAACAACGAAGTCATCATGCTGCAGAAGAGCCCCAGAAGACAAAGAAGCCTGAAGAGAACTCCTCAGAAAAAGGAGCTACAATCGAGATTCAAGCTTTGACGAGTGCATTGAAGGAAGCGTTCTCCACAAGAGGAGGACCAGCACCACAGCCGAGCTACATCCACGAGCTTCCCTTCTTCGACGGCAACAGCAGCGAATGGATGGCGTTCAAGGTCGTCTATGAAGACACGGCACCTATGTTCAACGAAGTCCAGAACATGGCGCGTCTAAGAAGAGCGCTGAAAGGAAATGCGAGGGAAGCCATCAAGAGTCTGCTGTACTCCGAAGCAGCTCCATCAGAAGTAATGCAAGCCCTCAGAAGAAGGTACGGAAGACCTGATGCGCTGGTGCTGGCGGAGCTGGAAAAAATAAGGGCGCTTCCGAAGATACAAGAGAACCCGAGGGACATCTGCGTCTTCGCAAGCCAAATAAGCAACAGCGTAGCAGCTATAAGGGGCTTGAAGAAGCCACAATACCTGCACTCACCTGAAATGGTGAAGCAGATCATCGAGAAGATGCCGACAGTACTCAAGTTCCGGTGGTACGACTACACTGCAGCATCAGAAGAAGGCGACTTCTCCAACCTGACGCTAGTATCCAGGTTTCTGAACGTGGAGGCAGACAAGTGTGGAGCCTTCGCAACCTCAGAAGAGAAGAGCGGATTCAGGAAGACCAGTCGACAAGCAACACACACAGCAAAGGAAAGGAACTTCAAAGAAAAAGGATCGAGACAACCTGAGAAGATTTGCCCGATGTGCGAAGGGGAACATCATCTGCTGGAGTGTCAGAAGTTCCAGAAGATATCTGTGCAAGACAGGTGGGCTGTGGTAAAAAGATGTCGCATCTGCTTCAAGTGTCTTCAGGGGAAGCATAGGAAGGAGAGTTGCCGAAGGCCGCCCTGCAAGGAGTGCAAGAGGTGGCATCACCACATGCTGCACGTGGAGTCTGCAGAAGAGAAGAACTCAGAAGAAAAGGAGACACCGCAAGAAGGAACTGCCACGGCATCAGTCAACACGGTGAACAACACAAGGGCGTACTTGAAGATAATCCCAGTGGAAGTCTTCGGCGCAAAAGGATCAAAGAAGGTACTGGCCCTCATAGATGAGGGGTCTACGGTGTCACTCTTAGATGAGAAGGTGGCACAAGAAGTCGGCGCTCAAGGCAAAAGGGAAGAGTTGGTCATCGAAACTGTGGGCGGGAAGATCATCCGAGAGAAGAACTCCCAGACAATGGACCTCACTATTAAAGGGGTTCATCAGGCAGCCAAGAAAACTCTAAAGAGAGTGCGAACTGTAAATGATCTGAAGCTCACACCACAGTTCCTGAACAAGAAGAAAATTCAAGACTACCAACATCTGAAGAAGATCGCCGACTCTCTGTATTATGAAGGGGAGTCACCACAACTACTCATCGGGCAAGATAATTGGGAGCTCATCGTGACACAAGAAGTGAGAAGAGGAAGACCAGGGGAACCAGTCGCTTCTAAGACAGGGCTTGGATGGGTGCTCCACGGGTCAGACGTCGGAAGTACGAAGAAGGTGCACTTCATTAACTCGTGTCTACACGTCGCCACACCTGAAGAAGAGATGCATCAGGCGATAAAGGATCACTTCGCAATCGAGGCACTGGGCGTGCAACCAAGAAGACCGACAACGGACTCAGAAGGCAGAGCACTCACCATCTTAGAGAAGACCTGCCGAAGACTAGAAGATGGTCGCTTCGAAACTGGACTTCTGTGGAAGAACTCAGAAGATACGATGCCGGAAAGTTACACGTCTGCCAAGAACCGACTCGTCAACATTGAGAAGAAGATAGACAAAGATCCTCAATTGAAGGCGGAATACAACAAGCAGATCCAGCATCTTATCGACAGCAAGTACGCAGAAGAAGCACCTGATGGAGAAGAAGAACCAAAGAAGCTATGGTACCTCCCTCACTTCTCCGTGGTTCATCCATTGAAGAAAAAGATAAGGATAGTCTTCGACGCTGCGGCCAAGTCCAGAGGAAGAAGCCTCAACGATGCTCTGCTGCCCGGACCAGACCTACTGCAGTCACTCTTCGGCGTGCTACTTCGGTTCCGGCAGGGACCATTAGCAGTGGCAGCCGACATCAAGGAAATGTTCCTGCAAGTCCGCATCAGACCAGAAGACAGAGATAGCCTGCGGTTCCTGTGGCGGGGAGATCAGCGAGACACGACTCCGAAGAAATATCGAATGACGTCAGTCATCTTCGGCGCTACATCTTCTCCGAGCACAGCCATATATGTGAAGAACCGGAACGCGGCGGACTACAAAGAGCAGTATCCAGAGGCTACAAGGGCAATCGAGCTGAACCACTACATGGATGACTACCTGCATAGCTTCCACTCAGAAGAGGACTTCAGAAGAATTACGGCGCAGGTGGACTTCATACACAAAAAGGCGGGCTTCGAACTCAGAGGATGGGCATCAAACCGGCCAGAGCTGCTACAAGGCGTGAAGACTGAAACCATCGAGACAACAGAAGTGGACCTAGGTGAAAAGGAAGAGAAGACATTGGGACTACGCTGGTTCACAGAAAGGGACTCCATCGGCTTCCGGGCGAACCTTCGAAACACACCAGAAGAAATAACCAAGGGTTTCAAGGTGCCTACGAAGAGAGAAGTCACTAGCGCAGTGATGTCAACCTTTGATCCACTGGGTTTAGCATCACCAGTCCTCATCCAAGGAAAGAAGTTGCTTCAAAACATGTGGAGGAGCGGCGTTGGCTGGGATGATGAAATAGAAGACAAGGACTACGTAGCGTGGGAAACTTATCTAGAGAAGATGAAACTGCTACAAGACCTTCAGATCCCGAGATGTCTGGCGCCACATCGCACCGAGGGGGAGCTGCACACTTTCACTGATGCCAGCGAAACAGCGTATGCAGCCACAGTCTACTGGAGAACAGAAGATGCAGAAGGAACATACCACGTAAGCTTGGTGGCGGCGAAGGTTCGAGTCACGCCATTGAAGCCGGTATCAATCCCAAGACTGGAACTGCAAGCAGCACTCCTAGGCAGCAGACTGGCTCACTCAATAGAAGAAGAAATGGATCTGAAGGTTAAGAAGAAGACCTTTTGGACAGACTCCAGCATCGTGCTCTCCTGGATCAAGACGGACCCAAGAACATTCAAGACGTTCGTGGCTCATAGATTAGCGGAGATAGAAGATCTCACCAAGCCGCAAGAATGGAGATGGGTGCCGACAGCGCAGAACCCTGCAGATGACGCAACGCGTGACGTGCCAGAAGACATCAATCACCGATGGTACACGGGCCCAGACTTCCTGAGAAAAGAAGAAGATGGCTGGCCTGCGGCAAGAACCTTCAAGAAGGAAACCACCGGGGAAGAAAAGACGGCGGACGTCACAGCAGCAGCAAGCATCGTGCACACATCACCAGATCCTGAGAGGTTCTCGTCCTGGAAGAGACTTTGGCGAGCTACAGCAAGAGTACTCCAATTTATACAACTCTGCAGAACGAAAGAAAAGGTCAACGCCAGCAAAAAAGATCCCACCTGGAGAAGAACGAAGAAAGGGAAGACAGATACAGTCGAGAAGCGACATCGGTCTTCAAAAGAGAAGATAGAAAGGAAGTACGCACCTTTAAACGCTGACCTACTGGAGCGAGCTGAAACTATGCTGTTGAAGTTGAGTCAAGAAAGGAGCTTCAGAGACGACATCAAACGTCTAGAACAAGGGAAGCAACTAGAAGGCAGCAGCAAGTTGAAGAAGCTCGACGTAGTATATGAAGAAGGCCTCCTGCGTTTAAAGGGAAGAATCGACGCCATACAAGGAGTCAGCAGAGACTACAAGCGTCCCATCGTACTCGACAGCAAGGAGAAGATAACCAGACTCATCGTTGAAGATTTCCACTGCCGCTTCAACCACGGGAATCACGCGGCAGTAATGAACGAAGTGAGGCAACGCTTCTGGGTTCTAGGACTGAGGTCAGCAATCAAGGCAGTCCAGCACCAATGTCAGTGGTGCAAGGTGAAGAAAGCAAGATTTATTTATTTATTCATCAACAAATTTACATTTGTGTCGAACAGTGATTTTAACAATAAGTATAACACAGAGATTTAAATAGTTAAAACCAGCAAGAAAAAAACAATCACTTTTTACATTAGTCCCAACATTGATAGTCTTAATTTTAAATGTGTATTATTATAATGTAGTAAAAACAATATAAATTAAAATCATAGAATGTATGTAAAAAAAAACATTCAAAATATATGTCAATAGAATTCAATCAAAATTTATGTTTATAAAATTCATAGAAAGGTATGTCAATTAAAAATATAAATAAAAAAATCATTCAAATTACATGTCAATAAACTTAATTTAAAAAAAAAAAAATATAGGTATGTCAATAAGATTCATTAAGATGTAATGTTGGATATATGAAACAAGTCATTAAAAAATAATTCATATTAGTTCCAACTACTGTTTATTATCTTTGAGAAACTCTTCTACGCTGTAATAACATTTCTTCAATAACAAACACTTTAATTTTCTTGTGAATTCGTTTGGATTCATAGAGTTTTTAAATTGTACAGGCAGTTTATTGTACATTTTTACAGATTGCACTCTTGAGGCATGTTTAACGACATTAAATTTAGGTTGTATGAAATTAGGTAGATCCTTTCTTCGTGTTTTTATTCTGATATTTCTCTGGTCTTCTGTCTCATACTTATGGATATTTTTAATAAAATGACTAAGCAGGACCAGAATATAGAGGCATGGTACTGTGAGAATTTGCAAACTCTTAAAATGTTCTTTACAAGACTCGGTCTGTTCAATACGTAGCATAGTCCTCAAGGCTCTTTTCTGCATAACGAAGGCAGCATTAACATTGTATTGGTAGCTGTTGCCCCAGAACTTTATGCTATATCTAAGCCTAGACTCTATGAGTGCAAAATATACCATTCTGAGATGAGCAATAGTTAATTCGTCTCTAAGATTCCTGAGAGCATAGCAAGCACTACTCATAGTGTTAGTGACCACCTCCAATTCCTTCTTCCAATTCAAAACCGCATCTATTTGTACCCCTAAAAATTTTATATTGTCTACTAAATCTACTTTATTCCCTAATGAATGTACTTTGACAGTATCGTTGTTCTTTACTGTTGATTTAAATAATAAGCATTGCGTTTTTTTAGATTAAGTTTTAGATGATTCATAGAGAACCACTTCTGAAGAGCACATAGGATGAAATTAATCTTTTTTCTAAATTTTCTATAGTGTCGCTACTTATAATAGCGCTTGTGTCATCGGCAAAAACTACAAGTTTAGTATCATCTGAGATACTTTTCATGTAAGCTATCAGATCGTTTATAAATATTATAAAGAAGACAGGACCTAGAACTGATCCTTGTGGTACGCCTTTATTTATAAAAACAGTGTCTGACTTGTGTACTTTTTCATGCCCATCTTCTTGAACTGTTTTAAGTTCCACAAACTGCGTTCTATTATGTAAATAGGATTTAAACAAATTCAACACAGTTCCCCTAATGCCATAAAAATCTAACTTATCCAGAAGAATACCATGTTCCACAGTATCGAACGCAGAAGTTAAGTCGAGGAAAAGTCCTGCTACCTTTTGTTTAGAATTGATCTTACTCACTACATCATCAATTAACATGTCAATAGCATCTATTGTTCCTACATTATTCTGATATCCAAATTGTTGGTCGGTTATGATATTGTGTTTATTTAGATGACTTACAAGCCGCACTTTCATAATTTTCTCGAATACTTTAGAGCATACCGGCAACAAAGAGATAGGTCTATAATTCCCTGGATCTGTTTTAGATCCTTTCTTATGTATTGGTAGTACTCTAGCTAATTTAAATTGCTCAGGAAAAATACCTCTATTTATGTATTCGTTTATTGAATCAGCCAAAGGGCTAGCTAATATATCGATGTTATCTTTTATGATAGTAATCGGCATTTCATCATGGCCAAAGGACCATTTACTGTCCATAATCTAACTAGTTTGAAAACTTCGATAGGTGTAATAGGTTCAAAGACCATTTCCTCCTCTACTCTTATACCATGAGTTTGTAGACACTCCTTTGCTGTATTTATGTCACTCGTAATAAAATTTGAATTATTGCAGAACTTTTCCAATAGAATATTAGCGACTTCTGCGGGATTATGAACTATTTTATCATTATACATAAGTATCAAATCGTCATTTACATATTTTTTAGGATTCCTTTTGCCATTTACAGTATTCCAAATAACTTTACCAGAATTCTGAGCTAGTTTTATTTCCGTTCTAACTACTTGTCGTTTTGCATGTCGTATTATTTTTTTATATATCCTAAAGTAATTCCTACGATATTTAACTATTGAAGCGTCACAATTATCTTTGTCAACAAAATTTAGAAACCGTTTCATTTTACTAGCTACTCTTATTCCCGTAGTTAACCATTTTGATTTGGTTCTGTTTTTTATATTTATTTTAATATTCTTTTTATTAAATGTTTCAGAATGTAGTTCACTCAGTTTGTCAATAAATGTACTTGCGCACCAGTTTTCTTGTAATAACTTTTGCCTAAAACAAGACTTGTTCCCTTCATTATATAATCTTCTTTCAACGTACATATAACTTTGTTCTTTCCTATAAGCCACTTTTTCCAGTAACAATGTACAGAAAAGGCCCGCATGCCCATCAGATAGACCATTGTGGTCTGTGTCTACACTTTGAATGAAAGTCTCGTCAATATTAGTTAATATGTTATCTATACACGAACTTGAATTATTGCGTCGAAATGTATCTGTATAAATTAAATGTCGAAAGTTGTAACATGTCAGGAGTGATAGAAAAGAATGTCGTTTTGAGTCATCATTTGATAAATTAATATTAAAATCACCACAAATTATACATCTTTTATTGATGAAATGTTGTAACAGCTGTTCAAGTCTCTGCATAAAACTGTCTATATTACTATTCTAAGACCTCAAGAACTACCGACGGGCAACCTACCAAAAGAGAGGCTGATGCACAACCACCCTCCCTTTACGTGCACCGGCGTAGACTACTTCGGCCCGATGACGATCATCATAGGAAGGCGTCAAGAGAAGAGATGGGGCGCTCTATTCACATGCTTAACCACAAGAGCAGTGCACATTGAGCTCACTCCTTCCCTCTCCACCGACAGCATGATTATGGCGCTGCGACGTTTCGCCGCAAGAAGAGGAATGCCGAAGACCATCTACTCCGACAACGGGACTAATTTCGTCGGCGCCAACAAAGAACTCAAAGAGGCGCTAGAAGACATGAAGAAAGAAGACCTCACTTCAGAAGCAGAGAAGATCGGCGTGCAGTGGATATTCATCCCTCCTGGTGCGCCTAACATGGGCGGCGCATGGGAGCGTCTGGTGCGATCCATAAAAACCGCACTATACGCCACACTCAACGAAAGGCATCCACGTGAGGAGGTCCTCCATACCCTCCTGCTAGAGGCTGAGCACATAGTCAACTCTCGGCCTCTCACCCACCTCTCCGCGAACCTTGAAGAAGAAGCACTCACGCCCAACCACTTCCTCATCGGGCGGTCCTGCGGCGCAGCGAGAATCGGCAGCTTCGAAGACAACGAGCTCGTGGGCAAACACACCTGGAAGACTACGCAGCGGCTTGCCGACCACTTCTGGCAACGCTGGCTGCGCGAATACCTGCCCACTCTACTGCCAAGGAAGACTACGGGAAGGAGCGGCGCTACAGACCTACGCGTAGGCGACATCGTCCTGATCATCGACCACAGCCTGCCGAGATGCACCTGGCCACGCGGCAGAATCCAGCGGGTGTATCCTGGACCAGACGGGCGGACCAGAATCGTCGACGTCGAGACACGAGGAGGAGTTCTGCGAAGACCCAGTTCGAGAGTGGTGCTGTTGGTGCCGGGAGTATCGCCGAGCCAGGGAGATGGTGCTGCGCACGAGGGGAGACTGTCGGCGACGAGACCCCATCCGGGCACGATGGTGCAAGTAGTGGCCGCACCGAAACAAACGGTATTCGCGACAACCAATCAGAAAATTGCTGTAAATAGTTTTATGTAATTGTGATTTTTTTCCAATTTCTTATGTTATTATTGGTTTAGATAGTCTAATTTAATCATATTTGTTATTAGAATAAGTAATCCAATCTAATAAGATAGGTTTTTTAAAGGTTTCTTATAAGTAAATTTTTGTTCAGTGAAAATTACGTAACTTGAAATTCGACTTTTTTAATTCTTATTAGATTTTTATTATTTTTGTTTTAATGTAAGGGCATGGCTCTAAAACTAACATCCGCGTTTGAATTGTAAGGATCGGACTTGTAGTTTAGGAATTATAGCCATTTTCATGTAAGGAAGTTTGTGAACTTAAGGAATTTTATATGTTTTTGTTCTAGGATTTTTTTTATTTTAATAGATATGTTTCTAATTAGAATCTTATTAGATTAAGGACATAATTGCACAATTCCTGTACAAATTTTATGTAATTATCTTGAAAGGAAATAAATAAAAAGGGGGCAAAACAGATCTTGGCTTGACGAAATTTGACGGGCGAAATGGCTCAAAATACGCGGCTCTCAAAAAGGTAATACACGCGAGTATAAAAGGCACGCCATTCGCCGGTTGAATTCAGTCGCAGCTCAGCCGTCGAAGAGGCAACAACAAGGAAGAAAAATCAAGCCAAGATCTGCAAGCCAAGAAAGAACAATAGAAGATCTCTTTTATTTGAAGCCTCAAGTCTGAAGCGGTCCTGCCCTCAGTCCTTCCCCTCTCAAGTGGGGTACCCGAACACGACGCATTCAGGGGTGCGTGGTGACACGTGCTACCAGCGGGGTCGCAAGACCTACGTTAGCACACGTCAACAAAATTGGGAGACGTCCCAGGCACGGCCCAAGGGTGCTGAACACACCCAGGTCGTCCGCAACAGTTAGTGTCTGAGGCACTCTCTTGATGAGAGAAACACCCAGATTTGAGTGGACCTGTCCAGACAGTGCAAGCATTTGTCAGTAATCGTTTAATAATAATACCAGCCTATAACTGTCCCACTGCTGGGCAAAGGCCTCTTCTCATACAGAGAAGGCACGAGCATTGATCACCACGCTTGCTCAAGACGGGTTGGCGATTTCGAACTTATATTAACTACAAGTCCAGGTTTCCTCACGATGTTTTCCTTCACCGATGTCTGTGATGTCTAAGATAAACTTTAGAAAGTACATATGAATTGAAAAAGTCACATTGGTACTTGCCCGGATTCGAACCCGCGACCTCTTGCATGAGAGGCGGGCGCCTTAACCACTAGGCCATCACGACATTAATCGACAGTAATCGTTTAGCTCAACTAAAAACTTTAAGGAGCCCAACGTCTTGACGAACAGTACCAAAGTACATTTGGGTAGGCCGCATTAAATAATCAAACCGTCAGACCGCAAATATTAAAAAACGACAAGAAGCAACGACCTCCATACTCCTCTTATTTACAAAAAAATGACACAAAACATATACAGACAGACCAAGTTATCTGTGAACTGAAGGAGGGCGACTCCGTCAATTCAGCGTTGCAAAGAGAAAGAGACAGAGTACACTCAAATAAAGTCAAATGTATAACTGAAATGTCATGTCAGCCGTAGTTCCAAATTTAGCCATTTCACGTATGAAAAATATTGTTAAGTACACATGAATGTCAAAATAACAATTCAAATGTCAAAGAGAAAAAGAAATGTACATAAGGTAAATGTTGGCCTAATTAAAACAGCTTAATCCCAAGCATTACAGTCCTCAATTTAATCCTTAACAGAGTAAAAAGCTTTCTGATAGCTAGTTTACGTTTTATAAATAATTTTAATGGGGTTTTAGTCAGTAAAAGTCTGACACTCCCTTCCGCCCGCCCACGAAAAAAAACACCAAAGGGACCAAAGGAAGCTTAGAGTTGATTTCAAAATTAATAGTACATTCAGCAACTACACCTTAAACAGCCTACTGCTTAAGTCCGCCAAGCCAAGCCTGCCCAGTAATTTAACAAAACAATGGTTAACTCGCAACATTTCCATTTCCGCCGGTGAATATAACACATCTTTATCCGGCACAAGTTTTACTTCAAAATCATCAAAATGGATTTAAACTTCGACAAGATCTTCAAAATTGTTATCACAGCTTTGAATTTGACTAGGTCTCATCCATACATAGCGAGAGATAAAAAATGGGCGTTCCAATTCTTTATCCTTCAAGGTCTTTTTACCGTCAATTTTGTCGTTATTATGTATAACATTATCTACCATGATTTGAAAGCCAACGACTTTGCTCAAGTTTGCAAGAATGGAATCATGGCCGTCGTTTACGTTGTCATCACCTTCCAGTACTGCATCCTTTTGAAGCACCAAGACCTTTTCGTCACTGTTATTGACAATATTAAAAGAGATTATGAGGAATCCAAACGCTTCTCTCCGGCGGAAAGAGAAGTAATCTATAAGTACGTTGAAAAAGGCATCTGGGTCTGCAAGCAATGGGTAGTGGTTTCTTTTTGTGGACCAGGTCTATTTACGGGAAAAAGCTTGCTTCTAATGTTATATTACTATTGCATTAATGATTTCAAATTAGTGCCGATATTAGAGATGAAATTTCCGGCATATTTGGAAGATAATTTGCATTATTTAGTTTTATATTTTTTGACATATGCTTTGGTGCTAGAGTTTGGTTTATACTCGGGACTTATGTATCTGGCATATGTGCCTTTGGGTCCCATTTTTATTTTGCATGCATGTGGGCAGCTTGAGTTGGTGGCGATGAAAATTGATGTTCTGTTTGTGGAGCTTGATGATGAAGTTATTAAAAGGAAGCTTAAGAATATTATTGAGCATTTGCAGTATATTTATAGGTATGTATATTATAACGTTATTTTGTCCCACTCACCTACAGCTTGTCCCATTTTGACACCCCTAAATACAACACAATTTTACCAACACAAAAAATGCAAATTTTGCGAGTGGTTTATTACTGATATTTTTTTTGAGTCCGGATGTTTGTTTTGAGTTTTTATGTTTAATAACACGCTCACGGTACATGATAAATTTAAGTTTAAGCCTTCGAACACGCGTGATTCGAGACACAATAGAAAGACAATAGCAGCGCGACAGTCGGCTGTCGGTTGGTCGTCGAAAGGTTAATATTAAAAATATCCTGGTATTTCAGTTTTTCATTATTATGTAGAGGAGAGTGACCAAATATGGAATACCATTTTGTTTTTTAAACATAATTTGCACAAACGTTACAAATAAAAAACATTTTGTGGTCATTTATAATAATCATATATTTCCGCTTTATTTTGTAACAAATCTTGGTTACTAAGATTAATTTTAAAATAAATAAATAAAAAAAAACTTAATTGTGATAAAGGTATCTAAATTTGGAATAGGTACCCCATATATGGAATACCATAAACACTATCAAAATTTAACCGTAACTTAAATGAGACTCTTTAGAAACTTTTGTATAACATAGAAAATAGCACAAATTATTTGCAAAGACAAATCCAGGCATCAGACTGCGGTTCTGCGCAATCATTATGTACCCAGAGCCCACACATGAGGCACTTGACCTATGTTTCCCCATGGGTATCATTTGAAAACAGCATGCCACAGAAAATACACTCCGAATCTTCAGAGTCTAGAGCTGTATTTCCTATCAAGGCATCAGGCTCACTGTCTTCATGAAACAGCATCATCTCCTCATCATCTGAATCTGACATAGACTTAATCTTTTCTCCTAGCTATTTTCCTTTTGATTTCTTCTCGTTCTCTTTTTTATTTTTGTTCCTTCCCTGTTTGTTTTCTTTTTTTTTTCTTTTTTTTTCTATGAGATCGTTCTTGTAAGGTGAAGATGTGATGACTGCTGCATGAAACAGGTGCTTTGTTTTGCAGCTCTCAAATAACCCATATTTTTCTCTCTTACTAATTTAATAGCTTGCGCCATGTCCTTTGCATTCCAAATTTTTCGTTATACTGATAAAAAATAGAAAAAATACTTTTAATTTATAATTAACAAAATCATCAAATCAGCTGATACACCAATCATGGAATATTCCATAATTGGATACTACGATTCGTCCATATTTGGATTTTCTAACGAATTCAAACTGACATTTATATGTTTATATTTGATAAGGTAATACAATAAAATACTGCTAAAATCCACAAAAGAACATCTAAACTATGTCTAGAAAATATAACAACTATACTGTGTATACTATTTGAACGAAAATTAACTGCTTTTTACATACCTTCGAAAGTTATGCGGAAGCGACAAAACAAAACACTGCGACTGTGACGAAAGGGCTCGCCCGACTGACGTGTAACGACTTATACGAGCGAAGGCGGACAAGAAGAAAGAGACAAACACTGTTTACAGTGCATGTCAGTTTTCGTTTGATAGAAATGCCAGTATTCCATATTAGGGATACTATTCCATATTTGGTTACTTTCCTCTACAGGTTCACAGATCAGTTGAATACGATATTTCAAGTCGGTAATGAATTAACGCTGAAAGGATCAACACTGATGCTACCGGTTACCTGCTATGAAATTTTGGAGGTAACTTTACTCTTGTTCTCGAGGTTAAAAGACATTAAAGTTATGTGTATACAAAACAGCTAGTTTTTTACACTATAATATATACAGGGTGAAAAGTTTTAATGGGCCCTGGAAGAAAACTACTTTAAATCGTTAAGATAGATATTTTTACTTTAAGGAAACGTTCCTTTATTTTTAATTAGAAACCAGAATGCATTCGAAGATTTAAAAAAAATCGCTTGCTACACTCGGAAATCGAGCCGGCTAAAATCCGAAAAAGATTATATCATTATTTGGATCAAATCTCTCTGGCAAATATGGTTATTTAAATTAAAGGAAAACCATAAAAACTGAAAAAGATTATTTCTGTTTTTATATTCTTTTTTGATTATTTCAGTATTGGATTTGCCTTTTGATTCAAAAAAGTTAAATTTTCCTCTATTTCAATTTAACATGTTTGTTTGAAAGATTTTATCCTTATGAATTACTCTAACAATTGATGTCATGAAAGTACAAGGTGTTGTTTTTTTGACAAATTTTCACAAATCTTTAATTCTGTATCTGAAATACATAAAAAAATGTTCTTTTCACTAAAATAATCTATCTTAACGGTTTAAAGTAGTTTTCTCCCAGGGCCCATAAATACTTTTCACCCTTTCTTTATAGTTAAGTTTTCTTGAACATCGATGAATGTATTTGAATGTAATTTGAAATAATGAACGAACTAATTATTTTCTACTATTATCAAATTTTTTATAATAAAATATTTATCGGTTTTTTATAAAATTTCATTTATGTATGACAGCCCTGTATATCTTCTCTGATGACTGTACTTTCAAAATATTTTACAGGCATTTAATCGTAACGAATACAGCTTGGAATACTTCGTATTCATTGTAGGAAGCACTCTGTTTAGCAGCACGCCGTGTTTTTACGGTGACCTACTCATGGAAAAGGTATTTTTCTTATTGTATTGCTGTGCAAATTGCACTGTTTTATAGAAAATGTATAAAAAGCAGCGACAGCCGACTGTCGCGCGATGCGCCCGCGAAATTCAAATTTTCTGACGTGTTTTTGCAATTTGCAGCTCAGGTCTGGGTGTGTGTTGCTATAGTATGACTCGAGACTGTATATATGTATTTAGTTACAGAATTTAAATCTTTAATATCATCAATACAACAAGAATTTCGCGGACGTCCTAGACTGTCCCTTCTTTTGTTTTTTTTTTTGTAAGTAATAAAATACACAAGTATTTTAATATTGATTTTCTTAATTTAATCACCACAAAAATAAAGCATTACGGGGTTAAATTCATAGCAATAGTTCAAGACCTGACTGTTAGAAAATATTTTAAATCTGGCTACGCAGAATTTGTTTTTTGGCACAAAATGTCTGATGTTTTTGTATTAGTTATTTCTTTTTTCCTCAGGGAGAATCCGTCCGCACATCTCTGTACACGTGCGGCTGGGAGCAGTACTACGACCGGCGCACTCGCAGTACTTTGTTAGTGATGCTACAGTACGCACTCAGACCTGTCGCCATACAGACTATATTCACAGTCATGTGTCTTGATACGTTGACTAATGTACGTTGATGTTTTTTTTATTTAAACCTTGGAACACACGTGATTCGAGACACAATAGAAAGACAATAGCAGCCTGACAGCCGGCTGTCGCTTAGTCGTGAAAAGGTTAACTTTCGCCCGCGTAGATGTCGAACTTCCGTCACCAATTTTACCCCATAAGGGTTGGAATTTGCAAACAATCTTTTCTTAGTGAATACCCACTTTTCTCGTAGCAAAATGTTATATAGGTACGTGTATTTTTGACCTTCCAAAGCAGCTAGGAGATGATTCTACTCATAAAAACAAACAACTTTTACTATGGAACCAACTCTGAAAGCGTAAAAAAAGTATCAGCTGTTTCTAACAAAAGTTCAATACCCTCCCGACCATAATGTATGAATTATATGGATGAAATCATCTCGTAGCGGGTTTCACAAGCCCAAAGTACACCTTGTATATCTAGTAAACACAATTTTTGTCAAATCGTTACTGAGACCTCGCGCGTTCAACTAAACAAACAATCAACTCTTCAACTTTATAGATACAACAATTAAATAATAAATTAGACATTTTTATTGTTTAATCTCATTTTCATTGTAAACTGTAATTTGTAATTAAAATTGTAATTAATATATTTGCTTTTATTTTAGCTGTTCCAGCAATCATATGCCATCTTTAATCTCATGAATGCAATGTGGGGTTAACGTGGATCAAGATTATCGAGTCGACATTTGAAGCTGACATAGAAATCAAATGTTTATTTGTTAAACACTTTTTTTCTTCTTATTATTGCACTCTTAGCTTTCATTATAAGCATAAAAAATTGTTAACGTGGAAAAAATATATGTAACCTAATAATATTATTATATACTTTAAGTTTCTCGGGACACTGGGATCCCGGACCTTTGAAAGGCGTACGAGGAGCCGAAGCCAACTCGCAGAGGCCCCTTAAATAAAGCTTTATAATATGAAGTGGGACACCAACCGGTGATTATCCCTACATGCACCACTCAAGTGCACCTAAGGTCAACCCCCGGTTGGTTGAGGTCTATTGCAGGTCATGGAATAAAGAAAGTATTGAACTATGGGTTTGGGTTGCTAAGGTGGATTAATTATCTGAGACTATTGAATGACTATCGCCCCTGCCTGACCATTGCTTGTATACACGGATAATAAGGCAGGGGGTGACTTGCACACTCAGTAAATGGGCCTCCGAAAACGGCCGCTAGCACATAGTGACGTAGCGACAAGGGGGCAACATATATCGAGGTGCTGGAGGAGTGGAGAGGTATTCCACGGCTATCAGGACAATCCCGGAAGTACGGTCAAGATCCCTACCAGCATCTTACTGGAATACTTCCTTCCCCCGAGCAACTTTGCTCTTGCGAATCTCCACTCAAACCAGCCAATTAAGGCAAGAGTGAGGTGGGAGCCTTGTTCCTCGTCAGTGCTCACTCTGGCCGACCAATGAAGGCAAGCCACCCAAGCAGCAAAATGTGGTCTAGTAATTATCCTGGAACCACCATTTTATTAGGACTATAACGGAATAGTAAGCAATTATAACCACGGAAAAGGGCCCAATTTATAGGCGTATTTTACCTTATTAAATATTTATAGTAGACTTGGTGGACACCACTTTGACCAATTACGACCTTATAGATGGACTACGTGGAACTATTTCCTCTCGCGAAGCTAACTATCAGCGCTTAATAGAACCAAACACGACAATAACGTACACATTGAATCCCTTACAAGCTCATACAAAGTGTTCTGTATTGGTGAATGTTGATGCGCACATTTGTAAAGATTAATATTGATCCATTTAATATTATAAATTTTTATATTAACTGGAATATTAATTATGGGTAGAGTGCTAGTTAACAGTAAGTCAAAATATATAATGTGTTTGAATGAGTACATGGCGCACGTATATTTTCGGTGAAGTATAATAGGTTTTTTAACAAAATTTTGACACGCCGCTTGCAATTAGCGATTTCATTAACTTGAATTTTTAAATAATGCTAGTTTTAGTAAACATACAACGAAAAGTCGCCATTTTGAGAAAATTGGTTTTAACAAATACATTAACAAACCGTTATAGGCGTACTTTGTGTATAAAATGGTGAATGTCAAAACCATTTCTTGGCCATATATAAACTTGAATTTATAAGCCCTTATAAAACCAAGTAATAAATTCAAATAGTTTCCAGTATGTTTAGTTCTGTTTATCACTCTTATTAGCGTACTTTACTTATAGTAGTTTTATAACGTTTCTTGTTAGCAGTTATAAGTATAGCCTACCAGTTTAAATACTCTTGAGTGCATTTACACCCTCGCGATACTTTTATATGTTACTCAAGCTTATATTGCGCCCTTAATTTCAACCTATAAGTAATTATAAGTTAATGTATAAGATCAGATATACTATAAGGCCCAACTATCTCCATTCTTGCTATTACAAGCGTGGCAGCCAATACTAGAACCCTTAAAAGAACATTATAAGTGCTGGAGGCCTGTAACACCTGCATTATAGGATAATTTTGTTGCTTGGGCAGAGGTGAAGAACAAAGGGTCTCCCAGGAGGTCAGGTCCGTGGGGGTCGCTACTGCCCAACAGCTCGCCACAAGCTGCCCTGCGGGTATACTATTATTATTATTATAATGTATATTATTATTATAATGTAACTTATTAACAACTTATAGTGTTTTATTCTTATAATAACAATTGTCACACTGTTTTCATTGCACGTTTAAAAAAATATTGAAGTTTAAAAAAATATGTAACATAATTATAACCTTTTTTTTTTCACCTACAATGTAATATTATATTATTTAAATCAATTTCCTATCTTTTTTTATAGACATAATTTAGACGTAGAATAAAATTGTTTTTCCTTCAATAATGTTTACTGCATGTCTATTACTGTTTATAACTTATCGGACGGCTTCAAAACTCTCAACTTCAGAGCATTTAATATTAAATTATTTAACTTTGTACTCGACTAAAGATTTTATGAATGAAAAATTTATCTAAATATTTGACATTATTGCCTAAAAATTGTATTTTGTCTCCTTGACTAAATTAATTAATGTAGTTCAATTTATTTTCGTAATTATGATTGTAATTACACATAATGCACTTAACAACCTTGTACAATATTCTAACAAATAAATTAATTCTAATTTATTTTATTTTATAGCATTAAAGCCTTCCACTTAGCCACGTAAAGAAAAACGCAATTATCAAGACTTCGTGGAAAGAGTTTTACAATCCGCTTATTGATAATATTCGAAATTACATTTCTTTGTGAGCAATTCAAACGATGTTATTAAAATAATTAACATTGAACTTGTGCTGTTAAGGTGAAGACAATTTTAAGATTTGAGTACCTAAATTCTAAATGCATTGTGCTAAGGGCTAAATTATTCCTGTTTGGGCTGTGCATTGATATAAGTCAGTCAATCAGTTAGATTATTAGCCTCTGATGTCCCACCGGCAACGGTATCCACTTCTTTTTTCTGTCATCTCTACTCTGGGCTAGTGTGGGACAGTCCTGCCTCTAAGCATCAAACTCGCCCCGCCATTTTCGCCTGGGTTTGCCGCGATGTCTGACCCAGAGTGGTCAACATATATAATTATATTTATTCTAAATCCTCTAGGAATTCAAAGCGCGCGTGACATTCTTGGAATTACAAAACACACTTAAAAATAGTTTTGTAAAAATAAAATTACGTAACAGATTAAATGAAACACTTACTTAAAATGTTGCTAATCTGCAGGATAGTGAAAGTGATAAACTAAATAGCATCAAAAATTCTTCGATGGTAAAGTGCCCAAGAGGTTGACAGCATTGCCGCATTGAGTGACAAAGCTAAGCCTCTGTCAAAGGTAAAAGCCAGGCTTTAGGAAGAGGAACAGCAGCATCAACCAGCCGAGCATAGAGCAGCAATAACAACGCTTGCTGATGACAGATTGACGAATTCGGACTTAAGACTTATACAGCCAATTTAATGTCTCTTTAAGTTTTAAGTGAAAGCTTGTGTTACTTGTCATAAGACATAAGTATTTATTGCGTTCCATAATGTTAGGTGTTGAATATATAATAGAATCAATCATGGACCCTGTCGGGCACAGCAACAGAATAATCAGGCAGAGAGAAGGAGCTCTTTACATTTTTTAATATTTATATATATATATATATATTTTTTTTATTAAAAATAAATTTATTTATGTCTTCTTAGCCAAGCTCACTTCACAAGGCTCAAGATCCTGGTTTCTGTACTCCAGCCTAAGCATTTTCTACAATTCTATCTGTCATTTGGTTGATAATATAATACAAATCTTATAACTGCTTTATAAGATTTGCTATTCACTTATCTTGATATTTTAGGGACAGGTTTTATTTAGCGTCGGTCACAAAAGTAGGACATCATTAATTTTATTCTGATCATAGTTTGTAAACAAAATTCGATGATGATCTTTTCATATTCTAGGGAAATGTCATAAAAACAATCTTGTTAAATAACAATATGTGGAAACTTTTGGTGAAAGGATCAGAAAATTCATCCCTAGGAAATCAAGAACAAATTTTCTAGAAATTCAAAAAGGTAAAAACGATGCAAAATAACAAACTGCCTCTTAATAATAACCCTATTAATTACAACACAAAATCAATATGAAGGCTCTTTACTAACAAGCAGAAACCCGACGTTCTTTCTCTATATACTCACTGGTTGCAAAATGGACTTCAATTTCGATAAATCTCTAAAATTCTTTCTTGTCCCTCTAAGATTAGTTCGAACACATCCCGACATCCCAATTAACTTCAAATGGTTTACACAATATTCTTCATGCTACGGTCTTTTTACAATACTAGCCATTGTTATAATCTACTACAATTCCTACATGAACGCAATCAACAATGATTTTTCAGGAGCTTGTAGAAATGCCTGCCAAATATTAAGCCTTACCTATTTTGGGGCACCTTGAATAATTTCATGATGTTCTGGCATCGAAAATCTATGAAAAAGCTTCTAGATTTGATGAAAAAGGATTACAAAATGGCGGCGGAACTACCTCGCGATGAGCAAACCATTTTTAAGAAATACCATACTCAGAAAACAATAGTATGCAAGCTTTGGTGTGTCCTGGTCACAGTAGCCTTTGCCCTACCTTTTGCCTGTCTGTTTGTCCGGGATAAGCTCCAAAAGTTCTGCATAGATCGATCGTTTTGGTTCAATATTTCTAAGAAATCGGGTTAACACATAGGTTATATTATCACACAACCACTTTTGGGATTCGTAGAAACAAGGGTGGGTTTTAGCCAGTAGAAGTCTGACACTCCCTCATGAGAAATCAGTTGATTTCCAACCGATGAAAAAAAACATAACGCGAATGAAACCGCGGTATGTTATATAATATTAACCTCACTGACTGATATCAACGCGTTTGTTGTTATTTACTAGAGACATGAAACTTGGAGGGTTTATTTTTTGTAAAGAATAAATAGCCACTAAGAAAGGATATTTTTAATTTAATCCCTAAAGAGTTAAAAAAGTGAATAGAAGTTCGACATCCACGCGGGCGAAGCCGCGGGCGAAAGCTAGTGTAACATAAACATATACAATTTTACAGCAAATCGTTCTTTCATCTTTAAAAGTAACTAATAAGAAGGCATGAGTTCACAGCAAATTAGCAGACACATGATTACAGAGGTAAATTATTGACTAGATTTAAAGAGAAGCAACTTATGAATTTGTTAAAATAATAATGTGCGAGAACCATGAAGGTAAATGTCTGAGGCACTCTCTTGATGAGAGAAACACCCAGATTTGGGTGGACCTGTCCAGACAGTGCAAGCATTTGTCAGTAACCGTTTAGCTCAACTAAAAACTCTAAGGAGCCCAACGTCTTGACGAACAGTACCAAAGTAGATAAAGTAAATTATGTTATGTTGGCCTAATCGAAACAGCTTAATCCCAAGCATTACAGTCCTCAATTTAATCTTTAACAGAGTAAAAAGCTTTCTGAGAGCTAGTTTACGTTTTATAAATAATTTTAATCTAGTAATGCTTAGTTTTTGAATTTGTCTGGGAAGTTTACTATAATTTGACATTTAAACGAGCCACCTCTTTTCTTAAGCCTAGTTAAAGTTAAACTACTTTCTTTCTTTCTTCCTTCCTTCCTTTCTTTTTCTTTCTTCTAACCGAAGAAACAAGGGTAGATTTTAATCAGTAAAAGTCTGACACTCCCTTCCGCCCCGCCCACGAAAAAAAACACCAAAGTCACCACAGGAAGCTTAGAGTTGATTTCACAAGTAATAGTACATTCAGAAACTACACCTTAAACAGCCTACTGCTTAAGTCCGCCAAGCCAAGCCTGCCCAGTAATTTAACAAAACAATGGTTAACTCGCAACATTTCCTAACAACCGCCGGTGAATACAACACATCTTTATCCGGCACAAGTTTTACTTCAAAATCATCAAAATGGATTTAAACTTCGACAAGATCTTCAAAATTGTTATCACAGCTTTGAATTTAACTAGGTCTCATCCATACATAGCAAGAGATAAAAAATGGGCGTTCCAATTCTTTATCCTTCAAGGTCTTTTTACCGTCAATTTTGTCGTTATTATGTATAACATTATCTACCATGATTTGAAAGCCAACGACTTTGCTCAAGTTTGCAAGAATGGGATCATGGCCGTCGTTTACGTTGTCATCACCTTCCAGTACTGCATCCTATTGAAGCACCAAGACCTTTTCGTCACTGTTATTAACAATATTAAAAGAGATTATGAGGAATCCAAACGCTTCTCTCCGGCGGAAAGAGAAGTAATCTTTAAGTACGTTGAAAAAGGCATCTGGGTCTGCAAGCAATGGGTAGTGGTTTCTTTTTGTGGACCAGGTCTATTTACGGGAAAAAGCTTGCTTCTAATGTTATATTACTATTGCATTAATGATTTCAAATTAGTGCCGATATTAGAGATGAAATTTCCGGCATATATGGAAGATAATTTGCATTATTTAGTTTTATATTTTTTGACATATGCTTTGGTGCTGGAGTTTGGTTTATACTCGGGTCTTATGTATCTGGCATATGTGCCTTTGGGTCCCATTTTTATTTTGCATGCATGTGGGCAGCTTGAGTTGGTGGCGATGAAAATTGATGTTCTGTTTGTGGAGCTTGATGATGAAGTTATTAAAAGGAAGCTTAAGAATATTATTGAGCATTTGCAGTATATTTATAGGTATGTATATTATAACGTTATTTTTTCCCACTCACCTACAGCTTGTCCCATTTTGACACCCCTAAATATAATACAATTTTAACAATACAAAAATGCAAATTTTGCGCCTGATTTACTACTGATATTTTTCTTGAGTCCGGATGTTTGTTTTGAGTTTTTATGTTTGATAACACGCTCACGTTACATGATAAATTTAAGATTAAACCTTCGAACACCCGTGATTCAAGACACAAGAAAGACAATTAATAGCAGCGAGACAGTCGACTGTCGGTTGGTCGTCGAAAGGTTAATATTAAAAATATTCTGGTATTTCAGTTTTTCATTATTATGTACAGGTTCACAGATCACTTGAATACGATATTTCAAGTCGGTAATGAATTAACGCTGAAAGGATCAACACTGATGCTACCGGTTACCTGCTATGAAATTTTGGAGGTAACTTTACTCTTGTTCTCGAGGTGAAAAGACATTTAAGTTATGTGTATACAAAACAGCTAGTTTTTAACACTATAACATTTAAAGTAGTTTTCTTCCAGGGGCCATAAATACTTTTCACCCTGTATAAGAATGACGTCTTAGCAAGAGTGGTTCATTCTGATGAGCACTCTCTGTTGATGTATAAAAATTGAAGATCTGGAACACCTGTTGTGGAACGACACTCTAAGGCGATTATCACACTGCCCCGGACCCCGCTGCATGTTGCGTGTCAACGCACCTACGCGCGTTTCTGCGGGAGTGCAGATCTGCATCATCGTGCGGGTTTTTTGCGCACTCACGCGCGTAGGTGCGTTTTGTAGATTCACGCACGGCGGCTCTCATTTATTCGCCGTTCTCTCGTTCTCATTTATTCACACGTCACGCCCATTCAAAATCACGCGCGGCACTGCGGGGTTCGGTGTGCCATACCTTGCGTCTCGCCCCGCACCTACGCGCGGGGGTGCATGTTTCTCCGCGTGTATGCGCGTGATCCGCATGAACGCGCGTGGATGCATTTTCAGTGTGTTAGACTGTGCGTGTTTTCCATACAAACGGAGATACTTACAAGCAACGGAAGAACACGCATCCACGCGCTACGCTGCATCATGCGGGGCAGTGTGAAGATCGCCTAAGATACATAGGAATGACGTCTTAGCAAAAGCGATTTAGTCTGATGGGACTGTGTGATTTAGTCAGATGTGACTTACAAAAATGTAAGATTTGGAACGTCTCGAATTGTCTTGCGTATCCCGTTGTTTTTCCATCCCCAGGCCTTAGAATTCGACATGGAACGTTTTAGATCTTCGATTTTGACGACCCTGTATGGTTCCGACAGTCTAAACGAACAATCCGAACCCTTAAAAGATGACTCATGAGTTTGCCCATCTGTCCATCTAGGGCAGCCGTTTCACTTTAAAAGATTAACTTGGTATTTGAAAATTTTCTTATTTTATACTTAAACTAGCTTTTGCCGCGACTTCGTCCGCCTGGAGTAATAGTTCCCGTTCCTGGAAGATTTCCGGGATAAAAACTATCCTATGTCCTTTCTCGGGTCCCAGACTATATCTGTACCTGAACCAAATTTCATTCAAATCGGTTCTGTGGTTTAGGTGTGAAAAAGAGACAGACAGACAGAATTACTTTCGCATTTATAATATTAGTACGGATGGTTTAAATGTAGTTTTATCACTTTAAAAAAATAAAAGAATGTTTCCTTAAAGTAAAATAATCTAACTTAAAGATTTAAAGTAGTTTTCTTCCAGGGCCCATAAATACTTTCCACCCTTTACAGTTAAGTTTTCTTGAACATCGATGAATGTATTTGAATGTAATTTGAAATAATGAACGAACTAATTATTTTCTACTGTTATCAAAATTTTTATAAAAAATATTTATCGGTTTTTTAGAAAATTTCATTTATGTATGACAGCCCTGTATATCTTCTTAGATGACTGTATTTTCAAAATATTTTACAGGCATTTAATCGTAACGAATACAGCTTGGAATACTTCGTATTCATTGTAGGAAGCACTCTGTTTAGCAGCACGCCGTGTTTTTACGGTGACCTACTCATGGAAAAGGTATTTTTCTTATTTTATTGCTACGCTGCGCAAATTGCACTGTTTTATAGAAAATGTATAAAAAGCAGCGACAGCCGACCGCCCGCGAAATTCAAATTTTCTGACGTTTTTTTGCAATTTGCAGCTCAGGTCTGGGTGTGTGTTGCTATGGTACCTATGACTCGAGACTGTTTAATATATATGTATTTAGTCACAGAATTGAAATCTTTAATATCATCGATACAACAAGAATTTCGCGGACGTCCTAGACTGTCCCTTCTTTTGTTTTTTTTTTTGGAAGTAATAAAATACACATGTATTTGAATATTGATTTCCTTAATTTAATCACCACAAAAATAAAGCATTACGGGGTTAAATTCATAGCAATAGTTCAAGACCTGACTGTTAGAAAATATTTTAAATCTGGCTACGCAAAATTTGTTTTTTGGCCCAAAATGTCTGATGTTTTTGTATTATATCTTTTTTCCTCAGGGAGAATCCGTCCGCACATCTCTGTACACGTGCGGCTGGGAGCAGTACTACGACCGGCGCACTCGCAGTACTTTGTTAGTGATGCTACAGTACGCACTCAGACCTGTCGCCATACAGACTATATTCACAGTCATGTGTCTTGATACATTGACTAATGTACTATCGACTAAAGTTCCGCTTGCCCATCTCTAAGGCGACAATCGCATAGCACGGCTCTCGGCTCGATCGCGCGGAGTATGAGTTTCGACCAATAGGAATCGTATTATGATAGTGTTTGTCTACACAACGACATACAATGAAGTTTAGAAGTGAACACTCACACTACTATGCACGTGCTTGTTAGCAGGGTTCATTCATTTGTTTTGTGGCGTGTTTGTAATTCTTACTCGGCCTGCGTAAACTCTTTTGCCCTTACTAATAATCACTGTGTAAAGTTATGTCATGAATAAAGCCTGTGTAACCATACATTTTTTGACGTATAAACCTGTCATAACTTTATGCAGCGATTATTAGTAAGACGCTTTATGAATCATTGTTAACTAAAAGTAATTACGTATTTATACATTCTGATTGTTTTTGGCAAAATGTTTTATTGGTATTGCTTTATTTTAATATTTAGCTATATTCCTGGGAAAAATGTTTTAAGACATTATAAACTTAATTTAAACTGTAATAAACTAACTGTATTCCGTGGTCTCACCCGCATTATGTTGTTTTAGATTACAGCTTCGCTCCCATAGGTCTTAGGACCAGCACACACCGCTGAATGCGTAGCGGAGCGCATTTGTAGTCAATAATATAATATAAACCTTAACTACCTTAACATACGGTCAATATTCGAGCGCGCTCCGAGCACTGCGTGCAAATTTATTCTTTTATTGACCGTGTGTCAAGGTAGTTAAGGTTTATATTAAGTTGTTATCTTCAAATGCGCTCCGCTGCACCTTTAGCGGTGTGCGCTGGGACAAATCATGACGTCATATAGCCCATATGTTATTCTGGCTATTTTACAGTAAAGTTCATAAAAAATCGTTTCTAAGTTTTTGTGTGACAGTGTAACAGAACAAACATAAAAAACAAACACATTTAATATTAGTGGGATTACATCTAACGATCTATTCTATTAACTCTGATGTTATTTTCTTGCAAAATGTTATTTCGTTTATTTTACGTTTAACTCTGCATGCCATTTGGCTGCCGGAGTGGAGCCAATATTACAAACCTGAAGGGTTGTGTTTGCTTAGTTGAATGAGCCAATCTCAAACTACTGGTTTAAATAGAAAAAATATTTTTGTGATGGATAGTACAATTATTAAGAACTTACGTGTTTAACTTACGTGAGCGAAGCGGGGGACAGTTATTACAGCAGGTAACAGACAATTGTATGGGCATAATAAAAGAGTTACTATGTTTTATTATTCAGATGTCGAACACGGGCGTGGGTTGAAGATTTTTTACGGCATGTTTTTTTTATTTGTCATTAAGTGTTAAACATTTTTGCTTTTTGTTTCAAAATCTCTACAGAATTAGATTTCTTTTAGGGTTATTAGGGTGTTAAATAAAATAAAATATAATTTTAAGGATTGGCATTTGTAGAAAAACAACGAATTAACTTATAAAGCATTTATTTTTTTAAACACAATTTCCTAATAACAATAAAAATATGTTGCAATTAACATAAGATAATATTGTTAAGTAAATCATATATTTTGGTTTCTATTTATATATTACATTATATACCTTTTCAGTATTACTAACAACACATAGACACATAATAACATAAACTAAAAAATAACATAATAATAAGTGTTTCGTCTGGTAACATTATTGTTAATATTAAGAAATGACTAGAATGCATTCAAAAAAAATCAAGACAAGAAAACGTAAAATGCATGAATATACGAACGAATAAATACATTCGACAAGTAGAGACTGTGTTACAATGCGGTCTCTGCTTATAGTATTTATGTTGTACTGATTTAACATGGCGTATTCAAAATCGTTGACAATATTAATAATAACATGCTGATATTAATTTAAAACAAATTTTTACAGATTAGTAAAAACACAACTCATAACATTTACCTGCACATAAATAGTTTCTTTTTTTAGGAATTACTTTTTATGTTAACACTCCTGAAAAATTATGGTTTACTGGAACATATAATACAGAATATAAGAGCAGGAACCTCTTCTGGTAAGTTAATTACAATAAAATGATTGTAAAAAACAACAGGGCTTAAAAGTGAACCTTTGAACCTCATTATTTACTGTGCAATGTTTTTTTATTATCGAATCAAAATAAACTTAATTACACTCCAAAATATGGTCATATTTTATGGCGTGGGAAAATAACAATTATATTTATTTCAAACTGTGTAATGCAATTTAACCGGGTGGTTTGAACAGGCACTATTATATATTATTGTGAAAGGGTAAAAAAAGTTACAATACAAGCCATTCTGTATACAAATATGATTATTATGTAATGTTACACAGTTATACAAGATGATTTTGATTACTCAAACTTCACTGTATAAATTATAATTTATTTTGGTATCGGTAACCACCTATCTAACCGGATATAATAAAACAAATGAGAAAAAAGGGCTTAAAGGTGATATCTTAAACCAGTTCGTAATTATTTAAAAACAAATTCGTTTTCAATTTTCATAATTGTTCATCTTTTAATGCGTAGGGATAAAGATTAAAATTTTATTCATATTTCTTATAAGAATAAAAAACTTAAACTATAATTCAATTATACAGGATGGTTTTGTCTGATACTTTATTATTATTGGAAAATCGCAAAAAAAAGTGAAAATTGGAACCAACTTGAATTAAAACCTTATTGTTTAATATACAGCATGGTTTTGTAATAATCAAAATCTTTCTGTTGAAAAATCTAATTGTTTAAGGAATATAATTACACAACATGGTTACGATATAAGTGGTTAGATATTAGGTATGGTGATTTCATATAGGTTAAATATTACACAATTTTTTTATCAATCATAGAAAAATAAATTAGAATCATCGTATCCAGTTGTATTAAAAAGAAACATGTGTAATCTGAAAATTTTAGTAGTTTCGAGTTAAAAATATTTTTTAAATTCTCTTGATTATTTATAAGTGCTGCTTTAAAAACTTATATTATCGATATTTTTTGCATTTTTTACTGTTATAAATTTGTGTAAAGTAGTTTCAGTGTAGTTTTAGTGGAAACTACTTTACACAAATTTCAATGGGCTCTGGAGGAGAACTACTTTAAATCGTTAAGTCAAAGAATTTTACTTAAAGGAAACATTACTTTATTTTTGAAAAGAAATAAAATGGCATCCACACTCGGACACACATGAAAATCGAACTGGCAAAATTAAAAAAAAAAATATAACGCCCTGTATTTTTATGACAACAGACGTCAAGGACGAAATTTTTGTAACAAACATGGTTCATTAAATTAAAGGAAAACAATAAATCTAAAGAATTTTATGTATTAAAAAAAAAACAAAAATTAATTTAGATTTTAAAAGTTGTCATTTTTTGGTTTTGTTCTAATTTAATTTACTGTTTGTTTGAAAGATTTGATCCTTATGAGTGACCCTATCGATTGATGTCATAAAATACAGAATGTTGTTTTTTTTATATTTTAAACCAGTTCGATACCCGGGTGTGACACATTTTCAAAAATATTTCAATGCACTTTTATTTATTTTTTAAAATAAAGGAATTTAAAAAAAAATCTATTAAAGATTTAAAGTAATTTTCTTTCAGGGCCCATAAAAACTTTCCACCCTGTATATAGGATAATATATAAACCCGTTTACACCGTAATACTGTTCAAAATTTTACTTTTTAATATTTTGTTGCTGCTCCTTCTGCATCTATTACAGCATCAAACCGGTTACGCATGGACCTTACAAGGACTTCACACAAGTTGGAACCTCGTAACGAATCCCAAGCTTGTTCGCAGTGGCTTACAAGTGCTTCTTTATTTCTTTCTGCCCTGTTATCCCATTTTTGAACCATTAAACTCATAAATTTTTAATAGGATTTAAATCTGGCGAGCGGGAAGGATGTATTGACCATGTTGCTTAATAAAATTGATTTTGACTAATAGCCCGCGGTCGAGGTGCACAAGCGCGTTCGAGGATACTCCCTTCGTTTTCATATCTTCGCAACCAGCGGCGAACCGTCGACCTCTGCAAAAAATTAAATCACGATTAGCATTATATTGTAACTTAATATTTCCTATATTATACACTACAAGCAGTTTATTAAAACTATAATAAAATATTGTGTGCAAAAGGATTAAGTTCATGAGAAATATCCCATACGTTTTTAAATAATATTATCTATTTTGGGTCGTAGTAACAGTCTTATCTGTTTTATGGTTAGTAAACAACAAACAAACGTGGGAAATTCCATCCGTGTATGAAACTCTTTTAAGCAAATGTGTGCTTTATTCAAACTACTTAAGAGCGCAAGCACAGTTTTAAACAATGGTGACGAAGAGCCATTGTTTAAACGTTGAAAGATTTGTTGTAGGGTCATAAAAGTCCCAAACAATGTCTTTGAAAAGATAGGAAAAAAACAAACTTTCTGACTGCATTATACACGATTACAATAAGGTCTTTAAGCTTAAATATTTTGCATGATAATATATATAAACGAAAATAACAAAAAAAAACTTTTTGAGCTAAAAAACTAATCCAAAATTCAATCGGAATTGCTGACGCAGCATAATACTCAACTCAAAATATAACTAAATTAGCAGCCATTTGCAGCACTATTTTTTATGAACGAAATTAATTAATCAAGGACGGAAGGAAAGATTGACGGAGCCTCGCTTTGCAGGGCTTCTACATCCGTCTGTATAAATAAAACGGACTCAATAAAAACCTACTTCGGGGTGCCCAAATTTTTTTTCGAAAATAAGTATACTACATGCACACTTGTTATTTTTGATGTGCAGTTAGAATTTTCTTTTGAAACAAAAGATGTGTTTATACATTGTTTCCCGAACACCACCAAAGGGTCATTATTTTATCAATTTTTTTATTACCGAACCAACCATTCGATTGTAAAAACCTGTTGAACTAACTTTTTTTCATACATTTAGGAATATTTCGATATTGCATCAGACTATAATATATTTAAATCACACAAAAAAAAATACATATTATAACATGTAAGAAATATTTAAAAATCTATTACCTATATGAAACGAAGCGACGTCAGAAATTTCGTTAGTAGTTTAAAGTTTATATTGAATGTTTGACAAATTTTGTTTATGACATACAGAAATAATGCGATTTATATAATTGTGCCTACAATGAAAATATAATAATATATATAGCACTAAAAATAAAATTAAAAACAAAAAAAGCTTTATTGACACAAACGACACACTTTATAAATACTTTCATGGAACAGTACTTAATAATATAAACCTTTATTGCCAGGCAACTGAGGCCCTTAGAAAAAAAATACACAAATAATTTGCTTAAATTAATAATTCACGCCCCCACTCAATAATATGGTAATGTGGCAACACAATAATTTTTGTGTTATTGCATGTTCGGTAGTCAGAGCATTTATTCTTGCATTTTTTTTTAAGATTCCTCGAATTTTTTTATAAGATTTATTAGGCGGCCTACCTTAATTTCAATAATTTCGTAAAAAAACAATTATTATTCTCTAAACATCTAAATACACTTCAATACCACAAGAAATTATTAAAAATTTCCTTTTTTTGTGAGATCTTTCAATTGTGAGATTGCTAACTAATCGGTAAGCTATGTTTACCATTAAATCATTCACGTAAGAAAATAACATCATTTTACTAATTTACAGTTTCTTATAATTAAAATTTTAAAAGGAAAATATATTACTATGCACTATCGCTTAGATTTCACACGAATACTAAGCGAAAGGTTTTATAAATCATTATTTAAATGAATAAACTTTAATGTATGAATATTAACAACGAAATCGTTACGATTCTCGCTAATAAAATGTTTATGATGCATTACTTACTAAATTTCTGCCCTTTAATTACAGTAATGTTTTTTTTGTAAGTAACTTAATTTTATCAAACTATAATATATAAAATATTGTAACAAAAATGTTTTGATTTGAAGTATAAATGTCTAACTTGCGATCTACCCATGCTTAGATAATAATATTTCCATAAAATAGTTTTTTATGTATTCTGTAAAATTTATTTATCCTGTAATATTAATAAAAAACAATTACCATTTTATTCGGTGGGAGGAGTGAATTTATGTTTATTTGTTTTTGAATAAAAAACTATGACTTACTTGCAAATTCAACTCCACAGCAATTTGTGATATATTCAGCCCTTGTCTATACAAGACAATAATTTCGTTTCTTTCTTCTTGGTTAAGGTTTCGCGTCGTCATGATAAAGCGGCAGTAGGCACAATACACAAAGTCCAGGATACGAGCAAGAGTCAAAAAGAGTTCTACGATCACAGTCCGATATACAAAACAAGGGGTCACAGTTAGGCAGGCAATAAAACCGGTAGAAATAAACAGGTCGTAAAAATTGAGGCGGGAATGACAACGGGAGGCGTGAACAATGAGCGAGTAGCAAATTCGCACTGGCTAATGTTTGTTGTTATTTTTGTGACACGCACACACTGCACTCACACAATCACATATTGTCTCTAATTGGCCGGAGCAAAGAAGGGCGTGGTTTGTCACTTGCTGCGCGTTCGCAGGAAAATTTTCATAAATGGGCATGCCTAACTTTTGTTGATAGTACGTTGATGTTTTTTTTTATTTAATCTTTCGAACACACGTGATTCGAGACACAATAGAAAGACAATAGCAGCCTGACAGCCCACTGTCGCTTGGTCGTGAAAAGGTTAACTTTCCGCGTAGATGTCGAACTTCCGTCACCAATTTTACCCCATAAGGGTTGGAATTTCCAAACAATCATTTCTTAGTGAATACCTAGTTTTCTCGTAGAAAAATGTTATACTTCGTGTATTTTTGACCAGGAAGGTCAAAAATACAAGCAGCTAGGAGATGATTCTACTCATAAAAACAAACAACTCTTACTATAGAACCAACTCTGAAAGCGTGAAAAAAGTATCAGCTGTTTCTAACAAAAGTTGTATACCCTCCCGACCATAGTGTATGAATTATGGATGAAATCATCTCGTAGCGGGTTTCACAAGTCCAAAATACACCTTGTATAGTTAGTCAACACAATTTTTGTCAAATCGTTGCTGAGACCTCGCGCATTCAACTAAACAAACAATCAAACTCTTCAACTTTATAGATACAACTATAAAATAATAAGACATTTTTTATTTAATCACATTTTCATGCCAAACTCTCAATTTTAATTATTAGCTTTTATTTCAGCTGTTTCAGCAATCATATGCCATCTTTAATCTCATGAATGCCATGTGGGGTTAACGTGGATCAACAGATTAACAAGTTGACATTTGAAGCTGACATAGAAATCAAATGTTTTATTAATTTAACACTATTTTTCTTATTATTATAGCACTCTTAGCTTTCATTATAAGCAAATTTATTAACGTAGAAAAATATGTAACCTAATATTATTATTATACTTAATGTAACTTATTAACAATCTATAGTGTTTTATTTTTATAATAACAATTACCACACTGTTTTCATTACACGTTTAAAAAAATATTGAAGTTTATAAAAATATGTAACCTAATTATAACCTTTTTTTTCACCTACAATGTAATATTATATTATTTAAATCAATTTCCTATCTTTTTTTATTATAGATTTAGAAATAATTTAGACGTAGAATAAAATTGTTTTTCAATAATGTTTACTGCATGTCTATTACTGTTTATAACTAATTATCGGACGGCTTCAAAACTCTCAACTTCAGAGCATTTAATATTAAATTATTTAACTTTTTCTTAAGCAAATGTTATTACTCGTCTAAAGATTTTATGAATGAAAACTTTATCTAATTATTTGACATTATTGCCTAAAAATTGTATTTTGTCTCCTTGACTAAATTAATTAATGTAGTTTAATTTATTATAATTATTAGTAATTCTCATGATTATTAATCTAATTCTAATGTAGGATAAGTTGATGATCTACTTGTGTACTTTTAAACTATACTTGTACGCCGGAAACGGCAGAATTTTATGATTGTAATTACACATAATGCACTTAACAACCTTGTACAATATTCTAACAAATAAATTAATTCTATTCTATATTATTTTATACTTACTATTAAAGCCTTCCACGTAGCTACGTAAAAAAACGCAATTATCAAGACTTCGTGGAAAGAGTTTTACAATCCGCTTATCCATACTAATATTATAAATGCGAAAGTAACTCTGTCTGTCTGTCTTTCTGTCTGTCTGTCTGTCTGTCTGTCTCTTCTTCACGCCTAAACCACTGAACCGATTTGAATAAAATTTGGTACAGATATAGTCTGGAACCCGAGAAAGGACATAGGATAGTTTTCATCCCGGAAATCCCCCGGGAACGGGAACCATTATTTCACGCGAACAAAGTCGCGGGGAAAAGCTAGTTGATAATAATCGAAATTACATTTCTTTGTGAGCAATTCAAACGATGTAATTAAAATAATTAACATTGGGCTTGTGCTGTTAAGGTGAAGACAATTTGAAGTTTGAGTATATTCTAAATGCATTGTGCTAAGGGCTAAATTGCTCCTGTTTGACTGTGCATTGATATAATTATCGAATTGATTGATTCGATTATAAGCCTCTGTTGTTCCACTGCAGGGCAATGGTATTCTTTTTTCCGTCATCTTTACCCTGGGTTAGTGTAGAATAGTCCCGCCTATATTCATCAAGCTCGTCCCGCCATTTCCGCCTGGGTTTGCCGCGGTGTCCGACCCAGAGTGGCCAAATTATATATATTTAAACTGATACATTCTTGAAATTACAAAACATACTTAGAACTAGTTTTGCAAAAATGAGAGTACATAAATAAGACTTCTACTAGGTACTTAAATTGTTGCTACTACAAGATAGTGAGAGAGAAAAACAAAATGACAAAAAAAAACCGTCCTAGTCAACCGGTAAAGTGACCAAGTGGCTGACAGCATTCCTACTTTGGACACGACAAAGCTAAGCCTCTAGCAAAGGTAAAAGCCAGGGTTTTGGTCTCTACTTAAAGCTTGGCCATAGCCTGGCTTTGGATCTACCTGTCATAAATTAAAAAATCCTTACATAATTATACCATTAACAGCCTTTTACTGCCCCACATTGCATTGAATACAAAGCTTGCTGATGACAGAGTGACGATTTAGGACTTATGACTTAAGTAGCCATTGAATGTCGCTATAAGTGTTAGATGAAAGCTTGGATTACGTCTTCTTAGCTGAGCTCACTTCACAAGGTTCAAGATTCTAGTTTCTGTACTCCTTCTGTACTAAAGCATTTTCTACAATTCTATCTGTCATTTGGTTGATAATATAATACAAATTTTATAACTGCTTTACAAGATTTTCTATTCTCTAATCTTGGTATTTTAGGATCATGTTTTATTTAGCGTCGCCGTCGGTCACAAAAGTAGGACATCATTAATTTTATTCTGAGCATAGTTTGTAAACAAAATACGACGGAGTGACGATCTTCTCCTATTCTAGGGAAAAGACAAAAATATTCTTGTTTAATAGAATATGTGGAAACTTTTGGTGAAAGGACCAGAAAATTCAACAAAAGGAAATCAAGTAAAGCCAAACATGGAACAAATGCAGGCACAAATTTTCTAGATACCTAATCTAAAACTACATATTTATATGAAGGTGAGAAAGAGAAATTAAAAAAGCTAATATCGGTGTAAAAGTGACCTGCCTCTTAATAACAACCCTATTAATTACAACACAAAATCAATATGAAGACTTTACTAACAAGCAGAAACCCGACGTTCTTTCTTACTCACGAGTTGCAAAATGGAGTTCAATTTCGAAATATCTCTAAAATTCGTTCTTGTCCCTCTAAGATTAGTTCGAACACATCCCGACATCCCAATTAACTTCAAATGGTTTACACAATATTTCTCATGCTACGGTCTTTTCACTATGTTAGCCATGATAATAATCTACAACTCCTACATGAACGCTATCAACAATGATTTTTCAGGAGCTTGTAGAAATGGAATATTAAGCCTTACCTATTTTGGGGCTACTTTGAATAATTTCATGATGTTCTGGCATCGAACATCTATGAAAAAGCTTCTAGATTTGATGAAAAAGGATTACGAAATGGCGGCGGAACTACCTCGCGATGAGCAAACCATTTTTAAGAAATACGATACTCAGAAAACAATAGTATGCAAGCTCTGGTGTGTCCTCGTCACAGTAGCTTGTAGTCTATTCAGTGTTAAAGCTATTGTCTTAATGATTTACTATTTTGTTATCGGCGAACCCAAGTTAGTGCATTTATATGACCTTGTCTACCCAAATTTCGTTGAGACGAGAAAGGGAGAATTATCCATGTACCTGGTCATTTACTTCTTAATTTTTTCTTATGGTATCTACGGAGGATTGGTGTTTATGAGCTTTCTTCCATTTGGTCCTGTCCTCATGCTTCATGCTTGTGGACATTTGGAGATAGCTAAGGAACGGATCAAGATCTTATTCGATGGAGATTCTAAGGACACAAGTAAAAAAATGATAAACATTATACAAAAACTGCAGTATACATACAAGTAAGTATAAATACATGTAAGTAAGCTGCTGTACTTACTTAAGTAACATAATATTATTATTTACGTTGTTGTTGTTGTTTTTACTCAGCTCTGGAATAAGCTGCGTTTACGGGCCTAAGCCAAGTAAATATAGCGTGTGTATTATGATGTATGTGTAGTTATTTCGTTCTCTTTTTATATTATATTGAATAAAATATTATTAAGCAAGTACAGCTGGCGATATTTTGACGACATTTTATTATTTACAGTCCATTACTTTGGTCGTAAAACAGATTAAGCCATGTGATAATCCAAATGGTGTATAAATGTAACATAAATCATTAAGATTAATTGTAATTTTGAATTAAATTTTATGTTGTTATTTTCCTAAGCCTGCAGTCTAATGAAAGTGATGCAGAAAAGAACTGAATATAATTACGACAGAGGAAATTATAATTACAATTATCAGTACAATCATGTTCCACAACCGAAGCCAAAGCCAAAAATATAGTATTTGATATTTTTGCCTGTCTGTTTGTGCCGGGATAAGCTCCAAAAGTACTGCATAGATCCCATTAAATTTTTTTTTCTTCTTTTTGGCTCCTTGACGATGCGCAATAGGGTATAACACTCTTTTTTTTAAAGTTGTTCAAATAACTCCTACAGTACTAAGAAACCACTAAAAAAAATCCTAAATTTTTATTTAAACGCTAAGTACCCTAAAAACGCTTTTAAAAATTGTATTTTCAAATTTCGCGCGGAAATTTCCAAAAACGAAAAACGCCGTGGGCGTGGTTTTGCTTTGGCGATATGACGTCCTCACGTCGTGTAAATAAACAAATGTGCTGTGATATTTTACATCATTATTATTGTTTTTATCTAAAAAATTAGTTACTGTTCGACTTACCGTTGGTGTGCGTTTCGGAGTGCAAGAACACAAGTGTGAAAACATCGGAAAAATTGTAAATTCTAGTGTTAACTGATTCAAATTTAAGAAAAACTTAGTTAAAAGTTATGGGAAGAGTATTCTAACTATTACACCATAATAACCCGTTTGTACTTTTGTAAATATCACTTTGATGTAAGTACCTATGTGCTTTAGCCATCTAAAATATCTTTCACAATAACTTCCATGAAAAAGTATATTTTTATAATAAAGATCGTATTAGGAGGTTCTATTCTATTCTATTTTTATTTAATGGCAACCAAAGCCGATGTCGACTATTCTGCCAATGTCAAAGTGTATTTGATTTCAAGTGTGTATAAAAAAAGAAAAAAAAAAGGAAAGAATTTAAATAGTAAGCTGGACACACTGTAGACTGATGTGTTAGTACAGGACTGAAACAAACAAAATATAAAGTTACATAAATACTACAATAATGTTAAAACATAAAATATATTTACATATATACAAGCATACCACACCAACATAGAGATGTATCACAATTTTATTTTATTGTGGCGAATGAAGGTTATCATTGCCAGTAACACCTCTGGGGAGGAATGTGTTAGGAGTGAAGGGACATTTACTTTTAATTTGGATAGGCGGCCATATAGGTCGAGGGAAACATTATTGGAACATTCAAAAAATATATGGTCTAGGGTTCCTTCCTCCAAACCACACTCGCAGAGAGATGAGTCGCGAATTCTGATTTTATTTAGAAAAACTGGAGAGCAACAAAAACCTAACCGAATTCTACATAACACGGAAACAACAGTTTTGGAGACTTTCTTGAACCTGCAAAACCAAGGTTTGGGGTTAATAGATGGCTGGACTGCATAATAAAAACTGCCCTTTTTTCTGCTAGACGTGTTCCAGCGCTCTTGCCATGAGCTCTGCAAATCCAATTTTGGAATAGCTAACAGGTCGTAGCCCTGATGGGTATTATGTACGAGAGCTGACAGTGCAGATGTGCAGGCATCTTTGGCCCAGGCATCAACAATTTCGTTGCCCTTGATGCCGCAATGACTGGGGATCCAAACAAGCTGAACTTCCTTTCGATAGCCGGCACATGCCAGTAAAGATTTTTTAATAAGCAATACAAGAGGACTGCACAATTTGCTTTTGAGTGGATTTTGAATCAAAGCTTGCAGACAGCTGAGAGAGTCGGTAAAGATAACAGCTTTATCAATATTCGAGTGAGACTCTATAAAAAGGCAGGCCTCAAGTATAGCTACACATTCCCCTGTAAACACGGAAGACTCCTTCGGGCATCTAAACTGAAGAACAATCTTGGAGCTTTGGTAATATACCGCGGCTCCAGTGCAATTAATGTCTGTCAGTTTAGATGCATCCGTAAAAAAAATTTGGAAATCATTCCATCGTTCGCCCACCACCGCATTGAATGTCGAGTTGGCTGACGGGGATTCTTTAAAAATACCAATATTAAAAAGAATTTTCGGGATGAAAGATATAGCTTCATAAGCAAAGTTAAAAACGGGGACCCTGGGATATTGAACAATTGGACATTCTAAATTTTGAAGAGCACGGTAAGCTGTTAAAGTTAAGGGGACATCCTTGTTGTATTAGGAGGTTATAAATAAAACAAATAGTGACGTCTAGTTGACACTGTTGACAGTCGACAGCTGTCACTGTCTGTGGTCTGTATTTCGGTGTGTTCAAGAACAGATAAAAAAAACTGAAAACTTTAAATTGAATTTAAAAAAATACTTTCTAGTTTTATGAACTAAAACTAACACTGTTCGGCTGCTTTTTGCATAAGCTATCTCAATAATATATTTTTAGATTTTTTCTCTTATACAGTGTAATACCCTATTGCCAGTGTGAAAGTTTTTTCAATATGTTTCTTTGTTGATTCATTTCTTTGTAATCCACTTTTTGTTTTAATTTTCTTTACAATTTCAATAAAAATTAGGGAAGAGAATTATTATTTACAAGTATTTACATGGAGCGCGGAATTTGGAAAGGTAAGGATCAGGAAAGTAAGTCAAATTAGGATAGGTACCGATAACTTATGAAAATATTGAAAATAATTATTTACATAATATATTATACTGAACCTATTTCAATATCCCTCTTTTACTATAAATGTCAAAGATTGTGTAAGATGTTTGTTACTTTTTAACGCAAAACTATTGAATATTTAGTTGAAACTTTTTAAGTAGTGATATAGTATACATATTAGAATAACAAATAGGCTATGTTAAGGAAGCCAAGCAGTAACTGAAGATCTGATATAGCGCAGGCGAACCCGCGTGCGCAGGCGTACCCGCGGGAGACAGCTAGCGTCCTACACATTTTTTGGAATCGTTCGGGAATTCGGGATGATTCAAGTAATAATTCAAATAAGGTCAAGATGGAAGCAAGCATAAACAAATCATTAACAAGCAACAACGTTTCTAATTATATTCCTCCAAATCTCATTCAAACAAACGAAGTAGAATACAAACTAAACGAAACCCAAGCGAACGTAGTAAATAAACCAGTGAATCAACACACAGATCACAAAACAACTGCAAATTGTTACAGTTTTGTGGAAACAGTGAAGGAGTGTCTCAAAGTATTTTACGAAGTTACTCTAAAACTGTCTGCCCTTGCTCTGCCCATCACATTCTACGCTCTGCTTGAGGTAAGTGTGGACATGCGTGATTTGTAGCATCCTTTGTAATACACTGCAAATATAACGCACTATGTAGTCAAGTTTGAAGGTTATTAAGAAGTTTCTTATTCTACTCCTATCTTCTTTTCCGATTATTTTTGAGCTTCATTGCTCACTGCTTTTCCGGTAGACTTCAATGACATTTTTGGCTTCTAGGAGATTTAGTGGTTGACGCGTGTGAAGGGGATTAGCCCAAAAATATCCTAAGTGCTTAAAACTTACTGTTAATTTTATTTTAATACACTAAAAGTAATTAAATTAGTCTCAACCCTCTTTAATGTAACTGGTGTTGAAGTTTGTAAAATAAATATATATACTGAATTGAAACAAAATTACGTTTAGTCGTCAATCCAGGGTTTTTGAAGTCACAAATCAAAACTTCTTTACTGTAAATGCTAAAGTTGAGGTCCAAACTTCTGTAAATTGTTTGGACAAATTAAAGCACTAAGTACTTAAACTTCGGTACCACCCGATCAAATTACATCATCTTAAACTGATAGTTTCCAAGAATTCATTCACGAAAGTCTCGGTATCAAATCAAATCCTCCATCATTTGGAACACTTCCAAATCTTAACGTGCTGTGTCTATTATTTTCTCATGATTCAGAGAAAAAATATTTCATATACTTACAACCGGATGACAAAATTGACCTGTTACATCAGATTAATAAGCTTTGATATCGATTTCAGTTTTTTCTATAAAGTTTTTTTGCAAACATGTATCTGGTAGACACATTTATTGGTCCAGAAAAACTGGGTGACTCATGTTTTCATAAATCATTCGTTCCCGCTACGAGTAGTCTGAAGTCTTCTGTGAAACTGTGTTTCACAGCTTTATCTTATTATTTAACCAACAAGTTTAGTGTATCTGTAAATAAATAAATATAACCCGTAGTTTCAGTAACTGGGGCAACATTGCGAAGTAATTTTATTGCAGTTAACCTAGTTTCTTCGATCTATAATCTGGTCCTTTTGAACAAATTTTTGAACATTTGTGGTCCTTTAGTCCTACCAGAGAATTTTGAAAACTTTAATGTATTAAATTGTATTTTAAATTATGAAAGGTAACTTCAATTTAAAAGCTTTAGGCTTAAGAAATAATTGTGATGGTAAAGCTGAAATAAAGACAGAATATAGTAGTTTTCGGCTGCGGATTCGCTCGCGTAATTGACGATACTTCTATCCTCAATTTTCCTTCTTTAAGGATAGAATCTTAAGAATATCAACAGTCAGTCAATTAATCACTATAGATTTCACCTGATTATTATTGATTATGATATTACTAGAAATTTTTCAATTTTTGAGAGATTTTTTAAGCTTTAAGTTCGTTTCTGTAGTTTATTCTAAAAGAAATGTATAAAAGTATTATTTTTAATCCCTATATATTATTCCCATTAAATTATTTAGCCTTTCTTTCAGAGTCTGCAACACGGCGAGTTTAGTTTGGAGTTTTCATCATTTGTTTTAAGTGGAATAGCATTAAGCAGTGTTCCATGTTACTATAGTGACATGCTCTTAGAAAAAGTAAGTAATAAAATAATTTGTTTTACTTGTAGCATTATAATTATGTTATATTGTTTCTCTGCTAGAAATTGACAACTCACTTCAAAGGTATTAACCGTAGAAGATTTTTATAGAATAGAGTTGTACGAGTCATGGGGCGTACATGGCAGGCGCGCTTTTCATATACTTTACAGAAATCATCACTTTTCCCTTGCACAAATTATACTAGGTGTATTTTTGGTCTTGCTCAACCCGCTAGGAGATGGTTCTACCCATGAAAACAAATAACTTTTATTATGGAACCAACTCTGAAATCACGAAAAAAATATCAGCTGTTCTAACAAAAGTTTAATGCCCTCCCGACCATAATGTATGAAACAGTTGATATTTTTTTCGGAATTTCAGAGTTGGTTCCATAATAAAAGTAGTATATTTTCATGGGTAGAATCATCTCCTAGCGGGTTGAGCAAGACCAAAAATACACCTTGTATAGTACTACTCATTTTCGAACAACAATCAATAAATCAGGGGCAATTGCAATAGTGGCTCAATGACTGGTTTTCAAACAACATCACAATTTTGACACATTTTCCGTACAAAAATGCCAAAGCTGTCAAATATCCGGTCGATGGCTTGTCATTGAGATGTCATTGATTGGCTATCAATGACTTATAATTTCAAACTTTTCTTCAATGCGTGTGCGACCCATTCAGCAGCGCAAAAACGTATGGTCCTTCGTGTCGGATTTAGAATGGAATAGACTCCTAAAGAAGGGAATAGTTAGTTATTACTAGAGAGAGTATTCGAATGCATATTTTGGCTACTACGGAATGTACTTAAAAAATCTCAAACACTTCCAGGATTACGATACGTATATATTAGCTTTATAATGTTGACTCATATGGAATGCACTTGTAAGCATTGTTAATCCATACTAATATTATAAATGGGAAAGTGTGTCTGTCTCATGTCTGTCTGTATGTTTGTCTTTCTTTCACGGCAAAACGGAGCGACGAATTGAAATGATTTTTTAAGTGGAGATAGTTAAAGGGATGGAGAGTAACATAGGCTACTTTTTGTCTCTTTCTAACGCGAGCGAAGCCGCGGGCAAAAGCTAGTTATCTTATAAGTTAATCTCAACTTCAACATAGAATTTTCATCAAAGGTCCTATTTTAACATGATCCTCCACATCCTTCTTCTCCAGGGAGAAGAAGTTCGCCTAGCGCTGTACACTTGTGGCTGGGAGTGCGAGTACAACCGGCGCATACGCAGTACTATACTGTCGCTGTTGATCCAGTGCTCACGACCAATCGCTGTGCAGACCATGTTTAGCACACTCTGCCTTTATGCTCTCACTGGTGTAAGTTTACTTTTCATCATCTCCCTAGCCTTTTCCCAACTATGTTGGGGTCGGCTTCCAGCCTAACCGGATTCAGCTGGATACCAGTGTTTCACGTGAAGCGACTGCCTATCTGACCTCCACAACCCAGTAACTGGGCAACACGATACCTCTTGGTTAAACTGGTCAGACTTTCCGGCTTACCCGTAAAAACTGACAAAGTTCTACGAATGACAACCGAGACCAACGGCTTTTCGTGCTTTCCGAGGCACGGGATGTTAGTGATGTCCAAAATAAACTTTAGAAAGTACATGATATGAATTGAAATAGTCACATTGGTACTTGCCCGGATTCGAACCCACAACCTCTTACACGAGAGGCGGGCTATCCACTGGGCTATCACGACTTTTTTACAATAGAAGGGCAAAAACGTTTCAAAAAGTTTTGTATTTGTGATTTTTCAATTTATATGTATCTACCTCTAATCTAGGTTTATCTAACATCAATTACATCTATGCGTATAGGCCTTACTTTTGACAATATTTACAGTTGGTCACAAACCAGAAAGTCTGACTTTCAGTGTAACCAAGAGGTACCGTGCTACCCAATAACTGGGTAGTGGAGGTCTGACAGGCAGTGGCTCCATGTAAAACATTGGTATTCAGCTGGATTCAGTTAGACTAGCGGCCGACCCTAGTTGGGACAAGGAGGGTTAACGAAGAGGCAAGGAAGAGGCATAGTTGGAAGATTTAATATTCATTACTATTTTCACGGCCTTAGATCGGGTTATTCCGATCTGTCATCCCGTTTTGTCCCCATGGGTTGGTAAAATACTGAAAATACTGAGATACTTAGTATTTAAATCCATCAAAAGTACTAGGCGCGCAGTAGCGTGAAGAGGTTAATAGAAAATGTGTTCCATACATTGCTAACTGGCAGACAAATCGAACCTATTTTTCCTATTTGTCACCCGTGGGGACAAAACGGGGTGACAGATCACGATATGAAATAAAAGTTGTTTTATACAAGTATACTTCTATTCGTTTCACCGTTTCCATAAGTTTTAATTAAACAAAATCATCCGAATCTCCTAACGCTAACATAAACATACAGAATTTTATAGCAAATCGTTTTTACCCGCTGTTAATCGTTTATAGCAACACTGAATGTCTAAATATTTGTAGTAAGACGGCCCCTTTAATATTAACCCTTTTTTTACAGATGTTTCAGGAGGCGTATACCATATTTAATCTCATGAATGCTATGTTGAATTAAAAGCTTACAAAAGCGGATCTTCATGGATTTTTTGCAGATAACATAATAATATCATTTAACCTTATCTATTTTATTTTTTTTCATATTAAATAAGATGGTTCACATTTAATAGACATTTTAACTTTCATGTAAGGTAATTGGTTCACATTAAATGTTACTAAAAAAACAAAACTGTGTTGTTATAATTATTTATATAATTTTACCATAAAACATTTTTTTTTTCTTTTATTACGTCACTATAAAATTACTTCAATTATTTACTTAGAAATGGCTGAATGGTCATAAAGTAATATAAGCTTCCCTAGCTAAAATCGAGAGGGCAAAACGGCGAAAGAACGTTACTTTAATAAAAGAAAGAAAGAAATAACATTTATTTGGCACACAGACAGACACACACAGAGCAGAAAACCACATATTAAAAAAAAATTAAAACAATAAAGAAAAAAAAAAAAAACACTGCGTGTCTCGCGGCTGCGCCAAATAGGTCCAGTTCAGCAAAAAATGCCAGACAACTACGTTGCGTGACGCTGGAATAAAAATACAGAATCCCAACCACATACCGAAAAATCAAATCTATCACGACAACAAGCAACTGAAACAAACCCTGGAAAAATCTAGAAAAAGAAGAAATCTGAAGGAAGAAAAAAAAACCTGTCAACAGACACACAATGATATATATCTTATAAGCTATAAGTAGTATAAGTTATGATATATTATCTTGATAAGCTAGCCTAGTAATTTACATTTCAACGCCATTTACAAGTCTGTAATAATCTAGGTGATAGCTTCTACGATGAAAATTAAAAGCTGCTACAAGCTTGATTGATACGATACAATTTGCAATACTCTATGGTAATTGGAATTATTTAAAGCGAGGATGTTGGCGACCGAAAAACATTTTAACGTAGATCGAGGAAAAAAATATAAAGAATATTGTAAATGAGTCTTGTGCTGTTGAAATTTTACTTCTTACTAATATTATATGTGAAAGTTTGGATGTATGAATGTATTATGTATGGATGTTACCTACTCTTTAACGTAAAACGACTGAATGGATTTAGATATAACTTACAGAAATATAGCTTATACGTCAGGCTACATACGAGCAATATCACGCTTACTGCTCAAAAAGCAAAAACTTAACCTAACACAGCGCAGGTGAAACCGCAGGGGACAGCTAGTTATGTTCTGAATTTATTTAGAGGTTTTCAGTCGAAAGGTACCTTATGTCTTTTTTACCGGTTTCAGTTTTAAAAAGCTGGCTGAAAGTACAATTAAGGTGAACGCAGACTTGGCCGCACCGCACGCGCCGCAGTCCCCGCAGTCATAGCATTTTCTTTGTTGTCGTTTGAGGGTCTGCGGCAACTGCGACGCGGGTAGGTGTGCGAGGTGGCATAGAACTTCATATAAAGAATTCGAATGCGAAGACTGCGGCGCGTGCGGTGCGGCCAAGTCTACGTTCACCTTTAACCATCAACCCCGACGTCACCCATTTCTGAAAACCTAAGTTTATCTTTGTATGTGCTTTAATTTGCGCTCCTGTGCCAGCCTTAGATAGGTTCTGCACATAAACAGCAACATCCTCATGACAAATTAACATTTCGACGACCTAGCGACAGCCGTCAGGCTGCTATTGTCTTTCTACTGTGTCTCGAATCACGTGTGCTCGAAGGTTGACACTGTATTCACTACCACCCATACGACTTAGTTGTGCACCTCGCACTATGACGTAACGCTTATGGAATGCTATAGCTACTAAACGAACGATGCGAACTCGGGGCGCCGCGTAGGAAAGCAGGAGAGGGATTGCATTACTGTGAGGTGCACAGATAAGTCGAACGGGTAACGCAGCTGAGGCCCACAGAGCAAATCCAATTATGACCTATAAGCTACATGAATGCAGTTGCTGCCTGCCCAGGGCAGATCATCTCTCCATTGGGAAGCAGAAGGGTCCATACTATGGACGCATTTTTGATCAAATTCAATGCATTTAATTACTAATGATTATCGCAACGTACCGTTTCTGGAGGATACTACGGTTCAAAATGTCTAGGGGCAAAAGCTGGTAAAACAATATTAGCAGTGATTTTTATTTCCAATAAGCTGATCAAATAATTTTATATGAAAAACGATAACATTTCATAACGTCAGACCCTTAACACGGTGCTTATAAAAAGCGTTTAGCATTTAAGCAGAATCATTATTACTTACCTAGCAGTACTTACTACTAATGAACAAAAAACTTCTAGAAACAATGGAAATAATTTACGACAAAATATTCAAAATTAACATAAGAGCCATGACGTTCAACCAGTGTCATCCAGGCATACAGCGGAATATAAAATGGCTGTTTCGCTTCCTAATTATGCACGGATTGTTCTCTTTGGTTTTCCTAATCATGACGTACAACATTATCTTTCATGATTTAAAGAACAATGATTTCTCCAAGACTTGTAAGAATGGAACACTTTCCGTAGTGTACATCGTCATTTCCTTCCAATATGGCATCATGCTTTGGAAGCAAAATGTGTTAAAAGATTTGATCTTAACCATGAGAAACGATTACGAGACTTCAAAGATTGAAGACCAAGAGGTGGTTTTAAAATATGCTTCGAATGGAGCTTATGTTGGAAAGCAATGGTTTATAATTTCTTGTCTTGCCACTGGCATGTTTCCTGTCAAAAATATCGTCAACTACATTTATAATTATTGTGTTGGAGATTTTAAACTAGTACCTCTATATGAGCTGGTGTATCCTGTTGTAATTGAAGAAAAGAAAGATAATTTAGTAGTATATCTCATAATTTACGCTATTTTAATTTACTTTGGTGTATATTCCGGGGCGATGTACACGTCTTTTGTGCCGCTTGGTCCTACGTTTATGCTACATGCTTGCGGTAGGATCGAACTGCTAACAAAACGTATGGAAAATCTATTTGAGAATTATAAGGGAGTTGAAATTATGGTGGAATTGAGAAGTATTGTTGTTGAACTGCAACGTATTTATGAGTAAGTATACAAATTATATTTCGTTTTTAACTACAAAGAATTTGAAACTGTCTTAACACTGGTGTGGTCTCAATTCCGGCAAACACATACTTGTAGTTATGTCCTGCTGGTTGTTGTTCCGAGGAAGTAATGTATAAGTTTGTAAAACTACCCAGGATACCTAACTACACAAGAAAATGTAGTACGACCAACACATTTGAAAATAACAACTAGTATTTTGGTCCTTCGAACCGAATTCAAGGAGTCAATCATGTGTAAGAGTCCTGACTTATTCAATTTTATAAAACCATAACCAGTGCAATATTTCATAGTAAACATAGATTTGGCAGTAAAACGGCATAAGTAATTAAGCGCGAATGACTACAGGAAAAAAACATATAAAGTTCTATGTATTTCCCGATTTTCTGTCATATTGTATTCATTATGTGCGTTACTATGCCGTGAAGTTCAAATCTCAATTATTTACGGCTTTTATATTTGTTTCTTTAAGTTCTGTTTATAACTAGCAGTCTCCTGCCTGCATGTGTGATTATTACTCTACTTCCGTAGGTAGTAGAGTGATGTTATACAAATTATAGCATTCTTCGATAAATAGGCTATCAAAACAAACGATTTTTTTCAATTCGAATCCTTAAGTACTTCCTAAGATTAGCGGGTTCAACCAATATTATTCGTATTATCAACCTGAAGAGTCAGTAGCTAGAAAAGAGATAGAAAACATGAGATATTTTATGAGAAAAATATGAAAGACTGTAATGTTTTATTTAAGACAATTTATTTCCAGTTTCGTGGATCGTATCAAAGACACATTTAGAGTTGCGTATGAATTAACGTTAAAGGCAACGACCATTATTTTACCAATAACTGTTTACGAGGTTATCGAGGTTTGTATTTTAATAGCAATATATATTTAAACTACTATTTTAGGTGCTTTGAGATGCTATAGTAAATATACATAAGATATGTAAGAAGTATCTTGAGGTATCTTAAATTGTGTCTATAATAGTACTTTTCTGACTAACTGACGACTCTTACTAAAATATATGTAGGAAATTAGGATTTTTCTGATATCATAATCATTTATCTAACTTTTCACACTTAGACAACTGTGGTCAAAGTCTGACTAAAAATTTAACATTGTAGTGTCGCTAGAGTAGCATTGAGAGTTTGATACTAGATGTCAAATTATTTAGCATATTAAGTTTATGTCAATCCCATACTTTCAACAATCTATTTCATTCTACCATTTATTTTCATAATGCCACGTGTATAGCCACATAGCTAAATGAGTCCACAATAGGGAGGACGACAACATTAAAAAAAATGACATTCGGTTTAGTCCGTCTGATAGACCGGCTAAAAATACGAATTTTTTGCTTGATCAAATTAATAAAGCAATACAAAGATAAAGAGCAACAAAGTTCCGGAGCGGGGACTTTTGACGTCACTGTCTTGTAAAAATTGTATCAGATCGTGACGTCACGCAAAACTTCAACGCACTGTATCGTCGTCATTTTTCGTTTACGAGAAAAAAGAAAAAATATTGTCCAAAATTTTTTGATGATTTAACTGACGGACTAATTAAGTACTTTTTTTTCGTCGTCTCGCCTATTCCAGATTGAAGATAATTAATAAGACACTCTGTAATACCAAGAGATTCCTTCATAGACCTATTCTCGTCATCTATTGAACTTTATAAACAAGGCTTGATAACCTCAGTTGGACTGACATGTTTATTGTTTATTCGTAATTGTTTATTGTTTATTCGTAATTGTTTATTGAATCATTCCAGTCCTTTGGCGAAGGGGAAGTAAGCTTGGAGTTCATCACGTTTATATTCGGCGGAGCTTTGATCAGCAGTTCGCCGTGTTATTATAGCGAATTGCTTTTGGAAAAGGTTTGGTGTAATTTCTCAGTGCTTGGTATAAGCTCTGGTTTGTAAATATTTTGTTTAATTCAATTGTATGAATTCTTAAAATATGTATATTTACAAACTGGAATTACGACAACTAAAAAATTAAACAAAATGGCATCAAAACACTCCTCCGCTTCGCTGTCAACCGGGAAAGTGCCCAAAGACCTGGCAGCATTGCCACTATGGATGGTAACGCTAAGCCTCTGGCCAGGGTAAAAGCCAGACTTTGTGCTATGGGAAGAGTCACCCAGATTTAATGAATATAAGAAAGAAATAAAGAAAGTTTTTAGGTATTTTGTTTTAAAGGGATAATCACTGGAACTAAAAACCTAATTATAATTTATTGTCAACGATAGTAAGCTACATAACGAGCGGACAAAGTCGAAGGAAAAGCATCATCTTTTAGATTGGTTCTACGATGATTAATTCTACGTTGTTCTCTATCGAAATAAACTATATAGAGCTAAATAAATGGCGTATCGCGTATGAACGCGGCTGATAGTGGATACTGTATAGTGTGACCAAAATCGTTCAGGAAAAGAATGAAGCTGGATAAGTATGAGTAGTCCCTTAAACGTCCTGCTACGAATCACTTTTGCAATGCTTATAACACGCAACATTTTATCAGCACAGATTTTCAGTGAACTATCAAATCATAGATCGCTATAAGTATGTCATATGTTTTCTAACATGTTGCGTCTCATCATAAACCAGTGCTAACTAAGACACAGTAAGTGGAAACGATTCAGTTCATAGATTCTGGCACCATGCCATGTGATGGCCCTTTAATTTGCGAAAGTATTTTACGAAATAACTAGAATTTTTTCTTTGTTTTTCTTTTTGAGCTGACAGATTTTTGTCGTGTTAGTATTAGTTTGGGTTGTAAATGTGTCAATACAATAGAGCAATAACGTTAAAACATTGATTAGATTAGATTTGGCACATTTTTCCTATTGAACCAGGTTTAGCCCACGTCTTCATCCGTGTGATATTAAATTAAGTTTTGTTTGCTAAGTTTGTCTGTACTGTACCACTGTAGTCTGTAGTTTTAAAGGAAATCGAATTTATATTACAATATAGTGTATTTTACATTACATTTATATACCTGTGCATCAAAAATAAATGGTTTGAGATAAGAATACAGTATTCCATATCATGATTAACCATTTAGTTTTATTTTGGTACAGAGACAGACAAAATTAGCTGCTAAAATCTGGTGTTAATTTAGATAAATGCGTGCTTTTGTTAGATTTTGTTTTGACTACGACACTGATTGCGACACAATTCTTCAATCTCTCAGTTTTGTCTGTTTTGTTCGACTCAAACGACGACTAGCTTTTGAAAACAAAACTCTAAAGAAAACATTGTTATGTTAGACTGTACACAGTTACAGTACATTGTGTTTATTTATTATTTATTTCTAATATTAGAAAAACGTAGACAGAAGTATTTTCTTGCGAACATGTATGCTTGCTACATATACGTATCGGAAGAACCGGATATATTGTTTAAAATAAGACAAGTCACGAGACAAAAGTATTTAAAAATAAATTCAAAAGTAACGTTGATTTACTAGTAAAGAATACCTAAGGCATTAAGTCCGTCTTTCAACATTTGTCCAATAAGTCTAAATAAAATTAATAAAACCCCCAAAAACCAAACTAAAACAAATTCCTCATCCACCAGGGTGAACAATTCCGCCAAGCAGTATACTCCTGCGGCTGGGAGCGAACCTACGACCAGCGCGTGCGAAGTACCATAGCACTAGTGTTGCAACGAGCACTGCGTCCTACAGCCATCCGGACGATGTTCAGGACTGTGTGCTTGGATGCACTGACTGATGTTAGTATGATAAAGTAACCTGTATCTTTACAAGCAAAAATACTAAAATGCACTATAGCACTGGTGTTACAACGAGCACTGCGTCCTACAGCCATCCGTACGATGTTCAGGACTGTGTGCATGGATGCACAGACTGATGTAATTATTCTTTACTCTAACTTGTGATTTCATAAGTAATAACCAATGGTAATAACAGCTATTATCTATTATTAAAAGAACCGCCTTCTAAAATTTAAAACAAGATAAATAAATTAAAATTTGGGAGCCGGCAGCACCCGGTATGTTTGTTCCGAAATTTAAGTTTATAGGGTGACATTTATTGCACCTAAACATACATAACAAACAAGTCAAACTGAGAACCTCTTAAAATGGTGAAGACAACTTATAAATGTGTTAAAAGATAGCCAATTGACTTACATTCTAACTGTCACATAGCAAAATATAAGCCTGGCCGTTGTCAGACGGCCTTAATGAAATAATCCACTATTTTCTCGGTAAATGTGAAGTTTTTACATTCTACGACCACAAACTGTTTTACCAAGCTTAATTTATAGTGACATTATTTTGGTACCATTCATAAACTGGTCTATTTGAGAACACATTACAATTTTCAGCACTAAAGGTTTACGCATGCCCAGATGTCTTCATTAACGCGAGGAAACAAACATTTCAGTATGTGAAAGATATAAAATCTAAACACGAAACAGCCCATAACATTTAATTTCACAAAAAAAACAGTGTCATTAACATTTACGATCGTTTTTTTTTTCAGCTTTTTCACCAATCTTACGCCATATTTAATCTCATGAATGCGATGTGGCATTGAAGGATCCAAGATGGATGATGTCAGTGTCTTTGGTTTTAGATTAAATTAATATTATTTAACGGTTTTCCATTAAAAATATATTGTCTTCGTCAAGTTTTTTTAAAGCACTAAACATCTAAAGGGAGGAAATGCCTTCAAAAACCACTTCATTGTAAGTCTATCAAGACGACGCAATAAAAAGTTACGGGCCATTTATGCTTCATATTTTGACTTAGCGAAGGCCTTTAAGCCTATTTCTCGTAAACTCAGACTTATATTGACAAGAACTACTTCTAGCACTACTAAAGGAAAAATCTAAAATTGAAAGATCACAAAAAAACTATTTGTATGGAACCATCAGAGCACGAGTCTGCTTCGCACTTGCCCTTGTGTAAGTAGTGTACTAATTGTATGTTAAGTATTTCTCTGTAATTTATTAATAGATAAATTCTCATCGCAAATTTTCTGATAACGATATATTGTGACTTTCTTGAAACACAAGCTCATTCCAATGAAGTTTAATTTTAGTTTCATGTAGCAACCTCGACGTTTAATGATAGAGACGATTGTTCTATTTTGATAAGAACAGAGAAAGTTGTATTTAGAACTAGGCACAGTTTTTTGTAATCATTGTACACACAATCATCCTCAGTAAATTATAAATAAAAGTTTTTTCTTTTTTTTTATTCCAAATGAAAATAATTTTCTTCATTACGAAATCCCGCTTCAAGCGCTAATAACAAAGTTATATAGTCATATCTCTGAAATAAGTTGACTTTAGTAACGCAAAAGAATATGTAACTATTAATCTAAATATCTTTCTTTATCTGTTAACTATTATATATTAATATCCACAGTTATTTTAACCTTATAAAGCTTCCAGAACTGTTGCCAAAAAATATTTCTTGATGTACCGGGTAGAAACTGTCAGCATAACCTACAAGAAAGTGCTCTTAGACTGTCCATTTTTCTTTTATGTTTTAAGCTCACTATATTTTACAGATTTTTAATAAATGTAGTAACATCAAAACTTTTTTGAGTGCAATTGATCCTATTTCTAATACTGATCAAAAAGATCTTTGGGGCCAGGATCCAGGTTGAAATTTTTACAGTTTTTTTTCTGTTAACGTATTGTTTCCAAATTTTATTGCCCGAACAAAAAACCTTACATGAAAGGTGGGTGTCTAATTCTTTATTTAGCTATATATAATGTAGTGATTCCAATACGCTTTTGCTCGAGATTCATCGCGCCACAAGAATGCCGCTCCGAAAGCAGAGGTTGCCAGCCTTTTCAATTTATTAAACAAACTTTGTATTTACGCTCTTGTTGGAATTTAATATTGAGAGATAAACAGAGTAGGTTAATTCTTATTTATTGAATCTGTTGTATAGAGTATGTGAACAGTTACTGGGTCACAGAGATATAGGTCAATATGTTGACGGTCTAGGAATCTTTAGTAATCCGTACTAATATTATAAATGCGAAAGTAACTCTGTCTGTCTATCTCTTCTTCACGCCTAAACCACAGCACCGATTTGAATGAAATTTGGTACAGACATTGTCTGGGAGAAAGGACATGGAATAGTTTTCATCCCGGAAATCCTCCGGGAACGAGAACAATTATTCCACGCGGACGAAGTCGCGAGCATTAGTTAGTAATATATATAGGTAAATACGAGTGTGACTGATTATAATGTATGTACTTTGTTTTTACTCCTTGACGTTATCTTAAAGTGTACAAACTCTCATAGAAAGTTACTAAGAGGAAATCAATCTTATGTCTTAGCCAAGAAAACACATATGTACCTATATAGTGCAACATTTATCGCCTAATTTGTTATTTACAACTGACATCTCACATAGCATTTAAACCATCGAACACACGTGATTCGAGACACAATAGAAAGACAATAGCAGCCCGGTAACCGGCTGTCGTCGGTCTTTCTGAAATTCCTCCCTTTTCAACGAAAGGTGATTTTTCCACTCTCTAGATAACAAGTGAAAAGGTATTTACAATCGAATTAACCTTTCAACGACCAACCGACAGCCGGCTGTCGGGCTGCTATTGTCTATATATTGTGTCTCAAAACTCGTGTATTCGAAGGATTAAAATCAAACGAGCAGTTGATTGGTATATACCATCAATGAATTTTATTCTAAATCTAATCTATTAAAAATCTATTATTACAACAAAAAAAACTTTACAACGAATACTGGAATGTCATGTACTTTCACTGAACACAAATAATGACAAACTAAAAACACAGCATGTGGGAACAAGATAAATTCCTTCTGGAAAATAAATTTTATTCAGTGCTTCAGTTAAACGTTTTCACAATAAATAATGTTATTAAGACATTACTTTCTGAAAAATATCGTAGGTATTATACGCATACACATTCAAGCAATGAAAGCTGAAAACAACGTGTTTCAGTGAACATTATTACGAGAATAACAAACATGAACGTAGCCTGAATAACATTCTTGGAATTCCATGAAAACTAAATAAGATGTCAGGGTAATTTTACTGCAGACTTGGAGAAAATGAAGATTTATTTAGACATAGATTTAAACTAGTGACCCAGCATTGATGATCGAAATTAAACGTTTATTATCAATAAATAAACGAAAATGGTTTGTTTAAGAGTTAATAATTATGTTTTATTTGTGCACACAAGCGCATTCCCCGTTGCAAATCTCTCTATAGCTTTTTGGTTTGCTGGTAGAAAACTCATTTTTGGGTTAAGTTCGCCATTGTACATAAGTTTTATTTAAGTTTTGCTTTATGTTTGTATGTATTTTCTTTTTATGTGCAATAAAGAATATGAATATGAATAAATAGTAGAGATGCGAAATGTAGCTCACTGAAAAGAAAAGAGAGATATAGCTCTTTTGATCAAAAGAGCTATATCACTCTTTTAACTCTTTAGCTCACCGAATAGCTCTTTTAACTCTTGAGCTTAATTGATTTACTTGCGAGCTACAGCTCAAATTGAGCCGCGCTACTTTACGCAAATCAAACGAGACAAATCGCTCACTGGCTCCTTATAATTTTTCTAGATCTTTAGCTCACTTAACTTATTGCGACCTACAGATAAAATTAGATTCATTGGGTTGTTTTGTTCTTATTACAAATAAATAAAATGATGTAAGCCAATGATTTTCCTTCATACTTGAACAGGCTTAGGACTGTCAATCTAAATGAATAAATATTTGAAAAATTAGTTAATTGACAGTATGATGTTACAAAAGTGGTAAAGTATTTTCTCTTTTAAAACAATGACAATAAGAGTTATTTTACAATGACGTATTGAGCCGAACAGTCGGTCAGTGAGCTACATGCGAAATCGTTCGACTGTTTGTCGGGGAAGTTCGGGCCTTGTCGGGCGGCTGTCGGCGTTTCTCTCGCTCGCAAAGCCACAGAGCGTATGTACAGAGTCAAGAGCTAAATGAGCTAGTGAGCTATTCCGTGAACGACTGAGCGACTGAGAGCTAGATTGTAATTAAAGAGCTAGTTCAATTTTATCTCTCATTCGCGAGCTACCCATGTCTAATAAATAGTGTAGATAAACAACTAGTTTTATTTTGGTCATATTCAAAATGAAAAGACTCGGAATATAGCCGCCCTCGCTACACTCGACTTTCGACCCTCGGCCTCAGGCTAACAATCTAAAATTCCAGTAAGATAAGTTCATAAGTTCATGTTCGTCACGAATTTTAAATTCATTGATGACAGTGGTGTTCTAGACAATCTACTAAAACGGAAAATTGAGAAGAACCACGTCGTACATTGCTCATTCTCGGTTGCAAATCTAACTGGCCTAAACTACTGAGCCGTAACTACAAACACACTCGACAAATAACACGTAATTATTAATAATTGAGTACTTTAAATGATGTTAACAAAGCTGACAGAACCAACGACAGCCAATGTCTTGATGCCACCGCGTTGGCTGTCCAAAACAACGCTGTCCCCATTACCTGACAGCATCCTTCTGCACCAAGCTTAACTGTGAGATAGCATCCCGAGGATCGCGATAATAGATTGGCTTAAGGTTAGCTTACACCGAGACGCGACGAAGCACATAAGGTGGCAATGCAATTATGACCATATTTCCAAATAAAAAAAAATTACATTTCACACAGAGAGATGTTAAAAATACGGCGCGTTGTAAGAGTGAGTCTACACGATGGTGATGCGGCACCGCCGCGCCGTAGAACGCACCCCTTTAGGCTTTCCCTTCGTAAAAAAAACAAACAAAACCCACGATATAACCACGAACGCTCTAACAAGAGCGAAACGACCGAGAACGCCTTAAGTGACCAGATTTTAAAAATATAGAATTTTATTTTCTCTACTAAACTGAGCACCTTGCGCTATGACGTATAGCTGACGGAATGCTATCGCTACTAAATGAACGAGGCACACGGGGCACGGGAAAGCGGGGGAAGTCTAGCATTCCAGCGAGGTGCACAGATAAGTCGTACTCAAATCCAGTAAATTTATCGCCTCGCAAATTATACTCGTGTGACTCCACCCTTTAACTGCAACACTTGCATCGTAACTACGAGTATAATATAATAAATAAGCATAATATAATTAATCAAATCTGTCTGATGGATGAACCACCTAACGGACTAAAATGATTCGTGATGACTTCCTTGTCAAGATGCATGAGTGGAGCACGTACGTGTTCTTTTGATAAATTAGTTTAGGTATGGTAATTATAGCTTGGAATAATTAATTGGGTAATAAGGTGTATTTAAAAAGAGATAAAGGTACAGCAGGAAAAATTATCAACTGTTCAGTACATTAGGCTAACGTAAATGTGCTGAACAGCTGTTTTTTTCGCGATTTCTGGTTTGTTCCCATAGTAAAAGTGGTTGGTTATCATGAGCACAATCACGTGTTAAAGTATCGTACACTAATTACCAGTCACCCTATATATTATATTTTTTCAAGAACTTTGGCACATTTTAGCTTGGCGTGCAGGTCCGTACCAAAGATGACAATCGCAAAAAAAATTTTATTGTGAGTAATTTTCCCTCAAATTTCTTCGTTCTACTGCATTAACAATATCATTATTCTACCCAGAATACCCACTATACGTGACAACATCACATGACTCGCCAGTGGGCAGACCACGACTGATCCCGCTATAAAACACATTATAAATAACTCTCTTACATTAATTAACTAACGGGCCGCACACATTTTTGAACAGCTCAAAATAGCTATTTTTTCAATAAAAAAGTATAATTCATTAATGTTTTTGTATCTGGCGACATAAATGAGAACCAATTTGACAAAAAAAGAATGCTCTAAAACTAAGCCCCTTTTCGCTAAGCTTGCTTGTGTGACGCCCGGTACAAATATAAAAATAATCTGCAGTAGTAGGAATACCAAGCTTATGCACAATGTACCAAAATTTTCAAATATTATTTAGAAATCACAACCATAGCGCTAGCTCCATAAAATAACAAAAACGATCCGTAATAACTATGTAAAGCATTTATCATGGGACATAAAAACATTGGTATGACGCCAAAAAGTTAAAAATGCAATGTTTTATGCAACACAGTTAAAAAAATATTGAAAAGACAATTCCAACATATTTAAAAACACATTTGAGTATGTCGAGAATTGCTTTTCAAACAAAAACTAAAAACCCTCTTGATATACTGATTTCGTTCACTGATCTGAAAATTTTCTGGTGCCAGTTGATTATTTTTTTTCGCAATCTCCAAATGATTTGGCAACACCATTAGTAAACGTCTAACTGTCAAATTTTACACGTAGCTCTATCTATTGCTTTTTGCACGGACTCGAATGAAACATACGGAACATTTCTAACACATTAATTAGAATTCCAGACTAAAAAAACTGCAAAAAATTAAACTTTCTTACATGAAAGCACCTAGAATATACAAGTTCCAGCTTTATTGCTGAAAGATTTTAAGATCATTTTAGAATAATAAATACTCGATTTGACTCGAGCATTAACAATTTACATATTATTTAATATTACATAGCTGCTCTATCAGTAGGTATACCTATTATTTAGGTAGACTTTAAAAGTACTTAATAGTATAGCATATAAATTCAATTCAAAGTCCACAAAGTAGGTAGAAAATAGCTATTTGGTACTTCTGACTACAAGAAAACTCAAACTTTTATTTTAGTCGAGGCCAAAGTTACTTTGTCTATACTAACCTATAAAATAACAATTTTAAACTCGGTTCACCAACCCACAAACTGGACGGAAAAACAAACAATTTTATCGTAAACTAACGTAGGTACAATATCAATGTTTTATTAAATGACACGTAACTAAATCAAAGTAAATTGCGGGCAGCAACACTTTCTATTAATACTCTAGCCGGGTAAAGCGTAACATTAGCTATAAATTAAAACGGATAGTGTTTACACTGGCTAGGGTATTTGATTTATTCCGGGTTCTTAATAATGCGTGGTGTGAAATGCATATCTTCTACACGTTAAACTGTTGCTACTAGAGATTCATGGCCAGGACTTTTTTTGGTGGAAACTTAACCACATTCTTAAACTTCTGGTTCAGATTTCAGCCCGTTTTCTATAAAAGGATCTTTGAAAATTATTTCCTGAATAAATTTATTTATTTTTAGTCATTCTATTTGATGTATTGACATACTTTTCTTTTGGTCGCTAAACAGATGATATGTTCAATAAAAGTCTCCACGACTTTAGGTGTAACTAGCTGTACTTGCAAAAGTAGTTTAAAAAAACTAGCCAGGCACATGAATGCTAGCTAGTATTGAATGAATGAAAGCTAGTATTTTCGGATCTTTGTCGCCAGAACAGCTTAAAATCTTTGTATTACGTAATAAGTAAGATGATTTAACATGAAGGCACAATTTACACATGGTCGTTAGCCCGAATTCGATTGCCTATGTAGTTTATACTTCACCACTCAGCACAATGAAGTGTTGCTTTCCGAAGAAGCAATGCATGACTGTTAGGGCATCGAGAACCGGCCCTATTTTAGGAACCGGTTCTTTCGGTTCTAAATTCTAGACGGAACCGGGTACCCGGTTTTTTCGGTTCTTTCGGGTTTTTTTCATAAATTCTAGTTGAAAAGGGTCTAAATATAACAATTTATTGGTTAAGCATATTTATATATTTTTTTAATTATACTCAAATTACAACATCTTTTTTAACTACTTTTGCCAACAATTCAACAGTCCACACCGAAATTCAAATAGTCGTACGTTTTTTGCAATTGCCAGCTCACTGTCAGATAGTATGCGTCATTACCGCGAATACAACTTTTATTACCTTGCTATCCGAGACTGAGCTGCAAACCGCAAAACAACTGTCAAAAATTTGAATTTCCAGGGGTAGTTTCTTAAAGATTAATCATTAATAATAAATCATAACTTATTTATTAACTTACTTATTATTATTTATTAATTTAACAGCCAAATAACAGTATATATTCTGTTTGAATAATAAAGGAGATCACCTAGCCTCCATAAATTTTTAGGCTAATTTTGCTTAGAGGATAACAAAATAAACCCTTTTTATTACTACACCGAAGTTCTAAGTCAAGTCTGTGAGATAATATTTAAACTCAAGATATGTAATTCGTTAGAGAAATAAAACCTAGTTATTGTTATATTTCTCGTATTAATGTGCGAGTAAGAATGTAAAAAAGGATAATGGATAAGAAATCCTCAAATGACTTGGGGCGGGACAGACTTACTGACTAAAACCCACCGATGCTTCTTCAGTTGCCCTTTATGTTCCGGGGCCACGGTAACTCTTTCGAACAATTCCGCATCCCCAGCACGCATTGGCCCTACAGGGTCAACGTATTTAGGTATTCTGGATCGCTGTTTTAGACACGCAGCATAACTTTCATGCATATGCCCCAAATAAAAAAGACTGATGAAAAGTACGTGACTTGTCTGACTACGGTACACGCAGACAAGTCACGCCTCGTTACCATGTGCCACTGGGTGGTGGAAGTCAACACAATCAGACGATTAAAAACGGATTTTGAACTATTAAGAATCGAAAAAATTAATCAGATATATATGTGGAATTAATAATCTGAGAATTTAACACAGACACCTATATATACAATTATAATAGTCTGGACATCCCGTACCCTATATTAACGGAAGAAGACGTTATTTCGTTCAGTTTTTTCCGAGATATCTACAATGCACGAGAAATCAAAAATATGCAACTGACTACCATTACAGCACTTGTAAATAACATTTTTGACAAGCAAAAAAACTTTGCATTTACACTGAGTGAAACTTAGAGATTAATTAATGTTCAATACTAAATATAATCTCAGAAAATTGATTTAGAACTTTGGTATAGTAATGAAAAATGTTTGTAATGTTGAATTCTATTAAAATAATGTGTTTTTATTCGTTGGCCGGCAAATTAACAATTAGCCCAATTTGGGTTATGTTCATTGGATAATAACTTGATATTTAGCATAAAGGATATTATAGAGATAATATTATATCTAAATTTATTTTAAGAGAGAACCGAAAGAACCGAAAAACCGGTTCTGCGTTTTACAGAACCGGTTCTAACAGGGTCGCTCAGAACCGGGAATTCCCGGTTCTTTTGGAACCGGGAAAACCCGGTTCTTATGCCCTAATGACTGTATCAGGTGCTCGAACAATCAAGTGTAATTTTGGGCTAACAATCAAGTGTAATTTTGTGCCTAGCTCCAAAAACAATCGCTTCATGTTTTTTCACTAAGATGAAATTACCTAATTATAGATAATACTGTCGCCTTCATCTTCCGTTGATCAAAGATATTTATCAACAGTCAACTTATTAGCTAGACATATTCGAATTGTAGTCCCAATTATCTCTCTGACGTTTACACCAGCTATTGTTTGTACTTAATCTGTTTCCAGACATAAACTCCACAAAACTGTCTGGAACCCATTAACATATTATATTGGCAAACTATAGTACACAATCGCACCTAGTAAATACTAAATGCTTGTTAACGAGCGTTATTGAGCTAAATATCTGGCCTATGATATTTGTTGATTTGAGGCTTGTGTTAAATTGCCAGATTTAGATTTTTGCATATTTGGATTGTTATGAGAATGGAATGTCATGATGATTTGTTAAAATGTATCAACCATATATCCGATATATGGTTTGGAATCCGGGTTAATAACAATGTGGCTTTTTAACTCATATGTACTTACTAAGTAAATTGAGGACACCAAAAACATAATCGTCATGCTTTGGGAAGCACTTAAAGCTTCAGCTGTGCACTTTATTCCGAATGTGGATGTGGCCCATACCCGGACTAACCTGGGACGTCAAATGAATTTAAGACAGAAGACCTCTAGCTACAGTTACCAAACTAAAGCTTATTATTTGACTTCTGTGAAGACGAAAACAAGGGCGAAGCTAGACGTTACTAAAATTTCTTGTGCAGGCAGTAAAAGAAAATTGTAGATTGATCCTTCCAACATTACCAATAAACCGATGAATTTTATGAGCCATGAACTAATATGAAAACAGGCGAAAAGTCATTGATCAAAAGATATAAATGTATTTCAAGGTGAGAGCAACGGCCAATATGTCCACTTAAGAGTTTCTAATAAACAGAAATTGCACAGCTATTGAGACCAGATTAATGTTTTAATATAATAGACAAAAAGTCTTCAATTATGAGGTTATGGCACAAGTAATGGATTTGAATCTGGACAAGTACCAATTTGACTTTATCAGTTTATATGTCCTCAGAAACCTTCTCGCAGATCCTTGAAAGTTGTATCAGTTATTCTAAAGTCAGAATGTCTGATGATTATCACTTTAAACCAGTAACTGTGTTACGGAGATCTGATCGATAGTACGCTTGTGTAAAACATTGATATTTTGCTGAATCCGGTTAGAATGGAAGCTAACTCCAATTTAGTTGGGAAAAAGAAAATGAAGTGTATGTTGAAATGTATAATGCACCACCATGCCACCATGATATCTCTGCACCAGCAGAGATATCATGGTGGCATTATACATTTCAGGGTCCCTAGTTCGTAGTCGTTTCAGGGTTCTAGGGTGGTCCCTAGATCTGTCGACCCAGGGTGCAAGGCGGACTTGCCTTTACTCTTCCCCAGTCGCTAAATAATGCCTTGGGCATTAAGTCCGCCTTGTACGTTTGTGTTTGGAGAATAAATAAATAAAAAGATATTAAGACAAGCTAGCAAGATTTTCGTAAAAACTTTAATTAATCTTTTTAATGCACTGATCACGAACTAACATTTTAGATATGTCAAAGGTTTTCGTTATATCTGAAAGTCATCAACGCCTAACTAGATTTTTACACACCACAATTAATTATGACACGTTTCTAACGTTCCAGCGTACCTCTTGGTAGCAACAAAATTGTCTAAAACTCATCCTTGTCCCATATACCGTTGCTAATTAATTAAGGAACCAGACAGTAACGACGTAAATAACTTTAGAGTACATAAATATTATGAAAGCCGTGATATAATATCGTACGTATACGACAAGATGGGGACGACACTTGTCATGTCTAGTCAGTACACAGTTGATGTATACGTTTTTTAAAGGATGTTGCTACAGTGGACGTGCTAGAAAATTAAACCTGATCTAAGTTTTCTTGATTGATGCAATGGTCCTTCGTTCCAGGTAGTACTCAGTACTACCCCATTCAGATCGAAGGACCAGAAAGTGTTGAAAAGATTTTATCGAAATAGATCGGAATAGATTTACATGAAACGTCGAAAACACACAGTAACAGTACAATACTGCTAAGCTCTCTCTCTCTCAGAATTTGAATTGGTAATAGAATTTAAAACCTAAGTTACATTTTTAACCATCAAAGTACCCGCTTTTGACTACGATCTCAAATTGTAAAAAGTGATGGTACTATTTTTGTGACATTAGGTATGCATATGCCACACTGATCTAGATAAACAGTTAGTAATTGTTATCAGTTACACACAATTCGTATTTTTACACTATTGACATTACGAACCATACACTCAACGAACATCGATATTAGCTAAACGATGAAAAATAGGAGTGTTACGTTTAAAACAACGGTAGTATAAGATAAGTACAACCTAATCCTAAAATAGCAGACTCAGCTAACCGATTACATCATATCGTGACATTCTCGATCCTACCCGTTTAATATTACTCGTAATTTGTGTGAAATCCAACATTAATGCCAAGCCCAATTTAATGTCTTTCTGCGTAATAATTAGTCCACTGAACGCACTTGGACAATTTGGCAAAGAAAAACGATTTAGTGAGCTTTGAAATCGTTTTAAAACGTTTAATAATAATATAAAAACTATTTATTAACTCTTAATTCTACCTTACCTTAAATAAATGTATGAAATACTAAAAAAAATCACTCACAGTGCACTCCGAAATATGATTTAAAGCACAAATAAATAGGCTGTTTAAACAAATTCTATAGCACTTACTTCCGGGGCGAAAAACTCGAAAACGACAAGATGGCGTCGAAAGCGCGCGAAAAGTTTCTGGCAGCAAGTTATGGCGACGGCGAAGGTATCACAAATGCGTCGTTATGTAATTATATTATTATTAAGTTTATGATTGTAAGATTTTTTTACCGCGTAGTCTGCGCCCGCCCAGCGAACATACGTGACTAAGGCGGTTTCACGTGCTTTTAATATAAAATTTAGGTGGCACGGGTGAAATGCTGGGCGGGTAACGATGTATTTTAGATCGCGTCATAAAGTCATACGACTCGGTTGCATGGAAATAATCTGCAGTACTATTCTGTAAAATTATCAGTTAAGAGATCAAGTTCACATCACCATTATTTTATGAAAATATTTACACAAATGAACTACGAACTGGGCCGAATTGTACAAATTTCAAATTATTTACTTACTGACAATTTTACTCACAAACATAAGCGTTAGAATATTAAGATTATAATACAACAGTACCAAAAAAAACTATGTTACAATATTCTGACAAATAAATGCAAACATTAGATTTATCATTTTACTTATTAGTTTAACGTCTGCCACTACCAGCTATATTTCTAAAATCTCGTAACCAGTTCGAGACTAACAAAATGAAGCTAATATGATTTTATTTTGTAAAGGCGCTAATTACTGGAGCTTTCGAATAAAAAACATATTTCTTTAAGTACGTGATAGACAGATTTGAAAGTGGGTGAAACCACACTGTTTGTTAGTCACTCAGGATAATGTCCAATTGCGTTCAAGAGAACTTCCACATTTATATATAAGAATATATGTATATGTGAAAGTTTTTGAAAATGTATGGATGTTTGTTACACTTTCACGCAAAACTACTGAACGGATTTTGATAAACAACAACAGAGCTCAAAAATTTGAAAAACATAGGCTTCATTAATTACCTTAGGGTGTTACTACACCAATCGATCGATAGCCGATCGATGCTATCGATCGACATCTGTCGACGTTGATCGATTGGTGTAGTAGCTTTAATTGATCGACGGATACGATTGCCGGTCGATGGCATCGGTCGACGGATACGGGTCGATTAACCAATCGATCGACGTCGTCCAATTTATTTTACCATCGATCGATGGCATCTATCGGCTATCGATCGATTGGTGTGGTAAAAACTATCGACCGACGTCGACTAATCCATTCTACCATCGATCGATGGCATCAATCGACTAACGATCGATTGGTGTGGTAACACCCTTATGTTCTTCGGTAGTGAAGCAGTAACCAATGACCAAAAAACAAAACCGCGGGAACAATTAGGTCTAAAGGGAGAATTTTTCAGAATAGAACCAGCTCAGTAATTGAGCTGAGTCACAAATAATACTGACTGTAGCCAGATAGTGTTGAGAGTTAATGATGCTATAAAATTATCAATTAAATAACAGAAAGGTTAGAACGGTAAATGTTAAGGCCATTGAGAAGAAGAAAAATAATTCAAAGTGAATTATTTTTGCATTGCCATGCAAAAGAAAATTCGGTTGAATCGGACTTGTACAACCCAGTTACTGGACACGATACCCCTAGGTTAGAGCTAATCAGACTTTCTTTCTGGCTTCTAAAAACCCATAACGTTTGTCAAAGTTACTACCAACGTCTTTATATGCTTTCCGAGGCATAGGATGTCAGTGTTATCTTAAATAAGCTTAGAAAGTAAGTACATTCATAATATGAATTGAAAATGTCGCATTGGTACTTGAGAGGATGGCGCTGGCGCGTTAACCAAAAGGCCGTCGACCGAATTTTTACAATATTTTAAATTTAATGCGCGCTTGTAGAACTCCGAAGATATAAGTTTATTTTCTCACTGTGAACTGGGCTTTATCCAATTTTATGAAAATTACGATTATCGCCTTATAACAAATGAGAAACGTAATAATTCTTCACTTCGTTATTGTAACACAAAAGTAATAATTCATGTAGCACCTCATAGATTTTTAGTTTTTTTTCTAGCTTTTTTCCAGTCAAGACTTGTATTGTGAAATATTAAAATGCCACCTACCTGTGTTACTTTTCAAAGAAACTTTTTAATACATTAATAACCTCATGAATGAAAAATTAAAAGCAGCAATATTTTTTTTTATAATTCGCCTGTGGACAGTTATTGCCTATTCTAAAACGTTTTGAATTATTCTTTTAATTTTAAGTGGTCACTGACATATCTTTATAATATAATCATACTGTTAGAAATTCGAAAGGAACTATGTCTCTCTATTTGTTACGATTTTACAGCTAAACCGCTGAAACAAGTTTGATGAATTTTGGTGTAGAGATTATTAGAAATAAATAGAGTTTGGATTGGACACCATCCGCCTTATTACAAAACAAGGTTTTTCTCTAAACCAGGTTTAAACCATTGAGCTAGGTTTTGTATTTCGAATCTTGATCGTATCAGAATAAGATTCAAATTACAAAACCTGGCTCAATGATTTAAACCTGGTTTAGAGAATAATCTTGTTTTGTAATAAGGCGGAAAGTAAATAATTGGTTTGGGCCCTTTTTGGAGAAAGTTATAGTCTACAATGTTAAGCCGCAAATTTGCTTGACATTTTCGTAGACAAAGTCTCGTGCAAAGCCCATAGTTATTTAATATGTTTAATACTCCCTGATTTTCTTGAACCATTGAAAACAGGATTAAGGCATAAAAGCTGATAATATGGATTTCACAGTTTACCTCTGAGTAACGGATTTCCCGCTAAAAAATTTACATTTATGACCACTTCAGCTGTGGCGCGGGATATTTTTGGGTGTTGCCAACTAAACGAATATTTTACGAATACCTACGTAACAAACGTGAACATTAATTTTGTCACAAGACTTAGTGAGTGCCGAAACATTTTGAGAGAATTTATTGAACGTTTTGTTCTGAAATAATTACTTCACAGTTTTCTGTTGAGGCATTCCCGGTTAAAAAATAATTTCAACATCTTTAGGGATTTAGACTTCAGACAGACACTCATGCGCAATCAATCTACGCGTCCTTAAAATTTCAGACACTTTTTAATGCAAATGAAATGTCCACTTAATCACGGAATGACGCACATAAGTAGGTACTTAAAAATACATCAAGGGACATAAATAAAATGAAAAATGCACGCAAATATATCTTACTGAAAAATGTCGTTGACCCAAAAAATATTGTTTATGTATGTGTACAACCATAGATATCCGTGTGTACAACATTTCCTGCTGTCGTCGCATATGTTGGCGCAGATAGAGTAGTAAGGCCGTGGTCGCACTCCGAGTTTCATTCTGCTGAACGCGTGAGTTCGTAGGCCTCTACCTCACAGGTGCGTTATTATAGGTCTATAAGATCACAAGTGCCATTCCTTCAAAAATAACTGCCATAATTATCGCAGCACTGTGTAACTTCGTAGCCGTCCAATAAAATGAAATGAAAGTAGGATATTAAACCACTTTTACCATATTTGGCATTTCCTTGCTGACTACCTTTGCTCCGCTATTATTCTCATTAATGTTCAAAAACAGATATCGTAGTAAATAATAACGGTTAGGCAAGGGTTGTATAAGATGCCCCCTGAACAGATTAAGTTTAGGGATAATCTGCGTTGCGGCTGCCAACAACTGCATGCGTTTGGAGACATGGGGGACAGAATGTAAAGTCCCTCATCTACCGTTGAAAGGGAGGATTCTCCGACCAGACGGTTGTTGTATCTGGTGGGCTACTGCCCAATGGTTCTAGGCGGGATTTTTGTACATATGTGCTAATGTAACCGAAAACTCTTATATCGCGATGTAGGATGTCAGTTGTAGTTCACGTGTTCGGCGATAGATATTTAGATATTGCCACCTGAGTTTTGCCAAAGATCAAAAGCACGCCTTGCCTATATCCAGCAGTGGACTGACGCATAATGAAAATCAAAAAGTTCTCGAGCATTCTGCTGCTCTATTTGCGGCGACCTTAACGCCAAACATTTTTATTTCGATGACAAGATACATTAGCACGCTCCCTTGCCAGCCCACTCGTGAAATCTGTCGCTGATGATCACACACGTCACGTTATAACCTACGGAAGCGGAGCAGTGACCTAAGGGCGTTAGTTTAGCGGGGTTGCGGAAAAGTTGTAATTTACCGCGGCCCCGGAATATAAAGGGCAACCGAAGGAACAGGGGTGGGGTTTAGTCGGTACAAGACTGACACTCCTCCCCTCCTCCCCCAGGTTGGGAGAAGTCATTTGATGATTTCCCTACCTCAAAAAAAGGGCGATACTTTGACCCGGGTCGTGTCGTCGGCCTTATCACACTAGCGGTTTTCAAGCGGCTGCGGGACGGGGCGGTCGCTCAACGTAATGTTACGGGAGCACAACAAACACGCCGCACATTAGAAGTAAGGTCGCCTGGAATAGAAGTGTATTTTCCTCGTTAACCAGCTGGTTCACGAAAGTTCCCGATGAAATGAAAACGTTGCGGTTCTACCACGCATTCGCGACATCTTCGCTGAGCAGCCGCGGTGTATTCGCGACGCGTTATTGCGCGCCCACCCGTCCCGCAGCCGCCCACAAACCGCTAGTGTGATAATAATACAGTTAAATTGTGTTTTTGCTAGGAAAGTTTTGGGGTAGTTCTGATTTCTTTGATTATGTATGTATTTTGGGGTGCTGAATCCGAATCTGAGGTTTGCGGACAAAATTTCGTGCCGCTACATTAAAAAACAAAAAAAAAACCTACTTTTTTTCCGGTTTTTTGCCTAAAACTCGAAAACTGTTGAATTTTAGTAAAAAGTTTGTTTACAGAAATTAAAGTACTTTAAATTCTCTAAAAATATCACTAATTAGTTTCTTTTTCAGACAAACCGATCGGCCTCAAGTGCGAGTTGAAAATTAGCAAATTATCAGCGATTTCTTCAAAACTTACTTTTTTAATTCAACTAGCTTGCTTTCTTTTAAAAATTTTCTCCTATTTGTCTTTACAAGTAAATTAAAATAAAACAGGATCGAAATAATCAAAATTTAGTATATAAAAAAGAGGACTCCTAAAAACAAAAACTAAATTTGTCGTTACTTATGATCACACATTTAGGGCTTAAACTTAAAAAACCGGCCAAGAGCGTGTCGGGCCACGCTCAATGTAGGGTTCCGTAGTTTCCCGTCCGGCACAATAAGTGTTCCCACTTATAAGTTTTAAAAAAGGCTATTTGTTACGTTGACATACTAAGTACGCAGAAATTATTTTGTACAACCTTTTTGTCTTTTTTATACAAAAACTGTTCTTTCTATCAAGTTCAAAATAACTTTCCTAGAAAGTCCTTATAAAGTTCTAGGTTTCAGTTTTTTTTCATATTTTTTAAACCTACAGGTCAAAAGTTAGAGGGGGGGGACGCTTTAATTTTTCCTTTTGGAGCGATTATTTCCGAAGTTATTGACATTATCAAAAAATGATATTAGAAAACCCCTATTCATTTTAAAATACCTATCCAACGATATATCACGGGCTGCCAACGCAATTGTGGATGCAGAAAGGCGGGTCTTCATTGCTCTCCAATCTGAAAGTCATGCGAAGGACTGTGCGGCAACGTTAAGCCCCCGGATGACAGCTCTGACATAGACATAGATGAGACAGAAAAAAGAGACAGAGGTATATCGAATCTCACAAGTTGTTTTGTAGTCATTCATCTACTTGATAGATTATAATCACATCAGTGTGTCACCACCTTTTTTAATTTCTAGGAGAACAACCACTTACTCTACGATGAAACAATCACACCCTAAGCCAGGACCCGAAGCCATCGAAGAACCTCAGCCCATTGGGAAAGGTATATTCAATCTCACAATCAATTTTGCAATTCTCTTCTCTCTTTGAGAAATAACACCAACTCTTTCAATTTCCAGAACAAGCAGAATATGTACCAGGACCCATGGCCACCGAAGAACCTCAGCCAGGACCTTCCAAAAGACAACGGCTCATATAATTTTTGTGGCCCATTAAATTTGTAATATTATTAATAAAATGATCATAAGTAACGGTTTTTAAGTATAAGCCCTAAATGTATGATCATAAGTAACGACAAAATTAGTTTTTGTTTTTAGGAGTCCTCTTTTTTATATACTAAATTTTGATTATTTCGATCCTGTTTTATTTTAATTTACTTGTAAAGACAACTAGGAGAAAATTTTTAAAAGAAAGCAAGCTAGTTGAATTAAAAAAGTGAGTTTTGAAGATATCGCTGAAAATATGCTAATTTTCAACTCGCACTTGAGGCCGATCGGTTTGTCTGAAAAAAAAACTAATCAGTGATAGTTTTAGAGAATTTAAAGTACTTTAATTTCTGTAAACAAACTTTTTACTAAAATTCAACAGTTTTCGAGTTTTAGGCAAAAAACCGGAAAAAAGTAGGTTTTTTTTAGTTTTTTCATTTTTTTTTAATGTTGCGTCAAGAAATTTTGTCCGCAAACCTCAGATTCGGATTCAGCACCCCAAAATACATACATAATCAAAGAAATCAGAACTACCCCAAAATTTTCCCACTATACCATTTTTGCCATACCATGAGTTCCTTGACAGTTCATTTTTTTCCGTGGCACGCATACTACTTTAGATTAAAAAAAAACAAATTGGCAAAAAAAATAAAAATTAAATGATAAAAAAAATACTGCCTTTTGTAAATTACAAAGTAAATTATCATGATTATAATTAACTGTTAATAAATTAGGTAAATAAAATAAAAAAGTATAACTTTAAAAAATGTGTAATGTGTTGAACGGAACTTCTGCCTATAGAGATTGACACTACCTACTCGACAATAATCGACAAAAAATATAAAATCGGAGCGGTTGGAGAAGATTCCGATTGCGATATGGATATGAGTTCAAATCAGGAATCAAGTTCCGACAGTGAAGAATAAAGAAATTTTTAATATTTTAACATACTGCCTTTTATTTACCACTAGCTGTCCCCCGCGGTTTATCAGGTTTCATGCTCTACTCTCGTGATGTTATGTAGCCTATGTCTTATTCCGATGTAAAAGCTGCTTAAATATTACTGTACAGTTTTATCAAAATCCGTACAGTACTTTTTACGTGAAAGAGTGACAAACATCACATAATATACATATACAAACTTTCACATTTATAATATTAGAATATTAGTAGGAAAAAAAAAAACGAAAATTGGCAATTCGATTCCACTTTCTTTGCCAACTGAATCGATATTATAAAAAAATCGATTAAATTTCGTTAGGTCGCATCACTATAATTGTCAGACAAGAACTGTCAAGGAACTCTTCTTATGGCAAAAATGGTATAGCGACCATTTAGAGCAATAGAGCATAAATTGACTGAATTGGCTCATAACATAACGCGGGTGAAACTGCGGGGGATAGTAGATGGAATGGATTGGGATTTCGTAAAGGAGCCGAGAGCGTAATGATATTTTTTAAATAGTCACATATAACACACGATGTTTTTCAATACACGTCATGATGAAAATAGGAAAACCTCTTTGCGAAGCTCCTATTTTATGAGTCCTCTTGTCAATGACAATTAACAGAGGTAAGGTGTTTTTCTTCCCTGTGGCGGCAAGAACACATTACACACCGCACCAACGGCCGATTTGAATGGGAAGCGACGAAACAGACACCCTGTCGACATCCCCGCTGCGCCAGCTACGGGTGGGAAAAGAGATAGTAACTTCCTTCTCTCTTTCCGCAGCTTCCTTCTACGAAAGCAGAAGAAGGCCACCTCGTCCCAGGACCCTTCGCTGCCGGCCACCGAGCGGACTGCGGCCGTCTGTGATAACTCGCAGCCTACCACAGTACGGCTCCTCTCGAACGGTTCTCTGTCATTTGCCGCTTGGCTCATTTTTGCGAATTCTACCTTTTTAGAATTCTAATGATAGTTGATAAAAGATCTATCTATCTTTTAGAATAGAACTATCCAATAGAAGTTTTTGAACAATATTCTTACCGTAAGTAACAAATAATATAAATACTGTAAGTAACTGACTACTTTTGAGAAGAAATGCCGAAACAAACTCAGGGATCGATTGGCATCAAAAAAGATTTTACCAAAGACCATTTTATGGTAGGTTAATTCCCCTTAGTGCCCCGCTGAAAATTTTCATCCTGTAAGTAAATATATTAATTGTAATTTCATTATGGGTGAAAGTGGCCTTACCATCTCCTACTTTGAATCAAAGCCAACCTCACCTGCTTGTGGTACATTCTGCTGATTCACTAACGAGGCTTTGACGGACTAGGTCTCTTCACGAAAAGGAAACCTTCGCAGTATGATTGCATATATATATTTGTGTTATAGATCTTTCTTCGATTGAGATATTGTAAAATAAACATGGTCGTGCCAGAATTGTGGTGTCTTTTCTACAAATGCCAATAATAAAAAGTTGATGCAATTTCATTGCCCTAAAAAGGATGAATTAGACGAGGTGTGTTGAAAGCCATTAAACCTTTGTCTTATTTTTATTATAGAATCCCGTAATTATTTTTTTCTTTTGGCACCGTTTTTGAACGTTTGAATTTTGCTATGAAAACAATAAATCTCTGTGAAAATAATGCCATTTATTATTATTTTCTACTTAGCGCCATCTGTTGCTTAGCAGTCGAATCTTTTAACTTACTTGCTATAAGCTTGCTATGATGGTGAAGTCCTTTTTATCACTTTATTGAAGCTGTGTGTACAAAAATCAAAAAACTTAGCCCTCGAGAATTTACAAGTAACTCGGTAACAGTTCGTAAAGATATTTATTTTCACGTAAGTAGGTGTCTTCTTTCAAATTAGCAAATTAGGCCTAACGAAACGAAAACTAGTTTAGTTACTATTTGAAACCTGTGCGTAACGGAACGTTGTGAGTGAAGAGTTGCTAAGGAATTTTGTTGAATCGATTACGATTGTTTTAATATTCAAAAGTATTTTGAGAGAAAATTATATTTGTAGGCAACACATTATATTATTATGAATATTTAAACAAATTTTAAAGGTGTTAAATAATGCACATTAGACATAGCAGCTTAGTAATCTAATCTTCAATTTCCGAAATAATAACTTTAAAATTCGATAATGAAATAATTCAAAGATGTTCAATCATCCGTTATATCGATAATTCAATGCAGGTGCATCTCTACGTCAGTTGTCTATGTTTAAGTATGTTTTGTATAATGTACTCGGTTGCATTAAAATCAGTTCGTTTTTAATTTTATTCTGTGAATAATCTTGTTTTTGTGTAAAATTGTGTTCAAAAATGCGTTAGAAAAGAAAACAAAAGTGTTATTAACGAAATGTATTAATTAGAGCTTCATCGCTACTGTCATTAATTGAATAAAGAGTGGAACAACCTCTAATTAAGTACTTGATGTGCTATAAACAAACATCTGTAGATGTGTGCCTACACTTGTTGCACCCACTTTCAAAAATATAGAGATTCAGTTTACCTGTTTGTGAGAAAGTGAACTTATCTTATTTACATGTCAAAGAATTCATTTTGTGATCATTTACCGTTACGGCTGTCTAGTGAATGTGAGAAATGTGTTAACTATGATATTGTTATCGTAGATGTACGTTACGATGCACCTGCAGCACAAATCGTTGCATTGAGCCGAGTGCATCGCGGTTGAACAAGGTCTGACGGACAGCTAATTGAAATCCAGTTATTTGTTACGTAGTTAACTATGGCGCAGGTAAAAAAGTACACGAATCGACAAGTCAGTGAGGAATCGGACCCAAAATGACTCATACGTGGTCACTGGCATTCCTGTATTGTTTTGTTTTTGTGGAATGCCATATCGATGACTAAATTGCAAAGAGAATGAACGAAAAAAAATTAAATTATCTATGAAGATAAGGGAAACAAGAAGTGTTCTTTAATTGAAAATTTTATGAAGTTAGGAAGTTCATTTTAGTTTGGCGCGAACATGAGTGAATAAACAAGTGTTTTATTTTTAAAATGTGTTAAAATTGTGGTTTTGAAGTATAGTTGCCATGGCTCAGAGTTCTGTTGACTCGGACAGGCTGTCCTCAGCTGGTATCTCAACTCATAGCTCTGGGACGGCAGGCACAGTTGGTGGGTCAGTGGTTGGAGTCAGACCTGGTGATGCTGTGCTGAAAAGGGAAGATGAGGATGAATATAACCTAGGACCTTTGCCTCCAATGTGGGAGAAGGCGTTCACACCCTCAGGAGAGGTGTATTTCATAGAGTAAGTTGATAACATTTATTATTTTTCTCCAGTTTGTTGTTTTGTAGCTTGTTTTTAACTTTGCAGGAAAAAGGAAATAATATATCCAGTTTTCATTATTATTGTTTAAAACCTGTACACAATCAAGCTTTCCTGAGGTGTTAAATTGTGTTTACCAGTAAAAGTAAAGCAATGTATATATGTTGCGGAATGCCTGAAACTCTATTCTTCAAGTTAACTTCAAAAAAAATATCACTTAAAAAATAATCACTTATTGACATATTATTATTCAAAAACAATTAAAATCCATCCTCCATTAAGTTTCCAAAATTCATAAATTAGCCCCCAGAGAGCCAATGGCTAGCAAGGGGTACTTTTTAGATAAATGATTATTGGAAGTCTGAGTGTCTGTGTACAAGCTCCTTACATTATATCATCAAATTCAGAAGTTTAACCCCTAAAACATAATTGACATTCAGACATACAGTGTTACTGAGACAGTGTGCTAAAAATATATCATGACGGGTTACACACAAACAAACAAGGATCCTGTTTCAACTGAATAAAACCTAAACTTTTTAAAACAGATGTCAATTTAATATTCCCCATAAGTGGTGCTTGTTTTAATATAAGTATATACATAAAAAATAGCTAAATTAAGAAGTTAGATTAAGAATCTATAAATCAAGCACTTTTGACAATCAAAGGCACTTTAATTGCATTTAACCTATCAACGACCAAGCGACAGCCGGCTGTCACGCTACTATTGTCTTTCTATTTATTTATTTATATTTATAAATTGAGGCCTTTGATGTTTCATACTGGTTTAATGTTGCATGCAGGTGTTCTATATTTAGCCATAGCTTATACTGGGCACCATAACTGAATGTAAATAAACAACAAGCTACCTGTGTTGCGGCTAACACCTTTGTTACATCTTGTATGTAACTCTTCACTCTTCAGTGATCAGAATAATGTCTTTTGGTCAGTAGGTATATTGGGCTTGTGCACTTGAACTATTCTTAGCACACAGGATCCCACTGCAGGGCAAAGGACTTCCCTCCCACCTTCCACTTGTCCGTATTCAGTGCCCTTTGTCACCTATCCTTTAGATAACTATGAACTTTGGCCCCCTATCTCGGGGGATTGGGATCCAGTACCCATAGCTCATCCAGCATGGCGCCAATGTGGCCAGCCCAGTTAAACTTGTAGTCCTTAAATACTCACTAAGACCAAGCAATTTGCTAACCATATCTCATCATATGGATGAAACAAAGAATAACAGATTTCAGCCATCTTGTTATCTTCTTTAGCAAATCCTTAATTTGTATTTTACTCCGCTAAACTTGTTCCCAGATATAATATAATACAATTTGTTTCAGCCACAACACTGGAACATCACACTGGCTAGATCCAAGACTAGCGAGAGTCCGTAAACATTCCCTCGGAGAATGCGGAGAGGATGAACTGCCTTTTGGCTGGGAGAGAGTATCAGACGAGAGATATGGGTCTTATTATGTGGACCATATTAACAGAAGAACTCAGTATGAAAACCCTGTGTTGCAAGCAAGGAGGCTGCGGGGTGAGTTCTTTATAATTTTATTTTATTCAGACTTCAGAAAGTGCAACATTCAATAGCCATCCACTTAATTATAATTACTGTTTGATGACTATGTTATTCTGTGTGTCTGTGGTCCTAAGCAAATAGTCTGATTTTGATACGGTTTTGGTCTGAATATGCATATTAAAAGAGCGGACTTAAAAGTAATCTGTCTGTATGCAGTGGCTACTACTCCTTGACAATGTGCCCTTCATACAAGACGAAAAGCCCGGTTTGCATTAACAAAATATTAACTAACAGATATAAAAAATAAAACACTAAAATTAAATTAAAAAAACAACTACCATAGCTATTGTACAGTAACTTGATAACTGGGGTATTTCTAAAACATAAAAACTGTACTTTTTGTTCTTTGCACTAATTTTGACCTCTAACTGACCGGTGACTATTTTAAGTATAGCTGAAGACTAAGTTTAGGACATCTATTTTTGCTCCAAAAGGTTTAAGTTCAGTCTGTCTAAAATTAAAAATAGGTTTTAGCTATAAATTCTGTAATCGCAATCCGCTGAATGGTTAAGCCATCAATCCTTTATGTAATGCTTATTCTCAATCTAAAATTCAGGAAGTAATAAGTCAACTATTATTATGCCATAGAGTTCCACTCGGCTGGAAATAATTCAGGCAGAACTCGTTTGGTAATACTATTATTGTTTGTTATTTGTGTTATTATGCCTCTTTCTTTATTGAATTAACTGTAATCCTTGGTATTATGCGTAATAGCCACTTGGTTAGTTAAACGGCAATTCTGCTTTCAACTTTGTGAAAGACTTATAATTTCTAATTTTCCAAAATCCCGTATGCTATTAAGTTAAGAAAATGGGTAAAAAGGGGTCAAAAGAGATGCTGGGATAAATCGGGAAGAAATTTTGAAAATTACGTGACGTGTTAAAAATTCGGAGTTTATAAAGAGATAGAGCAGAAACCTAACCTAAGTACTAATCAAGAGTCAAAAGCATTTATGTCACTTAGACCATTTACAGGCATTTATGAATTGTCAAAGGGTCGGTCAGTTACTTAGAAAGGTGACTCCACGGACACTCGTTTGAATACTTCATCTTTTACAAAAACTTGGTTACTGAATGATCCAACGCACTCGCCACCATCAGCGAGACTTTCCAGCCTTTAATTCGGAGAGGAGAGGAGATCGAATTGCATTATTTTCACATCGTACTGCTTAGCTTTAGCGCTATGTCCTATGGTTATCTATGAGAAATCTTCGCTAGGGCAACGGCGTCGTCTCTGTCCGTAACTCTGTCAGCCTGTCTCTTCTTAACGCCTAAACCACTGTACCGATTTGAATGAAATTTGGTACAGATATAGACTGGGACCCGAGAAAGGACATAGGATAGTTTTCATCCTGGATCCCCGAATCCCCCGGGAACGGGAACTATTATTCCACGCGGACGAAGTCGCGGGCAAAAGATAGTTTAGAAATAAATTAAATTCTCTGATTTGTGTAATTTCTTTTTTACAGTTAACCATTCGACGGCCAAGCGACAGCTGGCTGTCGCTTGGCATAGGATAGTTTTCATCCCGGAAATCCCCCGGGAACGGGAACATTATTCCACGCGGACGAAGTCGCGGGCAAAAGATAGTTTAGAAATAAATTAAATTCTCTGATTTGTGTAATTTCTTTTTTACAGTTAACCATTCGACGGCCAAGCGACAGCTGGCTGTCGCTTGGCATAGGATAGTTTTCATCCCGGAAATCCCCCGGGAACGGGAACTATTATTCCACGCGGACGAAGTCGCGGGCAAAAAATAGTTTAGAAATAAATTAAATTCTCTGATTTGTGTAATTTCTTTTTTACAGTTAACCATTCGACGGCCAAGCGACAGCTGGCTGTCGCGCTGCTATTGTCTTTCTATTGTGTCTCGATTCACGTGTGTTCAGGTGTTCAGTCAGTGGCTAAACTAAGAACAATTCATTGAATGATGTATCGGCAATTGACTATTTCCAAAATTGCGTTCAAACTTAAAAAAATCATGAATTATGGTCAAATTGAGACCACATGGCGGCCACTAGTTTTAATAATAGTGTCAAGGACGTTCAACTTTGAAAAAGGTGTCCCTAAATAGTTTGGTCATGTGGAAACGATGCATGAACAGCAAATAGCCAAAATGTGTGCTTTGAAGTTCACTCATGTGGATGCTGTTTTGAAGTATTTTAGTGACGTACGAAGCTGGTTTTATATTCTAGTTTGAACTTTATAGTAAAGAAGTAAAATTATATGTTTGCTAGAGATCATGTATAGAACCACCAACCCTCAACAGAACGCTTGGTTCAGCATAGGATGACTTTTATGACCGTCTGTTTGTCAAGACTTTATTATCGTTTACTAGCGCCGTGAAAACTTTAACAATCCCGGCTTCTTTCTACTACAATTATGCATATAATCCTTCCTCTTCTGTCAACCTATCAATTAAAAAAATCCGTTCATCAACAACAGCATCTGTAACATGGTCTTGATATGGTCTAATTGATTTTGACCTGTAACACAAAATTTGTGTTCTGAATGAAGTGTAAGGAAAAAATGATGTGCTGTAAATGAAAATATGTGTGTTATGTTAACTATGTTTAGTTAGACTTCAATATTACTCAAACAGTGATAAACATGCTAATGAATGCTTACCCATCATTGCCTCTGTTCACTTTCACGGAATTCTCAACAATTTCTGTTGTTCTCAATTGAGTAATCAGTGTTAACATTCATTTGTCTATTTTCGATTTTAACTTTCTGTTTTTCAAGAAATCACGTAAGCTTTTAAGAGCTTACTAGCTTCTGCCCGCGGCTTCGCTCGAGTTAGAAAGAGACAAAAAGTAGCCTATGTTACTCTCCATCCCTTCAACTATCTCCACTTAAAAAAAATGGTTGCCTGTAAAGTCGGTTTTACGGGCGAAGATTTTACGTGACAACGTCTTTTACCGATCATAGTTGAGTGGGAGAGAGACGCAAGGCATTCGGCGGGCCTCTCTCTCGTTCGGTGACTCATCGTAACGTTACCGAGCGTTACACTTTTTCATAAGTGACTCCCAGCCGCAACCTAATTTAAGACGTTGTCACGTCAAAAATCACGTCAATCCGTCGCTCCGTTTTGCCGTGAAAGAAAGACAAACAGACAGCCAGACACACTTTCCCATTTATAACAGTACTAGCTTTTGCCCGCGGCTTCGCTCGCGTTAGAAAGAGACAAAAAGTAGCCTATGTTACTCTCCATCCCTTCAACTATCTCCACTTAAAAAATCACGTCAATTCGTCGCTCCGTTTTGCCGTGAAAGAAAGACAAACATACAGACAGACAGACACACTTTCCCATTTATAATATTAGTATGGATTGATTTTATTATATAATGATTTTATTATATGTATTGATGTATTGATTAAATAATGGTGCTTTTGATATTTTTTTTGTTTTTGTATGGCCATCCTGGACTTTTTTTTTAAACTAAAAGCCCATTTCATAACATTTCCTTTCAACGATCTTTTCTTCAAAAGTTAGGTGACAGCGACAATGACAGTATTGCCAGATTACTAAACAACTATTAGGCCACTCATATACACGTGAATCTAGATTGTGATAATGTGGGGGGGGGGGGGGAATCGATACAAATCTTTTATGAATAAAGGCAAAGAGATTAAATATACCTTCTATAGAGGGGCTATGCGAAGAAATGTCATAGAAAAACTGTGATCCCTTGTTTCAGTAACGACATCTAGCAGAATATAGCAAAATTAGAGCGGCTATTGGGAACATCAAATATCAGTAACGCCATCTAGCTTTGAATAGCATACTAGAAACTTTGTGTAGGGATGTTACCATTTAAATAACAAGGTATCGATAATAATAATAAAAGTTACGAGATTATTTTTTTTGTTCACATTTGAATAGATTGAACCTAATGCCAAAAAATTAGGAAAACAATAAAACGATTAGTGGTTTCAATGAGTACAAGTTATTTTATTTTTTATTTTTTTTACATACAAATTACTAAATGAATATGAAAGATATAGAAATGGATAAATAAATTATCATCAAAGATCATCAAAGAATTTTTTGTGAAATAAAATTTATATAAAAATTTTATTTTATAATTACATGACTAAAGGTACTTCGAACTTGAATTGGGAACCTCTTCACCCGAACTAGGTGGTAACCTGTATCTCGGAATACAAACCATCCCCTCTAATAGATTGGACAATTTAGAAGTCATTATTATGGTCTAATGATTCAAGGGTTCGAATCAATCAAAATCAATCAAGCAGATGGAAGCCAATTTTCTTCTTTACGGTCTATTTGTACAAACCGTATCCACTTTTTACGTTCTACTTTATTTATTTACACTGGGAGACCTGCAATAACAGAACCCTACTTGAATACGAATAGTACTTGGTCCTTTATTGACATTTAAATTAAATGATATGATTATGTTCAAACAGTATTATATTCTAAGTGTTATTTATTATTTACCTCATAAAATATCGATAACAAACTCGATAAACAACATCACATCTCTACAAGGCAGTAGTAAAGCTATTCAGCAATAGAGGGCGTTTTTTACAAAATTAGCATAATGTTCTAGAACTATTTATTAAAATAATTATTACTAAGTAAATATAACAAATACTTACGAAAATAAACCGAAGTTAGATCCAGTCGTTCTACCATAACGTGATTTACAGTACCTTAATGCGCAACTCGGCATATTTTCTTAGAAAATATTTTTTTTTATGTTTGACAGTTTGTCAAGAACAAGACATATCATGCCAGCGTACAACACTAGACTGAGCGACTTTTGTCCACTAGGACAAATGTATCGGATTACGATTTTTTTCGCTATGTCCCGTCTATTGTGTAGTATAATTAATGTCTTTGAATAAAGGTGATATGGTTTAAATAAATTTTGTTTACATTAATAGATAAGTGATACGAAGTTCACCGGGTCATCTAGTATGTATATACTATCCGTGCGAGATAACATGGCACCTGGAGCCCAATTCTCGTGCGTTAGATAAATATCGAAATCGATATTTATCAAATTAAAATGGCGGATATCGAGTTATTTAGATAAATCGGTATTCTCAGTTTATCGAGTGAGATAATTATCCAACCATTCCATTCATTTGTCATTGAATTTTGTGATATTTTTGATTAATATATAAGATCTCGATATCTTATCGAATTCGATATTATATCACATAAACCGAGAATTAGGTCCCTGGGTTGAATGAGTGACATTTAAAGTACTAAGTGCAAAAAAGGAGATGTTCGATTTTGGGCTAACACTATGACAGATGACAGGTATACGCTACAACAATTTAAAAAATAAAAGTTATATAATTTTATTTGGTGTACATTGTTCTAGCTCAAGCTCCATCCTTTCTGAATTTTATTTTAGTATTTTAAATAATAACATTTATTTTGTGCTTAGTTGTTTCTCATAGCATACTACGACGTTTTAAACGTGACAAAACAAACTATTTAAAAACAAAGTTGTAAAAAAAATTACGTGCACGCCCGAAAATCTGTTTTTGCAGATCCGCCATTTTAGTTATACTTGTGCAGTATAAATGTAATAGTGATGCTAACGCTACTGGTAAGACGAGAGCGGGGCGCCGCGCGGGGTCGCGGGGTGAGGTTTGTTTTCGAGCCAGGTGCCATGTTAGCTCGCACGGGTAGTAATAGTAAACTCACTCACTGCCTGATATCAACGTGTTTGTTAATATATAACAATAACTAACTAAATACATTAAACTTGGAGGGTTTATTCTTTGTGAAGAATATAAAAAATAGCCCTAAAGGGTTAAAATAGTAGGTAGAAGTTCGACATCCACGCGGGCGAAGCCGCGGGCGAAGGCTAGTAAATATTTTAAATCTAGATATTTTTTTATCTTAATATTATTTTTGTACGTTGGAAATAAGAAAAGCGGTTTTACAGTATTATTTTTTACAGCATATTACACGCCTTTTTGTTATTTCAAACCGTATTAAATGGCTTTTATTTGCATGATTTGGATTTATGAAAATGATTCCATTCGTATTTTGAAAACAATTAAACATTACTTATTTGTGTCAGGTTTGACGGGTTGTAACCTCTATGGTTGTAACTTGTAACTGTTTTGACACTTGATTTGCCGGTTACTATGACAACGACATCCAACAGAACATGGACAACTTTTATATGGGAAAATGGAATTGTTGTTTTACTCTATCTTTCTCGCAATTTTAGAGACAAAAAGTAGCCTATGTTACTCTCCATCCCTTCAACTATCTCCATTTAAAAAATCACGTCAATCCGTCGCTCCGTTTTGCCGTGAAAGAAAGACAAACAGACAGACAGACAGACAGACAGACAGACACACTTTCCCATTTATAATATTAGTATGGATGGACATAGCTGTAATAAAGTTCAAAATAGATGGACTGGTTGGAAGGTTTAAACTTAAAGTAGGAACTCGTTTTGCAATAAAATGTTTTAGGATTCAAGCAGCGGATATGCAATGATGGTTGCTTCTGTATGTTATAAGGGACTACGCACACAGCCCTTCTCAATCTTTGATCTTCTCATGTGGCCATCTGACAGAACTCAATTGTTGTGTTTTAACTTTATCAAACAATCACTGAAATAGTTGAAATAAAACGTCGCAAACTTAACTTTAAGCTTGATTAGCTATCCCTCGCGGTTGGACCCGCGTTTTTGGTTACTATACAGCTCCCTTAGGCCGTCGCCCTTCCTCAATAAATGGGCTATTCACCACAAAAAAAAACACATTTTGAACCAGTTGTTCCTGAAATTAGTGCGTTCAACCAAACAAACTCTTCGCCTTTACAGAATTACGTCTGAAATCATCAATCAATGGTCCTGCCTTCTTTGTCTGTCCAATCAATTACTTCTGCATACCGATTTGAACGGCAAACATGGACATGCCCAGAGGTTTGCAAAACCTTTGGGAATGCCACTGAAATTGCTGGTATTCACCGCCTATGTAACCTTGAACTGTTAGATTGTTTGTCATTGTTAATTTCTAAAGTTCGAGCGAAACTCCCATAGAAATACATTATTATATTGATTACAAAGTAGCAACCCACCTTAGTTTCGCACGCGTGAGTGTTATAAATCTCTGAAAATCCCGTCTTTTCTTTACTTTAATATGCGCGTATTTTACATGTAAACCTTCCTCTTTAATCTTTCTAATTTCTATCTTAAGATCTTAGCATACTTAGGTACATTAGACGTCTTTTTTTTGTGGGTGAAAAATGATAGTGGAGTGTCAGACTTGTACTGACTAAAACCCACCCATGTTCTTTCTAAGCCCTTTGTGTCCGGGCCCGCGGTATCTTAAACAACCCGCAGCGACAGACTGCTTTAAGCGACTTTGTTTTTTACTGTATAGTGATTACTTATTTAGTGATGAGTGTCGTGATGACCCAGTGGATAAGGCGCCCACCTCTCGTGTAAGAGGTTGTGGGTTCGAATCCGGGCAAGTACCAATGTGAATTTTTCAATTCATATGTACTTTCTAAAGTTTATCTTAGACATCACTGACATCCCGTGCCTCGGAAAGCATGTAAAGCCGTTGGTCCCGGTTGTCATACATAAAACTTTGACAGTCGTTACGGATAAACCAGAAAAATCCGACCAGTCTTACCAAGGGGTACCGTGTCTCCCAGTTACTGGGTTGTGGAGGTCAGATATGTAGTCGCTCCACGTAAAACACTGGTTTCCAGCTGAATCCGGTTAGGCTGGAAGCCGACCCCAACATAGTTGGGAAAAGGCTAGGGAGATGATGGTGATTACTAATTTACAACGAACACCTTTGAAACCAACAAAATTACACATTCAGTGCTCTATGCACAATCGCGTTGAATAATCGTATTTTTTATCAAATATTCTCAATTTGGCGTCGACAAAGTAAAAGCTGTAATGTACGGACTCAATTGAGCGTAGCAGACAGACATTTAATTGATTATTCATGCTGCTTTACATAACTGAATACATAAGTCAATGGGAATATACAGTACAATATGTATAATTGTAAGAGTGATTTACAAAAAGCCAGACAAGTTCGATTTCAATATTCAGGCAAATGAATCCTTTCTTAAGGTTTTTCTTTAATCTATAACTGAAGAACTATACAAAAATGACATTTTTAACCGACTTCTAAAAAAAGGAGGAGGTTCTCAATTCGGATGTTTATTTTTTTTTATTTTTTTTTATGTTTGTTCGCGCATATCTCCGTCGTTTACCAACCGATTTGAACCACTCTTTTTTTGTTTGACTTCCCAAATGGTCCCATTGTCATCAGATCCAGAATCTGATGACAATGTGACCATTTGGGATTATGCCGAAATCGAGGGAACTCCTCAATTTTCATAGAAAGACGTACATTTTTTTTTAAAGTTACTCTAAAACGTAGTCAGACATTGAGACTAACTAAAAAGTCAAAAATTAAAAGCTTTTTCCCAAAAAAGAATAACCGACTTCAAAAACTAAAACCACAAAAATAACTATTTCGGAAGTCGGTGGCTTTATTCTGACGGTCTTTTTGATGTGTTGCCACCGACTTCCAAAATAGTTATTTTTGTGCTTTTAGTTTTTGAAGTCAAAGTCGGTTATTTTTTTTTGGAAAAAGCTTTTTATCAAAGTTTCGGAGATAAACGGGAGGAGAGAAATTTCGCACAGGCCTCTGGGAATGTTTCTTAGTATTTGAGAAGCTGTGTTACATACCCATTTCTCTTAAACCATTGAAGAGATTGAGATATCAGAGATTTTGAAGAGATAACATTTTGAAAGTTTAGTCTGTGTTTTAGCGAAGTCCTCCCTTACTCCTTTCCAATCCTTTCAATATAAAGCAAGTGTCGACCAACCCTGTAAAAAGTCAAGCCCCTTAATCATAAAGGGTTTTTGTTATTTTTTACCAAAACATCATCATTATACAGATGCATCCGAAATAAATAATGTAATATGTATTTACTTATGCCAATTCTATTGGCATAATTAATCAATCACTTGACCAATCAATGTTAGAGTTTCTAACTGTAACCTTGAGAGGGCGAATTACATCAGGCAGACAAAAACCTCGCATCAAAATTGGAAACCGAGTCATGTTATTAATTTCAAGGGCACAAGACTACAGGCAAAAGACTAAAAAAGCAATAGTTGGATTGCCTGAAAAATGCCTCAAACGATATATGTTAGGCATATTTTCTTTTATTAATTACACTTACATCTATCATTACAGGCTTAACCTAATTCGATAGAGAAGCTTACATTAAACAAAAAATATCACAATAATATCCTTAAAAGAAAGAAATTACAATACTACTTTAATTAATTCCAGTCAATTACAGATTACTGATTTATTATAACTAGCATCAAGGGCGTCGCCAGGCGATGATCCAGAGGAGGTCGATACGATTTGGACGGTTCAGAGGGGGGTGATAGATAGAGGATGAAACTACGTTGTCTTATGCTTCATGTATATACAATGTGTCCGGGCATGGACTAGCGATATTATAAACACTTAAATATAAGATAGATTGAAGTACAATTACACTCTAAGCGAGGGTCCAAATCACTTCCCTGCTACGGGGCAGCCATTTTGTTTTTTTTTGTTGAACTATTCCATATGAAAATACAAATAAAATCATATCTCTCTAAGTTTTTGTGATACTGAGATAAAAATAGGCTTATTTGAAAGGCAACAATATTATCTACCGTAAACATCACAAAACAATGTGTTACCAATTTCATAACTTTTGAAAAAAATATGTGAAAGTCAAAAAAATAAATAAAAAATTATGCAATTCAAACAATAATGGTTAATTACTACAAAAACACCCCCGAAAACTTTTATTGATTTTTTGCTAGATCGACAGATTTTGAGATAAGCTACAATACAAAACAAAATTTACAACTGTATGTCAATTACTTTAAGAGTTATTGTTGTTTGAACATAGCGTATGCGCAATTAGAAAAGGCCTTTGTTAAACGCTACAGTAACATGTATGGCGTTTATTGCTTTCCATCTGGGAACAGGCCAAAAATACTGTTCGTTACTATCGTTAGTGAGCGAGATGAAACATAATTAGTCAACTACCTGGAACAAAATCACAGTTTTAGGGACAAATTATTAGTTGGGTTAGTTGTCCCTCGCCCTGCGTTGTGATCACTACTTTCGCTTACCGTACTGTTTACGTGCTGTGTTAAAGTTCATCTTCAAAAATGGCTAACCGTCAATTCAACCCAACATATTGCCGACATACACTCCGTGTATGGCTTTTGCAATGGAAGTGCAAATCCGGCTGTACAAGAATATCAACGAAGGTATCCTAATAGGCCTACACCGAGTCGCCAAACTCTAACTCTAAGTCTCTCTCGCTCACTAACGGTAGTAACGATCAGTATTTTTGGCCTGTTCCCCGATGGAAAGCAATAAACGCCATACATGTTACTGTAGCGTTTAACAAAGGCCTTTTCTAATTGCGCATACGCTATGTTCAAACAACAAATTAACTTTTAAAGTAATTGACATACAGTTGTAAATTTTGTTTTGTATTGTAGCTTATCTCAAAATCTGTCGATCTAGCAAAAAAACAATAAAAGTTGTCGGGGGTGTTTTTGTAGTAATTAACCATTATTGTTTGAATTGCATAATTTTTTATTTATTTTTTTGACTTTCACATTTTTTTTCAAAAGTTATGAAATTGGGATCACTTTGTTTTGTGATGTTTACGGTAGATAATATTGTTGCCTTTCAAATAAGCCTATTTTTATCTCAGTATCACAAAAACTTAGAGAGATATGATTTTATTTGTATTTTCATATGGAATAGTTCAACAAAAAAAACAAAATGGCTGCCCCGTAGCAGGGAAGTGATTTGGACCCACGCTTAGGGTGTAATTGTACTTTAATATAGCTTATATTAAAGTGTTTAGAATATCGCTAGTCCATGCCCGGACACACTGTATAATAGTAGGCAGTTAAAGCACATGAAGTTTTACTCTGGCGAGTATTTCTCCACTAAGGTAACTGCAATAAAACTCTAAAATCTTTACTCGGGCAATACTCGGGTTGCCTCTTACAAACAAATCTTACCTTTATATAATATAATATCTATAGATTCGCTTCGCAATAAGTAATGAAATGAGACCCGAAAATATACGTCCAATGATTTCTTAATACTACTTGTAGCACGCTAAAGCAACAACAAACCTTTCATGAACCGATCGGCTGGCGCAGTGGCGGAGCGATTGACTGCTGCGCTGCATGTTGGGGTCAATCCCGCACGAGACAAATGTGGTTGTTTGTATGACTTTACCTAAATATTAAAATTTTGTTTCAGCGGAAAAATTATCTTCGGAGAACGGAGGCACGAGTCAGTCTAACGGGCCTACGCCCACCGGGGAGCTTCGCGGAGAGAGGTTTACTCTCACTCTCACTAAAGGAACTCAGGTAAGCTATAAACGACGTTTTGATACCATTTCCTGTGATGAGTCAGAAGCAATTATTCGCTTATACTTCCTTTGTTTTTTTTTGTGAATCAGTGTCTGGTTGTCGACCCTATTTAGGAGGTCAATTCTTGTATATGAAAACGTTTAAAGTATAGCTAAAGTCCAACAGAATTAAACTAAGGCTACGTAAGTTCAAAAATGTCATCATAGACCAGAATTTAAAGCACCCCTTATATAAAATGAGAAACTACGTGATTCCCAGTATTCAAGACTTTTGATACTGCATATTTGACGTTGGGATCGAATTTGAGCAAGTCCCAGTGTGATTTATTAAATTCATGTGCTTTCTAATTTTATTTTGGTTATCACATATCGATGTAGGAAAACATCGTGACAAAATCTGAGCTTAAAGAATATTAAACCTGAAATCCCCGATCCGCCTTGCAAATCTGGTGATCAATGTTCGTGCCTTCTCCTTGCTCTTTTGCTAAGCAGTGGGACTTTAATTGAGACTGGTATTTACTACCTACTAGCAAACCCGGCGAACTCCGTTTCGCTACCAGATGGCTTCGTTTTATGATTTTCCCGCTTTTCTGTTGAAATTTTTCCTAAATTTTCTTTGCTATAAACCTCACGGAGCCCGAGACCTTTCCAACGAATGCAAAACCGTGGAAATCGGTTCGTGCGTTCTGGAGTTATAGCGTCAGGAAGGAAAACCCGACATATTTTGAACTAGTAGATAGGTAACGCACTACGTTTGACAATCTTTAGCAACGGACATTGTTCAATTAGGTTAGTCAGTCAGCCGGTTAGTTTGTATCTTCTTTTATACTTATAATCTTGATTCATTGTATCCAAGTAAGGAAGAAACCGCGGGGATACATACAGCTAGTTAAAACATATAATTCATCAAAAAGGACGACTTTCTTCACAAGAGTCCCGTGTTGCCGGACGGAGCTGAACCGTGACAAGTTGACCCTGTTTATCCTCGCGCGCCAGCCGTGACGACCGAATTAAATGTTGCTACTGTTTCTGAATATACTGAATTATAACTTACTAGCTTTTGCCCGCGGCTTCGCTCGCGTTAAAAAGAGACAAAAAGTAGCCTACGTTACTCTCCATCCCTTCAACTATCTCCACTTAAAAAATCATGTCAATTCGTCGCTCCGTTTTGCCGTGAAAGAAAGACAAACATACAGACAGACATTAGTATGGATGAATGACACTAGCTGCCCTCGCTATTTCACCCTAGTCTTGTCAGGTCTTTGGTTATTATTACGCTCGCGTTGGTCATAGTGTGATTGATTGTATGTAGTCTGTGTGTGATATTTTGTACATAATATGAGCTAGAAAGGTAGCAATAAAGCTCTAATAAAATTCCCTACAAATAATTCAAAATGTTTTTTTATGCAAACACAATATGTTTATAGCTTTATACGAGAATCTAAATCAACCCTTGGATGCAATATACAACATGAAATCGATAATCTACTTTTAACAAGCGTGCAGACCAATGCACCTACGGCTGGATTAGATTAGATTTTTATGGAACTGCTAAACTAAGTTTGTAACTTCAGAAAAATCGTAAAAAAGCAAATATCCTTGATAAGGTTTATATAATTCCATTTTGTTTTATCAGGGTTTGGGCTTCACGTTAATAGGCGCTGAAGGTACACCAGAAACGGAAGGCTACCTTCAGATTCGCAGCATCGTGCCACACAGTCCTGCTTGGATTGATGGTAAGTGGAATTGAATCCTGTCTCTTGTCATCTTTATTGCCATTACGCAACAATGTTAGGCTCAATTTTTAGTCTAACCTTTCATTCTTTAGGCTGTGGTTTATATACCCAACAAATACAAATGTGACATTTTCAATTCATATCTAAGTTAATCTTAAAACGTCGTGAGTCAATCTAGCCTTTAATTAATATGAATCTTTATTTTAGGATCAAAAAACATTAAAATTAAATGACTTCTCCCGCCCAGGAAGTGTCAAACTTTTACTGACCAGCCTTTGTTCCTTCGGTTGCCCTTTATGTTCCGGGACCGCTAACCGGGTAACGATTAGAACTATTCCACAACCCCGGCAGGATTAATATAAATCTTAAATCGCCATTCTGCCTTAAGTAAGGCCTCTTCTCTAAAGATACCTTTGCCCTGTACTTAGACATTAAAGGCTGGTATTCTATTTTTGAATTGACCAGCGTGTAACAGTTGACTGGCGCGATCTGATTATAATGACGATAACGATTTTTAAACATTGTTCCTTCCAAAACATGCATTTTCTATTCTCAGGTGCTCTCCGGCCCGGCGACGTGGTAGTAGGTGTTGGGAACCGCGGAGTACGAGGATTATCTCATGCCCTGGTCGCGCAGATCTTCCAGTCCATTACACCTGGGACTGATGTCACGCTGCATCTAGTTAGAGGTGAGTGCAGTATTTAGACACACGAATTTAATGATTTTTGTGACCCTTTGAAAAGATTAAACATTACACGCAACAAAATAAGGTTTATATACGGTTAGTTTTTTTATACGTCCCTAGAAGTCTTCATAAACAACCTCTTCAGATTACAAAGTAGTAACACCGAATTTCAGCCCACAGGTATGCAAATAACTGTTACAAAAATTATATGTTCCGTGCTGCTAACGAACTCAAGCGCCACAGCACAGCAGCCAATCGCTCAACCCTTGTGCCAACCGTGTCGTCTTAAAACCTCGAGACTACAATCGAGCTCTAAATGAAACTCCCTACTTAGTCCCACATTGATACCTCAAAATCGAAATAAAATCTATAAAACTCTACTCCCAGGTTACCCCCTCTCCTTCGACTCGGAAGACCCGAACACACGGGTGTTGAGCACGTTGGCGGTGGACGCGACCACTCCCGCCACGTCTGATGCTGTTGCTATGCAACAGCTCACCAGGGCGCTGAGGACCAGGTGCATATTATTACATTTGTATTTAGGACGTGATCGGGTCTTAAAGTTAAACATTAATGCCCTTACTAATAATCACTGTGTAAAGTTATGTCATGAATAAAGCCTGTATTACCATTTTTTGACCTATAAACCTGTCATAACTTTATGCAGCGATTATTAGTAAGGCGCTAAATGAATTGTTGTAACTCAACCCTATTAATTTATGAAATGAACACAACTATTTAACTCTAACACTAATAGTTCAAGATTTTCTCTTGTCTTGAATTTTAGGTGTTGAACCATTTTATAAAGCAGTTGTATAATTTAACCTTGAAATAACCTAATTTTGTTTATTTCATACTCAGTATAATACTAAATAGAAAATGTAGCGTGTATACAATCTCTTATTAAATGTAGGGTCACTGGTAATTTATAAGTAGTCATTACATAAAATTTATAGTCATGATAATAAATAATTTTCTCTTGTATATGTGTATAAAGAAAAGATTTATTTAATATTTTGGTCATTCAAAAACTACTTCGTAATCAATTGCAATTACTGTATTTTTAATACCATCATTTCTATAATTATTTTTAAAACCAACTATTTTAAACCAGTTCCTTAGTACCAAGGACAATCTAGAGAAATGCTCAGATCTGCGTACAATTCCAGATTTAACCTGGACTCTCCGAACCTGGACTCCTCGGCTCCGGGGAGGGATAAGGTGGACAGTGGCCCCACCCCCCACAGTCCTGGACAGAGGAGAATGATGTCCAGGTCCTTTGACCTGGATGAACTGACTATTAATGATGATAACCAGGAGTTACCGAGGTGTCCGTCTCTTGATCATGTCCTGTCGCTAGCTGGTGGTGAGTGCTGCTTTTTTATTTGAATTTTTAGGGTGTATCTAATGAAGTCTAAAATAACGTGATATTTCTCTCATTGCGATCATTTTCAGGTTCCTACCATGCTTACAAAGCCTAAAATTCAGACGAATTCAACATTTCTGTTAACATAATTATCTTTATTTAATTGAATTTATATTGAAAAGCAAAATTTCATAGTGTTAAGGTTCCGTAAATCAGAATAACAAATGGAGGGTTCATTTGTTACAATAATCCGTAATGAAAAAAAAACATAATAAATTTTCTACTTACAGGTTTTCTTTGTTTGAATTGAGCTGGTTACTCAAATTAATGCATGTTAGAAGTATTATAGATTACCTACCCTTACTTTAAACGGTCGCTGCACACGCGAATCACCGAAAGCACAATCATTTTCTTACGTCACACCAAAGGACTTGTCGTTATGCCAGCAATAATTATTCCTCAATCTTACTTCTTGTTCAATCAGCATGCTTACTTAAAAGATTAACAGATATTTGTCAAGTCTTTGAACCCAGTATAATATTCACAGAACACCAATCGCGAGCAGACGCGAACACGTCTAACGAGCCAGGTCGAGAACTGGTGCTAACTCTACGCAGAGGGGCGGCTGGCTTCGGATTTACCATCGCTGATAGTGTCCACGGACAGAAGGTCAAGAAGGTACGGTATTTACTTCTTCATTATGACCCTCATCGCTGTTTGAATTCTTCTCTGTTGTATAGAAAGTAGAATAAAATTAAGGAGAACTGCCTACGTGTCCGTCGAAAAGTGCAAAATATAGGTAATACGCGCTAATAGTTGCGGAGTTGTATTTACTACAGTATTTTGGACTACGTAAATCCATACTAATATTATAAATGGGAAAGTGTGTCTGTCTGTCTGTCTGTCTGTATGTTTGTCTTTCTTTCACGGCAAAATGGGGCGACGAATTGACGTGATTTTTTAAGTGGAGATAGTTCAAGGGATGGAGAGTAACATAGGCTACTTTTGGTCTCTTTTTAACGCGAGCGAAGCCGCGGGCAAAAGCTAGTAGTCAATAATTTAAAAAAGGTTTGATTGAAGCCTAGATATTAACTACTTTAGTTACCAAATAAAACAATAATATAATTCTTGGAAACTAACAACTGCTTCATAACTATTTTACACCCATTACGACCAGATGGTTGTATGGATTTTCGATAATTCAAAATAATTTTATTTCATTCAAGTTCTTTAGCCTCCCTATACGACTTTCCACACTGAAATTAAATTATTGATTGTACTATGAAAAATTTGAGTCATTAGTGATGCTGTAATATACTTTACTTCTTCTCTTTAACGTGACTTATACGAAATAAACAGAAATCGACTAAATAGGGATGACGACAACATAAAAAAAATGGCATTCTGTTTAGTCCGTCTTGTAGATCGGCCAAAAATACGGGACAAGTATTTTTTGCATTATCAAAATAATAAAAAAATACAAAGATAAAGAGCAACAAAGTTCTGGAGTGGGAGCTTTTGACGTCACCGTAATGCAAAAATTGTATAAGATCGTGACGTCACGCACAACTTCAACGCACTGTATCGTCGTCATTTTTCGTTTACGAGAAAAAAGAAAAAATACGTGTCCAATATTTTTTAATGATCTCAATGACGGACTAATTACTTTTTTTTCGTCGTCTCGCCTATTATTAACAAAATATGCACGCAAATATTAAAGTCCTGTGTCTTTTCAGGTACTGGATCGTAGTCGATGTGCAGGTCTTCGTGAAGGCGATCTTTTACTACAGATCGGAGAATCTGATGTGCGTCACGCACCACACCAACATGTAGTTCAGGTAAACTGGCAGAAGCCGATATTGTAATTACTTCTCTTTATTTCAGCCCTGGAAATCGACAGTTTTCAAGTACTGAAGACTGTTTTTTATTTTAAATTAGTATTTGTATATTGAGTAAATAAATAAACAATTGATGGCAGCACATCTGCAAGTTCTCTGGTATTAGATAGGCGGTAGTGCCGCTTTAAGGTCACAGCTCATTAGAGCCACCTGGCACCCACTCCACACCAACTCGTCTCCTGCGGCTAGTATTCTTTATACGGACTTGTATGGGCATGCGCTCACTATATCAACTCCGTAGCGTCACCGGATTGCCTCGTTTATAAGCCCTTCGCGCGCGGTCGGCGGGTGGACCACTCGGTGACAACTCGCTGCTCGAATGCTTGCCTTGCGTTGACTGGGCATTGCTAACGCGCGGGTCTTGAGTGGACCGCGCGCTGCCCGCGATTCGTACACGCGAGGACGATACTTGGCGATGCACCGCTCAAAATTAATTTGTATTTAAAATTCGTGGACCTTGACCGCAGGACGTTTATTGGTGATAACGCGACGTCCACCCGTAGATTACCAGTCGACAACGAGTGGATGCCGTGCGACAGGGCGGTGCGGGGTGGGTGCCGGGTGGCTCTAATGAGCTTACAACCTTTAAGCTAGTCTGCCATCAAAAAATAAATAGGATGGCCTTTTAAGTGTAGTACAACACCTACCAGAGGTTCCGCATCATGCTAATATATCCGATAACACTTATTCCAATTTTGATAATTCGACAAGTCTGACAATCATCCATTTACTAACTACGATTATTTATTAATTACGCAAGAATCTCAGTAACCAACTAGATAAATTGTCATTGATATGTGGCGACATCTATCGCCGAACATGCAAACTACAACTGACAATCCTGCATCGCGATATGAAAGTTATCGGCGACATGAAAACATGTACAACAATCCCGACTAGACCTGTCGGGCAGTAGCCCACCAGACACAACACCCGTCTGGTCGGAGGATCCTCCCTTTTCAACGGAGGATGAGAGACTTTACACTCTGTTCCTCATACCTCCAAAGATATCTCAGCTAACCGGCCATGTGTACAGGTACTAAAAGACTGCCCAGCGATGCACGAGACCACGCTGCGAGTGTGGAGAAGAAACAACGCGGCCGCCAGGGCGCCTCGCAGTCGCTCTGCTACCCGCGTACAACCCGTGTCTAGTAAGTACTAGTTGTCAAGAAATAAACTATTGTCTGCCAACCTGTGTCTAGAGTACTAGTTAGTCTAGTAGATAAACGTATTTTTAGTTCTTCTCTTTCATTACGATTTGTCTTTCCGGAGACTAGAGGTCCCTAAACATATTTGTAACGATACATGACAAATAACACAATTCGAAATACGACGTGTCGAGATAAAACCCTTTTAGTTAAATTATTAAGGAAACGGAACGTAGTACCACAGTTTAACGATCCATACAGTTGGAAAACGCCTTTGATGTCGGACGACACCGCCGCCGCCGCCCGTGTAGGTATTTACGCTACCGCGTGCAAATGCGCGAGGGTTGTCAAAAAAGACAAACTTTATTTTTTTCATAATAGAATATTACCTACATGTGAGAATTACGCGGCTGGCGGTTTTATAAAGGGGGGCAAATTTTTCATTATTTTTGCGATAGGACACACCGTTTTCGAGATACAAGCTTTAGAAGAAAAAAACCGGCCAAGAGCGTGTCGGGCCACGCTCAATGTAGGGTTCCGTAGTTTCCCGTCCGTCACAATAAGTGTACCTACTTATAAGTTAAAAAAAAAGCTATTTGTTACGTTGACATACTAACTACGCAAAAATTATTTTGTATAACCTTTTTGTCTTTTTTGTACAAAAACTGTTCTTTCTATCAAGTTCAAAATAATTTTCCTAGAAAGTCCTTATAAAGTTCAACTTTCCAGATTATTTTTCATATTTTTTAAACCTACGGGTCAAAAGTTAGAGGGGGGGGACGCTTTGATTTTTCCTTTTGGAGCGATTATTTCCGAAATTATTGACATTATCAAAAAATGATTTTAGTAAACCCCTATTCATTTTGAAATACCTATCCAACAATATATCACACGTCAGGGTTGTAATTAAAAAAAAAACCACTTCCCTATTTACATATAGGGGGGCTACCCTAATAAAACGTTTTTTTCCAATTTTTTTTTTCGCACTTTGTCGGCGTGATTGATATACATATTGGTACCAAATTTCAGCTTTCTAGTGCTAACGGTTACAGAGATTAAGCGAGGACGGACGGACAGACATGGCGAAACTATAAGGGTTCCTAGTTGACTACGGAACCCTAAAAAGACGGGTCACAGCGGCATGCGACTACGGTCATAACCTGGAAACAGACTGTTAGGTACCTTTGCTTATTGTTTTATCCGGGTTTTTTCGTAGTCAGGTTTTAGTTTTTTTAACTTTTGTATAAATAAATAACCTAACATTGCGTGAACAGTGTCCAAGTGCCTGAGATAGCCCGTTTGCAAAGCGTATATACCTACAATACGAAATATAAATGATGCCGATTGAAATGTTTTTCCGATTGTAATAATATAACGTATAAAAATACGTGTATAACTTAACTTTACTCGTACCTACTATAATTATATACGTAACTATAAACACGACGGGTATTATTAGTTTATACAAAATAAATATTAGTAGGTACCCACCTGTTTAATACGAATTTATAAGAATAAACTTACCTCGCGTCACGGGGAAATCTATGAAATCTTAAATCCTTATTATGTCTCGTTGTCGAGGTACATCCGTACACAGAACAAGAAGTGTGCACCATTATAATTAATTTATTCAATGATTCTTGAAAACTCGCTCGCGATTTACACGGATGCGTTAGCCCCAGAGTTTGGCCCCCCAACTACGCGCACTCGTGGGCAGCGATCCGCGCCGCCCACTTCCCCTCGAGATCCCCGCCGTTGCTCTATGCAAGTACATTCGTTTTACAACTGTATGGATCGTAAAACTGTGGTAGTACTATGGCCTTAGGCGGTCGTTATGGACCACCTTAGAAGTCTATGCAATAGACAAACCAATTTATTTCTGTTTTTCTGTACATTTTTAGTTGATTGTCAAATAACGAATATTGCCTCTGTTTATAATCAAAGGCCTCTTCATCTCTAGCCTATGGTGTTCTTTATTTTTGGAGGATGTAAAAACATCAAATGACTTCTCCCGCCCTTAGTGTCAGACTTTTACTGACTAAAAACCACACTTGTTCGTTCGTTTGCCCTTTATGTTCCGGTTCCACAGTAACTATTAGAACAATTCCGCAACAGCTTATGATATTGACATTTAAACTTATTTTTAACCTGTGTTAAATTTCCAGCGGCATCTAACAACAACCAGTTAATCAGAAGTAAGACACCGACTGCAGAACAGCTGCGGTCGCCAAACCTACACACACAGGATTCCTTGAGAGACAGGCTTAATGGCATGAATTCAGGTAGGTACAATACACAACTAAAAGTCAAAGTCGTATTGTTTATTAACCATTAAAAGGCACTTTAAAATATTAACAACTTAGGCATAGGTGTTAAAAAGTGAAAGTCCGACGGATTTACAAATTAAGAAGAAACCAGTAAGCTTTTTAATACCTTCGACTAATTGCTATGTTTTTCAAAAACTTTTTTTTTTAACATTAGTTTACCAATAAGCTCATGTTATGATCCTTTCAGTGCAAGTCTTTTTAGCTTTTATGAAGGGCACGCCACTGACACTAATGCATTTTATAACGATAAAGATTTTATTTTATAAATCTAAAATAGTTTCGAGCTTCATCTAAGAGGCACGTACTAAATAAATATGTGTTTTCAAGAACAAGGCCAAGAAAAAATATCTACAAAATAAATTATACTACATTTTCTTCAACAGAAGCAACATACGCAGTACCAGAGCACAAGAACCGCGAAAGAGAAAGCCTTATAGACCGCCGACGACGCAGCAGTACTCCAGGAGGTCGTCTCACCCTCCCCGTCGTCACCCCCTGGACAGAACCACAACCAGACAACCAGTGGCAGGAACGAGAAACATGGGTGGACAACTCCAACATTCGCAACTGGGCCGAAAACGCCCAAAAATGGGACGAAAACGGCCAAAAGTGGGACGAGAACGGCCAAAAATGGACTGAGAACGGACAGAAATGGGACGAGAATGGACAGAAATGGGTTGAAAATGGTCAGAAGTGGGATGAGAATGGTCAAAAATGGGTCGAGAATGGTCAAAAGTGGGATGAAAACGGACAGAAATGGGAACAGAACGGTCAAAAGTGGGTGGAGAATGGTCAGAAGTGGGATGAGAGTGCGAATGGGAACCGATGGGAGAATAATGAGAGATGGGGGAATGGGAATTGGGGGGAGGTGCCCACGCCTACTGTACATGTTGATATGAACGCGGCGTACTGGAGGGGCAACGCTAGTGTTGCTGATAGCAGTGATAATGGAGGTGAGAAATGTTTTCTGTATTTTAACTTCTTTTCTGCGGAGTTTCGTTTAGTTACTCTTTGGCTACTGCTTCGCTCATGGGGGTTACAGCGTGGTGTTGAGTAAATGGCGTGTTAAGTGTAATCAAAATAGTTTGAAATGCGATTCCGTGATATTCTTTCAAACTGATATAATTTTTTTAAGATAAACTGTTGATCTGTTGAAAATCTGCGATAAAAAAGAATGCTGTAAATCACAATAAAATCAAACAGTTGTCATAAAATAACGAGCACACGAGTCAGTTTCCTATTAAAAAAAGTTATTCAAAAGCAAAGTAACAAACATCCTCATCATTTTATAAAGTACCATATTATTTTTCAATGCTAAATAGAGACAAACACATCACCAATATCTTTTCACGCCACTAAACAATCTTCAAACTTATATCTTTGTTCATACAGGTTTCCCAGAAGACGGTATGCTGCACTCTCCAACGACGGCCGCTATCGGCGGACTGACCAGACAATCTCCTTCCACTAGCAGGATTAGGCCACATTCTCCAGCAAATTCTACAGGTATGACCATATTTTTTAGTTTTTTAGGGTTCCGTACCTCAAAAGGTAAAAACGGAACCCTTATAAGATCACTTTGTTGTCCGTCTGTCCGTCCGTCCGTCTGTCCGTCTGTCAAGACCCTTTTTCTCAGAAACGCGTCGAGATATCAAGCTGAAATTAATATCACATACTCAGGTCTGCTATCTCTCAAAGCAGTGAAAAAATCAAGTTTCTAAATCAACGCAATAAAAAGATACGGCGGTTTACATTGCATATTTAGACATTTGCAAGGGAATCAAACCTATAGGGTACTTCCCATTGACCAAGAATCATGAAATTTGGCAAGAAGCAAGGTCATGTAGCACAAGTAAAGGGAAAACTCCGAAAACCGTAAATTTGTAGTTAGTTCTCATCAGGTGTCCGTCTGTCCGTCTGTCTGTCAAGAACCTTTTTCTCAGGAACGCGTCGAGATATCAAGCTGAAATTAATATCACATACTCAAGTCTGCTATGTCCCAAAGCAGTGAAAAAAAAACAAATTTCTAAATCAACACAATAAAAAGATACGGCGGTTTATATTGCATATTTAAACATTTTTAAGGGAATCAAAACTCAAAACCTATAGGGTACTTCCCATTGACCTAGAATCGTGAAGTTTGGCAAGAAGCAAGGTCATGTAGCACAAGTATAGGAAAAACTCTGAAAACCATAAATTTGTAGTTAGTTCACATCCGTCCGTCCTCCCATTAGTCCGTCTGTCAAGACCCTTTTTCTCAGAAACGCGTCAAGATATCAAGCTGAAATTTATATCACATACAGTACCCGGCAATAAATATTGCACATCGACCTTTGGAAAGAGACAATCGGCTAATTTCGGCTTCGTAGAGCGCTATCTCTCTCGCACGAAATACAAACAGTCCGGTATCTATTAGGAGCTGTTAAAACAATTATGATTTGCTTTTTTTGATAATTATTATTTGTATAAAATACACCAATTTTTCTATAGTGATGGCTTTAGGTTGGGGTAAAATAAAATAAAAAAAAACGTGTTCCCATTATGTTTTCGTATTTAATTATTTTGGAAAATTACAGCTGTAGTGTACATAATAAACAACATTAATCATATTGTTAAAATGAGACATTGTAATAAAAATAATAATAATTCTAATTCTCAATTACTTCCATTTCACTATCTGTGCTCTCAAAGAGATCAATATCACTGTCACTGTCAGCCGTATTTATCACTAGTCTATCAGTGTAATTGTCTAAACCGTGTTGAATGCTTCTATATTCATTCTCACATTTGATTGCATGATCGCAAACCTTTTTCCAATCTTCAGCCCCGATCATGTTTACTTTTTCAGTCAATAATGTTTTTACTGTAGTTAAATTCATACCCACATTTCTAGAGGCTACATAGCCTTTCAGTTGAGACCATATATTTTCTATTGGATTAAAATCCGGATGATATGGTGGCAATCGCAACACAGTGTGCCCATGTTCGGCAAGTACTTTGTCCACGGAAAACTCTGTATGCCTCTCCTTGTGCTGACATATAATAGCGTAAATCTGGGTTTTTGTTAATTTTGGATCTACTGGAATTTCGTGTCTGTTTAACCAGTGGATCATTTCCTGTTTAATGGTGTTTGAGTTGGGGGGTCTTTCAACATATTTGTTGTGATAGGGTGCGTTATCGATAACTAGAACAGAATCACTGGGTATATTTGGTATTAATTGATTAACCAGCCATTTTTCTTAGTTGTCGTTATTCATTTCATTGTGATAGTCACCTGTAGTGTCCGTGGATTTATACGTTAAAAAGGCACCGGGTACAAAGCCTTTTTCATTACCCGCATTAACTATTATCAAACGTTGACCTTTTGAAATTGGCTTTTTTACTCCTTTTTTCTTGTCATCACTCCAAGATTTCCCTTTAGTGTGGGATGTATGTATGTAAGACTCATCCATGTAGACGATATTTTTTCCTGATTCGCGAAATTTGCGTATTTTATCGAGGTATTTCATCCGTTTGAGACTTACATCGTGCTTTTCCATTAGAAGTTTTCGATTATCTTCCATTTTAGTGAACCGAAATCCCATCTCGTGAAGTATTTTTCTCAACGTATTTTCAGACCCATTGTAATTAATAGCTTCAGATAATTTAGCTTTTAATGATTTTATTGTTGGCAGTTCATTAAATCGTAAGTGAAAATCATACACCATTCTTCGAACAACATCATAATCAAAATCGTCCATATGCAAACGAAATTGCTTTTTTGGTCTCCCTTTTTTTGGAGTGCTGAACTTTATTTCAGTAGAATGTGTTTCAGTACTGACTTCGTTTAATATATTGTTCAAAGTTCTTCTTGAAATTCCAGTGGCATTTGCAACTCGCTCTTGAACCTTCTTAAAATAACAACTTACATTTTCATCTTCATTTTTTTTAAATCTGTCACTTTCGGTTACAAAATATTTATAAACATTGTAGATGTGCGTGCGCGTGACTGACCTCGTAAAGGTTTCCCTCTTTTTCCTAAAGATGCCATTGTGCAATTTTAAATTATTTAAATTTGGGGGTGTTAACAACGGTATACCGCCGTTTACCCGAATTTTATTTGCCCTAATATCATTTGCCATAATAGTCAACAGCCATAATATCATACGACATAATACTCATTTGCCCTACTCTCATTTGCCAAATTAGTCACGTGCCAGAATCATTGTTTCCCATAAAGTCACTTACCATAACATCATTTGTCATAATCATTGTAAGCCCTAATTATCACATGCCCTAATTATCACATGCCCTAATTATCACATGCCCTAATTATCACATGCCATAATTATGATATGCCATAACATAATTTGCCATCGACATCGGGTGTGTAACGGTTGTTTATATCAAGAGAAATTGGATGCAATTGGGACTTTAGGGCACCCCGACTCGGACAGGTTAGGTTAGAAGGGGATGGCGGGGTCGTGTGAGCGAGCGAAGCGAGCGAATAGACCCCACCATCCCCTTCGTGGTTATTTTTTTATAAACCACACAGAAGTAGGAGCCCCGCGAAGCGGGGCTCCGTCGACCTAGCCCACCATCAACCATGCACAGAAAATTTTTATATTATGCCATTTAAATATTATGTCTAATAATTATTATGGCACATAAAAATAAGGCAAACAATACTTATGGCATTCGTATCTTATGGTATCTAAAATTCGGGCAATTAAAAGTATGTCATATGTCTTTTAGGGCAAATGAAATATTCGGGCAAATGAAATTCGGGTAAATGAAATTCGGGAAAATGATGATTATGGCCTATAATCTTCGGGCAAACAATAGACAACCGTTAACAACTCTTAATATATATTTTGAACTGGACGCGACCGCACTTTATCGCGCTTGAACAACGACTGACAAACGTCACATAGGTAGTGTGCGACAGAGATAACGCTCTACGAAGCCGAAATTAGCCGATTGTCTCTTTCCAAAGGTCGATGTGCAATATTTATTGCCGGGTACTGTACTCAGGTCTGCTATCTCTCAAAGCAGTGAAAAAATCAAGATTCTAAATCAACGCAATAAAAAGATACGGCGGTTTTTTTTATATTGCATATTTAGACATTTTTAAGGGAATCAAAACTCAAAACCTATAGGGTACTTCCCATTGACCTAGAATCATGAAATTTGGCAAGAAGCAAGGTCATGTAGCACAAGTAAAGGAAAAACTCTGAAAACCGTAAATTTGTAGTTAGTTCACATCCGTCCGTCCTCCCGTTCATCCGTCTGTCAAGACCCTTTTTCTCAGAAACGCGTCAAGATATCAAGCTGAAATTAATATCACATACTCAGGTCTGCTATCTCTCAAAGCAGTGAAAAAATCAACCTATAGGGTACTTCCCATTGACCTAGAATCGTGAAATTTGGCAAGGAAAACTCCGAAAACCGTAATTTTGTAGTTATTTCACTAAAAAACAAATTAACGGAACCCTCGTTGCTCGAGTCCAACTCGCACTTGACCGGTTTTTTTCTGGTGATTTTAGATTTTGTACAGTCTATTTTTTTTTTAATATAACGTTTGATTTTTTCTAGAACTTGTGATAAACAAACAAAATAATACAATAATACCAGCCTTCTAAGTCCCACTTTGTTATATTACCTAGCTAAGCGCCATTTTAAGTTTTCATACGTAGAATCAATTTGTAATCTTGACGGTTTATGTAAACTAAAAAAAAGTTATTCTATGGTTAAGAATTTCTCTAGAAATTAACAATTTGGTCAAAGGTGTAGAAAAAGCACACTCCTTGATAGTAAACGGAGTCACAGCCAAGCAGGCAAGCAAAATTTCGTTGTGTTTGAATGCCATTTTGTTTCTTTTCGAAAATCTATCTTGACGAAAGTAGTTCTTTCAGGACCCATAAAAGCTTTCCACCCTGCATGTTCAAGGTGATTTTGAAGTTATAATATTGACATTTTGATGTATATTCATTTCTTGATTGCCCCAGGTCGTCTCCGCAGCCACTCGCCATCCAACACGAGTGCCACAGACCGGCTGCTGTCGAACTCGCCGTCCACCCGACTGCAGAGCCAGTCGCCCTCGAACAACTCGTCCAACAGCAGGATCAAGTCGTCTCCTCTCAGGTAACACTATGTCACTGTATAACAACACGAGTGCCACAGACCGGCTGCTGTCGAACTCGCCGTCCACCCGACTGCAGAGCCAGTCGCCCTCGAACAACTCGTCCAACAGCAGGATCAAGTCGTCTCCTCTCAGGTATATCCTTACTTGTTATAACGACCTTTGAAGTTTTAATTAACACCTCCGCGCGCCATTTATTGAGCATTTATCACGACCGATCACTTTTAACTTGTCAAAACGCGATATCTTTATACTACCAAAGTAATATTGCAATGGTGCACTTACTTTATATACAACTCAATTGACTATTTTTTCATTTGCAAGATAAAAATCTAATTAGTACTACAGTTAATTGAAAAATAACCTGGGTTGCAGGGCTAAAAACTATTATATATATAAGTATATGTGGGATTGGGTGGTGAAATGAAATGGTTGCTGACTTAAAAACTTCTATATTTCAACTAAAAACAAAGATAACTCAAAAATAACTTCTAACTGCTTCTTTCGACGTACGTCGTCTTATGCACTCTCCGCCATGCTTTTTCTCTCTCTCTCTCTTTCACTCCTATACCGTTCTCACTCACACCTTTGCATATTATTCCCTTTCACTCACCGTTCATTCCACATATATATATGAGAAGTTGTGTCTTGGAATAGTTTTATTATGCCAATTCTGGCAAAAAAATCAAAAAGACATAATTGCCACACCATCTATTTTTGAATTTTGAATATTATTCTTCCCGTATTATGTAGTAGTCTGACTATTTAGTTGTTTAGGCAGTTAAAAACATATTATATTCTTTTGTTAACAGATTACGAGAAAATTCGCCGTCTCGTCACATGCATTCGCCAGTGTCGCGACAGTCACCGTCTTGTTACGACAACGAGGCACAGCCCAACACTCTGTATGTTGCTAACTACCCGCAGGTATGTTTGACTTCCTTTAGCTTTATTTTAAAAATCGTCTAACATTTTATAACAAAAATAAACAGGTTTAAAACCTGTAGCCGTCCTCGACAGAACTTGTCCTGTCCAGTGATATTCTTTTAATTTTCTAATTTATACAATAAATCCGTACAAGACATTAGTTTTATTCTTGATGTGAATTTTCTTTTACTAACTTGTTTTCTTTTTCATCTACCGTTTTTTATTTAAATGGTTATATTCATAAGTATTATATTATATAATAATACCACGAAGTAAGTATATTAGATAATACTTTTGTTAACTCTATAAAGTTGTGACAACGGTTATATACGGACAGTACCGTCCGTGAGGCGTATTGTTTTACTAACATACAGCCGTTCATATTAAGAGGTAACATTATTACCTACACTAGTAAACAACCATAAATTTATTTTCTATAACTTTTGCCCGCGGCTTCGTCAGCGTGGAATAATAGCACCCGTTCCCGGGGATATCCGGGATGAAAACTATCCTATGTCCTTTCTCGGGTCCCAGACTATATCTGTACCAAATTTCATTCAAAACGGTTCAGTGGTTTAGGCGTGAAGAAGAGACAGACAGACAGAGTTTCGCATTTATAATATTTGTATGGATAAAAATTTGTCTGAACCCCTACAGGTAGAAGCCGGTGGCGCTGGTGGCCAGGACCCTGAAGCAGACGTGTTGGTGCGGCTGGCGCGCGGGGCGGCCGGCTTCGGCTTCAGAATCGTCGGCGGCACCGAGGATGGAAGTCGCGTCGCTGTTGGATATGTTGTGCCGGGTATGTTTAACAGACAGGGAAAAAACAAAATATGTATGAAATAAGGGGTTTTTGCGCATCGACATGACATTGACAGATATTTCAAAATTCACCAATCATGCTGCAGTTGGACCTGACGCCTACGTACTGCCATCTAGCGGATTTCTCATACGCAAAAACCCTCTTTTAAGCACCTACATCTTATTATGTTTACGCTTTTATTCAAAAGATTCTTATGTACTTTTATTTTAATCGAAACTTTATTGCAATAATGCGTTGTTATTTCTGCACCACCCTGGGTTGACTGGTAGAGAGTGCCTAAGGTATTTAGACCTCCATTGTGCCGTACCTTAAAATTAAATAAATATGCATTTGAATCGAATTGAATTGTTGTAAGTCAGCGTAAAAACAGCACCATATATCCTAAAGCCGTTATGAAAACCTCCGAGTTTCAGATCCATACATTTTGGCTAGTCAAGATAAAGCTGGTAAGCGACTGCCGGCTGTCGTGCTGCTATTGTCTTTCTGTGTCTCGAATCACGTGTGTTCGAGGGATTAAAATACATTGTATTTGTTAACACTTATTTAACTGAATGCATTATGTTCATACGCAGGCGGTCCAGCAGATGGCCTGCTACGTCCAGGCGACCTGCTGACGTCAGTGGACGGCATCCCGCTCGCCGGAGCCACGCACACCCGCGCTGTCTCATATGTATGTCAGGCCGCTTCCAGAGGACATGTGAGTTATAGCTGCTTTCAATTTATGTTCAGAGATAGTTCGTTCTTAGGATGAGTGATGTATCATGAATGATGAAAATCTACACAATAGAAAGTACAGTGGGCAAAGCAGATAAGTATCCAGCGTCAGATACAGTTTAAGTTTTCTCAAAAACCCCCGGATATTTTCTAAGAAAAATTTAACCTATAGTAGAAAATTACTTTTAAAAGAATGCTGAGGATACCTTGGACAGCGAAACGCACCAATGCATCGATCCTGGCTCAACTCCAAATAACAACTCGGTTGTCCTCCTTATGCCGTCAACGTATCTTGTCATATTTTGGCCACACAGTGCGCAGAGGGGACGAGAATTTGGAAAAAAATTGATTGTGGTTGGGAACACCGAAGGCAAAAGATCGCGCGGTCGTTCACCAACAAGATGGGCCGATCAATTAAAAGACTCGGCGTCAGACAAATTTTACACCGTTGCAAGAGAAGCGCTGGACAGAAACCGGTGGAGGCAGATCATCCGCTCCAGATGCAACCCTAGTGCTGACCACGACCTCAGACATGAAGGACCGACCCGAGAGAGAGAGAGAAAATTACTAGTTCTTCAATTAGGTTAAATTTCATTTGAATACATTCATTGGTATTCAAGAAAACCTCAATTGTATATGACGGCCCTGGATACTTACCTGCTTTGCCCACTGTACACTTATTTACACCATTTATAACTCGATGACGTGGTGGTAATAAGATCTTTAATTTGTTAGATTTATATCTTCTCACCTTAACAAAAGATCTATTAGAATAGTGGAAAAATTCAAGAAATAAGAGAAATACAATAAAAATTCGTCTTTCATTACAACGCCATCTATGAATCAAGGCAGAAACAAAATGTGGGAACAACGTGGCGTTATATGATACGCATTAAAATTAACGTGGTGTTGTCTGTCTGTGAGAGTTACCTAGTCATTGTATTTAATAAAATGCATAACGTATAATTATGTAATCCTTATGAAGAATTATAAGTTTCAAAGAAATTATTGCAAAGATCTCGGTCTTCGCCCGATATTCACGGTACGAAGACGAGGTAATCGAACATAGCCTTTATTAGTGTATTCTTATATACTATTTGTAAACAGGTAACACTAGGCGTGAGACACAACCGCGCTGATATCCAGCCACTCGGTCTGCCGACCATGGTGGCGCCTCATCCGCACCAGCCTTTACTCACGTAAGTCACTTATTTATTGCATTTAGTATTGTATCTCTTGGAGACTGAACGCTGTTTAGCGCCTGTTTCACAATCTTCTGATAAGTTTTTATTAATTAAAATGTCTGGGAGATAAATTCATACAAAATCTGTTCCATTTTTTTATTTTTCTTGTAGATAAGGACTATTTCGAGGTTGTGAATCAGGTCCTAAAACACTTGTATCCAGCTGAATCCGGTTAGGTTGAAAGCCGACCCATATAGTTGAGGGAGATGATGATTGTCTCCGAGACAAACTTGGCACAATATTACCTAATAAGAACTAAATTTGACTAAAACATGAGCGGACTTATTATACTTCTGCTGATTCGTCATTTTCGTAAACAGGTGCCGTCAGTTGAGATTGGTCATGTCTTGCCATGCCTTAGCATAAATCTGTATTCAACTTTCGAAATAACTGACTATCTCTAACATGGCATAAATGTATGTAATAAAAAACTAGAATGTTCAATTTACATAATAATTACTGTTTAGTATCATATTGTATACACATCTTTCAGAAGTAAAATAAGAATTAACAATAGACTAACAACAGCTACTCCCAACAAAAATACACTGTAATCACAATGAATTTACACTATACCTATTATATAAAGTGTACAGAATAAAATTCATAAGTACTTTCAGCTGCTGAAGACCAGCAAGGATTTAATCAGGTTACGAATATAAGTATTTTCAGTGTATTAAAAAAGAGTATATGAATCTTTTGTATTACACGCTCACTGGAATAAAAGGAGGTCAGAATATATGACGTGGTTAAAGTCACGCACAAGACGTCGGCTAAGGTATTGGGAAAAACTTCATGACAGTACCTACCCCACACACCCTGCACTCAAAAGACTATTTACATTTAACTATAAGTTGCCACTTTGTCCGCTCATTTTCCCCGTTATGTTATAAAATAAACTAGTTGGATAGCTTTGTGTAGACAGTATTGGCATAATTTCTTTACCAATGCTGATAAACCGCTATATTTATAACCTCGTAAGACATTAACGCATAAAAAAATCCACACCTCCATAATTATGAGAACAATAAAAACACCGACTGCACAGGTTTCTCCTCATAACCTACCACCTACATTCACGAAGTAACTTTTTTATCCTTACTTCGTTTAAAAACGCTACCGTTTTTCCCTGATATTTCGCAAGTGACACCGTATATCTCATGCGTATGCTCCCTTGATTATTCGCTTGAAGTCCGCTGTGCACCGTTGTGCATAAAGTGTAAATAAATAAATTACCCTGCGTCACTGTTTCTTGTAACTAAATGCAACATAATATAACATCCGCAGCGCGGACCCTGCGATGCACCACAACATGCCGCCGGTGTCGTACAACATTCTGCATCCCGCGCCCATGTACCCACCAGCGGCACATGTGCCTATGTAAGTAGTTTTTTATGTCATTTAATGGAAAATAAGTTGATGAAGGCAATGAAGATTAATAACATTGTACTAAGACTCTCTATTAGGGTTTAATACAGCACTATATTACAAAGGTGCTGATTCTCTTGGTCACAAACTAAACCAAATTTAAGTGCATCTTTCTCTTTCCATTTCATTATAAAAGGACAGAAGGTACTAGTTTATTTCTGTCAAACTAGACAGCGCCAGTTTGTGAACAATGGTGTGACACGAGTATCGGCACCATGGTCTACAATTGTTGGAATGGCAAAAGAAGAGACGTAGGTAACTGACATAATTAAACATTCCCTAAACAAAATCGTTGCCGTGAAATGTGCCGTTCGGGTACATTTAATGACATGCTGCCACAAATAAATGCCTCTGCCCCTAAGAAAATGATAATGTCTATGTGCTCCAAGCTGGAACACAATAATCAGTGAAGTGCCCATTATACAAGCCTAAAAGTCCGGCTTTTACAAACTCATAATTAATATGCTCCTATTCTAAGTATATAAAAACTATGTGGGGACATTTTTATAGCTGTCATAATTTACAGGTACGGCGTTCAATACGACACTACGACTGGTGGATGGGCCTCTGTTCCCTATGACGTCACAGTGACGAGGAACGAAGGCGAAGGCTTCGGCTTTGTCGTCATCTCGTCTGCTAACAAGGCGACTAGTACTATTGGTAAGTTTTCTTTTTGTCCGTAAAGAATCTGCTGATGTGCCTAAAAGTATTATTGTTCATCTGTCATCATTCATCACTATCATCATAATTTATACACGTCATTGAATCCTATAATCGTCCACTGCTAGACATAGACCTCACGTAAATTTCGCCATAGCCTATGGCTCTGTGCAGTTCTTCATTCATCATCATCATTTTAGCCTAGACGTTCACATGATCTCTCCTAAATTTCTCCACAGCGTTTGCGTCTTGGCAACCTCTAAATGTTTTTAAGAGACCTTTCGAATGACACTCTACGCGATGGTAAACACGAGAAAAGAAATCATCCCCAATTTAAATGTAGAAGAGGTATCTCAAAAAAAAAATTCGCGATCTTATTTTAGCACTTTGTCGACGTGATACATACATATATTTGTGCAAAGTTTCATCTTTGTAGCTCTAACCGTTTGGGCTGAGAGGCCGAGGATGGACGGACGGACTTGACAAGACTATAAGGGTCTCTCTTGTACCAATTCGGTACGGAACCCTACAAAGGTTAGGCAGATGATGATGACCATGTTACACTAAATTAAATCTGCAATTCCACAGGCCAACTAATCCCCAACTCGCCGGCCGCCCGCTGCGGCCTCCTCCACGTGGGCGACACGATAGTGGGCATCAACCACGTGTCCATCCGCAACCTGCCGCACCCCGAGGTGGTGGCGCTCATCAAGCACTCCGGCACGCGCGTCACGCTCACCGTGCTGCCCGACACACACTGACGACGGCTCAGCCTGCCGCCGCAGGCCTTAGGAGGGAGCTACTGAGCTGTGGAACTCGTACGGTATTTTATAGTTGACGTATTTAAAAATCAAATCAAAATGCAAAGAGTTTATTTCACTTATGAATTGTCAAAGCGCCAGTCAGAAAGTTAAAGCTAGTTGCTTGTTCCAAAATGTAGATCTCTAGACTTTTTATCAGCTGTCAAAACGCGATTGTGCTGAAGTCCCACATGTGACCTTATGACGTCACTAAGTTAGCGACGGGATTGACTATCAAATGTGTCGTGATACTTTAGTATCAAGTAGAGTTTAAAGTCATGGAAACGCTCAACTTTCATAAATATTTTTTTAACATGCGCGGTCGTCTTTGTATAATCTACAAGCTGTTCGAAATGAAATCTCTACTAGTAATCTCATACTAATCTCACTCATTCACGGTAATCTCTAATTAGAGTCTGTTTTACACTAAACAAATATGTTATTAATAAAAAATAATAAACTTATGTAAGTTCTATTCATATTGACATTCTAAATATTGAATTAGTATTTTGTAATACACCTATGATACACTTCGGTAAGTTAGAAGCCTGAAGGCTAACAATCTTACCAAGGGGTAACGAACAATACAGTATATGGGGTGTGTATAACAATACAGTAACTGGGTTGTGAAGGTTTGATAGGCAGTCGTTTTATGTAAAATACTCTTTAGCGGCATAAAATACGGTATTTTACACCATTATCAATTAACGTACTTTTTATGAGCTGTCAAAACGCAATTCTCCAATAGATTTTGTATGGCAACGGCAACTTATGACGTCACTAAAATAACAACTCAGTTGACTATCTATTTATTGATTTCAAAGCAACTACAAATAAAATTTTATAGCAAATTGAAAATGAACCGAATTTATTGGGCTGAAATTAAAAGAGGTTTTATAGAAATTGTGTCTAACATTTATTGGTTAATGGTGTAAACTACCCAATTGACTGCAAGCCCAAAGATACTTCAGGAAAGGCCCGGAGATGATAAAGTATTGAATGTAATATCTTCTGGAAATATAGAATCATGAACTGAAGTAATAGCGACATTGTCTTTACTGATGAATTTTATAAATGCAATAAATCACTTTAAAATCAAGAATTAACACACAGTGGAATTGATTTTTGTCATTAATTTTAACAGTAAGTGTCTCGAAATCTAAGTAATGTTGATATTGAATATTTAACGGTAATTAAGAACTCATAGCAAGTTCAAAGTTATGTTCGAGTCAATTGTGAAAGATTATAAAGATTAGTCACTAATTAAGGATTGGCAAATAATAAATGACTGAGGGAACTTTATTAACTCAGATGGAAAAGTAAAAGTTTGAGAACGTTCACAAAGTAATCTCGGTCTTGTCATTAATACTTTTAAGGGTGAGTTTAACAAATAATATGCTGGTAGTGAGCGATCCACAAACTCATGTTTGTACTCATGAAAACACTTTAAAGCAATAATTTAAACAAAAAAGCCCTCTAAAGGATAAGCTCCACTAGAGATTACGCGAATAAAATTTACCATACCATGTTGTAACCAATAAGAAAAGTATAGCTTTAATAAAAAAAATATCTACAGTAGTTATAGTTATTGTTAATATTTAATTTGTATTTTGAAAATGGCAGCTATTTGATAAAGTATTAGGAGTCTGCTCAATATGTATTCTTAATCTAATATTCTTAATATTGAATATTCATATGTTATGTTGGAATAAGTATTTGGGCAGCCAAGTACATAACCGATTTCCCAGCCCGCTTTTTATGACCTTTAAAGACGTTGATATAAGGTCTAAATAACAATTTTAGTCGCATGCTCGTGAATTGCATATACTATGCCATAAGTATTTCGTAGCTGTTGCTATCTCTCTTCCACGTTTTGCTCAGTATACAAGTAGTATTCCTTTTTGTCTTTTAATTAAAGTAAATAATTGAAATGTTTTGAAAAAAATAAGCTCATAATGACACCTTCCTAAACAATATGTTGTGTATCTCTTTATATTATGCATATGAGTGTAAAAAAATAAAAAAATCATAAAGGATTAGGTTGCCATATTTGGTAAAAAAGGAACTTTTTTTAGAGGATTCGGCTGTTTCTGGTATCCTATATTTTCTGTTACGGATACGGTTCCCCGACAAGAATGAAATTTTGAGTAGTCTTAGAGGCAGTCAGATTAATGGTCAAATATAGTAATTTGTTGCAATCTGTCTTTTTACACCTCAAGTTAGTGTAGTTTAATATAAACTTAGCTTTGATAAAGATTTCAATGTAAAACTTCTATAAAGAACGTTTTTTTGTGTATATCGAGTACATAGAATGAAATATAATCAAAGATTATAGTACATTACTGCAGCGGCCGACAAAACAGGCATTTATGGAAGACCGTACACATACACAAATCTGAGTCCATATGCTTAGTTTTGGGGCCAAAACTTGTATAAAACTTTTCTGAAATGATGCTTCAATTTGAATCTCTAACAAATGCGGTAACTTCGGTTTTCAAGCAAATTTGAGAGAAGATTATATGGTTACTTGATGACAGGCTAAGCAAAATAATTTACAAACTCATTATGTAAGTTACTTATTATGCAACAAATCTAGTTAATAAGGTCTCGAATCCCTTCCAATAATATTGCAATATACACCCCTTTTATATAAATATTTTATGTATAAGTTGACTGTTAAATATATAAATTACCTTTTAAATACTACTTAATATTTGTAGTTTGTAATTGTGGTGACTGACTTTATTATTTTTCTTTATATCGCTTTAAAAATAAAGAACTCAGTCTGATATCGCCATTCCGCATTGAGCAAGTGTGGTGATCAATGCTCGTGCCTTCTCTGTGTGAGAAGAGGCCTTTGCCCTTTAGTGAACTGTAGGCTGCTATTATTATTTTTACCTTAAGGATCGTAGTTAATTTGTTGTGTATGGTTATAATTAATTTGGACCACCGAGATTGGAAAATACTTGTTTTAGCAATAAGTTTATGTATAAGTTAATTTTACCGTATTTTGGTAGGAAATCGTACATAATAAGCAACATATTTTGCCAATTTTACTTTAAATCTAATCATAGTTTGATATAATTGTTGTAAAGTTTCATAGATATTTCATTATGTATGTCGGTGTATTATAAATTGTTGTTTACCCATTATATCGTCCAATATGTCTTAAAAACTGGTTGAAGTAAATCAATTACCTAAATATGATGATGAGTAGGTATATAAATATTTAAGTATATAAAAAACTAATGAATTTCCCTGAATGTATGCCTTTTACCGTTATATCACAAAATTAAGAATCTATGTGTACTTTAAACCCGTATTATAGATTAATTAGTTTTAAGAGTTTGCAATAATCAATGTGCCTTTAATGTAAACATTGTCTTGCCTTACCCAAGATTGTAAAAAAAGTAATAAAAAAAACCTATTTGTATAAAAGTATATCCAAAGAGGGCTCCATTCCGTTCATCAGATCTGTAGATCCGAATGTATAACGATATTATAAGAGAGATTTACTCAATAAATATTTTTATTTAACTTGTTCGTATTTTATTTCAAAGTAGCTGACCCTCGCGGTTTCATCCGCGTTATATTAGGTTATTGATTACTGCTTGGCTCCCGGCAGCCATAGGGTGAAGTTATGTCGCATTTGTAAAGTTTTATAAAAACACGGTCATTCGTTTTTGCGTGAAAGAATAACAAACATCCATACACGCAATCGCGTTTATAATGTTAGTATGTTTTGTATTTTCTCAGAATTAGTAATATTTTTAACTGACTTCTAAAAAACGGAGGAGGTTCTATCTCAATTCGGATGTTTGTATTTTTTTTAATGTTTGTTCGCGCATATCTCCGTCGTTTACCAACCGATTTGAACAATTCTTTTTTGTTTGATAGGGTAGACTTCCCAAATGGTCCCATTGTCATCAAGTCCAGGATCTGATGACTGATCATGCCGAAATCGAGAGAACTCCTCAATTTTTATAGAAAAACGTACATGTTTATTTTGAAAGTTACTCTAAAACGTAGTCAGACATTGAGACTCCAACTAAAAAGTAAAAAATAAAAAGTAGCAACACATCAAATAGACCGGCAGAAGAGAAGCTACCGACTTCCGAAGTAGTTATTTTTGAGCTTTTAGTTTTTGAAGTCTGTTATCTTTTTTTGTAAAAAGCTTTTTTATTTACAACCAATATGAAGTCTGGATATGGCCTTTGACGCAAGTGATTTCGGGTTTTCATAAAAATAAATACAGTTTTTTCTTAAAAAATATAGTTTTTAATTCTTAGCTTACAAGTAAATTTGCTGTTAACAGCCATGATGAGAAAGAGCAGATCATATAATTTTATTAATCTCCTGTCTCCAAAAGCAACGTTTTGAAAAGATTAACTGCCTAAACTACATCTAAATAGACTTCCAAATAGCCTGGTTATTCACGCATAATGACCCATTTAAGAGGCTAAGTGCGAACAAGCCTAGCGAAACTAAACTAAAGCCTGGCTACTACTGTCTAAGTTTTACATCACTTTTGGAACGGCCTGAATGTTAGCACTGCGGGCACCAGGAGAAGCAGTAGCCACCTCCAGGATCCAGTTGGTAAACCTATCGATCCTGGTGAATACATCAGGGTATACATCGCTGTCGCAGTCTGAGTAGTAGGAGGAACTTCCAACCACGACCTGGTTGATGACCATGGGTGCACCGGAGTCGCCGAAACACATGCCCTTGCCTGTGGCTGTTGCGCAGATCACATCTGTAATGTAAAAAAGGTTAGGAGGATTCAAGACTACCAAATCCTGCAATATCAAAAGATTTGAGAAGAAAATTTGTCGGTATAATATTTATTGGTAGATTGTATCGGTGTTTTAAAACACTATACTAACACTAACACTAGCTGAAGAGTTTGTTTGGTTAAACGCGCTTAGTCGAATAATGGCTGGTTCGAATTGAAACATTATTTTTGTGTTGGATAACTCAGTTATCTAAGACGGCTATCGGTTATATAAAACAACCCTTTACGACCGACCTACGGAAGAGGACAGCTTGTTACAAATGGCGAAACTATAAGGGTTCCTAGTAACCTAGCCACGGCTCCGGCCCGGCTTCTGAGGGCGTCCCAGAGGGTCATGGCGATTCGCATGGTGCGGGGATACCGCACGGTCTCCTGCGAGGCGGCGTGCCTCCTTGCCGGCACTCCGCCGACTTACAATATGTTACAGTCTTTTAGAAGTCATTCAATAATGTATGTATAATAATAGACTAGCATTTGCCCGCGACTTCGTCCGCGTGGAATAATAGTTCCCGTTCCCTTGGGATTTCCGGGGTGAAAACTATCCTATGTCCTTTCTTCGGGTCCCAGACTATATCTGTACCAAATTTCATTCAAATCGGTTCAGTAGTTTAGGCGTGAAGAAGAGACAGACAGAGTTACTTTCTCATTTATAATAAGTATTAGTACAGATAAATGGTACCGAATTAATAGGCGCGTTGTATTGAAAAGGTGGGGCAGAAAGAGGCAGAATGTTTAGAGTAGCGCAATATAACAAAACAGTGGCACTTACTGTCAGTAACTGTGAGGGCTTGGTCTCCAGCAAAAGCTGCCTGGCAAGCTTCAACGCTGATCTTGTTCAAGGACACTGTCTTCAACGTTGTCAGTTGGGCTCCGCCTTCCTGTTTACAGTAAACATAAAAACATTTTTTAAGTTAGGTATCTTTAATGTTGTTCTTAGCCAGATTTTAATCACTTCGATTCGATTTTAATCGGTTACAATATGTAAGTTTTCATTCAAAAAAAGAAAAATCTGCCCAAGGTTCAAAAGACCTGAAGTACTCCTATCTATTGAATCAAGACAATTTCGAAAAAGAAATCCTAAATGGCAGATTGTACTCACAGACTCAAATCCCCAGCTCACGATTTTGACGGCTTGACCGTCAGGGATGAAGAAGTTCTGAGGAGGCAGGAACAGGATGTTAATGGAGTCGGTGATGCCCAGGGCAGACTCCAGGAAGGTGACAGCAATGTCATTTTCCCGGGGATTCGCTACGTAGCCAGGGTTTGCTACAACACGCGCAATGTTGACCACGGTTCCCCCAGTGAGACTGTTCGTGGAACCGGCGCGAATTCGGAAGGCGCTGAGGTCACCGCCGCTATGGAAAAAATACAATAGTTTAATAATCTATCACTCTTTTTTTAATCACTGAATGTGAAGCTAACCGCAAAACTTGAGAACGGCTGGAGCAATTCGGCAAATTGTTTTTTTTTTTATCTTTGTTCGTTACTAGCTTTCGCCCGCGACTTCGTCCTCGTGGAATATTAGTTCCCGTTTCCGGGGGATTTCGTGGATGAAAACTATCCTATGTCCTTTCTCGGGGTCCCAGACTATATCAGTAATTTCATTTCATTCTGTTCAGTGGTTTAGGCGTGAAGAAGAGACAGACAGAAAGACAGTCACTTTCGCATTTATAATATTAGTACGGTAGTCGGAAGAAATTTATGAAAATAAAATATTGAAAAGTCATCCGGTATTTTTTTTCCAAAACCTGGATTCTCTGAAAATTATTATCTTTATTATTAATTTTTTTCGACAGGAAAAGGTCTGTTGGCGTCATATCATATCTACAGCTATATAATTATCATGAATGGGTACAAGTTATACTTACGTAAAGCAGAAAGCCGTAGTCAACACATGGAAGGAAGAGATCAGAGATCCCACACAGCGCTGGATGGTTATGCCGATCCCAGGGTAGTGGTAGGTATATGCGACTACGTAGGGGAACTCCTGGATGGTCACATGGTCACCGCCGACGATGCGGCCCTCTGGTGCTGCCGAGGCTGCAAGAAATTGGAGGTGAATGTAGTTGTCCAATACCTAATCTCTTCTCTTTCTCAATACCTATTTTAATTAAACTACCTAAAGCCGTTAGGGTAACGTAGCACTAGGTTCTCCAAGTACCTAGTCAATCTGTCAATTGTAATAAAGTGGCGAAGTTAACCTCGGTATACCAAACGTAGGTATAATAACTTAACTGTTACTTTCAAGGAGTCTGCCAGTTACCAGCGTCTAAGTCGATATGAAGCTCCAAAGCTCTCTGAGAGGGTCTTTCTGTAATACAGCTATGTGAACCCAAAGTAAATATATTTGGTATGATAGACCAAATATTACAAAAGTTATCCAAGATTTAAAAAAAGCTATAATAACCACTTGATGATGATGAAGGGCATTTCGGGCGTTTAAGTACGTTACTTACGTACTTAAACGCCCAAAATGCCCTTTTATAGACCCTGGGCTGAATTACTTTCTGCGCCAATGACAGTAAAAGAGTGGAGCTAGTTGATAGTTGTAACCTGTTTATAAGCCAGGGCGCATCCAGCCGTCTAATTAAGAGAATCACATTGTTAATCCAAATTTTGAAATTTAATGGTGGGTCCAAATAATAAATACGGCCCACAATGTTATGAGGTTTATTAACCCAGGTCTAACGAGGGGAGAATAGTTATGGAGAAAGTAATTTCACGGATGATCACTTGATGATCAAGGATATACATACCAACAGCCAGGATAGCAAGGAACAGGTACGCAATAGAAGCCATTTTTCAACTGACCCACTGAACTAGACGCCGGAGAAAAGCGTGGTGGTGCTTTATATAGAAGTGGTAATCCATTGTTTTTATCTATGAATTATTATTTGGCTGTACAGGGTGTTTCATCGTTTGTAGTACGTTTTAACTGTAGGCATTTTTAGGTATTTAGGGCTTCTGGGCGAGATATATTTGGTCTACTCTCAGTTATGCTTAAATCTTAAATAGGGCAGTGGTGGAATGAAAACCTACCTAGTACCTACTTAGTCTTATTCCTAAAAACCTCTGTACCAGAACATGTCTATCATGCCATCAGTAGCAAATATTGTGTTACGCTAATCTCTTCAAAAACATAAATTGTGAAGAAAACCAGAAATAAAAGCGAAATGTGAAGATTAACAAAAATAACGAGCCTGTACATAGATCTGTCTCCAACTTACTAGTGGGTACCTACTTACCTAACCGATAATGTGTATTGACAATCAAGCACGTACAAATTATCTTATTCGTTAAGATCAATCGATAACGTAACCCAATCACTTGTTATTTATAGCAATTAATTTTGCCAAGCCTTTAATCCTTATAAATATTGCCCTGATGATATCAGAACAACTAAGTATATTCTTCAAACTCGGAAACTAAGATAAGAACGAGTTGGTACCTAGTAACTCTCGGTAAGGCCTACGAATGTTGATGGTTTTTAATCTTGTGGGAATACCGTGTTTTACAGAACCGGAGGAGTTTTTTAACTGAGTATTGATAAGCGAAGGGTGCGCGGCAACATCGCCCCGCGAGTATCCGGACCCTACGACATGGTGACGACTGACGCCTATTGTTCCCGTCTCCCTTTGCCATTGCGGGAGGACAAACGTCTCACTTAATTCTGAGGAGGCCCTGCAACGGTCTAGGATTGCGAAAAACCGCGTATGTTTGCGCCTTCCTCTGTGTGAGAAGGAACATCAGGGTGGTTTGTAGTCAGTAAGTGTGTAATAATAACTGCCTCCCCCAGGGCAAAATGCATCAAGGACGATTTTCCACAAATTACAAAAAAAATGGGGTTCGGGCCAAACTAGGGTATAAGGCCAATAATCTTCATATATAAGATACATAGAACGAAGTAGGAAACGAAGTAACATAGTATACGCCCTTAAGCTGCGTCACTGTGGAGAGCAAATCTTCCTGCGCTGTTTTATCTTCTTAAACCTTCAAAGACAATAGCAGCGCGACAGCCGGCTGTCGCTCGGTCGTTGAAATGTTAAGACCACATTTCACTAGGACACCAGGTTAAGAAACCCGAGTGGAGCCACTAAGACCCTGTCCAGAAAGGGCGAATTCGCCGCGATTCGACTCGCGCGAATTCACTCGCGCGTTGGCGAGATACTAGGCACCAATACATCGCGTCCACAAGCATCGCGCGATTAATAAACTCGCGCGTATTTCGCGTGCAATTCGACGGACTCTCGACTCGCGCGTGATTCGCGCGTAATGCGCGCGAGTCGAGATACTAGGGCCGCCTTGTTGCGTCCAGATTTCGCGCGAATTTCGGAGCGAGTGCACGTATAAAAAAGCACGTATAAGAGAAAGAGAAGGAAATACGACTCGCGCGTAGGTACGCTCTATGACCCTGTCCAGAAAGGGCGAATTCGCCGCGATTCGACTCGCGCGAATTCACTCGCGCGTTGGCGAGATACTAGGCACCAATACATCGCGTCCACAAGCATCGCGCGACTAATAAACTCGCGCTATACGCGTTGGCCCTGGACGCAACATTCGCGCGTGACACGCGCGAGAGAATCGCGGCGAATTCGCCTTCCTGGACAGGGCCTTCCAAACTGGATAGAGTTCACTTGGTGGCGCAACCTCAATCACGCCACCCTCCATACATTCCAGTGTGGTAGCACGACCAAATTTAGTAACTTGGTGCCCTAATGAAATATGGCCCTTAAAATCTAACTATAATTGCCCGACATGATTTGAGTAGGTTTCTAGAAAGACTTGGTCATTTTTATGTTTTTTTTTTTATTTTCATTGTACTGGTTAGATACTTACGCGTAGTACCTTCCCAAAACAGCTGACATAATCTACCCAAAAAAAATAAGATGTCAAAATAAAGTTTAGGTTGGTTAATTTAAATTCCCAAAATTATTAATTGTAGCTAATAAGTCCAGATGTAAAAATATAATAGGTACTTAGGTACTTCCTTAAAGGCACCTACTTATAAATAGATATGGGAAATTACAGTGTGAAAGATTTCAGCAACTTTGACTGGGGAGTTACTGAAAACGATAAAGATTCCAAAGATTATTATTTTGAAGAAGCAAGTTTGGATTATAAATATAACCAAAAAACCCCAGAGCCAGTGGAATCGAAAAAGAAACTAAAGAATAAGAAAAAGACAAGGGTAAAACCACGGCCAAAACCGTGGGTAAAACCCATATCAAATAGAGCGATGAGAAAAACATCATCACGTCGCAGCACTCATCGCAAAATAGAAAATCTTGTCATCCATGGAGAAGTACCGGTTCTTCTAGCAATGTTGTCTGATTCAAGATATCAAATACATCTACATGAACGAGTGAATCATTGTTATTCACATCTTGACATGGACTGCGGTGAGGAGGAATGGGCAAATTTAATATCTAATCCTATACATCGCAGGTCTTTCTGTAGAAAGTGCAACAACCCTATTACATGTAGAAGAAAAACATTAATTTCCATATATTAAATATTTGTCTTGAGTAGGTACCTATTTTATATGATTTTTGGGAAATTATTTAGTGTTCAGTAAAAATAAATTATTTAGTCAAACTTGACGTTTTGGGTAAACGTAGTTGTATACTTGGCAACATCGCAGTGGCGCGCCTTCCTGCGAGTGAGGTGACTTGGTTTCGCTCTCCGCCGTGTGTCACTGGAAATCAAAGTTTTTATGTTTTTTCTCGAATTATCGCATTTAAATCCATTTCTAATCCTCGAGTGATATTATTGTGATTATGTGCCGTTATCTTTTGAGTGCCAGAGGTGTATGATAAGGGTAAGATAATATTGTAAATACTAATGTTTGTACGTATCAGGCGGTGCTTCGAAAAACTCAAATTCATTCACAGCATGATTGCAATAGAATTATTATAAAATATTCATCTCTTTGTGTATAATAAACGTCTTGTGACCTTACGAGGTCGACCATGGTGCTAATGAGTACTTATTAGTATTTTAAAGTTGATTTTTAATTGGAAATGATTTTCTATGTTTTTTTGCCTTGAGCCTTGAGCAGGGTTATTTCAAGTTATGGTTATGTTTAGAGTTGTGCAGAGTTCTGCCTACTTTGCACGTTCCTTTATGAATCTTATTAGAGTAGCAAAACTTTGAAAAGTTAGTTTCATACCAAAAATAAGTACCTATAACTTTATATTATTATCTCTTACATTTTTTAGACAACTTTTGCTTTCACAGAAACTTAAAGTTGTCAAATTGGAATGAAAAACTTGTTCAAACCTACTTATTTTTGTGATTTCAATGTTTTATGTCCTACCTTCAACACATTTTTAATTTATAAGCATGTTTGAGGATTTAGTAACAAACTCTGCAACTTTGTTTTACAAAACTTATTTTTATTTTTGAAATGACCATGAACCTGTGTAGGTTAGCAGGAAATCTACTAAATATATGCAGCATTTACTTTGTTAATAACTCCTGTAGGTATTTGTTTAATTTCCTGAGTTTTATTTCTCTTAAAAATTGTATATTATGATGCTGACATGGAACCTATATTGAAAACTTAATTTTAAATGACAATGAAATTAATGCAGTTGTATTTTAAAACCTTGTAAATTTACAAAAATTGCTCCCTACTAAACTTTACTATTTAACTTTTAAGTAAGAGAAATATCCATTATTCTGTCTGGATCTGTATTTAAAAGGAGTCTCCAATTGAAAAATTGGTAAATTAAATACCTGATATTCCTCTTATTCCTTCAGACTATTGTATCCGCTACAACTTTAGGTTAGTTTTAATTGCTGACTAAGTTAATTCTACTTACACCACCATTGGTCTTCCATGCTTAACAATATTCCCAATTCTCATGCCTATATAAATTGGGCCTAGATTTATAAATAAATATATACACATCTAAGTACCTACCTTGAACTTTACTTTAGTGTTACCAAGCCAATAAAATAAACATATTGGATCTCAGGTGTATATATTTTTAACATTGATCTTTAAAAATTATAGTAACTTACAATCTATCTATTTCTGTCCAATAGTAGGAAAAGAGCCTTTCCTCTAATAAAGATGGTAATCTTGATATGTGCATAGTGTCAAACAAATAGTCAAATACCACCCGGTATGCTTAATATTACACTACTATCACCATCGTCTTGCTCACTTAACCAGATAGGTACTTGGTTGTGGAGGTCTGGTTGCTCGTGTAAAATGGTTTTTATCTGCATCTGGTTAGGCTTGAAATAATTTCCTTTGTTTTATTACAAGTCAAGTTAAATGTTACTGTAACCATAAATATTCGTATGCGCTTTATGCGGTGGATATGCTGTATGAACCTTGTTTAACACCTGATAACCTACCATATTCTACGAATAAATGTCTTTGTCTTCGTTATCCTTACATAATTAGAAAAAGGAGATGATGGATGATGCTTAATTTTTACATTATAATAAAGTTACGTACTTTTTGGACATTCACAAACTTAAAAGTAAATTTTTCAACCATTGAGATAATATCAGTTACAATACAATTGTTACAGTACTAGTTAATTTCTCCCACACAGCTGGTAATTGACTCTAATCAAAACTAAATGCAATGCCACTTATGTTGTAAAACAACGCTGTGAAGAGATTTTGTAAGAAATACCTATTATCGTGTCTGTATATTGTATGTTGGTAGCGTATTGTATGTTGTTTAGTGGAATTTGTTCCAAACATAAGCATTTGTTAACCTAACAGTGCCATAATAGTGTTCGTTTTTAATATCATATTTTGGTAGGTATTTAATTAACTTTTTTTTTGATATCCAAGTATTACACAAGGGAACAAAATTTTACTTATTTTTGTTGCATGGAATTTTATGCCTGTTGTTTACTAATTTGAGGTCGCTGATTTTAAATCTATCCTCATTTTTTCTCTAACAGCTTTTGTTTTTGATATACAGCGGTCAGACGTATTTTTTTACTAGTTACACTTTAAATACAAATCAATCGTGCTATTCACTAAAAAAAAATTTTTTTAACAATGTCAACGACGAGAAATCATTGTAACAACGATCCTAACTGTTTTTGTAACATCTGTGGTGTATATACATTTAAATATTGTAGACTAAGTGTGTCGGAGTTCATAAAACAAGTGTATTTTTTATCGCCTCTGTTATGGCTAGAATCAAGTACAACGAACACAAGTGGCTGATTTGTGTAGATCTCAAAATGGTGAATTTTCTTCTTGGACAACAAGGGGGCTATACAAAATATCCATGTTTTATTTGTCTGTGGGACAACAGAGCCAAGTCTGAGCACTGGGTTAGAAGTGACTGGCCTTCCAGGCAAGCTATGCTTTTGGGACAACTGAATGTGATAAATGATGAACCCCTTGTACCCCGGGATCGTATAATATTGCCACCTTTGCATATCAAACTGGGGCTCATGAAACAATTTGTCAAAGCTCTGAAAAAGGATGGCGATTGTTTCAAATAAGTACATCCCTAACAAGCTCCATAATTTGAGCACAGAGAAAATAAAAGCCGGAATTTTCAATGGTCCACAAATAACACGTTTGATAAAGGATGCACATTTTAGTAGTTAGATGACTGATACTGAAAAAAACGCTTGGAATGAATTCGTTTGGGTTGCACAAAATTTTTAGGGAAACAAAAAGGATGAAAGCTATGCCGCGCATATTAAATTGATGTTGACACACTTCCAGCAGCTTGGTTGTAATATGAGTATCAAGGTACACTTCCTCCACAGCTACTTGGACCGTTTCCCTGAAAATCTTGGTGATCTGAGTGATGAACAAGGTGAACGGTTCCATTAAGACACTCGAACTATGGAGGAACGTTACCAGGGTTACTGGAATGCTCGTATGATGGCGGACTATTGTTGGAGCATTAAAACAGCCCTTGTGAACCATCCCAAGCCAGAAAATCATACAAAAGATTTTTTTTTATAAGTAGTGTTTGATTTTCTAGTGATTTTCTATTTTTAAAATGATTTTTTCTTTATAAACGCGTTTTATTGTAACTCAAAAATGAAAGCTGATACAAACAATCTGAGTTTAAATCTGAAATCAGCACCCCGAAAATACATAATACTGGACAAAATGTTTCATGCAACAAAAATGCTGTTCCCTTGTGTTATGTTTGGTGTAAACACTGTCTACTGGTTTCTAACGGTAACTAAAAGTTATATGATCAATATTATTATGCATTTTCACTGCTCTTGAGAGGCAGAACTTTGACCTATCTGCTTATCAGTGGATAAAGGTATGCACACATCAGTGCTACTAGGAAAAATGTTCATTATTTTATTTTACTATTTCAACTGTCAATTACAGGGTCATATAAAGATTTCATTACTATTGTTACATAATATGTTTAAAAAAATATATAGTTTTGGATTCTACTTTTTTGTAAAGGAGATTGGCCATTTTTTTCCCCAAATCTTTTTAGCATTTAACCAAAGATACACTTACCATCTTAATCTATTTTTTCATTATTTTTTTTAATATTTTCTTTGTATATAATAATTTTATAATTCACGTAAACACGTCCTAAGCATGACCGATCATATACAAAGTGATAATGCGCCTACCCTACTTTAAGAATACGACAGCAAGTCAATCTCCCGCGGCCGCTAATTGATCTAAATGGACGGGCTCCGCTGCGGTACTAATTAATTGACTGCGAACTGTAGTACAGTGTGCTAGGATAGGATGTTCGTCTGCCTGATTTTAGATGTTGTTATTGCGTTAATTATTATTGGTTTCGTCTGTGATTTCTTTTCCTTCGTTCATTTATGAAGCTGCTCCAGAAGTATTTTATATAATTTGAATTTCTAATTTTACTTATAGCAATTTATAAACAATAAGCTATTTTATTTTTTAATATGTTTACTGAAATAGCGGTAATGTACTTATAATTATTATAAATAAATAAAAAAAATATAAATGCTCTATTTTTGCCATGCTCCGCATTTTTCTTTTAAATATTCGTTACTAGCTTTTGCGCGACTTTGTCCGCGTGGAATAATAGTTCTCGTTCCCGGAGATTCCCAGGATGAAAACTGTCCTATGTCCTTTCTCGGGCCCGAGACTATATCTGTACCAAATTTCATTGAAATCGGTTCAGTGGTTTAGGCGTTAAGAAGAGACAGACAGTCAAAGTTACTTTCGCATTTATAATATTAGTACGGATAAGCTTAGGAAGGTTCTTAGACGGGATTTTTAACTGTAAATCGAAGAAAAAAAAGCTAGTACTTAAATAATTATTTTATTATGGCCCATTGTTTAAACTAGGTGTTCATTAAGAAGTTATTTATGTACGTTATAAAATACATCAATTATTTAAATTTAATGCCACTGGTATTGTTTCCATAAAAATAACATTACCAGTTAATTGTTACTTAACAAAGAAGTTAAATCGTCAGTCATTAAGTTCAGTCATGAATATCTGTGGGCGAATAAAAGTTTTATAACTACTCTCTAAACCTTCGAACGCACGTGTTTCGAGCCACAATAGAAAGGCAATAACACCGCGACAGCCGGCTGTCGCTTGGTCCGCGAAAGGTTAACTGCTTGTCCTTAATGCTTGTTACCTTGAGGGTTTCGTTGGTCCGCTCCCGTAGTTAGTAGCGTGATGTAATATGTATATTATTGTTCTAAATCTGGCTATCATATACGAAAATTGGCTAGACTGAAAAGTCCAAATATTAGCACATTGAAACAAGCATAATACGAATGCATTTTCAGCATTATTATATTCATTTAAAATTAGGTATTTAATAGTAATAAATATTTTTAAGATACTATAGGTTGGGTTGGGTGAAATTTGGTCATTTCCATTTGGTGATCAATCATAATAATCATGTAGTTAGTAATATGGATAACCGTGAATTCGGTTAAATGAGGTCCGTCCATAATCGAGTTTCTAGTACTCAACCTTTTATCTTACTTTTTATGCAAATATACATAAATAATAATTGAACTAGCTATTGTCGGTGCAAATGTCAGCTATTGCAAACGCTGGTGTAATTATTAATAAAATAGTCGTCAGTATCCCTTTTCAAGGTCCAATTTGAATAGGTCTGTACCAAATTTCTTCTTTGGCACAACACTTTAGGCGTCAAAACTTATCAAAACATCTGCATTTGGGTATAATATCAGTTCATATTCTACTCCAATTAGTAAGACAAATCCACTCGAAATTTTAACAATGCAAGTGGCCAGAACAAATCATTTCTAAATTCATGTGTAGACATGCGCAGACGACTCTATTATAATAACTGGTATAGTGTGCGACCTTCACCGTATCTGCGCAGGATTCGAGCACCGTGATAACAACGCGAATCTATTAATAATTTAGCTCTAAATTGTTTGTTTTATGGGATTGGTACAATGGCTGTAACGTTTGGTATTAACTGTTATAGAAAACTGCGCTCGAAGAATAAAAAATACTTCGGTATTTAATGTATCAGATATATCGGGAAATACGGTAATATCGAATTCCTAAGCTTCAGAATTATTGGCTTGTTTTTCCTGCTTCGGTTCGTGTAATAAAAATAAGAAAAAAGTCGTTAAAATTTTTTTTCCTCAATTAATCTATGGTTCAAACAATTTGTAGTTAGAAGATTTTGGTACAAGTTTTATTGCATTCGATCCTCACTTAACCACGCAGTATTTGTTATCCAATCAAAAATAATTATCTTGAGTTATAGAACATATTATATGGTATACTGGTTTGCATCAAGAACATCGTATGAGTCTGTTTGGAAACAAACACAAAAATTACGAAATATAAAATTAAAAAACTATTACAGACGTGGTTCAGTGACTTACTGGGTTTTTCTAAATCGTAAAAATCGGTTGGGCTTGTATTAATTTTGACCTCTAAGCACGCCACTGATTTTAACGTACCAAGTTACAAAAGCTTAGAGAGATGATTACTTATAGGAAACTAGCTGTCCCCGCGATTCTAACCGCGTAGATGCCGTTCCCGTGGAATTTTTGGGATAAAACTATTTTTTGTCCTTTCTCAGGCTAAGGACTACTTCTGTACTGTACCAAATTTCTTTTTAATCGGTTCAGTAGTTTTGGCGTGAAAGTGAGACAGACAGAGTTACTTTCGCATTTATAATATTAGTACGGAAGTATGAATTGTAATCGTTGTATACAAGGGGTATAACTGAAAAGAAAAATATCCATCTATTTAATTAGATGAATAGGTACCTACACTCAGTTAATTGCTTGTTTAATTAAAGGTGTCGCTCGCGTGATTGGTTGGCCGCTTAACTTTTTTCTTTTTATCCTCAGCTAATCCAATCAGTATTCATATCCGGCGGAAGTATAGCTGTAATTAATGGGACGGTACCTGAAACCCTTGCTTTTATATTTGTGTGAATTGAGTTAAATATATAGGTGTTCTCTAGCCCAGTACTCAAGGCTGGCTCTTACTTATGCAGATGTGGGTTCTTTGTCTGGCCAGTACGAATGTGACTTTTTAAATGTTTTAATTGTTTATGAACTTGGTAAAAACCAGTAATAACCAAGACCCTTTTATTACTAACACTTGATAGCGTGAAATTTTCACAGATGATGTATCTATTGTTGTTGAAATGTTGTGATGAGCCAGTGGATAAGGAATCTGGGCAAGTACCAATGTGACTTTTTCAATCCATATCTACTTTCTAAAGTTTATCTTGGACATCACTGACATCCCGTGCTTCGGAAAGCACGTTAAGCCTATAGTCCCGGTTGTCATTCGTAGAACTTTGACAGTCGTTACCGGTATTCAGAAGCCAGATAGTCTGACCAGTCTAACCAAAGGGTATCAAGTGGTCCAGTTACTGGGTTGTTTGTGAGGGTCTGATAGGCAGTCGTTCACGTAAAACACTGGTATCTAGCTGAATCCGGTAAGGCTGGTAGTCGACCCCAACTTAGTTGGGAAAAGGATAGGGAGATGATGATGATGTGTTTATTGTTGTTCTTGTAACAACAAACGAAATAAATATTTGTGTAGGGATTGTGTTTTTTTTCTCGGTATGTTTTTATGTTGAATATTACAAAAAATTGATACTCGTGCCTTCTTTGTATGAAAAATCTTTGTGTTGCGATGGGACAGTAATAGGCAGGTCATATTGAAGGTTGAATACCGAATTAGGTCACGACGGCCAATTCCCAAGGAGACTAGCCATGCACGCAGGGGTCATTCTAATGGACAAGTGTGCGCAAAGTGTTATTAGGTTTTTCCAATAATAGCCCTTGGCCTGAAAGCAGGCTTTGATACCCACTTGGCTCAAAATCAGTCAAAATTATACCTATTGTTGGTCGAAAAAAAACTATTATCACTACGCGCATAACTTTTTATTTCATTTAAGAACAATAATAAAAATAAAACACATGTATTTTCAATATTTTTTCTCACAATTTTATCACCACTAGGAAAAGACAGTTTAATACATTCAATGCAGTAGGTTAACTGTTGAATTTTAGGTCAGGTTATTATTTTCTTAACCAAAATGGCAAAAGGCATTAAGTCCGCCTATGTACTGTGTTCGTACATGAAGTTTAATAAATAAATAAATAAATAAAATGCTTTATGTCCTTTATATCTTGCTTTTCAGTCATTTAACCATACTAAATAAGAATATCGAAAACAGGTTTTAAGTCCTGGTAGTGAGACCTAGAGAGAGAAACTTCCGAACAATACGTGCGTTTTGTCCAGAATACTGCACAATTACCGTTTTTGTCCGACCGCCTTCAGACCTTTCTCAGGTGTTCGTCATTATTAATAGAAAATGATTTACACGCGCATCATGAATCCTCGTTTGGCACAAGAAATAATAGGAAAGGTTTGGAGGAGGCAAGGATTTGAAGGAGGCATTTGCCCAGCCGTGGGACGTACAGGCAAATATAAAAAAAATAGATATTGTGGTAAAATTATTATTAGCTTCCATATTCATGCCAATAGCCATTTTCTACCCATATAAAAGGAATAACAGACTACAACGATCCCGGTGATCAAGTAACTTCCAGAGTTTTTCTTTACACAAACCAGGCCCTATTGACTTGCAAATTGCCAAAGTAAATATTAATTTTGTGCTGGCAGTCGACTATTTTCTTTACATATATGTATTGTGCCACGCTATTCTCTAGCGGAATTGGTCGTAGAGGAGGCTTTTAGTATTCTAATATACATATGTTAGTAGTTTTCCTTGTGTTGTTCCGTTTTTTATGTAGAGGGTGAATCTCAGAATCATGAGGAATCGTTTGCTTTCTGGATATGGAAATCGCAGACACAATTAACTTGGGTGATATTTTACCGTCTTTTATAAAGGTCAACCCAACCAACACAAACTATAAATCACCGCTTTCGTTACGGCTAGTCGGTTTTTAGTCCTGATTTTATTTAGTTAAGGAAGTCTGATAGACAATCACGTGGTATAAAACATTGGTGCTTTTCAAAACCGGCTGGAACAGAAAAATGAAAATGTTGTTTATTTTGTAAATAGGTAAAAAATAACACTTTTACACCATATTTCCAAAGATAAGCCTGTTGAACGGGCAAAAATCTCTTTAGCTTTATTAATTTATGGCCCATAGTCGGCTAAAAAGGAAGGTCGCCCTCCCTTTTAGCTGAGGAGCCTGCACATAATGGGAGACTATTAAGACTATACCATCAGGAATAGGTAATAAAATGCTGTATCATGGCGTCTCTGAGTGATATACCGTCATTTATGTTCACACCAGTAATGTTATCTTTCCTGACTTTAACACCCACAAGACGAAAAACAGTTGCTGCTGTTTTATTTCTTTCTGTTTTCCCACAAACTGTACAATACTTGTTTGACGTTTTTGTAATACTTACCATTAGAAAAACTTACACTTTTGCTTCATATCAACTCCCTGTCCCCCGCAGTTTTGTTGTAAATTGGATCTGGTTACTGTTTTGCCTCTGTGGCATTCTATAAGAAATGGTCTATTCAACATTAATGAAGATAGATAATAAACGTCCCGCGAGTGGCTTTCCCAATAGAGGTAAACCTGTCACACAAAGTCATGTGCAAGAACTGAGTGCAACTTTATATGGTTTCCTGATAATGTGTCATTGCAATATTAAGTTTTTGTGTGCATTCATGTTCCGTTTTGTAGTTCGAACCAATAGGCAATAATGGCTTACTTATATCATTGGCTATATTGTACAGTTTCAGCAGTATCCGTTCACTAACTTTTGCTTGAAAAAGTACTAAACATCCATACAACTATTCCCACAATCTTCCGCTGTTATAATGGTAGTAAAGAAGATAGGAAATAAGATAATAAAATTCCTTTTGAGCCTTTCCAATCGTCCCTTCCCGACCGGGAACACTGTAACTGGCACGTCCGAAAACGCACTAATAGGTTAGAATGAGCATTGTCCCGAAATCATTTTCCGTGCTTATTTTCTGCCCGTTTGTCCATGTTCCATTCATACTGTAGTCAAAGCGCGACTGCTGAATGTGAGGTCCGATCTTTGAGTCTGACAGAATATTTTAGGGTTTTTCTATGAGAAGTTCCTAACATACCAATCTTTCTGTAGTTGCGATAGTTGGTAATGTGACTTTAAATGTTCCTAATGCCATTTAATTGATCCTTTTTTATTTGTAGCCTTTTGAGAAACGTTACGAGTAGCCAGAAGCTAGGAAGTCCTTTGATAGATCCTACCAAGGAATATCGTGTTCACCTGTAACTGTCAGATAGAACCCAGCTTCAAATAAAACACTGGTACTCAATTGGATATGGTTAGACTGGAAGACTATCCTAACACAGTTAAACATAACGAGCAAACATCGAAATACCATTATCTCAAGATCGTCTGGTATTTGATAGTATCGTAATTAAATAGCAGACTTTCTCTGTACACATATTTGAAGAATTCTTTTAATTCACAACATCAGATTACATATTAGATTTATCTTCTTCTAAAAGAAAATTGAAAACCAACCCTACCTGACTCGTTTGTCTTTGACATCGAAATTCATAAGATCTTAAAAATATCAACCCGAAACATTTAAAGTCCCTTTAACAAAATCATGATAGGATTATCAAGAAGTTTTCTACCTTAGATTGTCATAACCGCTGTAGCTTACCCGCGGAAATTGCGTGAGCGTAAACGCTGAGCCTCGCTCTAAAAATTAAATGAGGTTTTCAAATTATGAAGTGGTTAAACTTTTTACATTTGCCAAAGTTAAGCCTAATTTCGTTGGGGTAGGGTATCAGCTGCAATTTGCTTTTAGTTCTTAATTGCTTTCTTTTCAACTTAGGATCGATCGGTCTTTGTCTTAAGAACTTACTCTTTGTTAGGAAGTTCCTCACCGGAAAGTTGAGAAACTTCTTAACGTTCATCTAAACAGTAACCAATTTGTTTCTGAATATTTTTAGCTCTCAATTAATCACTAAGCGTCTTACTAACAATCGCTGCATAAAGTTATGACAGGTTTACACGTCAAAAAATGTATAGTTGCACACCACAGGCTTTATTCATGACATAACTTTACACAGTGATTATTAGTAAGGGCATAAGTGAATAACATTTTAACATTTTCCATTCCATGAAACAAAAGAAAAAATATTATTTTTCTGTAACTCTAGAGCACGGATTTCTGCTTTAGAACTATCGCATTAATTATTAGCAAAATAACTTGACTTGAAGTAAACATTCACCTGAGCGAATCTAGCCTGCCTTTTGTCACAACTGGGTCAATGGTTCCACTTTGGTGGAACAGGGAAAATGTTGTTTTGAAGAGTACTCAGAAAATATTGTTTTAAGGAGCAGGCTGGTGTTTGCTCTCCTTATAGGCAACTATGTAGCTTTTGCCCGCGACTTCGTCCGCGTGGAATATTCCGTTTTTGGGGGATTTCCGGGATGAAACTATTCTCGGGTCCCAGACTATTCTGTACCAAATTTCATTCAAATCACTTCAGTGGTTTAGGCGTGAAGAAGAGACAGACAAAAAGACAGATAGATAGACAGAGTTACTTTCGCTTTTATAATATTAGTACGGATTTAACAGTGCCGACATCATATCCCAAAATTCTATAGATTATCTTGTCTGATGCCAAATTTATTACAGTTGCGAATGCGAATTGCCTGATAATTCTATACCACCAGTCGGCAACTACCTACGCAACCCTTCTCTTCTGGCCTGCGCCTGTTTTGTTTGTTATAATTTTTCCTACATTTCAATTTGAGCCAATGACTGCCGGGGTTGTGGAATAGTTTTAATATTTCCGCGGCCCAGAACATAAAGGATAATCGAAGGAACAAGGGTGGGTTTTAGTAAGTAAAAGTTATTTGATGATTCCCCATCCATAAAAAAGCGTTAACATTAATAAACTCTAAATACACGTCATATGAATATTCTTTTGCCGTTTTGTCTCATTTTGCCATTATGTAGCAGGAAAGGCCTGCATTGTACACATCTATACTACTTTAAGCCTATGTCACAGATGCATGCATTTTTTTTGGATCAAGTTCAGTTCCCGGCCCTGAGTGTACTCATGTATTCGGAACACGCGTCCTGACGGTTCATAAAGGCTATAAAACCGTGTCGTTTTAACCTGTATTTTCATAAAATTCTGGCTCCGTTTTCGTTCCGGTCGGCGCGGCGCTTGTATTTGTTGCTAGCTCCCTATTCAATGGGACTCACAGCTGGCGAAATACACCTCTACCGTTTGAAGATAAAGCCGAGCGAGATATTGTCGTTTCCCGCGTTCCTTGGGATTTGTTCTGCATTTGCTGTAGCTCCTGGCTTAAAGAGACAATGTGTGGGTGAACTAAATCCGCGTAGAACCTGAGTAGAATTGAGATTATATCTTTTGTTTTTGCTGCGAAAGTATTTAGCGACTTCTTCTGTACTGTAATTAAATTACAACGTACTTCGGGGATAGCTTTAGCGATGAAAACAGTCCCTTTATCGTTATAACGTATTATTAAAAAGACCAATCCATTCCAACCATAAGTAAACGTAAGAACCTTTCACGTCTCGAAGGACCAATTTTTAGCATCAGCTTGTATTGATAAAAAGCGGGCAGCCACAAGAATTTAAATGCCTATTGTGGTTGGCATTTGTGAATATACTCGTAACGTACTTAAAACATCCCTTTTCGGTTAGATAAGCGACACTTAGTGGTTGGTCCTTTGGGGGCTTCGCCGGTAATGTGGCGACGTTATGTTACATGAGTTTTCAGCTGTCCTTTGACAGTTAACTTGGTTTTGAATGAACCTTCATAACGATCTGTGTTTTTCTTTGTGGGACTTGTGATCATTTACCCGTTACTATTTTCTCATATGGCCTTAACTAACAAAATATTTGAAGAAGCAGCAACAGATGGTTTTTGCGTTTGTCCATTCTTAAACATCATTTTCTTTCACAGATACAGTTCATTCAGTTAACGTTCAATCATTAAAACGTTTAATTAAATCAGTCAATCATGTTATGTAACCGGACTATATTATCAGGAAGTTGTATATCCATTAAAATTCTTGAGTATTTTTGTTTATGTACAACTACTTGTAGTGATCTTTCAATCGGCGAGCAGTAAACAATTCGTAGGAGGCAGATTGTGAGACGGACTAACACACAGAGTTCCGTACCTTTGTATTATTTTCGTATCGAGCAAGATGGGTAAAAAAATACACTTCTGTGGGTACCATACTACAGGCTAAAGACCTGTGGCGTGCCTAAATAGTTACTATTAGGGAAAGCCGTAAAGGTTTTTAAGAAAAATGTAGCAATATTTCTTCTCCTCTAAAAATAAATACACTGGGATAACACACGCGTCGATCTGATTCCAAACTAAGTAGAGCTTGTTATATGGTAGCTAGACAGCTGATAAACAGTTATATAGGTATATAACTTCACCCAGAAAGAGAGCAAACAATCATGCTTATCACAGAAACTTGGTCTTGGGTAGAAATCGAACCCACAACCTCCGGCTTAGCAGTCAGGGTCACTAACCACTAGACCAACAGGTCGTGAACGTCTATTAGATGTTACCATATTATGTATTTGTTTCCTAATACACTCATAATGCGAGGGCTTTTCCGTTCCTATGAAGGTCACGCCACGAGAGACACGGTAAAGCAACGCATCTGCGAGGTCTCTGGTACCCGAAATGTCTGGGGATTGGGCAATAGCGACCACTGAGGGCGTACGACCAAACTAACGCTTCTCTTTTTATTATTTGTTTAGGAAGCTCATTAGAATAACGCATACACTACACAACATCACGCTGTAAACCACCGGAGTGGAGCAATAACTTAAACCTATGATAATGATAACGAGTCTATTTTATTCTATTCTCTTCTATTCTATGACACGGGTGAAACCGCAGACGCAGCTAGATCCTTCGAACACTCGTGATTTGAGACACAACAGAAAGACAGTATCAGCCCGACAGCCGGCTGTCGCTTAGTCGTCGAAAGGTTTACAAAATTATAAGCCCAAGTTTCTTCTCGAAGTTTTCCGTCACCGATGTCTATCATGTCCAAAACTTTAATGGTATTAACATTTGCTTAATATTTCTGCCAAGTTTTAACTGTTAATTAAGATTTCTAATTAAACGTTATCTTAAATTTTCTTTCAGACAGTTTTCTAAATAATGGCTAATTACAGAGATAGAATTATGTTATGTTTATGAGCGGGCAATGGACTTGAGCATTGTATTATTTATGAAAAGCTAGTTATGCTATTACAGATCAGATACATGGTTTTAGAATCTTCATTTGTTAGTGTTGTTAAAGGTCAATTCCTCTATAGAATTGCCCTTTGGAACTATAAAAAAGATTCCAATCTTTTAATGCACTGGCTCTCCCGACAGACGTCTTCTGTCTAAACAATTATTTTCCGAATTTTCCAGGTTCCGGACATTATTTTCATATTTCTATTCTACATATATTTTATGTATTTTTTTTTATGAAAGACAGGTTGGGAAGTTTTTAACAAGCTTTTATTAACTTCGCCTATTATCATTCTCAGGGCACAATAAATTGTAGTACTTAACTTATAGTATTCATCGTTTAGGAGAGGAGGAGATGGAGTTAGATAAGTCTTGGTTTCTTCGCGATTTTTTTCTCTTACGATTCAACGTCAGTGATGTCCAAAATAACTTAAGAAAGTAAACACTAAAAATCATTACAATTAAATACGTATCTGAAAGATGGAAAAAATGTTATCATAGATTGTTTTGTAACAGCAAAAATAAACCCAAAATTGTACCTGGAATCGTTTACACCAAAAATGTTATCAAAAGAATATTGTTTGTAAAAGTTTGTTCATAAATCTATCTCCGGGAAAAATTCATTGGAATCCCGCCATTCATTGTTGGCTACTTTCACAATGTTCCCCTTATTTGTTATGATTGTACACAAAGTTTTGATTGTTGCCTGTTTCGGGAGTTTCTCGTTTAAATAGCAACGGGAATATTATTAGAATTCCATTTTATTTCTGCAAAAAGTTTCATTCGTTGTTTTGGAAGATTTGAGATATTTTGGCTGTGATTCAACTTCGGTGATATTTGGGTATTTTATCTTTGTCATTTTAATTCGGAGTTGCCCCATTTGTCATTGTCTACGGTACCATGCTGACTCTATGTCATTAGTTTAGTAAAGTTAAGCAGACCTTTAAAAAATTAAAAAATTAAGGACATATTCAAAGAGGAAAAACTATTACCGTATTGAAGAGTTCATTCGTTGACCAATCACAACAAATATGTACTCCTAAGATAAATTCACTTCGACTTCATATCTCCTTGCATACCCAAGAAAAAGAGCCTTGACAGACGGACAGATAATAAATGAAATTGTCTTATAAGATTTCCTTTTTATTTTGTTATACGAAACCCGAAAGAAAAGAAAAACACTCCGCTACTTATCCTTAAAACTCCAGGCTCGTTAAAATAACGTAGGTCTGGCTACAGGGACCGCAGTTCATGAAAAATTCATGAAACAAGCCCCTATAGTGCTTCTGCACTTGTAAACAAAACACACTGCAGACACATTTCGTTCATATTTTCAACTTTGTAGCGCTATAAAAATTCTCTGAATGAGTTATGTTGCTAACTCTTGTGCGTGACTTTGTCTGCTAAAAAGCTAAAAAGAAAGCAGGTATTTGCCTGGTTTCTTTTCGAGGTTTCTGAGTCGGACTGCTGCAAAGGGTTTCGTCCTCATCTAAGTCGAACCTAGGGGTATATCAATGATATTATAAGTAAAGAAGTGTAGATAGATAGGTTACCTAAACGAAATTCTATCTTCAAAAACTGTACACTAACGCACACATACATTACACGTCAAAGTAGGATGGCAGAAGTAGTGTGAGTGAAAAAGAGATAAACGTCAAATGTCAACGTGATACTCAGTATCATGTTGGTCAAATAGCAAACTTTTAATGTGCCACTTTTTGACTGCTTATAACTTATCTACACCTTTTTACTTATAATTTCATTGGTTAATATGTATAGACAAGCCTACTAGATTTTACTATTAAGAAAACATCAGCTAGTCACTAGGACATTTCTCCATTACTTTTTATTTTATAAAAGTAGTCCACCACGGTTTCACCGGTGGCATTGGTTACTGCTTCGCTCCTCTAAGCCCCAGAGCGTGATGTTAATTACAACACTTCTTCCTTGGTGAATGGTAATCTGCAGGATGGGCTTTTCGACTTGTAAGGATAAGGTTGCCACTGATTCTTATTGCTTTTCCTGTAATCTATAAAACGAGAACACACAGACACAGTCCACAGACAAGAAGAGTAATCCTATAAGAGTACCGTCTCTCATTCAGATGTACAGAAGTGTAAAAACGAATAATCTTTACAATATTAGAACACAGAGATATGTGTTAATATTCCAGCATTGTAAAACATGTTACTATGCCCGCATTATTAGATTAAACATAGTTTTACGCCGACAGACAACCGTAAACGTTGCCCGTGATATAAGTACGTCCAGTATATCATTGTTGGTATGTGTGCTACATACAAAGTGTAGATGCTTTATGGAAGAGATTTATACAGGTCAGTTGTGTATTGTCTAGGACTTACGATTCTCATATGCGAATCTATATATCTAACTAGTGACCGCCTACGGTTTCGCCTAGTGGCCATAGGACCAACTTACATGTTTTTTTTATTATTTATAAATAAAAATTTACAGTATAGTATTTACCAACTGGTTTTGTACTCGTGAAAAAAGAATTTTAAAAATAAAAACCTATATCTAAAGCAGCTGTCGGATATCTTTGGGCAGACAAGGGCCATACAGTGACAAGATGAAATATAGGCGGGCCGCACTTGAGTAGAGACCTGTAATCGTTTTCGGCTTTGCTCCCACAATAAAAATTGTTGGTTATCATGAACGTGTTTAAGTATCGTACACTAATTACCAGTCACCCTATATAACTGATTAGCTTTTGCCCGCGACGTCCGCGGGGAATACTTCCCGTTCCCGCGGGATTTCCGGGATGAAAACTATCCTTTGTTCTTTCTCGGGTCCCAGACTATATCTGTACCAAATTTCATTCAAATCGGTTCAGTAGTTTAAGCGGGAAAACGTAACAGACAGACAGATATTAGTATGGATGTGTATTTACCTACTGCCCATCTCTACACTTGATGACTTGAGTAATAATTTTGTATCAGTTGACCTTTCAACGACTATCCGACAGCCGGCTGTCGGGCTGCTATTGTCTTTCTATTATGTCTCAAATTGTGTTCGAAGGTTTAAGTCCTGCTAATATTATAAATGTGAAAGTTTGTATGTGTGTGTTGATAAAACTTTATATTAATGTAGCTTGTACAGGTATATCAGAATAACTTAAAGACTGGACAATATCATTCTATGCTCTACGGGAGCGGAGCAGTAATCAAAAACATATCGTAACACTAGTGAAGGCACGGGGGACAGCTAGTATATTACAAAAGAATATAATTTAAATGATCAACAAAAAAAACTTTTTGGCTACCAAAATGGATAAATGGTCACCAAATTTTGTTAGGTTAGGTTAGAACTGTGACCACACAACGCCGCCGAGCGTCAGATCTACTAGTGATTCATATAAAGTTTCAGTTTTCAGTCAAATTCATATAAAAACCAAATTGGATTTAGTTCATAATATTTTAAGAAACGTTATTTGGTGACCATTTATCCATTTTGGTAACCGTTTAGAACTTTTTTGGAAGTAAAATTGGTACTTTTTTGGGCGGTGTTTAAACACAAGCCATTACAAAATAGGTATCCTTATCCTATAGGTGAGCATTTCAATTTAATAAAACCAATGCTAACAGAGAGATAAAAAAATACTGTCGTATATTATATCGAATTCAAGATCAACATGTCATTTCACCTGATTCCGTTCATCCGTTTAACCGTAAAACACACATAAACTTCCGCATTTAAATTTCTCAACATTACAAAAGCTACAGAGCAAAACTAACAAACTATGTAATAAGAACGGAGAGTCTCAAACGGCCAGACGTGATCTGCACATAAATTAGACCAATTAGATGAAAATAATAAACAGTGACGGATTGCGTACAAAATGGCCGTGTCGCTTGGAGACTCTCAAATTGTTTATTAGTGAAAAGATTTATTATTTATATATATATTATATATAAGAAAAGGTTATTTGTATCTATTACGGGGTAGAAAGTCACAGCACATAGTCGTTATGTATACAAATCGTTATGTAGGTACAATAAACTACTAGTATACAAGAAACTATTTCACATAAGAGAAAATCAGCTTCAAAAATCTAAACGAGAAATATTAACTCCTAAATTGCTTGTTCGACGATCAAGCGACAGCCGGCTGTCGCGCTGCTATTGTCTTTCTATTGTGTCTCGAATCACGTGTGTTCAAAGGTTTAAAGAAAGAGTTTTTAATTTGGTTGCTCCATTATGGGGTGTAGGAAGACACATCATTATGATTTACCGTATGTAAAATTTAATACTCCTGTCCGGTGATCAAATTAAATAACTGCTTTGTAACAATATTTTTAATCACTGGTTTTACTTTAAATATGATTAACAACAGAGATTTATAATAGTTTTTCAATAATTAACAAATGACAATCACACGCGACCGTCGGTTCGTCTCGAATGACAAGACCTGTCCAAACTGCCCAATATGGCCGGCGACGGTGTTGCCAGTCCACAAAATATTGACGACAATTCTATTAAATGGACGTAGTTTTTAACACGTAGTATGTTCTCCAAAACCTCCAACCTTTCTTCGAGAAGTGAAAAAGAAAACCGAAATCCTTTCATTTGTAGCTATATCATAAAATCTTATACTTCCTGCTGTACTGCCGCAACGTCGTTGCGGAATGTTTATAATAGTTACCGTGACCCTGGAACATAAAGGGCAATCGAAGGAACATGAGTGGGTTTTAGTCAGTAAGAGCCTGACACGCCCTCCCGCCGCACCCAGGACGGGAGCAGTCATTGATGATTTCCCACTCACCAAAAAAAAAAATCCATTCAACGTTGTTTTATAAAAAAAACCTTCATTTGTTGTCGACAAAAATATTAAACAGTGGTTTGGTCTTTACAACATCCGTCAACTACAATTTCTCGTGGGAGTACTGTGAACCTGGCGTGAGTAAGCGTGCAGCTGACAGCTCGCATATCAAAGCCTTCAGTTGTTCAGCGAAACAAAAACAGGCTTACCGGCTTACATCGTAATCTCAAAACTCATCAGTTATATCCATACTAATATTTTAAATGGGAAAGTGTGTCTGCCTGTCTGTCTGTCTGTTTGTTTTTCTTTCACGGCAAAACGGAGCGACGGATTGACGTGATTTTTTAAGTGGAGATAGTTGAAGGGATGGAGAGTAACATAGGCTACTTTTTGTCTCTTTCTAACGCGAGCGAAGCCGCGGGCAGAAGCTAGTACAGTTATAAATATTAATGTTTCTAAGGATGTATTTATGGAAGGTTTCAGTTCACTCTTTCACTCAAAAACTACTAAAACTATTTTGACAAATCTTTACAATAATATACCTTGTTCATCAAAATTACACATACACATAACATCACGCTTCAGCTTTTCGAAGCAGACCTGAAACTTATAGGGGTAAAACCATCGTATTGTCACATTTTTAACAAGTTTTATTTTTGACTACGGCAATATTTGTTTAGTTCTTGATCGTACGTATTAAAAAGGTCGTTTTGACTAACTCAATCGCGTTCAATGTCATTAAAGTTTTATGGAGGTTATAATAGACCGTTTTATCGCATTAGGATTAAACCCATAATGATAGCTGTAAGGTTAAAAACTCTTCAATGTGTCGTTAAGTTAATTAGCCAGGCGAGATTATAAAAAAAAACCGGTCAAGTGCGAGTTCTACTCGCGCAACGAGGGTTCCGTTAATTGGTTTTTTAGTGAAATAACTACAAAATTTACGGTTTTCAGAGTTTTTCCTTTACTTTTGCTACATGACGTTGCTTCTTGGCAAATTTCATGATTCTTGGTCAATGGGAAGTACCCTATAGGTTTTGAGATGTGTTTGTGTTTTTCACTGCTTTGGGAGATAGCAGGGAGCCAATTCTCGGTTTTAGAGATGATGTCGAATTCGACAAAAAAGTCGAATGACGTCATTTTTTCGTCAAATTTTAAAAGTTGCTATTCTGGGGATGTCGAGTTCGACATTTGTCGAAGGCTAACGTTAGAGTTCATGTCGAGTGCTTCTGAGCAGTAGAGATGTCATGTCGATTGTAGAGATACGTCATTTCTGTGTGAATTCATTTAGTTTTGGATTGTACCCTGTGTTTTTATTTCCATATTTTTTTATTAAAATACGGCTTGGCATCTCATACCTACTGGAAATTCGATTTATACTTTTTGATTTGTGCATTGTGTTTTTTTTTGAAACGACGACCACGATTAGACTTGAAACCACTGAAAGATGGACGAGTTTATTTGTTTATTAGAATTTCTATCTTGCACACCCTAAAATACCTAATTTACATGTTTGTTGAGTGCACAATTATTGTAACCGATTTTATTATAATTGATTTTTTGTATGACTTAACTATTTTTATTTTAAAATAAAGAACTTTATCATTTACTTCCTACCTAACCTAACAATTGAATTCTGTCATTGACAGACAGTCAACTGTCAAACTGATTATTTTTACACTAAACGTTTCGTTTTATAATTAAATATTCGTATATTCAGCATTTTAAAACGAAATCATTCATTCACTTATGCTACTTTTACTAAGCTACCAAAAACGGAACGTGCGATTCTTCATAATGGTAACATTATCTTCACTCGACTCGACATTTATTTCTATTTTGACTGAGAATACGGAATTCTGCTCAATTCGCCATATTTTGGTAGAGATAGAGATATTTTTAATAGACATAGAGATAGACTTACAATCTCGAACTCGAGATAAATGGCGAAAATCGAGAATTGGCCCCCAGACTTGAGTATGTGATATTAATTTCAGTTTGATATCTCGACGCGTTCCGGAGAAAAAGGTTCTTGACAGACAGACGGACAGACGGACGCCTGATGTGAACTAACTACAAATTTACGGTTTTCGGAGTTTTCCCTTTACTTGTGCTACATGATCTTGTTTCTTGCCAAATTTCACGATTCTATGTCAATGGGAAGTACCCTATAGGTTTTGAGTTTTGATTCCCTTGAAAATGTCTAAATATGCAATATAAACCGCCGTATCTTTTTATTGCGTTGATTTAGAAACTTGATTTTTTCACTGCTTTGAGATATAACAGATTTGAGTGTGTGATATTAATTTCAGCTTGATATCTCGACGCGTTCCTGAGAAAAAGATTCTTGACAGACAGACGGACAGACGGACGCCTGATGTGAACTAACTACAAATTTACGGTTTTCGGAGTTTTCCCTTTACTTGTTCTACATGACCTTGCCTTCTGCCAAATTTCATGATTCTAGGTCAACGGGAAGTACCCTATAGGTTTTGAGTTTTGATTCTCTTGAAAATATCTAAATATGCAATATAAACCGCCGTATCTTTTTATTGTGTTGATTTAGAAACTTGATTTTTTCACTGCTGTGAGAGATAGCAGACCTGAGTATGTGATATTAATTTCAGCTTGATATCTTGACGCGTTCCTGAGAAAAAGGTTCTTGACAGACAGACGGACAGACGGACGCCTGGTGTGAACTAACTACAAATTTTGGGTTTTCGGAGTTTTCCCTTTACTTGTGCTACATGACCTTGCTTTTTGCCAAATTTCATGATTCTAGGTCAATGGGAAGTACCCTATAGGTTTTGATTTCCTTGCAAATGTCCAAATATGCAATATAAACCGCCGTATCTTTTTATTGCGTTGATTTAAAAACTTGATTTTTTCACTGCTTTAAGAGATAGCAGACTTGAGTGTGTGATATTAATTTCAGCTTGATATCTTGACGCGTTTCTGAGAAAAAGGGTCTTGACAGACGGACGGACGGACAGACGGACAACAAAGTGATCCTATAAGGGTTCCGTTTTTACCTTTTGAGGTACGGAACCCTAAAAACGAAAGTAGTGAATAGTAAAGTAGATCATACAGAGATCATAGTAGAGCGTCCAGCGGAGCGGGACGTGCGGCGTCCAAATCAAACAGATGCATCATAACACGTCGGGATCCTGAGTGGCAGCCGAGCGGCGCGAGAACAACTTGCGTACAACGTCGCACGCTCCGCTGAACGCTCTTCATTTAGTTCGTACACTTAGATTTTTAATCTCAAAGGGTGAGAGACTAAATACGTAAACCGAATCCTCAAAAAACTTAGGGATTTATTAAGAAAAAGAAAGTTGTGCATTTTTCATATAGAATATGATAGGTCTTAAATGTCACCGCATGATTGTGAATATCGTTAGATATAATCCCCCGACATTGTTAACTGACTGAAATATTATGAAATGTACCATTTTTTTTACACTAAATCGTATTCATTTTGGTTAGTTTATATTTATAATCGAGCCATGTTAAACCGTCAAATTGTGAACTGACATTATTGCGCACTGACGTGTTGAAGATATTATAGAATACCACGTTCCGAAAAGTTTTTCTTTTTGGACCGTTTATCACCTCTTTTAACAAAACCTAAGCATATAAGTTAATCTAAATACTACATACATATACATGTAACTGACGGTAACCCTTTGTCCGTCCGTCACCTGATCCTTGGCTTACACAGCGCTAAATTGGACAGCCGATATAGTTTCCTTTGTTTGTGGAACAATATAACTTAGAGGTATGTTAGGGTTTTCAGGGGTAAGGCAAATGCGTAGTTTTTTGTATTACAAGGTGTATTTTAAATCTGCAAAACTTTGTTAGTGATTCTCGATCGGAATCAACTATAAACTGGGTACCTAGGTAATTTAAAAAAAAAAAAAAATATTTCGCATATCGTTAAATGTAAAACTTCCTTTCTTAAAACGCGGCCAGTCTGTAACCATCCTATGAGCGCGCAGTCACACACTAACAATTTAACTTCTGTATTTGTTTATAACTATGTAAATGATTACGATTAACACTACTTACCACCATGTTTTAGTTCAAAAGACCGGGTATTACAAACTTAAAAGCTAAAAAAGAGAACCCTCTAAAGTCTAAACATTACCACCTAAAATCGCCTAGCAAAATCAAGTTGTTTTTGCGACTGTCCTAGAAAAATACTCGAAAATTTAAAGGCTTTTCTTGCCAGAAAGCCAACGATAATAGGTAATAGCTTACTGCGAAATGGAGTGCTCTCATCTATGAACTCTAGACGACCGAAAATAGCTGCCATGATAATACCGTAGATTATGTGAATAGGTTTCTTGTCTTCATCTCCGGAATATTGAGCTATATAATACTTTCTGAGCTTTAGATTATCCCATACTAGCGACCCAACTTCGCTCGGATGTTATAAATCTTTAGAAATATCTTGGGTTCTCTAATCGGATATGCATTTTTACTATACTGTGTTCATGAATCACGTTTATTATCATGAAAAAACTATAGCAGCAAGAGAAATAAACCTCATGAAAGTGTATCGCATCACCCTTATATATTAAATGTGGGTTCTTAGTTTGGGAACACTGCAGTTTTGTATTGACACTATGCATCCGACGCTTTTTTACAGTAATATACATACATTGATTTCTTATTTACACTAATCCAAAAAAGCGTGATTTTTTAACTATTATTTTGATGAAAACGTTTTCAAATTACTGTGCAAGTGTGCACTCGCTGAGTGCTTTCTACGTCTTTTTACTTGTAAGTACTATCGACAAAATTGAATCATGACCCATTTCGACGACAAATCGTTTGAAGCTGTCAAAACAATAAGACTAGATGTGTGACATTTTTAATACATGTTTACGCGATTGTCAACCTAATTGTATTTGAATGTCTGTAGGAAAATAAGCTTATGGTGGATCATGATTCCATTTTGTCGGTTGTACATATTGAAAGAAATAGAATAGTTTCAATGTCATTTTTTGTCATTTCACGGTTTAATTTTTTAGTGGCAAATCGATTTCTTTACTAGTTCATGAGTACCACAAACAGCCGTAAGTCTAAAGGTGAATGCTTACCCACACATACACTTGCTAGTTGGCGCCTTCTACCTTAGATCCAGTTGATTGTCTATCTACATTTAATCTTATAATTTCATTACTAATATATAAATACAAGCTGCCTCCCGCGGTTTTACCCGCGTTAAAAATCACCTAGGGGTATGAAAAAAAAATAGATAGTAGCCGATTCTCAGACCTACTGAACAATTAACTAACATTGTGACACGAAAATTTTATATATATATAAGATAAGGTATAATAGAAATCTTCATAGCCTTTTCTCAATCTTGTTAGGCCGCCGGTCTAATCGGATCCAGCTATACCAATGATATTCAAAGACTGCCGAATGCAAAAGTCACATTGATACAGTTGTTCTCACAATTACCTGACCAACTATTTTTAGGGAGGATCAGAAAATTTTTGCAACATAGTACATTTGCCCGGTTTTCATAGAGCCTTAACTACTGGGCCATCACGATACACTGACATAAAAATATAATGTGAAATATTTCACCCTCTTATTTTTACTTATTCTTCTGAATTGCTAACTCCACTCCACTCCGCGGGCGGCAACTAGCCCTCCATACTCTCATATCTGAAGGGGCAGAAATGAAATCCTCAATATTTCCATTTCAAGAAGCCGCCAGCGATCAAGTGCTCTTGAAATACATACCCTCCGGTCTGTGGACTCGCAGATAGTGGCCATATATTCAATATTATGTCTCCGTTGTTTTATGTGTGTCATTTCGGCTATATGTGAGTTCCGTAGGGTAGCACTTTGGTCTGGATTTTAGTAGTCTTGCGGAATATTTAGAACGTAATTTTGTGGGAAATTTATATCTAAATCGTAATTTTGATATTTCGATGGAGTTGGATGGATCATTTTACGTGATACGTACAAATGGTATGTTATACCCTAGGATTTTCTCCCGTATCGTGGGAGCGTTTATTAACAGATAAACTCACATACTTAGAAGAAATAATAGTAGGTCAACAAATATTTATCCCGTGCGCGAATCGATCTAATCCCTCAAATTTATTACCGATATAATGAATTAGTAAGCGTGTTAAAAACGTAGGTTAAACCGAGTACGGCAGCAAATTAGACTAATACTGTGTTAAGCGATGCTAATCTTAATGGATAATTAAAATAGGTCCTTTAACTTGCTTTAAGAATTTCAAAAATTCAGGCGATTTAAACTAATTTTCTTATTACTTAATAAATATTTGTTGTAACCCCATATAACCCCGAGATTTTAAAACATGTTGCGAATTTCACAACTATATTTTTAAAATTACAAAACATAGACATACACAAGAAAAAAATAACAGTCAGAAATTATTTTTTAAACATACTTAGCAAAAATCCCTAGAATTCTAATTAAAACATCATTCACTAAAATCTTCTAAAATACCACGGAACTCTTTCATACTTTCCGACTCCCAGACTTATGACTGGGAACATCGCTGAAAATGCACAGACGAGGCAAAATAAACATTTTTAGCTATGGACAAGGTCCCGCTAAACATCAATCATACAGACAAACAAACATTGATATTTTTACTAATCCTTTGTAGGAAGACGGTTGATACTTAGTCTTGCGTTTCATGCTCATTGTTAAGTGAAAACTGTGTGTTGTACGACTCAATTAGTGGTTGTTCTTGAAGAAAAAGTGATGGAAAGTGATTTTAAAGTTCTAATATTTGCAACTTTCGCAAAAAGTTCCGTGTGTTCCCTTTGATTTTATGAATCTGTTTCGACAAATTTATCTCTGACAGCGTTTTTATCTTATTGATAATCAAAACCCATGTGGCATTAAAAAGAACAATGAAAAAAACTCATTTCATTCAGTATCATGTGGTTCTCCAAACCATCTAAAACAATGTTCCAATCTTTTAAACAACTGATCCAATCTGTTAAATCAAAATCCAAAAGGCAGAAAATAAAGAAAAAAATATATACACGTTCCAGTAGCCAGCAACCCTGAAACAGGATCACACGGCCAAGAGAATACAAATCCAGGTCACTTGGCTAGCAAAAAAGCAGAAATATCTCCAAAGGCTCCCCTATTTATAAAGCTTACGGCCCTACCTGACGCTTGATTAGGCATTGTACGCACCCAGTCATGCCCACATATTGATTGGCATTATCTCGCCCAGCGTTAGCTGTTACTGCTAGTTCAATTTAATATACGCTTACTGATGGCCGGTTTTATGATTAATCTCTCGAAAAAAGCTTAAAACTTCGCGGTTGGGTTCTGAAGACCCCTTTCAATGTTCATTTGTGGATGTGGACTCATTTAGTGCTGTGATTAAAATGTTACCTTCAGGAGTTCATATTTCATTGTATTTGTACTGTTTTTGTAATGGGTATGTTGCTAGATTTCCTGGCTTTGATTTAAATGACTCTGTAACGATGACCCTGTCTCTTTGATTTGGAAATATATCCTCTTGTGCCCCAATTTCTAGTTTTTCCTGTGACATAATGTCGCGGAAAACTTCTTTCGGTACAACCATGTCTAAAGATCTTGAATATTTTATCGCACGAATAAAACGCACCCAAAATGCTGGCCCGTTTCGTCGCCATAACAAGCTACAAGTGCCTATAAAAGCTGGTTATGTTTGGCAACAGGTGGCACCTAACAGCCCTAACCTTGCCCGAACATGCAGCACTTCAAAGTAACATTGTTTAACTATATTATTCTTTTATCCAACACTTATTACGAAAATTCCTTTGTTTCATTCTGTTTCTGTGTCATAAAAATATCAGACTTCAATGTTATTACTCCATTCAATAAGGATTCAAATTCTCCATTCGCATGTCATACTGACAATCCCTTCACACTTGATCCTCTTCTTATCTTAACAATGTTACACCACTAAATAAGGGGTCTTGGAAACCAAATCTGAATCCAAAGGTGCCAACGTAAAGTTCAAATTCGTTCAATACTTACACCTTGAACTCAGTGCCGGCGTTTCAGATGGTCATAAGTGATAATCGGAAGATAATATGCTACTGTGCAGTCGGCCTGTTTGCTATAGTGATCTGTTACTACTACATAGACGTAAAACGCGCGTGGTATAAACTTGTGTTGCATACTTTTTACATCGTCTGTGACTTGCTGAAACTGCTCATGAAATTGGTTGAACTTGATGTATGAATTGAAGACAATGATTTGTGTGGGTAAGTGTAGAGTGCGTTTACCATTTGCGTTTTTTTTTTCAGACCCTTTGGAGGTAAAAATTATTTGGGCTTATTGATCAAACCAGTGATTCACTTTTGTAACTTTTATGAAACTGATTACATAAATGTTCATGATGGTGAAACACGCATCATCTATACTTCCATTTTAATATGCCTTACTAATCTAAACTTACTGATTCACACGAATGACTAATAAAAAGTAGTACATTTTTTTTGACATTTAATCTTGGCCTGAAATAAATTTTATTCTTCATTTTATTAACTTAATAATTTAGTCTTAAAAGGGTAGGAGAAGACGGTTACTTCCGCATTTATATTACAAGTCATCGTCTTCCTGTCCATTTCCAATTTTTCTTTGGGTCGGAGCAACATGATTTCCTTTATAAAATTGCCCTGTCAGCCGTCATTTACGCTTTCGTAAAATGTTAGTATCGAATGTAAATGTTTTTTGCTATTTCCTGTCAAACCAACTCAACCAATTATGATAAATTTTGAGGTAGTACGATTTGGTATGCTCTTCCTAACATAATAGAGATGTGTTAAAAGCTAGTCCTGGTGAGTTACCATGACGTTTAAAGTAAGATTGTTTTATTCCTGTTCCAGAGTGTGCAAGTGACAGCGTTAGACACGTTGTCTAGCGCCGTCCCTTTCCAACTGAAAGTAATATCGAAGTAATACTGCTATAAGGGCTTGTGGTAGGCCCCCCTGACTAGCTTTTAAAGCATCTCTATATTCAGGTGTCCTGATAATAATTTTCGCGGCTCCTTTCGTAAACAACACAGTTCAAGAAATTAGAAACTTATTTTCTTCTTGCTTTACTGATTCGTTGCGTCGGCTTTACAGTAGTTTAACGAGTTCACACCACTGTGAACGACTTTGTTTGTCGTTTTCATCGATAGCTACTATTTGAAAGTTTAGCTTACTCAAGGCAATAACTACTTGTAGCGGATTGGTTAAATAGCTTTGCTACTTGGGTGGTTATTTCTCGGTTTATTTTTATTTGGATTTTTGCTAACATTTTTAATTCTTTTTACTTCATTATTGTTAGAAAATCTTGTAGGTCCTTTAAATCAAGAATATTCTTCAATGAATTAATTGTTCATTTCTTTAGATTTCTTTTTAATGTCTATTTGATTTACCTTCTTCTAAGGTGCCAAGGGATAATAAATATTAGGACCAGCTCGAAATATTTTTATAAAAAAATTGCATGTCGCTTAGACACTCCGCTGTAAGTTTTTCTTTATTTTAGGCTTTTATGAAAACAACACCTCTCCTTGGGAGTTTAGTTTCCGCACTTACTACATAAAAAATGAATCGTTAAGCGTGAGAAGTGGCGGCTGTTTTAACTCCCTCCCCGGAGTAAACGCGATTAAATATTTTCGATAAAATTATATATTAGATAACCACAACTTCTGTTAAACTTCTTCACACAACCAGTGTAGATACCGCGATAGATAGAATAATCTCACTAACATCAAAAGTAATACCTACCCTTCTGTCGAGCAGCACAAATGTACGGCGTAGCAATGGATAAAGTGGCTAATGTTTGCCAATTGTGAAGCTTCGGTCATCAAACAACTGTTCAGCTCAAACATCAAAGCTGTTCCATTCGGCTTTGAACTGAGTAAATTGGACGGCTGAAGGGAATAACTGACGAAATTGGATTACTGGAGGATATTTTAGTTTAACGGATTTTAAGTCTTTTCTGTATCATTGTTAAACCTGTCTTGTAGGGAAATAATTAGGGATTTGTTGCGTAATTGATGTCCTTGTTTAAATTATCAAATACACAAAATAAACTTTTGTGTATTTGATTAGCTTTTGTCCGCGTGGATATCAATTTTTACCGACTTCACAAAAAGGAGGAGGTACTATGTTCGGCTGTGTATGTTTTTTTTGTATGTTTGTTCATCGATTACTCCGTCAATTGTCAACGGATTTTGATGGTTCTTTTTTTGTTTGATAAGTCATGATTCAGGGGTGGTCCCATATAAATTTTGTGGCGATCGGTTCAGTGCTTCTCGAAAAATTCACCAAGAACAAAAAAAATTGACGAAATTTTCATAGACGATATGTGCTTTGTCTTTAAGTTTCTATTTTCGTTTTATAAGATTGTTAGTAGTTTTATTTTGAAAATAAATTACTTTGAAAGATACTATACACAGTCAAACATTGGGAGTCGACACTAAAAAGTAATAAATAAAAAAATTTTTCTTCTGCCATTCAATTTGTGTTGCCACCGACTTCCGAAATTTTAATTATTATTGGGTTTTTAGTTTTTGAAGGCGGTTATTTTTTTTTTGAAAAAAGTTTTTTATGCGTCCTGTATTATACCCCTTAAGAGGTTTCTTTTTCTAAAATTTATTTCTTAGTGGATACTGACTCTTCGCAAATAACACGCCCTCCAAGGTTCATGTCACTAGGATTTAAACCAGCGGTTTTGGCTGTACGTTGATAATTATATCACCCAGACAGGCTGTTTCATATTTAACTAGCTGTGGCTTCGCCTCATTTTATTCCGTACCCTTCCACAAGTTTGATTTAAAAAAAATTGTTAGTCTCTACGTTATAAAAATAAACTACTGCAAATTTTAATTTTGATTACCACCCAAAAGCCTGTGTATAAAGAAGTATATAAACACTAGCTTTTTCCCGCGGCTTCACCCGCTTGGATGTCGAGCTTCCATTCTCAATTTTACCTCTTTAGGGATTCAATAAAAAAAATTGTTTCAATTGTTGTGTTGGTGGATGCTTATTCTTCACAAAGAAAACATTCTCTAAATTTCATGTCTCCAGGACCAGCAGCTTTTAACCGTGACTTAATCCGCTTGAATGTTGGTTACCAGAAACGCAAATTAAGTCGCATAATTAAAAGTATCCTTTGACCTTTCTTGGGGTTCAGTGGTTAAGCTGTAAAAACGAAACGGGGAGACAGTGTTACTTTCTTTTATATTAAATGGCAATAAAGTAAAAGTATAACTGATGCCCCTGGTATTATGAAACTTTGCAGGGTGTTGTTATCTCGGATACGACCTTGAAATATCTCGTGTACTAGTAATTTCTTTCTCTCATAAATTTTAACGACCCACTTGCGCTAAAATTAATCTCACAGTTCATTTACATCTTAAAGCTAATTGCTTACATCGAGATAAATTATAAATGTTTTAATGTCTTTCTCTTTTTCTCTTCACCTAGCTTATTCCATTCCAATTTCATGTAGGGCCAGCTCTTCTTGTTATTTTTCGCTAGATTATTCGGTTCTGGGTCGTCAAACCAATCACTCACACTTTCATGGTCATAGGTGGTTACAGACATCAGCTAGAAGGTTTTTTTGACTGGTCAGCACCCTGGTAAACTTGGTGGTACTGGAATGACTAAGCAATTCGCTTAATTTTTCACCTGATATTTATGCGAAGGACTTGCCTAGTCATCTGTGCTTAATATATACTAATACTAGCTTCTGCCCGCGGCTTCGCTCGCGTTAGAAAGAGACAAAAAGTAGCCTATGTTACTCTCCATCCCTTCAACTATCTCCACTTAAAAAATCACGTCAATCCGTCGCTCCGTTTTGCCGTGAAAGAAAGACAAACAGACAGACAGACAGACAGACACACTTTCTCATTTATAATATTAGTATGGATTATAAAGAGAAAAAGTTTATTTTTTGTTTGTTGGAGATAATACTGGAAAGTCCTGATTCGATTTAAAAAATCTGTATGTGTTGGATAGCCCCTTTCTCGAAAAAGATAGGCTATGCACATTGTAATGAATTATTTACTTAGTTATTGTATAATGTTGTATTTAATACACTTTTTCACCTTCTCTGTATCACTGTACCTTTGGCGTGTAGAAGTACAGTAATAGACTGGTATTATTTATTACAATCCGAACAGCTGGTGTCAAAATAGCAAAACCTTTCAAAGCCAACAGAGCATTATCTATATAACAGTTAATCCCTCTGAAACTTTCATCTCGAGAGAATAGAGGTTAGATCAACTTTACATCGTAATTCAGAAGTTCATTCTACCCTTTGAAAATCCGCACTAATGAATACACACAACGTATATCGCATTTATGGGTCGTTATGGTCTATATGGGGACTGGTAGTGACCGATACTTAATCACGTACTTAATTGTACTCATGAAAACAAACAAGTATAATATTATACGTTTAGCTCAGCTGATAAACGATTTCATTTACCGATTGAAAGAAACACTTAGATTTTTTTCTTTCTCATAAATTAAACTGCTTTTTAATAGTCTTCAAATCCATAATTTCTTTTAATTTTGCATCACTCATTGCTGCGGAAACGACATTTGATCGGAATAATATCAATATTTTTCCACGTGTAAGAATTCTCAGCAAAGCAAACAGTAGACACTAGAGTGACGTTGCGTTCTTTCATCTTCACTATACCTTGTGGGCGAATAAGCAAAAAAAGTTAGTGAGCACTTAAATCGTTGCGAAAATGTGTTACAATGCTATCTTTAATATTTGTCTGTATGTAAGTAGAGTAATCTACAAATCTTTAGGCCGAATACTCAAACGTCACTCAATTTTAAGACTTTTTCAAATCTGTTGCTGTCCCTACTTTATGTCTTTGGAGTGACAAACACAGAAACAGATTTGGGAGCCTCTTAAACCTAAGTGACGTTTGAGTCGGTCATATCATCTTCACAGCCGGGTCGGCTTTCAGTCCAACATGAGCCAGCAAAATACTAGTGTTTTACATGAAACCACTGCTTATCCGATCTCCACAACCTAGTTACTGGGTAACACAATAATCTCTTAGTTACTGACCGTCAGACTTGTTTAACCGTAACTATTGACAAAGATTTACGGCTGACAATCAAAACCAACAGCTTCACGTGCTTTCCGAAACACAGTCCAAGATAAATGAAATACAGAATTGAAAAAAGTTACATTGTTACTTTCCCGGATTGATACTCGCAACATCTCTCATGTCTCATCACATCTCATTCACATTGTCCATTATACTGTAAGTAAAATATGTTGAGTGGGAGGCCTATTGGCTATCGGGCACAAATCCAAAAAATCTCATTAGGAGCCCCCTAATGAGATTTTTTATAGGCCTGTTAAGTACCTACCTTCATCCAAATCACTGTCACTCCTGCTACACGATGTGCGTGAACTTTGATCTCTTTTCAGCCTTCAGCCGACGCGGCCTTATCTCACATAACCGAATATGGCTTGATAAGCTTTGAGTGGATCTATAAATAATTTATCCTTCCACATGAAACTTAAATAGAATAATTTATTGAATCAATCAAAAGAGATAGGTGAAATTTCGTAATTCGCGATGTGACGAAAATGTGAGTCTGTGTACCTTAATTTATGAGAGAGTACCCTTTCTGCTTCGCCATTATGTTCATTATTGTGAAAAATTTCATGCCAAATGGAACCTGGCTTCTCCTAGGTTGGTCCTTTATGTCTGATGTTCAAGGTTGCATTTAAAGAGAATAATCTGACTCCACTGGATTCTGTGTCTCTTAAGACCGTGTAGAAACTCTACTTACTACTTACTCTTAGTTTAGAGTGATAGAGACAGCAACCAGTGGCGTGCACAGGGTTTTAAGACAGGGTAGGCAGCTCATAAAAAAAAACGCAATAACTGAGTTAGTAAAAAAAAAAAAAAACTCACCAGATGCCAAATGATTTAAGTTGAAATGACGATTTTATGATGCTTTAAAAATTTTCGGCCACCTCAAATATCTAATCCAAGTGAGTGATAGTCACAGAACACGTCACTGGAAAGATATCTGATGTGGCCTTGAGAAAGGCCTTTCATGTGATTGATTCGCATATATAAATATATTTAATAAGGAAACTAAGTTTCGATTTCTAACAGTTAAAATGAAAATAATAAATTAAACCAACTCATTTATAAATTAAATCTACGCGCCTATCCTTTTTTAAATATGATTTTAAAACATCGTCATAAAAAGTTGGTATGCGTCTTAATTCGACTAATAATTCTTTTTCTGTCGAAAGCATAGAAAGATGTGTGAGCCGTTGTTGACTTTGTGTGTTTCTTAAATATGTGTGGATACGTTTTAACGAAGAAAATGAACGTTCTGTCGATGCGCTGCTTGCTGGGATAGTAACAATAAATTTCGCTAATCGTAAAGATTCTGGAAAAATTAAATCTAAATTTTTATTTGACAAAAATTGAATAAAATTATATATACTACAATTTGCAAATTCAGGCGATCTATAAATTACGCGCAATTCATTTTTTAATCTGTCGAAATTAAAAGCCTGATAAGTGTTGGTGAACTCTCTGACTTCGTTTTCAGGGAATTGTTCACGATATCTATTAAAATTTTCATAAGAAAGTAACTCAAAAAACTTTAAGTCTTTAATATTTTTATAGCGATATTTTGATTCGCAAAGTACATTATCAATTATTTGAATAAAAATTCGCCGATAATGTATTTTTACATCATCGACATTGCGCTTTCTTTTAGGTGGTCCGGTAATGCGGACAGTCGCATCATAATTGATCTCGAACTTGTCTCTGTAACGTTGTAAAAATGACTCGAATTGATTAATTTTTCGTACGCAATACGCGATATCACAAGTTTTTTTCTGCAAAATATCGTACAAAATATCGGTTTCCGAAAAAATATCAGCAAATGTTTTCAAAAAAAAATTAAATTCAAATTCTTTCATATTAAATAAAAAAGAAGTGACTTGTGACAGAGTATCACCATCCCAGTCTTGTGTATTTTCATTCATATTCTCAAACAATTCTAGGAGGTGGGTGGATTCGTTATTAATTACATTTAAAGTGCGCGAGTGATATGTCCACCTTGTTTCCGCGACACGGGGCAGTTTTTTCATATGGGCAAAGTCGTTATAATGTGCCATTCGTTTCGTGCTAGTGTGAAAAAAAGCCGCGATCGATTTTATTACATTAAAAAAGCGTTTCGTTTCACCTATTCGTTCAAAAGATTTTGATAACACTAAATTTAATACATGTGCTGAACACCAAACGTACATAGCCTGCGGACATTTTTGTCTCACCAAAGCCTGTACTCCGTTAATTTGGGAGGATAAAACTGCTGCCCCGTCATAAGTTTGTGCAATTAATTTAGAAAGACAATTCAAATCTCCCAATATTTCTAAAATTATAGAACTTAAAGTTGCCGCGGTCCGATCCGCGCTGACATCGACATATTTAATAAACCGATCAACTACTTCGAAATTACGAAAATATCTTAAAATCAGAACTAATTGTTCTCGGCCGCTTACGTCTGGAGTTTCGTCTACCATGACAGCGACAAATTCGGACTGTTTGATTTCGTCTCGAATACGATCGAACATCACAGATGCAACGCTTGAGATCAAATCATTTTGCGTTCTGTTCGACATGCCCGTGAATGAGGTACTTGCACTATGTAAATGGGTTTGTAAATCTCCATCATACTTTGCTAATAAATCTACTACTTCTAAATAATTACCTCTATTCAGCGATGATGATGATTCATCGCGACCGCGAAACGCTAATTCTTGTTTTCCCAGGAAGCAAACAACATCGATCAGTCTTTGAAAAATGTTTCTATTTTTATCTACTTTAGCATTGTGCATTTCTATATCTAACTTTAACTGGTTGTTAATACTAGTCTCAATGCGATTATCACCAAAAGTCTTCCACTTCATGCAAGCCTCCAGATGTTTATCTGTAAGGTCATGCTTTTTTGCCGCGGAATGGAAATTATGTAAATCTGTATACCCTGAACGATTCCACACTGTATTCAAACTCGAACTATTAAATAACAGGCAAGGAAAACAAAATAATTTAATTGTGTGTACACAACCACACAGCCAAAAATATGTTGCATAAAAATTACTATTAAATTTACGAGTTAAATTACCTTTCTGCTGGGTTAATTCTCGTAATTCTGGTACACATCTACCTTTCGATATTATTTGAAGCTTTTCATTAAACGATAACTGCGAAAATTTATCATTATTAACTTTTAGCAAACACACATTGTCAACACAAACCTCACAATCGAACAACATTTTGTATTAAACAAATACTAATTAATTGCAAAAACAGTTAAATAAACTAATAAATGAATTTAGCAACAAATCGACCAATTATTTGCGTGTTAAAATTAATAAATCACTAGAAAACAAAAAATATACAGCGAGCTTCACATGAAATAAAACAATATGGAAGTTTTCAAAAGTAAGCAATATTAACAATTTTGTTATTAAAATGTTGACAAATTAAGTTGCATCAATTTCAACCGGAATCGTACTTAGCAAATGACTTTTTCAACTTGTCGTATAATCTCTCGGTGACAGCCGACAGGCGAAATATTTGAAATGTGTCAATCAATAGAGTGGTTGTCGTTGTAGTCCACGTCAAGAAGTGGCTCGTGATTGGCTGAAGGCACAGCCTGGATGGGGACCTACTTGTAATGTACGCGCGTTGATGTGTGCATTTCACAGACACGAAATGTACCACTACATGTGCACATTTATGAATGAGATTTAGGCAGAGTTTAATTCTGCCTACAGCCGTTCTACGAGACGCAGCGCTGGCGCGCCTGTTACGAATTCGGCGCGAAATTTGATTGTACACTATGATTTATTGTTGTTCCTTTTTGTTAGGGACTTTTACAATTTTTTTATTTGTTTCATATTTATTAGTTTTAAAATATTAGGATTTACATCTACTGGGTCTGGGTGAATTAGTCTAGGGTCGGCAGTGCCTTTTTGCCTATAAGGACCGCACGTCCCTGACAGCAACATGTTAGAAAACGTCTTAAAATTAAGTGATGTTTGAGTATTCGGGCGTTACTCACTAATTGCTTAGTGCTGTTGAGAATTCAGATATAAATGCGCTTTTAACTTGGCAGTGTAACCGCACATGATACATAAACTATCCATCTGACCATTCAGACCTTACTTTAAAGCTTTGCCGAAATACTAACCTTAATCAATGTCTGTTATCTACATCATTATCTATAGTTATTACGATTTAATATCAGAGCCTTATCTTATAGTTCCCCTGACATTCGATGGCATCGATCGATTGAACTAAAACTGACTGAAACCATACTGCGTACAAGGCGGGTCGGGGACGCTTTTCTTTTTTCTGTAACGTTCTTGATCTAGGTCTTGATTGTAGCTAGCGTTGCCAGGCGTCTGAATAAATCAGGACATGGTTAGGCTTTTTGAGTGCGTGTCCGGCTAAGATAAATATAATCATGGGACACCTCACACTAGCCATCTGATCCCAAACGAAGCAGAGCTTGTTCTATGGTAACCAGACAACTGATATACATTAATTTGAAAATAGATACATAATATAGTAACAATGTAAACTGTACCCGGTGTCCGGGTCGTCCAGCTTCTATCAGGATTACACTGTAGAATTTAACAAGATTTATGGTTTAAAAAAAAATACTTGATGTGACATACAAAATTTCAGTCGAATCTTTTTGTACTGAGACATAAAACCCTCAATAATGTATGGTGCCCTCCAGGGTTGCGGAATGTTTATAATAGTTACCGTGACCCTGGAACATAAAGGGCAATCGAAGGAACATGAGTGGGTTTTAGTCAGTAAAAGTCTGACACGCCCTCCCGCCGCACCCAGGACGGAGGTAGTCATTTGATGATTTGCCACTCACCAAAAAAAAAATGTAAGGTGCCCTGTCTTTTATTTTATCCAAATGTACAAACTGGCTGGTCTGTCCTGAGTTTAGGTTTGGCGACCTGGCAACCCTAATTGTAGCGACCGCATTGCTTCTTCCTGGTTTTTCTTTCTTTTTATTGGATGGTAGAATGTATCTGTACCTGTTTATCTTAGATATCAGCATCGGTCTAGCAAATGAGCGTCCGGACGTTTTAGGTTAATAACTAAATTCTATCAAGCCTGAAAATATAAGGTAAACAGTTACTAGCTTTTGGAGTTGTGTCTAAGCTAATTGATGGTCTCAATCGTAATTTAACGTACAGTACTTGCCCTTATTTTAAACCCCTGTTCGTCAAAATTTGGTACCTAGATGTCAAAACTTACTAAGTATTTATTTATTTATTAGACATATACATACAGCTATCATTACAGATAGTTGAAGACTCGAGGTTTTTGCTCTCCATATTGACCGTGTAAATAGGTGATGTAGCTATTTCTCTGGGAGTCCAAACAAATGGAGGACTGCTGTCAAAGCCAAACAATCCTAATTTGAAGTGATATCTCGGAAAACATTAATTAAAAATGACGAAGCTAAAGAATTGTCTCGTGTGATTAACTTTGCTTTAGTCTAATCCACGACATCTGAGTGCAAGTTCAAAACAAATCTGTTTATAGACCGAAATAAACCAGAATGTTAGGCCGGATGCTACGTGGTTAATTACATTAAAATTTTGATCATTTTGAATTTTGTCTGGGCTTTAATACTTCGAACACACGTGATTTGAGACACAATAGAAAGCAATAGCAGCCCGACAACTGGCTGTCGGTTGGTCGACAAAAGGTTAAAAGAGACTATGATCCCTGAGTTTGTTTCGGCGTCAGTTAGGAAATTCCGACATCAGCTAGTTTTAAAAAATATATGGCGTGTAAAAGTGATTCTAATACCCTACTTGCATAATTAACAATTTCATTTCAAATTAAAGGTAATTGGCACCGTATTTACCGTCTTTATCTTGCCTTCACAGCTCGATTGTTGCACAACGGTGACAGCAATATAAATCAACCTCCTATTATAAATCTGCCAACTTACAACTTCGCAAGTCATGTAGATTTACAGCTAGCGTGTTCAGTCAGTGAGTTTGCCAAGTTTTCAGCTTCATAGATTAACGAGTTTCTGAGGGCTGAGGCCATTGAGGGTATACTTAGTGACCACTCACTCACGCAACCCTCAGAACCTTTCGACAATATAACAGGGGTCTCCAAACTTTGAAGCCTTCGGGCCATAATGATTTTTTCAGTTTGTTCCGAGGGCCAAACCAGTTTTAATTTTTCTGCCCTTAACTATACTTCTAGATTCATTGGCTGTCGCGGACAGATTGATGACAATAAATCATTGGTAGTCGCGGGCCAGATTAATGACACTGGCGGGCCGGATTTGGCCCGCGGGCCGCAGTTTGGAGACCCCTGCAATATAAGATTAAAATCTATGTAGTACAAAGCAATCATCAATCTTGCCGTTCTCATAAGTCGCCATGTCAAAAGCTAGGTAAAATAAAATACCGGTAAAAAACCGCTTAATGTCGTTTCGGTTTGGAATTGAAAACGTGAATGTTTTAAGAATGTAACGTTAACTGAATTTGGAGCTACTTGTGATCCGTCTTGAAACAGAAATTATCTGACAAAAGCCGGTGTTTCTTAAACGTTGAAGATTTTTTGAAGTAATCGGTTTATACTAAAGACCGTGGACATGATGCATAAAGCAGACATATCACACATTATTCACTCTATCTATATATGAACCGCATCAAAATCCGTTTTGCAGTTCAAAAGATCTAAGCTTATACAGACACTAGCAAAAACGTGTACGGTTACAAAGTTTAAAAGCAATTTTCTCTTAGAATATCTCTTGGATCTTTCATTTTGGGGCATTTATGGTAGTACATGATGCAGAATGATGCAGAATAATATAAATTATGTTATACCTGAAAGTTACAGCAAATTTTAGAATTTTCGTTTGAGATTGTACATACAGACATGAAAGCTGAAAGTTTTATACTAAGTTAAGGTATTACATATAGAATGTTAAGCTTTTAACCGAACCCTGTTCAAAAGAATCGTTGTCGAATAAAACTTTTCTCTTCATGATGGTAGTAAAATGTAAGTTTTAGAGAACTATATGAAGTTCAAACCAGGTCAGGCAGCAGACAAAGATGATACTTGTGTGATGACAATAGTTGATAGTATTCATTTTTTTTGTTTCTTCAAGAGCAGTAATGTTTTACATAGGGTTCATGCATACATGTTAAATAGTCTGTCTTACATCTATGCAGACCGCCTATTTGTACCACAGTAAACATCAACTCGTGATACACGTATCCCAAGTGAATTGACCTAATGTATTTAAACAGCAAAAAATAAAATTGCGTAAATAACCCTAATTTTAACCCAGGGGCACGCCATTGCCTATTCCTTTCTTTTTTGCAAGACTTAAGAAAGTGTCGGTAGTTTTTACTCTAAGAACAGAATAAAGCTTCGGAATCTGGAACTTTCTGCACACTTGGCTGTAGATATAAAAGCTCTATTCGCTACTCGATGAGCTTTTATCGAAGCTTTTAGTAAGTTCCCGTTTCGCTTCCCGACAGTATAGAACTAAGAACTCATACCAATGGCCTCCGAGAAAAAATCTCTTTTCTTTAACAATACTGAGTTAATGCAAGTTAATGGTTGAGTAAAACGTAGAATTTTATTCAATTATTGGAAGCGATAAAAGTCTTTATTTTTAGGGTTCTGTAACAAATGGTGTTAGGCTAAGACCACACTGTCTTTTTATATAATATAGGGCAAATAATCTATATTTTTTTTTATAAAATGGTTTTTTTTTGGTGAGTGGGAAATCATCAAATGACTGCTCCGAAAACCTACTCATGTTCTATATGGACTAAAACCCACTCATGTTCCTTCGATTGCCCTTTATGTTCCAGGGTCACGTCGTAGTCGTCTTGCTACTCTCGACGTCTTCGCTTGGGTCTTTGGAAAAGGGTTTTTGGAAATTCCAAATTCCAACCCTAAAATAAAAGGGTAAAATAGGGGATGGAAGTATTGACATTCACGCGGCCGATATCCGTACTTCCGTACTAATATTATAAATGCGAAAGTAACTCTGTCTGTCTGTCTTTCTGTCTGTCTGTCTCTTCTTCACGCCTAAACCATTGAACCGATTTGATTGAAATTTGGTACAGATATAGTCTGGGACCCGAGAAAGGACATAGGATAGTTTTTATCCCGGAAATCCCCCGGGAACGGGAAATATTAATCACGCGGTCGAAGTCGCGGGCAAAAGCTAGTCTAGTAATAAATATACTTAAATCAATAGTTTTAAAAAAAAATTAACTATTGATTTTAGTATAATTATTATTTAAGAATAGAATTCATGTCTAGTATATTTATACTAGACATGAATTTTATTATATTCGGCGTTATTTTCTGGAACATAATATATGGTTCAGAACCCTTTACGTTCGGGCCCGACTTACTTCAACCGGGTTTTCTTGCTAACAAGCTTCTTTTACAAGATCATTTATCAATGTCTGGGAAAACATTGAGGGGACAAAAAGTTAGTGGAATTTGAGACGCTATGTATCCCCCCTGGCTACGAACGGAGGAACGGGATCAAGAGGCTTTAATATATCTATACTAATATTATAAAGAGGTAAAATTTGTAAGTTTGTAAGTTTGTATGTTTGTAAGTTTGTATGTTTGGGGTAATCTCTGGAACTAATGAACCAATTCCAAAAATTTTTTCACTGGCAGAAAGCTACATTATTCCTGAGTGCTATAGGCTATAAATTATTTTTATAACATGTATATTAACCGAGCTATCGCAACTTTTGTCTAGCAAGTCGGAAAAAAATACCTCATAAAACAGAATTATTTGCGTGCGCTGCCTAAACAGTTGCTTAAAATTAAAAACAATGTATGGGAGCTTGGTTTGTCTTAACAATTTCTACAAAAAAGTCCGCGATACCATATCTCTATCTTTTATATTTTATCTTTTATACTTCTTTTATTGCATTAAAAAAATGTTTTTTCGGCATACTTACGTTTGGTTGATTATTTGAGCAACAAAATATTAATTCTTATGACAATAAATTAATTCAGTATCACAAGGACATCATACAGATAAGATTTGCCATTTACAGTATGTCAATTGGTCATGTAGTTCCGGAGATAATATAAAATTACTAAAACGCAAAATGCCCCTAGCGTAATTTTTATTGTGCGGAAGTCATTTATAATTTCAAAAAATACCTTTGAAGATATTCTCAGTTTTAAAATTACTCCGCAGCAAGCAATATAAATGATAGTATGTAACAGAAACTGCTGCATCAGAATAACACATCTGGGTCGTCATAAAGGCGCGTGTAAGAGGTTACGGGTTCGAATCCGGGCAAGTACCAATGTGACTTTTTCAATTCATATGTACTTTCTATAGTTTATCTTGGACATCACTGACATCCCGTGCCTCGGAAAGCATGTTAAGCCCCGGTTGTCATTCGTAGAACTTTGACGCTAGGGGTATTCAGAAGCCAGAAAGTCTGACCAGTCGAACCAAAGGGTATCGTCGCCCAGTTACTGGGTTGTGGAGGTCTGATAGGCAGACGCTTCACGTAAAACACTGGTATCCAGCTGAATCCGGTTCGGATGTAAGCCGACCCCAACATAGTTGGGAAAAGGCTAGGGAGATGATGATCTTCCTCACCGCACACGAATGTTTCGGGAGGTTCCTATGTCGGATTCGGGTGGAAGTGACGCCTGCGTGACTGCGCCACGGTGTAGCATACGGTGGAGGTAGGCCCCGCTTGGGCGAACCACCACCGTGTCGTTGCAGAGGCGATCGGCGCTGGTTCAGGCCATGCTACGGGGCGAGACTGAATAGGAAGCCGTCGCCTCCTGCGAAGCAGACACGCTGGAGACGAAAGCGGTGGGGCGCGTGAGGCAGCGTCAACCTTCACGCCCCGGACAGAGACCCAGGCTTAGTTGTCGAGAGTCACAAGATGATGGCCACTGGAGGCGTGGGCCTGCGAAAGGCGAGCGGTAGGGAGCTCGCCGCCCGACTAGGACCAGACCCGTGTCGACGGCGTGTCGATGCTTCTAATAGTTACCGCGGCCCCGGAATATATAAGGTTAACCGAAGGGACATTATTGGATTTTAGTCAGTAAAAGTCTGACCCTCCTTCCCTCTTCAGGGGCGGAAGAAGTCATTTGATGATTTCCTATCCATCAAAAAAAAAACGCCATTGGATATGTTTTGGATGCTTTTACCATGGTCAATGTAGCTCTTTCACGCTTATACAACCCCAATAATCTTTTTGTGTACGCTCAAGATAGTTCCACAGTTAATCCGTACTAATATTATAAATGCGAAAGTAACTCTGCCAGTCTGTCTCTCTGTCTGTCTCTTCTTCACGCCTAAACTACTCAACCAATTTTGAATGAAATTTGGTACAGGCATAGTCTGGGACCCGAGAAAGGACATAGGACAGTTTTCATCCCGGAAATCCCCCGGAAACGGGAACTATTATTCCACGCGGACGAAGTCGCGGGCAAATGCTAGTCGTTTAATATAGTTGGTACTCCCAGGATGTCGTGATGGCCCGGTTGTGATTAGCACCCGCCTCTCATGTGAGAGGTTGTGGTTTTCATTCCGGGCAAGTACCAATGTGACTTTTTCAATTCATATGAGTTTCCTAAAGTTTGTTTTGGATATCACGTAAAGCCGTTAGCTCCGGTTTCCATTCGTAGAACTTTGATAGTTACAGGTAGTCAGAAGTCTGTTTCCCAGGGTCCCAGCCTGTAACTGGGTTGTGAAGGTCTAATAGGCAGTCGCTTCACGTAAAGTGTCCAGCTAAATCCGGTTAGTCTGGAAGCCAATCCCAACAAAGTAGGGAAAAACTAGGGATATTATGTAGTTGGGACTGTCTCTGTTTATCTAGGACATCACTGAAATCGACGAAGTAAAAGTATTGTGTCAGGTTTCTGGGCTTGTAATTACTATAAAGTCTAAATGGCCCATCCGTCTTGAGCAGGTGTGGTGAATTCTGGTCGTGCCTGATTCTTGCACAGCTGTAGGTTTGCAAAAGGCAGGAATTATTTTGTTCAACATAACCTTACAGCTGACATAGCAAAGTATGATACAACTAGCGTTTGACCGCGGCTACTCTTAGAAAACGTAACCCATGCCACTATCCATCCCTTCATATATCTCCACTTAAAAAATCACGTCAATTCGTCGCTCAGTTTTGTCCGGAAAGACGGACATATAAACACATTCATCCCCAATTATAATATTTTAGTGTGTCTGTCTGTCTGTCTGTTTGTCTTTCTTTCACGGCAAAACGGAGCGATGAATTGACGTGATTTTTTGAGTGGAGATAGTTGAAGGGATGGAGATTAACATAGGCTACTTTTTGTCTCTTTCTAACGCGAGCGAAGCCGCGGGCAAAAGCTAGTGGATTATAATTCTAAACTTTACGACGGCGAAGTACACAAGTAATGGCAGAGGGCGACATAATTTATAACCTAATACCTAAGCTGTAGTAGTGTGTGTTTATTTGAACAGAGCGGATTCGTAAATGTGTGAGTAAGGGTATAAGGGATGGTTAGTCTAAGAGAAACTTAAAAGCATATATAAAATAAATAACCTTCTGTCCTTATCCCATTTTACTCCGGGTCGGCGCAACACGTTTTAGTTTTCCATGGTATCTTGTCGTACGTAATGCTATCACTCACTAATTTCTCCTTTATATCTTTCTTCACACAAATTATACACTTTTTCGTCGGCCTACCTCGCCCCCTCCACAGGAATAATCATAATTATCGAGAGAACTTCTCGCACGCCCCCTAGGGGGCGCGGAGGTAACCGTTCGGGACATAGTCCCTTTCGGTGGTAGCATACGCCGCCTGCTAAAACAGGCGGGTCACTGGGCGTGGCGCACCTAGTGCGCCACGGTGGTGTCAGTCCGGGTGTCAAGTCCGGTGTGGTGTCGCTCTGCCGGCGAGCCCGGCACCACCGGTAGTAGCCCCGGTGGGCGGCTGCGAGTCGGCGGCGACAAGGTCGTGTACAGTGGGTCCCATGGCAGCGGCGGCGGCGAGGGCAGGCCCCCCCGGGGAGACTCCTGGGGGGCGCCCGTCAGCCGGCGACGGTGCGGGGGGGGTCAGTCCAGTGGGGGTTTCCGCGGGAATCAGATCCCGCGGGAACGGTCGGTCCGGGTGATGAGGGTCCGGTGGGCGCCGATGGTACGGTGCGAGCTCCCGCAGGTGGCGAGAGCCGGACCGATCGGCGCGGCGGAACATGTTGGCACTCAGTCGGCCAATGAAGTCGTCGAGGCTCTCCATGCGAAGGTCCCGCGAGATCGTCCTGTTCCTCACGTAGCGGGGGGCGTTTGCGACGGCGCGCAGCGACAGCGACTGCTGTGCGCGCAGCTGCTGGCGGGTTGTTGCCGACGTCAACGCATACCACGCTGGTGCGGCATACGTGAGTCGGGAACGTATATACGTCTTGTAGACGCCCAGCTTCGCTCGCGTGGGGATGCTGGACGATGTCAGGATGGGACGCAGGAGAGCTCGGGCGGCGCGGGTTTGGCCAACGATGTTCCGGACGTGGGGCCTCATTGTGAGACCGCGGTCAATGGTCACCCCGAGGTATTTCACCTGTGGGGCCCACTCCACGTGGCGTTCGAGCAGGGTCAGGGGGGGAGGAAGGCCCTTACCCCCGAAGGTGATCGCCTGGGTCTTCGCCACGTTGACCGTCAGTCTCCAGTCTTCCAGCCAGGGCGGGAGTGCATCCAATGCGCGCTGCATCTTGATGGCCGCGTGAGCGGCGGTGAGCGACGAGGTGACGTAGGCGGCATCATCAGCATACAGCGCAAGCATTGCGCCTCCGGCTGCCGGGATGTCGTCCGTGTATCTGCTGTAGCAGACGGGCGACAGGCAGCTGCCCTGGGGCACGCCGGTCTGAATGGGGCGCTCGGTCGACAGGACGCCTTCGACCACCACTTGAAAGCGTCGGTCTTGGAGGAAGGTGGCCACAGTCTTGACTATTCGACGAGGAGTAGTAGACGTGGACAGCTTGTAGATCAGGCCGTCGTGCCACACGCGATCGAACGCTTTCTCCATATCGAGGAGCACTGCAGTGGCCCGCTCCTTCTTGTTAAGGGCGGCCGTGAGGTGGTGCAGTACTCTGGCGAGCTGAAGCGTCGTGGAGTGTTCGGCGCGAAAGCCGAACTGTTCGTCGCGTGGCTGGATGTGTGGAGTAGGGTGCAGCAGAAGAAGTTTCTCGAAGACTTTCGAGATGGTCGACAGCAGCGTGATGGGCCGATAGCTCTCGGGTTTCAGTATGTTTTTCCCCGGTTTCGGCAGCATGATGACTCTGCCGAGCCTCCATGGCGTGGGGAAATGGCCAGTGCGCAGGATTCCATTGAATAGCTGCGTCACAGTCGCGATGGCACGTGGAGGTAGGTGACGCAGGGCTTCGTTGGGGATCTGGTCTGGTCCGGGGGCCTTCCGCAATGGGGTGCGGCGAATCATGCGCTGCACTTGGCCGGGGGAAAAGACTACTGGGTCTTCCGTGGCTGCTATCGGCGCGTCGAAGTAGGACTTCACACGCTGCTGGATGTCTTCTTCGTGCTGCACTGAGGAAGCTGGATTCGGCCGGAATTGTCTCTCCAAATGGTCGGCGAAGATCTCCGCGCGGTCCTCGGCTCGGTAACGGGGGGTTCCGTCACTGGCCAGGAGGGGCCGGATTGGAGCTGCCTTCCCGGAGAGTTGGCGGCAGAGGCGGTGGATGCCCGTCCAGTCTTCACCCGCTCGCTCGATGGCGTGGAGCCAGGATTCGGTCGAGACTGTTTCCAGCTCTTTCGAGATCCTTAGCGCCAGAGCATTGAGCTGGGACTTCATGGTTGGGCACCGTGTGGTTTGCCATCGGCGTCTCAGCTTCCTCCTTCGCTCGATCATCGTCACGATGTTCGCCGGCAGAGGGGGTGCCTTGCGAGTCGACGCTGCGTCCCGCTCGGAGGTTCGAAAATAATCATAATTCTCTTAGCTACATGGCTTTTATACCCATACTAAGCCAAACAATTTCGCCCCCTCCCCCCACCTCGTCACCCCATACATCTTAACATTCTCATCTCCGCTGCATGCAATCATTTCATCCATTTTCTTCGATGCTTAACATTCCGATCTATACAGTACGACAGGTCTTATCACTTACTTGTAGATTTTCCCTTTTAGCTTGAAGGACATAGGTGGGTTGGCAGTGTACTTCTAGTGACCTGTCGCTATTTGATCCATTCGCAGTTGATGTAAGTTTGAAATAAATGAATAAACAAACAGTTTCAAATAACAAAATACATGGCCATGGTCAATAAACTTAAAGCTGAGGCTACATTAGGCCGCGACGCGATCTGCGTGAGCGATTAAAACAAACAAATGAATGCTCACGTATATGGCTACACCTTACATCAAATATACTAGCGATCTGTTATTTCTTGCGTGCTTTCGTGTAAACTTCGAATTTTTGCTTATAATGTAGCCATACCACATTTATAAATAAATAAATAAATATCCTGGGACAACGCACACACTGTCATCTGATCCCAAACTAACAGTGCTTGTACTATTAATACATACATATTCTAGATAAATTAACAATCATGCTCATCAAACAAAGTTCTTTTCCGGCTAAGCAGTCAGGGTCACTAGCCTCTGCTCTGGCTTAATGTCAACATGACAGTTGTCATTAATGTCAGGGATCGTATTACTGCCATGCGAAATTGACCCTTATGATCGCTGTCATTTCTTTATTTCATCTGTGGTATAGTTGTGGTCCAACAGGCATGTGGTTGACCAACCATACCATCGCCAGATAAAGATTAAGAGCTAGACCAATAGGCTATTCATCTCGTTTTTCTCTTCTAGTCGCATCGCGTATCGCTGCCTTCTGTAGCCTCACCCTAAACGTTATCAGTGTCACTCACCGAATTACGTGATCAATGCCCATCAACTCCAATTCAGTTGAACTGTGATTTTTTCCTCCGAAACATTTCAATTACATCGGTAGTTTTGTATTCGTTTTATTGATCGTTACTATCCAAACAAGCCATAGTGATGATAGTTTGATGGCCAATAGGGTTCGTTGAGGCCAATTATCTAATTATAAGCATTTGTGAAGGTTCGTTCAGTATGGCAGGATTTATTTATGTTGGTTGCTATGGTTGCTGTAATCGATAGAAGTTTGATTGCTTTTAGGGCGAATATTATAAACAAACTTTTATTTTGTAGTGCTTATTATAAACGTAGAGTACTGAGTTTTTTATGGAAAGGCAAATAAAAATAAATTGTGTTCGTACGCTGTTTTAGGTTTCACCACACGAGTTCATGTTTTTTTAACCCCTTACCCGTTCTTGTCAAAGGTGGATGGATCACGCGTGCCTTCCCCTTAAATCTCATTATGTGACGTCACATATACGGCCGTATACAGAAAGAAAGCTGGAAACTTATAAGCGCTTGTCAGCGCTGGTAATCCGCGCAGGAAAATACAGGGGCATTGGTAAAACACCGACATCCTCTCAGGACTATGTTACTAACATCATAATCAACAACTTTTGTTCTACGACTTTTAAAAAATTATCATATTTTAGTTCATTACATTTTCATACAAAATTTAAAATATTTAAATTGAACACTCTAAATGTGACGAAGTCTGCGTAGCATACGAGGACACTGCGCGGCAAGCGTAGGTATGTTGTTACGGCACAATACAGAGTTGAAATGTGTTAGATAGGACAACAAAATCTTGATGATTTGTTTTTGGTAAATGTATAACATTTTGTAAAAAATCATAGAGCTAAAGTTGTTGTTTATGATGATAGTAACATAGTCCTGAAAATAAAATAATTACTAGCCTATTATTTTCCAACAGTTGGACAAACGCCTCTTCTCATACAGAAAAGACACGAGTATGCGCAAAGGGGATTAACCAACTTTTATATTTGAAAGCTAGGTTTTCTGACGAAGTTTTTCTTCACCGATGTGAATATAAATATTATAGATATTTATATTACTATTACTGTGTGTAACGATTTTTTTAGAAGTTGGAGGAACATCTTTCGTGTGAGTGAAATGCTTTCGTTATCCTTCATTAAAATGGGAGGATCCTCCGACGAGACGGGTATTGTGTCTAGTGGGCTACTGCCCAGATGCCAGATTTATACTATGTAGTCATAAAAGTTTCGTAACATTCGCCCATAATCACAAACAAGCACATCAGTTTTATATTCCTTATTATTTCATCAAATAGAGTAAGTCTGCGAAATAATAGTTTCGAAAAACTGTTTTCAGTAAACTTAATTACCTTTTAAGGAATGGTAAGTACTATCTTTAAAAGTAAATCTTTTTCAACATAATTGGAACACGGATTTCTATTTAGATAAAGCTCGGAGTTTATTTTTGGTGTAAAACACAGGTAATTTAACTGTCCTGTAATCCAATTTACAAGCAGATGGTTGTATAATTATGACTCTAGAAGAAATTCTACTTATAAAAACTAAACTGAAAATGTTTTGCGAGGTTCTATGTAAGATGGGTAATAGCCGTAATGCTCAGTACACACGGCAACCATTTATCGTCACGATCTGACTGGTTAGTTTGTGCAGTAAGTTTATATGCTTAAGTTCATCACGCTTTATGTACTCATGTGCTTAAAGCTTTTTTGTTTTAAAGTTTCTTTGCCTAAGTTTAACATTTATTCCCAACTTGTTAGAGTCGGCTTCCAGATGGCTTGCAGTCTATCCAGGTCCAGCAAAATACCAGTGTTGTAATGGAACGACTGCCTAACAGAACAACTGAACCACTCGTACCGACTGTTAAATAACTTCGAATTACAACCGAGACATACGACTTTAAGAGATTTCCGAAGCACATGTCAGTGATGTTCGAACCCTCAGTCTAAGTTCTTAGGGGAAATGTTTTATCGAGCCAATATATTGTATTTGCTCGCTCGTTGACTAGCCACTCAATACTTTAACGCTTCTGGCTGCGCTATAGAGCGAAATGTTTAGTGACTGGCTTCACCATTCCTTCTAGTGCCGAATTGCCGACGGTGACTGCGACTTTTCAAAGGCAAAACTTAGTACATTTACAAAGTCATTGCTCTACGTGCCAGGATTGCGATATTAATATTCTGAAATCATTCAGCACGCCGCGCCGATTTCGGTGGCTCGATTTCTCCGCAAAACACGCCGCACCGGCTTGTGGCGTGCACTAAACAGTTTCATATATAATTTGTTTTTTGCCGCCACCAGTGGGCAAGAGTTGTGGCCAACCTAAACCCTATTTGTCTTTGTTTCCGAAATCTCAACTCATTTCGTCCCGTCGTGGCGTCGCGTCGACCTTCGGTACTCGTATTTATTTTTTCTAGCCAAATTAGTTTCAACATTTTTGCTCTTGACATATTATGAAATTGAGTAATTGGTTGCTCTGCTCTTTGAAGAAGATAATATCAGGGTCTCTCAATCTTTAGTTGTTATATAGAGCTTTTCACGAGGAAGATTACAAGATGTAACCATGTTTGCGGGAGGGATATAAAAAAACAGCGAAATACGAAACTTGCCGCGAATAACACTATAGTACACACATCAAAAGTGTCTAGGGATATTTCAATTAAACCTAAATTACTAAAATTCTATTAACTTTTTGTTAAAACATGTACACATTAAAATAAACCTTGTTTAATAGACTATTTAATCTGATAATAAACTTTTAGATAAAGTTAAATTTAAAAAAAAACTTAGAAGAAGAGGAAAAACTCAAACGAAATTTCAATCTTAACTTTATTTTTGAAACATTAAAACTTAAACAAAACAACAATTTTTTTTATAAAAATTCTTGAAAACTTAAAATTAATATTCCGTGGATCCACCTAAGACTCTCTTGACACATCTGCAGCGGTTCTGCATACTCAAAACAAGGGTGTCAATATCTTGTTGTTGAATACTGTCCCATAATTGCCGTTCCTGAAGCCATGAAGACCAGTCAGAGCGTTATATCCAGGCTTTGGTCATGTTATCGTGTCACGGAGGAAGTGGTGGAACGGCACCGAGGACCTCAACGCATTACAACACATGTACAGGACCGATTCATAGTAAATGCTGCACGAAGTCAACTAAATGCAGCGGCGATGCAATTGGTTCAAAGGCTACAGAGAGAGTATGGTTTGCTGGTAAGCGGTCAAACTTTGAGAAGGCGACTGCCTGAAGTCAATCTACGTGCTCGTAGGCCATTTTGGGTATCAGCACTAAGGAGAGGTAATCGAGGAAGAAGATTACAATGGGCTATTGCACACGAAAACTGGAACCATTCTCAATGGTCACTTGTGCTTTTCACTGATGAATCTAGGTTTGGATTTTATCCTGATTCGCGAAGAGTACGCGTTTGGAGAAAACCTGGACGTTGGAATCGACTGCAGCACCCACAACAAGTTCATGCATATTAAGGTGGCACGATTATGGTTTGGGCAGGAATTCGTCTCGGCGGTAGAACGGACCTAGTTTGGATACAAGGCAATATGACTGCTCGAAAATACCGAGATGAGGTGCTAGAGCCTGTAATCTTGCCCCACTAACAGCAAATGGGACAAAATTTCCAGCTAATGCACGACAATGCCCGTCCACATACGGCGCGTATCGTTACAAGTTGGTTACAACAGCATGTTATCCAAGCTTTAGACCGGCCTGCACAATCCCCTGACTTAAATCCTATTGAGCATGCCTGGAATATGCTTCAGAGAAGAGCTCGTAGGAATTTCCCTGTTGATATTGTGCATCAAAACCAGCTTTTCTTGCATCTTAGCAGGATTTGGGACAGTACTCCACAACAGGATATTGACACCCTTGTTTTGAGTATGCAGAACCGCTCCAGATGTGTCAGGAGAGTCTTAGGTGGATCCACGAATTATTAATTTTAAGTTTTCAACAATTTTTATAAAAAAAAATTGTTTTGTTGTTTAGGTTTTGAAATTTCAAAAATAAAGTTAAATTGAAATTTTGTTGAGTTTTTCCTCTTCTTCTAAGTTTTTTTTTTAATTTAACTTTATCTAAAAGTTTATTATCAGATTAGATAGGCAATTAAACAAGGTTTATTTTAAAGTGTAGGTGTCTTAACAAAAAGTTAATAGAATTTTAGTTATTTAGGTTTAATTAAAATATCCCTAGACACTTTTGATGTGTGTAGATACATCTTCCCCCTTATTAACTGCAGTTTCTACGACCACGTGCTGGGACTAGAATTGTGGCAATTATTTTATTGAGCAGCATCCCGTTATATTTATAGCAGGCTACGGTCGTTTGATTTAACTATTTATATTGCAATCTGGACAAATTGCTCAGATTTGTCGTGACTTGATTTCGTCATTTTTGAACTCGAGTTCCACAAGGGCTTCTCCGGTATCAGAAATGTGTTTACAAACATATAAACTCACATATTTACACACATCTAGAATCGTAACAAATTCTTGTCATATTTTTGTTGCACGCTGAATTCGATCCCTTAACTTGGTCAAAAATGTGAGATGGTGGACTAAAACATGATTGAGGAAGAGTTGACGGTTCAGCTTTATCTCCGTGAAGGCAATGCATACGAGACCTCAGGTATTGCATGTATTTGTTTATAGGCACCGGATTACCTTACATCAGCTTGGCTGTTAGCTTTTTTGCCATCTGAAAACATAAAAAATAATCTTCCTGGTTGAAATTACGAATGGCTACTGTCTGCGAAATGTGGTAATTCTCTTTTAACGACTGTTTACTTTCCTTAAGGGAAAGTTTATTTTCAGGTTTCAGCCTTATCGAAAAAAGTCAGAACACAGACGCTATAGGGCGACATTATGACCGAAATAATTATAGATGGTTTGCTAATGATGGGTTAGAACATGTTATTATTTGGACAGTTAAAATGGTAAGAATTATATATGCGTCACAGGTTTGATCCTTGCAAGGGATAAATAATTAAATAAATATATTATATGTGTGACCTACAGTACACAACACGATATTTATGAATCTGGTTGTTAGTAGATATTGTTTGAGAGTTTGTTTTTGTAAACGCACGTACGATACGGAAGATGCCACATATTTTTGGGTACAGTTAAAAAAAATGGGTGTATCACTAAAAGTTATAGAAGAAATGCCTGCAAGGTTAAAATTTAAAAATAACCCTGTATAAATGAGAATCTCTCATCACAGTAATAAAGTGATGCAAAAAATTTTTGTTTTACAAAATACATCGGCGGCTGTGCAGACACTATTAATTATATTTAAAATAAACACCATTTTGTACATAATATTCCCATCTTTATCGTAAAAAAAAGGAATAGCGGTTAAGTGCGTGCAAAACACGCGTAGTATTGAGTTCCGTAGTTTTTAACACCCCCGACGCAAAAAGGGGGGGTGTTTGTCTGAGAATCTATGGCTCACATAGATACTCAGACAAACACCACATGTAGAGCTCTTAAACGGGTTGACCGATTTGAAGTTATCAATTATCAGCAGTAGGTAATCATTGTTAGCTGCAGTTGCGCTAATATACAACGTAAAACGTAATACTTTTTAATTTGTGAATGGGAAATCAGCAAGTGACTTCTCCCGCTCTTAGTGTTAGACTTTTAAGGATTTGTCACACTGGATGCGGCCTGCGGTCAGGTCAAAGTGAACGCAGCCACTGACACAGACACCACAGCAGTATTTTGTATAGAATGCGATCTGACCGTGCGAGCACAACCAAAGAACGCATGTTGGGCCGACGACGGGGCGGCGACCGACACCGTTGTTCATACATGATGCGGGCTGCGTGCACTTTGACCTGACCGCAGGCCGCAGAACGCATCCAGTGTGACAAATCCTTCACTGACTAAAACCCACCCATGCTCCTTCGTCTGCCCTTTATGTTCCGGGGCCGCGGTAACTCTTTTGAACAATTCGCAACCCCGACAGGAACTAATATTAAAACTCTCTGAGCTAAGCCACAGACAGACTTAGCGAACCTACAAAGGTGCCTTATTGACTACCGAACCCTAAAACGGAGTATTCCACAAAAATCATACAATATTTACACACATTTTTCAAAATCATACCGCGCTTATTACGAACATTTAACTGAGTCTAGAATATTTTCAAACCTAAATAAAATTGATGATTAACACGCGTAATTGTAACACTATCCATGCGTTGTTAACGCATAGTTAGTACAAATAAACTTACTGTAACTTGTTCTTAAGGAAGTGGGCATTTTAAATGTTTTTATCTTCTGTTTGTTTCGCTAAAACTATGTTTGATGTATTGAAAGGTTAGGTGATCTGTTTTTTGCTTTGTCATTGTTTTTAGTTTAGCCTCTCAATTAACGCCGGTGTGTTGAGATCAAACAGCTGTTTACCGGATACGATCGAGGTGGAATCGATTCTAATTTTATTCAGAATTTTGTTGTGTCAAACCGCCATTCATAATGATATAAATATAAACTTTTATACTATTTTACTTTTAGAGGTTGCATTTCCAAAAAATGCTTTTAAATGCGCCGTTAAGGTATAGGCTAATAGAAACAATAAATTAATTAGTTTTAGCTGTGCTATGATTGCCATTAAATAATCTCTCTCTTTATATATTAATAAGTCGCGCGTCGCCGCGACTGTTCGCAATAAATTTAAAGATTACGAACGAATTTCCATGCGGATTTTTCGCTATTAGACAAGTTATTCATAAGTATTAGTAAAATACACAGAATTTCTAAGCTTTCTAAATATTGTATGAATTTTCTCCAATGTGCATCTAATATTGTCAGTAAAGAGCTTTTCTTAGTCTATGATACGCCTAGTTTGTAGTTTTATGACGTGCTCCCTCCGTTTGATCTTTATGACTGAACAAGATTGTGAATTTAGCTTTTGTCTTCAAAGATATGAAACATGGTCTAGAGCCCTGTCATTAGGAAACTTCGCATTCTAATCTGTCTTGGTTGCCCAAAAATATTTTTAAGGTCACCTTTAACATAACTTTATATACTTACTAGCTTTTGCCCGCGGCTTCGCTCGCGTTAGAAAGAGACAAAAAGTAGCCTATGTTACTCTCCATCCCTTCAACTATCTCCACTCAAAAAATCACGTCAATTCATCGCTCCGTTTTGCCGTGAAAGAAAGACAAACAGACAGACAGACACACTTTCCCATTTATAATATTAGTATGGATTGATATTAGCCGAACTATGGAATACTGATATTAAATAATAATAATAATAAATAAATAAATATACTGGGACAACTCACACACGGTCATCTGATCCCAAGTTAAACTCTGTTAGAGCTTGTGTTGTGGTAACCAGACAACTGATATACATACTTATATAATTTATAAATACATACATATTATAGATAAATTACACCATAATCAATAAAACTTGTAACAAAAAAAATATGTAGCCAATGTTAGCCATAGTTGAATGAAAGCCAATTAGGAAACTTCGCGTGTAGATTATTATCATGTACAGTCGCGGTCTGAAAGTTTTTACCACCATAAGGATCACAATTGCATGCACACATTCAGGCCACAAGTTCTAAATGTCTATTTCATGACAATTTGATTGATCATAGATTTTTTTTCTAATGATATGACAATCAATCGCTTTAAGTGATGCAATGATGGACTAACTACTAAAAAGGTTTGATATACAGAAAACCTACTTTGAAAAACAAATATTTTTTTAATAAGAATATCAAGAAATAATAAATAAAAGTTTTAAAAAATCTTTATTCAATATCTGGTATAACATCACTCCGCAGCTATGACTAATTTAGTTTTTTGAATAAGAATATGAAGAAATAATAAAAATAACACTGAACAAAATCTTTATTAAATACTAATTGTCCCCGGCGGTTTTACCCGCGTAGTTCCCGTTCCCTTGGGATAGGCTATAGACTATCTCTGTACCAAAGTTCATTTAAATCGTTTCGGTAGTTTTGGCACGAAAGTGAGACAGACAGATAGTTACTTTTGCAATTATAATAGTAGTATGGACTAGTCCGGCCACAGCTATGACTAATTTAGTTTTTTTAAATAAGAATATAAGGAAATAATAAATCAAATCTTAAAAAATCTTTATTGAATATCTAGTATAATATTACTCCGCAGTTACGACAAGTGCATAGATGCAACAAGACACGTGCATAGATCAGTATTTCTTGTATCATTTTCTGGTATCACTCGAGAACAGCGTAATCTATGAGGATATCTTTCATTTTGTCAGTTCCAGCGCTAAACCAAAACCCCTCATATTTTTTTATTGAGTTTAAATCAGCAGACCGAGCGGGCCATTGAATGAGACGAATAATTTCACTGTGCAGAATAAACCACGCCATAGTAGCACAAGCTGGGTGTATCCGTGCATTATCTTGAACGTAATTAATGTGAGGGAATCCTGTTGCAAGATAAACTCGTAGTAGGCAGCATCACTTCTTCCTGAATCATTTCCATGATCTATTATTTGGTCTTCTTCGCCGTGACGTCTAATTCAATCCTCACAGTAAATCACAATAGTTATAATGAATTTTCGTAATAAGGCACTAATGATATAAAACTATGTCCACTTTCAAAGATTGCCCCTTGCTCCAGGGTTAAACTTGCCATTTTATTTCGATATGAATAAAAATATTTCGTAAAATTTTACTCTTGTCTAAACGACGTTCAAACGATGTTTTTTGACAAATGTCAATTCAACAAATTAAGAAAAGAGTTTCATCATCACATAAGGCGAGATAAATAGGCGTTACTAAGCACTGACTTTGGCACTATACCTGTCACTGTTACACAACTGCCAAACGTCAAGTGCACGATAGAGACGAAACATGGCTAAGCCTAAGCCGTTGCTTAGTAACGTATTTGTTATCCCTCGTTGTGTCATTTTGTATAATAACTTCTAAAAGGTAGCAAGTAACATGATATGGCATTTTAGATTTTAATGAAAAAAGTGTGATATAGAATGTACTTTCAAAATTGGTAAACCTTTTCAGACCGCGACCGTACACAATAATTGTTGTTCTCGTCGAATAAAAATAACTTCTGACAGAAAATATGTAAGTAATTAATTAATTCAACAAATTGTTACTCTAGCTGTAAAAGTTAGGTAAAACTAATTTACTGACACGTTAACAAGCGTTTGACCTTAATTGTAGCTGAGGTGAGATTGCGATTTGAACGTACTTTTTTGTACTATTGACCCTCAAATAAGGCAGCAGCATAAAGCAGAGGGAGAAAACGAAAAAAATGGGGTTTAACATTATCCCGTAAAATATTAAAAAAATAAAATTGGCGTCATTAAGTTATTTGGCCAGTGAAAGTACCAATAGAATCGGTTTGTCAGAAAGGCAAAAAAGTAAAAATTATTTTCATTACTATTTTAAAAGCCAGTTATTTCAATATATCAGACAGATACTTCATATTTTTTTTTTAAAGAAAACCTAAATTTCTTTATCCAGACATTTCAACCATTCAAATAAAGACGTAATGTAAACAGCCTGGGATCTCGACCTATAATGCCTGTGTGAAATATGCAATACGCGCGGAAAGTTTTATGAGGCGCGGATGAAGCGTAAAAGCACACAAAGTAACGGAAAATAAACGTTACCACTATTGTTCGTGTATTTTCTGGCTGTATTCAGAAGCTGAGAATAGAATTGATTACGAGGTATTAAGGCTCCGTAATATAGGCGTTAATGGGGATTATTGAGCTGTTTTCTCTGTAATATTATGCGTTAATGTGAAGGTATTAATAAACTGCTTTTATTGATTTGCGACTAGATGCTACCGTGGCTTCACTCGTGTCTTTATCTACTGCTCTCCTCCTGTCATAAATCCAGCATTATTGCTCTTATATTTTTTACCAATCAAACTGCTAGTTTCACAGACAGGGCCGTCTTAAGCCTATTCTGCGCCGGGGTGCGGGACTCAGCCTGCGCCCTCGTTTTTTTAGGATACAATTTATATCATCACCTCCCCAGCCTTTTCCCAACTATGTTGGGGTCGGCTTCCTGCCTAACCGGATTCAGCTGGATATCAGTGTTTTACGTGGAGCAGCTGCCTATCAGACCTCCATAACCAGGTACTGGGTGACACGAATACCCCTTGGTTAGACTGACTAGGTCTGTCAAAGTTCTAGGAATGACAACCGCGACCAACGGCTTTACGTTCTTTCCGAGGCACGGGATGTCAGTGATGTCCAAGATAAACTTTAGAAAGTACATTATATGAATTGAAAAAGCCGGATTCGAACCCGCAACGGGCAACCTCTTTAACGAAAGGCGGGCGCCTTATCCACGGGGCCGGGCAGGCACGGATAACTTAAATGATCTCCAAAAAAATATTTCTGACTACCAAAATGGATTAATGATCACCAAATTTTGCTAGGTTACATTAGGTTAGAACTGTGACGTTAGGTGCTGTCGTGAACTGCTACCACCCTCGTCCGGTGCTGTTGCTTGGGGACCTCAACGCTAAGTCTGCCGCGTGGGGGTTTCCGGTCACCGACGCCAAGGGCGAGGCGTTGGAGTAGGTGGTCACGACCGGCTTGACCGTCCTGAATCGGGGCTCTGAAAAGACGTGCGTTCGGCAGCGAGGAGGTTCTATAGTGGACATCTCGTTCGCTAGCCGCGCTGTCGCGGGCCGAGTCCACGACTGGCGTGTCGCCGTGAAGGTGAAGACATTGTCGGATCACAGATATATCCGTTTCGATGTCTCCCCCCAGACCACTAGCGGCCGCAGTCCAGTGGCCCCACGAACGGACGGTCCGCGCTGGGCACGCAAGCATATCGAATGAACCCGTCGACGTCGAAGGGGAGGCGCTGTGGTTCCGAGGGGCAATGATGCAAATTTCCGACGCGTCCATGCCTCAGGTCCTCGGCCTGCAGAAATCGCGCAATTGCGCGTCTCGTGCGTTGAGGTCAGGCGCCAGCATACCCGATACCGGAGAAGACGTCGTCGGGTCCCTGACGAGGAAGCCGCGCTGTATGAGGTGTACCGCGCGGCGAAGAGGGCTCTGTGACTGGCCATTGGCAACGCGAAGACACGAGCCAGGGAGGAGACGTTGGAGACACTAGATAGGAAACCGTGGGGGCGTCCGTATCGGTCGGTACTAGGAAAACTCGGTCCTTGGGTACCTCCACTTACGGAGAGTCGAAACCCGAGCTGTTGGATGAGGTGGTTGCAGCCCGCTTCCCAGCGCGAGCCGATGGCTCTGCCCACAGCCACAGAGCCTGATGTAGAAGAGGACGCCGGCGTACCAGAGGTGACACAGGCAGAGATGAAGGCAGCCGTGATGCGGCCCCGGGCTAAGAACGTTGCCCCGGGGCCCGATGGGATCCACGGCTGTGTGTTGGCCCTTGCTCTGAAGGAGCTTGAGCCTCAACTGAGAGGACTCTACACTGCGTGCCTTGATCAGGGCATGTTTCCCGTTCAGTGGAAATCTGGTCGTATGGTCCTGCTCAAAAAGGTGGGGCGCCCTGCGGACTCACCGTCCGCGTACCAGCCCATAGTGTTGCTGGACGAGGTGGGGAAGTTCTTAGAGCGGATTATCGCAGCCTGCCTCGTCAGTCACTTATGCGGAGAAGGGCCGGACCTAGCCGAATATCAGTTCGGGTTTCGGCACGGGCGCTCCACCATCATCGCAATATCGCGGGTAAAAGTCCTGGTGGAAGAAGTAAGAGACCTGGGACGGGGTGCCGTTGGCGGTGTCCTTGGACATCTAAAACGCCTTCAACACCCTGCCGTGGAGTTGTATTCAGGAGGCACTGCGATATCATCGAGTGCCCCCTTACCTCCGCCGCCTCGTTGGGGCTTACTTGAGGGCTGCCCTCCTCCGGCCCTCCTTAATGGGTCTAGGGGCGATGGACTTGGGGACGTCCGTCGCCCGTATTCAACTGGACCCGAGGTGGCGGCGCGTAGTGTTTCCGCGCGCCCTTCTTCGAGTTGTGGGGGAGTCATACATATTCTATATCAACACACACCCAGACAATGAGCTGCAAATTGCAAAAACACGTAAGATAATTTGAATTTCGCGGACTACCTTTTACATCCACATTAAGTGCGAGCGCCCGGACGGCTATATCAAGTCAATAACAAGCGCCAAAAGTGTAATAGAAGAAAAAATATTATTGTTGATGACTATTTTTTCTAGCTTGCCCATTCAAAGGAGAATGGGCAAAAATGTATGGGACGTGGTACCCGCTCCAATAGTCATCATTAATATATCATTGAAAAGACATTTTGATGCATAAAAACGTCTACCATGGCGCTTGTCGCTATTCACGTTTGGGAAGCAGTAATCTTACTAAGTTTTATAAATGAGAATTTACTACAAACTATTTATTTCAGTAAAATAAAGCTAGAATAAGATTGACTTAGACGATGATTTAACACATTTAGGATTCTTTTATTAGAAGACTAGCTGACCCGACAGACGTTGTCTTGTCAAGTATGAATATTGAATTCGAATTGACATACTACCTACCTACTACCTACCTACTACCTACCTACTACCTACCTACTACCTACCTACTACCTACCTACTACCTACCTACTACCTACCTACTACCTACCTACTACCTACCTACTACCTACCTACTACCTACCTACTACCTACCTACTACCTACCTACTACCTACCTACTACCTACCTACTACCTACCTACTACCTGCCTACTACCTCCCTACTACCTACCTACTACCTACCTACTACCTACCTACTACCTACCTACTACCTACCTACTACCTACCTACTACCTACCTACTACCTACCTACTACCTACCTACTACCTACCTACTACCTACCTACTACCTACCTACTACCTACCTACTACCTACCTACTACCTACCTACTACCTACCTACTACCTACCTACTACCTACCTACTACCTACCTACTACCTACCTACTACCTACCTACTAACTACCTACCTACTACCTACCTACTACCTACCTACCTACTACCTACCTACTACCTACCTACTACCTACCTACTACCTACCTACTACCTACCTACTACCTACCTACTACCTACCTACTACCTACCTACTACCTACCTACTACCTACCTACTACCTACCTACTACCTACCTACTACCTACACCTACTACCTACCTACTACCTACCTACTACCTACCTACTACCTACCTACTACCTACCTACTACCTACCTACTACCTACCTACTACCTACCTACTACCTACCTACTACCTACCTACTACCTACCTACTACCTACCTACTACCTACCTACTACCTACCTACTACCTACCTACTACCTACCTACTACCTACCTACTACCTACCTACTACCTACCTACTACCTACCTACTACCTACCTACTACCTACCTACTACCTACCTACTACCTACCTACTACCTACCTACTACCTACCTACTACCTACCTACTACCTACCTACTACCTACCTACTACCTACCTACTACCTACCTACCACCTATCATCCATACGTCATTACATAGCTGTCATTATACGTCAATTTTGTTATTCCAAGTCTGATTCTTTTTTGTTATACCACGTTTTATAGTGACTGACGTTACATGTCAAGTCACACGGGAATGATGTCGAACGGGATAAAAAGTATCCTATGTCCTTCTCCTGGCTCTAAACTACCTCCCTGCCAATTTTCAGCTAAATCGGTTCAGCCGTTCTTGAGTTATAAGTGAAGTAACTAACACGACTTTCTTTTATATATATAGAAGTAAGAAAACATGCGTTATTCAAATAAAAATCATATATTTTAGCAATAAGTGAGTAGATTTAAAACATTACATGTCGGCATCAACTATAACAGCATTAAGGAAGAAGAGAAGAGCAGTAAATCCCGTATGCCTCGCATAGCCTAGGTACCATACGATGGACACTATATGTGCACAAGTGCCCATCGTACGTCGCCCGGTTAAACATGTGCAATATGATTGGACAATAGTATTTGAGCGCAATACGAACGATCGACTGACGCGGACACCGACGCCTCCTTCACTGCTCCTGCGCACACCTCACGCTCAGGAGCAGTGGGGCTCGAGTTAAAAGGAGGTCGGGTGCATGGTGAAGTCGAACGCAAAAACAGGATTAATAGAAAACTTGAACGGAAAAATGCAGAAAATATTACCTTGGTACCTACTCATTTTTTAAGTAGAGTAAGTGGTACCTAATGTTCTCGTGTATGTATGTTTATCGCCGGGGCCACGGGACTGTCTAAAGAGGTTACCGTGACCCGGAAACGCAAATGGCAACAAGGAATAGGGTTTTTATTAGTTAGTAAGACTGTCGTTTATCTCCAAACGCAATCAGATTTGAGACTGGCGGCTATAGTAAATATTGTTCCTCTTGGTAAGCGCTTTTAAACCACACTACAACCATATCTATTGGAGACGGGTACCATTTTGCCCATTCTCCTTTGTCGTAAGTAACAAGTACAATAAGTTCAATTAAATATCCAAAAATCCAGCGCTCAACTGGCGCCCCCGGGCGCTCTGCGCCCGGGTGCACCGCACCCCTTGCACCCCCTGGTAAAGACGGCCCTGTTCACAGATAAGCGCATTTAAAGAAAGGAAAAGAAAACTGTATAACTGAACAAAGCTCGATTAGACAAACAAATAATAATAATAAATTGTTTATTTGCCGGTTTACAATTGTTTTATATAAGTAGCTAGGTTAACAAAAAATGCATTCAATTTAATTGTAAATTTACACAGAATTAGACCTCTGATTCCCAAGCTAAGATTAAACTTGTGTGGGAAATATGGAAGATGAGACAAACAAAAAAGAAAAAAACATCACAGCACGGCCTAAGTACCCAAACACCTAACATAATGTAAGTGAAACCCGGGATTGCGGAATATTTCTAATAGTCACCCCGGATATCAAGGGCAAGAGAAGGAACATGGGTGAGATAGTAAGTTAAAGTCTGACACTCCCTCCCATCAATTGATGATTTCCCAGCCATAAAAAAAGTAAGTGAAACCGCAGTATAAAACACAATAAAATAGTTGAACTAAAAATTGTACGTCAATATACTTTTATGCTTCATCAGACCCAAGAATTTTCAGCTCAATCGAACACGGGGAAGTGGTCAACTTTTATACAGCTTTGGCTACATTCCCAGACCAATAGCGACGTTATCGAGCTCTTAAATGGCCCATATTTCTTCGACAATGTGTGGCTGTAACACATTGCCAGTAATATTTCTAGTATGGTTCGGTTATACGTCAAAATATTGCTAAAATATTCGACTATTTTTAGTGTTCTGCAAGTCCAAATAAATTATAACGAACCCATATATAGGATTACTTCTTTATTTATTTAGATCATGGAAAACCTACAGCTAAATACATCTAGAATAACAATCAAATAGTAACTAGTAAACCAATAACAGGTTCTCGCTTAAAGAAACAGAGAAAACATAAAGTGTGAGTAAACTTACTTGTTAAGAAAATAGGAAATTAACAATGTAAAATTAAAACTATTGCGGTTCACCAAAGAACCTGCCTGCCTGCCTGCCTGCCAGCTTTTATCTGTCTCACAGATAACCTATATACTAGGATGTGCCTGTCTTGTCTGTGTGAGCAAGAAGGTATTGACAAAGGCCTCTTTTCTCTGAAAAGCGTAGGTGTAAGGCAAGTTAAAATGAAAGTATAAATTATTTAACCCCATTAGACCTTTGGAGCCTCATTTACAAGTAGAAAATTATTGATACTTAGTGCTCACTTTGAGAAATAGTCGCGTATATATGTATGACTTACAATCACTTAAAAAAAACAAACTTCTAAGCGAATTCACATTGCTGTTTTTAAGAACAATGTAAAACAATATCAATAAATAAAGAACTAAGCCATGGCAGTTAAGAGATGACTAATAACTTATCGTTATTATATTACAAGCCACAATTTTTGGCAAGAAAATTGGGTTAATAAACTATAAGGAAGTCTGCCAATTTTAAGGATATTTTTTTATTGGGACAATCCCACCACACTATTCCCAACCACTGCAACTCCTGAAAGCCAGAATCAACAGTGGAGTCCGCCAGAAAAGCGCCGAAGCAATGAAGCTCGACGAGTCCCGGAGAAACGATTCAACTGTCTTGGATCCCGCAACGAAATTAATCAGAAAGAACTGCGGAGGAGTAAGAAAAATAAATATTTCCACTTCCCTCCATAACAAGCAGGAGACAGAACAGAACTAGGCCAATAGGCACAAGGGGGCAATCACAACTGGGAGAAGCCCAAATTGTCTAGCACCACGGAATACAGTTTGTAGTAAAATTACTGGGTCCTAAAACTGTGAGCTGTTACAATTGATTCCAATAATAGGTATGGCAAAAGCGCTTGAACGCACGGAAATTGGTTTTAGTTTCCACAAGGTCCGCATAGTAAACGACACCAGATGTAACCTGTATACTATCCAACATTATATTGCGCTCATTCTGCCAAAGACCACACTCCCATAAGATGTGATGTGCAGATTGTTCGTATTCACAGCCCAATGCAGAACATTGACACAAAGGCGAAGCAACTAGTTTAAAGGAATATAATTTACTCTTAAAATTGCCATGACCTGTGAGAAATTGGGCAACACAGTGATCCACCTCCAGCCAAGTCCTAGCCAGCCGCTCACGAACGGATGGAAAGAACAGATGGAGGTGTCGGCCCTTAGTGGAATTATCCCACCTACTCTGCCATTCGGATAAAAGTTCCTCCCAGACTTCAGTCTGCGGTTTAAGTAATCTAGAAATTCTATTAAGGTCACGCTGTGTTACAAAGTTAGTGTCCATGGCCTCCCGCGCGGAGTAGTACATTGCAGCACGTCGCTGCACCTCAAGATCTACTGGAAGCACACCTGCAAGTACCGGTAGAGCCTCAGTACTAACCGTCCTATACGCTTTGCATAAAAATATCAAAGCCAAGCGTTGACTTTGAAGCAATTTCCGACGTGCCGCCCCTATAGTAGCTCTATCGGCCCAAACAGGTGCACCGTAGCACAAACAACCCAAGTAGGTAGCCCCATAAATAGTTTTGAGGGTTAAGAATGAAAGACCCCTAGTAGATTTAGATATCCTCGTCAAGGCATAAAAGTTTCTTTTAGCTTTCTCGCCTACTGTTTTAATATGCTCAATAAATGAAAAGTTCTTTTCTAACACCAGACCAAGGTAGCATACTGATTGTTGTTTTTTAACCGGGACGTTATTAAATTTTATACTGGGCCACGATTTGAGATTACCTCTCAATATAAGTTGATAGGTTTTTTGTGGTGCGAAGGTGAGACGGTTGCGCGTACCCCACTGAGATATTAAACGTAGGCTAGCGTCAGCCAAGTTCTCAAGACCAGCTCGAGTACTAGACTGAATGAGCATTTTAAGGATATACAACCATGATTACAAGTAAACCTCCTGTTAACAGCGATGTCGAGGAGTTTTTTGATGCCATTTTATTTATATACTAGCGCCCGCCCCAGCTTCGCACGGGTGTTACAAATCTTTAAAAATCCCGGCTTTTTTCTACTATAAAGAGAATGGATTATACTTAAAAACCTTCATGTAAATCCGTTCTGTAGTTTAAAGATTTAAGCATATACGACGGACATCGACAGTGACTTTATTTTATACTATGTAATACATATTTTTTACATTTTTAAATAGTGGTACAAAAATATTAAAAAAATAGCAATATTATTATTATTATTGCTTTTTAGACTTTGTTTTAGGTAACTAATGTAGTTCGTAATTTGTACATATTTGCTCTAATACAAGTTTCAAACTATATTAAACCATGATTTAGCTATCAATATAATCAGTCTGCGTTTATTGAAGATTTAGTAGCCTTTTCTCCGTTCATATAAGTTCGGTACTTCATAAAACCACGTCGTAAGTTAATATTGAGAAGATACGAACTTTACGTGCCAAGAGAGCTTCTTATAACATGATTTTCTTGGCGGGAAACTTTTTCGTTGGAAGCTAATATTTTTTATGGCGCAATTTCGTACGTGGTGATGTGACGAAATAAGAAAATTGGTTGCGGGATAGACTTGAATGTTTTATTGGATTATTTATTTTTTACGTACGAAAATAAGCATTTCTCCTGTTGATGGTTTGAATTCGGGCAAGTATCAATGTGACTTTATAATACCTATAATAATAATAACGTTTATTGGACAAAATCAGATCTTAGCCTACTACAGTTTCTATACATACTAAACCCGCATCATAACATAAAAGGCTTCTCACCTAAAGGAACTCCTGATTTCCAAACTAGATTTAAACCTGTATCTTGGAAATCAGTGCTCTTCCAATGATCGTAACAAGGACTCTTACTAGGATAAAGATACACTTTGAATTTTTGTGAAGTAAATGTTTGACATCACAGACATCTGTGAAGAAGTACCATAATGTTAAAACCTGGACTTATAATTTAATTTAATGTAAATCTGTAATCACACAGTTCGCCTCGAGCAAGCATGATAGTAAATGCTTGTGCCTTCTTTGTTTGAGAAGAGGTCTTTGCCCAAAATGATTTGACTAATGATTTGACTATCAGTGGAACAATAATAAGCTGGTTTTAATATAAATAAAAAGGAGATATTTTGTCATGCTTATTCTTCTCTATTAGATTTTCGAACATTGATCACCACGCTAGTTCAGGCAAATTCTTGTTTTTTTTACTGCTCCGCTGTTCTTTTCTAATTGAGGTCGTCGTGAGTCCCACGATATGTATTTCTACGGGACTCGTAATTCATTGTGTCTCGGCGTTTTTTTGTTGATTCAGGAGCTGCAGTGGTGGAGAAGAATGTGTTAAAATTTTGCAGCTCCAATTTTCCACACAAGACCTCCGAAACTAAACATCGGTTAAACGAAAAAGTTACCTACCTACCCCCTTAGCTAACAAAGAGTGTACGTAACAAAGGCAATTTTTCGCCATCGCACCCTCGTCCGGGCGATATCGTATGTGCTCAGCAAACTTGGAGCCTTCAATTTCTTGTCGTATGTTGGGCTTTGTTTGTCCACCTTTTGAAGATACTAAATTCTGATTCTATTAGTTTTTGGGTTCTTATCATAAGTTTTTTGGTTTAGTGTAACGATGTTCGCTATTTTGTTACAAATTCATTCTTAGGAACCGACGAGCGTTTAGTGTAACATTTTACCAAGTAAAGTTCAGTGTTTTTGGGCTATGTTTATCCACGTTTAGAAGATACTAAATTCGGATACCATTCGTTTTTTTGGTTTTCATAATTTTTTGTACTTAATAGTCGTAATCCGTCGTGCTTTTGTCTCCGCCGGGGTGCCAGCTGTTTTAGAACCTAATGGTCTGGCACGCGACGATGGGAAAAGACCAGATGGAATGACCATAATGCCTTGGAAGTTGGGTAGGCCTTTGGTGTGGGATGCAACATGTGTTGATACCCTTGCGCCATCTCATCTTCCTAGGTCTGCGTGTTGTGCTGGGGCAGCTGCTGCAAGTGCAGAAAACCTCAAACGGCGCAAATATAATAACCTTATTGGAAATTATATATTTGAGCCGTTTGGGGTTGAAACACTGGGGCCATGGGGTCCGAGTGCTCATCTTGTTTTTCAAGATATCGCCAAGCGACTGGTTGACTCTTCACGTGACCAGAGGGCTGGCCTTTTTCTGGGACAAAGAATTAGCATTGCCATACAACGTGGCAATGCTGCCAGCCTTTTGGGCACCTGTCCTGTCGACAGCGATGCGGACGAGTTTTTTGATGCCCTGTGAGCCCTTCTTTTTATAACTTGTATATATTTATTTTAGTATTATTTATAAGTTTTGTACATATTATGTTTAATTTATTTAATTTAGTTTTATTTCTATTATTAATAATTAATGTTTAATTGTTAAATAAATACTTAATAGTGAAAAGTTAAATTGACGATTTGTGAAGAAGAATAGAAAAAACTCTTTTTTTATGTTTGACTTGTTTTATACCATAAAGCACACATTATGCGATACGTGCTTTATTATTGGATGCGTTACAGTACATTATGTATTAAGACGGCCCCGAAGTTACAAACTGCTGAGATAATTACCGCACGCTAAAAACGCAGTTGTGTACAAAGAATCGGAACTGCCTTTTCTAACAAAATACGTCTTCATATCACGTCGATATATCAAGCAAAAAAAAATCGGATTCTATCATTAAATACACGCTTTTATGAGCAATAAGATATGAAATGTGATTTAATTAAAGTACTTATATTATTGCACTTATTGCACGTATTTCTAAAGATTAGGTAACAATATATTTGCGATAAAACAGATTATACGGATTCCCCGACCCAGTTACCTAAAGATCTTATTAAGCCATCGTTATCTATATTATTGACTAGCTGTCCCCTGCGGATTCACCCGCATTTTTCGTTACTGCTCCGCTCCCGTGGGTCGTAGCGTGATGGTTTGTAGCCTATAGCGTTCCTCGATAAATGGGCTATCTAACACTGAAAGAATTTTTCAAATCGGACCAGTAGTTTCAGAGATTACCCCCTACATACAAACTTACAAATTTTACCTCTTTATAATATTAGTATATATAAGACCTATCGTACTGTGTGTTGGATTGTTGGGCATAACCTTCGACCACACGTGATTTGAGACACAATAGAAAGACAATAGCGTGCGACAGCCGATTGTCGCTTGGTCGACGAAAGGTTGAAGAGGTCCATCTTCTAACCAATATAGCTATTACAAAAACGCTCCTAGGCGCGCATTTCCATGACTAGTTCAGACTGAATGTTCTAATATTATGAAGAGGAAAACTTTGTTTGTATGTTTGTTTGTTTGATTGTAATGAATAGGCTCAAAAACTACTAGACCGATTTAAAAAATTCTTTCACCATTCTAAAGCTACATTGTCAACGAGTAAAATAGGCTATATAATATCACGCTATGTCCCACGGGAGCGAAGCAGTAACCAAAAACCTAATACATATAAAGTGGGTGAAACCGCGAGGAACAGCTAGTAATGTAATTAAATAGTATGTATTTATTGTTATAATGCAATGTTATAATAAACGTTATTCTATAATTACTTACTTTGTGGTCCATATCAAGAAAACTGACACATCTATCTCATCATTAACAGAACACATAACAAACCACTTGCTTATTACACAACAGGCCAGACATAATAAAGAACGTGAAACGTGACTTGAGTTTTGCTGTAAATAAACCACAATTGGATTGTGGTAATATTGTGGTTATTTTTTGGCATTCACTCTACCGCACCACCGCAATGTTAAAACTTATCTGAAAACCTTTAAAAATATAACATGCCTTTTAGAAAATGAACTACGTTTTACAAATTTTGTTCAAACTGTTTCACTTTATCCATACTAATATTATAAATGGGAAAGTGTGTCGTCTGTCTGTCTGTCTGCATGTTTGTCTTTCTTTCACGGCAAAACGGAGCTACGAATTGACGTGATTTTTTAAGTGGAGATAGTTGAAGGGATGGAGAGTAACATAGGCTACTTTTTGTCTCTTTTTAACGCGAGCTAAGCCGCGGGCAAAAGCTAGTTATTCATATTTTAGTAGCTACAAGGTTTTTTGGTGGGTGGTAAATCATCAAATGACTTCTCCCGCCCTGGGCTTTGTGATATAGGCTTTATTCCACCCGAACACGTTTGCCTAGTACTAAACATAATCGTAGGTTTTTAAACCGACAAAAGTTTAAAATATTCCGATTCAAATTTAAAAATCCGGTCTAGAACCCGGGCTTTTGAGGGCAAACGTATAAAAGGTATCTCTTTCACAATTATTATGTTTCTATCACAGGAAACAGTGGAGCTTTCGTCCCGACCCGGTTGCTTTGTGCACTGTCCTTTATTTGCAAATAGACTTTGTCTGGACAATGGCGGTCCGAGAAATGAATAGTCAATGAATTTAGTATAATCGGGGGCGGTTTTATTGTTATTTTTTGGCTAGCACAATATCTTATAAAGCTGTTTGTTGTCTTTTATTTAAACGCATTTAACTTCGTAACTAATGGTTCTATTTTAAAAAGATAATTAGAAGCAACATTATCCTTAAGTAATGCAAAACATTACTAAAGTAAAAATAATAGATATCCGTTTTAAGTCTTTAGCTAGCAAAAGACTTTATAACGGATTCCCGATGTTAATAACTTCAAGAGCGCTGTTATTTTTTTTATATACATATACTTACTTGTAATGAATGTCGATGCTGATGATTTACCTAATATAACCTTTTCCTCTTTCGCAGGTGTTGTTGCATGGTGGGAGTAAGGAGAAGGTGCCATCATGGGAGACAGTTTCTTGCACCTGGGGGACATTGTCTCCCTGCACGCGGAGGGCACTGTATCAGGATTCCTCAGTACCTTAGGGTAAGTGACCCTTATGACCCTTTAAATTATAAAATGGCAAGCTGGTGCAGTAAGTCAAATAAGACAAATGATAAAGCTTTACTAAGCAAAACTAGAAACCCCGTTATGTTCTAGAAGAGGCTTATAAGGAGAAAAAAATACCTTTTATAAATAAGACAATTGATCAACTTCAACTTTTATATTAATTATGGCAATCCACCGAATTTTCGGTGATTTCTGCCAATGTTCAGTTTGAAAATAATATTTCAGTTTAAATGACAATGTACGGTTATTAATTATAATATCACGATCATACACGTGTTTTTATAACCAAAAACACTAGATGACTCCAGGATAATTGATAAAGCTTTCACTAAGCTTGGAGCATATACTTGATCTATTTTTTATTCATCAGCTGCATAGTTTACTAGCTTTTGCCCGCGGCTTCGCTCGCGTTAGAAAGAGACAAAAAGTAGCCTATGTTACTCTCCATCCCTTCAACTATCTCCACTTAAAAAATCACGTCAATTCGTCGCTCCGTTTTTCCGTGAAAGAAAGACAAACATGCAGACAGACAGACAGACACACTTTCCCATTTATAATAATTAGTATGGATATAAACCACATATCACAAAAACTGCCAACTAGATATAAATTGGTTTACAGCTTTCATGAAAGACTCCCGTAACAGCCTGTGTGGTGCCTTTTTTTTACCTAGTCGACGGTGAACCTCTGCCTTCCTTATGCTAAGCGCTTTGTGGACCAAGTTTTTATTACTATACATTTAAGATTTTAGCACACCATACGGCTTCAATTTGATCCCCTCCGCACCCCTCAAGATTCGGCGCTGCCATTTATTGCTATTTTTGCCAATAAAGTTATAGGCGACTACTAGTCCAGTTATTATATTTTGCTCATATATTAATATGGCCGAAATTTGGACGTGTGTGTTTAGAGTGGCAGATATCGTTAGAGTGTGCGTAAATTTTATAGGCAGTCAATCGACTTGGTATCGTAATATAAAGTTATGACAAAGTCATCATCTCTCTTTTCTTTTACCAACTATTTTTTGTATCGGCTTTCAGTCTAAACGATTCAGCTGGATACCAGTGTTTTACATAAAGCGACTGCCTGTCAGACCTCCACAACCCAGTTACTGAGCGACACGATACCTCTTGGTTAGACTGGTCAGACTTTCTGGCTTCTGACCCGTAACGACGGTCAAAGTTCCATGAATGACAACCGGGACCAACAGTTTTACGTGCTTCCTAAGATAGACTTTAGAAAGTACATATGAATTGAAAAAGTCACATTGGCACTGGTTTTGAACCGTTGCTCCAACCCCATGCAAGATGCCTGCCATAACCACAAGGTCATCACGACACTTACAATGTTTAAACACATTTTCATATTCTCATGTATGTACTCGTTTATTTAAAAACCTCTATAAATTAAGGACCGCCGTTAGCCCGACAGCCACGTTTACAGCCAATAAATTAATAAGTAGGCAATCGATTAAGGGCATAAAACCTTTTTGTGGCGACCCACAACTTGAACGCAAATGAGGTTATAATATATTCTTTTACTGGTTCCTCTATTACAGTAGCGGGGTAAAAAAATAACTTGCGTTGTGGAAGTCTGATGGAGTCACTGGTATTTAGCTGATTCCGGTTAACTTGGAAGCCGATCCCAGGAATAGGGAAATTGAAGAAGTCAGCACTGGAAGGGGCCCAACAGGGCCACGCCTGCCGGGGTTGCGGTATGTTTATAATAGTTACCGTGACCCTGGAACATAAAGGGCAATCGAAGGAACATGAGTGGGTTTTAGTCAGTAAAAGTCTGACACGCCCTTACGCCCCGCCTAGGACGGGAGAAGTCATTTGATGATTTCCCACTCCCCAAAAAAAAGGGTATAGAAAGTATTTTAAAATCCTAGATAGACTATCTACCTCCTCCGTCTGCATTCAAGCAGGCGAAGCCACGGATCGAAGTTAGTAAATAAGTAGTCAAGTCAGAATTAGCTAGTCATGGTAAAAGTAGTTAGTACTTATGCCTCTCTGGACGTATGCCAATTATTTCAATATCATTATTAAAATTAGCCTGACTATTCATTGATCATTATCAATAACTCTCTTGCCTCAGTAAGCACGAAAAGCGTCTGGTCATAGCGATTGATAGCCGTTGCGGGTAATCAGAAGCGAGTAATCAGGGACCCTAGTCTGCTATTACAATCGTGTCTCAATATTGTATTGACATGTAACGTCAAACTTTTGACACATTTCCCATTCAAAAACTGTCAAATATCCGGCCGATTACTGGTCATTGAGACACGATTGTAATAACAGACTGGGGCCCCTGAAGGCCTGACAATAGTGTGATTGTCAGACATCCTTGTTTTTACCGAGGAGGTACCGTTGTGGAATCAGCTTTCAATGGCGGTGTTTTCCGAATGCTACGACTCTAGGTTCTTTAAGAAATGAGCATAGGCCTTCTCAAAAGGTTGGCAACTGCGACAGCAAAAGGTAGGGAGAAATCCTCGGTAAGCGGTCTGCTGTCATATAAAAAAAACAGCCTTTTCCTCCGGCTTTGCGGGCCATTTTCAGACACATTTTATGTACGTTTTTCCCCGCTAGGGGTTGAATTTACTTGTTTTTAAGCCTCTTAAAAAACGTCTTCATAAAAAGAAACTAGGTACCATTTCTAGCACAATTCATATTTCTGGTTGGGTAAGTAATAGATGATATAACAACAAAATCTCTATTATTTACAACATATAACAACGGTACCTATATTTTATTTATTATAACGATTAATTAATAAAATAAACCATTGATATAATTTTAAAAGAACTAAATTTTAATAAAACTATACTAATTTATGTAAAACTTCATGTCAAATAGGACTCCATGTCATAAAATCTTAATAAAGGATAGCTTATTTCAGTAACTTTGTACTTAAGTAGTTTCAGCGCGCCTACTGAATTATTCATGAAAACAAACTCGAAGATAGTCCTGTGTAATATTATTTTCAGCTCGCATTTCAAATAGAGTAATCAAGTTAAGTGAATGTGGGCAAATTATTACTTAAACTGGTCTCCTATGTAAAATAGAATACAAAGGTAATTTTAGAAAGTTAAGTAAATTGATTTATTATGTTATACGTAGAATGTCTGGATATTTTCAGTGATGGAAATAGTATCATGAATAAAATGTTGCTAGCAGTGATTTAGTCTATACATTTTTTTAATATCAAGGCAATTCAATGACGATTTCGACTTTTATGTCAAAAGTGAATTGGATTTTGAACGCGGTGTCCTACTGCTCTGAAACCGCGGCAGAGCACTAAAAAGATTTTTTTTTAAGAACCGCCATCGTAACCTGAAAACTGAAAAATAAATTTTGGGAGTCAGGGTCACTGACCACAAGACTAGACCTACAGACCAGTCGAAATTGCACATACTCAGTGCATGTTGATTATTAGGATATTGCGTCGTAGTAAGTAAGATACAGCAAAACATCTGCTGTATCATCTGTAACCTAGAAAAGGGGTCATTGTACTCATAATTATAAACAACTTTTACTGTGGGACATGTTACTACTAAGTGTTATAAATTCGAAAATCAGTATTGTTACAGTTTCACGCCTAAACAGCGGAAACAGTTTTGATGTGAGAATTGAGCTTCGGAGGTCATAGAGTGCTTTTAATTTGCGTCATCTAAATAAAAATATTGAATGGAAGAACTGATTTTTTACAAGTTGAACTAGCTACTGCCTCTGACTTCACATTTGTGTGAAAAACTAACAAACATCCAAACGTACATTCGTTTATCTTTTTGCAAAGTTTCGCATTTATAAGGAGACTAGCTCCCAGCTTCGCAGTAGTGTTTCAAATCTTTGAGATCCCGACTTTTTTTCTACTATATTTTGTATGTATTATACGCATAAACCTTCTACGTGAATCCCTCTATCTATTAAAAAAAACTGCATCAAAATCCGTGGCGTGGTTTTTAAGATTTAAGCATACATAGGTACAGACAGAGGGAAGCGACTTTGTTTTATACTACGTAATGAAAAGATAAAAACAACAGATTCTGTCGTGGTAGATTTAATATATCAATAACAAACCCCTGTATGGAGTCAAAAGATAATTAAATAGTGAAGGAACTAGTCCCTGAAACCGCTACAGGCTCCGGTATTTGAAGTGAGCCGGAAGGAATTGATGTGGTTAGCTCTGTTTAAGGGTGATGCTACACGGTAGCCCGCCAAATTAAAAGTTTCGTATGTTTTTTTTTGCAATTTGCCGGTCATTGTCAGGCTGTATATTGAACAAAATTGATTCCTGGTAATAGGTATTTAGTTACAGAATTATAACCACAGAGTGCATACAACTCGACCGAATGACTTTTTCATGAAGTAGACGATCAATGGAGTTCTATGCACTTTGAGGGCTGTTTTAATTATTTAAATGATTATAATTCTGTAAAATACCTATTACAGTCGCGTACAAAACCATATCAACACATGGCCAGACATTAAGCGGTAAATTCCAAAAAACGTTCGAAAGCGGATGATTTTGAACGTTTTTTGCAATTTGCCGCTTGCAATTTGCAATTTTTCGCAAGGGGATCCTTAACGAAATATTTTACTAGTTGTCCCCCGCGGTTTTACCCGCTTAATTCCCGTTCCGTTAGGATATTGAGAATATAATCAAATCAATAACAACCCCTTTATGGTCACAGTCACAAGATAATTAATGAAATAGTGAACGAACTATTGTCCCTAAAACCGCGACCTTTCTGCGGTATTTGTAGAGAGCCGAAAGGAATAGATGTGGCTCTGTTTAACAAAATATTGTTTACTAGCTATCCCCCGTAGTTACCACTCTTGTGGGATTTTCGGGATAATATCTATCCTATAATCCTATGTCCTTTACCAGGCTATGGACTATTTCTGTACCTAAATTCATTTAAACCGGTTCAGTAGTTTTCACGTGAAAGGGAGACGGAGTTACTTTCACATTTATAATATTAATATGGAAGCGCCTTTTTATGTTCTAATATCGTGTAGGATATATTTTCTTAATCTAATTGCATTTTAATTGTTAATTTTTACATAACTCATCAATCACTAAATAGGAGAAATCAAATTAAGAGTATAATTTAAAAAAAAACCCGAAAAATGGCCAGAACGTTTTGTACTCAACGCGGTGAGAAAAATACTAGTATAATATTTGTGATCAGGGACCAAAATTATCCTTTAAAAAGGCATTTGCATCTATTTGCATTATTTTTCACCTGGACTCGATTCTGACGACCAGACTGGCCTAAAGTGACAAACCTAATTTGACATGGTTCCTTAATCGGCATGGTTGGGTACAACAAATTGGAGACAAGAAGGGACCTGGCTTTGATCACATATATTTTTAAGCTTTAATTTAATTTTAATGAATCTAGAGTTACGAGTTAGGTAGTTGTTATCTTAAATTAAAAATGTCGTGATGGCCTAGTGGTTAAGGCGCCCGCCTCTCATGCAAGAGGTTGTGGGTTCGAATCCTGGCTAATACCAATGTGACATTTTCAATTCAAATGTTTAAATCTTTCTAAAGTTGATCTTGGACATCACAGACATCGATGAAGGAAAACATCGTGAGGAAACCTGGACTTGTAGTGAATACTAGTCCGAAATCGCCAATCCGCCTTGAGCAAGCGTGGTGATCAATGCTCGTGCCTTCTCTGTATGAGAAGAAGCCTTTGTCCTGCAATGGGCTGGTATTATTACTATACTTTTAAACCTTCATTTGGTAAAGTACATTATATTGTACAACAATATTTTCACTCACTTTACTTAATATTGGATGTCAGGGTCTCAAGAAATTTTTATTTTAGTACTAGCTGTCCCCCGGGGTTCCACTCACGCTAAGTTTTTGGTGGCTGTTCTTTTCCCATGGATCATAGCGCAATGCTATGTAGCGTATACATATATTAGTGTAGTGTACAAACTACATAGCTCTAGATTCATTAAAATCCTAACAAAGTAGGAGTCAATGAGTCACAGAGCTCTTATTGAAAATGCTAGTCCGGGGAATATATTTCTACCGCAAAACAACAAAGCTTGATCTTTGTCTCTGGTATTAAAGATAGCTATGCATGAGGTTGGCCGCTAGTTTACATCTAAACCCCCTAGGGATTCTCTGCTTGTCAACCGAGGTTGGTAAAGGGATAATATTAATAAGATAAACAAAATAACGAAATTGGTGTGCATTCTGTATACTAAAACTATCTTATAATTATAATAAAATAAGTTTTAGGATACATAGTTTTTTAGGATAATTTTGTAAACTGTATAATACGTGTGCACATATTATTACATGTTATTACACAGTTATACAAAAATAATTGTGTCACACGCTGTTATCCACACAAGGTGTATGTGTGTGTGTATCATCATATTATGATAATACGCGTATATTGTGCGGCCTCTCCAATATAAACAAATGCGTAACACTTGCATCTCGACCTTCGAAAGGTGGTCTGTTGCCCTGGATTTTGACTAACTATTCTATTTTGGAGTAAATAATTATGTTGTGGTTTCTGCCTAAGTCTACTACGCAGCTAATAGTATTCCTCATGAATGAGGCATGTGCAAAAATAATTCTTATTCAAATTCGGTTTGTAGTTACTCCAGGTTAACTTGTGAAAACTGAGAATTAAATCTTCACAGCTTTGTTATATTGGTATTGTACTAGGACTGCCATGAATTGTTTTAAAGGTGCTCCCTCACCGGGAGCATTCACGTGCACCTTTAGTGATTGTTACTGTAACATATATTTTTTGTAATAATGATAACAAACAACTTTTCCAATTGTTTTCCTTTTTTTTACCCGACTGTCGAAAGGAGGGTTATTTTTGCAGTTATTTTTCTTTATAACCTGACAAGTATATATTTTTTTCTAAATACACTAAGTTTAATATCTTATTGCCCAAAATAATTACAAGATACCTAATGTTTGAAGCACGGTCACGGAGCGATACTAAATACCTCTATCATACCACACCGGGGTTATTGATAGTAGCAATATCCATTCCTCTGGCTCAATGATCGTAAAAATATTTTACGACCTTCGTGTCCAGAGGTGTGGATAGGAAGAGTACTCTTTTCAATTTTATTGTCATGTCATGTCACACTGTTTAATTATCATAACTATCATAAGTAAAAAAATATTAAGTGCTAGTAGACTGTTCCGAAGTTAGGCCACGTAAGGCTCTGCCTATCTAGTTCAAAAACGATAGCTCGCCTCTGAACCATTTTTTTTAGGAGTGGAAATCATCAAATGACTTCTTCCGTCTTGGGAGTGTCAGACTTTTACTAACTATGACCCACTCATGTTCTTTCGGTTGCCCTTTATGTTCCGGGGTCACGGTTACTATTATAAACATTCCGCAACCCCGGCAGGCGTTGGCCCGTGTTGGGCCCCTTCCTGTGCTGACTTCTCTTTGAGGCGCGCGTGGAAACCTCTGAACCATAAGGATGGTTTTTTGTCAGTGGATGTCGAAAATACCTCTCGATTTTCCTCCTACAACATAAAAGGGGTTTTTTGTTGGTGGGTGGGAAATCATCAAATTACTTCTCCCTCCCCGGGCGGGACGGGAGGGCGTGTCAAATTTTTACTGACTAAAACCCACCCATTGTTCCTTCGGTTGCCTTTTATGTTCCGCGGCCATGGTAACTATTAGAAACTAGCTGTCCCACGCGGTTTTACCCGCGTAGTTTCTGTTCCCGTGGGATTTTTGAGATAAAAGCAATCCTATGTCCTCCCTCAGGCTGTAGAATATCTCTGTACTAAATTTCATATAAATCGGTTCAGTAGTTTAGGCGTGAAAGCGAGACAGATAGTCAGAGTTACTTCCGCATTTATAATATTAGTATAGATATTCCACAACCACGGCTGGCATTGGCCTTAGTAGCCCCCCTTCACGTGCTGACTGCTCTTTGAGGATCCGACACAGGAACCTCCCGAATTGACCCTGTCTGGTGAGGACCTATGTGAGGCGATATGTGAGAGTGCCTGTTAAAACCGATGGTTAGGGTATTTAAATAATATCTGTCTAGCCAGGCTGTAAAACCTATTAGTAACTGTGGAACAGGTTAAATCAGATCTAATTTGCTAAATTGTATTTAATTTAACACTAAACGTCTTGTCCACAGGTTGGTAGATGACAGGTGCGTGGTGTGCCCGGAAGCGGGCGACCTGACTGATCCTCCCAAAAAGTTCCGAGGTAAGTGATGGGTGAAATTGCCAATTATTCCATTTAAGATCACTTCATTTAAAGTAAGCCCGTTCTCCATCCACATGCCTTCTCAATTTTAATTGTATCATGTCGTTTTCATGATTAAACATAGAATGAAGAACATAAAATATACGCATCTTTGTGCTGTAGACGTATGACCCTGCCGAAAATGCATTTCTTTTGACTTTTATTGTACTTCAACAAGTGTTGATCTCTTCATCATGTCATAAAAATGTCTCTACCTTCAGTCGTCTTGGCTTTACGTGGGTTACCACTAATAAGCCTGCTCATCACCCTGCGTTTCTCCTCTGCACATTTACACTTAGCCCAATCTTCGGCAACACGCATCAAGTATCTTCCCACCTATGCAAAATCAATAACTTACCTATTAGCGTCAATTCACACGTACCACAACCACACCACGTCGCAGCGACAAAATGTGGTCAAGATGTGGTTACGTGTGAATAGTGTCGCAGCGGCTTTTTGCAGCTGCGTTGTGGTAGCCACAAAATGTCGATGTGGTTGCGTTGTCGCTGTCGCATCGCAATACTACGCAAAATGAAAGAAGGCCGGGGGAGCGCAGGCGCCAGCTAGGCGCGCGGGGACGTCATGTCGTGGCGATGTGGCCGCGCTGACGCCGCGCTGCCGTCGCGACGTGGTTGCGATGTGGTCGTATTACACAGGTGGTCGATAACAACCACAAAATGTGGTGCGTGTGAATTGTAATATTCATTTTCAATACAAAATTTACGCCCGACCACATCGCGGCGTTGTGGTGTGGTTGTCGCTGTGGTGTGGTTGTGGTACGTGTGAATTGAGCCTTACTATAAAAACGAACATTTCGTCCAAAATTTCGTTGTAATCATCCTGAAACAATATATTCAAATTTTATCGTCCGCTGCCACGTAAAAGAAATAGCGAACAGGTGGCAATGCCACTAAAGTCGGCCCTTTCTGCGGTACGATTTGACTACAAAGTAGATTTCCCGACACGGAGCAGAACCACAAACAAAGTAAATTATAATAAGTGCTTGTTTCATAATTTCAAGCGATATGGGTGAAAAGTTTTTCATTGTTGGTTTGGGGAGTGTTGGCTGTGTGTTTAAGATTGATATATGGACTAGCTATTAAAAAAAAACATATTAAATTCTTAGAACGTATTGTTTTAGAGGTCTAGTTAAAAACATTACTAGGGTCCGTATTTCGAAAAGAACATTGCTTCACGTAATTCACTGGTATCCAGGAGAATCCGGTTAGGCTGGTAGCCGCCCCCAATATAGTTGAAAAAGGGCTAGTGTTTTATATAGAGCGACTGCTCAGCCCCCTTACCATGACGTTTAAAGTAAGATTGTTTTATTTCTGTTCAGGAGTGTGCAAGTGACAGCTTTAGACACGTTGTCTAGCGCCGTCTCTTTCCCACTGAAAGTAATATCAAAGAGCTGGGGGCCTACCACAAGCCCTTATAGCTAATAAGGACTTGTGGTAGGCCCCCAGCTCGTGGTTAGACTGATTTTCAAAACAAAACGAAAATCAAAGATATCACATTTGTATTATCCCAGTTTTGAACCCGTAACCTCAATCTCGTTTGTTCACGTTACGTCTGGCCCGCTTTTCTTCCCGGCTTTTGATGCTGACCGTACAATAAATTGTACGTTGCAATTTGCTAATTCAGGAAACAGGATAATATGGTAACAGCCTTAAAAAGGAATTTTATTAAAATATATCCCTACTGAAACATAATTATAAGTAACTAGCTTTTGCCCGCGACTTCGTCCGCGTGGAATAATAGTTCTCGTTCCCAGGGAATTTCCGGGATAAAAACTATCCTATGTCCTCTCTTGGGTCCCGGACTATATCTGTACCAAATTTCATTTAAATCGGTTCTGTTGTTTAGGCGTGAAGAAGAGACAGACAGACAGAGTTACTTTCGCAGTTATAATATTAGTACGGATGTCAAAAATCTGTGGTAGATACTTTTAATTGTGACTTAAGGGTTTTTTGTTCCGGAACCACGGTATCAATTAGAACTACTTATTCTGCAACCCCGGCAGTCAGTGGCAGACACAGCAAAATCAAATCTATACTAGTTTATTAAGCTAAAGAGCTTGTTTGTTTTGAAGAGTTAATGAACTACTGGTTTTAATTAGAAAATTATGTTAGTGTTGTTCTAGCGGTCGAGAGGGCGAGTCAGACAGACAGAGTTACTTTCGAATTTATAATATTAGTATGGATAACCCACTTATCAAGGATAGTTCGGAGTGGAGCTATCCAAAAACGCGAGTGAAGCCGCTGAAGACAGCTAGTATAGAAATAATAATGATTGAAAAACAAGTTGAAATAAAATCACAAAATAATTTTTCCTACATATGAAATGCGAAATCCACTATGTACATTATTGTACATCCGTTCTAAGCGAATAATTTATTCAACATTGTCATCAGGATTTATTTATGTACGAGCGTTTTGACATAGGTCAGGGATAGAGAATCTGTGGTACGACAACGTGGTAGATAAAATAACAAGTGTAAAATAAAGATTAAATTAAAAAATCCCCCTCTCACGAAGTTATTAAGATTGCAATTGCAGTTAACGTACTGATAACTAAGAAACGGCGGAACCGATCTTGATGAAACATGTAAAAGAACCAATCGTTAGATAAGTATATTATGTATACTTTGTAGTAAGAAAAACAGTATCTACATCGGTCCACCTGTTTAGTTTAGGCCAAAGACAAACAGGCTCATAGACACACACACATAGCGGTCAAACTTAAAACACCCCTCTTTTTGCATCAGGGTTTTCTAGGGCTTTCGTCATTTTTATAAATAATTTAAAAAAATTGTCTCTTTAAAAAACAGAAGTTTTTTCTGAATCGTGGGTGTATTTACAAACTGGAATAAATCCCTGTAATTATTATGCCTGCCAAATAAATAATTGTCTACCAAATTGTATCGCCGCAATCAATCATTTAATAACTGCTCCATCTGTGTCGTGAGTTCGTGATTCTAACGATAAAGTTACTCTAAAATTATTTCTTCATATTCGTTGAAATGAAATGATACCCTTTTTTTAAATTAAACGTTATACGTCAAGTGTAACCCCTTTCTGTTTTTTTGAAATTTTGACGTAATTCAAAATATTTCAATAATTTTGAAGAACTGTCAACATTCAATATAGTGTTTACTATTTTCGCATAATTAAAATAGAATAATAAAAGCAAAAAAATAAAACGGTTTCGCAGTTTACAAAATGTTCGCTATCCCTGACTTCATATCCCTGTAATCACACCTGTAATGCCGGGGGCTCCGCCTGACAAAAGTACATAACCTGGATTAGCACAGATATGGGTTGTCAGGAATGGAAAACGGGCTTATACACGACCGACAGAATGGGCTTTTGTTTAAAATTTTGAGGTACTATGTTTCTGACTAAAGGCATTAGTTTCCCTCACCAACGAACTCGCGAAAAACTCGCGAGCTAAGGTTTAAAGCCGCTTGTCCACCAAACCAACGAGATTATTTCTTGCCGAGTTTAATATGGGGTGACGGACGTGCGGTGGACTATAAAGGTCATAGCTCATTAGAGTCACCCGGCACCAACTCCGCACCGACTCGCCTCCTGCGGCTAGTATTCTTTATATGGATTTGTATAGGCATGCGCTCACTATATCAACTCCGTAGCGTCACCGGATCGCCTCGGTTATAAGCTCTTCGCGCGCGGTCGGCGGGTGGGCCACTCGGTGACAACTCGCTGCTCGAATGCCAGCCTTGCGTTGACAACGCGCGGGCCACGAGTGGGCCGCGCGCTGCCCGCGATTGATTTTATTAACAAACTACTCGAAAATTCGTGGACCAAGCGGCGTCAAACCGTTGACCGCGGATGGCCCACTGGTTGACCGCGGGTGGTCCACCCATCGACAACGAGTTAACGCCGTGCGTCGAGGCGGTGCGGGGTGGCTGGGGGGTGGCTCTAATGAGCCATGACCTTTATAAATGTATTTATCGCCGTCGTCACTTCAGCGCCGTTATCTTGCTCTCGGTCAGTGAAGTGACGGTGTCGGCGGCGGAGAACAATCGGCCTTAATCTTCAATGGAGCACTTAAAAATCTTCGGGCTTAGCAACCGGTGAATTTGTACCTACGCTTTCTCTATTAGTCTTTTCTTCTTTTTACTGATGTAACTTTTAATTAGTATACCCGTCTAGGAGCACGCCATGACTTCCCCAACGATGAGAGTAGACTGTTTTGTCCGCTCATGGATTACCAACGCGTGTCGAAGACTAAACGAGCCAACGATTTAGATTCAGTTTGCTCGCCGATTCGCCAATGGATCACCCGCTTAAGAGAGCAATGAATATCAAGGTGGAACCACATTACCGTGTCGTGGCGCGCCATGATGCTTACTGGCGTGGCGGTGAGTGTGCACACTTACGTGTCGTGTCGTGGCGCATTCTGGCGTTTTTTCTGAACAGTGCTTAACGAACCTTTGCAGCGTTCAAACGTGCATAATGTTTTCTTTTGATAAACACCTACAATTTTTCTTAGCATTGAAATTTCTTCAGACCAAAAAATAAAAGAAAATACTAGGTTCACCCTATTTTATTTTTTTATTTTATTCAGAAAGGAACTCCAACAAAGCATACACATTACATGCATTATTATACAAAGTTCTTTGAAGATTTGTGCTCCTTCAGTTATAGGAGAACACATCATGCATACATCATCATTTTAAACATAGTTTAGAATTGTATAAGTTATAGTACACGATAAAATTGAAATCAAAGTAAAATTAAACAGTATTAAATTAAATTAAACATGAACATAAAATTCAATTAAACATTTGAAAATAAAACACGGGTTAAATAGTAAACAATTGAAGAGTAAAATTCAAAAAAATAAAACATTAAAATATTCTAAAACACAAATAATACAATGAAAGAGAAAAAAAAAACAGAGATAAACAGAGGATTGTTAATTTTGTATAATTATTCATTTATACCTTTTTAAATAAATAATAAAGTAATATACTATTTTATTGACTTTCAAAATTTCAGTAATTCCTTTCCAAACACCATTTACAAGTTCAATAAGATCGTCAGTAATTTTGCTGCAAATATTAATAAATCCAAAAGTGCCCGCCAGAGGTTCGATTCGCGCCACGAGCCACGCGCCGGTACAGAAACACATTTTGCCCGTGTGTCGTGTCGCGTCATAAACCCCCACCACCGCTCTGGCGCAATCGGTAGCGAGCAGTCGGCGACACGGCCGAACGTGTCGCGCCACGACACGCCATACAAGTGTGTCTCTAACCATACTAAATGTATGAAACCGATATGCTTCTGGCGCGCCACGACACGCCACGACACGGTAATGTGGTTCCGCCTTCAATGTGAAATATCTGACTCGACGCGTGACTTTAAAGGCGGAACCACATTACCGTGTCGTGGCGTGTCGTGGCGCGCCAGAAGCATATCGGTTTCATACATTTAGTATGGTTAGAGACACACTTGTATGGCGTGTCGTGGCGCGACACGTTCGGCCGTGTCGCCGACTGCTCGCCACCGATTGCGCCAGAGCGGTGGTGGGGGTTTATGACGCGACACGACACACGGGCAAAATGTGTTTCTGTACCGGCGCGTGGCTCGTGGCGCGAACCGAACATCTGGCGGGCACTTTTGGATTTATTAATATTTGCAGCAAAATTACTGACGATCTTATTGAACTTGTAAATGGTGTTTGGAAAGGAATTACTGAAATTTTGAAAGTGAATAAAATAGTATATTACTTTATTATTTATTTAAAAAAGGATAAATGAATAATTATACAAAATTAACAATCCTCTGTTTATCTCTGTTTTTTTTTCTCTCTTTTATTGTATTATTTGTGTTTTAGAATATTTTAATGTTTAATTTTTTTATATTTTACTCTTCAATTGTTTACTATTTAACCCGTGTTTTATTTCAAATGTTTAATTTAATTTTATGTTCATGTGTTGTTTAATACTGTTTAATTTTACTTTGATTTTAATTGTATCGTGTACTTTAACTTATACAATTCTAAACTATGTTTAAAATGATGATGTATGCATGATGTGTTCTCCTATAACTGAAGGAGCACAAAGCTTTAAAGAATTTTGTATAATAATGCATGTAATGTGTATCCTTTGTTGGAGTTCCATTCTGAAAAAAATAAAATAGGGTGAACCTAGTATTTTCTTTTATTTTTTTGGTCTGAAGAAATTTCAATGCTAAGAGAAATTGTAGATGTTCATCAGAAAACATTATGTACGTACGTTTGAACGCTGCAAAGGTTCGTTAAGTACTGTTCAGAAAAAACGCCAGAATGCGCCACGACACGACACGTAAGTGTGCACACTCACCGCCACGCCAGTAAGCATCATGGCGCGCCACGACACGGTAATGTGGTTCCGCCTTAATACTCGTATACGCCGAAAAGCCTGGGGCATATTAATCTGTAAACTTTTTGTCCATTTCATATTAGAATAATACACACCTAATGAAACGCTAAAAGCTATTAAAGGAGTGTCTTATACCGAGGTAAATAAATGTGTAAGCACCTCTATTTTTTTTTTTTTGTGGATGGGAATCATCAAATCACCGCTCTAGGCGGGGCGAGAGGGTTTGTCAGACTTTTACTGACTAAAACCCACCCATGTTCCTTCGGTTATCTTTTATGTTCCTGGGCCACGGTAACTATTAGAACTATTCCGCAACACCAAGAGGCTCTTCATGTGCTGCAGGAACCTCCCGAACTGACCGTGTCCTGTGAGGACCTGTGTCAGGCGATACGTGAGAGGGCTATGACGCCTCTCCAGCCACTTCTCAAAGCGGGGCTTTACCGCCGCTTTTAACGGCTTTTACGGCACCTTTTTCAAGGATGTGCGACAGTGACCGCATTTTTAGGCAACTTTTAACTTAATAATAATTGAGGTAGGAGGAATGCCAGAGAGCCTTAAAATTGACTCCGAGGGACACCACTGGATGGTAAGTAAGAGGAAGGCTGAAAGAAAGATAAATGAACTGTGGACAGAATGATATAGGACAGGGCACATTATTAGAAGTGGAAAACATATTGCGCCAACCGGGACCTCTACGTAAATAATATACTAAAGAACTGTACAATATTAGTTTTGCTCTCTCTCATTTACTTAAATAACTTTTCTTTATGCATAAAGAGCCAAGCTTTTTAATTAACGCACACCCGAAATTATTGAAACTAGAAACATGAAATTGGCACAGTATTTTCTTTTTATGACGTAAAGGCGCAAATTAGGCAGTTCAAAATGAGGGTAGATGTTTTGTATGAAAATGTAAGTACAAAGCCAAATGAAACATTATAATATTACTAGCTTTTGCCCGCGGCTTCGCTCGCTTTAGAAATTGACAAAAAGTAGCCTATGTTACTCCCCAAGTAACACATCAAAGCATTATAACGGCCGGCTTAAAGCTTTTATGAATCGTTTTCGCATTTTGATTCAGTTCTATAGTAGCATTACAAACGTTTATATGGCTACTGTAATGCTTATTTGGGCACAAATTATACGGCTTTAGATCCTTAATAGGTTCACAATAGTTATTTAATCGCATTACAGGCGCATTATATTAGCATTATTGTGGTCAAAGAAAGTACCAGTCGCATTAAAGAAGCATTATCGTGGTCAAAGTAAGTACCAGTCGCATTAAAGAAGCATTATTACGGTCAACGAAGTTGCCAATCGCATTACAGAAGCATTACACCAGCACATACATTGATAATGAAAATGCTAATTACATTACAAAAGCATTATACCAGCATTAGAATGTAGTAAAAGAATGATTGGAGCTATATAAGGGTTCACAGTTAGAACCCTACATCATTGTAAAAACGTATCTAATGCCATGGTACTAATTGTTATAATACTCTGAACGTCGCGTCGTTGCAATTTATCTACTTTGACTCGCAATATAATATGAACGAAGACGTCAAAACTCAGTGCTTGACACCATTTTCAAACAAAATTTATTATACTGGGTTAGGTTTTGACTCTTTTTTTATTTCATACCATCAAATATTACTGCGCAATGTAGTTTACTGTAAATATCTATATAAGTTTCGTTGAAAATTTTCACGCGCCTTTGATATTTTGTGATTTTGATATAAAATGTTATTGTGTGAAATAACCAAAACAATTGTGTATTCGAGAAATTCAATTGTATAAAACGAATTTTGCATAATTAACATAACAGTATTGGTTGGGAAGTGTTGGATTAAGTTAATCATTATTATATAGGTCTATTACTTTTATAAATAGGTTAGAAGGATAATATTTTTAGGTTATAAAATATTTAAAAATGGTGGCAGCCCATAGCAGCCCGGTGAGCGTTTAAAAAGGCTACTTAATGCCGCCAGCAGTATAAATACTCACACATGTACAATTAGGTTGTCTATTGTTTGCCCGAAGATTATATGCCATAATCATCATTTTCCCGAATTTCATTTACCCGAATTTCATTTGCCCGAATGTTTCATTTGCCCTAAAAGACATATGACATACTTTTAATTGCCCGAATTTTAGATACCATAATATACGAATGCCATAAGTATTGTTTGCCCTATTTTTATGTGCCATAATAATTATTAGACATAATATTTAAATTTCATAATATTTAAATGGCATAACAAGTATTAGACAAATATTTAAGCCCCGTAATGGTTTTTTTTCTGTGCATGGTTGATGGTGGGCTAGGTCGACGGAGCCCTGCTTCGCGGGAAGATGGCGGGGTCTATTCGCTCGCTTCGCTCGCTCACACGACCCCGCCATCCCCTTCTAACCTAACCTGTCCGAGTCGGGGTGCCTTAAAGTCCCAATTGCATCCAATTTCTCTTGATATAAACAACCGTTACACACACGATGTCGATGGCAAATTATGTTATGGCATATCATAATTATGGCATGTGATAATTAGGGCTTACAATGATTATGACAAATGATGTTATGGTAAGTGACTTTATGGGAAACAATGATTCTGGCACGTTTCTAATATGGCAAATGAGAGTAGGGCAAATGAGTATTATGTCGTATGATATTATGGCTGTTGACTATTATGGCAAATGAAATTAGGGCAAATAAAATTCGGGTTAACGGCGGTATACCGTACAATTATTAAGGTCAGAGGCCAGAGAAAAGACTTTTGATCAACCACTCTAGTGCCATTGACTATAAAGTAGTTCTATATGAGTTCACCGATATACCAGTAGACTTGATGTAGACTGAATTGGTGCCATTACTTGAACAGAATTTTGGGAATCTTTGAGCAAAACAATAAAACCCATTTCAGAATTTTTGTACAACTTAAATCCGTATAGATGGATATTGAAGATAATATATTTTTCAATATCCAAAGTTAGGTATAAAAACAGACAAACACAACAGAATACAGATATAATTATTCACCCTGTGTGTCTGATTTGTGACAAATCTCAATAACTTAGGCCTCATCAGTTGATCGGCAATGTCATGTAGCACAAGTAAAGGAAAAACCCTTTTTTTTTTTCAAATATAGTTGATGAATGTAGGTGTCCATTTTACGGAACCCTTGTTACGCGAGTCGGACTCGCACTTGACCAGCTTCATTATAAACATATGCTAAACACACGGTTACGCAATACACACAGATGTCGACAAATGGTTTACGAATGCAGTAAATTGAATGTATATACAGCTTTACACATTTCAATAACTCACTTGTATTTGTTTAAAGAGTTGTTAGCAGTACAACAGCACTCAATTGATCTTTAAAAATACAAGAATTACATAGGTTTACGTTCATGCTGTTCAGCAGCAGTAGGCTTTTACTTAGCACTTAGATGTGCTATTACACAACTAAGGGCACTAAATACAGCTCAAAGCCGTTTAACGAATTTTGGTGCATTATAATGATACAAGTTTATGCCCTTAACCAGCATTAAGATAACCTTACTACTTTAAAATGCTATTGTAGACCCTAAGGCATTAAAAACAGCTAAAAGTTGTATAGAGGATTTTCGTGGCATTATAATGGTTCATATTTATGCTATTAAACAACATTGAGCATTTATTTACTACTTAAAAATGCTCCTGTAAATCCAAATGCACTAAAAACAGCTGAAAGCTGTACAACAGCATTGTGGTTTGCTGCACTGAAACTAAAGGCTTCACAAAAGCATTTTGATATACCATTATCCAACCGTTATACAGTATAAAGCATCAAAACGGTTTTGAAATGCCAATATAAAGCGTCAAGATGCTCGGTGAACTTATATAAAAGTTTATACGGGCCTTAAGTTTTACATAAGTTTAATTTTCGTTTGTTAAAATGCTTTCTGTGTTACTTGGGTCTCCATCCCTTCAACTATCTCCACTTAAAAAATCACGTCAATTCGTCGCTCCGTTTTGCCGTGAAAGAAAGACAAACATACATACAGACAGACAGACAGACACACTTTCCTATTTATAATATTAGTATGGATATGTAGGAAAGATTTGTACATATTGGATAAACTCGGAAACCACTGAACAGAGTTTAAAAATTCTTTAACCAATATAAAGCTACGTTAACAGAGAGCTACATAGGCTACAGAACATCACGCTATATCTTACGAGAGAAATGTAATCAACGATCTAACATTACGCGAGTGAAACCATGAGCGTTTGCTAGTCTCTAGTATAAAACAAAGTCGCTTTCCGATGTCTGTCTGTCCCTATGTATGCTTAGATCTTTAAAACTGCGGAACGAATTTTGATGCGGCTTTTTAATAGATAGAGTTATCCAAGAGGAAAGTTTACATAGAAGACATGCATAATATAGTAGAAACAAAGCGGGATATTCTAAACATTTGTGACACCCGTGCGAAGAAAGAAAAAGCGTTCATTTTACAGAAAGTCGGTATGGTATACTTACAACAAAACATTAAAAAAGAAGTAAGATAAAGAATAAATAAATGAGCAAAGCTGGGGGGATCGCTAGTATTGAATAAAACTCGTCAGTTCACGAAAACTTCAACATATTTTTTCGATAAAGTATTTAGTAGCTTAGTATAGGATTTCAAGGGTCGCATCCTGAAAAGAAACCGGCTCTATCGCAAATAAAGTTAAGCCAAATTTTCAATCGAGTAACATTACAAGAGTTCTCAGAAATAAGATGTCGCCAGAAAATCGTATTTCGTAAAAGGTAAATGTTCTCCAAAATGTTTGTGACAAATTTTCTTTGTTAACTTAAAAAGTGAGTTTCCCGCACTGGGATTACGTATCTTGCAGAAGCCGAGCGATCGCGTTAATTTAGCAATATAAACGTCAATTCGCGATAATTTAGCAATTATATTTAAACGTCAATTCAAAATACGTCAAGTCAAATAGCAATCTAGCGATAGTGCTGCCTCTGTGGAGCAATCAGTTAACTAAAATATGCATTTTTCGTTTGGTGGTTTCGTATTTAGTATGCGGATTTCTTCTTTACTTGTGCAGTTGTGCTATAAGATTTAGGTCATCGGTAGTACCACTAATATTAAAATCATAAAATCATATTTATTTTGTAAATAGGTTATATATACAGGGTGTCCCACGGCTATGCCACATGGAGGGAAAGTACCTTAAATATTGTAAATAAAACATTTTACTGAAAGAAGACATTATTTGAATTTTGAAAACATTTTAAACTGCATTCATAGATATTTAAATAATTACATAGTTGAACCGGGAATCGAACCTGTTACTCGAGAAAATTGATCAGCCTGTAGTTTTATCCTACCGATCAAAAGGCTTCATCGCAAGGATTATTTTTTGCTAAATAACATAGTATCTAAAATAAAAGAAAGACCATGAATTTTAAAATTTTTAATACAAAATTAGTCATTTCAAATGCTCAAAATGGTTGTCTATTGTTTGCCCGAAGATTATATGCCATAATCATCATTTTCCCGAATTTCATTTACCCGAATTTCATTTGCCCGAATGTTTCATTTGCCCTAAAAGACATATGACATACTTTTAATTGCCCGAATTTTAGATACCATAAGATACGAATGCCATAAGTATTGTTTCCCATATTTTTATGTGCCATAATAATTATTAGACATAATATTTAAATGGCATAATATTTAAATGGCATAACAAGTATTAAACAAATATTTAAGCCCCGTAATGGTTTTTTTTTCTGTGCATGGTTGATGGTGGGCTAGGTCGACGGAGCCCCGCTTCGCGGGGCTCCTACTTCTGTGTGGTTTATAAAAAAATAACCACGAAGGGGATGGCGGGGTCTATTCGCTCGCTTCGCTCGCTCACACGACCCCGCCATCCCCTTCTAACCTAACCTGTCCGAGTCGGGGTGCCCTAAAGTCCCAATTCCATCCAATTTTTCTTGATATAAACAACCGTTATACACCCGATGTCGATGGCAAATTATGTTATGGCATATCATAATTATGGCATGTGATAATTAGGACATGTGATAATTATGGCTTACAATGATTATGGCAAATGATGTTATGGTAAGTGACTTTATGGGAAACAATGATTCTGGCACGTGACTAATATGGCAAATGAGAGTAGGGCAAATGAGTATTATGTCGTATGATATTATGGCTGTTGACTATTATGGCAAATGAAATTAGGGCAAATAAAATACGGGTAAACGGCGGTATACCGCTCAAAATGAGTCCCTTCTTCTTGAATACAAAGTGATAACTTTTGATTATTTCGTTCCCTGACAATTTTTTGGGCTTGTTGTGGTGGATATTTATTTATTTTAATGATGCGTACTGCTCAAGTGGGTAGATTAATTAGTAATAAGTAGTTATGATTGTCAATTGTATGTCCTTACGGCAATGTAAGCTTTTAACTTTTCAGAACAAAATTTTACATCAAATGTTAAAATTCACGGTCTTCCTTTTATTTGTGACACTATGTTATTTAGCAAAAAATAATCCTTATGATGAAACCTTTCGATCGGTATGATAAAACTACAGGCTGATTATTTTTTCTCGTGGAACAAGTTCGATTCCCGGCCCAACCATTTAATTATTTAAAAATCTATGAATGCAATTTATATTGTTTTTAAAATTCAGATAATGTCTTCTTTCAGTAAAATTTTCTATCTACATCATTTAAGGTACTTTCCCTCCATGTGGCATAGCCGTGGGACACCCTGTATAACACTTTTACACGTCAATATTTTGTTTTTTTATTTATTTTAAGCGAACGATGGGGCCGGTGTTTCGTAGCTGGACTGCTCTGAGAAGAAACATCCGAAACAAACTCAGAGGTCAAAGTCTCTTTTAAAGTCCATACAATCGTATTGGTCAAAAATGTTATTAGTATTAAGTTTTCATTCCCTTGTGAGTCATGCAATATTTAACCTATAGGTGTACCAGACAGATGACAAAAATGGTAAATAAAATATGATGAGAGCAACACTGGGGAAAAAGGATTAAAATGTTTTGATACTTGTATTTTCCCCTTAAAAAATTATAACACTTATTGTTTATTAACAATACTAATATATACTAATAATACTAATATATAAAGAGGAAAGATTTCTATGTATTTTTGTTTGTTACTCTTTCACGCATAAACTACTGAACGGATTTTGATGAAAGTTTACAGAAATATTACAGAATTATCGCCTATGTCTTATTAGATATTAGAATAAGACATAGGTGGTAATTTGTGCAGTTTAATCAACAGTGATGTTTGTTTAGTTGTATTTTTCTATGAGCCGATGAGACGATTGGGACCTACCTACTTGCAGCCTGCTCTGGATAAAGCTAAAAAGGCTTGATGCACTAATTTAAACCCATAACCATGTCGATTTATGTAACTGGTCTTCGGCCGTGTAAATCAAATAAATAAATGAGTGACCAAAATAAAGATGTTTTTAAAAAGAGTGAGATATATAGCAAGGTATACATCTGGTTAATCCATTTTAATCTAAGATTCTAATATTATAAATGCGAAAATAACTGTCTGTCCGTCTCTTCTTGACTCCTAAGCCACTAAACCGATATGAACAAGATTCGGTACAGATATAGTCTGAGACCCAAAAAAGGACATAGAATAGTTTTCGTCCCAGAAATCCCCAGGGAACGGGAAAAGTCGTGGGCAAAAGATAGTATAAAATAAATTAAGATATAAGTACTTTATTTATACAACAAAAATGAAAGAAATGGTTTTTCGCTTTGTGATTGGTATCCCAGTTTCTTTAGGGCATTGAATATGGTAGAGATCGTCACATAAGGCAAGTCAAAATCTGACACCAAGGCTACTGCCTTCATCTGCCTTCTGCAATAATTCGTCGCATAGTATTAGTACACGCCCCTGTAATAAGCCAAAGTTATATGTTGCGCAATATATATACATATGATAAACTCATATAAATGGATATGAAACAAAGTATCAACTTTGGCGAGTCATACTAACCAGTCAACGCAAGCACGCGGTCTAAAATCGAAAATTGCGTGCAAGCTACACCTTCTTCTTTACAGATTTATCAGTACACATTATAAACAGTGCTTCTGGATTGTGACCGCGGTGATTTCTTAGTCATTCTTTCACTTTTTACTAAAGATTTGATGAAAATAACAAATGTAAACAAACAAACGTAATGTCACTTGACAGATGACATGACAACAATACCATATAAAAATCATTATTCGTTTTACTTTTTTTTTGTCATGAGTTACTGGTACACCTATACAAACTTTTATTCCTTATTCCGTTAGGGGATGAGTTCTCAAAAACTTTGTGCGACTTTGCGCTATAAAATTAAAAGACAGTACAGGTTTCACTTTTTTAGCTTCAGTCGTTTTGCCTGTGTATTGATTACTACTATAATAAAAGCCTATAACATTATAATAAAAAAGATAAACGGATCCTTGCCTTTCTTAGAAGTTTTTTTTTAGTTTCAAGGGATTGTAGATATGAATATATAAATTCTCCTATAACGAACTCCCGAGAAAAAGGGTAGTTCTGTCTTTTTGTCTGTAAAGCAAATGTCAAATCTTGACAATCAGACAACCAAGTGATTATTTGGCTACTTTTTGCCTTAAAATGCTACTATTTATTCGCTCTAATACTTAATGTTTCATATCTAATATAGTATTGTATATTAAATTATCTTACAATACTTCTACATAATAATGTGAGCTATAAATTCCGGCCGAACCTCCATAAAGGAAATTAAATCACATTATGAATGTTCAGAACAAAAGAAAGGGAAACGGCTGGAATATTTTATAAGTATTGCGATATTCTTTTGTATATTTTTATTTAGGAAGTAGGTAGACGTTAGAAAATGTAATAATGTAGAAAAAACATTTTTATGAGTCATATCTGTTCCTCGCGCACGTAAAGCCGTTGGTCCGCTTGTCATTCGTAGGAGTTTGACAGTCATTACGGGATGTCCGTAAGGATTGAGGAGCCACATCAGATTTTTAAAATCTGATCTCACCATTATTTAGCAGCAATGAAGCTTATTTTGCAGCACGAATTCTAGATTTAGCAGCAAAATATTTCACTAGTTATTTTAATGCAAAAGTGGCTCCTCAATCTAAACGTCTGAATTGAGGAGCCACCTGGAACTCGTAAAGTAATAGATGAATATTTATGAAAACTTTGTATCATTTAGTAGCAATTTTGCATATTACCATCTAAAAATTTAGCTTCTGTAGCGCTAAAATGAAAGAAAATACAATACTTTTAATATGGCTCCTCAATCTAAACTCAAGAGGTGAATTTCTATTGGATGTGAGCGATCAATTAATATATTCGACATATTGATCATTTAGCAGGTGTTGTGTTTGTTTTTGCAGTATAGGAATAAAATAGTAAAACAGAGTAAATTTTGTATTTGAACGCATTTTCTTTGGCTCCTCAATCCTGACGTTCTAATTATATATGTTTGACTGTAGCCACCTGAGATCTCAACGGAATCTAAAGCCAGAGATACTAACATTTAGCAGAAATGTCTGCTAAATGTATCTGCACAGTTCAACAATGTATATATTTTGGATTCTGAAAAAACAATACTTAACTATTTTCTTGTAAATTCAGTGTGTAGGGTGACCACATTTTGGAGGTACCTACAAATTAATATTTCACTTACGTACCCACAATAATATTTATTTAGTACCAAAACATTCATCAGCGGTGAAGTATTCTCGTTTGTACATGAATATGTTCATGTACGAAATAAATATTAAAAGTAAACATTTATAAATATACTAAACTACCTTGTACTTGGACTTTAAAGCGCGAAAAAGTGGTAAAAAACAAAATCTTTGTGAAAGGCAATTGTTCGCAATGTACTGCATATGCTAAAATAGAAAGTTATGAAACTACTGATAAAATCCACACAATCTACTGTAAAATAACGAATATAGACCGAACTGCCAAACACAATCCAACAAGGAAATTCAAGTTAACGCCCCACAAAAGACAACAATTACCCGAACATACTGCATATTAAATAAATAAATATAAAAAAAAATAACAATAGTCGGCACAAATGTACTTACATTGAAAACAGGATATCAAACTGCACTTAATTATCAGTCACTGCACGATATTGCACATATTAATATCCCCACAATTTAATGACAAATTATGATGACACTAACATGATGATTAAATTTATAATATAAGAAATCCAAGTTAATTATTTATTTCGTACATGAACATATTCATGTACAAACGAGAATACTTCACCGCTGATGAATGTTTTGGTACTAAATAAATATTATTGTGGGTACGTAAGTGAAATATTAATTTGTAGGTACCCCCAAAATGTGGTCACCCTACACACTGAATTTACAAGAAAATAGTTAAGTATTGTTTTTTCAGAATCCAAAATATATACATTGTTGAACTGTGCAGATACATTTAGCAGACATTTCTGCTAAATGTTAGTATCTCTGGCTTTAGATTCCGTTGAGATCTCAGGTGGCTACAGTCAAACATATATAATTAGAACGTCAGGATTGAGGAGCCAAAGAAAATGCGTTCAAATACAAAATTTACTCTGCTTTACTATTTTATTCCTATACTGCAAAAACAAACACAACACCTGCTAAATGATCAATATGTCGAATATATTAATTGATCGCTCACATCCAATAGAAATTCACCTCTTGAGTTTAGATTGAGGAGCCATATTAAAAGTATTGTATTTTCTTTCATTTTAGCGCTACAGAAGCTAAATTTTTAGATGGTAATATGCAAAATTGCTACTAAATGATACAAAGTTTTCATAAATATTCGTCTATTACTTTACGAGTTCCAGGTGGCTCCTCAATTCAGACGTTTAGATTGAGGAGCCACTTTTGCATTAAAATAACTAGTGAAATATTTTGCTGCTAAATCTAGAATTCGTGCTGCAAAATAAGCTTCATTGCTGCTAAATAATAGTGAGATCAGATTTTAAAAATCTGATGTGGCTCCTCAATCCTTACGGACATTAGACATAAGCCCGAAAGTCTGACCAGTCTAACCAAGAGGTATCGTGTCGCTCAGTAACTGGGCTGTGCAGGTCTGATAGGCAGTCGCTCCACGTAAAACACTGGTGTCCTGCTGAAACCGGTTAGGCTGGAAGCCGACCCTAACTAAGTTGGAAAAAGGCTAGGGAGATGATGTGCTGTTTTGTAAATTTTCTTTATAATGCTATAAAGAAAATTTATTATTTTCATTATTATTTCACTAAAACTGAAAGACAGGCAGGCATAACCTGCCTGTCTTTCAGTCTAAACTTCAAAAATAACAAATACGGTTTGCGTAGTTTTAAGTCTATGCATCAAGAACTTTTTAAATTGGCTAAATGTTGAAGAAATAATCATCACGATTAAGAGATTTGCTAGCTTGCGCCACGAAAACCATTTGAAAATAAACGTATTTGAAATTATTTAGATCAAACTGGAACAAACTAGGGCACTAAATGACCCGCTCTCTTGATGGAAGAGAGAAGCACGCAGATTCAAGTATACCTGTCTAGATAATTTTCCTGTGCAACCATATACTCGTTGAAACAATGATATTTAAAAGAAGATACGCTACGTTCATACTGAGCGACGTTCTATATTGTTGCGTTGTTATTACTAAGTACTTACATTTAGGTGTCAACTACGACTGCGATAGATAATACGGAACTTATGACACAGAAAGAGATAGTTATCTGTAGTGTGTTGCGCTTGAAGTACACTAATGAATCATAGAGTATGTGGATTCGCTAACAGAAGAGACATTGAATATAACAATAGGTATGATCTATTAAATAAAACAACAAACAAAATAGTCATATATTTACTTATAATCCAATTAATAATAATATTTTTTTAGACGCATGTATCCTTTCGATGTAGTGTATTTATCTTCCTGTTCAAAATGTGCAGAACAAATTGTACTACTTTCTTCTTTCCGCCTGTACCATGCTGACCCATTTATGTTTTGTAAGATCGTCACTCGGAAATCTAAAAAAATAATATAACATAATAATCTGTTTTATCTATAATAGGTACATTACATATATTATAATATTACTAATAAAATATCTAATAGCCTGCTATTACTGATCTCATTCTATATTGTTTTTATTATGAACAGTTGAAAGCCAGAACTTATTATATTCAGTATAATATTATTTTAGCAAGAGTCAAGACGCTCACTAAGGCCTCCCCCACATTAGGCGCGTGCGTTCCTCTGGCGTATCAGCGACGCGGCCGCCGCGTGCACGCCGCAACCATACAATAGGAGCCCGCGACGCACGCGCGGCGCTCGCGCTACTCATACGCCCGATGATTTCGCACGCGTAATGTGGGGTCAGTCAGCCTAACCAACAGGAAAACTCAGGTTACGCAATCGAGCGGTTATGTATTTTGCCTTCGATTTCGCTTCTGGTTGATTAATCTATGACAATGTCACAATATCATAATGACATATTCTATTTGTCCTTGTCGCGCTGCAGTTGCCATCATATTCTCTATCCTTTTCGAACCGCCATATTACTAAAAATCCGAAATTTATTTGTAAATGAGAAATAAAATCGTGAAAAAATACAAATATGACGTTCCTTTATATCTTACTTACGTATGATATGAAATTCCTTCACTCTTATTTATCTTGGAACCACAGTTTTACACTTTCATAATACACAGCTCGACATTTAAGATTATTATTGTCACAAATGACACACCACAGACACGCTTTGCTTCGCTCGCTGCTACTAGCCGACTAAGTGAAATTACAACAATTGTCTGAATTTGACTGCAACAATTTGCACGCGCTAGTCCGATATCTACCTCTTTATTGTATATATAACATCATTGCGTTGAAAGGTTAAAAGCTGAAGAAGATAGGCGTCTTCTATTATAATATTTTGTGATAAAGATTTCTTAGTAGTTGCAGGTAATGTAGAGGGCGGAAGGACTTCTATTGTACCGGGACAACTAATTAATCAATTAATCCCATTTATGGTCATTAAATTGATGGATTCTTCTTTAAATCATATTTTTATTAATTTTATTGCGACCGCTTGTCAGCCTTACGGGCTGTCAAGTCTTTCTTAGTTTAAAAATATTTCATCTCATCACGAACAATATTAATCTAAAAAGGTTTTACTATGACACTTAGCCAGTGTCTCAACAGTAACTACTAAGAAAGGATGCAAGTCCTTCTATAAAAAGAAAACACCCTGCAAGTGTCACGCCTCTAGGGCCCGTATTAATAGACGTCACTCAATTCTGAGACGCTCTCAAGTTTATTGCTGTCCTTATTTTTTCCCTTTAGAATGACAAGGACAGCAAGAGACTTGAGAGCGTCTCGGAGTTGGGTGACGTCTATTAATATGGGCCTGACTAGCGGTTTGGGCTGTGCCTTGATATATCAACAGTAAGACAATCAGTCAGTCAGCTTATGATTTTATACTTATATAAAGATTGGTATCATAATATAATAATGTTATAATTTTAAAACTCACATAACCTTTGTTAAGTTAATTTCCCGGCTTTCCTGCTTTGTATGCAAAACAGGTAGTGACCGTCCTGTCGTCACACCAATTTGTAACACTATAAATAATTTACTTTTTGACAGAAATCTGTCATTTTAACTACAGCTTTTTATTCAAATGTTATAAGAAGTAGGATGTATATAGATATTTGTATGAAGAGATAATAGCAAAATATTTTTTTGTTTTGTATTGAAACTTTGCTGATGGGTAGGATATAGGTAATAATCTAGGTTTGTCGGGGTTAGATAGTATGACTTCACAAAATGCCGCTAAATACACAGCGTATGATGCGCGGATACGGCGCAGGTTAAATTCTATAAAAATGGCGTACGGCATGCCGTCAACTTATGTCATTATACGCCGAAACCACGCCTTTCTTACAACAAAAAAAATCGTCTTTATGCGGTTACAAGCTGGTGAGACGACGGCTCGGGCTTAGAACAGGTTGCTCTGTCTGACTTTCCCGAATTAGTACCAACCCTCCCTGCGTAGATAATATCATATTGTGACCACCTAATTTCCCTAAGGGTTGAGGGTAGCGCATTTGCGGCAAAATACAACATCTGATATCCCTTGCTCTAAATGAGGATGTATGTATGATGAATGGTTTCTTACTCAATTACGTCTGGAGAAGTACCAATGCGGCTTTTTTAATTCAAATGTATTTTCTATTTTCATCTTGAGACTTCTTTGTTTGAGATGAGGCTTTGGCTAAAAGTAAAACAGTAAAAAAAAAACAATAATCCTTTCTTAGCGGATACTTACTTTTCACAAAGAACATACACTCCAAGTTTCATGAGTCTGGGAGCAGCGGTTTGGATTGTGCGTTGATATATGTTGATAGTCATAGTCAGTCACTTTACAATAAATTACCTAAATGTATAAGGAATGAAGAGAATATCCACAAATTCAAAAGTAAATTGCATTTATTTTTAATAGAAAAGATGTAGGTATTATTGTATCAAAGAATTCTTTAATGATAAAATATGACTTTGCCAGACCTGTAATGTAACTAAATACAATTTATTACTTTGACATTCATATAAAAATAATTGAAATTGATTAAGTACCTAATTTTTGCAATTAGTATATAAACTTGATATTTAAAAGCCAACACATTTGTACACCAATTTCATTGGTAGGGCACAGAGCTCGACTATTTTTTTTTAATCTTTATTTTGTACCTACCTGTGTTCACAAATAAAGATTGATTATTGATCATATTATACATATAGATAAATGATTTATATGTGTCTATTATCAGTTTTTGTGGCGTTTTCAGTGATTTGCTTTAGCAGAAAACACCAAAAAAAATGAGTTAAAAATTAACTAAAGAAACGGAAAACTGTTATTGGCAAGGGAATACATAAATCACGCTAACAAAGCGGTAAAATGAAATATTGAAAACGATTTTCATTGGGAAACCTACACGTGGTGGTGATATTTTTCTCTTTCATACCATTAAAGAGTCGTTAGTTAGAAATGTCCTCTAAAAATATAATGGAAGTGTCTAGTCCATTCATCATCTCTCTGACCGTTACCCCAATTATCCTGGGGTCGGCTTCCAGCCCAGCCAGATTCAGCTGGATAGCATGTCTTATGCGCCGGCCACACACTCGACGTGTGGCATGGGAAGTAACGAGGAAAGGAAGCAGAGACGTAGTGTGGCCGCAATATTCGCCATGCCACTCGTCATTGCAAACATCGCGGCAGCGCGAGGAGCATGGCGATGAGCAGCGCGAGGGAGCACATAGTGTGGCAGGCCTATTAGGTGAAGCGACTACCTATCAGACCTCCACTACCAAGCTACTGGGTGACACGATACCCCTTGGTTAGACTAGTCAGACTTTCTGGTTTCTGACTGCCGGTAACGACTGTCAAAGTTCTATGAATGACAACCGGGACTAAGGACTTTACGAGGAACGGAGTGTCAATGACGTCCAAGATAAACTTTAGAAAGTACATAAAAGAATTGAAAAAGTCACATTGGTACTTGCCCGGATTTCGACAACTCATTAGTGGCGGACGCTTTAACAATTGGGCCATCACGATATGGAAGTGTCTAGTCCATTATGTACCAAAAACTTTGGAATAAAAACCACTTTTGTTTAACAATTTTACATGGTTTCTATTTTGTTTCAGATTGCCTGTTCAAAATATGTCCTATGAACCGTTACTCCGCCCAGAAGCAGTTCTGGAATACTGCCAAGCAGTCCGCCAACTCCAACACCGATACAGGGCTGCTAAAGAGGTTGCACGTAAGTAGTAACCCTTTATACTGTTGAAACGGCCTTACTAGTGAACGCAAAGCAACTCTATTTCGAAATTCGGATTTTCGGAGACGGATTTTTGGTCCAATCCGGATTATCCGGATTTTAATAATCTTACAAATTAACGCAATTAAGAGATGCCGTATAATCTGAAGGGAATCCAAACCTAAGAGCCGTTAAACTAGATTATAAAATTTGAAAGAAAGAAAGATGCTGTGAGGTACAAGTGAAGGTATAAATCTGAAAACAGTAAAATCTTTGATTAATTAATTGGATTATACATGCACAGATCCGTAGCGTTAGGCCAGTGCGTTTTTAGTGTTGAAAGCAAAAATATTAATGTAAGTTTTAAAACAATATTGTAAGCAGTAAAATAGCTCTTTGAATCTGTTTTATTGTTCAATTCTTCAATCCGTATATCTTGTCGTAAACTTTTACAGCCATGAACGGCTCGTGTTTAAAGGATGAGATGAGAAAATGTTCCATTTTCCATCATCGGAGACGGAAAGAGCTTTCGACCGCAGCTTTGTTCGCATGAATGCATGAATGTATATTAGGGATGTTACGGACGTGATTTTCCGGAACCGAACTTGATTACAAGTTTTAGTAGACGTCCTTTGGAATCGCTTTCTTGATCAATTGATCTGCAAAAAAATCCGTTTCGAAGTTCATAAGATGTAAGCGAACAAACAGGAAGCTACGTAGAGATAGCGAATTGGCAATAACTAATAAAGAGAAAACTATAAATCAAAATAAATACACTTTAAATAGGTTAATGAGTTCGTTGCCTTTATTATAAATATCATTTATGTGTCATCAAACGGTATGAAAAAATCCGCCAAGTGTGATTCGGACACTCGAGGGATTCCGTGCTATACAATATTAACATCGAATAAAAATATTGATAAAAAACGTCCAAAATACACATACCGTTTAGTCTGTCGTCTTCTTGCCACGCACACTTCATTTTTTTTTGGGTTGGTTACTACCGAATTAAAAACGGCACCCTTAGGTATAAGATTTCAAGAATTGTATGTATTGCGTGCTGTAATACTTATAGAAAAAAAACCGTTCAAATGCGAGTTGGACTCGCGCAATGAGGGTTCCGCAAATTGTTTTTTTTTTTGTGAACTGAGGACAGTCCTTTTGACGTACGGAACCCTAAAAATCAGGAAACCCTAAATAACATGTCTAAGTTGAAGGAAAACCTTAAAAATGTGTAAAATGGTTATTAACATTGCAACTGAAACTAACAAAACTTCAAAAGACTTCGTTAATAACTTCAAAAGGCTCAATTCGATTTTGACTAAGAACCATCTCTGGATAACCCAATTTCGCGTTCAAATCGGTTAACTGGTTTATTTCGTAAGCACTATAGGGACAGGAAGCAACCCCCCATGCTATGCTTTGCTTATTTTTAACCGACTTCAAAAAAGGAGGAGGTTCTCAATTCGTCTGTATGTTCTTTTTTTTTTTTTTTGTGTGTTTGTACGCGATATCTCCGTCAATTGTAAACGGATTTTGATGGTTCTTTTTTTGTTTAATAAGTCATGATTCAGGGGTGGTCCCATATAAATTTTGTGGCGATCGGTTCAGTGGTTCTCGAAAAATTCACCAAGAACAAAAAAAATTGACGAATATTCATAGACGATGTGTGTTTTTTCTTCAAGTTTCTATATCTACATTGGGAGTCGACACTAAAAAGTAATAAATAAAAACTTTTTTTCAAAAAAAATAATAACCGCCTTCAAAAACTAAAAACCCAAAAATAACTAAAATTTCGGAAGTCGGTGGCTTCTGTTCTGCCAGTCAATTTGTGCTGCCACCGACTTCCGAAATTTTAGTTATTTTTGGGTTTTTAGTTTTTGAAGGCGGTTATTATTTTTTTTGAAAAAAAGTTTTTTTAGTGACATGAGGGCGATCTGGAGGGTGGTTTGGATGGTCATTATGTCAGCAATACTTTTTAGTTATTCGGGTTTTATCCAAAATAATATGCCTAGACACACATAAAAGAGAGCTATGTGTAGGTGTGTGCATTTGGATACGGAATCCTAAAAAATATACTGATCATTTGCACCGACCCAATTTTTTGATAGAAAAATATTGCCATCCAAATGAGATATTACAGTCTTTAGAAGTATTAATAGCTTCATAAATAAAGACGCTTTAAAATTCACTTTAGATCAATTATCCATCAAAAACTGAGTAAATAACATCATTATAAAGATAAATGGACTGTTTATAGGCAATAATATGTTTTATTTCCTAATATTAAGAGTCATAATCGTTTAGCAATGTGGTACAAGTGTCGTACAAAGGCTATAATCGCTCAGCAAAGAGTTTGTAGTAAATAAACTTTATGTCATTATTTTAAGAGCTATTATCGTTTATCAAATAGTTAGTGGTTGATAGATTGCTCCCGAGGTATTCAAGGGATTTTATGCATTCAGCTGCAAAGAATTTATTATCTTAATATGACAGGTCGCTATGGTATTGTTAAAAATGTTGTATTATTTTTATAATATTATATTGAGTAACTCTATATAGTCTTAAAAAACTCCTCAGCCCTTTTTTTAGCTTTCACTGGCTCTCCTGCACGGGGTTTTAGGTTCGATATTCCGCGGTTACTAATGAATGGAAAATCCTTTTTTTTTATGGGAAAATATCAAATGACTTATCCCGCCCTAGTGTCAGACTTGTACTGACTAAAACCCATCCATGTATGTTCCTTCGGTTGCCCTTTATGTTCCGAAGCCGCGGTAACTATTAGAACTATTCCGCAACCCGGGGAATTAAAAATAATTAAATTCATATTATGTATTATTTAATTTTATCTAACATCACGCTATGCCCGACGAGAGCGGAGCAGTAACCAAAAATACATAACACGGGTAAGTAAAACAGTAATAATATTATAAATTCTTAATATAATATTATAATAATACAACACTTTTAACAATACCATAGCGACCTGCCCCCTTACCATGACGTTTAAAGTAAGATTGTTTTAGTCCTGTTGCAGGAGTGTGCAAGTGACAGCGTTAGACCACAGATTAATAAATAGTTACTACGGTTAGACACGTTGTCTAGCGCCGTCTCTTTCCCACTGAAAGTAATATCAAAGTAATACTGCTATAAGGGCTTGTGGTACGCCCCTTGGTCATATTAAGATAATAAATACTTTGCAGCTGAATGCATAAAACATCCCTTAAATATCTTGGGAGCCATCTATCAACCACTAACTATTTGATAAACGATAACAGCTCTTAAAATAATTACATAAGGTTTATAAAATAGTTCTAGAACTCAAAAAATTGACGATCATAAAGCACTTTGAAATGAATAAGTTAAACACAGACGAAGCGTAGCTAATATTAACATATTACAAGCTGAGGCTTGATCCTTTCATCAAGGCAGGGAGTAGGTACTCAACCCTCTCATAAATGGCGATTCCGGATCCGACGTGATTGCTTTACAAATTAAAGGGTTAATTTTATACCAACCTTATTAAAATCGTAACGAAATTCAGACCAGACCTCAGCCGGATCGGCCAGTTATTTAAGACATTTAAGGTTGCAAAATATGCGCTTCGCAGATTTTTGAGTTTAAAATCCTACTAATATTACAAATGTGAAAGTTTGTATGTGCGTGTGTCTATTTGTTACTCTTTGACGCCAAAACTACCGAACGGATTTTGATAAAACTTAACAGTAATATAGCTTATACATCAGAATAAGACATCGGCATGTAGCCTATGACCTACGGGGGACCTAAAATAACGCGGATGTAACGGCGGGGTACAGCTAGTATTAAATAAATATAGTTTTAATTCTGCAATTCCAGCAGAAGCTTTGGGTGCAAAATACATGCAAGCCTCGCCCCCCCCGCTCCCTGCACTTGCTGAACAGCAGTAAATAACGTGCTATCTGCCACTCAATACTTATGACTAAACAGGGTTTTTTTGGTGGGGTTTTTTTTTGTGCGATGATGATGTCCTGTAGACTGTGTATAACTGTTGATGATTTGCTAAAATTGTTGTCAATTGTCTCAAGTATTGACTTACTAGAAATTATCTTTTGAAGAAACTGAGAAATGATGACCTCCGCCAGTTATCAGACAAGTCTTACCAACTGCAAGCATATACTTCTGGTATCTCTTCTGGCAACTTCCACTAAATTAGCGTACAGCTGTCTTATCATAGTATAGTATAGATATTATATTAACTTATATATTTTTGAAAATGTTCATCATCTCCATAGTTTTTTTCCCAACTATGTTGGGGTCGGTTTCCAGCCTAACGGAATTCAGCTGGTTTTTTTGTAAATGTTATTATATTAATGTTCCCTTTTTTTCCACAGCATGCCGCTGAGATAGAAAAGAAGCAAAATGAGTTGGAGAACAAGAAGTTGTTGGGTTCAGTCGTGCAGTACGGCAGCGTGTTGCAGCTGCTGCACGTCAAGTCTAACAAGTACCTCACTGTAAGTTCATTCTATTAATATTCTTCTAACCAACACCGTAACAGAAATTAACTCAATATCGAAGTGTGCTCTAGAGATGTCAGCAAAATTGCAAAGGCACCTGCCCGGGCTTGTCTGGTTGATTGTTTGAAAGATATACCGCGGCCCCGCACACAAAGGGTTTAAAAAGAAACCGGGGTGAGTTTTAGTCAGTAGAAGTCTGACACTCTCTTCCGCTCCGCCCAGAGCTGGAGGAATCATTTGATGATTCCCCATCCCAAAAAAAGGGTCATATCCGACTGCACAGGCCCATGTATACTAAATACCTTAACTTAATATACATGCAGTTAAAATCAATTTGTTAGTGAAATAAAACTAAAATCTATGTTAGTAAATCTTTACTATATTGTACTAAGTCTTTGTGCATTCCGGTGGCACTTGTCTGCGGAAGCGACGGAACACCACGACCTGTGGCCAAAAACTTTTGATTCGGAGTTAAAAAGCGGAAAATTCGTAAAATTTCGAACACGATCAAACGTGGTACCTAGTTACTTATTATTTTCTAATTGCTAATTCACATAAAGGAGCCGTGCATGTTTTTGTAGTAAGAAGCCTTTACTTTGCAGTGGGCTTATATTACATAGTATTGTCTTGGACCTTTGTAGTTGCTATGATAACCTTTGTACGGGCTGCTATTTTGAAAGACAAAGGAGTCTAGTCTCCACAGAGAATCCTCGTGTGAAGACAAGATTTGATCATGCTAATTGAATAACAAAATACTTTTTTTTCACACACACTCGGCCATCTAATCCCAAACTAAGCGAAGCTTGTACTATGATAACCAGACAACTGATAAATATACTTATATAATTTATAAAATCAAATGTATACATATACATATGTTATTGAAAAAACACCCAGACACAGAATAAACAATCATGCTCATCACAAAAAGTTTGTCCTGGGTGGCGTGGGTGGTAATTGAACACACACCTCCGGCTTAGCAGTCACGGTCACTAACCACTAGACCATAGGTTCTCAACGTGGGCGCTAACGCCCCCTTGTGGGCGTTTAAGACTTTCGGGGGGGGCAGTAGAAGACCCAGAGAAAATTAGGGGGCATTGAGATGGCGCAGAGGGGGCGTGGGTAGATTAAGAAATATATTTTAAAAGGGCAAAAAAATAAGATCTAGAAAAAAACATATTCTCAAAGTGGGCGGTGAGCAAAATAAGGTTAAGAAACTATGCACTACATTAACAGGCCCAAGACCATAAAGTTTTTTTTTTACCCAGGTAAACAAAAGACTGCCCGCGTTGCTGGAAAAGAATGCGATGCGCGTTCACCTTGACGCGAACGGCAACGAGGGCTCCTGGTTCTATGTCATGCCATTCTACAAGCTGAGATCTACTGGTAAGACTTTATTTATTTCTTACAACTTCAATAACATACATAATAATTATATAAATATCCTAGGACAATTCACTCACGGCTGATCCCAAACTAAGCAGAGCTTGTACTATGGTAACCTGATAACTGATATACATACTTATGTAATTTATAAATACATACATGTTATAGATAAATTACACTCGGATATAGAACTTAGATACTTAAACCTTATAAAATAATTTCGAAATGTAATAATAATGACATAAATATACAAACAAAATATGGAAGAGAGGGATAAAAGCCTATAGATAAGAGTGGCTTCTGAGTTACACCACATCATCAAACAATTTATTGCAGATCGATTACTTATCCGTCTTTGATAGAATAAACTTTAAAGGTTTCGTGTAAATTTTAAAGACGGCTGATGCGTCGCCAACTCCTTCTAGAATTAACGAATTAAGCTTGACGCGGGTTTAGATCAATCCACAGCACAGATATAGATCGATCCACGGCATTGGTGTTTGATCGATCGGTTGACGTCAATATAAATGTCGCTATGTAATTAAGTAAATAAAAATAGTGTTATTCATTTGATTAAATATTATTTTTTCAACATTTTTTACTATTATGCTGGTTTGTGTAACACTCTTAGGATAAACTTTTCTTTTCTTGACATCCTAATCGTTATGAGGTTTTCAGTCAAAGTTTTTCAAGTTAGTGTTTTCCCAACTACGTTAAAATCGACTTCCACCGGTTTATCGACTCGCATCCCAAATTCCTAGTTACTGGGCAGCAGGATACCCCTTTTAACACAGTCTGGCTTCTGACTACACAGAACAGCTCCAAGTGGTTTCTGTAACACGGGTCTGCATTGATATATTAAATAAGGCATAGGAGAACCAAACAACCTACCAATTTCACCGGCTAGGTCTGAGAAATTCCTAATGCCAAACGGGGAATCGAGCCCCACGAAACGAGGGGCTTCTGACTTAAGCTTTGGGCTCAGCAGAAATAAACCGACCTCTGGGTTTATTATTGACGCCGATTAATTACCACAAAATGTTTATGTTTCAGGTGACAATGTGGTAGTAGGCGACAAGGTGATAATGAACCCCGTGAACGCGGGTCAACAAGTCCTACACGTGTCCTCTAACCACGAACTACCTGACAACGTTGGCTGCATGGAGGTATGATTTGTGAACATGTAGGAACTTGCCAAGTGAAAGTTCTATGCTATCACTTTCACTAGTTTAATGTTTACCTTTATTCTATTTTATTAATAATAATAATAATTTTATTTATTTATTTATTTATAATTATGGACAACAAAGGTCCAATGGTTAGTAATAACTTATCTACTAAGGGTTAGTAACACTTAAAACTATTCATTACTGCCGCACAAGCAATGCTAACCAGTGCCTAAGCACCGGCGCATCGTACTTGCCGGCCATGGTTTGTAGGTCATTTATGTATAGCGTCAACACTCGCGAAAGAAACATTTTTAAGCAATGAATAGCAAAACTAGTGCCGGAATATAGCGGTAGATATATTTAATAAGTTGTCTTTTGAACTAATATATCGGAACTAATGTCGCAATAATTAATCATCAACTTTTTTCGTTTAAGAATTTAGAATCATTGATTTCATTATAAAACTGTCTGACATTAAGTTGAAAAATTATAATTTAAATCTGTTTTTCTTTATTCAAAACAATGTAAAAATTGTTTTAAAAATAAATACTTGTTTCAAAATCCCTACGTATTACTGTCGGCTAATAACTAATTGACAACGACGACTGATCTGACGGACCTGTTAACACAAATATTATATGGGTGCACTATATCGAAACATTAATCCAGCAATTATTAGCTTACTAGCTGTCCCCCGCGGTTTCACCCGCGTTATATCAGATTTTTGGTTCCTAAAAAAAGAAGATAAAAAGTATTCTATGTCCGTCCCCTGGTCCTAAGCTACCACCCGACCAATTTTCAGCCAAATCGGTTCTGCCGTTCTTGAGTTATAAAATGTAACTACCAGACATTCTTTTATATATATAGATGATCTTTACATAGCATAAAAAGAAAACGCTTCCTGCTTTCCTGTCAGCATGTACGCTTAGAACTTCAAAGTGATATTTTTTCTAGTAGAAATAAGCAGAATTTTTTAAAGATTTGTACCACCCATATGGAGCTGGGACTGGTCGCTAGTAATAAAAGCTTAAACCTCTACAGAGCTTCAAAGATTACAACACGTACTGCGCTCAAATGGCAAAGAGACGAGCCTTGATCTCCATGTTATCTGACGAGGGCTGTCCTGTGTTGCTGCTTCCACTATTCTACGAGAGCGTTTGTCCACGAGACACTGTTTTTAAGTAGCTTGTAGATTTGCTAGGATATCTCTGTCGAGTAGGGCTGCCATCACCTACATGCATTTACGGCAATTTCCAGTAACTTATCTATCTATGGAGTTTTGACTAAAGCTTACGTAAATTATGTATAGTCTAAATAATTGTATAGTAAAATGGTATATGTTGCAGTCAAAACTCTTAACTAGTCAAAAGTACCATTGACTAGCAAAATCAGTCAAAAGCACTTTTGACTGAACAGGTTGGTCAAAAGTAGTTTTGACTGAAAATTATTGGTTATTAGTACTTTTGACTGCAAATTTGCGGATATAAGTACTATTGCGACTGACGCTCTTCGTCAAAAGTAGTTTTAACTGCAATACAGCATCAGTCAAAAGCACATAACGAGCCGGAGCCGAGCCGGCCAAACCCGATTTCAGGACAAACTAGTTTTGCCTAGGCTAAACTAGTCCTAACTAGTCGACGGAGCCCCGCTGCGCGGGGCTCCTATTTCTGGATGGTTTAAAAAAAATAACCACGTAGGCTAAGGCGGGAGCTCCGCTCCGCTTCCGCCTTAGCCTTCTAACCTAACCTGTCCGAGTCGGGGTGCCCTGAGTCGTTATTTTTACGAGTTTTGACGGATTCAACCAGTCAAAACCACTTTTGACGGAATCACTTAGTCAAAAGTACTTTTAACCAGCACCATTGGGCAAAAGTACTTTTAACTGTTATTTTAGTCAAAAGTACTATTGACTAAAGCATACGGTCAAAAGCACTTTTGACTGATTTTGCTGGTCAGTAGTACTTTTGACTGGTTAAGAGTCTTGACTGCAACATATATAATATCTTTAGTAGCCAAGTCCACCGACAGATTATATAGAAAATGGTCAGTAGGCGCTAGGTTATTTAAATCCTTATCCCTTACTAGGTACTTTTCCTCTATCGTGTACATACAGCCAAACCCTGAATATTTGTGATTTAATTGTACGTGTTGGAATTGAAGCTAAGAAGCAAAATTCAAAATTTTCACAAACTGTTCCGTCTTTGTGTAATGTCTGCTAGAATTTTTTGCTCTATGGTTTGGTGTTGATAATAGATAGGTTATGAAAAATGGCCTTATGTAGTAGCTGCACATAAAAAACACATTTAAATCTTTCATCAAAAAAATTTTTCTTTGGGTTTCCCTAAACCATCTGTTAAGGAAATCATGTGAGAAAACTAGTTTTTACAAGTCACACAAAAATAAATATTGCTTTAGATTACACACCCACATTTAAAATTTAAATTCTTTATCGAGTTCGACTTAATTTTCATCTCTCGCTAATCGATAACCACCTTTACACCCAACTTATTCATTTACCCCCACCAGGTGAACGTGGTAAACTCCTCAACATCATGGAAGGTGACTCTCTTCCTGGAGCACAAGGAGAACCAGGAGGAGATCCTGAAGGGTGGCGACGTGGTGAGGCTGTTCCACGCGGAGCAGGAGAAGTTCCTCACCATGGACGAGTATAAGAAGAGACAGCATGTGTTCCTCAGGACCACTGGAAGGTCCAGTGCTACTGCCGCGACTAGCAGTAAGGCGTTGTGGGAGATTGAGGTGAGGCGTACTGATGTATATGTCAGTTTAATCCTAGGGCTTTTTATTAATGATGGAAATATCCAGAATTCAGCAGAAATGCAAGATAAAGGCAAATGTTTAGTAAATAATTATATCAACTAAAAATGATCGGTTCCGTTGTCAGGATGCAGCAGGCTAACTTATTTACTTACCTTGCCTTTTAGCCTTTTTTCATTTATGTTGGGGTCGGTTTCTAGTTTACCGGCTGCAGTTGTAAACCAGTATTTAACATGGTGCGACTGCTTACAATACCTCCAAGTCTTGGCCACCGAGTACCTGATAGTTTTGCGGAGTGTTCGTCTTGAATTTCTGACTAGCCGTAACGAATGTCAAATTGCTACGAATGACTTCCAAGATCAAAAGCTTTATTGGGAGAGGTGCAAGGGTCTCACACCATCAACTGCTCTGGATTCTGAGATATCACAAGAAGTTCTCCAGACTTAATATCAGGACCATAAGCTCGGCAGTCGTGCGTATATAGTTCAAACTTAAGGTGAATGTTCAAGGTAGCCCGCGAAATTAAAATTTTCTTACGTATTTTTGCAATTTGCAGCTCAGTGTCTGTGTTTGTGTTGACATGATTTGCAACTGTAAATGTAAATCATCAAAACTCTATCTCGATTGATTGCCTATTTCATGAAAAAGTCATTAAATCGAGTTATATGCACTTTGGTTTTGATGATTACGTTACGCAGAAAAGGTTAAAAAAGTTGAATTTCGCGGGCTACCGTGAAGCATCCCCCATAATGACGTATATTTCCATAATGATGTATATTATTTGACGTTTATTTTGACGGGTCTGTTGGTGTAGTGGTTAGTAGCCCTGACTGCTAAGCCGGAGGTCGTGGGTTCGATTCCCACCCAGAACAAACTTTGTGTGATGAACATGATTGTTTGTTCTGTGTCTGGGTGTAATCTAAGGGTCTGGGTGTCATATAAGTATGTATATCAGTTGTCTGGTTACCATAACACAAGCTTTAAGCAGAGCTTAACTTGGAATCAGATGACCGTGTGTGAGTTGTCCCAGGATATTTATTATTATTATTATTATTTCCAGGTGGTACAACACGACCCTTGTCGCGGCGGCGCGGGACACTGGAACTCCATCTTCAGGTTCAAACATCTCGCCACGGGACACTATCTGGCCGCTGAGGCGTGTAACAGGCCGCCGTAAGTTAAAACCAAACCGTTTACAATATTTAACTTAATACCTTTGTGTTTAGATCAAATCTTGTGACAGCTTTTTCAACAACTTTTACTGAAGCTATTCTTATAAATCTTGGCATATGCATTAAACTCCCATGACAATAATAGGGATGACGACAACATAAAAAAAATGGCATTCTATTTAGTCCTTCTTGTAGATCGGCCAAAAATACGGGACACGTATTTTTTGCTACATCAAAAAAAAATGAATTAAAATGAACTTTATTTTGTAAATAGGTTATATGTATAACACTTTTACACGTCAATATATTTTTTTTAATCGAACGATGGAGCCGGTGTTTCGTAACTGACTACTCTGAGAAGAAACATCCGAAACAAACTCAGAGGTCAAAGTCTCTTTTAAAGTCCATACAATTGTATTGGTCAAATTATGCGAGGATCATCAAAATAATAAAAAAATACAAAGATAAAGAGCAACAAAGTTCTGGAGTGGGGGCATAGTGGGGGCTTTTGACGCTACCGTAATGCAAAAATTGTATCTGATCGTGACGTCACCCACAACTTCAACGCACTGTATCGTCGTCATTTTTGCCCAAAATTTTTTATTAATTTCAATGACGGACTAATTACTTTTTTTTCGTCGTCTCGCCTATTAATACCAGTCTGTTACAGTCCCACTGCAGGGCAAAGGCCTCTTCTCATTCAGAGAAGGTGCGAGCATTGATCACTACGATGTCTGTGATGTCCAAGATAAAGCTTGGAATATGAAATTTGCCCGGATTCGAACCCACAACCTCTTGCATGAGAGGCATGGGCCTTAGCCACTAGGCTATCACGACATCCCGTGACAATAGAATCACTACATAGTATAAAACAAAGTCGCTGTCTCTGTCCCTATATCCCTATGTATGCTTTAATCTTTAAAACTACGCAACGGATTTTGATGCGGTTTTTTAATAGAAAAAGTGATTCAAGAGGAAGGTTCTTAGGTAGAAAAGCCGGAATTTTTAAAGATTACAAACCCGTGCGAAGCTGGGGCGGGTCGCTAGAACTATTATAATTTCAACTTGATCTGATAATGGGAGTCAAAAGACGGGTAGTGGAACTTTTCGACGTATTCTAGAAAATTAAAACGCGGTGCTTATAAGAGCCTAAATATATGTAAATCCCTCCTTATAATTATGCATTTGTTCCCCAGCGAGGCCCCAGTGGAGCCCTGCGAGCCCGCCTACCAGCTGGTGTCGGTGCCGCACTCGTCGGAGATCGCCACTCTGTTCGAGCTCGACCCCACCACCATGACGCACTCCGACGCGCCCGTGCCGCAGAGCAGCTACGTCAGGTATGTCAGCATCATCATCTGCATCATCAGCCTACCAGCTGGTGTCGGTGCCGCACTACGAATAAATAAATAGTAATAAATATCTTAAGACAACGCACAAACGACCATCTGATCTCAAACTAAGCAGAGCTTGTACTATGGTAACCAGACAACTGATAAACATACTTATATTATATACTAGCTAATGCCCGCGGCTTCGCTCGCGTTGGAAAGAGACAAAAAGTAGCTCTCCATCCCTTCAACTATCTCCACTTAAAAAATCACGTCAGTTCGAAAAGAAAGACAAACATACAGATAGTTAGACACACTTTCCCATTTATAATATTAGTATGGATAATTTATAAATACATACATACTATAGATGAATTACACTCAGACCCAGAACAAACTGTCATGCTCATCACACAAAGTTTTTCCCGGGTAGAAAGCGAACCCACGATCTCCGGCTTGGCAGTCAGGGTCACAAACTAGACCAACAGGCCAGTCAACAACAGTCCTCTGATCCCAAACTAGACAGACCCTGTACTTTAGTAACCAGTAAACTGACATCACCGCAGCCAATCGCAACAAAAAATCATCATCATCAATCATCCTAAAAAAAGAAGAATCTTCCATCGGTGCCTTTCCTGACAGCAACAGAAGCCCTCTACGGATGTTGTCGGGATTTGTATGTATGATATTGTAGCGACAATCCAAATTTACGTGTTGGGAGGCAGATGTCGGCAAAATAATAATGAATAATAATTATTAAATTAATAATGTCTACTTATAAGACGTACGTAAGATGTAGGGATGAGGTAAATTAAACACACGACTGATGGAATAGTACTGACTCTTTATTGAGATGTTACCAAATATATAGTGCTTACAACTCAGAGTACATGCTTTATAATACTTATGTCTACTACAATACACCTCCCACATAACAAATAAAAAAAAATCAACAAGGTTTTTTTTTCTATACATACTGTTAATAATAAAATAGCACATAAAGTTAAAGAATAATATTATCTTATTATTATCTTATTTAGTACACAAATAAAAAAAAAACATGTATACAAAAACACGTCATTATTGTTATTTCTAAGTGTAATATAATTTAGTTCGGTTTTTATGAACTGTATCAAGCTTAGGTATCAAGCTTTCCTTTTTTGATAATTTCTACATTGGGTGACAGGTCTCTTACCACTACGTACGGTCCAGAAAATATAGGACTAAACTTATTCCCTGTTTCCTTTTTTAATAAAATCTGATCGTTTCTTCGCACGCTAGAAATCTACGTTCTTCTAACAACCTTTTGACTGACTAGCCGTTACGCATTCAAGCGGAAACTCAAGGCTCATTTACAGCTCAATTAGGTAGAGTACTCTCATAACCATCTTTCTTGAAAAATATATATATATATATATATATTAGATACATATTTATTTGCATAATACATATTATTACATTTTTTAAATTGTAGGATGTAAGATAGGTATAGAATGTTTTGTAGTTTTTTATCTTCAAACTGTCATTTTTTTATATTTAAATTGTCATTTTGTAATAAGTTTGTTGATTAATCATAATACTGTCATATAAGTAGTTGTTTAGTCCTAGCTACCGCATTAGGTTAAGTTACGTGTAATGGTAGTTTAGAGAGAAATTAAATAAATAAATAAAAATATTTGCTTATTTATTTTAGTACGTATATATGTATTTTTATTGATTTGTAATTTTTGTAATAATTAACATCTGTTTTTTACATTATATTTGCACCTGCCATCATATCTCTGCACTACCGATGGTTGACTGGTAGAGAATGCCTAAGGCATTAAGTCCGCCTCTGTACATGAATTTTGTGCATAAAGTGTAAATAAATAAATAAATTTTATAAAAAAGTTTTCATAATCCCTTTGTTTTGTATTTGCAGGCTCCAGCACTTATGCACGCACACGTGGGTGCACTCGACCTCTATACCCATAGACAAGGACGAGGAGAAACCTGTCATGTCCAAGGTAACTTCTTTATAGAGACCAATCTACGTTTTGGTAGTGCTGCTTAATGGTTTTAGAGAAAGAAATGCTTTGTTTGGATTGTTTAATTTTGACAAAAACATATTTTTTTTAATGTGGATCTCTTTTAATTTTAACTTTCTTACTCTAGTCGTAATTTTACACAAACTGTTTCCTGCGACTACGCCCGCCTATTTTCATACAAACCCCGATCCTCTATTTTACTCCGTTGGGAGTGTCTTTTGTTATAATCGCTTCTTATTGCACCTTGACGTGTCATAAGACGCTAAGTACTTTGCAGTTTTCATGTTTCTAACATTTTCAGTAGTTTCGGATATGCGTTGATTACTACCAAAAAGCCTTTAAGAGTGATATATACAATTGCTAAAATAATTTGTGATACCTATTCCAGGTGGGCTGCTCCCTAATAAAAGAGGACAAGGAAGCGTTCGCCCTAATATCTGTGTCGCCCAGCGAAGTGCGAGACCTGGACTTCGCAAACGACGCATGCAAAGTGCTATCGGCCTTGTCGACCAAGCTGCAACTCGGGAATATAGAACATAATGAAAGGAAGTAAGGTTCAATTTTGTTTGATGTGTGTGTACCAGCGAGGTCTATTTTGCCATATCTTAAAATTTTTAAAACATAAAACAATTACAATTATTGAAATTGCAAAATATTTGGGGTCCATTCAGTCAAAAAGTAACTGTTTTCATCCAACCAATCTAATGTTTTAACTGAAAATAATTCATTAAAATTTTAACATAAAATCTTGCAATGGAAATAAAACTAAATACGGGATTCGATACGCACATTAAAGAAACTTTAAAATATTTTCTGTGTGAACATTTTTTGTTTTCACAAGCACAATCATGTGTTACTGTTAATCACTTAACAACAGCTAATCTACCCCATCTCCTTTCCAGAGCCCTCACCTGCCTCCTACAAGACATAGTGTACTTCATAGCCGGCTTCGAGAACGAACCGAACAAGTCGGAAGCCCTGGAGCTGATGGTGGAGAACCCCAACAGGGACCGACAGAAACTGCTCAGGGAACAGTATATATTGCGGCAGCTGTTTAAGATCTTACAGGTAATGTTTCACAAGTACTTAATGTTAATATTGGCTTTATTCTGCGAAAAACAATAAATGAATTAGAATTTTCGATTAAATAAAATACAATTCTACCGCAAAAAAGTGCATGTCAATTGGTCCAGCCGTTCTGGAGATAAATGGGACCTTTCATTGGGTTTTGATGTGCTCACACACAATGTCACACCCCAAACCAATGATATTTTAAGTAAAAAAGGTGTAGATAGGTTACCCAAACGAAATTCTATCTTCAAAAACGGCACACTAACGCACACATACATCACACGTCAAAGTAGGATGACATAATTGAAGTAGTGCGAGTGAAAAAGAGATAAACGTCAAATGTCAACGCGATACTCAGTATCATGTATGCCAATTGGCAAACTTTTAATGTCCCACTTTTTGACTGCATATAACCTATCTACACTTTTTTACTTAAAATATCATTGCCCCAAACGCATACACCTGATCTGTTCCGTCGACTTCTGTAATAAAGTTGTTTTTCTCTTTGAAGGCCTTTTGTAAATAGTTATAGTTTGTTTATAGCTCCTTTTTGTAAATAGTATTTTCCTTCATGATTAAAAAATAATTCATATTTTTTTAAATAGGTCAGTACAAATTATGTTTATGTAGTTTTGTGAGTATTGATGATAAGGAAAATTGTTTGTGTTTTATCTTGTTCTTATGTCCGATCGGTGTACCTTCAGGGTCCATTCGACACATCAGCGGGGGAGGCGTTCTTGAAGATCGAGGAACTGTACGACCCTCGGTACGCCGCCTATAAGTACATCTTCCGTCTGTGCTACAGGATCCTACGGCTCAGCCAGCAAGACTATAGGAAGAACCAGGTTTGTATCCCTGTTTTTTGAACGAAGAAAATACCTATACCCTATTTGTTTAGGTATTTTACTGCCATGCGTGACACTCGTTACCCAATCAGGTTTGTGTTTAAGACTAGCGGTCGGCGACTTTTCTTGCTTCTCGCGACCGTAAGAAATCTATTTAAATTTGTTATTATTTTTTCCCTACTACCTACCAACTTACACAGATGTTAACTAAAGACGTCTTATAAAAAAAATAGGCAAAACTGTTTAAAATTTAATTTTAATGTTCATAAAATATGGCTTTCACATTCAGCTTACATATATGTATGTGATTTTTTAAGTTGAAAAGTATGAAATTCTAGGGCGAACGAAGCCGGGGGCAAAAGCTAGTAAATAATAAAATCTTGATCTAGACATTCCACATTCTAAATTGAACCCTATCGTTCCAGGAATACATAGCAAAACACTTCGGCTTCATGCAGAAGCAGATCGGCTACGACATCCTCGCAGAGGACACCATCACGGCGCTGCTGCACAACAACAGGAAGCTTCTGGAGAAGCACATCACAGCCTCCGAGATCGAGACCTTTGTCGGTCAGTCAAGGCTCTGTATCTCGCTATGATGTCTGCCTACCTCAGTCATTATCCTTAATTAGTGCCCATCAGAGATTTACAACTGATACCGAATTGTTGGCATTCGTTCTCTCAGTCTCGGCTGAAACAGAAACTTTGTGGACATTTTGTACTAAATAATATTGTCATAGCGAATTTTCTGTTTTTCACGAGCTGCCTATTAGACTTTCTCAACTTGTCTGGGTAACATAATATACTATAACTCTGGCTCCTCCACCCGTAACGACTATCAAAGAAAACCTGGACTAACGCTTTTATGTATTTTCCAAGTCATAGTCAGTAACGTTTTTAATAATCTTACACAAGTATTGTCATTGCATTGTGAAAATGTTACAATTGCGAACGAACTTAACAATAGCTGCTTTAATTTAGCTAATTTAGTAGTAATAGGATATGTTACAATGTTGCATCGAAATAGAAAAACCAAGACGGCAAGGCGAAACAAAATCTTTGTCAGCTATTTGTTTGTACGGGACGTAGTATTTAGTGACATGCCATTTATTGTCAACGACGAACCGACAGCCGGCTGTCGGGCTGCTATTCAGTCTTTCTATTGTGTCTCAAATCACGTGTGTTCGAAGGATTAATATGGTTTCACTTACGAACTGCTTTCTCCCAGGTCTCGTCCGCAAGAACATGAAGACGTGGCAGTCCCGTTTCCTGGACTACCTGAGCGACCTGTGCATCTCCAACAAGAAGGCTATTGCTGTGACGCAGGAGCTCATCTGCAAGAGTGTGTTGTGTGCCAATAACTCGGACATACTTATTGAGACCAGGTACAATAGGCATGACGATAACATAAAAAAAATCGCATTCTGTTTAGTCCGTCTGATAGATCGGCCAAAAATACGGGACACGTATTTTTTGCTTGATCAAATAAATAAAAAAATACAAAGATCTACAAACAAAAGAGCTACAAACTTCCGGAGTGGAGGCTTTTGACGTCACAGTCCTGCAAAATATGTATGTGATTGTGACGTCATGCGCAACTTTAGCGCACTATATCTTCGTCATTCTTCGTTTACGAGAAAAAGGAAAAAATACGTGTCCAAAATTCTTTAATAATCTATCTGACGGACTAATTACTTTTTAGGGTTCCGTAGCCAAATGGCAAAAACGGAACCCTTATAGATTCGTCATGTCTGTCTGTCTGTCTGTCTGTCTGTCCGTCCGTATGTCACAGCCATTTTTTTCCGAAACTATAAGAGCTATACCGTTGAAACTTGCTGAGTGGATGTATTCTGTGAACCGCATTAAGATTCTGATACAAAAATAGAAATTAAATAAAAAATTTTGGAGGTCCCCATACATAGAACTTAAACTCAAAAATTTTTTTTCATCATACCCATATGTGTGGGGTATCTATGGATAGGTCTTCAAAAATGATATTGAGGTTTCTAATATCATTTTTCTCTAAACTGAATAGTTTGCGCGAGAGACACTTTCAAAGTGGTAAAGTGTTGGTAACCCCTGTAACTTCCAAAATAAGAGTATGATAAATAAAAAAAAATATATAATGTACATTACCATGTAAACTTCCACCGAAAATTGGTTTGAACGAGATCTAGTAAATAGTTTTTTTTAATACGTCATAAACCGTATATCGTAAATTACCTTTCATTCAATCAAGTCAAATATAAATAATGTTACTTGCTGCTACGGAACCCTTCATGAGCGAGTCCAACTCGCACTTGGCCGGTTTTTTTTTTGGGGTCTCGCCTATTACTATTATAACAATACAGCTGGTTCATATTAGGACAGGCCAATAGTTGTATTGGACAGACAAATGTCAGATGCATATTGGCATATGTATTTCAATAACGCCGGCGCCGTTCACATTAGGGCGACCGGTTGAAAATAATGGAGACGACACGGTTCGATTATTAGCGCAACAGGCATTTTCACGCATTTTCCCAAAGTTATTTTCTTTTTCAATAAAGTCTATATTGTATTTTTAGTATTTATTATTTATTTCATAAATTCTAACTTGAGTGATTAATTGTTTTTAATTAAATTGGGATTCAATGGTTTCTATCCTAATCTAATGTATGTGAAAGTAACTTTGTTTTATCTATCTGTCATGCTTTCACGGGTTAACCACTGAATCGATTATATTGTAATTTTGGTAAGCAGTAAGCTTGAACGCCAAGACAGTACAAAAGCTACTTTCTTCTTACTTAATTCGCATGAACGCAGTCGCGGAGACCCATGGAAATGAGTTCACCAGCACCAGACCCATGGAGAAAATTCTTTTTTTAGAAATAACTTTAAAAATAATCCCAAAAAGACTAAAAATGTGTCAAATATTGGTGCTGATTCTCTTGTTCACAAACTTAAGTAAATCTAAGTTGAATGCATTTCCATTTCTTAAAGAAAAGGACAGAAGATACATTTTAGTTTAATCCTGTGAAATTAGACAGCGCCTGATGAAAATTGACGTATATTTAGACGCTATGTTTTTAAATCGCGTCCAAATTATCTATGAGTGTCTAAATTTGACAGGACTCTACTAATATTTTATCTTCTATCCTTTTCTTAATAAAATGGAAAGAGAAAGATGCACTTAACTTAAATTTACGTTAGTTTGTGAATAAGAGAATCGGCACCATTGTGGGTTTGTTTCTAATCATAAACTCACAAATACAGTCAGGTGGTCTCATCACTTACATCTGTTGGTCCAACAAATACTTGTTTCATGAGGGAATCGAACCTAAGACACGCATTATATCTACCCACAACCACCGCCTGTGCGGCATAGGAGTCTAACTTAGGGCCCGCCCGACTGATGAAAACAAAACGACATGTCGTCGCTTACCCCCGAATAGTCAAACGTCACTTAATGAGGGTTTTTGTGTATGAGAAATCCACTAGGTGGCAATACGTAGGCATGTGGTCTATCTGCTACGTGATTGGTGAATTTTGACATATCTGACAATGTCATGTCGAAAAAAACCAATCATGCTGCAGTTCAACTCACGCCTACGTATTGCCATCTAGCGGATTCTTCATACGGGAAAACCCTCATTATAAGACGCTCTCAAATCTTTTGATGTCTTGACCTTATCCCTTTAGAGTGACAAAGACAGCAACAGTTTTGAGAGCGACCTAAAATAGTGACGTTTAAGTATTCGGCCATTAGATCCTTCAAGAGTTAATTAACTTTTTAATTTATATTTTTTTATGTTTGTTTATTGCTAGGCTCGTGTTATATTATTAGTGCAGGATAGACTTTTTTTTGGTATAAAGGGTACGTTCATTTTATCAACTTTCTTTATTGTTATAGATTGGTTTCAACGAAATACGAAAAAAGCAAGACTTTAGACCCGGATGACGCTAGATATACCGTAGAAGAGGAAGTTATGCTGTTATGGAATAATAAAAAGGTAAGAGTTTTTTAACTCTATAACTGTTTGGAGGCCTATACTTGGGGCCAAATTCGATAAAAAATACAGGTAAATAAACCAATATAGGGTTATTACGACTCACTTTTTAAAATCTTCTAATATTCACATGATTATCGCCTTTTTCACGCTAACTATTTATTAAGAAATCCTATTGCAGCATATTTCACTAGAATCACTCAAATGACTTGCACAATTACCTCGTTATTTCGAAAAACCGAGCAACGATTTGTTTACCTCTATTCTTTAACGAATTTGGCTCAAGTATAGACACGCTTGGCTCCCACAGAATATACTGGTTAAGCAGTGAACCGCCGTAGCCAGTTGAACTGCGAGATGCCATGTAAAAAAACTCTATTTAAGTACATTATTACAGAAAATCGTTAAACCTGTTTCTGAAAAACGCAAAAAAATATATGCGACGTGTTAAGTGACTGATTCACTTTATCATTTATTATCATCAACAAACAACTTTTTTCAAAGAATGTGTTGTTTTATTTATTTTTTTTGCATCATCTAGTGGGTGTTAATTATTGACCTCAATATGTCCAAATCAAAGTCGATACGCCGCCTTTTTACAGAGTAATATAATAAAATAAAAAATGTTGTACTTTGACGAAAATCATGTTGCGACTATATTTTCTAAAGAGAAGTCAAGAGGATCACCAACTTATTCTTTCCTCCGCAGAGCTCCCGCCTCCTCTCAGAGCTGGCGGCGGAGGCCCGCGTGGACCCGAACTGTCAGTCGGCCGCCATCTTGGACTACTACCGACACCAGCTCGACCTGTTCTCTAACATGTGTCTCAACCGACAGTACTTAGCTCTTAATACTCTGTCGCCACAGCTACACATACATCTTATATTGAAGTAAGTATTAAGTATAAATCAGAACCACAGATATATAACTCACAACGGTCCATCCTGATAGAGTAATGGGCTTTCTTAAATGATGCCCACTTGGCGGCAGCATTGAGGCGTAAGGTTCAAAAGCCTTACTAAAAAATAAGATTTTACACTTGACAGAAAGTGTCAAAGTATCTATTTTTTATCAAATTAAATAAGTTTAATAAATATTCTATTATAACTGAAATGTTACAAATGCGAACGCCAAAGTGGCGCCTACGAGTGGCGTAAATTCGCAAACCTATGGAAGTCCTCCCTAAAAGGGGTTTTTTTAAAATAAAGGAATAATAAACCCTGTAAATGATGAATCTCTGACAAATGCGACTTCTGAAATATATTCTATTAAAAATATATCATCCACATGAAACCATCACGCACCGAATTCAAAGAAACCAAAGAGTTTCATCTTTATGTGAGCTGTCAAAATGCAATTCTCTCCTATAGACTTTGAATGACAATGCCACCTTATGACGTCACAAGTTAGCAGCCCGATTGAGTGACTCGAGAGCTATTTTTTGTTTTCAAGCAACTAAAAATCCAATTTTACAGTAAATTGATAATGAACCAAATTTATGAGGCTAAAATTGAGAGAAGTTTTCTAGAAATTGGTGCCGATTCTCTTATTCACAAACTAACCTAAATTTAAGTTAAGTACATCTTTCTCTTTCAATATCATTAAGAAAAGGACAGAAGATAAAATATTAGTTAAGTCCTGTCAAGATTAGACACTCCATAGACAATTTAGACGCGATTAAAATCATGGCGCCAAAAAAAAGGCCAATTTACTTTAGGCGCTGTCTAATTTGACAGGAATAAACTAAAATGTAACTTCTGCCCTTTTCTTTAAGAAATGGAAAGAGAAAGATGCACTAAACTTAAATTTAGTTAAGCTTGTGTACACGAGAATTAGCTCCATTGTGTCTTAAATTTATTGGTTAATGGTGTCAAGTTAGTATTCCTTTTGTCTTCTTTCACTCGTCTCCAACCACCTCTCCTCCACAGATGCATGTCAAACGCGTCTCTCTCATACGAGGTGCGGGCATCGTTCTGCCGACTGATGCTGCACCTGCACGCCGACAGAGACCCTCAGGAGCCCGTCACTCCTGTTAAATACGCGCGCCTGTGGACTGAGGTCTGCGACAGGATACATATACATGAGTGAGTATTCATAGTAGAGACTAAGTACTGCATAGCTAGGTGACAATAGGGATGACAACAACGTTAAAAAAATTAAATTCTGTTTCGTCCATCTGATAGATCGGCCAAAAATACGGGACACGTATTTTTTGTTAGATCAAATTAATAAAAGAATAAAAAGATAAAGAGCAACAAAGTTACGGAGTGGCGGCTTTTGACGTCACTGTCCTGCAAAAATTGTATCACATCGTGACGTCATGCGCAACGTCAACGCACTGTATCGTCTTCATTCTTCGTTTACGCGAAACATGAGAAAATACGTGTCCAAAATTTTTTGATAATCTATTTGACGGACTAATTACTTTTTTTTTTGTCGTCTCGCTTATACTATGGAGTGTCGATAGTAGTCTAAACTTAACATAAACAAGTCGAGATTAGTAGTTGGTATACATAACTAGACCTGTTAGTTTGGTATAAGTTTGGAGTTAGTTAACACTAAGAATAGAATAGAATAATTGTTTATTTGCCAAGAAAGTAGGTACAATATTAAGATATTATGTTTAATTGAGTGATCCTTATACTTCCTGCCTAATTAAGGCATGCAAAACCATTTTATAAAACAAATACAGGCATACTTAACACAGACACACATTACAATCACAATGTCAATATAAATTATTAAGTAGTCAAATATTAAAATTATAGTTTTAAACAATGTTAATAGTACAAGTCAGAGTCTGAATTAGCTTAATTATTGTGATAATAAGTCATGATTGAATTATTGTAAGGAATAGGTACAGAAATGTCAGAATTAATTTAAGTATTGATCATCTAAAAAATCGCAAATCGAGTAATAACATTTATTAATCAACAAATCCGTCAATTTCTTTTTAAGGACTGGAGTAGTCTGTATTTTTATGTTATCTGGTATTTTATTAAAAATAATCGGGCCCATACAAAATACACTTTTCTTTAATAGGGCGGTGTCATATTGACCCACATTAAGCATATTTTTGTATTGTTTCCTTACTGGTCTGTTTCTAGCATCGGATACTTTATTAAAAAGATGCATATTTAATTTTACAAAGACAGCAATTTCTAAAATATAAAGAGACGGAAATGTTAGTATTTTCAAGGACTTAAACATAGGTACACAGCTATCTGTTACAGTTAAATTACACATTGCCCTTACACACCGTTTTTGAGCCTTGAACACCTGTTCTCTCAGGCTACAATTTCCCCAAAAAATCAAGCCGAATCTCAAAATCGACGCAACTAACCCATGGTATGCAACTAACCTTGTGGCCATGTTAACTTTTTTAGACAAATTAAGAAGCACATATGCAGCTACACTTAGTTTTTTACACACTTCTTCTGCTTGAGGCTTCCAAGTCAGTTGGCTATCCATGAGTATTCCAAGGAATTTTGCAACTGTGACTTGGTCAACTTCTTGTCCACTATTATATAAATGTAATGGTTGTGGTGGAATTCTCTGATAAAAATGCATAACATTCGTTTTTGATATGTTAATAATCAAATTATTATGGTCAAGCCAGTTAATTAAATCCGTTAATGTATCATTTATGTTTTTTTCATAAGTATTTCTGTCAAGGCATTTAATCAAGGCAGTGCTATCGTCTGCGAAAAGTACCATAGGATGTTTAATGTGTTGTGGCAAGTCATTGATGTAGGTATGAAAGGGCCAAGCACACTGCCCTGTGGTACACCATACCTAATAATTCTTGCTTTTGATAGAATTTTTTTTTCACTCTTAGTTTTCAAGCATATTTTAGTGATTTCTGTATGCTGCTTACGGTTGCTAAGGTAGGATTTTAAGAGGTCAAATACATTTCCTCTGATTCCTATTGCTTGTAATTTATTTAGTAGGGTTTCATGATCGACACAGTCAAATGCCCTCGACATGTCCGTAAAAATTGCACAAACAGGATTTTTTTTTTCATCACTAGTCTGGAATTAATACGAAATTTTAACAAAATTAACCAGAAACTAGTTATCAAGCCTCAAAACTTACCCCCAAACCTGTCCAGTCTGTAACTATAGTCAAGTCATTTTCTTTTCTTTCATTTTTTTTCTGGATTTATTATTATCTTTCTCTTTCTCTTGTATCGTGGTGGCGTTTACAAGCATTATAAAGGCCATACAAATATTTGTCCCGTTAGTGAACTGAACCCGCGACATGCAGCACAGCTCTGCAGCCTATTTATTGCTTAATCACTACGCCATTTATATATGAAACGTCATGAAACTAGTCAAAAATATTGCTAACCAATCCCGAAACTATTTATAAAGTACTGTGAATTTTGGACTAGTCCGAAACTTACTCCAAACTATAGTCTATTTTTTTAACAAACGAGTACTGAGTATATCTAGTTCACTTTTCCTGTATTGAACAGAGAGAGATGTGAAATTGGTCGAGGCGGAGCCAACGCTTTTAACCCCAATAATAACACTTATGCTGATTATGTGGACCAATAGAAACCCAGACAACATTTTTGGTACTCGTTTGTTAAAAAAAAAACAGACTGTAGTCAGAAACTGCTCCAAACTAGTCTAATATTAGTAAGTACTAGAACGTTTTCGAACAGTAAGCTCTATATAACAATTCTCTCCCCAGCTACCAATGCGTAAAGGGCGGCCCAGATGCGAACCGCGAGAAGGTGAAGGAGCAGTTCGCGTCCACCATCCGCTTCGTGGAGAACTACCTGTGCAACGTCGTCACCAAGACCTGGTACTTCAGCGACCATGACCAGAACAAACTTACCTTCGAGGTCGTGAAGCTGGCTAGAGAACTCATTTACTTTGGGTTTTATAGGTGAGTGTTTGCATAGAAAGAGTTTGTCGATGCGCGGATCTATTCAGTATTATTTATTGTACTCGTGTGGTTTACAAGTTGTTACAAATAATATATGACCCTGCTAGGGCACAGAAATATAAGTATTTTAAGGAGTCTAACTAATCTATTTCTTGATATTACAATCTTTATATATATAATTCTGCTGTACGTGTGTATGTCATTGAACTCCTCCTAAACGGCTTGACCGATTTAAATGAATTTTTCTTTTTGCGTTTGAGTGGCGCCCTGGATGGTTTAGATTCACAAATCAGCCCGGCAGATGGCGCTGATTGCTTCAAAAAGCATGTGATCTCGGAAACGGCCCTAACGATTTCGCAGAAATTTGATATGTGGGGGTTCTCGGGAACGAGAAATCGATCTAGCTCAGTCTTATGTCTGGGGAAATGTTTTCGAGTTTTAAGTTAAAATGTTTGGCGCCCAACGAAGTGGGCACAGGCCAGCTAGTATATATTTTATCACACTTAAAAAGAGCTAGTTTGTTCTTCGAAAGCAGGGTAAAAAATATCTCTTTAATCACTAGAGATTAAACGCTCTTTTAGTCCATGGCTTTTGAAGATGTGATGTGATGATGACCCAAGTGCATTGAGATAAAACGTACTAATTCTGCAATGAGACGTGGTACCTATGTGTTCAATTCAATTCTTCCAAAGCTAATATCTTACAACCATACTATAACTTTTTACTATTATTGCTCCCCATAGCTTCAGCGACCTACTCCGGCTAACTAAGACGCTACTCAGCATCCTAGACTGTGTCACAGCTATGGATCTGCTCAACGAGACCAACGCGCTCTCCGGGGAGGTCGAATGTGAGTATTCTGCTTTTTACTGCATCAATATTTGCTTGCACAAAATGGTAAAACGTACAAGAATTCGTTAAAGAAATAGTCTAATTGTGACTTAGACTTATTTGTAAACGATTTTTAAGCTACAATCTCAGCGGTATGTATTGGATCGAATGTTATTGTCGAATCACCTTATATACTAACAAAAAGTGTTAGTAGCCCTGTGCAAGTATATAATTTTTTTTGCGACTATCATGAACATATTTTTTTATTCTATTTTACAAGCAGCACAGGAAAAGGAGATAAAACGAGAGAAACGTACGTATTTTGGTTTCTACCAGTCGATTTTCAACAATACATTTTTTAGACATCCGGCTCGAAGGACCAAGTTTCGATGGGATAAGTGGACTATATCAAACACTTGTGTTGCCCTTCAATATGGATGACAACACCATTAAAAAAAAGCCATTCTGTTTAGCGCGTCTGATAGACCGTCTAAAAATACGTATTTTTTGCTTCATCAAATTATTAAAAAAAATACAAAGATAAAGAACAACTAAGTTCCAGAGTGGGGGGCTTTTGACGACACTGTTTAGTTAAAAAATTATCAGATCGTGACGTCACTTCAACGCACTGTATCGTCGTCATTTTTCGTTTACGGAAAAAAAAGGGGTGTGGTGGAGGATAGAGCCGCAAATCAAAATGCTGCAGAAAGAAAGAAAGAAATCAATTTCCGTTCAAGATTTCCATTGTAATGTGTATATTACAGCTGAAGGTGGTGTCCTGCGCAGTATCGGCGACATGGGCGCCGTCATGACGTCAATCACATTGGGATCCGTCGCCAGAAATGTAAGTCAAATACGTTACATTTGAATTTTTGTTCGATTGTTTTTAAATAAACTTTCAACGTCCAAGCGACAGCTGGCTGTCGGCTACTATTGTCTTTCTAATGTGTCTCAAATCACGTGTGTTTGAAGGTTTAAATACTACTTTTATTTACGTGTGTGATAAACCCCATGCGAGTCGTGTGCCGAGTACGTTGTGCAAAGGGTCGCACATGTAACTTTCCATTTAAGTTTGCTGCCCTTACAATCTGTTTGAGGAAGATAATTGAAACTGACGGGATGACACCACATAAGTTTAATTAATAAAACACGTGAAGCACGGAAATTACACACTTGTGGTCGTCGTCGTCCGAATAGCTGCCGTCCCCGCGCTCGCGTCGCTTGGCCGGCCGATGCTCCCCGCGACCGTGCGTTTGTCGCGGCCTCTGGTTATCTAAATATATATTATTTATAATATTGTTGTATTTTCCATTTCAAATTAAGGTTGAACAGGGTAGTAATATCTCTCAATTCCACAGACAAGTGGCAACGCAAGCAGCGCCGGCGCAGCGAATGCAGGCACCGGACTACAGCGCAGTCCGTCAGCACTGCTGCTGGCCAGGGAGCACCCGCTCGTCATGGACACCAAGCTCAAGATCATCGAGATACTGCAGGTAACTATGTAATAAACATATACAATAATTATTATAGATAGGACCTTGAGGAAAAAGATTCCATACATCTTAAACAGTTTGGCCGAGTTCATTAAAAATCAGCCCAATAAAAGTAAGTTAAAAAAAATATTGAAAAAATATCTACTAGAAAAACTACCTTAATTAGTTACAGAATATCTTAACAGAACACTCCTAATTAAAGTTATTTAGTTATATGTGAAATTATGGTGATCCCACAGTCAAACTGTGAATACAGTTTTGTGGAACTACACACATCAAAAGTGTCTAGGGATATTTTAATTAAAGCTAAATAACTAAAATTCTATTAACTTTTTGTTAAGACACCTACACTTTAAAATAAACCTTGTTTAATTGCCTATCTAATCTGATAATAAACTTTTAGATAAAGTTAAATTAAAAAAAAAACTTAGAAGAAGAGGAAAAACTCAACAAAATTTCAATTTAACTTTATTTTTGAAATTTCAAAACATAAACAACAAAACATTTTTTTTTTTATAAAAATTGTTGAAAACTTAAAATTAATAATTCGTGGATCCACCTAAGACTCTCCTGACACATCTGGAGCGGTTCTGCATACTCAAAACAAGGGTGTCAATATCCTGTTGTGGAGTACTGTCCCAAATCCTGCTAATATGCAAGAAAAGCTGGTTTTGATGCACAATATCAACAGGGAAATTCCTACGAGCTCTTCTCTGAAGCATATTCCAGGCATGCTCAATAGGATTTAAGTCAGTGGATTGTGCAGGCCGGTCTAAAGCTTGGATAACATGCTGTTGTAACCAACTTGTAACGATACGCGCCGTATGTGGACGGGCATTGTCGTGCATTAGCTGGAAATTTTGTCCCATTTGCTGTTTGTGGGGCAAGATTACAGGCTCTAGCACCTCATCTCGGTTTTTTCGAGCAGTCATATTGCCTTGTATCCAAACGAGGTCCGTTCTACCGCCGAGACGAATTCCTGCCCAAACCATAATCGTGCCACCTTAATATGCATGAACTTGTTGTGGGTGCTGCAGTCGATTCCAACGTCCAGGTTTTCTCCAAACGCGTACTCTTCGCGAATCAGGATGAAAAGCACAAGTGACCATTGAGAATGGTTCCAGTTTTCGTGTGCAATAGCCCATTGTAATCTTCTTCCTCGATTACCTCTCCTTAGTGCTGATACCCAAAATGGCCTACGAGCACGTAGATTGACTTCATGCAGTCGCCTTCTCAAAGTTTGACCGCTTACCAGCAAACTATACTCTCTCTGTAGCCTTTGAACCAATTGCATCGCCGCTGCATTTAGTTGACTTCGTGCAGCATTTACTATGAATCGGTCCTGTACATGTGTTGTAATGCGTTGAGGTCCTCGGTGCCGTTCCACCACTTCCTCCGTGACACGATAACATGACCAAAGCCTGGATATAACGCTCTGACTGGTCTTCATGGCTTCAGAAACGGCAATTATGGGACAGTATTCCACAACAGGATATTGACACCCTTGTTTTGAGTATGCAGAACCGCTGCAGATGTGTCAGGAGAGTCTTAGGTGGATCCACGGAATATTAATTTTAAGTTTTCAAGAATTTTTATAAAAAAAATTGTTGTTTTGTTTAAGTTTTGATGTTTCAAAAATAAAGTTAAGATTGAAATTTTGTTTGAGTTTTTCCTCTTCTTCTAAGTTTTTTTTTAAATTTAACTTTATCTAAAAGTTTATTATCAGATTAAATAGTCTATTAAACAAGGTTTATTTTAATGTGTACATGTTTTAACAAAAAGTTAATAGAATTTTAGTAATTTAGGTTTAATTGAAATCCCTAGACACTTTTGATGTGTGTATTTTTATTTCATAAGTAAATGTAATGTCTTTAATAAATAAATAAATTAATTAAAAAAATAAAATAATCTAATGAACAATGCCTTATATCGTGGACATCAAGTTGAAAATCATCCAGATTTTGTAGGTAGCGATCTATATCGTCAAAGCTGAAGGATATGCATTCAGCTTTGACGATTCTGTTCGTTTGTACACTAATCTGGAAATAAGAAACAGTATTGCTGCTCTATTTTCATGGTAATCATCTCTGATCACAATCTATGATGACTCGCTTATTGGTCTAGTGGTAGAGCCACTGCCCTGGAGGTCATGAGTTCGATTCCCTTCCAGGACAAATCTTTTTGTGATTAGTATGACTGTTCTGTTTTAGAATGTTAATGTTTTTAATTATATATACGTATTTTTATCAGTTGTCTTGATACCATAGTACTTACAAGGACTGCCTAGTTAGTGATCAGCCCCCTTACCATGACGTTTAAAGTAAGATTGTTTTATTCCTGTGCCAGAGTGTGCAAGTGACAGCGTTAGACACGTTGTCTAGCGCCGTCTCTTTCCCACTGAAAGTAATATCGAAGTAATTGCTTTTTAGCGATAAGGCCGCCTATTTTACTCTTGCATATTTGTTTGTATTGTCCTTTACTGTTTTTGTCCTATTGGTGTACAATAAAGAATATTCTATTCTATGATATCCATGTGTGAGGAGTCTTAGGATATTTATTTATGTTATTTCCATCTCCAGTTCATCCTAGACGTGCGGCTGGACTACCGCATCAGCTGTCTGCTCTCTATCTTCAAGAAGGAGTTCGAACAGGCCGGAGAACGGTCTGCGGACACCATCGGTAGGGCTGACGTGGAAGCCATAGGGCTTCAGGCTGAGGGCATCTTTAGCTGTAGGTAAGTAAGGGATAAGGATTCTATACTGTTTAGATAAGGATGAATTGGTAATTGTTGATGCTGCTGTTGGTAAATCAAACAAGATAACTATTGTTGTCAAATAATTAACCTACCTACACAAGGTTTAAGGTTCAATTTATCTACTAGTTGTTACTTCGGCAATTAATTTTTTTATCAAACTTTCTTCCCCTATTTTAAACTTTAGGGGTTGGATTTCCAAAAATACATTTTTAGAGTGAAAATATTTAATCTTCGGCTAATCAAAAAAGATTATACTTGAGTACTTTCTGACATTGAGTTATTAATTTTGTTTGATTTACGAACAGTTGATTTATTTATAAATTAAATTAAAAATTTTCTCTGTATTGTAGCTATAACTGTGGTAGATAATTAAAATTTCTTACATACTTAATAATTTCGACGATTTTAAGATTTTGACAATAAAAATCTCTTTATTTTAACTTTTTCATTTTCTATTAAAAATATTTTCTTAGTAAACTAAATAATGATAAATGTCTGTAAAATAATCTCTTCATAAATCATTGTAGAAAGTGTATAAATTGTAAAAATAATATCCTTTCAGATCATTTCTGTATACTTCAGTGTCTCTGTAAAATCTATATTTACTGTGAATTACTGAGTTTCAACGAATCTAAAAATCTGTTCATTTCCCAATTAATTAATCTCACAAAAACCGAACACTGAAATGATACCGCTATTTTAGTTCTGTGCGAAAAAGAGGTATATGAGATGGTGCTCATCTCATTCTAACTGAAAAAAAAAGAAAAAAAATATATTTAAGAAAGAAAAAAAAAATTGTTAACTATAAATAAATCTATGGAAGAGTTATTTGCTATAAAGATTAAAAATATGTGTTGAGGTATTGGCCACTTTACGAATTTACATGTTTGTGGTGCATGCAATAGATATAATATATTTCTTCCCGTTTTCACTTAGATTCTTTGAAACTCAGTTGAAACTTTAAATAATCAAATGTTGAAATACATTTCTTCTCAAAAGTAGGACTAGTTATCTACTACTGGTATCATTATCAGTGACTAACGCATGCGGACTGGTGACGGGGCATTATAACTTCTATGGTCATTACATAAAGAGTTCATTTTTTAATCAGTTCTAATAATTTAACCAGTTGACCAAATTCATGGGTGTATTATATTTTTTACTTGAAGCTGTAGTTCTTTTTCATAAACCGTAAAATTACGAAATAATCTATCATTTTATATAAACTACTTTATTATTCCTAAAAAAACACTGCTTTGTGTATATTTAAGCAACTGTTCTTTAACTTCTGTTGCTGACACATTATACATATATTTTTAATATATACACCTTTATTTGAAATAGCAAACGAAGAAACTACAGCAATTTATTTGTATTAGTATAATGACGACTGCAATCAGTCGCGATACTTATACTTTTAAATTCATACATTACAATACAACACACCTATATGTAATGACCAAGACTATCTAATCACAAATATTGTCAATAAACTATTATAGGACGCACTCGCATCATATATCATTCAACACGTAATTATTATCTAAATGTAATTCAATACTTTTAACGCTGTATAAGCATAATTCTGCCAATATGAATTAACCCACAATCTGTCAATAGTAAAACTAACAACGTAAAATAATTTAATGTTCAGAATGTGTCCAATTAATGTTTAGAAACTGCAAAAATATCAGAAAAATATGCAAAAATATATAAAAAATATGAAAGATAAAGTTTTTTTTGCGGTTTCTTTTCAGAGTTGGTCCTAAAGTTATTTAAAGTGATCCGTTACACAAATGTTTGTCGTGGCCAGATCTTAAAAAATATCATTTCATGAAATGTTCTAACCTAAAATACTCCATGAAAATGGCAAAACGCTTGTTAAAATGATAAATTTTAAGACCTGAGGCCCTAGTCTGCTATTACAATCGTGTCTCAATGATCGATTTTTGACGTGAAACGTCAAACTTTTGACACATTTCCCATACAAAAACTTTGACAGTTTTTGTATGGGAAATGTGTCAAAAATCGATCATTGAGACACGATTGTAATAGCAGACTAAAAATCACATAAATCCTGTGGGTTAATCCGTTACGGTACAACCTAACCTAAATGTGTTTAATGATCCATGGTACAACTGCGCCCAAATCTGGGACAATGACATGTAACGGTACTAATTTGAAATGTTTTTCAGAGCTATACAAACTGTGCCTGACAGCTGTCTACCAAAAAATGTAGATTTGTTAGTATGACATAGTATATGCATGGAATGAATAACTTAGCATGCGGTTGGGGATTACTAATCTGCTTTGGAACTTTGTCTTTTTGTCCTTTGAATTGCTTGTCTTCATCTGGAATATTAATAAGTGATTTTGCCAAAAAAAGTATGCAAGTATGCCCAAATACCCTTGTATTCCTTTAAAATACAGGGATGTTTGTAATTTCTTTCAATCCTATATGCTTATCTAAAAGGCAAATATTCTTTCTGCAGGTCAAAGACCTCCCATTAGTTTTGCGTCATGTTGAGGAAAATGGAGGTTTATGTCTGACTCTTACCGACTAAAACCCAACGATTCCTTTTACAATAAATCGGGACATTGGTAACTAATTGTCGCATAATCTGCGCGCCTCCGACTGGGCAAGAGTCTCCCTAGCCTCCTTCCTTTTTTTCTGATAGGTCTATTTGGGACCAGTTTTTGTTATTAAACATATCTTAAACTCACATACACAAGTAGACTATGCACATATTTGTATAAACACGTAACCATAATCAGTGTTAAAGTCAAACATTCAAAGGACCAAAAAGATCGTGTTTTTTGCAAAAAACTGCGAAATATAACCTAGCATGTCATACTCTTGTGGAAATGACTAACAGAATGCAAAGCGCTAACCTTAATCCTTAACCTTATGTTCTAGAAGTATTGTGAACCTAGAATTAGTCGTGTATTTGTTAGGAACTAAATGTCTAGTTCTGTGTTACGTGTAAAGTACTTGCACAATATGGAGCCTTTTCAAAATCATTATATGCGACCTTTCGACCTGCAAATTTTATACTCGCTTACGATATGCAAGCGCGATCGCGGATGCGGTCAGATACTGCAGTGGTATTTGTATAGACTAGTCCACAACCACCACTCTCATCATCATTTTCCTATCCTCCTATTTTCCTTGAAGTCTAAACTCTCTTCCGTTCTTCCTGTCAATTGTCATGATTTTACCCCTTTTTCCTTTATATCATTCTTCATAGATTCCATTCAATATTTTCTTCGGCCTTCCTCGCCCCCTTCACGTCTATCCAAAACCAGCAAAATACTACAACAGTAATAGGGGTCTTGAAGGCCTAGCACGTATCGAGCTCTGTGTAACTGCAAAAATGACAATATATGTGTGCACTTTTAGTCCAAAACCATATGATGCACGAAGTACACATGTCATTTTAGGGGGGGGGGGGGGGGGGAAGTACCTCACTTAAACCCCTTTAGCGACGCCCTTGTACATTTGTGTAGAAAATATTCTCCCGGCCGAATCGCGGCGGCATTCGCAATAGATACTATACGCATTGAAATAACACATGCACTCCTTTATATTCTCCAATGGGAAGGCAGTCCGTTCAGAATCGGAATAGATTACAATTACAATACAAAACTTTTTACATTTCTGTCCTGGGACCTAATTCTCGGTTTATGTGATATAATATCGAATTCGATAAGATATCGAGAGTCTTATATCAATCAAAAATATCACAAAATTCAATGACAAATGAATGAAATGGTTGGATAATTATCTCACTCGATAAACTGAGAATACCGATTTATCCAAATAACTCGATATCCGCCATTTTAATTTGATAAATATCGATTTCGATATTTATCTAACGCACGAGAATTGGGCTCCTGCATTTTTAAAATAAATGTTCTAGGAAATTCTAGGAATGATTGCGACCTGTGAATTAAAGGTGCATGAGACAAATAGCTACTAACCAAATTGCTTTTTGGGTTCAAACGATTTTCTCATACCCTGGCTTTTGTCAGTTAATGGCTTCTGCGCAGGAGTTGAATCTTTGCCGATTTTGGTGAATTTTGGGTTTTGTGGATGATTTTTATTTATTCATGTTACAAGTTACTAATAAAGTATTAATTTCGGGTGGTTTATTTATTTGATTTTATTTTACTAATTTATTATTTGTTTTTTTTTAGATTCCAATTTCCGATAGTATGAAAGTAAACGATATTCTGATCAAGCTTCATTTATTAAGTACAGATTTATTAATCTGGGGAGAAACACATATGTCCTTTTATTTGGATTGTTTATATTTATATAAATCGTATCTAATATATTTAAATCCCCAGAATGCCCACTCTCTCTTCAATTATATTTAAATCTATATAATTTACTATACTTCTTCCGACTTGCAAACCCTTGCACATGGTGTCAGTGATCTCTGCTTAAAGCCGCCGTTTCATCAAAAACCCACCATGTACCCAGCCATTGAAAGTTTGACCTGCTCAGGGATGGGTTGGACCTGGATGAGTGTGGAGGCCGCATGGTGTTGAGAGTGCTGCTGCAGCTGTGCTCTCAAGGAGCTTCGGCGGCTCTGGTCTCCGGAGCCCTGGCGTTGCTGTTCAGGCATTTCAGTCAGAGGCAGGAGGTTCTGGCTGCTTTTAAGCAGGTTTGTTAGCTTTTCTTACTGTTTTCGATGGCATTTCTGATATTCTCAACGAGCTTTATAAAAACGTCTGGGAAGGACTGACTTTGGAGGTTGAAAAACTTAAATTATCGCAACTTGAGAAAGCCTTAAATTTTATATTAGACTGCGATGTAAAAGTACATGGCTATAACTAAATTAAAAAGACGCATACAAGCTCTGGAACTTGAGTGTCGCAAATTAGTACACTATTTCTAATACTAATGAGACAAAAAAACTTCCAATGGCGATAAAAATTTTCAATATTGCGTATGAATGGACGAAATAGTCAAAAATCCAATATATATATATATACTATTTGCGCTACGTTCATTATTAACGCGACCTGACCGTTATAAAATCCAACGTGTCCATATTACCGTCAGGTCCTATTGCTATTTTTAGACGCAAATTTGGAATCCAAAGTAATAAATAGATTTCAATATCGCTTATTTACTTAGATATTTTTTTATTTTTTATTTATTTATCTTTAAATCACAAAAGTAAGTTATAATATAAGCTAAGCCCCACAAAACCGTTGCAATGGTTATATTATTATCAATTCTATTCACATTTCCGTCATTCCCATCAGGTCCAACTGCTAGTATCAGACGCGGATGTAGAGTCCTACAAGCAGATCAAGGCTGACCTGGACCTGCTCCGACAAAGCGTGGAGAAGTCCGAACTGTGGGTCTTTAACAAGGGGAGAGCTGTGCTTATTGACGAGCATATTAGTAAGTTGTTTTTATTTATTTTTGTAGGGTGCCGTATTGAAAGAGTACAAAAGGAAACCTCATAGTTTTGCCATGTCCGTCTGTCTTCAGGTTAAGATACCGTTTGTACTAGTAAGCTGAAATTTTACATAAGTATATAATATCAGAACTATAGGATAAAGTGTTGGAAATATCTTTTTCGGGTATCTTTTTAAATGTAAATTGGGAAAGATGTTTTTTATTTTTGCGTTTGATCCATTATATGGGATGCCGTCATATTGTTGGATAGGTATTTCGAAAACCATTAACGGATTACGAAGACCACTTTTCCATTTAGTACATTTTGGATGGGGTCAAATGTCCCGTAACGAAACTATTAGGTTAAAAATCTGAAATAATTCATAGTGTTAGCACACCAAATAAATACAAATTTACGAAACAATGGATAGATGGTCGAAATAGACAATAGTGTTACCTTATTATATTCAGTATAATCTTTATGCGTCAGGTTTAACAGGCATAGTGGGCCCGGGCGGCGCGATGCTGGAGCGCAACGCGTCTCTAGACAATGTTCTAGATACTTCTAGAACGGCCAAGCACGACCATAACGAATACAAGAAGATTAAAGAGGTAAGTGCTAATAAACACAATAGTTTTCCTCCATTGCAAAATTTTAAGTGTAATAATACTAGGTGTATTTTTGATATTGCACAACCCGCTAGGAAATGATTCTACTCATAACATAACATCTTAAACACATATAATTAAAGCCTGTTGTTACATCTTACATATGGAAGGCAAATAAATACTTGGATACTTAAAACTAGCCCACGTTCTCTCTATAATAAAATGTAATTGGGTAAAACTACATCAATATGCCAAATGCGTCGCGTTACTATTCAGCAATGACAGTTCAATATAAGCCTCGACTTACTCAACCGTGGCGAAGTAACGGGCTGGTTTGAATCTTTTTTTCTGTCCCCAGATCCTACAACGCATGATAAAATACTGCACGCATGGCAACAGCGGGTCAGGCGAGACTGGTCGACCGCGGCGGCACGAACAACGGTTGCTAAGGAATATCGGAGTGCATAATATTGTGCTGGATTTACTGCAGGTACGCTCAATTACTCATTGAGCGTTGTGATTGAGTCATAAATAAATGTATTGTTTGTTGGTAAATATCGCCATACAGTTTATATCCTAATGTAGAACAGGTATACACCTGGGGGCGTACTACAAGCAGGCGTCCGTCACTCGCTCAAGGCCACGCGTTTTATGCCTACCGCTTCGCGTATCGTCGACGATACAACGAACACCGGGCTGTCGCGCGCCCGCCTGAGTGCTCGCGCGTCACGGGTACAGCGCTGACTATCAAAATGCCGAAACCACGTAATTATTGCGTGATTATTGTCCAATTCCCCTGTTTCCCAATTCTCCTGTTTCCCTCTTGATTATTTATTAAAATTATTCACGCGGTTTTGGATATTTTCGACACTAAAATATATTAGTCGGGAATTCAAGGAACGAAAAATATGCATCAGTCATTTTATCAAACTAAAAAATATTTGATCAATAAATAAAAAAATAATTGTTTTTCTAAAACATTCGTTTTATTACCATTATCATCATACGTATAACCCTAGCAGATTTGCTGGACGGAACGCACACACGTAAGTCGCGCGGCGGGCAAAAGAATCTCAACTCCCTTTGTGCGTAATTATGGTACATTTCTCCTTGCTGCAAACAACTGGTATTATTATTATGATTTTGTAGGCTATTATAGCGTAGGTATTTTGGTTTTTGTATTGGAGTGAAGTATCTGTTACGTAGTAACTATTTATTAATCTGTGCTACAAGCCCTTATAGCAGTATTACTTTGATATTACTTTCAGTGGGAAAGAGACGTCGCTAGACAACGTGTCTAACGCTGTCACTTGCACACTCCTGCAACAGGACTAAAACAATCTTACTTTAAACGTCATGGTAAGGGGGCTGATAGTTTGGTCTGTACAGTTGAATTGCACAAGTGAACCGAAGCGTATGTTTCAAAATTATGCATAGATGATTACAGCAGGAGAAGGTAAATAGGACATTGACAGCGGCAAAGGTAGTCTGATCGATTTGAAAGACGATTCGATTTACTAACTTATTTGGCGACCTAATGACGTCGAAGTAGATAAAGCCATATGACTGTCACCGAAGCACAACTACCAAATTACGATGGCAAGATACGAGACAGGCCGAAGTTAATATACGTAACCACACGAACTTTAGCTTAACTATTCTCCGTCTCTATCTTGGCATCGGAGTTTGAAGCACTTTAATTCGTATGCAGGCTTCTGTTCTGCAGTTTGACAATCCAGCAGGTTGATCTCAGAGGGCAATACACAGGGAACAGTGGGGGGAAACAGGCTAAGGGGATATCTTCGCCCATAGAAAAAAAAGAATGGCAGTTATTACAGGCCTTATAAATGATTGTTTTGTACTTGTACTACTTTAATTCATTCATTAAGCTCTGCTCTCGTATATCCATGCCTTTGACATCCAGCCATCGCCCGGGCGGCGTCGAGTGAGTGCTCATAACTTTCTGAATGTGTGCATGCAAGAAACGAATGACCTATATTGGCAAAATCCTACAATTGGTTTCGAGCTCGAAGCTAGAGCTTCTAATTGGAGATTTAGATGGCCTCCGGAAAATATAAAACTATGTGATATTCAGTGGAAGGGACATTAAAGTGCAAACTTTAACCATGCATAATAAATATTTATTATTTGCTGCTTTAGAACGTGTTATTTGAATAAAACTACATCGGTACTTGTGAAAAAATTATTATATCTGTCGTCATGATTATCGCATTGTAAATTAATTAAATAAGCTTGCGCGACAAAGTTCCTTCCACCCTATAACAATCCAAAAATTACCAACAACTTACCTAAAATTTCAGCACAAAAAACATCCTCACACAATATATCCACAATTACTTTCCAAGCTTTTTAAATCTATGTATCAATCTCCTCATAGGTTCCTCATGATGAAGACGACATGGCGATGGACGAACTCCTGGCTTTAGCTCATGAGTTCCTACAGCACTTCTGCCATGGAAACCAGCAGAACCAGGCCATCCTGCACAAACATCTGGACTTGTTCCTCAATGCTGGAGTGAGTATGATGATCAGCACTGAAATTGGGAATTTTATATTGTTTACAACACAAATTTCTTTGTTAGACGACTACCGCTACCACTTTTCCCATTAACAATTTCAAGACATATTTTTTTTGTTCAATTGCTTTATTTTAGCTTTTTTATACTATGTAGTGATGTGCCAGTAATTACACAGACACGCTACTGTATTGCAGTTTAAATCTAAATAATGCCAATACCTCATTATCATTTTGTATCCCCAGATCCGCGAAGCCCAGACAGTCTGCTCGATCTTCAAGGACAACGCAGCGCTGTGCAGTCACGAGGGTAATGAGAAGGTGGTGGGCCACTTCGTGCACTGCATCGAGTCGCGCGGCCGCCGCCCAGAGTACCTCCACTTCCTGCAGACTATTGTGCATGCTGATACTCATTATATACGCCGGAGCCAGGATCTGGTGATGCAGGAGGTGGGTTCGTTGGACTACAACTACATTACATCTGCTACATTATAACTACCTATATTATACACTTCACACATATTACATTACAACTCATTAATCAGTTTAAGAAGGTCTTAAACATTCATATCCAAAGGACAAGTAATTTTTATGAAAAGTTCGTTTCTGGAAAAAATACTTTTGAAAAATTTTGTGAACTCTGGAAAAGAAAATTGCTAAATCTGGTTAAATAATAAAAATAAAATCAAATATAATTATCATTGATTCGTAAAACATTAAGCTATTGTAAAGAATGATTTTATATTTTGTGTAAGATTTGACATCAACTGGTCTCACTTCAACTACTTCTTATAACCTTTTTTTAGACTTTTGTGTTGCTGTATGGTAACGTAACCGCTATTTTCAATTAAGAAGCCAAGGCGGAAATCAGTGCATATGAATCATTTGGCCTTGCTAAGGCCCAGACTCCACCTAAACACTCCACCTGCACTCTCAACTCTGGTGCACTGGAGAGAAGCGGAGATGTGTCGTACAACCAATCAGATGGCGTTATTTAAAAGAAAAAAAAACCTCTCCTCTCCGCTTTTGTGAATACCAGGCCAAACAGTAAAACATTTTGGTCCTTAGATGGTGAACGCAGGTGAAGACGTGCTGGTGTTTTACAACGACAAGGTGTCATTCAACAACTTCATACAGATGATGAAACAATTCCGAGTCTCCAACGAAATGGCGGAAGCGCTTAGGTAACGTTTTACCTATGAACTAATTAGACAATAATTTCTTTAGTATAGTTAAAAATTGTATAAAGTCAATATCTTTTAACTATGCTACTTTTACTTATTACCTGACTGCCGAAAAGAGGGTTATATTTTTCGAGCGTATGTGGGTGTCCATGTACTTCTCATTCTTTGGCACGATTTACAGCCCAAAACCGCTCAACAGATTTCGACATATGAGGTGTTATTAAATTCATTATTACTGTAAATTTGTGGTCCGTACAGAATATACCATATGCCAAGTCATGTAACATATCTTTTATTGTTTCTTCTTTCTCCAGATACCACATCCAGCTCGTAAAACTTCTAACATGCTGCACAATGGGCAAAAATGTATACACAGAGATCAAGTGCCACTCTCTGCTGCCACTAGACGACATCGTGTCTATGATCACTCACCCTGACTGTATTCCTGAGGTAAGGTGCTTACTACTTTGATAGACGGTTTTATATGTTTATGTTTTATTAAAAAAAAAAAGTTCGATAAAAAGTAGTTTTTTCAGTGCATGTTTTCAACATAAAAGGCATCAACTGCCAAAATTTCGAGTTTAACTCCTCAGCGGTTTAGGCTCTGCTCTCTTATCTTTCATGACTATTGATGGTCAAAACGAGATTACCCTATAGATTTTTATATCAATAGAAACTAATAGCATCACCTGTTTAAATTTTAACAGCTTATAATTGAGTTAAAACGGAGAGGGCACTGGCCAAGCCAGACGAATTTTTGTAATTATGAAATAACTAGCGAGTCTATTCTAGTAATTATGGTCCTATTAGTGAAATTCAAATTTTGTAAAATCATGACCTGTTAAAAGCCTTTTCTCAGCAGTAGAACATTCAGGCTATTTATCATAAATAATTTTACTAATCCTTTCATTATCTTACAGGTGAAAGAAGCGTACGTGGGCTTCCTGAACCACTGCTACATCGACACCGAAGTGGAGATGAAGGAGATCTACTCCAGCAACTACATGTGGGACCTGTTCGAGCGCTCCTTCCTGCAGGACATGCAGGCCATCCTGCACAGTGACGCTCTCACTGCAGGTAACACAACCACTGCTACACGAGTGCAGTGAGATGTACTGCAACTACATGTGACTGTTCGAGCGCTCCTTCCTGCAGGACATGCAGGCCATCCTGCACAGTGACGCTCTCACTGCAGGTAACACAACCACTGCTACACGAGTGCAGTGAGATGTACTGCAACTACATGTGACTGTTCGAGCGCTCCTTCCTGCAGGACATGCAGGCCATCCTGCACAGTGACGCTCTCACTGCAGGTAACACAACCACTGCTACACGAGTGCAGTGAGATGTACTGCAACTACATGTGACTGTTCGAGCGCTCCTTCCTGCAGGACATGCAGGCCATCCTGCACAGTGACGCTCTCACTGCAGGTAACACAACCACTGCTACACGAGTGCAGTAAGATGTACTGCAACTACATGTGGGACCTGTTCGAGCGTCGAAAAGAATATTGTGCTTTATTTATCTGAGTATATAGATTGTACCACCTCTAGACCTTACATCGCCCAACATTACACTAAAAAATATGTATTTTGCGAGATGCGAAGACACCTAGTAGTCGACATAGAACACTTAAAATCAATACTTTAGTTTCATATTCCCACCAGGTCCATCAACAGAGCCTTCGACGTCGCGCAAGCCGGCGTGCGCGGGCACGCAGCGCGCCTGGGTCAACTACGTGACCGACGTGCTGATGCACACCATCTGCACCTTCTTCAACTCGCCCTTCAGCGACCAGAGCACTACTGTGCAGGTACGACTGCTACCTTCCCACCAGGTCCATCTACTGCGTGGGTCAACTACGTGACCGACGTGCTGATGCACACCATCTGCACCTTCTTCAACTCGCCCTTCAGCGACCAGAGCACTACTGTGCAGGTACGACTGCTACCTTCCCACCAGGTCCATCTACTGCGTGGGTCAACTACGTGACCGACGTGCTGATGCACACCATCTGCACCTTCTTCAACTCGCCCTTCAGCGACCAGAGCACTACTGTGCAGGTACGACTGCTACCTTCCCACCAGGTCCATCTACTGCGTGGGTCAACTACGTGACCGACGTGCTGATGCACACCATCTGCACCTTCTTCAACTCGCCCTTCAGCGACCAGAGCACTACTGTGCAGGTACGACTGCTACCTTCCCACCAGGTCCATCTACTGCGTGGGTCAACTACGTGACCGACGTGCTGATGCACACCATCTGCACCTTCTTCAACTCGCCCTTCAGCGACCAGAGCACTACTGTGCAGGTACGACTGCTACCTTCCCACCAGGTCCATCTACTGCGTGGGTCAACTACGTGACCGACGTGCTGATGCACACCATCTGCACCTTCTTCAACTCGCCCTTCAGCGACCAGAGCACTACTGTGCAGGTACGACTGCTACCTTCCCACCAGGTCCATCTACTGCGTGGGTCAACTACGTGACCGACGTGCTGATGCACACCATCTGCACCTTCTTCAACTCGCCCTTCAGCGACCAGAGCACTACTGTGCAGGTACGACTGCTACCTTCCCACCAGGTCCATCTACTGCGTGGGTCAACTACGTGACCGACGTGCTGATGCACACCATCTGCACCTTCTTCAACTCGCCCTTCAGCGACCAGAGCACTACTGTGCAGGTACGACTGCTACCTTCCCACCAGGTCCATCTACTATTTCACTTTTCCACCCCGCAATATTGAACCTCTCTAAATAATAAATAGGTCCAGTCCAGACATTTCCTTCAAAATTTTTATTTAGTGTACTCTTCACGCCCACCTGTACCCTAAATTTTAATCATTACATTTTGTAAATTAACCATATCCTAATTTTATTGCTGCTCGGATATATTTCTACGCCTTGGGTTTACGTAAGTACAAGAAAAAAATTAGTCTTTTGGCTCTTTTCTATCAGTTGTCCTGAGTTTGTTTTACAATCAAATCGTTTTTTTGTTCACTCGAATACAACTGATAATAAAATTTTAAAAAGGCACAAAGTTTATCTGATTATTCATATTATACTAGTATAATTTAAATTCACCTAACATGGTAAAATTGTTGGCTGATTTAATTTGAACGAGTTCGAAGTACGGACCGTTCCAGCCCCCATTCAATTCTATACTCTATCCCACAGACACGTCAGTCGATATTCGTGAAGCTGCTGCAGACCACGTTTAGCATCTACCAGTGTCCGTGGCTAACTCCACCGCAGAAGCTTAACGTGGAAAAATGCATCCGGACACTAAGTGAAGTTGGTCAGTAGTCTGAAATAGTTTAGATTTAGATATTGTGTGGTCATAAGATTATGGTAGTGTGTTTTTCATCATTTGCTACTGAAATTATAAATATGGAAGTTTATATATATGTGTGTGTTTGTTATTCTTTCACGCAACAACTACTGAATGGATTTTGATATAGTTTTATAGCATACTTTATAGTTACAGCAATAAAACGTGTATATCAGAATAACACAACCTAACATACCGCGGGTGAAACCGCAAGAGGCAGATAGTAAACTATAATATTCAATACGGTATTTTACACCATTATCAATTGACGTATTTTTTATGAGCTGTCAAACGCAATTCTCCAATGGATTTTGTATGGCAATGGCATCTTATGACGTCACTAAAATAATAACTCAGACTCGGTTGACTATCTATTTATTGATTTCAAAGCAACTAAAAATCAAATTTTATAGCAAATTAAAAATGAACCGAATTTATTGGGCTGAAATTAAAAGAGGTTTTATTAAAATTTTGTTTAACATTTATTGGTTAATGGCGTAAACTACCAAATTCTTCGGTTTTCGTGAATGGAAGTAACACAACATCCACGCAGGCTAAGTCGCGGGCAAAAGCTAACATAAAATTAAAAAAAACTCACTTTTATTTCTACCTCCACAGCTAAATCCCGCAGCATAGCAATCCCCTTGGAGCTGGAAGCCAAGATCCAGACAGTGTTCGAGAAGGCAGCCGCTCTCTCGCGGCAGACCAGCAAGTGGCTGCTGGCTTCCAAGACTTCGAAACTTGAGAAGATGGCTTCACAGGTCAGTTCTATGGTCATGATTGGGTCTTTTGCATCTTATAATCTTGTTGTATATAGTCCGCGCGTCAGGCTTGTGGTCAGTCTGCACTATTTATATAAAGATCAAATGTATAAAAATAATTACAATAATGTTGATGCAACTACAGAAAAAGGCTACTAATTAGTACTACACTTCTTTAATATAATTTTGACATTTTGTTATTGCTTCTGAACAGTAAAAAAATGTATTGTGAACGGGTTTTTTTTAGGTTTTTAATTAGGGTCGAAAATCCCATCTGCTGGGATGATCATGATAATTAAATATGGCAACATCTATCTCACCACATTTTATATTTGACGCGTCAATGAAAGTTCGAGGCTATATTGGAAAAAACAAAATCCTGATAGCTCGATGAGGAATATATAAGAAAGTTCTTCGTGTAGAAGGAAATAAATTAACAAATCTGTCTATTTCCAGGCTAACCTCCAAAACGACAGATCAGTGATGGAAGGCCTCCAAGAGATAGTGGCCCTCCTAGAAGAACAGCTGCGGCCCCTCTTGCAGGCGGAGCAGTCTCTCCTCGTGGACATCCTGTACAAGCCTCACCTTCTGTTCACTAGCCCTGGGGAGGTGTCGCATTCTGACACCAGCGGGATTTTTATATCCAGGTAAGTCTTTCTCGCTTTTCCCAATAATGTTAGTGTCAACTTCCAGTCAAACTAGATGTCAATGTCTACGTGGAGCAACTGCCTGTCAGACCTCCATGAACCCAAAAACTTAGTAACACGTAACAGGTATCATGTTACCCTGTAACTGGAGCAATCTCTTCTCGTAGATTTAAATTCAAATAAAATGTGAACTGATGCAGATATTGTCTATAAATACTTACTCCATTGTTGGTGTGTGTAGCAATAATGCTACATAATTAAAACTTTGAATGTATGCATACTTACTAGCTAGAATATGGGCTGTCAGGCCAAACGGTAAGTAGTCATTTACTTATAACACTTTTGATAGTTAATTAATATTAAGGATATTATTGTTAAATGTGTTAATAATAATTATAGAACCAACTTTATTGATATAAATTGAATAATTTTGCTGTGCCCTACAGGGTCCATAACTGTACCTTAGCTTTCAAGTTTCCCTCTGTAAGACCACTGTAAACATTATGGAACACAATTAAAGAATATGAATACACATGGATAAATACGCTGACATGTCACTGTACGACCGTATTGAATGTCAAATTTCATTTCCTAGAAAGAGAAAACATGAGCTTCTTACCCTCTACGGTGCACAATTTAGGAACTTGACTAACATATTATTCCTCTTTCCAGACTAATTCGCCACACGGAGAAGCTTCTGGAAGAGAAAGAAGAGAAGCTGTGCGTCAAAGTACTGCGCACGCTTCGTGAGATGATGGCAGTAGACCCTGAATACGGAGAGAAGGTATCTCATCAAATCACTTATAGTTCTAGAATTGCCTTCCTGAGGGGCAATTCTACTGACTTTCAAGACCCTTCCTTTACTGCTTTTCAATACTTAACTGATACTGTTACATCTGTCAAAAACACTTCTACGTTCATTCATCATTCATTTTTCTCTTTTTTGTTATTTACAAATCGTAGTATTTTTGTGAGAATTAGAAGCAACGAGTGTAATGGAAGCTTTTCTGAACTTTTCGGAACGTATATCGAAATCAAATAGAAAGTAAGTTTTTGGCTGAAAAACTTTGTCAATTTTTAAACTACATAGGCTCTTTATCGGCATCGTTTCTATAAAACTTAGTGTCGAGAAGAATAACAAAAGTGCGCATTTGAAGTGCCCGTGTGAGTTAGACATGTGAGTTAGAACTCTTATTTAAATTTTTGCATTTACTTTGTTAGTGTTAAATATATACTTGTGTTTTATAGCGATGTAAACTATATCTATACTGTAACTAAAAATCTGAACTAAAAATAACATGCACATTCCCTCAACCAATAAACCAAAATATTACGCCATCCACAGAACGGTTCATCTAAAAAATTCTTCAAATTTGGTCACCAGGGCAACCAGCTCCGCTCGAAGCTGTTGTCCCAATACTTCATCAACCGGAAGTCGGAACCCAAGATACTGCCTCCGCCGAGTTCCGTGGCTGTTACTCATGGACCTGGCGGTAAGTTTTTTGCTTTTATGGGGTTTTTTGAAGGTGTGGTTCTGGTTATGTATTGTGATTTTGTGAATGTAGGATGTTGAAATCGGTTTTATATGACATATTTTTGTTATACGAGCTAGAGTATGCTTTTCTTGACTAGCTCTGAGAAGAAATGTTAAAATAAACTCCGGGATTATTGGTGCCGATTCTCTTATTCCCAAACTAGACTAAATTTAAGTTAAATGCATCTTTCTCTTTCCATTTTATTAAGAAAAGGACAGAAGATAGAACGTTAGTTAAGTCCCGTCAAATTAAGGCACTTCATAGATAATTTAGACGCGATTTAAAATGCTGCTGTCTTATTTGACAGGATTAAACTAAAATGTATCTTCTACCCTCTCCTTTAAGAAATAGAAAGAGTGAGATGCATTTAACTTAAATTTAGTTAGTTTGTGTAAAAGAGAATCAGCGCCATTGTCTCTTGATGTACAGTCATAAAAATATTTTAGAAAAATGGACTAACCTTTCGAGAACGGGCTGACGACAGTCCTTGATAAGATAGTTGTTAGACCTATGGATTTTTTACTACCTCTGATGGCTGTCTACCCGTTCAGTGTTCACCGTCGCCTGATATTTGCAATATTGAGACAAAGCTCAAATGTGACAAAAAGATAAAGAAGTCTAACCCTATGGATAAGTTTGTAGAACAACTAAGAAAAGACCTTTAAACTAATCTTACATTATTTTAATTTTCCGAGAGACCTGTGTATTTAATAGTTAGGTACTTATAACAAAAGCATAACCAGAACTACGTCTAGGTGTGAGGTAGAATTTAATAAAATTAAGATTTGTTTCACCATTATTTTCAAATCGTTAATCTTTGAATACATTTTCATATTCAGGGTAGAAGGAACGGCGATCTCTCACAATGGAATCAGTTTTTATAAATATAAAACTAACACAGCTATTTGTCAATCAACAATCAGTTCTATAGAAGAATTCAGTACGAACACCCGGCTAATTTATTTAGCTACACTTCTCCAGCATAATGCTAAAATTGTACTTGGCTCTTGCATTTGGCGTTTTATACAAAATTGCTTTTTTTTTCGAAAGACTATTTTATTCTTTTATCTTGTATAATGTACTATATTCATCGTGCTTACTATAGTTTCCTTCAACCTACAGAGATTGACAAAAGTTATTTGATACTAGCTTTTGCCCGCGACTTTGTCCGCGTGGAATAACAGTTCCCGTTGCCGGGGGATTTCCGGGATGAAAACTATCCTATGTCCTTTCTCGGGTCCCAGACTATATCTGTACCAAATTTCATTCAAATCGGTTCAGTAGTTTAGGCGTGAAGAAGAGACAGACAGACAGACAGAGTTACTTTCGCATTTATAATATTAGTACGGATCTTCTTGCGATCATCAGCTTTTGAGTTTTGTATCTTGCTTTCGACCTTGTATCAACATTTCGTTCGTAAATTTTAGAATCTGCCCAAAAGAGGCAAGAAGAGGGGGGGGGGGGATCTGTAGAAAAATCTAGCAATTCATATTTCTCCCTTGTAAGGAAAAAGCTACGCGCAAAATACCGATTTTGGACTAGACGTAACTCAAATTTAATGCCAAAATTAAATCGCATATTTGGATTATCAATTCTTTGCTCAGGACCGAAGGTTGAAAATCCAAAACTACTTCACCATGAAGTATCAAATAACTTTTAATTAAAAATAATGGTGAAACAGTCTTCTATAAGAGTGAACTGACTAAATTAACAAACTTGTTAACAGTTTCCTAAGGATAGTGTCAGACTAGTGTGCACAGTTAGCGGTAGATGTCAGCACTGTTCATAACTTGGATAGAAAAAACAAATTAATTGATTTTTCAAAGGGAAAGATTATTTGTATTTTTTTTGTTAGTTCGACATCATTGTTAGAAATGTTATTGAATTGTCGAATTTTACATTGTCTTTCCCCAACTATATTGGGGTCGGCTTCTTAGTCTAAGTAGATACAGCTAAATTCCAGTGTTGAATATGGAACGATTGCCTATCAGGCTTCCACAACCCAGCTACTGGGTAACAGATACCGCTTGGTCAGACTTTCTGGCTTCTAACTCTAGTCAGTCAATGATCAACGAATGACAACCGAGACCAACTGCTTTACGCGCTTTCCGAAGCACAGTGATGTCATTCCACCACTTACTAGCTACTGCTGGCATTTAGTATCTTTAATTAAATCATATAAAATAATGCTAAGATAAAGATAAATTATTTAGTAATATAAAATGTGCCAGTTAAGTTCTTTCCCTTTGAAAAGTTGTTGCAGTCTATAGATTAAAGTTTCATTATAATATGACACTAAACTTGTTTCAAGTAATGGTGATAGGATTTAGTGAAGTACATCTAGTTAATTGAAGATGCCTTTGTTATGGAAAATGTGAATGTCATGTCTTTTGCTATAGTTTCTCGCTGTTCATCATTTTCCTAGCTTATTTATTCAGTTACTGGGTAACACGGTATCCCTTGGTATAATTAATGGCTTTCGACTTTTCACCTATACATAAAGATTGTTAGGATTTACTCAATGACAACCGGAACCATTGCATTTAGTATGTGTGGCTCAAGTGACAACCGGGACCATTGCATTTAGTATGTGTGGTTCACGGGTGCCACATCTCTTCATACTACGACCAATATCACTCAGCCCGACCCGGGATTTGAACAACACATCTCACCCTAAGCAATCGTTGTTACAACCACAAGATCAAGACTACATAATAAGAGACACAATGTAACTGTGTTATAGCTTATAGACATTTTCGTTAACAGACATCTATATTTTCTCTTCTCAAGTAACAAAGGCATCTTAAAACCATAACACTTTAATAGTTTAGTGTAGCAATCTGTTTCTTTATTTCTCACCGCATGCGATGCAGAAAGCCATCCGCTGAAGATGAAGACAGGTGGGTCCATGCCACTAGACGGTACCTAAAGTACCACTTTATAACACTAGACTTTTGTGGTGCACAGTGTTTTATATTGCGCTTGGTATATTTAGTACCTTTACTTAATTCACGGTTCGTTTTCTTGGGAGTAAAAATACGCGGAAATGCGATTAATTTATGTCAGAGAATTAAACTTGACTAAATACAAAAAATGATGGATTTCTGTAATGTTTGTTATCGGTCGATAGTTTTACGTGATAACGTCATATCGTGCCTCTCTATTGCTTGTTCCGCGCTCTCGCTTGCACGCTCGGCTTGGGCGGAACGTGACACTTTTTAGTACGTGCAGCCGGCGTTCATCGATTAATAACACGTAATCACGTAAAAACAAAGTAAGCTTGCACAAAAATAAAAAAATATATACGTGACAAACGAGTGAGTGGTTTTTAAACTTCATTTGATCGAGTTTATACACTAAATATGCCAAGCAAAATTCTGCAGAAGTAGCATACAATCTACGTTTTAGGGTGCGTTCAGACTAGCGCAATTTTTAAGGACTACGGTTCGCACGGGTTTTTCCTTTCTCAGAGACTTAAGGTAATTTGTGACCACACCTTAAGTACATATTTTAAGACACTTATATTCAAGACAACGAACAATTACAAGAAAAAAAATTATGAAAAGTTTATAAACGTACTGTAAATTATTATTTGTATGTGACTCAGTTAATGTTTTAATTAAAAATAATCATTAACGTTTTTCATAAAAACATGCAACGTAAATAAAATTGTTCGTCTCTTTTTAAATTGCTTATTTTTATGAGTACTAACTATAATGTGTTTACGCAATGGTCACAAATTACTCAACTTTATTCTAAGGTTTCTAAGAACTAGCGAAGCCAATTCGACATACAAATAATTAAATGATATTGAGCTATATGAACGCGCCCTTACGATTTCTCAAAACACTGCGTGCACACAAATCTAAGAAGTATATGAACTCAAGTAATGAACTCTAAAAAATCTTCTCCTAACGTATTATTACTTGAATTCTAATACTTATACACACACACACATCAAAAGTGTCTAGGGATATTTCATTTAAACCTAAATTACTAAAATTCTATTAACTTTTTGTTAAAACATGTACACATTAAAATAAACCTTGTTTAATAGACTATTTAATCTGATAATAAACTTTTAGATAAAGTTGAATTTAAAAAAAACTTAGAATAAGAGGAAAAACTCAAACAAAATTTCAATCTTAACTTTATTTTTGAAACATCAAAACTTAAACAAAACAACAATTTTTTTTATAAAAATTCTTGAAAACTTAAAATTAATATTCCGTGGATCCACCTAAGACTCTCCTGACACATCTGCAGCGGTTCTGCATACTCAAAACAAGGGTGTCAATATCCTGTTGTGGAATACTGTCCATAATTGCCGTTTCTGAAGCCATGAAGACCAGTCAGAGCGTTATATCCAGGCTTTGGTCATGTTATCGTGTCACGGAGGAAGTGGTGGAACGGCACCGAGGACCTCAACGCATTACAACACATGTACAGGACCGATTCATAGTAAATGCTGCACGAAGTCAACTAAATGCAGCGGCGATGCAATTGGTTCAAAGGCTACAGAGAGAGTATGGTTTGCTGGTAAGCGGTCAAACTTTGAGAAGGCGACTGCATGAAGTCAATCTACGTGCTCGTAGGCCATTTTGGGTATCAGCACTAAGGAGAGGTAATCGAGGAAGAAGATTACAATGGGCTATTGCACACGAAAACTGGAACCATTCTCAATGGTCACTTGTGCTTTTCACTGATGAATCTAGGTTTGGATTTCATCCTGATTCGCGAAGAGTACGCGTTTGGAGAAAACCTGGACGTTGGAATCGACTGCAGCACCCACAACAAGTTCATGCATATTAAGGTGGCACGATTATGGTTTGGGCAGGAATTCGTCTCGGCGGACCTCGTTTGGATACAAGGCAATATGACTGCTCGAAAATACCGAGATGAGGTGCTAGAGCCTGTAATCTTGCCCCACAAACAGCAAATGGGACAAAATTTCCAGCTAATGCACGACAATGCCCGTCCACATACGGCGCGTATCGTTACAAGTTGGTTACAACAGCATGTTATCCAAGCTTTAGACCGGCCTGCACAATCCCCTGACTTAAATCCTATTGAGCATGCCTGGAATATGCTTCAGAGAAGAGCTCGTAGGAATTTCCCTGTTGATATTGTGCATCAAAACCAGCTTTTCTTGCATCTTAGCAGGATTTGGGACAGTACTCCACAACAGGATATTGACCCCCTTGTTTTGAGTATGCAGAACCGCTCCAGATGTGTCAGGAGAGTCTTAGGTGGATCCACGAATTATTAATTTTAAGTTTTCAACAATTTTTATAAAAAAAAATTGTTTTGTTGTTTAGGTTTTGAAATTTCAAAAATAAAGTTAAATTGAAATTTTGTTGAGTTTTTCTTCTTCTTCTAAGTTTTTTTTAAATTTAATTTTATCTAAAAGTTTATTATCAGATTAGATAGGCAATTAAACAAGGTTTATTTTAAAGTGTAGGTGTCTTAACAAAAAGTTAATAGAATTTTAGTTATTTAGGTTTAATTAAAATATCCCTAGACACTTTTGATGTGTGTATTTAAATGTAATGTAAAAAAGCAAACAAATCACCTTTTCCGTACTTATCGCTCACTAAATCAGTTGCTTATCGCTATACCCATTTTTCTTTATTTTTAATAGCACCTGTATTATACAAAATGACATGTATAACAAACTATAAATGTATAATTAACACTGACATATGCAGTTACTAACAGTATAATATAGAAATAATGTATATAATTCAAATACTAATTTATACAGACTGTATTTTTCTGTATAAGTTTGAGCTCTTTGAAAGTCTTCGTCCCTATAAATACGAAATATCTAATATTTTATGTAGAATTAGCTGTCCCCTGCGGTTTCACCCGCATTTTTCGTTACTGCTCCGCTCCCGTGGGTCGTAGCGTGATGGTATATAGCCTATAGCATTCCTCGATAAATGGGCTATCTAACACTGAAATATTTTTTAAAATCGGACCAGTAGTTCCAGAGATTACCCCCTACATACAAACTTACAAACATACAAACTTACAAATCTTACCTCTTTATAATATTAGTAATTTAGTATAGATAAATAAGGGGAAAACGAAAGCATTTAAAACTTACCTAAGCTCCAAAGTGCCCCAATAAACAATTTAATGTATTACAAACCTTATGTTGTATAAGGTGATAATGCTTTTGTTGCAAACGAGATGGTACGATTTGTCCTTAGGTAGCTAAAGTACCAGAAAAGATAACTTATATATGACCAATTTAATCATTATGAAGTCTCTGTGGCTGTATTTAAAGTTTAAACTCTTTTGCAAAATGAGGTAGCACTTTGTCCTTTATATTTCTCTAGCTTGTTCTCCTTCTAACTCTTTTATTCGAACAACTTTTTTGATGTTACAATATTTTTTGTACCTACTCTGCGTGTATAGGATGACTGGAGAAGTAATCGATACTTAAACACAATTTTACTCATGATAACAAACAATATTCCTAATGAACCGTATTTTTTGGGATTCAACAGTGTAAAATCATATTTATTTCCAATGTAATAATACTTACTGTATTGATTAAAAGTAGTTAAAGTAATTATTCATACAATTTTACAGTGTAAATAAAAGTTTAACAGCTTTTTGCTCAGCTATTTGAGCAGGTAATTAAATTAATTAAAGAGAACGTCTCTATTGGAAAATTGATTGTTTTCATGAATTAAAGCACGCGTTTTCGTATCGCTTACTACCAAGCATCCTTTATTACACTTCTATAAACCTATATTTTCCAAAACTTTTACCCACCACTTCAAAATATCCACTTACCTGCCCCCTATAAATAAACCCCCTTTATATTTATTTAGCATCCCAAAGCTTTCTAACCGTTTGCTAGAGACCTTCCATCTTCATTGCTATGTACTAACTGTACATACGCTTGTTCAGCCAAAGTCCTGCTCCGCACGGGTCAGACCCTGGCCCAGGTACAGGCCCACCTGGACAAGGAAGGAGCCTCCGACCTGGTGGTAGACCTCGTCATCAAGAGCACCAATCGACAGGCTATCTTCTTGGAGGCTATACAGCTTGGTGAGTTTAAAAATGAAATATGTAATGAATGTTAATTTAAGTATCAAAATAGTAGATTGTATTACAAGGGCACAAAGTAATATTTTTAAGGCGAGGGCGTTTTTTAAATCCAGAGCGAAGTGAGGGATTCTAGAGTAGAATCCCGAGCTTTGCGAGGGATTCTTAAATAGAATCCCGAACGTAGCGAGGGATTCAAAGTACGTCGCCCGAGCCAAAAATATATTTTGCGCCCGAGTGATACACTCTACTTTTCATTACCCCCTATGAGAAAATAAAAGGCGCCTCATACTTTATTGTAAAATTATTATCGTAGCTATTATCATAGCTTGATAATAATAGCAGCTACATTAATAATTTGCTGCAAAACAATCAGTGAAAATTTTACGAGAACTCGGGCTGTAGTTTGCGCGTTTTATTTCTTTATACTTAAGTTTTTTTTTATTCAGCCGTGGCGTGACTATGGTATTGGCCGTCGTACCACAGATTAATAAATAGTTACTACGTAACAGATACTTCACTCCAATACAAAAACGAAAAAACCTACGCTATAATAGCCTACAAAATCATAATAATAATACTAGCTGTTTGCAGCAAGGAGAAATGTACCATAAGTACGCACAAAGAGAGTTGAGATTCTTTTGCCCGCCGCGCGACTAACGTGTGTGCGTGTTGTCCAGCAAATCTGCTAGGGTTATACGTATGATGATAATGGTAATAAAACGAATGTTTTAGAAAAATAATATTTTTTTTATTTGTTGATCAAATATTTTTTCTTTTAATAAAATCACTGATGCATATTTTTCGTTCCTTGAATTCCCGATTATTATATTTTAGTGTCGAAAATATCCAAAAAAGCGTAAATAATTTTAATAAATAATCAAAAGGGAAACAGGAGAATTGGGAAACAGGGGAATTGCACAATAATCACGCAATAATTACGTGGTTTCGGCATTTTGATAGTCAGCGCTGTACCCGTGACGCGCGAGCACTCAGCCGGGCGCGCGACAGCCCGGTGTTCGTTGTATCGTCGACGATACGCGAAGCGGTAGGCATAAAACGCGTGGCCTTGAGCGAGTGACGGACGCCTGGTCGTACAGCCATTCATTATTTGCGTTCGATTATTTGGCGCTGAGCATTAAGACGTTCCAAATTCAAAGAGTTTTTAGGCGCACTTATAACAGGGCGTAAAACATGCAAAGACGCTCCAAATTCAAAAAGTGCGTTTAAAAGTTACTTTTAGGCGCACTTTTTGAATTTGGAGCGTCATTATTGCCCGCTGAAAGTTGCTTATAGAAAACACCAACTTTGGGCGTACTTAAAGGGGAACAAAGTCGTCTTTTTCGAATAGGTGGGATGAAAAAATTTTTTTTTTCTGTAAATAAATATGAAGTTATTTTCGGTACTTAGATAATTATAGTGTTTTGTGAGTATCATATGCTATTTTACTCTAAAAAATGAATTGGAGTTTCGCGCAAAAATAAAACAAAAACTTACGTTTTATCATGTTGCGTCTTCAAAAAATCTCTTGTCAGCGGTCGCAAAGTAAAAGTCGATAATATTTAGATTCGCCTAAGCTTTAACACACTTAGATGGAATAGTTTACTAGAATGCAAGAACAAAAGTATAATACCTTTTTATCTATAACACAGGTATTGCTCTCCTCGAGGGTGGTAACCCGATCATTCAGCACAGTATATTCACCAAACTGCAGAACGGTGAAATATCACAAGCGTTTTTGAAGGTAAGTCACATTTGACTTTAAAATAACAATTTTCGCATTGCTTTGTTGTTTAAATATTTCTGAAGATTCCGTACTCAATGGGTGTCGAAAGGCTCTAATAAGCGTCCTCTGTTCGTCTGTCCGTCTCTTCGATGTTCACCCTCCACCCAATCTTCTAGACTCCAAAATTAATTAGTCAAAAAAATACCATAAACAATTTTTACTTTGAGATAACAGGAACACCTAAATATACAGCCTTGATGTGACGTGGAGGCATTAAATGACACCACATATTCCATTCGTGTTTAGTATTAATTCGATACGATATAAAAACAAAAAGCACCAAAAATGAGAATTTGATTTTTTCAAACAAACTAAATAGGTTACAAATCAGAGTAAAACGGAACCACCCTTTGTAAATCAAGTTTACTGACCTTAGATAAGCTAGGTAACAAAGTGGCAACATCGCGCGTCGCACACGCACCGAGCGCAGCGGGCAGCGGGGGCGCGGCGGCGTGTGTATTCTCAAATCAAAGTGCATTCTGGCTTTTATGTTAGTTTTGAAAAAACGCGCACAGCAAAAACTCAATCACAACAAACCTAAGACGGCCCACTGACCCACTGACCTTCACCCTTAATGTACCCACACATAAAGAAATCCATAGGAGTGAGGTCTAGAGATCGCGATGGCCTTGGTGGCCATCGCCACCCTTGTTAAACACTTCAATTGCACACACAGAACTAAAGTTAAATTATCAGTTCATAAATTATTATTAGTTAAGTGTCGTATCACAAAATCGGTAAATCACAAGAAAACACCAACACTAAATAAATAAATCCTTCCTAGTTACGTGTCACTCCTGGTCACAATAAAAAAAGAAATACTCTGTCTTAAACTTTTTTAGTGTCCTAGGTATCACAATAAATTGTAAGCGCGCGAGTTCGACAAAGCGGCGCGGTGTAGGCAGGAACTTCCGTGTTACGTAACGTGCGACCACAAAGGGTTGCGCCAGCGCACTGACCAAACAATTTTTTTAGACGCCCACTTATCGACCGGAACTCCGGAAGGATCTAATGCAGTAGCAATACAGTGACCTATTTCTATTTCTTTTACTCGCGGGATATTTTGCTATGATTGTCACTTTCGTAATGAAAGAGTAAGTGTGTGTATTTATTGCTTCCTTGTTTGCATTGCCGTCTTGTAGCGAAATGTTTGGCTGTACTTGTGACTTACGGCAACATCGCCTCGTAGGATATACTCAGATTTATCGTATAAAGGTGCATGACCTTTGCGTATAGACGTAATCAGCAGTTACGAAAGATACATCGTGTTCAAACAGGAGAAAAACTAAAAAAATCATTTGCGACTAAACTATTGCTCCTATTTAATTGATTTTTGGTACAGAGCTTCAAAATGGTGTCTAGTATATGCAGTTTGAAGAAAAGCCTCTCGATCGTATCAACTTAGTATAGAAACCGTATGTGCACAAGTCCGACTTTACACTTGGTTTTTTTTTTATAAACGTAGGTTGTGGTAATAGTGTTCATCATTCAATTTAACTGTTGTTCCTCCGCAGGTATTCTACGACAAAATGCGCGAAGCCCAGCAGGAGATCAGGTCGCTGGCAGCCAGCAGCACCTCCTCCGCCAGCACCGACAAGCAACGCACCAGCTACTCCGAGAAACAGAAGCAGCCCACCACTGATGGTAAGACTATCAGAAACGGTAAAACTACCACGAGTTATAAGCCCAAAAGGAGGGATACCGTTTATAACGGTTTCGTATCCATCAACTCCTCAGTATTTGTTCCGACGGGTCGGCTTCTAGACTAACATGATTCAGCAATCATTGTTCTACGTAAAGCGACTATGTATAACAACTTCACAACCCAGTCACTGGGCGACGTGATACCGCTAGGTTTGGTCAGACTGTGGGACTATCCACAATTTATTCAGCTCCATTCAGCTTATATCCATAGAAAACACCGTTTTTGACTACCCGTAGCAATTGTCAGTTTTAAGAATGACAACCAGGATTTTACATACCTTGCGTGCTTTCCGAGGCAAAGGATGTCAATGATGTCCAAGAAAATCTTTAGAAAGTACTATCAACAAAATTGAATCATGACCCATTTCGACGACAAATCGTTTGAAGCTGTCAAAATAATAAGGCTAGACGTGTGACATTTTTAATACATATTTATGCGATTGTCGACCTAATTGTATTTGAATGTCTGTAGGAAAATAAGCTTATGGTCATGATTCCATTTTGTCGATTGTACATTTGAATTGAAAACGTCACATTGGTACTTGCCGAGATTTAGACCCACAATCTTATTTGAGAGGCGCCCGCCGCTCTTGTAAGAGGTGGTCCTTAACCATTTATATCATTTATGCCATCCGCTGGTATTGAATACGGAGTCTTATTTATCTTTGGTCCTGTTTGTCAGGTACAAAGGCAACTCCGGGCGTGCTGGTAGTGGGCGAGGAGATGGATGACGAGGTGAGCAGCGCCTGCGGCTCCGCTGTGCACGCCTACTCGGATATACACACCATGTCACATGGTAACTAGTATTTATTTATCTGTTTATTAAACTTTACGTAACACACCGTACAGTTTAATAAATAGGCATTTTCTGCCAGTCTACCTTAGAGTGACGCAGAGACAAAACAGTAAAAAAAGTCAAAACATTTATTTTTATTTTCATTACACCAAAAAAGGCACTTGGAAACGTCATTTACAAAACAAAAATTGATTCTAGTTGCCCTTGATAGTAGGTGCAACAATACTGGGAACCTAAATATATACGATATTGTTAAAAGAGAATACGACTCTTGTTGACTACAGGGTCAATAGGAGAAGCCTATCTCTTGACATAAATGTTAGTTTGTAAAGAGTCTAGTGGGATTAGCGCCAGATTAGCCTGAGAATTATTATATATCTCAGGATCAGGTTTTGGGAGGTTTGGCATAAAGTTTATTTTATTTCACTCTCCATCTGCCAAGCATGGTTCTTTAAATTTTCGCTAAGACTAGAACTGGCCTTCTCCAAATATAAACCTTATAACTTTGTAACAAGGTCTAAACTCACGTCTATTCCACGACACAGGTACAACGGCCCTGGAGGAGATCATGGCAGAGAAGAAAGAGGCCGGCAACTCAGACGTGCTGCCTCCCAAGGTGGCCATCATGAGGCCTATCCTGAGGTTCCTGCAGCTGCTCTGTGAGAACCATAATCCTGATCTGCAGGTAAGCTATTGGGGACAAAATTAACCTTTCAACGACCAAGCGACAGCTGGCTGTCGGGCTGCGGTCTTTCTATTGTCTCGAATCACGTGTGTTCGAAGGATTAAGGCGTTTGTTTCGAGTATACCTTTTGGAAGCACTTGTAAATTGTTAAACAGTTGATCAGTCGTTTTGTTCCAAAACGTAAGATGCTTTTAAAAAGGAAAAACAACAAATAACAAAATTCATGGATACTCTCTCTTCAATAAAAACAAAAGTCCTGGTTAAATTTTTCTAGTTGCTGTGTGTGAAAACAATGTAGGTAACGAAAAGTACAAATGAATTCACAGAATCAAGATTTTCAAATATGCTTCACAACCTACTTCGAGATTAACCGAGGATGTCGTAACTACTAATATGCAAATAATGGCCGGTAAAGTATGTATGTAATTCTGTCGCCACCTTATAATTTACTTATAAAACTCATAACGTCGTATTATAGCTGAAACCATGTTTTGCCTGGTTGAGTTTATCTGCCAACTTCTTATCCAAAAAAAAACCAATCAATCAAATCATAAATTAAAACAAAATCTGTTTGTCCTCAGAATCTCCTCCGCAATCAAAACAACAAGTCGAACTACAATCTAGTGTCAGAGACCCTGATGTTCTTGGACTGCATCTGTGGGTCCACCACGGGAGGCCTAGGGCTCCTGGGGCTGTACATCAACGAGGGCAACGTGGCGCTTATCAACCAGACCTTGGAGACACTCACTGAGTATTGTCAAGGTAAGAGATATAATTATAAGTTTGGAACATTATTGACGGGCCTGTTGGTCTAGTGGTCAGTGACCCTGACTGCTAAGCCAGAGGTCGTGGGTTCGATTCCCACCCAGGACAAACTTTGTGTGATGAGCATAATTGTTTGTTCTGTGTCTGGGTGTTATTTATCTATAATATGTATGTATTTAAAAAATATATAAGTATGTATATCAGTTGTCTGATTACCATAACACAAGCTCTGCTTAGCTTGGGATCAGATAGCCGTGTGTAAGATGTCCCAGGATATTTATTTTATTTATTTATTATAAGTTCTCAACATCATGTCAAATTTACTACATATTTTTGTTATTGATAAAAAAATACATATACAAAAAGGGCTATCTATAGTACGATTTTTAATTCGAGTCAGAAAAATGACATTTCCAGTGTGGCAGGTTTTTAGTCCCAAATAAATAATGATGTGGTACAATCGAGTTTTTACAATTAAATCTTAGTCGAGAATACTTTTTTTATTCAATATCAAATTGCCTCTAATTATAAAAAAAAATTAAATGTAATTTACGGTAATTAAATAGAAGACATACACGGTAGGTAATTTAATATTACATAAAACACTGTTATATTACTTGTTTTTGGTAAGGTCCATTATTTCTAAAATTGTTTTATTTAAGACGGTATGTATTCAATATCTATACATATAAAAAAACCGGCCAAGTGCGAGTCGGACTCGCTCATGAAGGGTTCCGTTCCGATATACGGTTTATGACGTAATAAAAAAAAACTATTTACTAGATCTCGTTCAAACCAATTTTCGGTGGAAGTTTACATGGTAATGTACATCATATATTTTTTTTGATTTATCATACTCTTATTTTGGAAGTTACAGGGGGGGGGGACCAACATTTTACCACTTTGAAAGTGTCTCTCGCGCAAACTATTCAGTTTAGAGAAAAATGATATTAGAAACCTCAATATCATTTTTGAAAACCTATCCATGGATACCCCACACATATGGGTACGATGAAAAAAAAATTTTTGAGTTTAAGTTCTATGTATCACCCCCAAAATTTTTAATTTATTTTCTATTTTTGTATCACAATCTTAATGCGGTTCACAGAATTCATCCACTCAGCAAGTTTCAACAGCTCTTATAGTTTCGGAAAAAATGGCTGTGACATACGGACGGACAGACAGACAGACAGACATGACGAATCTATAAGGGTTCCGTTTTTGCCATTTGGCTACGGAACCCTAAAAATGAAACCCGTTTTCCGTTGTCACGACATGGCATGAAAACGGCTTGACCGATTTGGCTGTTTTTTTTTAAATGTTCGTTGTAGTTCAAGGATGGTTTATACGGCGAAAAAAAAACGAATAATTGTCGGGAAAGCCCTAAAAACAGCCCTTTTCTTTTTCCCATACAAACGTTTTCTAACTAAAACGTAGAGTCAATTTGAGCTTTAACACCATACCATAAAGTTCAAGTGTTAGTCGAGAGGTTTCGGGAAGCCAAAACAATTGAGTGACGTTAGTATCGTATCGTCGTCAAACACGAATTATCTTACGTAAAATGTCATGTCACTTGAAATGTAAAGGAACCTCTCTTTGATGTGGTAGTAGGTGGGTAGGTAGTGGGTAGGTAGTGGGTAGGTAGTGGGTAGGTAGTGGGTAGGTAGTAGGTAGGTAGTACGTCAATTCGAATTCAATATTCATAGTTGACAGGACAACGTCTGTCGGGTCAGCTAGTTAACAATAAAAAAACACTTTGGTACCTAATAAAACAAAGCATGAGCGGGTCACCCTTTTTGGTATCAGTGACAGCTGCACTTGTCATTTTTCTGACTTGAATTAAAAATCGTACTATAGTATGATTACATAAAAATATTTTACTGATGTTAAAATGTCTATAGTCAAAACGTGTAAAGTCAAAGTGGCTGGTAATTAGAGTCCGATACTTGATTGCAAAATTATACCTATGAAAATAATAAAAAAAAAATACAAATAAAAATAACAATTTATATTTTCAAATAACAATATATCTCTATATAAAATGGTAAACTGACTAATTGTTAATATATAAACGCACAGCCCTGGTCTTAGACCCATGAAACTTGGAGGGTGTAAGAGTATAGAGGTATTCACTAAAAAAGATTTTTAGAATTTTGACTTTGAGAGAGTTGTTGGATATAAGGATTAAAAACATGTGCATAAACGGTCACAAATTGCCAGTCACTCAGACTACCCAAATATTTTAAGAGAAAAAATCCTCTCAGGTCCCTGCCACGAGAACCAGAACTGCATAGCAACCCACGAGAGCAACGGCCTGGACATCATCACGGCTCTGATCCTCAACGACATCAACCCGCTCGGCAAGACACGCATGGACCTTGTCCTCGAGCTGAAGAACAACGCCTCCAAGCTGCTGCTGGCCATCATGGAGTCCAGAAACGACTCCGAGAACAATGCTGAGAGAATCTTGTATAATATGAACCCTAAGCAGCTGGTGAGTAAAGATCCTTGATTAAAATTCAAATACAAACATTGCATTCATCATACAATAATATATAATAATTATAACAACAGAATTAAAAATAGATCCAGAACGACACGCTCCACGCAAGAAGCGTGTTAAAAAACAATAGCTTATATTATTTTCTTTTGTATTAAACTCATAATCTGAACTGCACCGAATAGTTTGTTTATTCTGCTTGTTAATTTGTTTTTTTTTTAAATCATACATGTTAAAAATAATAGTGCATAAAAATAGTAAGTTAAATAATATGGGTAATATTGCATTACCCCTTGTGCCCTGTAAGCAGTATCGGCATTTTTTCTCAACGGTAGTCAGTAAGGCAATTCCGGATCCAGCCAGTTTATATAAAAAATATATACAGGGTGTCCCACGGCAATGCCACATGGAGGGAAAGTACCTTAAATATTGTACATAGAGCATTTTACTGAAAGAAGACATTATTTGAATTTTGAAAACATTTTAAACTGCATTCATAGATTTTTAAATAATTACATAGTTGAACCGGGAATCGAACCTGTTACTCGAGAAAATTATTCAGCCTGTAGCTTTATCGTACAGATCGAAAGGCTTCATCACAAGGATTATTTTTTGCTAAATAACATAGTGTCAAAAATAAAAGAAAGACCATGAATTTTAACATTTTTAATACAAAATTAGTCAATTTTTCAAATGCTCAAAACTAGTCCCTTTTTCCTGAATACAAAGTGATGACTTTTGATTATTTCGTTCCCTGACGATTTTTTGGTATTGTTGTGGTGGATATTTATTTATTTAAATAATGCGTACTACTCAAGTGGGTAGATTAATTAGTAATAAGTAGTTATGATTGTCAATTGTATGACCTTACGGCAATGTAAGCTTTTAACGTTTCAGAACAAAATTTTACATCAAATGTTGAAATTCACGGTCTGCCTTTTATTTGTGACCTTTCGATCGGTATGATAAAACTACAGGTTGATTTTTTTTTCTCGAGGTACAAGTTCGATTCCCGGACCAACCATTTAATTATTTAAAAATCTATGAATGCAACTTAAATTGTTTTAAAAATTCAAATAATGTCTTCTTTCAGTAAAATGTTTTATCTACAAGATTTAAGGTACTTTATGCCTCCATGTGGCATAGCCGTGGGACACCCTGTATATGACGTGTGAAAGTGATTTTAAGATCCTACTCGCATAAGGAACAATTTCATATCACAGCTTTTCAGCATTTTTCAAAGCACGGTGTCGTTTCTACAGGTTGATGTTGCCTGCTCCGCCTTCCACCAAGAGCACGCGATGGACGCGGACTCCGACTGCGAGGACGACGCGGTCGTGCAGGGCGTCTCGCCCAAGGAGGTTAGTTGTACACACCACACCACACCACCACCACCACCAACACCATCACCATCACCACTATCACCAAGAGCACGCGATGGACGCGGACTCCGACTGCGAGGACGACGCGGTCGTGCAGGGCGTCTCGCCCAAGGAGGTCAGTTGTACACACCACACCACCACCACCATCACTATCACCACTATCACCAAGAGCACGCGATGGACGCGGACTCAGCACTTCTAATAAGCTGCTTCATAAACTCTTGTACAGCTAAATTGAATGTTGTACCAGGATCACTACCCTGCCAGCATACAGAGTGTATTTTTTCTTAGTACATTACACATTTGTTGGTCTCACTCATCTAATTTTGTGTGTTTTCGTCACAGAAGGCTCTTCTACTACTAAAATGAATCGTTGTACCGATCATTGCTAATGGCAGTATACAGAATGTTTTTTTAACTCGAGTTTTGATGTGAAACCAAATATACAGGTTGCTTTTTTTTAAACACTATATACAGGTATTTTTTTTTTCCTGAACACCATTTATACAGGTTGTTTTTTCCTGGACACCATATACAGGTTGTTTTATTTATTTATTTATCATTTATTTTAGGTAACAAAGACCCATAACATGTATACCTTAGAGACTAACATACATATTATTGAAGTATAACTTATAATTATTGCACACGAAGTGTTTTGTCCTGAACATCATATACAGGTTGTGTTTATTACACAGTATACAGGTTGCTGTTTTCAAAACACAGTATATAAGTTGTTTTTTTAACACAGTGTACAGGTTGGTTTTTTTCCCGAACACTAATTTTAAACCAATAAATTGTTTACTCGTTTCTTACATAACTACGTAATCTAACCCGATGTCGTACACAGGTAGGGCACAACATCTACATCCTGTGCCACCAGCTGGCGGCTCACAACAAGGAGCTGGCGGCGCTGGTGCGCGCTCAGCCGCACGGCAACAACGCCGACGCGCTGCGCTACTACCGTACTCACACGGCGCAGATAGAGGTATACTTCTCATATTCTTTATTGCACAAAAAGAAAATACATACAACCTTAAAGCAAAACTAAAATAAAACATGTACAATTAGCTTTTGCCCGCGACTTCGTCCGCGTGGAATAATAGTTCCCGTTCCCGGGGGATTTCCGGGATGAAAACTATTCTACGTCCATTCTCGGGTCCCAGACTATATCTGTGCCAAATTTCATTGAAATCGGTTCAGTGGTTTAGACGTGAAGAAGAGACAGACAGACGGACAGAGCTACTTACGCATTTATAATATATATCAGTACGGAACTAAAATAAAACGTATGTATAGTTCGCGTCACGTAAACTTGCCCCTCGGAAGTTAGGCTTTTGCGACGACCGCGCAGGTACATTCACGTAAAAAAGTGTTACCTTCGTAGATTTTTTTTCTACAGAATCGATTAAGTTGTAAAAATTTTAGATTACGCCCAAAAGTCGTCGACCCATGCATGTCTTGAGTGTCAGCTTAACTGCGTACGTAAAATAATAGTTTTATTTTTGTCTACAAAAGTAGTTACATGATTATCAGCCACGTAAGTAGTTACTGAAACCCATTACGTTAAATAACACCCACTTCTAGTTTTATTATTATGTCATTAGAAACAATAGCTTTAATGTTTAATTATAGTAGCAGTTATTAGCAAAATAAAATAATAAAAAACAATAACAAAGTTTAACAGTTTTGGCAACAACAGTACTTTCGCATTGAGCAAGCAGGACAGAAGTAAGCATCGAACGTATGCAAGTGACAGAGACGCCATTACAGGCGCCATCTTTGGCGAGACCGCGCATGCGCAGTCCTCGTTTGGTTGTAAAATCGACTACTGCGCAGCCAATTGCGACGAACTTCAGAGGGGCAAGATTACGTGACGCGAACTATACAATGGTGAGGGTATACTAAGATACTTCTTATACTAGGTGTATTTTTGGTCTTGCACAACCCGCTAGGAGATGATTCTACCTATGAAAACAAACATTTTTTTATTACGGAACCAACTCCGAAATCGCAAATAAAATATCAGCTGTTTCATACATTACGGTTGGGAAGGCATTGTACTTTTGTTAGAAACATTCGTTGTTGTGTTGTTGCATTCCGAATTCAGTAGGCAAAATATGAAGAACGTGTATGTGTTAAAAAATCTGTAATTTCAGGCTAATAAATAAATTAATTAATCGTTCAATCAAATAATACGATTATAACAATCTTATTTTTTTTCCGCTGTAAAATTGATCTTATCCCGAATCAAATGAGTTATTTTTTACTACTTGATAATTATTGTTCACGTTTTTAAACTTGTAGTATAACTGCAACGGCAAAGTTTCTTGTTGCAGCCAAAAATTTGCAGTTAATTTCTTAATTGACGCCAGGAAATTCAAATAAGGTACCAAAAAGCCATTTGAACTACCACCCTTACGTAAAGAGCTGTAAACAATCCTTTATTATCCTTTCAACGACCAAGCCGGCTGTCGGGCTGCTATTGCCTTTCTATATTTTTTTTTAAACACACACGGTTGTTTTATCCCAAGCTAAGCAGAGCTTGTGTTATGGTAACCAGACAACTGATATACATACTCGTTTGGTCTCGGTATACCTAAAACGCACTTAGTCTATTTGTGCTGAAAGTCTATTACGCATAGAGTCTAAATCGCTAATTGTCTATCCATACTAATATTATAAATGGGAAAGTGTGTCTGTCTGTCTGTTTGTCTTTCTTTCACGGCAAAACGGAGCGACGGATTGACGTGATTTTTTAAGTGGAGATAGTTGAAGGGATGGAGAGTAACATAGGCTACTTTTTGTCTCTTTCTAACGCGAGCGAAGCCGCGGGCAGAAGCTAGTTTTTTTATATGCCTACGTCGCTATTGGACTAAATCGCTTTACGTCTAAAACGCGTTAGAATTAATTCGCTTTATGCCTAAATCGCACATTGCCTAAAGGTTAAACTTTGAATAGATATTATGTGTACTCACCACATCAACAGAGCTAAAATAAAATCATCAAAAAAAGATCTTGGTGTACTCCTTCTACGAAGTGTTTATTTTTCTTGCGTCGACCCCAAAAAACTATAACGGTTTACATAACTTTGTTGGTTCAGGAGCTTAAGATGCTTAATTGGGTCACTGAGGACCTCTCTGATGACATGGATATTGAGAGGGAACGATTAAGAAGATGTATAAAATAGTTTACATACATGTCTACATGTTTTAATGGAATTATAAAAATTAGGCATAACGCGTTTTAGTCATAAAGCGAATTAGTTACATTGTGAAATAGACCATACGAGAAATAGGTTAGTAACGACATAGGCTAATTGACTACTTAGGCAAAACGCTATTCAAAACTGAACATTAGGCATAACGCGATTTAGACGCGATTTAGCGTTTCAGGTATACCGAGACCAAACGTACATCATCTCCCTAGCCTTTTTCCCAATGGTGTTGGGGTCGGCTGCCAGCCTAACCGGATTCAGCTGGATACCGGTGTTTTACGTGGAGCGACTGCCTACCTGACCTCCACAACCCAGTAACTGGGCGACACGATACCTCTTGGTTAAACTGGTCATAGTTTCTGGCTAACCAGTAACGACTGTCAAAGTTCTACGAATGACAACCGGGACCAACGGCTTTACGTGCTTTCCGAGGCACGGGATGTCAGTGATGTCTAAGATAAACTTTAGAAAGTACATATGAATTGTAAAAGTCACATTGGTACTTGCCCGGATTCGAACCCACAACCTCTTACACGAGAGGCGGGCAAACGTACATACTTATATAATTTGTAAATACATACATATTATAGATAAAGTACACCCAGACACAGAACAAACAATCATGCTCAACACACAAAGTTTATCCAGGGTGGGAATCGAACCCACGACCTCCGGTATAGCAGTCAGGGTCACTAACCACTAGACCAACCGGCCCGTCAAACGTCAATATTGTCTCGAATCACGTGTGTTCGAATGTAAGAGCCAAAACATCCTGTCCCACAGATAGTCCGAACGGACCGCAGTATGGAACAAATAGTGTTCCCAATCCCAGAGATCTGCGAATATCTGCCGTCGGATAGTAAGCATCGTGTACTGCAGAGCGCCGAGCGAGACGACCAGGGCAGCAAGGTGGCCGACTTCTTCTCAAGACTTGACAACCTGTTCCACGAAATGAAGTGGCAGAAGAAATTGAGGGGTGAGTCGTATCACCAGGGCTTAGAGTTGAAAGTGGCTTGTATGTAATTATACACGGTTTTTTTAGCCATTGCGGAAATTTTAGGAGCTGATTGTGCTGCTTAAATCCTATGACTTTTTCCATGGGACTAATATCGTAATCTCAAAAATAATTAACTTCCTCATAGAAATTGTAAAAACAGATTGATCATTTGATATTAAAACTTTTTCCTTTGAGATTTCGATAATGGTCTTAAAGAAAAAGTTGATGTATTCGAGTACCGGAATCAGTCCCTAAAGTTTCTGCACAGGTAAAAAATTAACCCTGTATAGCATATAAGTCGGCCAAGCAGCGTTTTGGTCGATTTTTCAAGACTCGACAACCTGTCCCACGAGATTAAGTGGCAGAAAAAACTGCGGGGTGAGTCTTATCACTAGGGCATAGGGTTCAAACTTGCCTGTTTGTAATTAGACAGGGTTTTTTTATGCAGTGTGAAAACTTTAGCGGCTGATTCTGATGCTTAAAACCGATAACTTTTGCGATGAGACTAATGTGTCAAAAGCAAATTTGTAGAAATTGCAGTAAGAGGTTGATCATTGTAATGAAAACCTTTTTTTTATATTTCGATATTGGTCCCAAGGAAAAAATTGTTGTTGTACTCAAGCACCAGAAACAGCCCCTAAAGTTTCCGCACTACCACTACTACCTACCAGAAATTCTAAAAGTTGTATCAATCAATAATTTATTTTGTCCAAAGGATAATGAAAAGATCACAAACAGTTTTCTTTTATCACAGGGTCTCGTTGACGCTTGACTTAGGTATTATTATTAGTCTGGTCCGTATTATCAATATATCATTGTTTCAGGACAACGTCTCCTATTTTGGGTATCGTCCTACATGTCTCTGTGGAGCAACATTCTGTTCAACTTCGCTGTTCTGATCAACGTCATAGTGGCTTTCTTCTATCCCTTCCAAGACGAGAATCCAAGTAAGTGTCTAAACTATTGTTAATGCATGTGCATGTTTGTTGCTTACTGTCACTTAATACGGGGGGAAAGTCAATGTTGTTACTAATTTGTCAAGATTTTGTTAAAAAATCATACTTAAAATTATTTTAAGTCAATGCTTTTGAACTGTCATGAGCTCATTTATTAATAATTAATAGATAAGTCTCATACGTCAAAAATATGCTTAAAATCTATTACATAACATTACATCTAGATTACATTAAGTGAAATAAGTTAATAGTTTATGGTTATATAAGTAAAAATAAAAATAATATAACATATTTTTTTTAAATAACTATTACTGTCTCTCGACTTTTCAACTTCCATCCATCCTTCTTTCATCCATTTTTGCATTGCATGTCAAGTACTTAACTAATATCTTATCAGGTCATCATCAGGTCGGCCCGAGGTGCGGTGCGTCCTTCGCACATCGTAATTCATTCGACGTCGTTGGCTATGTATCTAAGCAGTTAATATTAAACTGTATGGTTGCAAAACCCTCGCTAATTGAGTACCTTACATTTCACTATTAACTGCTTGGATACGTAGCCATCGACCCAGTGACGTCTAATGACTCAGAGCTCTTAGGGCACTAACATAAACGCAAAGCTCAACTTAGGTTTCGTAAACTGTGTGTAAAGTGCATTTAATATGTCGCTAGGGTTCATATGTACAGATTTCTTGATGGAACAAAAATAGTAAAGTGCATATAACACAAACGATCCACTTATGAGACAATTTGGTTCTATATGTGGGTGGTACGGTATTCACAAGTGCAGTTTTTGAAGATAACCCTCTTAAAATGCATATGCTTGTTGTGCGACGGTTGGTTCTATATGTGGCTACTGTGTTCACACGTGCAGTTTTTGAGGATAACCCCCCTAAAGTGCATGTAACATACAAAATATCCGCTTGTAAGACGAGTTGGTTCTATATATGTGTGGTACGGTATTCACATGTGCAGAGCTGGGCGAGCACCTGTCGCTGGTGGTGTGGTGCGTGTCGGGCGTGGCGGGGGCGCTGGTGACGTGGCTGCCGCGCGGGGGGGGCGCGCGCGCACTGCTGGCCAGCGCCGCCGTGCGCTTCATGTACTCCGCCGGCCCTGAACCCACGCTCTGGGCGCTCGCCATGCTTACTGTGAGTATAGAAACTTTTTTATTTTATTTTTGTGTCTTGTAGGTTGTGCTTTAGTCCAGGAACTAGAGAAGAGAGGAAGGGGGGGGGGGCAATGCAGCTTCTATGCTATGTTAAAGGTACAAACTTGGCCCACAAAGCGAGCGGTTTGCTGGAAGGTAACTCAACTTTGGATTAAGCTCGCCATTGTAATAACTCGATGTTTTTTTTTGCTTTTTTGTATGTGTTTTTTTTTTCTTGTGCAATAAAGAAGGCGTGATCGTGATCCAGAAAAGTGTGTTAATTAAATCTGTGTGGATACTTGCGTGATTAACCTGATTTTGATGACAAAAAAAAATCGACTTCGAGGGGCGGGGGTTAAAACCAAGGTTGCTTGTGAATTAGGAATACATGGGAATTTGTATCACATTGTCCTAATCCGTCAAAGAAAATGAAAATACTTTCGCCTTCAGACCATTTTTCTGATTATATTATAGAGAATTCTAAAATCATACTAGAAATAATACGTGTAATGTTATTTAAAAGGATTTGTTTTGAAGGGGTTATTTCACAGTTTCATTTGTATAAAACTTTGCCCATTTATCCAACAGATAGTGGTGAAGGGCATCCACTTGGTGAGCATAATGGGCAACCAGGGCACGCTGTCCAAGTCTCCGGGCAAGGTGCTGACTGACCCAGAGCTGCTGTACCACAGCGTCTACCTCGTCTTCTGCTTCTGCGGGATCTGTTGGCATCCCTTCTTCTTTTCTGTTCTGGTAAGTACATTTAGTATGTTGTGTTGAAAATAGGAATGACGACTGCATTAAAATGGGATTCTGTTCAGTTCGTCCGTTAAAAATACTGACCATCCAAAACACAAAATATACAACGATAAAGGAAGGGGTTAGTGACGTCACTGTTCAGTAAAAATTGTACATAACCGTGCCGTTAAGCTAAACTTTAACGCATTGCATTGTCATTTTGCGTTTACGAGAAAAAAGAAAAAAATATTTGTCGAAAATTTTTGGACAATTTACCTAACGGACTAATTAGTATTTTGCCTATTCTTGACGATTTTTTCTGTTTTGTTTAGTGTAGCAACGGTATACAGGGTGGAAAGTTTTAATGGGCCCTGGAAAAAATTACTTGAAATCGTTAAGTTAGGTAATTTTACTTTAAAGAAACATTCCTTTATTTTTAAAAATAAATAAATGTAGGAACGTAATTGTTTGAGTGAAAGGGAACGTAAAATAACGAGTGACAGATAATAAGCATGAGTATTGAGTGAAAGAGATGAAGTATGATGAACTAGTTAGATGAGTGAAAGAGATAGGTGTATAAGGCAGATTTATGTTTAAGGTGTGAAAGTTGGTAACGGATTGAGGACAGACTGAAAGACGTTGAAGACGAGCTAAGACGATTTTTTGTAAAAGAATTATTAAACTTTATTTTTCAAGAGTAATCTGCTTTTAAATTCGGCTCCAGTTGAACCAATCCCACAGGATTTTTGGGGGCTCGTCCGGGATAAATAATATTTTCATCCCCGGAGCCGAAAACGACGAAGGACGGAAGCGGAAAAAATACCGGCTCTGAAGACGTGGTGCCCGGTGATTTTGCTTCAAATTACGACGAAATACGATTAAAGAAGACAGTAACGCTAGTTACACAGACAGGGTAATGCCGAAAATGGGTGGAAACACCAAGGAGCAGCGCAGACAAAGCCGTCAACCTGATTACGACGAAGATGACCACGCGGTGAAATTTCCTTTCGGCGGGAATCCTGCGGGATTTGGGACAGAAAACCTAGTTCCGAAGTTTAGTGGCCAAGACAAAGTACTTTCTGCGGCTAGATGGGCAGAGGATGTTGATGAAAATGCCGAAATTTTCCAATGGACGCCATTACAGACATTGATTGTTGCCAGAAGATCTCTTGCTGGCACTGCAGCTCTGTGGTTGAAGTCGGAGAAGCCATTCAAGAGTTGGGACGACCTCAAAGCCGCTTTATGCAAAGAATTTCCTGATTCGATCGATAGTAAAACCATACACGAAATGATGACGGCTAGAAAGAAGAAGAAAGACGAGAAGTGTTGGGATTATATGCTAGTCATGAAAGAAATGGGAAAACGCGGAAAGATACCCGATTATGTCGCCATCAAGTACATTATTGACGGCATAATTGACTCGGAGGTAAATAAAATGATTTTATATGGTGCTACGTCATACACTGAGCTCAAAGAGAAAATTAAAATCTACGAGACGATCAAGGAAAAGATGAGTGCAAGTAGTTACAGCGTAAATAAGAAGCCAGAAAGTAGTGGAAAAGGTGCTAGTACAAGTTACATAAGGTGCTATAGCTGTGGAGAGAGAAACCATCAGTCATCAGATTGTCCGAGTAAAGAAAAAGGGCTGAAATGCTTCAAATGTAACGAGTTTGGGCATATTTCAACGCAATGTAAACAACAAGAAGGCGATAAAAAGGTGCGACCGAGAACGAGTGATCGAAATAGTGAGCGGGAGCGAGAACGACGAAGTGACAAACCGAGCGTTTCCGAACAGCATCGAGCGATGTGCGTGGCTGACTTCACGACGAGTGACGAGTCTATGGAACCGAACGAATACGGCGGCCATGACAGCTCAATGCACGGACACGGACCAATCAGGTGCCATGACGTAACGGACTGCAGCAACATGGCGAATGTCAACGCGATAGGCACTGACGCGAACTTCATGGATGTTTACGTCGAAGAGAAGACGCCGGCGCAGATTCGCTTTGAAAACGCGATTAAACGGATTTTTATTAACAAGTGCGAAGTAAATGCGTTAATTGACTCTGGCAGTGAATTAAATTTAATGTGTACCGAACTTTATGTGTATTTGGGATCGCCGAAATGTGTAAAAACCGCCACAAACTTGGTAGGTTTAGGAGGCAGTGTTGTGTCAACACAAAAGTTAAATTGTTGTATCTTGTTAGATGGACACGAGTACGAAGTTACATTTTATGTTGTTCCTAGAGATGCTATGCCATGTAGTGTTATATTGGGTCAAGATTTTCTCAAAGATGTTTTTACGATTATGTCGAAAGGTTCGATTCTGATAGCTCCAAATATAAACAAGTGGTTATCGAAGATTTCGTGTGTTGTTAGTCATAATGAGTTTGTTCTAGGTAACATTGTGAATAAGCAGGTCCAACAAGATGTCATTGAGTGTGTCAAGAGTTATAATCCAGTGCAAGTAAAGGAGGCGCCGATTGAATTACGCATAGTGCTTAAAGACGACATCCCCATAGCTCAACGACCGAGACGTATATCGTTGGCAGAGCAGCAAATAGTTGAGAAGCAAGTATCTGAGTGGTTACGAGACGGAATAATTCGCGTAAGTTTCTCTGAATATTCTTCACCTTTGGTTTTGATTAAGAAAAAAGACGGTAGTGTTAGAGTTTGTATTGATTATAGGCCGATTAATAGAAAAATAGTGAAGGATGAATTTCCTTTACCTATAATAGACGATTTGATTGACAAACTTAGGGATTCAAGAGTTTTTAGTGTTTTAGATTTAAAAAACGGATTTTTCCATTTAAGAATTAATAAAGATAGCATAAAATATACCTCTTTTGTCACACATAATGGGCAATACGAATTTTTAAGAGCTCCTTTTGGATTATCAGTTTGTCCAAAGTATTTTATGAGATTTATTACCATGATCTTCCAGGAGTTGATAGCAAAGGGTATTTTAGTAATTTTTATTGACGATCTATTGATACGGGCAATTGATGAACACCAGGCATTGCAACGCTTGAAAGAAGTGTTAGCGGTTGCATCAGAGTATGGTCTGCAGATCAATTGGAAGAAAGCACAATTACTATGTCGAAGAATTGAGTACCTAGGCCATGTTATAGAAGATGGAAAAGTTCAACCTTCATCCGAGAAGACAGATGCTGTTACCAGGTACCCCGAACCAAAGACTTTAAAGCAATTACACAGTTTTATAGGTTTAACGTCGTATTTTAGAAAGTATATCAAAGATTTTGCAATAATTGCCAAGCCGCTCACAGATTTATTAAAAAAAGATTCACAGTTTCAGTTTAATGATGTTCAAAGAAGTGCATTCAATATGTTGAAGAAAGCTCTAGCAAGTGGTCCTGTTTTACGAATTTATGATCCTGCATTGCACACAGAATTGCATACAGATGCATCTGCTATAGCATATAGTGCTATATTGCTCCAGAAGGATAATTCAGGTGATTTACATCCAGTACATTACCACAGTAGGAAGACAAGTGATGCTGAAAAGAAATACAGTAGTTACGAGCTAGAAGCATTAGCAATAATTGAAGGAGTAAAAAAATTTAGACATTATCTATTTGGTAAGCAGTTTAAGATTGTGACAGATTGTCAAGCGTTCCAGAAAACTTTAAACAAGAAGGATTTGTCAACAAGAGTAGCCAGATGGGTGTTGCTGTTAGAGGAGTATGATTATAGTATTGAGCATCGACCAGGAGGTAAAATGCAGCATGCAGACGCCTTAAGCAGAAACCCATTTATTGGTACTATAGAACTAAGTCTACAAGAGCAGATCAAGCAAGCACAGGCGTTGGATGACGGTGTGAAAGCAATTATTGAGATTTCAAAACTTCAACCTTATCAAGATTATAGTTACAGTGATGGTTTACTGTATAAAGGACCAGAAAGAAAGTTGGTTATTCCTAAAAATTTGGAATTTGAAATATTAAGAAGAGTTCATCAGAAGGGACATTTTGGGAAGAGAAAGATGATAGAATTGATAGAACAAAATTATTACATAAAGAATGTTAACAAGAAAATTGAAGAGCTTTTGTTGTCATGTGTACCATGCTTGCTGGCAACTAAAAAAGAAGGAAAACAGGAAGGATTCTTGAACAGTATTGACAAAGAGAGTATTCCTTTACATACTATACATTGTGATCACATTGGACCTCTTTCTGAGACGAAGAAGATGTACAATTACATTTTAACTGTAGTAGATGCATTTACAAAGTTTGTTTGGCTGTTTCCAGTAAAAGGCACAACGAGTAAGGAGACAATAGACAAGATGTTGATTCATCAACAAACATTTGGTAATCCTTTACGACTAATTACAGATCGAGGAACAGCTTTTACCAGCAATGATTTCAAGGAGTATTGTGACAAGGAGAATATTCAACATATCACAATTACCACCGGAGTTCCAAGAGGGAATGGACAAGTCGAACGCATTCATAGAATTATCATAGCAGTTCTAACTAAGTTATGCATAGAAGAGCCAACTCAGTGGTACAAGCATGTAAGTCGGGTGCAGAGGGCGCTGAATAGCACGTACCAGAGAAGCATTGATACTACTCCATTTGAGTTGATGATTGGGACAAAGATGAAAAGTAAAGACGATGTTCAAATTTATGAATTGCTTCAAGAGGAAAACCGAAGTACTTTCGTAGCAGAAAGAGAAAACTTAAAGATTAAGGCGAAAGAACAAATACAAAAAATTCAAGACGAAAATTGTAGAATTTATAATAGGAAAAGAAAGGAAAGTTACAAGTATGTTGTAGGAGATATAGTTGCGATAAGAAGAACGCAATTTGGGCCTTGTCTAAAGCTAAAGCCAAAGTTTTTAGGTCCATATCGAGTGACGAAAGTCAAAAGGAATGATCGGTATGATCTAGAGAAGATAGATCGTATGGCAGACGGTCCTCGTTTGACAACTTCTTCAGCTGATAATATGAAGCCGTGGCCGTTGTCTGGACAACATTGATTTATCTAGGTGAGTAGGTTGGTTCAGATTTTTGTTTCAGTGTTGTGTAGGTTAGGGTACAGTTGGGTTGACCTTGACCTAATATCTCATCAAGATGGTATGATTTTGTCATGTTTTAAGTTTGTAAACATGTTACACGATTTTATGACCTGTTGTATGTACTCTGTGTTATTTATTCTGATAAATTTCATTTGATGTAAACATGATGTAGTCAATGTTGTACACAAGTTTTTACTTGCTAAAGAATAAGTTAAGTCGTTTATGTTTAGTTTTAATACCTAGTAATGTTTTGTGTTCCAAGATGTTTATTTTTTGAAGGTTTAGATTTTGATGTAAAGTTAGAGATTTGTGTTTTGTTTTAAACATTCCCAAGCAGTCACTACATAGTGTGGTGTACTTTCAATATTTGCAGTTGTGTTCCAAGTAATTCTGTATAACTTAAAGATATCTTGAAGGTGGTAAAAAAAAAAGAGATTTTAATTGAATATTGTAAAAAAAAAACTTAAGGATATAGTGATAAGATGTAGTATTTCTAAGTGTGCATGATTTATTTTTTAAGTTCTTGTTATTGTATAAGATCAAGGTATGAAAGGTGTTAGCCTCAGATGTTTCCATTGTATAAAATTAAAGGTGTGCAAGGTGTAATTTAGAATTTCAATTTAAGCCTGACTGAGGACAGTCAGATTGCAGAATGGCCGAGTTGTAGGAACGTAATTGTTTGAGTGAAAGGGAACGTAAAATAACGAGTGACAGATAATAAGCATGAGTATTGAGTGAAAGAGATGAAGTATGATGAACTAGTTAGATGAGTGAAAGAGATAGGTGTATAAGGCAGATTTATGTTTAAGGTGTGAAAGTTGGTAACGGATTGAGGACAGACTGAAAGACGTTGAAGACGAGCTAAGACGATTTTTTGTAAAAGAATTATTAAACTTTATTTTTCAAGAGTAATCTGCTTTTAAATTCGGCTCCAGTTGAACCAATCCCACATAAATTTCATTTAAAGATTTTTGAAAATGAAAAAATTATCCATCTTAACAATTTAAAGTAGTTTTCTTCCAGGGCTCATAAAACCCTTCCATCCTGTATATCGCTAGGTCTAAAGACACCAACATGTTGGGCACCCTTCTGCCAAAAAGTGTCAGTGATTATTTTGGACCTCTCGCCTCAGTGCTGCTGTCAAATCAAAACACCCGCATTGGCATAAACTGTGACGTCACACTAAGCGTGGCAAAATAGCGGGTGTTTGATGTGTTTGTGTGTCGCTATTTGTAACTTATTTTTTAATTATTTAGACTAGTTTTGTTCTACAGTAATTTAAACTATAAAAACGTGTATAAATGATGAATTACCTTGCAGCTACTAGACATAGTGTACCGCGAAGAGACTCTCTTGAACGTGATGCGATCTGTGACTCGCAACGGCCGGTCCATCCTGCTGACGGCCGTGCTGGCGCTTGTCCTGGTCTATATGTTCTCCATCGTAGGCTACATGTTCTTCCGAGACCATTTCTTAGTGAACGTCGATCGACTTGACGGTGAGTACTGTGTTTTTGTTTCTGTAAAAAGAAAAAATCCTTTGTTAATATAATAAATGAATAAATGATTTATTTTTGTAAATAGGTAAAAAAATACAGTTTTACATGTCATTTTTTTTTCTTATTTTAATCGAACGATGGGGTCGGTGTTTCCTAGCTGGACTACTCTGAGAAGAAACAACCGAAACAAACGTTGTTGTATTTTTTTTAGTTGCAAATGCAATTCCAAAAGTAGATCATAAAGTATCAATCTTTTCTTTTCAAGATTTAACTGACTTTTTTATTATTTTCAAAGAGATTATATGGAGTTCTCCTGCCCTTAACTTTAACTCTATTTGTTTACGATAAATAATTTGAAATAACCCCCCAGACGACGACGACCCACGCTACGAACCAGACGGCTGCGCAGACGACGGCGCGTCCAAGTACCTGAAGGAGGCCGAGCAGTGCCGGCGCTCCTCGCGCTTCGTGTCCGTCGGCGGCGAGCTCCGCGAGCGCAGCTGTGACTCGCTCATCATGTGCATCGTCACCACGCTCAACCAGGGGCTGCGCAACGGCGGCGGCATCGGCGACATACTGCGGGCCCCGGCTAGCTTTGTGAGTAGAATTTCCTGGTTTGTTCTACGTAAAAAGGGTTAAAAGTAGCACTTAAATTCTCAGGGACATAAAGTAATTTGAATGAACTGTAAACTTCCCAATCAACCACGACATCGCTCACTTAGGTGAGTTAAGGTGAGAGTGTTATTTGAATTAAGAGCGGATTAAAGGGTTCAACAGTAGAATCCCTCACACTAAGGATCCTGAGTAAAACAGCTCTTTTAAAATAAAAATATCGTCCCCAGGAGCCGCTATTCGTGGCACGCGTGGTGTACGACCTGCTATTCTTCTTCGTGGTGATCATCATCGTGCTGAACCTCATCTTCGGCGTCATCATCGACACCTTCGCCGACCTGCGTAGCGAGAAGCAGCAGAAGGAGCTCATTCTTAAGAACACCTGTTTTATTTGTGGTGAGTGGCTATTTTATTTTATTACTTTTAGGAAAACTTACAGCTAATAATTACAGTAAACACAAGATTTCACTTACCCTGCCGGGGTTGCGGAATGTTTATAATAGTTACCGTGGCCCCGGAACATAAAGGGCAACCGAAGGAACATGAGTGGGTTTTAGTCAGTAAAAGTCTGACACGCCCTCCCGCCGCACCCAGGACGGGAGCAGTCATTTGATGTTTCCCACTCACAAAAAAAAAAGATTTCGCTTACACTTTACTATGTGTGTCTCGCTGGATAATGTATGTTGTGGGCTATGATCATCATCATCTCCCTAGCCTTTTTCCCAACCGTGTTGGGGTCGGCTGCCAGCCTAACCGGATTCAGCTAGATACCGGTGTTTTACGTGGAGCGACTGCCTATCTGATCTCCACAACCCAGTAACTGGGCGACACGATACCTCTTGGTTAGACTGGTCTGAGTTTCTGACTAACCAGTAACGACTGTCAAAGTTCTACGAATGACAACCGGGACCAACCAAGCTTTACGTGCTTTCCGAGGCACGGGATGTCAGTGATATCTAAGATAAACTTTAGAAAGTACATATGAATTGAAAAAGTCACATTGGTACTGGCCCGGATTCGAACCCACAACCTCTTACACGAGAGGCGGGCGCCATATCCACTGGGCCATCACGACATTTCGACATGTTGTGGGCAATATAAGGTTTAAATTGCAGGTTGGCGTTTATACTCGATATGTTTAGGTCTTTAAGTTATGGCAGGCGTCCGTCACTCGCTCAAGGCCACGCGTTTTATGCCTACCGCTTCGCGTATCGTCGACGGTACAACGAACACCGGGCTGTCGCGCGCCCGCCTGAGTGCTCGCGCGTCACGGGTACAGCGCTGACTATCAAAATGCCAAAATCACGTAATTATTGCGTGATTATTGTGCAATTCCCCTGTTTCCCAATTCTCTTGTTTCACTTTTGATTATTTATTAAAATTATTCACGCGGTTTTGGATATTTTCGACACTAAAATAATCGGGAATTCAAGGAACGAAAAATATGCATCAGTCATTTTATCAAACTAAAAAATATTTGATCAACAAATAAAATAATAATTGTTTTTCTAAAACATTCGTTTTATCACCATTGTCATCATACGTATTATAACGTATAACCCTAGCAGATTTGCTGGACGACACGCACACACGTTAGTCGCACGGCGGGCAAAAGAATCTCAACTCTCTTTGTGCGTGCTTATGGTACATTTCTCCTTGCTGCAAACAACTGGTATTATTATTGTGATTTTGTAGGCTATTATAGCGTAGGTATTTTAGTTTTTGTATTGGAGTGAAGTATCTGTTACGTAGTAACTATTTATTAATCTGTGGTTATGGTAGATAGGTAATCATGACTCTTTTAAGAAAAACATACCGATACAAAGTCTTACCGAGGTTATTTAAATTTACTTGATTACCTAGCATCGGTTGTAAACATTTTTACATTATATTTTTTGTCAATTTTACGATATGTCAAGAAGAGTTAAATACCAAATGAATGATATATAGTTTGGTAATTTCTTTGTTCGTGTCTCTAGAATGGTGTTTTTGTAAGGCTGAAATTCAACCAGTGCATTTTATACAGGTTTTGTTTGCTTCGACGATTATATTTTGAATGTGGCTTTTATTCTTTTATTTATAGTATTATCTTTTCTGAATTCCACTGTAGTCCTTTTTTATTATAATAAATAATTTTGTTTATCCATGATTTAAAATCAAAACCATTTTGTAATTTTTGAAAATTATTCTTAAATAAAAAATAGAATTATCTACATAATATACTAGCTTTTGCCCGCGGCTTCGCGTTAGAAACAGACAAAAATTATTTATATTTATAGCCTATAGCACTCAGGAATAATTTAGCATTCTGCCAGTGAAAAAAATTTTTAGATTTGGATCATGAGTTCCAAAGATTATCCCCTACAAACTTACAAATTTTACCTCTTTATAATATTAGTATAGAAGTATAGATATAGATAGTGCCGTGGGGTACCGGCAGAATAGAATAGTACCCTCCTTTGTACCAGGTGTCGTAAGAGCCGACTAAGGTACCGGAACCGATAAATGGCGGTATAACCATTCGAAATGCAACGTAGCCAAAATAGCACAGGGTGAAGATGGGCAGCAGCGTCTTTGTCGCGAAGCTACGTTTTCTGCGATCGCCACCACGCCTGCCCAGCGTGGCGATTATGGGCAAACTCCCCCTATGGCAAACACCAAAACGACCAGGCCCCCAGTCCCCGGCAGCTCCGCTATTCCTGGCTACGGTAGCGGTTACGGTAACGGCGGAGCAGGGGGTGCTAAGAATCACCGGCAGACGTCCGGCTACCACCCCAAACGAAGACTGGCCCTGGTAACACATAATATACGCACCTTGAGGATAGACGAGAAAATTGTTGAGCTGGAAGAGGAACTGAGTAGGTTACACTGGGATATAGTGGGGTTATCTGAAGTCCGCAGAGAGGGTGAGGACACCATAACTCTAAGGTCCGGTAACCTACTCTACCACCGGGAGGGCGACCAACAGTCTTAAGGTGGTGTCGGTTTTCTCGTCAACAAGTCCCTCGTTAACAACATAAGTACCATCGAAAGTGTTTCGAGCAGGGTCAAGATACTCGCTGAAGGTCATTCAGGTATACGCACCGACCTCGTCACACCCAGATGATGAAGTGGAGACTATGTATGAGGACATCAGTAGGGCCATACATACGTCCGAGACCCACTTCACTGTTTTAATGGGGGACTTCAATGCAAAGCTAGGCAATAGAAGCGATGATGAGTTGAGAATGGGGCAATTTGGATATGGACAACGGAACCCCAGGGGACAGAGGCTGGCTGATTTTCTGGAGAAAGAGGGACTTTTTATGATGAACTCTTTCTTTCAGAAACCACCGCACAGGAAATGGACCTGGATGAGTCCCGATGGTTCCACGAGAAATGAGATAGACTTTATCATGACCAACAAGAAACAAATATTCAATGATGTCTCCGTGATTCACAGGGTAAAAACCGGAAGTGATCACCGAATGGTAAGAGGCTCATTGAATATTAATGTTAAACTTGAAAGGTCCAACCTGATAAAATCCACGCTCCGACCAGCTCGCGTCCATATTCAAAACCCCGAGAGCTTTCAACTCGAGCTGTCTAACCGCTTCGAATGTCTGGAGAATTTTGCATCGGTGGACGAGATCAATAACAGGCTCGTAGAAACTGTCCAAACGGTGGGCTCTAAGTTCTTTAGACCTCGCCGTTCAACAAGACCCCAGAAACTCTCCAACGACACTCTAAACCTCATGGCTGAACGACGCTCGTTAAGACTGCAGTCCTCCGGTGACGTGGAGTCATATGGGCAGCTCAATAGACAAATTTCAAAATCCTTGCGGCACGATATACGTCTCTTTAATGCTAACCACATCAAAGAGACGATTGAGCGGAACAAGGGCTCCAAAGTGTTTGCAAGAGATATGTCTATTGGGCAACGCCAGCTGACAAAGCTAAAACGTGAGGATGGCAGTCTAGCGTCGACCAAAGCAGAGGTACTAGAGGAGGTCGAGAAGTTCTATGGACGCTTCGGTCACCAAACCTGTTAGCAGCGCGGCCAAAGATCCAAGAGCCAAGCTGACCCGACACTATACCGAAGACATCCCGGACATCAGCATGTACGAGATTAGGATGGCCCTTAATCAGCTTAAAAACAATAAGGCGCCGGGTGAAGACGGAATCACTTCAGAGCTTTTGAATGCGGGTGGAACACCGGTACTTAAAGTCCTTCAGAAGCTCTTCAACTCCGTCTTGCTCGAAGGCATAACGCCAGAAGCATGGAACAGGGGCGTGGTGGTTCTATTCTTTAAGAAAGGTGACAACACCTTACTGAAGAATTACAGACCCATCTCGCTTTTGAGTCATGTTTACAAGTTGTTTTCGAGGGTCATCACGAATCGTCTCGACCGCAGGTTTGATGACTTTCAGCCTCCCGAACAAGCCGGTTTCCGAAAAGGCTACAGTACCATAGACCACATCCACACGCTGCGGCAAGTTATACAGAAGACCGAAGAGTATAACTTGCCCTTATGTTTAGCGTTTGTGGACTATGAAAAAGCCTTTGATTCGGTGGAGACATGGGCAGTGCTCGAATCTCTCCAACGGTGCCGCATTGACTATCGGTACATCGAAGTGTTGAAGTGCTTGTATAATAACGCCACTATGTCGGTCCGAGTACAGGAACAGAGTTCGAAGGCGATTCCATTAAAAAGAGGCGTAAGACAAGGAGACGTCATATCTCCGAAACTGTTTACTGCCACTCTGGAAAACGCCTTCAAGCTCTTGGAATGGGAAGGACTCGGCATCAATATTAATGGCGAGTACATCACTCACCTTCGATTTGCCGACGATATTGTGGTCATGGCAAAATCGATGGAAGATCTCAGCACGATGCTCGGAGGCCTCAATCGAGTTTCCCAACAGGTGGGTCTTAAAATGAATATGGACAAGACAAAGCTAATGTGCAATGGCCATATTGTACCCACCCCATTGTCAATTGGGAACACGGTTCTAGAAGTTGTTGACTCGTATGTTTACCTAGGACAAACAGTCGCATTAGGTAGGTCCAACTTCAAGAAAGAGGTCAACCGCCGAATCCAACTCGGCTGGGCAGCGTTCGGGAAATTGCGTAATGTTTTCTCGGCCAAAATACCTCAGTGCCTTAAATCGAAAGTTTTCGACCAATGTGTGTTACCAGTGATGACTTATGGCACTGAAACGTGGTCTCTAACTATGGGCCTCATTAGTAAGCTCAAGACAGCCCAACGAGCTATGGAGAGGGCTATGCTCGGAGTCTCTCTACGTGATCGAATCAGGAATGAGGAGATCCGTAGACGAACCAAAGTTGCAGACATAGCCCAGCGAATTAGTAAGTTGAAGTGGCAGTGGGCAGGCCACATAGCACGCAGAACTGACGGCCGATGGGGCCGTAAAGTTCTTGAATGGAGACCACGCACCGGCAAGCGCAGCGTAGGACGTCCACCCACAAGGTGGACAGACGACCTAGTAAAAACCGCAGGATCGCGCTGGATGCAAGCCGCTTCCAACAGGTCCTACTGGAAATCTGTAGGGGAGGCCTATGTTCAACAGTGGACGTCCTGCGGCTGATATGATGATGATGATGATGATAGATATAGATAAAAATGAATTTAGTTCGTTAGTTAGTCTCGCTGAAACTCGAGAACGGCTGAACGGATTTCGTTCGTGAAAAGGTGAGAAAAAATAGAATAATTGCCGGGAAAACCCACAAAACAGCCCTTTTCTATTTCTCATACAAACGTTTTCTAAATAAAATGGAGAGTCATCTTGTAATTTATTACCGCTGCATAAAGTTCAAATTCGCGTGCCAGTAGAGTAAAGTAAAGAAGGGTAGAGTAGGGTAAAGTTGGGTTGAGTAGGGTACAGTAAGGTAGAGTAGAGTGGAGTAGGGTAGAGTAGGGTAGAGCAGTGTAGAGTAGGGTGGGCCAGAGTAGAGTGGAGTAGGGTAGAGTAGAGTAGGTTGGGATAGAGTAGAGTAGAGCAGGGTAGAGTAGAATAGGGTAGAGCAGGTTAGAATAGGGTAGAGCAGGGTAGAGTAGGGTAGAGAAGAGTAGAGTAGGATACAGTAGGGTAAAGTAGGGTGGGGTAAAGTACGGTAGAGTAGGGTGGGGTAGAGTAGGGTAAAGCAGGGTAGAGTAGGGTGGGGTAGAGTAGGGTAGAGCAGGGTAGAGTAGGATGGGGTAGAGTAGAGTAGGGTAGAGCAGGGTAGAGTAGGATGGGGTAGAGTAGAGTAGGGTAGAGCAGGGTAGAGTAGGGTAGAGCCGGGTAGAGTAGGGTAGAGCAGGGTAGAGTAGGATGGGGTAGAGTAGAGTAGGGTAGAGCAGGGTAGAGTAGGGTAGAGCCGGGTAGAGTAGGGTAGAGCAGGGTAGAGTAGGGTAGGGTAGAGTAGGGGTGCAGTAGGGAAGACCGGGAGTGAAGCCGCGGGCAAAAGATAGTACTTTATATTAACAAATGCTAAAGAGCCCAAGAGAAGCGGTTTTTAGGGTAATACTTATCTTCCATTAATCCCGTTGTTGTCAATTCTCATCCCTTAAAAGTGACAAATACAGTAACAGATTAGCGTCTTAAAGTTAAGTGGCATTTGGGTATTCGGGCATTAGCATCATATAATTCTTATTACAACTTCTTCCCCCAGGATTGAACAGGTCAGCCTTTGACAACAAGACAGTCTCGTTCGAGGAGCACATAAAGAGCGAACACAACATGTGGCACTACCTCTACTTCATGGTGCTGGTGCGGGTCAAGGACCCCACCGAGTTCACCGGGCCCGAGAGCTACGTGCACTCTATGATCAAGGTGAGAGAGTGCAGTTTACTTTGACAACAAGACAGTCACGTTCTTTATCTTTCACTCCACTTTTAAAGTGTTACGTTTCTAGATCGCGCAATCAGAGTTGTCTGCGGCAAAATTGACGATTACCGTGAGGAAGTTAATTCTCTTAGCCATTTCGTTGGCAAAAATACACACATCAAAAGTGTCTAGGGATATTTTAATTAAACCTAAATAACTAAAATTCTATTAACTTTTTGTTAAGACACCTACACTTTAAAATAAACCTTGTTTAATTGCCTATCTAATCTGATAATAAACCTTTAGATAAAGTTAAATTAAAAAAAAACTTAGAAGAAGAGGAAAAACTCAACAAAGTTTCAATTTAACTTTATTTTTGAAATTTCAAAACCTAAACAAAAAAACATTTTTTTTTTATAAAAATTGTTGAAAACTTAAAATTAATAATTCGTGAATCCACCTAAGACTCTCCTGACACATCTGGAGCGGTTCTGCATACTCAAAACAAGGGTGTCAATATCCTGTTGTGGAGTACTGTCCCATAATTGCCGTTTCTGAAGCCATGAAGACCAGTCAGAGTGTTATATCCAGGCTTTGGTCATGTTATCGTGTCACGGAGGAAGTGGTGGAACGGCACCGAGGACTTCAACGCATTACAACACATGTACAGGACCGATTCATAGTAAATGCTGCACGAAGTCAACTAAATGCAGCGGCGATGCAATTGGTTCAAAGGCTACAGAGAGAGTATGGTTTGCTGGTAAGCGGTCAAACTTTGAGAAGGCGACTGCTTAAATTTAACTTTATCTAAAAGTTTATTATCAGATTAAATAGTCTATTAAACAAGGTTTATTTTAATGTGTACATATTTTAACAAAAAGTAATATCCTTAGACACTTTTGATGTGTGTATAAACGTTGTTTGGTTCTGGCGTTCTGTTAATATAAACTGCATTTTTTTTTATCAAGGGTCCAGATCTGACGAACAGAACTACCGAATTAAAGCTTAAGAGTAGCACACGAGCTTCGCGATCGTCGGGTTAGGAAGACACCCTAATCTGATCTGACCTTCATATTATTATTTTTGTTCCAGTCCAACAATCTCGACTGGTTCCCGCGGTTACGAGCACTCTCCCTCATGGGGGGCGGCGAGGGGGAGGGGGGCGAGCTGGAAGTGCGCGCTCTTCAAGCGCAGCTCGACCGAGCGCAGCGAGCCGTGCACACGCTCACCGACCTGCTCACCGAGCTCAGGGACCAGGTATGACATAGCGGCGAGCTCAGGGACCAGGTATGACATAGCGGCGAGCTCAGGGACCAGGTATGACATAGCGGCGAGCTGAGGTGCGCAGCTCGACCGAGCGCAGCGAGCCGTGCACACGCTCACCGACCTGCTCACCGAGCTCAGGGACCAGGTATGACATAGCGGCGAGCTCAGGGACCAGGTATGACATAGCGGCGAGCTCAGGGACCAGGTATGACATAGCGGCGAGCTCAGGGACCAGGTATGACATAGCGGCGAGCTCAGGGACCAGGTATGACATAGCGGCGAGCTGAGGTGCGCAGCTCGACCGAGCGCAGCGAGCCGTGCACACGCTCACCGACCTGCTCACCGAGCTCAGGGACCAGGTATGACATAGCGGCGAGCTCAGGGACCAGGTATGACATAGCGGCGAGCTGAGGTGCGCAGCTCGACCGAGCGCAGCGAGCCGTGCACACGCTCACCGACCTGCTCACCGAGCTCAGGGACCAGGTATGACATAGCGGCGAGCTCAGGGACCAGGTATGACATAGCGGCGAGCTGAGGTGCGCAGCTCGACCGAGCGCAGCGAGCCGTGCACACGCTCACCGACCTGCTCACCGAGCTCAGGGACCAGGTATGATATAGCGGCGAGCTCAGGGACCAGGTATGACATAGCGGCGAGCTCAGGGACCAGGTATGACATAGCGGCGAGCTGAGGTGCGCAGCTCGACCGAGCGCAGCGAGCCGTGCACACGCTCACCGACCTGCTCACCGAGCTCAGGGACCAGGTATGACATAGCGGCGAGCTCAGGGACCAGGTATGACATAGCGGCGAGCTCAGGGACCAGGTATGACATAGCGGCGAGCTGAGGTGCGCAGCTCGACCGAGCGCAGCGAGCCGTGCACACGCTCACCGACCTGCTCACCGAGCTCAGGGACCAGGTATGACATAGCGGCGAGCTCAGGGACCAGGTATGACATAGCGGCGAGCTCAGGGACCAGGTATGACATAGCGGCGAGCTCAGGGACCAGGTATGACATAGCGGCGAGCTCAGGGACCAGGTATGACATAGCGGCGAGCTGAGGTGCGCAGCTCGACCGAGCGCAGCGAGCCGTGCACACGCTCACCGAAGTGCTCACCGAGCTCAGGGACCAGGTATGACATAGCGGCGAGCTCAGGGACCAGGTATGACATAGCGGCGAGCTGAGGTGCGCAGCTCGACCGAGCGCAGCGAGCCGTGCACACGCTCACCGACCTGCTCACCGAGCTCAGGGACCAGGTATGACATAGCGGCGAGCTCAGGGACCAGGTATGACATAGCGGCGAGCTCAGGGACCAGGTATGACATAGCGGCGAGCTCAGGGACCAGGTATGACATAGCGGCGAGCTCAGGGACCAGGTATGACATAGCGGCGAGCTGAGGTGCGCAGCTCGACCGAGCGCAGCGAGCCGTGCACACGCTCACCGAGCTCAGGGACCAGGTATGACATAGCGGCGAGCTCAGGGACCAGGTATGACATAGCGGCGAGCTCAGGGACCAGGTATGACATAGCGGCGAGCTGAGGTGCGCAGCTCGACCGAGCGCAGCGAGCCGTGCACACGCTCACCGACCTGCTCACCGAGCTCAGGGACCAGGTATGACATAGCGGCGAGCTCAGGGACCAGGTATGACATAGCGGCGAGCTCAGGGACCAGGTATGACATAGCGGCGAGCTCAGGGACCAGGTATGACATAGCGGCGAGCTCAGGGACCAGGTATGACATAGCGGCGAGCTCAGGGACCAGGTATGACATAGCGGCGAGCTGAGGTGCGCAGCTCGACCGAGCGCAGCGAGCCGTGCACACGCTCACCGACCTGCTCACCGAGCTCAGGGACCAGGTATGACATAGCGGCGAGCTCAGGGACCAGGTATGACATAGCGGCGAGCTCAGGGACCAGGTATGACATAGCGGCGAGCTCAGGGACCAGGTATGACATAGCGGCGAGCTCAGGGACCAGGTATGACATAGCGGCGAGCTCAGGGACCAGGTATGACATAGCGGCGAGCTCAGGGACCAGGTATGACATAGCGGCGAGCTCAGGGACCAGGTATGACATAGCGGCGAGCTGAGGTGCGCAGCTCGACCGAGCGCAGCGAGCCGTGCACACGCTCACCGACCTGCTCACCGAGCTCAGGGACCAGGTATGACATAGCGGCGAGCTCAGGGACCAGGTATGACATAGCGGCGAGCTGAGGTGCGCAGCTCGACCGAGCGCAGCGAGCCGTGCACACGCTCACCGACCTGCTTACCGAGCTCAGGGACCAGGTATGACATAGCGGCGAGCTCAGGGACCAGGTATGACATAGCGGCGAGCTCAGGGCCAGGTATGACATAGCGGCGAGCTCAGGGACCAGGTATGACATAGCGGCGAGCTGAGGTGCGCAGCTCGACCGAGCGCAGCGAGCCATGCACACGCTCACCGACCTGCTCACCAAGCTCAGGGACCAGGTATGACATAGCGGCGAGCTCAGGGACCAGGTATGACATAGCGGCGAGCTGAGGTGCGCAGCTCGACCGAGCGCAGCGAGCCGTGCACACGCTCACCGAGCTCAGGGACCAGGTATGACATAGCGGCGAGCTCAGGGACCAGGTATGACATAGCGGCGAGCTCAGGGACCAGGTATGACATAGCGGCGAGCTGAGGTGCGCAGCTCGACCGAGCGCAGCGAGCCGTGCACACGCTCACCGACCTGCTCACCGAGCTCAGGGACCAGGTATGACATAGCGGCGAGCTCAGGGACCAGGTATGACATAGCGGCGAGCTCAGGGACCAGGTATGACATAGCGGCGAGCTCAGGGACCAGGTATGACATAGCGGCGAGCTCAGGGACCAGGTATGACATAGCGGCGAGCTCAGGGACCAGGTATGACATAGCGGCGAGCTGAGGTGCGCAGCTCGACCGAGCGCAGCGAGCCGTGCACACGCTCACCGACCTGCTCACCGAGCTCAGGGACCAGGTATGACATAGCGGCGAGCTCAGGGACCAGGTATGACATAGCGGCGAGCTCAGGGACCAGGTATGACATAGCGGCGAGCTCAGGGACCAGGTATGACATAGCGGCGAGCTCAGGGACCAGGTATGACATAGCGGCGAGCTCAGGGACCAGGTATGACATAGCGGCGAGCTCAGGGACCAGGTATGACATAGCGGCGAGCTCAGGGACCAGGTATGACATAGCGGCGAGCTGAGGTGCGCAGCTCGACCGAGCGCAGCGAGCCGTGCACACGCTCACCGACCTGCTCACCGAGCTCAGGGACCAGGTATGACATAGCGGCGAGCTCAGGGACCAGGTATGACATAGCGGCGAGCTGAGGTGCGCAGCTCGACCGAGCGCAGCGAGCCGTGCACACGCTCACCGACCTGCTTACCGAGCTCAGGGACCAGGTATGACATAGCGGCGAGCTCAGGGACCAGGTATGACATAGCGGCGAGCTCAGGGCCAGGTATGACATAGCGGCGAGCTCAGGGACCAGGTATGACATAGCGGCGAGCTGAGGTGCGCAGCTCGACCGAGCGCAGCGAGCCATGCACACGCTCACCGACCTGCTCACCAAGCTCAGGGACCAGGTATGACATAGCGGCGAGCTCAGGGACCAGGTATGACATAGCGGCGAGCTGAGGTGCGCAGCTCGACCGAGCGCAGCGAGCCGTGCACACGCTCACCGACCTGCTCACCGAGCTCAGGGACCAGGTATGACATAGCGGCGAGCTCAGGGACCAGGTATGACATAGCGGCGAGCTGAGGTGCGCAGCTCGACCGAGCGCAGCGAGCCGTGCACACGCTCACCGACCTGCTCACCGAGCTCAGGGACCAGGTATGACATAGCGGCGAGCTCAGGGACCAGGTATGACATAGCGGCGAGCTCAGGGACCAGGTATGACATAGCGGCGAGCTGAGGTGCGCAGCTCGACCGAGCGCAGCGAGCCGTGCACACGCTCACCGACCTGCTCACCGAGCTCAGGGACCAGGTATGACATAGCGGCGAGCTCAGGGACCAGGTATGACATAGCGGCGAGCTCAGGGACCAGGTATGACATAGCGGCGAGCTCAGGGACCAGGTATGACATAGCGGCGAGCTCAGGGAACAGGAATGACATAGCCGCGAGAAGAGTTGAGCACCTCGACCGAGCGCAGCGAGCCGTGCACACGCTCACCGACCTGCTCACCGAGCTCAGGGACCAGGTATGACATAGCGGCGAGCTCAGGGACCAGGTATGACATAGCGGCGAGCTGAGGTGCGCAGCTCGACCGAGCGCAGCGAGCCGTGCACACGCTCACCGACCTGCTCACCGAGCTCAGGGACCAGGTATGACATAGCGGCGAGCTCAGGGACCAGGTATGACATAGCGGCGAGCTCAGGGACCAGGTATGACATAGCGGCGAGCTGAGGTGCGCAGCTCGACCGAGCGCAGCGAGCCGTGCACACGCTCACCGACCTGCTCACCGAGCTCAGGGACCAGGTATGACATAGCGGCGAGCTCAGGGACCAGGTATGACATAGCGGCGAGCTCAGGGACCAGGTATGACATAGCGGCGAGCTCAGGGACCAGGTATGACATAGCGGCGAGCTGAGGTGCGCAGCTCGACCGAGCGCAGCGAGCCGTGCACACGCTCACCGACCTGCTCACCGAGCTCAGGGACCAGGTATGACATAGCGGCGAGCTCAGGGACCAGGTATGACATAGCGGCGAGCTCAGGGACCAGGTATGACATAGCGGCGAGCTCAGGGACCAGGTATGATGGGAGAAGGGCGAGCTGGAGGGAAAACTACACCTTCAAAACAGCGACAATCTGCAATCGATATTGTAGTAACTGAAGGGTTATTTCTAATGACTATACGCCGACTGTCATTACCCCGACGAGACTTTACTCCGACAGGACTTTACGCCGCCAAGACTTAACTCCGACAGGACTATACGCCGACAAGACTTAACTCCGACAGGACTTTACGCCGACAAGCCTTTACTCCGACAGGACTTTACTCCGACAAGCCTTTACTCCGACAAGACTTTACTCCGACAAGACTTTACTCCGACAAGACTTTACTCCGACAGGGCTCATCAGGGACGTAACTTATCTACAATGATCCTATTTACTTTGGATATTGATATATGCACCACTCCCCAAGTGAAAATCTATCATTTACACAGATAAAGAATTGGAAACTGGATTTACCCACATTTTACAATGTTGATCTCCTGCATTACTCCTCCACCCTGTAAAATTCCCAATAAAAGTATTCCGTCCTTTTCGATTACTCAAAAAAGCACTATTTCCACAGATGACAGAACAACGGAAGCAGAAACAACGCATCGGCTTATTAAACTCAACCTCGGCGTACTTGCAGAACTTGCAAATGAACTTGCCACCGTGAATAACACGCCGTTACGTCACACCGTGCTAGTACTTGTGTATTTATGTATGTATCGGCCGGTCCTATTGTGATTAGACTAAATTGTTTTTTAGAATGGTTTCGACCGGCCATTTATTATTTAAAGTTTGTGTTTAGTTTTTAATATTAAATATGGATATTTTGGAATTGGTAGATGGAATAGCAATAGCGTTTTTTATGCATGTGTAAGTAATTATAAATTTGTACTAAATTATAGTGAAGTTTTGATAATTAACGACTTTAGAGCGAATTAAAAGTCTTATTGTTACTGACACATGCAATTAGTTAGTATTTTAAAATTTTACATTATTAAAGTATCAAAATTTCTGAATTATCAAACCCAGGTAGATAAAACTTCATACATAAATACATGATGAAATAGTTAATATATTTATTTATATAACTAAATGGTTTATGACCATCACACGTGTGTAAAACCCAGGATATGTACACCTCAACATAGGTACCTCAAAACCGCACAATCAAAATAAATGTAACTCATATAAAAAGTTATATATTTCAGTGTATATAACATTTTAACGGCTTTCGATTTCCTGTGACATACGCTGACGTCGATTTTATCGAAAACATTAAAAATATATAAATATAGAAACAGCGAGCGCGAATTGTTTTAATAAAAAATGTATATTATTATAATTTACTAGAGAATTATAGATAAATTTTACGACACCAAACGATTTGACTACCAATACCATCAAAATATACAAACCATAATATATTCGACCGCCCAACAAAAGTATATTACTCTGAAAACTGAATTCAAAATGAATACGTAATCTAGTTCTCAGATTTTAAAGGTACAAGCGTAGATAATGAAATAATTATTATTTTTTCAGTAATAATTACTGATAAATAAAAAATCATTCAACTATCCCTGAAATTAAAACAAAATCGGCTGGTTTCAGGTAGGTTGTTTCGTAAAGCAATCATTATGGAAACCCTGAATAGGGTTGGCCCTTTACAACTTAATACTTAATAAATGAGACCCAAAAATCATAAGAAATAAATTCTACTTGCCCATATAAATCGACCTTAATTGGTTCATAACGCGTTCAAAGTCCCGCAATTACTCTATATTTCATTATCTATGGTTCTGGCTAAATTAAACGCGTGATTTGAGTGAATAGTGTAGTCGTTAAAACATATCTTGTTATGATATTTGAGTAGAATAGGCTAGCGGATTCGAGGCCCCGTTGTACTGATACGAATAAACACTAAACTAGCAATACCTCACAGTTCAACCGATCAATTGAGAATAGACTGTAAAACAAAGAAATAGAGTTAAAAATTGCGGAGTTATGCGACTAGTTGTTGCCTGCGGATTCACTCGCGTGGATATACTTCAAAACTTACGGATTTCCATAAAATTGATTGCATTTTGTATTGGATTTCCAAAAACTACTACTTTTTGCTAAGCATCAATTATTTTAAGAAAAGCCTTATTCATTATAGAGTTATAGTAATTTTAAATACTTACTCTCATTCTCATTTCTTATTAAATATTAAGATATGGTGTAATTCGTTATCAGTGCAACGACGGCTAAATTATTACTGTTATGTAGATTTTTAATATCATAATTATGACCTTAATAATACTGAATCGACGTTCAAAGTCCTTCTGAGCTTACAATAAATAAAGTCGTGGTCGAATTAATAAAAACATTTAAAATGAAAACTTTGGGCGGTTTAATTATAAAATGCGTAATATGCAGAATCTTAGGTTACTCCCACACTCGACAAGCAGTGAATTCACAAATCGCTGAGATTTTTGCACCGCGATTTGGTCGCCGAGTGCAGAAGCGAAGATTTTACGAAAATTATGCGCCTTAAAGGAGCGAAGAAGATTGCACGAAACTAAACATTTTTTTTAATGTGGGACGAATACTTGAACCAAAAAAAATGGTCCCCTTTGTTTGTTTATTTATTTGAAAATGATTAAAAAAATAACTTAAAACTAAACCCCCGATGTACCCCTATGTTTTCGGAAATCCTGTATACGTGGAATTTTTGAAAGTTAAGACCTTATTTAGACCATGACTTTATACTCAGGCTAAACAAAAATAAGTAAAGACGCCTTACTTTCTCAATAAAATGGGATTTCTCTTTATACAAAATTATTATAAATCTATAATAAAAACTGAACAAATGATGTTTTGTTCGTAGATAGTTTTTAAATGGGGAGATTGTTGGTAACTTGTAAATAAATATATATTATCTTTTCTTTTCTTTTCTTAAATTTTTAATGAAATGTTCTATACCTCTTTTTTAATCAATATTCTGATTAAAAATAAAATCGACTTTATTCTCGGGTACAAAAAAAATCTATAAAGTGACTGTTTTCATAAAACGAATGAAAAGAGTCGAATTATGTACTATTTATTTAATTTTCTATAAAATAAATTATGTTCTCAATTCTCTAGCCAAATTACTAAAAGTAATTCACGTATCGAGAAGGAATTATTTATATTTTGTTTCTACGCTGTTTTTTTTTTCATATTTTAATTTATTTTATAAAAATCTCCCCAAATGTAGAAGTTTGGTCGTGCAATACAGCTCAAACAAGTTACCTGTACTGTAGTTAGTTATCAAATTTTATTTGTTAATATTTTGTTGAAGTTTTTAGAAAAACAAAATACGTTTTAGACAATATTGTTCATTTTTTCTTACTTTACTATCAAAATCTTTAAAGCATTCGATTCCTAGTGGTAATAGATTTTAATATTTTCTGTTTACATTAATTTTATTCTAAAAACTTCACACAAAGTTATCTTGAAAGAGATCTGAATATTATCTATTTAGAGTCCATGTGTGATTGATAATGTTTCGTTGTGTTTATATTAGGTTAGAAGGTGTTAGCGTTTGTTACATTTGGTCTAGGTTAAGTCTTCAAAAGATTAGGTTTAATCTGAAAGTGAGGCTTAATACTGATCTAATTTATTTTATTATTAGACTTTGTCTATTTTAGTCATGTTGCAACCTCTCTGCCATGATTTATTCACGATTTAAATGAAATTATTTAAAGTTCACTTAAGGATTTTTACACTTAAATGATAAAAATACAAAAGAAAATGCTCAACCAACATGCCAAAATAAAAACGAATTAAATCATGCATCAGTATTAAGTCTCCCGCAAATATATTGTAATATAAATATTATAAAATATAATATCCGACGTGTAATCGAAGGTTGTTCCATATAAATGACAAGTGACGCCGTGAAATAGGCAATAGTTTTGGAAATAACATCTCAATATAAAAACGTAATTCATAAAACAATGCTTATACATAATATACTAAAAAGTCATTACTCTCAATTTTATAAATATGTAGTTGAAACATCTATGCGAAAAAGAGATAGCTTATAGTAGTTTCTCGCTCCTACTTCTAAGTTATACTTACCCGTAAATTACTTCGAAAAGTCCCAATACCGTAAAAGTTAGAAGAAAAAGAAAAGGTATTAAAAACGTTCGAATTTCTTATATTAGTCCTATTGGAAATCTATATCTAAGTTAAATTACTTAATTCTAACATTATGTGAAAATAACTTGAGTTATTGGTGTTCGTATTGTTAAGTTTAAAAATGTTTTTCAAAAAGTATATAGTATCATTAGAATTTTAAATGAAAAATATAGACTAAAATACTTGAAGATATAATCTATAAATCCTTATGAAAATGTTAAGGTTTTTATTTTTTTTATATATAGTATATTCAAAGTTTTGTTATAAAAAATCGATTGCATTTCAACAACAACGTAAGTATAAAACTTTCTATATTGACTTGAGTTTTTATACAAACACGCCGTGCCATATGGTTCGTAGTGAGATGACAAATAAATATGTTTTTTGATTATATACATCTATAGAATATAAAAAATATAGACATGTTCTATACCAAATATTTAGAAAATGTCTTTGCTTATTGGTGATTTTTGCAATTGTCTTTTAATTTGCAAATAACACAAAAATCACCAATTTTTCATGGATCATGTTTTTGTTATTTCTTTGTTTGATTTCGTACTTAAAATTTTATCTGTTTACCGAAATGAGCAGACATTTTACATTCGTTTAAACTAACATTCCTTTATTTTATATTAAAACGCTTTAATTTTCTATTCTTTTTTTATAATTTCTTGGCCGCAGTGATTCGAATAATAAAATATCTAGAAAAATTAGCAATAATTTCGCCGTTTACTTTCTAATTTTTTAACATATACTGTAGAAATGAATTGCAAAGTGCTGTTAAACTTAATAAAATATTAGAATTAATTCAACTAAAATACATTATACAAAATAGTGATTTATTAAATATCTTGTCCAGTAAATATTTAAAATAAAAATTAAGTAGATATTTGCATTCATCGTGACTTAGAAAATTCTCTCAAATCGTGATAATTCCACTTTCACTGTCGGATTTAAACCCGAATCTTAAAACTCTTGACCAACTCTATGTAGTTAGTTCAATTTCTATCTAGAGATCTATATTTTTAAATCATCTATTAACAAAATGTTTTTATATACTGTATTTATTGCACATAATACATTCCCTGTGTATTTTTTATATTATTTATTGCATATACTGTATTCCATTGTACTTAGATCTGTATTTTTGAATCTTTCAATGATGTTAGCAGAAAACAGAAGATTGACTTAGTTGAATTTTCAGTTATATTTCAAGACAGCTGTTGTTATTAACTATTTAGAAAAGATATGGGTGCCGATTCCCTTGGTCACAAACTAGACTAATTTTAAGTTAAATGCATCTTTCTCTTTCCATTTCTTAAAGAAAAGGACAGAAGATACATTTTAGGTTATTCCTGTCAAATTAGACAGCGCCAGATGAAAATTGACGTATATTTAGACGCCATGTTTTTAAAACGCGTCTAAATTATCTATGGAGTGTCTAAATTTGACAGGACTTAACTAATTTTTTATCTTCTGTCCTTTTCTTAATTAAACGGAAAGAGAAAGATGCACTTAACTTAAATTTACGTTAGTTTGTGCACAAGAGAATCGGCACCATTATCTAAGTATAGAAAATAATCTTTCAATCATGAATAAAAGCTTCTGTTTTTTGCCTGCATTGCGTCTACTTGTTTTTAAAAGAAAATAGTAGGAATAATATTGTATTTACATTACATACACTAACGTAGTATATGTAAGAAGTTGCGATCGACTCGGTTCGCTGTGATGCCTGCAATAACGTGTTTTTTGTTTTTATGAAGAATAAAGTTACGGCACAAAGTTTTTTGAGGTTTTATTTACTATAGATATAAGCTTCCTTTTGTAACAGGACTAGCAGGGCTTGAGTTTAGTTCTGTTAAATCCCAGCTAACTCAAATAAACCCTTATTTAATTTTTTTTTTTTTTGGTGAGTGGGAAATCATCCAATGACTGCTCCCGTCCTGGGTGCGACGGGAGGGCGTGTCAGACTCTTACTGACTAAAACCCACTCATGTTCCTTCGATTGCCCTTTATGTTCTAGGGTCACATAAACATTCCGCAACCCCGACAGGCGTTGGCCCTGTTGGGCCCCTTCCTGTGGTTATTCAATATTAACTAATAAAATTGAATGAAGTATTGAAACTGCAGTAGTAAAAAAATAAAACTCGTCAAATGAACCCTGCTTTAAAATAGCCTAGAATAGCTATAGAATCATTTTTCTTTTTGTAATTTGTAAAAGTAATTGTTTTCAGACCATTACCGCTTATTTTTCAACTAAAAAAGAATGAGAGACTTGTTTGTTTAAACCTAAACACGCATGATTCTAGACACAATAGAATGACAATAGCAGTACGACAGCCGGCGGTCGCTTGGTCGTTAAAAGGTTAAACTGGCTTATCTATTGAATTCCAGTCGTCGGATTGGAATTATTCTTGTAGTTTATCATAGCCTGATTCATAAGATTCAATCTATAATATAAAGTGGCAAACAGACTGATTACTAAATGATTGTTGATAATTATATCAACGCACAGCCCAAACTGCCAGTCGAAGAGACATGACCTTTGGAAGTTGGGGCCTTTGTGAAGAGTAGGTAACTACTAAGGGTCAATTTATACTAGCGCAGAGTCGAAGCGTCAAATTTTTTACAACTTAAGCGAAGCCGCACAATGCGCGCGTATTCGCCAGAATACGCTCCTTTACGTGTAGTAATGGGCATCGATGACGCGTAGGTTCGTTAGTGGGCGCATGTATACGCGAGAATGCGCGCGCACCAATCAGCGTTGTTCATGCGCAGACGCGCAAATGCGTGCGACTTTTTAAAATCTCAGACGTAATATGTGCGTTACGCTGTGGAGTTAAGGTTGAATTTGTTTTGTTCAGTTTTGGAATGACGCTTCCATGCGCTTCGAGTCTGCGCTTGTATAAATTGACCCTAAGAAAGGACTTCGAAATTCGACCCCATACGGAGTAAAATAGTGGAAAGTATATCGACATCCACGCGGACGAAGCCGCGGGCGACAGCTAGTTTATATGTTGAAGTGACTGACTGTTGATATATCAACGCACAGCCCAAACCGCTGGTCCTAGAGACATCAAACTTGCAGAGTGTGTTCTTTGTGAAGAGTAGGTACCACTGTGCAGGAGGTGGTCATTCTGAGTCGTTCTGAGGATGTTTGATGGAAATTCTTGATGATGAAGATATTATATACTTGATTTAATTTTATTATCGTTCATCAATTTTGAATTTTTAGGTATAAGTACGAAGTAGTTGAACGAAAATGAACGTTTTCGAAAAATGGTGGCGCACGGCGCAACCCCCGCGCGCGCGTTTCGTCCCGTTGCCCGTGTCGCTGCGCTGTCGCCGTCGTGGAGTGTCCGCTAGATGGCGCTAGTTGTTCGTAAACAACCACTAAGAAAGGATTTTTGGAAATTCCAACCCAAAAGGGCTAAAATAGGGGATAGCACGCCATTCACGCGGGCGAAACCACGGGCGTAAACTAGTATAGGGTTATATAACATGACGCTACTATCTACGGGAGCCATGCTGTAAAGACACGTGGGAGAGGTACTCAGCTATTTATATCGAACTTCAACATATTTATGTGAATCATCGCTAAAGTAACAGATAACGGCAAATAAAATTGCATTGATAACGTAATTGATGGAATTCAATGCGGCTTATCTTGTAAGTACGTTTGTACAATCATAGCTAAAAGCTAAAAACAAATGAACGCGATTGAGAAGAACATTCTGATACATTTAAAACCTTTCATATAGGCTTGACAAAACAGTAGAGGACTAACTAAGCGATTTAATTGCTGACCTGTGTGTCACGGATTTGATTCCCATACGGATCTAATATCTTAGTCTAGGCAAAAATATAGTCAGCACGGCTGGGCCTGGGGTGGCAGAAGTTGAGCGATTGGTTCTTGTCGCAGGTTCGATTCCCACATGAGACATATTTATTATTCCAGTCTGCTTGTACATTGTTGTACTGTAAGTATAAAAAGAAAAAAGTAATAAAAAGGTAGGTTATTTTAGTTTGATTAGAATGTTTCTTCTCAGAGTAGTCAGCTAAAAAACACCAGAGCCTTCGTTCGTATAAAAATAATCAGAAATCAATACTGACATGTAAAGGAGTTATTTTTAACCAATTTGCAAAACAAATATCATTTTATGATCTGTTTGTGAACAAGAGTGAGGAGCATTTTTCATTATGGAAGTTTCACTGAGAGTGTGAGATTTCCTTGTAAACGCGCTCCTGATACAGGACTTTGTATTAAAAATAAAAGGATCAGAAATATAAAGTAATCTCTTAAATAGGAAAAATCTCTTGAATCAGTAATTACGTTGAGGAAAAGATTGTATGGGATTTCTACGAAACCAAATCAGCAGAAAATTGCCGTAATGGAAGGAGCTAGTAGATGGGCGACTCGTATGTAGTGGACCACTGTTGCTAGCGATGGTGGGCAACTAGTTATAAAACTCAAAATAATTTATTCTATTTAAACCATTTACAAAGTCAGTAACTATATCAAAAAGGTGAAGCTATTTGCTCGTAGCTAACAGTAGGTTTCTATGGAGAGAACGAGCCAAAAACTCCATAATCCAAGAAAGTCCGTTGCCTCCTAATCGTAACGTAAGTAAAAAAAAGACGGGTTGCACTCCGGGAGTGCCGGCAGAAGTGAAAACTTGATTATAGCTGTCTACTATCCATCCGTCCTACGCTTTTTCGATCAGGTCACGTGTCCTGACGCGAGTTTAAGATTTTATACCCATTACAGAAAAAGTGCTCAACGCCGCTAAAGAAGTTTTCACTTCAAAAACACATTCGCTCATTTATTTACGAGTGTGCCTTTGGCTCGCCTGCCCCAAGCCATTAGCAGGACCACTATATCTCTCTCTCTCTCTATCTACAGCAAGCTTATATTAAGCTGTTTCGCCAAGATTTTCCAACACTATTACTCCACGGGTTAAAATATAAACAAAGGACATTGCCATGCGTCCATACATTGTTTGCCTAAGAACCGATAGGGATGTGTTTTTTCATTTTTGGTTCTAAATAATATATGTTTTCGATTGAAACTAAATTAAAACTACGGACACTTGAGACTTCTAAAAGCCATCAAAATACTTAAATAACAACATCATGTCACATCAAAAGTATCATCTATATTTTCGACCAATATATTTGCAGCGGCAGAAGTCTTTCCAAGACACTTATTGATGTTCCCTTTCTCTTTTACATGGAGCCAGAAGCTGATCCGCAATTTACACAAAATATAGGATAATTTTGGGAATCCATGTTAAATCTGCAATGTCCGTTTAATCTCTTGACACCCACCGCCATGCCAGGTCGTCGTTCTTAGTAGGTCCGTACATCAGTCAATCACAGCCGGAGGTCGCTATTTCAAGAGGAAATCACAGTCCGTAGTTTAAGCGAAGTGGGTAGATAAAATCGGAAAGGAATAATAATAAAATGCAAACAACCAGATTACACAGAACTGGTCAAATGTTGGCATCTGTCAATTCAATTGACGAAAAACAATAGACTAATATGTTGATCTTTTTTTCTAAACAAATGGCTTGTTCATTTGACACAGCGCTTTCAATCGACTAAATGCCCATTTCACACGAGGGCAGAACAGTGGGCAGAACAGTACTGCTACTGTGTGAACGCACAAAACAGTACTGTTCTGTGCCAGCTTCTTAAAACGATGACTCGTAAATATTATATGTTTCCCACAACCAAACTATATGACGAATGTAAAGTTTTAACCGTGAGGCAACTCTTTATCCTCCTACCTTTCTACAGAAAACCTTCTCATATATGGCTATTAAGCTGTACACATGCAATGGATTACTGTTACTTACCAATTTTTACATATATAACACCTAATATACACACACTGACAATCACAAACATGCACACAACACACATACACACACATGCACGCACTCATGACTCGAGAGTTTATATGAATATAATAATTCAAATCGACACTGTTCTCACTTGTTTAAATCTTATTATATAATCAATTTAGTTTAAACCAATGGCTGAACCCTGTCTCTTAAGATACAGGCTAGACCTAGTTTAAGGATAGAGTCCAATAATGTAGTTCTACATAATTATACAATATAATTCTAAACTGTTTAGTGTAAGCCTTTATGTATAGGTGCACTGTTCCATGTTTTTATGAAATAAATACTTATTATTATTATAACTGTTCTGCCTCACTGTTCTGCCCTCGTGTGAAATGGGCATTATATATTCGTATTAAAACCTTATTCATAGATCAAGCGCTGAGAATATTGAGTTTTTCAATTTCGGTATACATACTTATTTTAATACTTGGCTGCATGAGCTACGATACCTTAGTCTACTACTAACTTCAAATTAAATCAAAATATCTGACACCGGAGATTGAAACGAAATTGAGTTACTTTTTATAATGTTTCTGAAATTAACACCTGTCCATTGTATTGTAATAGCCGTAAAGTATACTTTATAAAAAAAAAACTACTATGACTATGACTACGACTACGACTACGACTACGACTACGACCACGACCACGACCACGACCACGACTACGACTACGACTACGACTACGACTACGACTACGACTACGTAGACACGATAAAAATCTCACACACACTGATACAAGGTACAATTTTCCCGAAAATTGTACCTTGTATCAGTGTGTGTGAGATTTTTATCGCGCGTTCAATTGTTATCCGTCCTACGCTTTTTCGATCAGGGTCACGTGTCCTGACGCGAGTTTAAGATTTTATACCCATTACAGAAAAAGTGCTCAACGCCGCTAAAGAAGGTTTCACTTCAAAAAAATCTGTCATAATTGCGCTTTCCTGACATTGAGTTATAATGTACTACGTACTAGAGGAGCTATCTCAAACAAAATATGGCGCGTAATTTGGTGACAGCGGAGCATGCGCAGTGCAAGCAGGTGCCATAGATAACACCAATGCGCGCAGATGCGACATATTTTTGAAGTCGACTTCTCTAAACTTTAATTTTATGTGCATTATGGGTATCGTTATAGAAATAGTTATATTTAAAATAAGAAATGTATTACATAAAATTATGTGGAAAATAATAATAATAATATAACAAAATCAACAGTAGTGAGGGAGTGTAGTGTCGATTGTGTGAGTTGAGTATTAAAGTGTCGGTCAGTGCATACGTGGAACTTAGCAGAGGCAAAATTAGTCGGGAAGTCGTGAATTTAGAAGATACATAAGTATTTTCAGTTGCCTCACAATATCTTGTATGATATTATTTAAATAAAACGAATTTAAACTGTAAAAATTTTAATTCCCATGAAATAATATAAGTACTCTTCTTAACTTTGTGGTGTATTTCTCGTTTTTCTTGAAATGAACGGAACATATTCGTGAATATTCTATTGGCAATCACGTGACTTTGCTGCGATTCTTCTGAATAAATTTAATCCATAATTCTCTAGTACTAGGACACGGCCAACGAAACCTTAAAAAATATATATATATTTAAAAAATAAAAAATATTAATATTACTTAATACATTTTTTCTCATGATTATTAATAACATTTTCTTGTTCGTTATTATTTAACGTTACCCGACGATAGTGTCCATTCTGCGCATGCAACAAATATTTTACTCTTTGATATTAACATCAACATGGCCGCCGTCGGCGTCGAGGTGACTCGTCATACTTTCCAAATTACAAATAATAAAATTAAATTAGGCATGTTTTAAAGATAATATTTTGAACTTACTGGTAAAAATCACTCCTTAAATTTTATTTATATTTCTCAAGCTGTTTGAACAGTATCTCAATGCACACGAAGGCATATTTTTGAACAAAACTTTGCACTCGAAATCGTCTAGCTGCTGCAAGCGCACGGAATAGACTAAGTGAGTTAGGGTGCATGCACTCTAACTCGTGTTACAAAAAATTTAGTTGAGGTGACTCCTCTAGTACGTAGTACATTATAACTCAATGTTTCCTGATCACCGATGACTGTGATGTAAGAGAAAATTTTCGGAATGTACATAAATGATTGAAAAGGCAAAAGGGCACATTGGTACTTGCCCGGATTCGAGTCCACAACCTCTTACGAAAGACGGCGCCTTAACCACTAGGCCATGGGCCATTACGGCACTTAGCCACCCAGACTAAAGTTTAGTGGTATGGTAAAAACGAATTGTCACGGTTGTTATTTAACCATTGCTATCTGTCAATAATAGTTGCTAGTCTGCCAGTGCCCTAAGATGTCTCACAGGTACGCTTGTGATAAAATATTGTGTTTTATCAATATGATAAGGTTTGTATCGATATCTAGGGCAAATCATACAGTGTAGGACGATTGACGGACCGACAGACATGTGGAGTGTTGCCCTCATTTTATTAGCAGTTGCTAGCTGTAAGTTTTTTTTTCGTTTTGTTATTTATTTTGAGTATTGTTTTTATTTCTATATTTAATTAAATTGAATTGATCAATATTTGCCCTCGATATTCATTCAGGTTTTATCTAACCACTTGACAATTTAACCTGGACGTGCTAAAATTGAAATAGTCAATAGAATGTATGAGATTGTAAAAAGGTGCTCCATATTACTGTGCATTAAATAAGCTAGGTGTGCATATTGTTAGTCAAACTACAAATAAATGTAAAAGTACTTTTTTGCTGTGAGTCTCTTTACTTTTATTTTCATTGCGTACACAGGAGAACGTAACAAAAAAGACAATACAAATAATCTTTTAAAGGAATCTTTATAAGCTCCAAACAAAGATTTTTTTTTGTTTTTTTCCTTTAACATACAAAGGAGATCACCCAGCCTCCATAAATTTTTGGGCTAATTTTGAAAATGCCGGCCAACTAAATAAACTTAATATTTGCATAGAGAATAACATAATTAACCATTTTTATTACTGCGCTTGTAAGTCAAGTCTGTGAGATAATATTTAAATTCAAAATATGTAGGTAGTTAGTTTGAGAAATAAAACCTAATTTTTGTTACATTTCTCTTAATTATGTGCAAGTCAGAATGTAAAAAGGTAGCACTACTTATCTACGTTACGATGTCGGCCGGGAGACGAATTTGGGTAGGTATCATTTTTTAATTTAAATATAGGAAATCCTCAAATGACTTGGGGTGGGACAGACTTTACTGACTCAAACCCACCCATGCTTCTTCAGTTGCCCTTTATGTTCCTAGGCCACGGTAACTCTTTCAAAAAATTTACGTATTTAGATATCTTGGATCGCTGTTATAGACACTCCACATAACTCTAAAATCCAATGGATATTAAGTGCATATGCCCCAAATAAAAAAAGACTAATGAAAAGCAACTGACTACGGCACAAGCAGACAAGTCACGCCTCGTTACCATGTGCCGCCGGGTGGTGGAAGTCGACACAAACAGATTTTCAACTATTAAGAATCGAAAAAATTAATCACATATATCTCTGGAATTTAATAATCTGAAAATTAAACACGGACATCTATATATACAATTATATCAGTCTAACATCCCGTACCCTATGTTAAAACGGAAAAAGACCCGATTTATTTCCGAGATTTCTATAATGCACGAGAAATTAAAAATGCAACTGACACTTTTGACAAGCAAAAATCCTTACGTTTACACTGAGTGATACCACAGATTAATAAATAGTTACTATGTAACAGATACTTCACTCCAATACAAAAACGAAAATACCTACGCTATAATAGCCTACAAAATTATAATAATAATACCAGCTGTTTGCAGCGAGGAGAAATGTACCATAAGTACGCACATAGAGAGTTGAGATTCTTTTGCCCGCCGCGCGACTTACGTGTGTGCGTGTCTTCCAGCAAATGTGCTAGGGTTATACGTATGATGATAATGGTAATAAAACGAATGTTTTAGAAAATTTTAATTATTTTTTTATTTGTTGATCAAATCAAATAAAATATTTTTAGTTTAATAAAATGACTGATGCATATTTTTTGTTCCTTGAATTCCCGATTATTATATTTTAGTGTTGAAAATATCCAAAACCGCGTGAATAATTTTAATAAATAATCAAAAGGGAAACAGGAGAATTGGGAAACAGGGGAATTGCTCAATAATCACGCAATAATTACGTGGTTTCGGCATTTTGATAGTCAGCGCTGTACCCGTGACGCGCGAGCACTCAGGCGGGCGCGCGACAGCCCGGTGTTCGTTGTACTGTCGACGGTACGCGAAGCAGTAGGCATAAAACGCGTGGCCTTAAGCGAGTGACGGACGCCTGGTGATACTTAGAGATTAAATGTTCAATACTAAATAATATGATCTCAGAAAATTGATTTAGAACTTTGGTATAGTAATAAAAAATGTTTATAATGTTGAATTCTTTTAAAATAATGTGTTTTTATTTGTTGTCCGGAAAATTAAAAATTAGCCCAATCTGGGTGATGTCCTTTGTTTATTAAAAATAATCTTGAAATGTCTTTTTACCTAAAACTAAAAAAAAATGATATGTTTTTAGTTTCTTAATAATATGATTAATGTTAAAAAATATAATTTAATCATTTTCTCAGGGTTCAGGGTTCTTCGAATTAGATGGTTCTGTCGATAGGTAGGTATTAAAAGCGCGGGTCTGCGGACGGCGAGTGATGGGTAGCTCGCCCCCCGGCTAGGACCAGGCCCACGTCTCAAAGAGCAATCAGCACGAGAAGGAGTCCAACAGGGCCAACGCCTGGGGTTGCGGAATGTTTATAATACTTACCGTTACCCCGGAACATAAAGGGCAACTAAAGGAACATGAGGGGGTTTTAGTCAGTAAAAGTCTGACACTGACGCCCTCCCGCCGCACCCAGGACGGGAGAAGTTATTTGATGATATCCCACTAACATGAACATAGGCAAACAACCATAGACACACGTAAAAATTTTGTATACCTAGCGAAGTGCTACCCCAGCCAGCATAACCTTAATTATGAACGAAAGGCTTAATTCCGCTGTGTAGATAAGATTACCTATTACTTTGTTTTTATACAGGAAATATTATTTTGATAACAATCATTTGTGTACTTATCTACTACATAATAAATATTTATAACCTTATATATTTAACCTAAGTACTTGAGATTATAAAAAGGAGTAATTGAACATCAATAAAATTCTGGTGATCTATCAACATGTTACAACAAATGCCTAAAAAGATGAAAGTTCTGTAAATACTGCATTGCTGATTATTGGCATAGCTGGGAACATAGACGTTTAGTTTAGTCAACTCTCGGAGTCTCGATCCCTCGACCCACTGTAGATAATGGTGTCGATTCCCTTGCTTACACACTAAACTAAACTAAAGTTCCGTCTTTATTCCTTTTATTTCATTAAGAAAAGGACAGAACATAAAATTTTTGTTAAGTCCTGTCATTAAGACACTCCATAAATAATTTAGATGCCTCAGTTAGATGCGATTAATAACATGGTGACTAAATACGTCGATTTACTTTGGGCGCTGGTTAATTTAACTAATATTTTATCTTCTGTCCTTTTCTTAATGAAATGGCAAGAAAAAGATGCAAATAACTTAAATTTAGGTTAGTTTGTGAATACTTAAGAGAATCGGCACTTATAGCTATTTTCGATGTATCCACATCTCTTTATGTACGTACGTATATACTTAGTAGGAAATACTTTAGTGGTTAGAAATGTACGTATTTTCAATGAACAGTAAGAAAATGAATTAAAATTTTGTAGCGGAGAGAATAAATTAACTCGAGTTTACGCGAGTTATAAATTAACTGGGAGGACCTTATGTGACAGTTTAGGAGCACCGTAACTTGACCACAATTGTTTTTCAGGCAATGCTGAAGAATACAAAATTAGGACCGTGGATCTGCCTTCGACAGGAGACAACCGCATCATCGGCGGGTCCCCCGCCACCATACAACAATATCCATTCACTGTGCAGGTACCTGCGTCTTTACGTTACATCTTTACATATATGTAATATTAAAGCCTAAAAAAAAGAACTTCAAATACTACCGTACCACAGAAAAAAATATATATTGTATAAATATATAAATGTATCTCTAGTGTAATTTTTAAATGTCGTGATGGCCTAGTGTTTAAGCCGCCCGCCTCTCATGCAAGAGGTTATGGGTTCGAATCCTGGCAAGTGCCAATGTGACTTTTCCAAATCATATGTACTTTCTAAAGATTATCTTAGATATCACAGATCTAAGATAATCTTTAGAAAGTACAGTGAACAGTTATCGAAGTGAAGGAAAACATCGTGAGGAAACCTGGACTTGTAGTGAAGTCCGAAATCGCCAATCCGCCTTGAGCAAGCGTGGTGATTAATGCTCGTACCTTCTCTATAAGAAGAGGCCTTTGCCTTGCAGTGGGACAGTAACAGGCTGGTATTATTATTAGTGTAAATTATTAACGGTGAGAAATAAACATTTACATCTGTTTTTTTTTTACTATTTCTTTTTATTTTATTTCGGAAGTCGGCGGCTTCCGTACTGTTCGTTGTTTGACATTGTCAGTAACTTCCTTGTGTGCAGGTGCTCCGGTCCAGGGGATTCATCTGCGGAGGCACTCTGCTGACAGCAGTGCACGTGCTGTCAGCAGCGCATTGCTTCGTTTCTGAGTAAGATTACATCTAATACTGTCTATATTTGTAAAATTCTCCTACGAACTGAGGCATCAAAGAGACGACCAGCACTTTGCTGTCAACAGGACCAACTTAAGCTGTCGAGAGGCAATTGCACTTGCCACCATTGGTCGGCGTTTCCTGTCCACGTGTTGATGGCCAATGTCAACAGCTCAGTATGAACGTAACGCACCGCTGCCTTGTCAATCGACTTTAAATTAACTGAACCATCACAAGCGTAAAAATATGCCTTACTACAATAACGTTCACGACCCACTACGAAAATGATGCCATTGTACAAAATTCATATATTTTTGCTGTTTTGTTTCGTTTTACTTGTGCAATAAAGATTAAAGAATAAAGAATGCTGTCGACATGGTGGGCAGCGGTCGGCGTGTCGAATACTGCAGGAGTTGCTTTTGTCGACAGTGACAGTTGGTTCTGTCGACAGCAAAATGCTGCTCGTCTGTACGAGGCCTTAATGCTCTGAATCTTACTCCTTTACGCAAAAGCTCCTTTACGCATATATTTTCAGATGATAGCCTTATAAAGAATCACGGCAGTAGATAGCTTTACATGATAATATACATAGGTTACATGAAGTCACGTTATTATTTACAATATCTACAGGAGCGGAGCAGTAACCAAAAAAACTGAGTTGTGAATCCGCGAGGGACAGCTAGTTTATAATATTACTGGGAAAGACAAACGCCATGAGTAATCAAGCATATCGATCAGGCTGCCACTTGACCATCGACAGCCTAAATTAGTCGTAAATACGGCTACTTGAGCGTGGACTTCCAAGTTTGTGTCTCAGGTATTCTTGCTTGAGATTCAACGAGGAGTATCTCAATACACGGACATTGGAAAATATAGGGGTAAAACTCCTGTGCCTCAGAAAATAAGTAAAGCCGTAGTATGTACATAGGTTATTCAAAATCTAGAAAGCCTGACACCACAGATTAATAAATAGTTATAACACTTTGACGGGCCTGTTGGTCTAGTGGTTAGTAACCCTGACTGCTACGCTGGAGGTCGTGATTTCGATTTCCACACAGTACAAACTTTATGTGCTGTGTTCTTAGCTGTATCCCGTTACAATTAAATGTTTGGGATAGGCTAGGTAGATAATTATACTAAAAATCATCTCATATTATGTAACTAACTTCTTGCAGTTCTGGCTTTCTAGCGAGTGCAACTCTCTTTCAAATTCGCGTGGGCACATCAACTTTGCATTCAGGTAAGTCAGTAATTATTATAAATCGGAATTTGCCAGACTGCCGCAGTCCCTTTTATCCCTCAGTTAGGGTTGCCACTTATTGAATAAAGATTGTACAATACCAACGTTTGATATGTTAAGTAAGCCGCCACAAAGTTATTGTCAAGAAACCACGCATTAAATTTGGACATCTGGCCTACAAAAATACTAGCTTCCGGGGCGAGTGTTCAGTTAAAAAGTAAATATCTCGCCCAGGGGCCATTTTGCGAGGGCTAGATGTCACATAACCCTTAAATTTTGTCAAATAGCCAAGAAGCAATGTTACAACCGTACTACAAATGTAAATACCATGGTTAAAATCCGATTGTCTGTCATCTAGTAATAATACGTAGAGAAAGAATTGTCGGTCTAAGAAAGGCCTAAACTTACTACATTATTCTCAGGCGGCACTCTGCACGCGGTGTCCTCAATCAGGGTTCACGAGAGGTACAACAATCCGATACGCGACAACGATGTAGCCCTGCTGACCCTGGCCTCACAGGTCAACTTCGCTACCAGTTTGGCACGAGTGGCTCCGATTCCCGTGCAAGGCGCTGTGGTGCCCGACAACTCTTCGGTCACGGCTGTCGGGTGGGGACTGACTAATGTGAGTATTTAGCTGTAGAACTTACTGATAAAAACTGCTGCCTTTAGCAGCGGTGGGACCAGTTTTTACTTAACTTAAATTCACGCTTGTTTGTTAATAAGAGAATCAGCACCAAAGTCTGACACGACCTCCCGCCGCACCCAAGATGGGAGCAGTCATTTGATCAATTCCCACTCCAAAAAAAAATACCTGAAAGGTAATTTAATGCAACCCCAAATGTTAGTAGGCGCGGTTCTGCGGATGGCGAGCGATGGGTAGCTCGCCGCCCGACTAAGAGCAGGACCGCGTCGACGGCGCGTTAGTGTTCCACGCGCGCCTCAAAGAGAAGGAGTCGGCACAGGAAGGAGCCCAACAGGGCCAACGCCTGCCGGGGTTGCGGAATGTTTATAATAGTTACCGTGACCCTGGAACATAAAGGGCAATCGAAGTAACATGAGTGGGTTTTAGTCAGTAAGAGTCTGACACGCCCTCCCGCCGCACCCAGGACGGGAGCAGTCATTGGATGATTTCCCACTCACCAAAAAAAACCCCAAATGTTACTATTCAATGCACTAAATGGTCTAACTGAAATGTATATGTCTTGAATTTGAAAGTGGAACTTATCAAGCCTTTCTCCTGACAGGCGAATGACGACAACAGCATATCCCCTGTGCTGAACCAAGTAACTGTGCGGAAGGTGAACCTTGGAACCTGTCAGAACCGTTATCTGCAGCTGCAGACCATCACTGGGTACCTATTCCCCGTCACCAGCAGCATGCTCTGCGCAGGAATTCTAGATGTCGGAGGTTAGTACACAACTTACACAACTATATAGGGTGACTGGTATGGTAATTAGTGCACATGATTGTGCTCATGATAAGTAACTTTTATTATTATTAAATATATACAGTTTAAGTTTCTCGGGACCCTGGGGTTCCGGTCCTTTGAAAGGCATACGAGAGGCCGAAGCCAACTCGCAGAGGCCCCTGGCCTTAAATAAAGCTTTATAATATGAAGTGAGACACCAACCGGCGATTATCCCTATATATGCACCACTCAAGTGCATCTAAGGTCAACCCCCGGTTGGTGGTGGTCTATTGTATTTTATTATTATTATTATTTTATTACTTATGGGCTTGCTCTTGGTCCCACACTAGCCCGAGGGCATAGACGGGACCTACGATGCAGCGAGCTCACCCAAAAGATGCCTATGCACTCGTCTCTTGAATACATCCGGGTTATATGCATTTGGAAACACAGACGACGGCCGGCAGGGATTTCCATTCTATGGAGGGGATAATGGGAGCAAAGTCGAAATCGCGAAAAAAATATCAGCTGGTTCAACATTAGGCAAACATAAATGTACTGAACGGTAGATTTTTTTCGCGATTTCAGGTTTGTTCTCATAGTAAAAGTTGTTGGTTATAAAAACCTGGGACAACTCACACACTTACTTCATGCGCTGGCTAATTTAACAGGACTAAAGTAATATGTATCTGCTGTCCTTTTCTTAATGAAATGGAAAGAGAAAGATGCACAATTAACATAAATTTGATTTGGTTTGTGAACAAAAGAATCAGCACCAGAGACAATCGTCATACTATACCCAACGGTATATTCTGAATTCCTAATCAGTATTGAAGTATTGATTCATCAGTCTCAAGTACCTTCGCGATGACTGACAGAAGTTAAGTGTAAACATATGTATCTGAAGGTAGGCGGTCAGCAAAACCATAAGAACATAGATACTACTTTCTACTTATTATATAATGTTAAAGTTTGTATGTGGGTGGATGTTTGTTACACTCTCGCAAAAACTAATGAACGGATTTTGATGAAACTTTACAGTAATATAATAATATATCAGAATAAGACTTAGGCTACATAACGTCACGAAATGTCCTACGGAACCTAATGTAACCGCGGGGGACAAATTGTCATCTTGATATCTGCCTATCTTTTTAAGAAGTTTTCTAAATATCTAGATGACTCTTCCCATGACCCAAAGACTGCTTATACCTTGGTCACGGGCTAGCATTGCCATCCACCGATGTAATGCTGTCAGCCTCTTGGGCACTTTTCCAGTTGACAGATGACAGCAATGCGAAGGATTTTTTATTGCCTTTTTTGCCGTTGTTATAGATTAGTGGTAAATATATTATTTGGTCACATGAATAAGCATTGTAAATAAATAAATCATAGTTGTATTATGTATTATTCGACGATAAAATATCACTCTATAAAATGATAAAAGCTTACTCAGGTAAGTATCCATAAGCCCTTAAGTGCACATCAATATGTCATTATGATTACAATTTAGTCATTCGTCATAATATTCACGTGTGCAGAATTGTGGGGTCTTTTCCACAAAGGCCATTTATTAAGAGTTGAAGTTGAACATTTGTATTAGGGTTCCGTACCGAAAGGGTAAAACAGAGCCCTAATCCTAAGACTCCGCTGTCTGTCTGTCACCTCACCAGGCTATATCTCATGAACCAGTTGAAATTTTCACAGATGATGTAAGTCTGTTACCGTTATAACAACAAATACCTAGTAAAACAGATTTAACAGTAAATACTAAGAATCAATCGTAAAACACTGGTATCCAGCTGAATCCGGTTAGGCTGGAAGCCGACCCCAACATAGTTGGAAAAAGGCTAGGGAGATGATGATGACTAGGGAATCAATCGGTCAAGTCGTTATGGAGCTAAAAAGGAACATTCATTGGGTTTCGTGTGCACACACAACCTCTTACTCCAAACTCATAATACAACATGTCCCGGAATAAACGCACACCACCAGACACCCCAATCAGAATATTATGTTATACCTAATCATAATACATACACCGAATTATGTTTAAAACACTGTTTTTTTTATAAATTAGTTGTACAGATTGTGGGAGAAAATTATAGTCACATTACAAATATACGCATGCACACAGTCGCACTTGCATATGGGTCTAGCGTAGTAGGTATTTCATCCATTTTAGTTTGTTTTAACTGTGCAGCGGAAGTGTGACAGCAGTTTACGTAGTTTTAATTATTTTTGGGATAAAATATTACCTATATTAAAAATTACAAAAATCGATTCAGTAAACGATTCTGAACAAACCATTTTCTCAAAGTGCATTAATTCAGTTACACATTGACATACCTTCTACGTTTCGTCGTACGTGGATAAAACCAGTATAAAATTTATTTTGAAGGGTGTTCCCACACAACAAATGTGATTTTTTTGCCATTTAATACCGAAAAATAGTCTTTAGTATAAACTATAGTTCTTGTTAATTAAGACACTCCGTAGATAATTTGAGCGCGATTATTAATAGCATGGCCCTTAATACGTCTTTTTATTTGTCGCTGGCTAATTTGATAGGATTAAAATAATTTAAGTTAAATGCATCTTTCCCTTTCCATTTCTTAAAGACAAGGACAGAAGATACATTTTAGTTTATTCCTGTCAAATTAGACAGCGTCTGAAGAAAATTGACGTATATTTAGACGCCATGTTTTTAAAACGCGTCTAAATTACCTATGGAGTGTCTAAATTTGACTGGACTTAACTAATATTTTATCTTCTATCCTTTTCTTAATTAAATGGAAAGAGAAAGATGCACGTAACTTAAATTTACGTTAGTTTGTGAATAAGAGAATCGGCACTAGTGTTTCATCCGTCCTTATCTTAATGACATAGAAAGATAGGTACACTTAACTTCAATATAGCTTACTTTGAGAACAAGAAAGTCAGCACCAATGCCAATTAAATCCTAATAACTACTCTTGATCACATATTAATTTAAATCTATTACATAAAAATAAGTCGGGTTTTATTTCCTGACGCTATTTATTTATTTTTTACTAGCTGCTGCCCGCGACGTTGTCTGCGTGAAAGCTTCAGCAGCCGCCGTAGGTGATAGCGTGATAATATGTAGGTTATAATTATGTTGACAGTTGCAGTCCTTTTAGAGATTAGCCCAGACATACATACAGACAAACAAACAACAAAAGATATTTAACGTTCTCTCAAATTTAAACGGTTGGTTCGAAAAAAAAACATGATGGTATTCCTTGGATTGAACCTTAAAAGAAAGCTAAGTATAACGGCTCAGATGAAATCGTTGTTAAATTGTTAATGCGATGTGTTTCGTTATGGAATCCTAGTCTGACACGCGCTTGACCAATTTTTTCTACATTCCACGATATAAAAAAATATTAACGATTGTGAATTGTTACAAAACTTCTCTGTAAACTACGTTTGTAGTTTTGCTCTCAGCAGCCTAAATATACAGAGAATCAGGACTCGTGTCGTGACGCGGGAGCAAGCGACGTACAGCTGCCCGTGTGAGAAGCAGCTCGTCCTGAAGTCGACACCCGCAGCCTTCAGAGTCTGCCCCTGCGACTTGTTGATAGTCATGGCGAACTCACTCACTCACAGGGAACTGCACGCGCTTGAATTGGAAGGGAGTTTAGGAATCCTACGGGATAATGTGTGGAGTGTTTATGGACGTATAAACTACTTCGTTTCCCTCAATTTCCGAGAGAATGCGTTCGTTGATGTCTGCAGCTTGATCATTTTTGGGTGTTAAAATGGCTCGCTGTCACACCCAAGAATTCTATTGGTTTGGTATTCGACTGATGTCCCCATGCACTCAACAAATGAGTTCTTCTAAGAAGGCCACCAATCTACCGAGGGACTCTGGGAGCAGCACCTGTTCACCTCTTTCCTAGAGTGGTAGAGTGCCTTCGCCGAGACTTAGAAGGACATCTGAGAATTCTTGAGCACGTGGATTGCCACCGAGCTGAGCTCGCATATTGATGGTCAAGCGCGGCCTATGAATTTGTGACCACAACGAATATCGTTTCAACGAAGCATTCGCCTCATCAGCCCTAGACCCCCGCGTCACCACAGGGAGTGTTTGCCGGAAATCGCCACTGAACAGAACTGTAACACCACCCATCAAGTGTTCATTCCTGCGGTTGTCCTGCAGAGTTCTTTCTGTTCACGGCCTCCACTGCTTTCCTATTAGCCATCGTGCACTCATCCCATACGATCAGAGAGCAATCCCTGAGCACATGTCCCTTGTCACTGTTACGGGATACCCCACAACAGGCATTTCGGCGCTTTCTAAATCTATGGGTATTTTGAACATGGCATGCGCTGTTTTGCCACCAGAAAGCAGTGTAGCAGCGATTCCTGACGATGCTACAGCAATGGCAATTTTGCCTTGCGTCCTGACCTCTGCAAGGATACCAGTGATAATGAATGTTTTCCCTGTTCCATCAGGAGCATCCAGGAAAAACATTTTACCCTGGTCGAGCCCAATGCTTTCCAGAACAGTGTCATATATTTGTTTTAGCTCTGAGGTGAACCCTAGTGACGTGGTCATTTCGGATAGTGGTCATTAAACCCGAATCGTAATTGGTTTCGGCGGTGTACTCCCGATTTCCACGGTCTTGATGTGGTAATGATCTGAGAGCTCGCAACCCGTACTCTACCAGTGGTTTACCGCCGATTGAAATAACCACATCTTGAAGTGAACTGAGACGGGTGTTCAGCATGCGTTTATCAGTTGCTTCGATTTCACCATCAGAAGCACGCCTCAAAGCTCGTAAAAAGTCCTCGAACAGAAGATGGCGGTACTTCTCCCACAAAGCTACCGGGTTCGCAACTCCACAAAACACCAAAATGACGGCAAACAGATGACGCATGCGACTGGGACTGTCATCATCATCATCATCATAATTAGGTTTACAACGACATGAACATTTATATTACTGACAAAGCAATAATCACACAGATAAATACCGAACAAAAGTATTAACAGTCAATGTTTATCCAGTACTAAAAACATGAAATTGATGAAGAAATGATCATCATCATTGAACCGACTTTAAAAAAAGTAGGTTCTCTGTTCGACTTGTTTGTATGCATGTTTCCCCGCCTTCATCGAGTGGTACCTCCACTCGATAAAGGCTGCTCCCGGAAAATGTGTGGAAAATGAAGCTCCCAGCTTAAGTTATTTTATACATTGAAATCAGTGATAGCTTTGATTGCCACATCAGATCTATCTAACCTTCGATCTTATAAACCAGAAAATGCCTATCAGACCAAACAACTTTGCTAAGACGTCATTCTTATTTAATGTGTTATGGTGTAGTTGGGTGCTTGGAGTTCCACGTTAGGTGTTGGTTCTAGGTCTTCAATATTATGCATCAACAGAGAGTGCTCATCAGGCTGAACAACTCTTGCTAAGACGTCATTCTTATATATGTTCGGTATAGTGTACGTAGCCGGGCTCATGGAAGTCTACAACAGGTGTTCCAGATCTTCAATTTGTATACGTCAACAGAAAGTGCTCATCAAGCTGAACAACTCCTGCTAAGACGTCATACTTATATATGTTATAGTTAGCTGGGCTCATGGAGTTCCACCTCAGTTGTTCCAGATCTTCACATTTATTCTTTCAACAGAAACTGCTTATCACGTGAAGCAATTTTTGCTATGATACCATTTTTGTATCTCTTATAGTTAAGCTGGTCTGTTGCGGTTCTGCACCAGAAGTTCAAGTTTCCAGGATAAGTTATAGCCTATATGACGCCCAGACTTAATACCTATACAACAAAAAAAAAATCATTAGAATCCGTTGAGTAATTCCGAAGATAGCTGCTGCCCGCGACGTCGACAGCGTGAAGCCTCCAGCTCCTCCCCCGTAGGTGATAGCGTGATAATTTGTAGCCTATGTTTTGACCCGACCTCTTAGTAATATCCCTGCAAAATTTTAACTAAATCCATGCAGTACTTTTTGAGTTTATCCCGGACATACATACAGACAAACAAACAAACAAACAAACAAACAGACAAACAGACAAAAATTCTAAAAACTATATTTTTGGCTTCGGTATCGATTGTAGATCACGCCTCAAGTATTCTTTTAAAAAAATATTCAATGTACAGTTTTGACTTTCCTACGATTTTATTATATGTATAGACTAGCTGCTGCCCGCGACGTCGTCTGCGTGAAGGCTTCAGCTCCGCCCCGGGGGGTGATAGCGTGATAATATATATATATAGCTTATAATTATGTTGACCTGACCTCTTAGTAATATTCATGCAAAATTTTAAGTAAATCCATGCAGTCCTTTTAGAGTTTAGCCCGGACATACATACAGACAAACAAACAACAAAAGAAATTTAACGTTCAAGCGATTTTTTTGTCAAAATAGTGTCCCCTCTCTCTCAAAGTTAAACGACTGGTACGAAAAAAAATCGTGATGGTATCCAAGGAGGATTGAACCTTAAAAGAAAGCTATAACGGCTGAGATGAAATCGTTGTTAAATTGTTAATGCGATGTGTTTCGTTATGGAACCTTATTCTATGCGTGGCCTGACACGCACTTGACCAATTTTTTCTACATTCAACGATATAAAAAAATATTAACGATTGTGAATTGTCACAAAACTTCTCTGTAAACTACGTTTGTAGTTTTACTCTCAGCAGCCAAAATATACAGAGAATCAGGACTCGTGACGCGGGAGCAAGCGACGTACGCTGCCCGTGTGAGAAGCAGCTCGTCCTGAGGTCACCACCCCGTAGCCTTCAGCGTTTGCCCCTGCGACTTTTTGATAGTCATGGCGAAGCACACTCACAGGGAACTGCACGCGCTTGAATTGGAAGGGGGAGTTGTGAGGTATGAGAGGAATACGTGGTATAAACACCGCATCGCCGACGCCACAACCCGTCAGAATTTCCGCTTCAATTATATTCCTTTGCAGTGAGATGACTTTGAGCCGGGTCCCGTTACATAGCTTTGGAGGGGACAGGTTCCGAAGAAGCATGATCGGGACTCCGACCTTCAGCTTGATGGTGTGCGCTGGAAGTCCAGTTGCTGTAAGGGAGTTTAGGAATTCTACAGGATAATGTGTGGCGTCATCTTGATTGACTAAAGTGTTTATGGACGTATAAACTGCTTCGTTTCCCACAATTCCCGAGAGAATGCTTTCGATGATGGCTGCAGCTTGATCATTTTTGGGTGTTAAAATGGCTCGCTGGCACACCCAAGAATTCTGTTGGTTTGGTATTCGACTGATGTCCCCATACACTCAACAAATGAGTTCTTCTAAGGAGGCCACCACTCTACCGAGAGACTCTGGGAGCATCACCTGTTCACCTCTTTCCACCGGTAGAGTGCCTTAGCCGAGACTTAATCTTATCATCACACTGACATCTGAGAACATCATCGGACACGGACATCTGAGAATTATTGGGCACGTGGATTGCCACCGAGCTGAGCTCGCATATTGATGGTCAAACGCAGCCTATGAATTTGTGACCACAACGAAGATCGTTTCAACGAAGCATTCACCTCGTCAGCCCTAGACCCCCGCGTCACTACAGGGAGTGTTTGCCGAAAATCGCCACTGAACAGAACTGTAACACCACCCACCACCTGCGGTTGTCCTGCAGGGTTCTGTTCACGGCCTCCACTGTTTTCCTATTAGCCATCGACGCGTTTCTGAGAAAATGGGTCTTGACAGACGGACGAACGGACGGATGTGAACTAACTACAAATTTACGGTTTTCGGAGTTTTTCCTTTATTTGTGCTACATGACCTTGCTTCTTGCCAAATATCATGATTCTTGGTCAATGGGAAGTACCCCATAGGTTTTGAGTTTTGATTCCCTTGTAAATGTCTAAATATGCAATATAAACCGCCGTATCTTTTTATTGCGTTGATTTAGAAACTTGATTTTTTCACTGCTTTGAGAGACAGCAGATTTGAGTATATGATATTAATTCAGCTCGATATCTCGACGCGTTTCTGAGAAAAAGGTCTTGACAGACGGACGAACGGACGGATGTGAACTAACTACAAATTTACGGTTTTCGGAGTTTTTCCTTTACTTGTGCTTCATGACCTTGCTTTTTGCCAAATTTCATGATTCTTGGTCAATGGGAAGTACCCTATAGGTTTTGATTCCCTTGCAAATGTCTAAATATGCAATATACTTAAACCACCGTATCTTTTTGTTGCGTTGATTTAGAAACTTGATTATTTCACGACTTTGAGAAATAGCAGACTTAAGTATATGATATTAATTTCAGCTTGATATCTCGACGCGTTTCTGAGAAACAGGGTCTTGACAGACGGACAGACGGACAACAAAGTGATCCTATAAAAGGTTTTCGTTTCGTTCCGTTCGGGGTTCCGTTTTTACCTTTTGAGGTACGGAACCCTAAAAAACAGCTAGTTTTACATCACCATTTTACATCATCATTATAATATTATACAACGACATGAACATTTACTTACAAAGCTATAATCACACAGATAAATACCGAACAAAAGTATAACAGTCAATGTTTATTCAGTACTACAAACATGAAATTGATGAAGAAATGATCGATGACCGAGGTAGGTTCTCTGCTCGACCTGTTTGTATGAGTGTTTGGCTGAGCTGATTTTGATGCGATTTTCAACAAAGTGTTCGCTACATTCTGGGGAATATAACACTAATGGATTTAACCGACTTCAAAAAAAGTAGGTTCTTTGTTTGACCTGTTTGTATGCATGTTTCTCCGCCTTCATCGTGTGGAGGTACTCCCAGGTTAAGTTATTTTATACATTAAAATCAGTGATAGCTTTGATTTCCACATCAGCTGTTTTTAATCTTCGATCTTATAAACCAGGAAATGCCTATCAGACCGAACAACTTTTGCTAAGACGTCATTCTTATTTAATGTGTTATGTGTAGTTGGGTGCTTGGAGTTCCACATTAGGTGTTCTAGATCATCAATTCGACAGAGAGTGCTCATCAGGCTGAACAACTCTTGCTAAGACGTCATTCTTATATATGTTAGGTACCTATAGTGTACGTAGCTGGGCTCTTGGAAGTCCACAACAGGTGATCTTCAATTTTTATACGTCAACAGAGAGTGCTCGTCAAGCTGAACAACTCCTGCTAAGACGTCATACTTATATTTATGTTATAGTTTAGCTGGGCTCATGGAGTTCCACCTCAAGTGTTCCAGATCTTCAAATTTATTCTCTTAACAGAAATTGCTTATCTCGTGAAGCAATTTTTGCTATGATACCATTTTTGTATCTCTTATAGTTTAGCTGGTCGGTTGTGGTTCTGCACCAGGGGTTCAAGTTTCCAGGATAAGATATAGCCTATATGTCGCCCAGATTTAATAACTATACAACAACAAAAAAATCATTGAAATCCGTTGAGTACTTCCGAAGATAGCTGCTGCCCGCGACGTCGTCAGCGTGAAGGCTCCAGCTCCTCCCCCGTAAGTGATAGCGTGATAATATGTAGCCTATGTTTTGACCCGACCTCTTAGTAATATCCCTGCAAAATTTAAACTAAATCCATGCAGTACTTTTTGAGTTTATCCCGGACATACATACAGACAAACAGACAAACAGACAAAAATTCTAAAAACTATATTTTTGGCTTCGGTATCGATTGTAGATCACGCCCCAAGTATTCTTTTAAAAAAATATTCAATGTACAGTTTTGACTTTCCTACGATTTTATTATATCGAGGGGTGAAAGGCTATTTGGTTTAAGCGACATCTGGGGCGATATTGAGTTATATACATATTCGGAATCAGCGAATTTTTCTCCGTCGAATGATGCCGGATTCATTAAAATCGAAGCACTTTTTTGGCGTTTAAAACAATACTATTTTTGGGCTGTTTCCAAAGTGGCATTGTATTAACCGACGTGAATTTTGCATTTTTTTTTAAATTATGTACATGAACCATACGTTCATATTAAAAACCGAGACATAAACCAGTTACCCTTTCCTAGATAAATAACCCATTATGAGTTAAAGCGTTTTTCCTGTTTAAATTTTTTGTTAAGACGTAATTTAAATCATTTTGACTTCCACCAATTACTCGGTGTAATGCCACTTAAACCATTTGTCCGTCACCCAAATACGACACCGAGTGTCGCTTAAGCTCTTTCGGCGGCATCTATTTTCCACACAGGGTGATACTTAAACCAAGTAGTCGTTTTGTTTCAGATATTTTGTTTAAAATGCATGTCGTTTAATACAGACGATAAAATGAAATGATGAATATTAAATCATTTTTCCAGTATTAATAAAAATACGAGTCGGTCTTTCAGTCATTAAATTTTGATATGATACATTTCAATTATGTCATATCATACCATATTTATTTCATTTCCCGGGTGGTGAAAATCGTGATCATTCCACTGGACTGCCGCGCGCCGGCGCTTCAGTCGAACTCTAGAGTGCATGACGTGACGCGCAGTCACCACCAGAGTTCACGTACACACAACAACATGGTCTAGGGATATATAACTTTTTTAAATAACTTAAAAATTACTGGCCTTACAAAAAACTAATGATGACAGATTATAAAAACATTCATTATTAACTTCCTTTTTTTAAATTCAAAATTGTATATAAAACGTTTTGTTTTAAGATGAAATTCGCATTCATTGAATTTCTTCCAAGAAGTAAATCTTTACGAACTTCTAACTTTATTAAAACTCGGTTTTAATCATACCACGTAGACACTTGACCAGGAACGAAATGTTAAGAGCAGTGGGCATGATTCAAGCTGGCGCTACCCAAATTGCGGTTTCTGAAGCCATAAGGACCAGTCAGAGCGTTATATCCAGGCTTTGGTCACGTTATCGTGTCACGGGGGAAGTGGTGGAACGGCACCGAGGACCTCAACGCATTACAACACATGTACAGGACTGATTCATAGTAAATGCTGCACGAAGTCAACCAAATGTAACGGCGATGCAATTGGTTCAAAGGCTACAGAGAGAGTCATGGTTTGCTGGTAAGCAGTTCAAATTAAAGAAAACGACTGCATGAAGTCAACCTACGTGCTCGTGGACCACTTTCGGTACCAGCGCTAAGGAGAGGCAACCGAGGAAGAAGATTACAATGGGCTATTGCACACTAAAACTGGAACCATTCTCAATGGTCACTTGTGCTTTTCACTGATAAATCCAGGTTTGGTTTTCATCCTGATTCGCGAAGAGTACGCGTTTGGAGAGAACCTGGACGTTGGAATCGACTGCAGCACCCACAACAAGTTCATGCATATCAAGGTGACACGATTATGGGTTGGGCAAGAATTCGTCTCGGCGGTAGAACGGACCCCGTTTGGATACAAGGCAATAATATGACTGTTCTAAAATACCGAGATGAGGTGCTAGAGCCTGTAATCTTGCCCCACAAACAGCAAAAAGGACAAATTTTACAAACTTGGTTACAGCAACATAATAATTATCGAAGCTTTAGACTGGCCTGCACAATCCCCTGACTTAAATCCCATTGAGCATGCCTGGGATTTGCTTCAGAGAAGAGCTCTTACGAATTTCCAAATACTAAAAAAAAACGAAAACCAGCTTTTCTTGCATCTTAGCAGGACTTGGTTCAGTATTCTACAACAGGATATTGACACCCTTGTTTTGAGTATGCAGAACCGCTGCAGATGTATCAGGAGAATTTTAGGCAGATCCACGGATTATTAATTTTTAGTTTTCAACAGTTTTTATAAAAAAAAAATAGTGGTTTTGTTTAAGTTTTTATGTTTCAAAAATAAAGTTAAGATTGAAATTTTGTCTGATATTATCCTCTTCTTTTAAGTTTTTTTTTTAATATAACTTTATCTAAAAGTTTAGTATCAGATTAGATAGGCTAATAACCTATCACAAACCTAATAGCCTATAACAAGGTTTATTTTAATGTGTAGGTGACTTAACAAAAAGTTAACAGAATTTTAGTTATTAAGGGTTAATTGAAATATCCCTGGACCATGTTGATGTGTGTAATTATATAATTGATGTTCCTATTGAGACTGTTCTATATAATTATTATTCTAAATAAATACTTTAACTGATGTTGTACTTATTTATTCAATATAAGCACCTGAGATTTTCGGTGATTGCGATATATCGAGGTTGTTTTAACAGCCATTGATAGTATTAGATGTAAAAAAAATGTAACATCATACGTAACCATTTCAATATTATATGTCACATAAGTAAATTAGCCTGCCAGTCATTTTAGTCTAAATTGGTAGTTGAGATAAATAGCTTGCTACTATTAATTTTGGGCTATGTCACTTCATACTTTTTGGCTTACTCTAAAAATGTACTGCGTCGTCGCTTAATTTTTTTTTACCGTAGCCAATTGTAGTTATGGAATAAGTTAAATCTTTTTTCCGTGCTCTAAAAAATAAGGGCTTAAGGCAATTTGTATTAAGCGACATTTATCTTTGTAATTAAAAGTCCGTTTTATTTCGTATTAGCATCAACAACTCGATGTTTTTAATTGAATTTCAATCAAGTTTACCTCGTTTAAATAGCTTAAGTAGTTTTTTTGTTATGATTTTTTTTCCAAAATTTCAAACTTTAAATGGCTCTCCTGTAAAGTTGCAAAAATGTCGCTTAAACCAAATAGCCTTTCACCCCTCGATATGTATATAGATTAAGGTCAGCCAACAATTGTTTACACATAGCATTCTTACAAACTAGAGATGTACATATAAAGCAAGTGTTACAATTTATTAAAGGCTAACACTACATGCAAAGAAAACGGTACCAAAAAATTTAAATTTAAACTAAAAAAAAAATAAACAAAAATCATAATGTAACGATGAATAAAATTAAGAAATTAAGACATATAGAGTAAAATGTCAAGAAATGAAACTATAGATAATGAACAATGGGATAAAATTGAGAAAATGTCAAAAAATTTAATCCTAGATAATACAATTAATTTATCAGTAAATCGAATACTAAAATGAGAGCACTCTGCCCTCAATTAACAGCTATAACTCCAGAACGCACGAACCGATTTCCACGGTTTTGCATTCGTTGGAAAGGTCTCGGGCTCCGTGAGGTTTAAAGCAAAGAAAATTCAAGAAAAATCCGCGGTCGAAGTCGCGGGCAGAAGCTAGTTGTCTATAAAATTTACTTTCCTTATCCTTAGTAGTATTTACGTACGTATGTATTTTCTTAATTAATTCGCTAGATTTCCTGGTACAAGTTACGTCAAGTACTTGACGTAACTGAATTCGATATCCGACTTATTTTATATTACACGTGCAATATAAAATGAGTCGAATTTCAGGTGTTTTTATTAGTGACACTAAAATTGTTATCATATCTAAATTGATAAGTATTTGCACTTAATACCTAAGTGTCTATAATAACAGTAACTATGTATCTTGTTCCTGAAACTAAATACATTTTTTTTTGGTTCAGAGCTGACCTGCAATTCGTATAGAAATGAAGATAATAGTGTTGATACTCTTGTTCACACACTTAACTAAAAAGTAAAATGCATCTTTCTCTTTCCATTCCTTATAGAAAAAAACAGAAGATAAATTTTAGTTTATTCCTGTCAAATTAGACAGCGTTTGAAGAAAATTGACGTATTTTTAGACGCCATATTTTTAATCGAGTCTAAATTATCTATGGAGCGTCTGAATTTGACAGGACTTAACTAAAATTTGATCTTGTTCACAAATTAAACTAAATTTAAGTTTAGTTCGACTTTTTCTTTCCATTTCAGCCGGCAAGCGACAGCCGGCCGTCGGGCTGCTATTGTCTTTCTATTGTGTCTCAAATCACGTGTGTTCGAAGGAATAAACAATACTAGCGAACCACCCCAGCTAGCTAGGATACTACAGATGTTTAGAAATCCCTGCTTTTTTTACTATAATAAGCAGGTTTTTTTAATAAAAACCTCCCTTTAGAATCACTCTATCTAGTTATTAAAAAAGCAACATCAAAATTCGTTGCGGCGTTTAAAGATCTAAACACAGTCGGACGAATAGACAACGATGAGCGACTTTTTTTATATTACGTAGTGAAGACAAAAAGGTTATAAGATCAAAGAAAGAAGTAATAATGAGCTTGGTATTTCAGGCAAGGACGCGTGTCAGGGCGACTCCGGTGGACCCCTGGTCTTCAATGGCGTGGTGGTGGGCATCACGTCCTGGGGTGCCGGCTGCGCAGAGCCCCTATGGCCAGGGGTCTCTGCCAGAGTAGCCAGTTATTCGAACTGGATCATTAGTGCGGTAAGAACTATTGACCCTTAGATTGACGGAAGAGCAGGGGCCCTAGCCTGCTATTATAACCTAGTTCATTAAAGAAAGGAATCTTAAATGGCGGCGCTTATCATGTTCTCTCGCTCGTACACTAGTGCCGTCTATACTCACTCGCGCGCGTACCGTCAACATAAAAAAATCGTTTTGATTTGCTTCTACGCTGTCTTGACGCGCTCAGTGATCCTTTTTAGGAATATCTTGTTAGTTTTCTGTTATTTTTCCGTTGTTACCTGTTTGTTATTGTTGTAAAAGTAGGTACTGTTTTCATCGGAAAAACAATACAAATTCATTATAATATTTTTGATTTGAAAAAAAAAACTTTAACTTTAAATTTTATACGCTGACTGTACTTTCTGTCAACGCAAGTACTACCCGTGCGAGCTAACATGGCACCTGACTCGAAAACAAACCTCTCCCCGCGACCCCGCGCGGTGCCCCGCTCTCGTCTTACCAGTAGCGTTAGCATCACTATTTCAATATACGGCACAAGTTTAACTAAAATAGCGGATGTGCAGAAACAGATTTTCAGGCGTGCACATATTTTATTTTATAACTTTGTGTCTAAGTAGCTTGTAAAAAAAAAACGTAAAACGCTACATAACGTACACGTCAGTAGATTGTAAAAAATATCCAAAAAAAAAATTAAGCCGCAATTCTTTACTTTTAATTAATTTGTTAATATTTTTATGAGTTTCCTATTTTTTATTATTGTTTAATTGGTGTTAGCGTATACCTGTCATCTGTCATAGTGTTAGCACAAAATCGAACATCTCCTTTTTTGCACTTATTACTTTAAATATCATTCATTCGAGCCAGGTGCCATGTTATCTCGCACGGATAGTACATGCCGCCATTTAAGATTCCTTTCTTTAATGCATCGGCTTATACAATCGTGTCTCAATGACCAGTCATCGGCCGTTTATCTGACAGTTTTGTATGGGAAACGTGTCAAAAGTTTGACGTTACACGTCATAAATCGATCATTGAGTCACGATTGTAATAGCAGACTAGGGCCCCAGAACTACAGACACAATACTTTTAGGGTTTGTACCCAAAAAATCGTAAAGCTGTTAGTCCCGGCTATCATGTCGTACCTGTGTCGTATCTTTGCCTGTGTTTTCCTTATAAACACTGGCATTCCGTTAAAATTCGGTTTCAATGGAAGCTGGCCCTAACTTAGAAAAAGGCTTGTGGTGAGAAGTTTGCAGTAAGTCATTGGTAGTTTGAACCAGTCAATTAATTTCAAATTAACGAAATTTACCGAAATATTAAATGTTTATGGTTATCATTGATAAATGATTTTCTATGAATGGTCAAAGTTTACTGATAATATTTTTGGTATTTCCGACGTCCAATAAAGTCAATATTATCATAGGTTAGGCGACTAAGCGACAGACAATTATCGCTAAAAGTATTCATTATAGCGGCCAGTTACGGATATAGAAATGAGATAAACCATAACATTATTTATTGATTGCTATCAGTCACACATGTCGTTAAACATTATCGACTGATTAGGCGTTTGCCAATGATAATTTGGAATAACTAGGTTTAAGTTTTGTAAACGAATTTTGGCAAAGTGGTCCTGCCTTCAAATGTGACCGGCAGGAGCGGTACGGACAGATGATTTCAGACTTATAAGTATTAATTTGTATATGTCGCAGTCATCTGGTTGAATCAGCTATTTGATTGTATGACTAGCGCGTTCATTGAATAGCAACATTTAATTAAATGACTAGGCCGAAAGCTGATTAAACAAGCGTCACTAAACGTCCAACTAGATAGCTGATTGAAGCATAGCCCTTTGAACAGAGCGGACGTAATATCAGTCAGGTGATTGTAATTTAGTTCATTTTTTTTCCACTGCGGCGTTAGTAGTCACCAAAACAAATATGGCGTAAAATAGCTCGCGCAGATAGCACTGTTTTGATTTTATTTTTATTAAATTTACTTTAAAGTGACTTATTCTTGATAAAATAGTGTGCCTGCTGTGTGACAGCAAGGATTTACCTATTGATACTACTATTTTTTTTTTTTAATTAAAACCATAATAAAGTGTGTCATGTCATGTCCTCATTTTTGTTATGTAAAGGAAGTTAAGTTTTTAAGTTGCGAACTTATGGTCACCCTAAACAAACATTACAAAGTCGACTATATCCGATTAAACGACAATGCTAAATGACGTTCAGTCAAGTCGTTGAACGTTACATTAAACAACTTGACGAGTTGTCGTTTAGTCATTCAATTAAATGTCGTCATTCAATAAACGCGCTAGTCATACAATCAAATAGCTGATTTAACCAGATGACTGCGACATATATACAGGGTGGAAAGTTTCAATGGGCCCTGGAAGAACACTGTAACGGCTAATTTCACTTAAAGGAAACATTTCTTTATTTTTAAAATGCAATAAAACTTCATTCAAAGATTTTCGAAAATCAATCACACTCGGGAATCTCTCATAAGGAATTAATTTAAATTCAAAAAAGCAGCCAATGGCCCAAGAGATATGAGAGTGGGTATGGGTATCACCCCGGACCCCGATTGTATTGTAGCTTACAGTGCAATAAATACGGTATTTACACCATTATCAATTGACGTACTTTTTATGAGCTGTCAAAATCCAAACGCGATTCTAAAATTGATTTTGTATGGCGATGTCACCTTATGACGTCACTAAGTTAGCAACCCGATGGACTATTTATTGATTTCAAAGCAGCAAAAAAATTCAATTTAACAGTAAGGAACCGAATTTTCAATGGGAAAGTTAAGAGAACTTTTAAAGAAGTCGGGCTTTGCATGTATTGTTTAATTATGTATTATACGGTATAATACATAATTAAACCTAAAATTGTGATCCTGGTTCATTTCTGATGAATATCTTTAAATTACAGGCCCAATCGACCGCCCCTAGTGGCGCGGGCGGTTCCGTCAACGCCACGATTCCTCCCGGCGGGAGTACTGGCGCCCTCAGCAGTAGCATCGGGTTTGTCACTCTGCTAGCACCTCTACTGTTTGTAATACTCAGTGTTTAGACCAATACGATGGTATAGTACCACCAGAGTTGGAAGAAGTGGAGCGGAGTATATAGATAAACAAGTCAGAAGTTCTGAAAAATGGTAATTGTGTTAGGTCTGTCTATTTTTGACACCTGGTTTAATAGGAGTTAATTTGCTGTAAGCCCTATTATAGACGTTTTGTACGAATTGGTCAAAATAAAGACTTGTTGCATATTATATTCTGAATTGCTGATGGTGTCGCGTCATGCTTGTGAACGCGCGCTATCAGTTGTGATTGGTCATCTGTTAACTTAACTTAGACTTTGTTATTTTTTCTTAAATTGTTTATTTGCTTGTTTGTACATTAGAAACACCAAAAATACGTTACAAAAAGAAGTCAGTGATGATGAAACAAAATATAGTTTTTCCTGGCTCACCGTTCCATTTCTTTCCGATATGGATAGCAACTTTATTTTTATATGAAAAATACACTAATATTGATTGGCGTAACCTAAGCAGCTTTTGTGTTGCGAGTCGGTAGTTCGATTCCCGAATTTGTACTAGCTTAACGGACGGAAAAAGGTTTAATATATTATGTCTAAGATTAGTCTAAAATCTAAAGATATAGGGGAAATACGCAATATTTGTACTAGATTTTTTATGTTTTAGTTCCAAACTTATTTATTTATCCGTTGTAAGTCATATATAATATATTTATTCTGTAATGATTTTTGGTTTACTGTAAAAACATATTATTGAAACTGATTTTGTTACTTTTTAATAAAAAAATAGGTAAATATTCGATTAATTAAAACCAAATTGAGAATTAAAGTGTTTTTTTCTCCCTTCAATTTTTAAAAGCTCAAAAAGCTGAAGATAAAAAAGCTGCTTATTTTTCAAAAACCAAACGTACAATACGAGTACGAGTACTTTCTTACGTAAATTCAGTTTTCGGTGAGAGAGAGAGCCTTATTGCAATTTCATTACGATTTTATTATTATCAATTAATAAACTTCCATTTATGTATTTTTATACACATTAATTACATTTTTAAATAACAAAAACATTTAAAAATATAAAAAACAGTAACCCACCGGTATCGGGAACAGGGTCCAAGCTACCGGTGGTCAGGGCTCCAGAGAAAGGAATCTCCTGACAATGCGCGCCGTGTCCAGTAGTACTGCCTTCTGAATCAAGCGCTTGATTCAGCCACCTAACGAGAACCTCTTTAGATGGCTGGCTTTCTTTCCTAATTAACTTTATTATTATTTACATTTTACTAGTTATGATATATGAGCCAATGATATTATTATAATATCATTGAAATGAGCACATATTATCGCGCCCGCTAGATAATTTAGCCGCTTGTTCTAACTTAAAATCTACCCTCAAAAAATAGTAATTAGTGCCGAGTTTTTTAATACGTCCAACATTATATATTTACTATTGTTATAATAGTGAATAGTAATTCTTATGGGAATAAATGATCTAAACGAGAATCGAATGGGTGGGCAACGCTCAATAATTAGCAACCAAAAAGGAAAGCACTGACCTTGACAACACGTCCTGTTCAGAAGATTGCAGGTGCTCCCTCGGACCGCGTGCTCGTTCCGAACATTTCTGATGATTACTCCGCACATGAACTGAATAACGTCTGTTAAGCTTCACAAGACACTAAGGCTAAGTTCATATGGCTTAGAGTCACATTGTTTACATTTACACACACAGATTTAAACCTTCGATAGGATCTTAAAATCACTATTACATGTCATATTTTTTATGCTAGTTGGAGTCGGCATTTCCTAACTGGACTACCTCTGAGAAGAAACGCCAAAACATAAAAAGACAATAGCAGCCAGACAGCCGGCTGTCGCTTGGTCGTCGAAAGGTTAATGACTATCCCGGTTTATTTTAATTTTCTCCTTAAGCGCACTTTTAGAAACGAGTCTAGGTCACTCTTTCATTTGAGACACAATAGAAAGACAGCAGCCCGACAGCCGGCTGTCGGTTGGTAGCAGAAAAAAAGGAAACACTTTGTGGGTGAAGGAAACTAACACATTTATTTAACTTTTACAATAATTATCTCGAGTGCAGGACACGAGTGCGCTGCATGAAGGATGAAAGATGGCTGACTGGGTCTGTGGGTTGGATGTGTCAGCACTTTGACATAAGCTGGTAGGTATGCGTAAACCAAAATTTATATTCGCCCAATGTGGGTCATACATTGGGTGAATAGAACAGTGCGTTAATCGTGCGCCGGCGATAACACACACGCCAACAGAGGTAGCGCCAAGCGTGTGGCCAAGCGCCATAGTAGTATGGACTATGGTTTGTGATGGGATGAAAATTTATTGGGCGTGATTATACGCAATGCCATTGGTTAAACCTTCCATATCGGAAGCGGAAACTTGAACGCTGTCATATCATACGATTTCCGGTGGATCTCTTGCCAATCAAAATTCAATACAATGTAATCCATCTACTTTATAAGTGTGAAATTAACTCTGTTTCTCTGTGTCTCGCTTTCACGCCTAAACTACCGAACCAATATGAGATTATAAGCAAAAAGGTGTAGATAGGTTACCTAAGCGAAATTCTATCTTCAAAAACGGCACACTAACGCACACATACATTACACGTCAAAGTAGGACTGCATGTTTGAAGTAGTGCGAGTGAAAAAGAGAGAACGTCAAAAGTCAACGCGATACTTAGTATCATGTTGGTCAAATGGCAAACTTTTAAAGTGCTACTTTTTGAGTTTTGACTGCATATAACCTATCTATACTTTTTGACGTGACAACGTCTTAAATTAGGTTGCGGCTGGGAGTCACTTATGAAAAAGTGTAACGCTCGGTAACGTTACGATGAGTCACCGAACGAGAGAGAGGCCCGCCGAATGCCTTGCGTCTCTCTCCCACTCAACTATGATCGGTAAAAGACGTTGTCACGTAAAATCTTCGCCCGTAAAACCGACTTTACAGGCAACCATTTTTTTTACTTATAATATCATTGCCAAACCGTATGAAATTCGATACAGAGATAATCCATAGCCTGACTGAGAAAAGACATAGGATAATTTTACAGTTAGTGAAGAATAGTTGAAAGATGAATTATAGTTATTAATTAGGAAACAGTAACAGAATGGGAAGAAAAAGTGCACCCATGGGTGTATGCACTATAATATTTCCTACCTGCAAACTTAGCCAGTCTCTGTTGAGGTTACTACCGATTAAAATGAAAATATAAAAAATATTTATAATATATCTTTAGAATATTGTTTAGATATATGGAAATTGTCTTAAAATATGTTGAGTGGTATAAAAGATCTAAGCAAACACACAACAGAAGGAACTTAATTTTAATCCAAATGTAAAAAGGAGGAGGTTCATATACTAGGTAAAGATGAAACATAAATTAAAGAGGTACAGTTAGATATCACATATGAATATTTTATTTACGAGTAGTGATATAGATATATTACACGTTAAAATAAATATAAGGTACATGGTGATCGCTACTCTCGTCATAACTGCGCCGGCTGCACCGACACTAGCACCACCTGGCGGCACACTGCTGAAACAACACACACTGTCAGCGACAGAGTAAAAATCAATAATTGAATAAAAACAATGATGCTGATTCTTCTGAGGTTAAATGCATCGTTCTCTTTTCATTTAATTAAGAAAACGACAGAATATATATACTTAATCGTTATCCTGTCAAATCAGACAGCGCTTGAAGAAAATTGACGTATTTTTAGTGGCCATGTTTTTAAATCGCGTTAAATTATCTATGGAGTGTCTTAATTTGACAGGATTAGTATTTCACACGTGGGCAGAACAGTGAGGCAGGACAGTGGCCAGCACAGTACTTCTACTGTTTGAACGCACAAAACAGTACTGCCTTGGCAGTAACCAAGATAGAACAGTTAAAGTAAAAAATAGCCTGGGTCTATTTTTTTCGGGGCAGTTTGCTTTCCCCTTCACCTTTCTCGCTCGTCTGTCTTGTAACTGGACTGAATTTTAAATTATTTATTACACTTATTATTTTAATTATATTCTTATTACTGGAATTTATACAATATATACTTACTATACAGACTTGGTGTCGCCCAGTGATGGCCCAGTGGATAAGGCGCCCGCCTCTCGTGTAAGAGGTTGTGGGTTCGAATCCGGGCAAGTACCAACTGTGACTTTTTCAATTCATATGTACTTTCTAAAGTTTATCTTGGACATCATTGATATCCTGTGCCTCGGAAAGCACTTTAAGCCGTTGGTGCGTCTTCGCGCGCGAAGAGCTTATAACCGAGGCGATCCGGTGACGCTACATACAAATCCATATAAAGAATACTAGCCGCAGGAGGCGAGTCGGTGCGGAGTTGGTGCCGGGTGGCTCTAATGAGCTATAGAATAGAATAGAATAGAAAAACTTTTATTTCAGGCAAATGCCCATATTTGGTTAGTGAGTTAGTAACAATATTAACTTACAATTTATGTTAGTAGTGTTAGTATCCAATTATTATACAATTATAATTTGCACCCCAACAAAATTCCATTAACTACCCCTATCCAATGTGTTTGGAAAGGGCAGTCATACCTAGCAGCGATGACTTTCAGAATGCTGTTGCTGGCGTTGCGCAGACGCTGTAACAGAGAAGCTGTTTTTTTACGGATTACCGCTTTGAATCCATCCGTGTGGGCTTCAGTAAACATACCTGAAGCGCTACAGCGCCACGGTAGCCGCAACAGCATTCTGAAAGCATTATTGTACTGGACTCGCAGGGCGTCATAGGATCGCCGCGTATACCTTACCCACAAGCTACTCGAGTAAAAAGATTGACAATATGCTTTAAAAAGCGTTATTTTTACTGGTACATCGAGCAAACCTGCGGGCAAGCATATTGCTTCTCACCGCTAACGCCCTGCGTTCCCTTTCTATATCCTCATCATCCTTGAGGTCCTCTGTCACAATATGTCCCAAGTATTTGACTTTGTCAACCTGTTTTAAGGAAACTCCGTCTAGACACACTGGAGGCACATGGGTAGGTCGATATTTGCCTGCATTGAAAACTAGTAATTGGCTCTTTTTAGCGTTGTATTTAAGCCCATGTGCCTCCTAAGACCTAAACATAATTTTAAAGCCTTGTGTCTACCTACACAATTTGTGTTCGTAACATATTTGAAGCTGCGATGTCAAGCGTGCCGAATTCGGGCAAGCTGATGAGGCTTTTTACATTTTTATGTACTTTCTTTTGAATAAATGTCGAAGAGAACTTAATCGAGTACACCATGCTTATTGACAACTTTTGTCACTTGCATACATGGTTAAAATTTAATGTATATAACTGTGATGAAAATGTGCGCACAACTGCTTACAATACTGCCTGCAATATTGATTTTAACAGTCAATTTGGTCTGTTGTAACGAATCATGTAAGTTTTCTTATATAAAGCAATCAAGTTGAAATCATAATAGGTACAAGTTCGTGATACAACTGGACATACCAACTTCAATTTGGGACCGAAATATTATTGGGCCTTGAAGAAGATCGATGAAAACAAAGGTACAGAGATAGTTCATAGAAAGGACATAGGATAGTTTTTATCCCAAAAATCCCAAGAGAATAAACTATGCGGTTAAAACCGGGTGGAAAGCTAGTTTCATTATAAGACCAGGGGCCCTAGTCTGCTATTACAATCGTGTCTCAATGACCAGTCATCAGCCGGATATTTGACAACTTTGACAGTTTTTGTATGGGAAACGTGTCAAAAGTTTGACGTTACACGTCAAAAATCGATCATTGAGACACGATTGTAATAGCACTAGGGCCCCTGGTTATCTAACGATGTTTTACTTCACCGATCACTGTGATGTTAGAGGAAAAATTTTGGAATGATTGAAAAGGGCACAGTACTTGCCCGGATTCGAGTTCACAGCCTCTTACGAGAGGTGGTGCCTTAAACCAGTGGGCCATGGGTTTTTTTCGTTTCAGCCCGTTCGATTGCCGGGAGTGACACATTTTCGAAGCGACAAGTTTTATGGGCCCTGGATAAAAACTACTTTAAATTGTTACGATAGATTATTTTACTTTAAGGAAACATTACTTTTTTTTTTAAATAACTTGTCACGCTCAGGAATCGAACTGGCTTGAAATGAAAAAAAAAACAACAGCCTGTACTGTGTGTATTTTTTTTATTCTTTATATTTTATAATAACTTTTCTGTCGAAATGTTCGTTCTAAATTGAACGAAAATTTCGACAGTTAAGTCGTCCCTTGATTTAAAAAGTATTGTAAATTAGATTCTTAAAATGGTTACTCTTAATTTCATTAATTATGTTTGTTAGAGAGATTTGGTCCTTATGAATGGCCCTAAGGTTTGATGCCATAAAATACAAAGTGTTACTTTTTTAGATTTTAGACGGTTCGATTCCCGAGTGTGACAAGCAAATTTTTGAAAATCTTTGAATGCAGTTTTGTTTCTTTTTGAAAATAAAGGAATTTTTTCTTTCACTAAAATAATCTATCTTAAGAAGAAAGGTAGTTTTTTTCCAGGGCCCAATGAAACTTTCCACCTTTGTATATGTACGTGTACATACGTACTTAGTAGGAAATACTTTAGTGGTTAGACATACATGTACTTATTTTCAATGACACTTGAAAATATATGAAAATTTTGTAGCGAAGCAATCACCATCAATCATCATCAATCAATATCAATACACTTTTACTTATAATTGTAAAAGGTCGGTGTCTGTACATGGAAGATAAATAAGAAAAACTTTATTGGGGAAACTTTATATACGCAATAGAACCCAGAACAATGATTTTTTGAATTTTTGTCTGTTTGTCTGTATGTCTGTTTGTCTATACGTTTGTTCGGGCTAATCTCAAAAACGGCTTAACCTAATTGAATGCGGTTTTTACTCAATTGAAAATTGACCCCTCTAACAAATCTATATAAACCGTTATAAATCTTAAACGCCGCTTTGAAACTAATCGAAATTTTGTTTAGCAGCTTTCACAAATCCTTCACAATTATTTAAAATGAAAATTATAAACACATAGGCAGTAAATTCTTGGCTACGCGTTATGGCTTTTTCTTCAGTTGCCCAGATTGAGAGATCCAGTTAATGAGTTCTAACTTTCTTTGTTTAGGTTTCACAAATTTTATACCTTACCATGAAGTTTTCACAATTATTTCCTAAGTCCTCTAATAATTTGGTTGGGATTGGAAGAGTTTTTCGAAAAGATCTCTCAATCCACACGCACATTACTTTAACCCCCTGCAGGTACTATCTCTGATTCGATTTGTATTTGGGGTGTCGTTTCGTATGCTTATAAGAGTGCGCCGTGAAGCAAAATTAAATACCCGCTGTCAGTCTCAGCTCAGGTTCTAACCCTGACTCGAATTGTATGTGGGTGGAGTCCACATACATTCATCATTGTTTGAGGAGTGACTGAAGAGGCGCCAAGGCGCTCTCACGTATCGCCGGACACAGCCTAGGTCCTCACCGGACACGGATATTTCAGAAGGTTACTGTGTCGGATTCGGGCGGAAGCGCTGCCTGGGTGTCACCACTGCGGCAAAGGTTGCCTGGAGGACACGGTGGAGGTATGCCCCGCTTGGGCGGGCTACCGCCGTGTCCATGCGGACGGCGAGCGATAGTAGCTCGCCGCCCGATAAGGACCAGGCCCGTGTCGTCGGTGCGTTTGATATACTCGCGCCTCACAGAGCAGTCAGCACGTGACGGAGCCCTCTAGGGCCAATGCCGGCCGGGGTTGCGGGTCATAAAAGTCAGTAAACGTCTGACACTGAGGCCGGGAGAAGTCTCTTGATATATTTATATAATAATAAATTCACTGACTGATATCAACGCGTTTGTTAATATTTAACAATAACTAACTAAATACATGAAACTTGGAGGGTTTATTCTTTGTGAAGCGTAAATAGCCCTAAAGGGTTAAAATAGTAGGTAGAAGTTCGACATCTACGCGGGCGAAGACGCGGGCGAAAGCTCCAGCGAAGACATAAATTAACGCAAGTGAAACCGGCGCGGGGACTTCATAGGCGACTGTTTAGGAGCACCGCAACTTGAATACGATTGTTTTTCAGGCAATGCTGAAGAATACAAAATTAGGACCGTGGATCTGCCTTCGACGGGAGACAACCGCATCATCGGCGGGTCCACCGCCACCATACAACAATATCCATTCGTTGTGCAGGTACCTGCGTCTCTTAACTTCAAATACCACCACAAAAAAACGGATAATTTTATAATGTAATTTTTTTTTAACTATTTCTTTTTATTTTATTTAGTTCGCAGTTTGAGATTACAAAAACTAAAAACAGAAAATATTTATTTCGGTGTTATTTTTAATGGTGAGAAAAACAATTTTACTTTTTTTACTATTTCTTTTTATTTTATTTGGAAGTCGGCGGCTTCCGTTCTGATCGTTGTTTGACATTGTCAGTGACTTCCTTGTGTGCAGGTGCTCTGGTCCAGGAGTTTCTACTGCGGAGGCACTCTGTTGTCATCAGTGCACGTGCTGTCAGCAGCGCACTGTTTCTTTTCTGAGTAAGTTACATCTAATACTGTCTATATTCGTAGAATTCTCCTACGAACTGAGGCATCAAATAGACGACCAGCACTTTGCTGTCAACAGGACCAACACATAAGCTGTCGAGAGGCAACTACAGCTGCCGCCATTGGTCGGCGTTTGCCGTCAACACGTGGACAGCAAACGCCGACCAATGTCAACAGCTCAGTATGAGCGTCGAATACTGCAGCAGTTGCTTTTGTCGGCAGCAAAATGCTGCTAGTCAGTACAAAGCGTTAGTGCTCTTCTGGTTCCTTCACGCAGAAACTATTAAACGGATTTCGATAAATCTGCCGCTGAAAGGCAGTCATCTAAAAATTTACGCGCTTTTTTTATTTCAATTATTTATTTTGTGTGGATCTATCTTAACCAACTTATCTGTACGTTATACAAAGGGAGGTTAGATAAATAGGTAAATTAAAGTTGAAAAATATAAATAATAACAAATGGAGCAGAAACGTTCAAATGACTGCCTTATAAAGAACTAGCTTCTGCCCGCGGCTTCGCTCGCGTTAGAAAGAGACAAAAAGTAGCCTATGTCACTCTCCATCCCTTCAAATATCTCCACTTAAAAAATCGCGTCAATCCGTCGCTTCGTTTTGCCGTGAAAGAAAGACAAACAGACAGACAGACAGACAAACTTTCCCATTTATTATATAAGTATGGATTACAGCTGCTTAAAACTGCTGTGCCTCAGAAAATAAGTAAACCCGTAGTATGTACATAGGTTATTCAAAATCTAGAAAGCCTGACAATTTGACGGGCCTGTTTGGTCTAGTGGTTAGTGGCCCTGACTGCTAAGCTGGGTGCAGTGAGTTCGATTTCCACACAGTACAAACCTTATATGCCGTGTTCTTAGCTGTTACAATAAAATGTTTGAGATAGGCTAGGTAGATAATTATACTAAAAAATCATCTCATATTATGTAACTATCTTCTTGCAGGTCTGGCTTTCTAGAGAGTGCAACTCTCTTTCACATTCGCGTGGGCACAGCAACATGGCATTCAGGTAAGTCAGTAATTATTAAGTCGGAATTCGATTTGAAATTAGCTTTAATCCGTGCTAATATTATAAATGCGAATGTAACTCTGTCTGTCTGACTGTCTGTCTCTTCTTCACGCCTAAACCCTTGAACCCTTGTACAGATATAGTCTGGGACCCGAGAAAGGACATAGGATAGTTTTCATCCCGGAAATCTCCCGAGAACGGGAACTATTATACCACGCGGACGAAGTCGCGGGCAAAAGCTAGTCACTAATAAAATGTAAGATGATTTGTACACGCGGGTGGAACTGCGGGGGACAGACTATAGAAAATAATCGTTGATGTTTTGTTTTTGTTAGCACGATCAAGGATTTCCATCACGTGGTAACTAATTGCTCATTAGCTCCTAGATACTTAAAATTCAGTTTGTATGTCTCGAATGCGAATTTTTTCATAGTGAGTCGTAGTGATCGAGTTCTAGCGTCAAAAACAAAAGGGCTGCCGCAGTCCTTTCCATCCCCCACTTATACCGCGTTTACATTCAGCCGTAGTGAGCAGGGAAGTGGGCAGGACGATTGTGTAAACGCGATACTTCTCATACCACTGTCATTGCCACTCGCGCTGCCCGGCGCTCTCCGAAATGGCGATGGCGTGGGGGTTTTTTGTGCGGGAGTCAAAGGACCAGCTGCGCGAGCGGCAGTGCGTATTTACATTCTGCTCCGATGTCATAGATAATACATATAATACTGGGTACGGCACAAAGCGTCGCACCGTTAGCATGTCACAGAAAATATTCATATTTTCGAAAACGAGGGCGTCTTGTGTTTTTAAACATTGCAAAAATTGTTCCCTAAATCAAAAGAAAGAAGATGGAGTACCTTTTTATAGGTTAATATGGTTATTTTTGCCTTTTTGGATGTTATTTTATTCGGAACACAAAACCTTCTGAAATCTGTCGGTGTTGCTATTTTATTGTGAAAAAATTTAAAAATTAAATATGTATTGGATACAGGATTATCGATCTGATCTTTTCAAACATTGATTTATCCCACCAAAAGGTTTGCCCTGTGAAAAATATATCAGATCTCATGTAGAGCCAAGCTTCTGAATCTAAACGGCATAAATCTACCGACCTTAACTTCACAAATTCTACATAGGTATAAGTAAAAATCTATGGCTCCGTCGTTTAGACCATCGTCATGAAGGTGATGCGAATATTTAGTTTCTAAAGTAAGTAACGAAACAGCCAAGCCATACATTTTTACTGATATGTAAAATTTAAGAGTTGTCGGTCTAAGAAAGGCCTAAACTTGCTACATTATTCTCAGGCGGCACTGTGCACGAGGTGTCCTCAATCAGGGCTCACGAGAGGTACAACCATGACACTGACATCAACGATGTAGCCTTGGTGACCCTGGCCTCACAAGTCAACTTCGCTAGCAGTCTTGCACGAGTGGCTTCGATTCCCGTGCAAGGCGCTGTGGTGCCCGACAACTCTTTGGTCACGGCTGTCGGGTGGGGACTGACTATTGTGAGTATTTAGCTGTAGAACTTACCGATAAAAACTGCTGCCTTGAGCAGCGGTGGGTCTTTAAGCCAGACGGGGAGGGGGCAAGCTGTTAAGATGCGGGCATAACTCAAGTTTCAGAGATCTACTTTGAAAAAGCAATTAGCGTCACTTTTCTGACCAACCGACCGTCGCGCGTCGCTGACAGTAAAAAACTGTTTATTTCAATTAAAATACAGTTTTATACAATTCTTAACTTAATCTTAAACATAATAGACAAGATTTTACAGTTAGGGAGTTGCTATTCCATTAAAATTCATTAAATGTCGCTTGAATATGTTATAGGTCTGCCTTTTATTTTTGTTTTCCAGTTTACAAACTATGTATTTTGGCAACTTGTTTAGTATTCGGGCAAGACTGACATTCCATACTCTCTCACCATAATTGTTATGACATTTTGGTATTTCAAAGGTCGGGAGGTAGTCTAGTTTACGTAATGAGCTTAATCTTTTTGTCTTATTTAATTTACACATGTCAATACTGTACTGAGTTACAATTGCTAAATCTCTCTTATCAAATACTAGCTTCTGCCCGCGGCTTCGCTCGGGTTAGAAAGAGGCAAAAAGTAGCCTATGTTACTCTCCATCCCTTCAACTATCTCCACTTAAAAAATCACGTCAATCCGTCGCTCCGTTTTGCCGTGAAAGAAAGACAAACAGACAGACAGACAGACAGACAGACACACTTTCCCATTTATAATATTAGTATGGATACTCAAAACCTTATAATAATGAAACAATTTGTGATAATTATCTTTGTTCTTTCAAATTTTAAACCTTTTTAAAAGAAAATAAGAATTACAGGGAATTATTACTTATTATTATTACTTTAGTTAAAATTTAGTAGAACTTAGAGCAATATGCCGTGATTTTGATGTATCAATATATACATAATATGTCTTAAATTTGAAAGTGGAACTTAGCAAGCCTTTCTCCTGACAGGCGAATGACGACAACAGCTTATCTCCTGTACTGAGACAAGTGACGGTGCGGAAGGTGAACCTTGAAACCTGTAAGAACCTTTACCAGGAGCTGTACAACATCTCCGGCCGATACGTAGTCTCCAGCAGCGTGCTCTGCGCTGGGCTTCTAGATGTAGGAGGTCAGTACTTAACTTACATATCTATATATATGTCGATTTTATATCTTTCATGCATATAAGATGCATTTGTAATTGGTTGAGTCTAGTAGGTCGTTAATATAGACTAGAAATAATAGTGGTCCAAGGACCACTACCGTGTGGTACGCCGTGTTCATTTAAGATGTAAGGCGACGGCATCCCATTCAGTCTCGCCCCGGAGCATGGCCTGGACCAGCGCCAGGCGCGAGAGGTCACCGCCACCGATCGGCTCTACGACGACACATCGATGGCTCGCTTATGCGGGGAGCACCTCCACCGTGTGTTCGACCGTGTCCTCCAGGCGACCGTTTCTGCAGTGGTGTCACCCAGGTGTCGCTTCCGCCCGAATCTGACACAGGAACCTCCCGAACTGAACGTGACCGGTGAGGACCTGTGTCAAGCGGAACTTGAGAGCGCCGTGGCGCCTATCCAACCACAAGGAGGGGTCTTACCGCCGCTATTACGGCGTGCCCAGCCCTAGGTTGCGACAGTCGCTCTCTCCAATCCGCCATGAGATATCGCCGGAGCTCCGTGTGCCGCGCCGCGACTTCGGCCCGTTGCACTTCCAGATCCCACGGCGGGACGCCGGCAAGGAGGCCAGCTGCAACGCAGGAAACCGTGCGGTATCCCCGCAATCTCCGAATTGCCATGACCCTCTGGGACGCCATCAGAAGCTGGGCCGGAGCCGTGGCTAGGTTGGGCGCCCACACCGGAGCCCCGTAGAAGGTCATGGATCGCACGATTCCCGCGTAGAGCCTCCGGCAGCAGGCATTTGGACCACCAGTCAAGTCCCAGGTACTATATCATCGACTCGACACCAATGTGAACTACTACACTGACACGTTGACACCATTGGGAAGGTCGGCGCGCAGCACCCAGTCGTACCCGATGTTCACCAGGAGCGGCCCCAGGAGGCCTACCACAAGCCTTTATAAACAGTATTACTTTGATATTACTTCCAGTGGGAAAGAGACGGCGGTAGACAACGTGTCTAACGCTGTCACTTGCACACTCCTGAACAGTAATAAAACAATCTTACTTTAAACGTCATGGTAAGGTTTTTCCGGTTTTTTTTTCACCTACGTGTGTTGTTTCATTTATTGCCTTCGTTACCTACCCGAATCTTCTTACTTTGGCTATTGCCTTCGTTACCTACCCGAATGTTCGTCAAGGCGTTAGGCTCCTTACGTTTTAGTTAAGCTAAACGACTTTTGACAAATGCTTGCACTGTTTGGACAGGTCCACTCAAATCTGTGTGATTCTCTCATCAAGAGATCACTTCAGTTATTATCTTCATGATCCTCGCATAATTTGACCAATACAATATTGTATGGACTTTAAAATAGAACTTTGACCTCTGAGTTTGTTTCGGTTGTTTCTTCTCAAAGTAGTCCAGCTAGGAAACACCGGCCCCATCGTTCGATTAAAATAAGGAAAAAAAATGACGTGTAAAAGTGTAATTTTTTACCTTTTTACCCGACAGCGGGACGCAAAGGGTAATGTGTTTATCAGTCTATGTATGTATGTTTGATTCTATGTGGCGTTCTAGAGACCAAATGCGTAGGCCGATTTTGATAATTCTTACGTCAATCGATTCGTCTTAACCTTGCTTGGTCACTAAAGACATGACAGTAATCAAAATTCACCACAGCGACAACCAGACGCCATATTGTCAAAATGAAAAAAAAAATGTTGATGAACTATGTCGAGTTGGGTGTCGTTGAATAGGTATTTCAAAATCATCTTTAGGTTTCTTTTATCATTTTTCATTTTAAATAATAGTTTAGGATATATAACTACTTAAAGTTGTTTAACAAAACAATCATTCTCGCTAATTTTCTTGCTTATTAAGTTTTTATTTCAAGTATAAACGATATACATATAAACAAAACATGAAAAAACATGAAGAACAAATATTTTTGGTAAAAAAAACCACTTTGGTGTCACTGTACACAAGCTCCAAGGAACTACTTTGGACCGAGCTGTGGTTGATTTAAGTTCACGGGTTTTTGTTAAAGGTCAAGCATAATTATGTAGCTTTGAGCCGAGTTAGGTCTCTAGAGGGACTAATCATCAGTAGTTTAGACCACCGCAAGTTACCGAATAATCCCCACGATATAACTCCCTCAATGAAATTACTAGATTGCGTAATTTTCCATCTTATAACGAAGTCAATGAACCGTAACAAAAAAGTATAAAATAAAATAAAAATTATTAAAAAACAAAAAACCCGACTGCGTGAAAACTAATTTTAAAAAATGCGTGAAAAATATATCTTAAATAAAAACTGAAAAGAAAGAAACAAGCCCAGTAGTTTAGAATAGAACAGAACGACTCACAGTCGGGGCCCCTTGGAAAGATTTAATCGGTAAAATTGACGTGTAAAAGTGTAATTTTTTACCTTTTTGCAGAAATGAAATCGTTTTAATCGTTTTTTTTTAATCGTTATCCATATATAAAATAAAAATGATTCGTTAAAGAAAGCACGAAACCTATGACAATTTAATTTCAATTTAGAACAATAACATTAGAATTTGAAAACCACATAAAGCTGTCTACACACCAAACCCGGCGGCAAGGCGGCCTGATTTTCAAATCGTTTTAAAATCTTCGGTTCGTGCCGCCGGTTTGGTGTGTCGACAACTTAAAACTCACTATTAAGCGACATTTGATAATTCGTAAATAATAATAAAAAACAGATAATCCTTACAAAACATAAACTTGTAAGGTGTTTCGATTTTTTTGATGAGAAGTGTATTAAAAAACAGCACCAAAATTTTTCCGGAGTTTTAAAGACCTAAACATAGTCGACGAACAGACAGCGAAAAATGACTTTGTTTACATTTAGTGATGACGAAAAAGACAAAAAGAGTTCCTAAAAGTAAAGAGTCTTTGGTATTACAGGCAAGGACGCGTGTAAGGGTGACTCCGGTGGACCCCTGATCTTCAACGGCGTGGTGGTGGGCGTCACCTCCTGGGGCGAGAACTGCTCGGAGCCCCAATACCCTGGAGTCTATGCCAGGGTTGCCAGTTATACCAACTGGATCACTAGTGCGGTAAGAACTATTGAACCTTAGATTGATGGAAGCGTAGAACTACACACACGAAAAATCGTAAAGCCGTTGGTCCCGGCTATCATGTCGTACCTTTGCCTGGGTTTTTCATATTTAACACTAATATTTTGTTAAGCCCGGTTTCTATGGAAGCTGGCCCTAACTTAGAAAAAGGCTGGTGAGAAGTTTGCAGTAAGTCATTGATAATTTGAACCTATCAATTAATTTCAAATTAACTAACTTTACATAATATTAAATGTTTATGGTTATCATTGACAAATGTACTGATTTTCTATGAATGGTTAAAGTTTACTGATTATACTTTTGGTATTTATGATGTTATATTTGACGAACTATAATTGTGATCTTGGTTCATTTCTGTCTATGATGAATATCTTCAAATTACAGGCCCGATCGACCCCCGTTTGTGGCGGTACCGACAACGCCACGATTCCTCCCGGCGGGAGTACTGGCGCCCGCTGCTGTAGCGTCGGGTTTGTCACTCTGCTAGCACCTCTACTGTTTGTACTACTCAGCGTTTAGACCGATACGTTGGTAGAGTTCCACCAGAGTTGGAAGAAGTGGAGCGGAGTAATCTTATATATACAATTCTCGTATCACAATGTTAGCTACCTTAGTCCTCCGAAACGGCTTTACCGCTTTTTACTAAATTTTATATGTGTTCCTTTCGGGGATGGATAACTAAAAGATCTGACTCCAAATTAATCTTCTATAATTAGGTTTCCACAATTATTTGTAACCACGGCCGAATATATGAATTACTATAACATTTTTTTGTGTTTTACTTGTAAGTTTGTTGCGCTTGTTGGCGGTTGGCAATAGATAATAGGTGACTAAGTTAGAGATGAGGCTTGTCGACTCGCACGCCTCTTCGTAGGCACTAGTGTTGTGCTGCAACATCCTCCGGGGCCTGGGAAGCTGCTGCTTCCGAAATGAGGACTACTGCTGGCTCCAACAAGGTACCTGACACCTTGCCTGCAGGCGCCGGTGACTATTTTTACTTCTGCCACGCGTGTCACGCCATCCTTGCCTGGGAACAGAGAAACTATTCTTCCCAGCTTCCATTGCATTGGTGGAAGATTTTCTTCTTTTAATAGAACAAGGTCTCCAGATTGTAGGGGTATGCTAGGAACACGCCATTTGTGTCTTTGTTGAAGTTCGGTTACGTATTCTAGCTGCCAGCGTTTCCAGAAGTGTTGGCGAAAAGACTCCAATCGTTGAAATCGATCAGTTTTGATAAAGCCGGTCTGCTCCAAGTCTCATGATAGTAATGACGTTAATGGTCTTCCTATGAGAAAGTGACCAGGAGTTAAGGGATGATCAGGGCTAGAGGATAAGGAAGAGATAGGACGACTATTTAAAATGGCCTCGTAAGCTGGCTCTAAGTTAAATTTAATACCATTTCCAGATGAAAACTTACAAATGTCATCAGCATTAGATTTAAAAAGTCTCCGACTTCGTTTGCGGCTGCGACAAAGTTTCGGTCGTTATTGCAAAAAAATCAACGTGTTTTCCTCTACGAGAAATAAAACAACGCAAGGCTGAGATGAAGGCGTCCTTAGAAAGCTTACTGACAGCTTCCAAGTGTACGCATTTGTATCTAAGGCATACGAATACACAGAGATAACATTTCGTAATTTTGCAATCCCTACCCATTCGGTCAGTTATTAAATAAGGTCCAGCAAAATCGACAGCTGCACTAGCAAAAGAAAATTAACAAATGCGCGCTGAATGAAATTTAATTTAGAATACCGATCAAAATTCACTAACGACTGTCTATTTTTATTTATAACATTGATATGAACTTTGAGTTTGGGCACGCCGTTATAGCGGCGGTAAGACCCCTCTTTGAGGAGTGGCTGGAGAGGCGTCATGGCACTCTCACGTTTCGCTTGACACAGGTCCTCACCGGACATGGTCAGTTCGGGAGGTTCCTGTGTCGGATTCGGGCGGAAGCGACGCCTGGGTGTCACCACTGCAGTAACGGTCGCCTGGAGGACACGGTCGAGCACACAGTAGAGGTGTGCCGCGCATGGGCGGAGCATCGACGTGTCCTCGTAGAGGCGATCGGCGGCGGTGACCTCTCGCGCCCGGCGCTGGTTCAGGCCATGCTCCGGGGCGAGACGGAATGGGATGCCGTCGCCTCCTTCTGCGAAGCAGTTATGCTAGTGAAGGAGGCGGCGGCGCGCGAGAGGCAACGAAGAGCCTCTCGCCTCGGACTAAGACCCAGGCGAAGACGTCGAGAGTCGCAGGACGACTACCGGCCACCGTAGGCGCGGTTCTGCGGATGGCGAGCTATGGGTAGCTCGCCGCCCGGCTAGGACCAGGACCGCGTAGACGGCGCGTTTTGTTCCACGCGCGCCTCAAAGAGAAGGAGTCAGCACAGGAAGGGGCCCAACAGGGCCAACGCCTGCCGGGGTTGCGGAATGTTTATAATAGTTACCGTGACCCTGGAACATAAAGGGCAATCGAAGGAACATGAGTGGGTTTTAGTCAGTAAGAGTCCGACACGCCCTCCCGTCGCACCCAGGACGGGAGCAGTCATTGGATGATTTCCCACTCACCAAAAAAAAAAAAAAAACTTTGAGTTCAGGTAATTCAGGATTTGTATTAATTTCGTTAGAGTTGGAGGACGGCCACATAGACTCGTGCTGCGTTAAGTAACTAGGACTCACCATTGATCTAAATTGTTGTTTTTAATTACATCTACGCCCCGTGACGCTAGGTCTGGTTAAGGTGAGTGGGAACATGACGCCATACAGAGTTTTTTGTTAACTGCAAGATCGTAGCGTGAAAACGCCCGCTTTACTTATGTTTTTTTAAATGGTTTTCACACTCTATGTCCTCATCAGTTTAATAATTAGTTTTCGTAGGAATCTGCTCTAATGTCCAAAATTTCGTCAACTCATCATTATTTTTTTTTTTTTTTTTTTGGTGAGTGGGAAAACATCAAATGACTATATGACTGACGCTATCTTTGTGGGGTGATGCGAATATTTAGTTTTTGAAGTAAGTAACGAAACAGCCATGCCATACATTTTTACTGATATGTAGAATTTGTGAAGTTAATGTCGGTAGATTTAGGCCGTGTAGATTTAGAAGCTTGGCTCTACATGAGATCTGATATATTTTTCACAGGGCAAACCTTATGTGTTTGTCTTGACAACATTTAGCATGAAATGTTTTTGGTGGGATTTCAGTTCTTTTTGTAAGTTGCAAGGCAGTCTCTTTGTGTTTATTTTTTTCTTCTTTTTTTGGAGTGTATTTTTTGTACATCAGCAGTGCCGGTTCTCATAGCCCATTCTCTGTCTTTGCATTTTTACTTAGATGATTAACTTGTTTCTTTACAAAACTTCCAGCCCTTCATTTTAAGTTTATGATTTTTTTTGTTGGATGTATACTAAACTTAGACTAGTTACAAACCAAATTTCAGCATTCTAGCACTTCAGGAATTAGCCAAACATTTTGATGATCATCAGTGAATCAGTGACGAAATCGGTGTATTTTAGATATCAATAAAACCTAAAGTATTAGAGCAATCCAATTGAGACTTTGTATGTTTAATGACTCTATTTATTGATATCATATCTTGTAAATATGAGCTATCTGGTACATCGGAAACCAACTCTATGAGGTTTCAAAAAAACGACGAAACACTTCGAGTGAAGGTAGGTATTGCCCTTGCGCTTCGCTTGCTTGTCATGGCGGGGGCACCGATTTTTAGATTTTTTGTCTGTATGTCTGTTTGTCCGTACGTTTGTTCGGGCTCATCTCGAAAACGACTTAACCTAATTGAATGCGGTTTTCACTTATGCGTTGCAGTTTGCATATTTATAATCTTTGTTTTGTTTCAATCGATTCATAAATAAAAAAGTTATTTCTATCTAAAGAATCGCATCATCACGTCAATCAATCAATCAAATAAAATGTCACAATATTGTATTTTACCTTACCGTAATAAAAAAAATCATATTCAAGTCTGTTTCAACACCTACTTATTACTTTTTGAATTACTTAAATCGGGCATTCCATTCAAAAGATATCAAATCCAAATCGCAACGGTTTAAATTTCTTCGTAGTTTCTGCTTAATTTCGCTAGATGGTGCTGTACCGTCTGTCACAATTCCTAAAACGCGGAGTTACGATTTTTGTGAATAATATATTATAATGACCCTCCCAGGCAGCTTTCCTGCGCGCAGGCTCTATCCGCCCCCAGGACCGATCCCTGTGGAACACCGCACGACATCTCTCATCGACTACACTCTACCTCATGACCGGCCGTGGGATTACGTATCTTGCAATAGCCGAGCGATCGCGATAATTTAGCAAAATTTGCTGCTCAAACGTCAATTCAAAATACGTCACGTCAAATAGCAATCCTAGCGATAGTGCTGCCTCTGTGGAGCAATCAGTTAACTAAAATATGCATTTTTCGTTTGGTGGTTTCGTATTTAATATGGTTTTTAAGAGCAAAGTTAAGATTTTTTTGTTAAAGGTGATATTTAATTAGTTCCTGTGATTGCTACTTTATCGTCATTGTAGCAATAAGTGCATTAGAACAATCAGCGAGCGATTAGCAATCGGTTCATACATAATACAATTTTTTTTGACGATCGCGCGGTGATCGCGCGATTTCTGCGCAAATATTGCTGATTGCTGTTTCATAGGTAATAACCCCGCGGGGTAGATGACGGCTCTGTCCGTCAAATAGGCGTCGACGACACGACAGAGGTAGGTTGGCATCCGATGATACCGGAGTGCCGCCACTATGCACCCCCAAGGCATGGTATTGAAGGCGTTGGCGATGTCAAGAGACACCACCAAGACGACCCTGACCTGTGCCACCGCAACCCCTGTCGTGAGAAGAGACTACCCATGACTGTACCATAAGTAGGCGCGACGTTTTGAGACTTACAGTAAGGTGAAGAGCGATGTAATGGGAAGCGACGTTCAGGGAAAAATTCGTTTCTTTACAATTTGTGTTCGCAACATATTTGAAGCTGCGATACATGTCGAGTATATCGAATTCGGGCAAGCACTAATGTGGCTTTTTAATTTTTTATGTACTTTCTTTTGAATAAATGTCGAACAGAAACTTAATCGAGTACACCATGCTTATTGACAACTTTTGTCACTTGCATACATGGTTAAAATGTAACTGTATATACTGTATAACTGTGATGAAAATGTGCGCACAACTGCTTACAATGCTGCCTGCAATATTGATTTTAACAGACAATTTATTGGTCTGTTGTAACGAATCATGTAAGTATTTCTTATATAAAGCAATCAAGTTTAAATAATAAGCAACTACCTTGTTAACTTACCTATGACCACAAATAAAAGATTTTTGAATTTATGATTTTTTTGAATTTTGAAGAAGATTTAAAATTTGGGCTCTCAATCCAGATGCACATCGCAAAACGCGAGTAGTAATTTGTTGCCGCCAAAGTCAAAGGATAAATACTTGGCGGCGTACAATAGTTTCATGCAGTGGAAGATTGATAAAAAAGCGCAGTAATTTTCAGAAAATGAGTTTATTTTACTCTCTAGTGTGGTGATAAAGATAAACGTCGAATGATACTCGCGCGCTATTGTCATTACATACTCGGCTTTCTTGTTGCGCTCGCCGGACGGTTCGCGCATAAATATCGCCTCGTAAGTAATGACCAACACAGCGCACTTGTATCATAAGGTACTAAAAAAATATGGTTTCTTTTAATTTCATTAATTATGTTTGTTAGAGAGATTTGGTCCTTATGAATGGCCCTAAGGTTTGATGCCATAAAATACCAAGTGTTACTTTTTTGGATTTTAGACGGTTCGATTCCCGAGTGTGACAAGCGAATTTTCGAAAATCTTTGAATGCAGTTTTGTTTCTTTTTGAAAATATAGGAATGTTTCTTTTTAGTAAAATAATCTATCTTAGAAGAAAGGCAGTTTTCTTCCAGGGCCCAATGAAACTTTCCACCTTTGTATATATGTACGTGTACATACGTACCTACTTAGTAGGAAATACTTTAGTGGTTAGACATGTACTTATTTTTAATGACACTCGAAAATATATGAAAATTTGTAGCGAAGCATTAATTAAAGACATAAATTAACGCAAGCGAAACCGGCGGCGGCGGGGAATTTATAGGCGACAGTTTAGGAGCACCGCAACTTGAATACGATTGTTTTTCAGGCAATGCTGAAGAATACAAAATTAGGACCGTGGATCTGCCTTCGACGGGAGACAACCGCATCATCGGTGGGTCCCCCGCAACCATACAGGAATATCCATTCACTGTGCAGGTAACTGCGTATCTTAACTTTAAATACTACCACACAAAAAAAGATTGAGTGTAATTTTTATTTAACTGTTTCTTTTTTATATTATTTCGGAAATCGGCGGATGCCATGCTGTTCGTAGTTTGACATTACAAAAACTAAAAACAGAAAATATTTATTTCAGTGTTTTTTTGAATGGTGAGAAATATAATTTTACTTTTAAAGCTATTGCATATATAGCTTCTGTCGCGGGCCTTGAGCGTGGAGACCGAATCCAGCAATTACGTAACGAAAATAACCTAACACCCCCACTCCGACCGGCACAGCGGTGATATTTTCAGTTTTGCCATCTATCGACATTACGAGCGTCATTGTAGTATTTTATTGTATTGTAATATTTAAAACAAGATAGCGGCTGAGTGATTTCTTGCTATGCGCCTTGGCCCCACGATTTGTGGTTTTCGGGGGCGCCACGCGGGGGGAAGCCGAAAATGAGGTCCATTGAAAATCCAAGATGGCGTCTAACATGTTTTCAAAATATTGATCATAGGTATCGTTTTCTTGGTTTTAGGGGACACTGATGGCGAAAATGAGGTCTATATCAAATTCCAAGATGGCGGCTATTTTTTTCCAAAATATCGGTCATGGGTATAGTTTCCGTGGTTTTCGGGGACACTAATTTCCATTTCAAAATTCAAAATTTAAATATATTTTCGAATTTCAAGATAGCAGCTAACATTTTTCAAAATTTCGGTCATGGGTTGCGTTTCTGTTGTTTTTTGGGGACACTGATGCCAAAAATAAGTTTTGGATTTTGGATTCCAAGATGGCGGCTAACATTTTTCTTATCGGTCACCACGCTCAAAAAGTTTAACTTGAAATCAAAGAAGAAAAAAACAAAGAAAAAAATCCTGCATAAATAATAATTATATAAGTTGATAAAAAATGCTATGCAATAGTTTACAGCGGCGGTCTCCGAGTGCCACACGTTTTTTTTTTTACTATTTTTTCTTTTTATTTTATTTTGGAAGTCGGCGGCTTCCGTATGTTCGTTGATTGACATTGTCAGTGACTTCCTTATGTGTAGGTGGTCCGGTCCAAGAGATTCATTTGCGGAGGCACTCTGTTGTCATCAGTGCACGTGCTGTCAGCAGCGCATTGCTTCGTTTCTGAGTAAGTTAAATTTAATAAGTATACTGTCTATATTCGTAAAATTCTCCTACGAACTGAGGCATCAAATAGACGACCAGCACTTTGCTGTCAACATGACCAACTTAAGCTGTCGAGAGGCAACTACAGCTGCCGCCATCGGCAGGCTTGATTAGTCATGGCGTTTGTCTTTCCCAGTAATATTATGAACTAGCTGTCCCTCGCGGAATCACAACTCAGTTTTTTTTGGTTACTGCTCCGATCCTGTAGATTATAGCGTGACTTCATATAGTCTTCATTAGCAATATTACCTACTGCCTGCGATCAAGCCTATCAATCAGGCTGCCACTTGACCATCGACAGCTCAAATTAGTCGTAAATACGGCTACTTGAGCGTGGAATTCAGAGTTCGATTCCCAGGTATTCTTGAGATTCAAGGAGGAGTATGTCAATACACGGACATTGGAAAATATAGGGGTAAAACTCTTGTGCCTCAGAAAATAAGTAAACCCGTAGTATGTGCATAGGTTATTCAAAATCTAGTAAGCCTGACACTTTGACGGGCCTGCTGGTCTAGTGGTTTGTGACCCTGACTGCTAAGCTGGGGGTCGTGAGTTCGATTTCAACACTGTAGTTATAAACTTTATGTGCCGTGTTCTTAGCTGTATCCCGATAAAATAAAATGTTTGGGTTACGCTAGGTAGATAATTACACTAAAAATCATCTTATATTATGTAATTATCTTCTTGCAGTTCTGGCTTTCAAGCGAGTGCAACTCTCTATCAAATTCGCGTGGGCACAGCAACTTTGCATTCAGGTAAGTCAGTAATTATTAAAATAAAAAATCATAAAATCATATTTATTTTGTAAATAGGTTATAAACATAACACTTTTACACGTCAATATTGTTTTTTTTTTTTAATTAAGTCAGAATTCGATTTAAAATTAGATTTAATCATTAATAAGATGTAAGATGATTTGCGAACAAGAGAATCAGCACCATTGTCAAGAAACCACGAACTAAATTTGGGTTATGGGACATCTGCCTCACAAAAATGGGGCCTAAATAAACTAAATTTGCCCCTGCGGGGCGAGTGGTCACTTAAAAAGCAGATATCTTGCCCAGGGGCTGATTTTTCGTTGGCTAGATTTCACATAACCCTTAAATTGTGTCAAAAAGGCAAGCAAGAGTCAACCGTACTACAAAATGTACATAACATGGTTAAAAAAATCCGATTGTCTGTCATCTAGTGCCAGTACGTAGAGCTTGCTCCATTATTCTCAGGCGGCACTCTGCACGCGGTGTCCTCAATCAGGGCTCACAAGAGGTACAACAATCCGATACACGACAACGATGTAGCCCTACTGACCCTGGCCTCACAAGTCAACTTCGCTACCAGTCTTGCACGAGTGGCTTCGATTCCCGTGCAAGGCGCTGTGGTGCCCGACAACTCTTTGGTCACGGCTGTCGGATGGGGACTGACTATTGTGAGTATTTAGCTGTAGAACTTACTAATAAAAACTGCTGCCTTGAGCAGCGGTGGGTCCAGTTTTTAAGCCAGAGGGGGAGGGGGCAAGCCGTTAAGAGGGCATAACTTAAGTTTTTAGAAATCTACTTTGAAAAAGCTACGAGCTTCTCCTTTCTGGCTAACCGACCACACGTCTCTGACAGTTCAAAAGTGCCTGTAAATATTAGTCCATTGAAAAGTTATTTGTCAGAGGAATCAGATTAAATCCATGTTTGTGGGGTTGCAACCCCGGTCTCACGGCTGCCATCTTGGAAAATGGGGTTCAAATAGTTTCCATGATTTACCTAAACCGTTGCAGCTACACGGAAACAGTCTACAAAGTGACCTTTTGATACCTGTAAGGTAAAATTCTGACAAATGCAACCCCAAATGTTACTATTCATTTATCTTAATGGTCTTACTGAAAAATATGTCTTGAATTTGAAAGTGGAACTTGGTAAGCCCTTCTTCTGACAGGCGAATGACGAAAACAGCACATCCCCTGTGCTAAACCAAGTGACAGTGCTGAAGGTGAACCTCGGAATCTGTCAGAACCGTTACGTGCAGCTGCAGACCATCTCTAAGCACGAATTCCCCGTCACCAGCAACATGCTCTGCGCAGGGCTTCTAGATGTCGGAGGTTAGTACACAACTTACACATCTGTATAGTGTGACTGGTAATTAGTATACAATACTCATGATAATAAACCAATTTTTATTATGGGAGCAAAGCTGAAATCGCGTAAAAAATATCAGCTGTTTCAATGTATGTAACATAAATGTACTGAACACCTGATTTTTTTCGCGATTTTAGGTTTGTTCTCATAGTAAAAGTTGTTGGTTATCGTGAGCACAATCACGTGTTTTAGTATACACTAAGAGAAAGAAAGAAGAGAGAAAAACAGTTTATTTTCGCTAGGGACACAGTTTTACAAAAAAAACCGGTCAAGTGCGAGTTGGAGTCGCGCAACGAGGGTTCCGTTAATGGAAAGTACCCTATAGGTTTTGAATCCCTCGCAAATATCTAAATGCAATTTAAACCACCCTATCTTTTTATTGCGTTGATTTAGAAACTTGAGTTTTTCACTGCTTTAAGAGATAGCAGACCTAAGTATGTTATATTAATTTCAGCTTGATACCTCGACGCGTTTCTGAGAAAAAGGGTCTTGACAGGCGGACTAACGGGAGGATGGACGGATGTGAACTAACTACAATCTTATGGTTTTCAGAGTTTTTCCTTTACTTGTGCTACATGACCTTGCTTCTTGCCGAATTTCATGATTCTTGGTCAATGGAAAGTGCCCTATAGGTTTTGAGTTTTGATTCCCTTGCAAATGTCTAAATATGCAGTATAAACCGCCGTATCTTTTTGTTGCGTTAATTTAGAAACTTTATTTTTTTTATTACTTTGAGTGATGGCAGACCTAAGTGTGTGGATATTAATTTCAGCTTGATATCTCGACGCGTTTCTGAGAAAAAGGGTCTTGACAGACGGACGAACGTAATGACGGACGGATGTGTACTTACTACAAATTTACGAAATTTACCGTTTTCGGAGTTTTCCCTTTACTTGTGCTACATGACCTTGCTTCTTGTCAAATTTTATGATTCTAGGTCAATGGGAAGTACCCTGTAGGTTTTAAGTTTTGGTTCCCTTGAAAATGTCTAAATATGTAATATAAACCGCCGTATCTTTTTATTGCGTTGATTTAGAAACTTAAGTTTTTCACTGCTTTAAGAGATAGCAGACTTGAGTATGTGATATTAATTTCAGCTTGATATCTTGACGCGTTCCTGAGAAAAACGTTCTTGACAGACGGACGAACAGACGGACGCCTGATGTGAACAAACTACAAATTTACGGTTTTCGGAGTTTTCCCTTTACTTGTGCTACATGACCTTGCGGTCATTCTCCGATTCGGCGTTATTTGCCTAATTACCGTAACCATTTTTATTTTTCACTAATTTTACTTAAACTCATTAAAATATGAAACTAATAAAAAATACGAATTCAATAATCAATGAGGCATGTTTTAATTATTGGTAGTTTTCTAGTTATTGAGACTTAAAAAAATTATGTGTACGGTAATTAGAAAAGTTTAATATCTAATGCCACGGTAATTAGAAAATGCCGTCAATTCTATGTAAAATATGATATAATATAATAAAAATAACACACATTAATAATTTGTATACATCTATTTATATAAAAATGAATCCCTATTTCTCTTTGTCATCTTTGGACCGATTTCACTAATTCTTTGCTGTGTTTGTTATTGTTTGGAGGAAGTTCTTATGAAGAGTAGAATAGAGTAGGGTAGAGTGGGATAGAGTAGGATAGATGATATAAAAAAACATAAACATGTAAAAATATAAAAAAACAGTTAAGTAGCCCAAAGGCATCAGGAACAGGGTCCCAGCTGCCGGTGATCAGAGCTCCAGAGGGAGGAACTTCCTAACGATGCGAGCCGTGTCCAAAAGCTTCTGAAAGATCCAGCCATCTAACGAGAGCCTCCAAGAGAGAGGTGTTGGTCGAGACTCTTGGCTATTAAACCATTGGCAGAAACAACTATCGGCACATGACCGCTGAGTCCACATTCCACATGTCAACAATCTCGCTAGCCAAGTTGATATATAGACTTTCTTTAATCTTTCTCGGTCTTCATAAGGTTCGCGTCATGCGGGACCGTCACGATAACGAGCTTTTCGCGCCCCTTCAATTGATCCACCATCACTATATCAGGCTTGTTTGCTACAACAGTCCTGTCAGTGATGATGAATCGACCCCAGTACAATGTGACATTGCCATCTTCAGATTCTACGAGGCCGTATCCCAGAGCAAGTTGCTGATAGATAATCCTGGCTACTAGGTTATGTCCATTCAAGTACTCTTCGTTAGCAAGACGAAAACAACCAGTAATAATGTGTCGAATCGTTCTCCCGTCAGGTGACACGCCCGACATAAGTCAACCGTAGCATCTTTCACAATAAATCTCCGATAATTCTTCGTTATGATGACTTTATCCATAATTGTACAGACGAAACCTTCGGTTTCCCAAATAAGTTACCAAATCGTAGCCACTAAACGGACGCTAAACAGTCTACATCGGGCCCATGCAGGGCCCGGAAAAACCGTCCGTGTAACTCCTTACTCTGCCATACTTCCTTACGATCCTTCGTCTTAAGCACTACAGGTTTGCGCCAGTTCTCTTTAGCTAAGGAGAGCGGAGTGAGGTCCTTGTCCACATGTCCACAGTGACCACATCTCGGTGCACCCCCACGTCAGCTTTAAGGAAATATTCCCAGAGGTTGTATGCCTCGTGGTTGTGGAGAGACTTAGCATTGAAATAAAAAGCCTCGTCCTCCACATTTCCGCGGGATATATACAGTCTCATCAACTCACTGATGATTGCGGGTGATGCTCGAGCGCACTTTGTATGTAGATTGACTTCTGTACCCATCTATTTTGAGGCTACAGTTAGTAAATAAGAACTAATTTTTCATACAACGGTAATTATAAACATATGGTAATTAGTATACGGTAATTAGAAATCGATAGATTTTCTTAAAAATTTCGAAAACAACAAAGTATGCAAATATGAGCTTATTACAACATACGGAGGCCAAAATACTGTCTCGATTCACTTGATCAACTTGGGTCTAACTTAAAAATCAAATATTATATTTATGTAAAACGGTAATTAGAAAAGTTTTTAACCAAGGTTACGGTAATTATATACTAGCGTGCTTCATTCGCGGTACACTAACGTTAGAGACGTGCAACTGCTGTTTTGCTGCGGTACCCATTGAGGAGAAGAGACGAGCGCAGTAGTGGTGTGCCGAATACTGTTTTTTAGGGGTGTGCACTCGAGAACAGAATATGTCACGGTAATTATAACTTTCGATCGGACATCCGATAATTTAATAATAATTATTTATAGACTGGTTCTAGCGACTCGATATTTTACTATGCTATACACGTTGTTTAACATTATTTAAAATGTTAAATGGATCAAAGTAAATCTGTTAGTCATAAAAATTACAAGTAAGTTTTAACATTAAGTCAGTGTGCGGACACGTTACGGTAATTAGAGAACAGAGGTTTTTGAACTTAGGTTAAATTATTTTGTCTTAACTACTTAAAACAGACGCCTGTGTTTTTGTTTATGGCTAGATAGGGATGCTATCTAACATATAAAAAATATTGGATGGTTGAATATGATACAAGTGTGGATTATTCAAGCGCGGACACGAAAAATTTGCTTATTGGAGAATGGCCGCTTGCTTCTTGCCAAATTTCATGATTCTAGATTAATGGGAAGTACCCTGTAGGTTTTGAGTTTTGGTTCCCTTGAAAATGTCTAAATATTCAATATAAACCGCCGTATCTTTTTATTGCGTTGATTTAGAAACTTGATTTTTTCACTGCTTTGAGAGATAGCAGACTTGAGTGTGTGATATTAATTTCAGCTTGATATCTCGACGCGTTTCTGAGAAAAAGGTTCTTGACAGACAGACGGACAGACGGACGCCTGGTGTGAAGTAACTACAAATTTACGGTTTTCGGAGTTTTCCCTTTACTTGTGCTACATGACCTTGCTTTTTGCTAAATTTCATGATTCTAGGTCAATGGGAAGAACCCTATAGGTTTTGATTTTCTTGCAAATGTCCAAATATGCAATATAAACCGCCGTATCTTTTTATTGCGTTGATTTAAAAACTTGATTTTTTCACTGCTTTAAGAGATAGCTGACCCAAGTATGTGATATTAATTTCAGCTTGATATCTCGACGCGTTTTTGAGAAAAAGGGTCTTGACAGACGGACGGACGGACGGACAGACGGACAACAAAGTGATCCTATAAGGGTTCCGTTTTTACCTTTTGAGGTACGGAACCCTAAAAACACAAATTGCCAGTCACCCTATAAATATGTATGCCGATTTTATATCTTTGATTTGTTTGTCACCTGAAGCAGATAGTGCATCCCAGATCGCGTCACCAACAAAATGCATACAGTTCAAATGGTGGCGCAACCGTTCCGTAATATTCCGTATGCAAGTAAAATACCCTCCATACATTTTGTTGGTGGAGAGATTAAGTCGCGCAACGTGGTGTCCTAATGAACAATCAATCTTAATGCGTTGGAAAAAGATTTATGGAAGAAATATGATTATGGTGATTTCTCTCAAAGATAGCAAAAACAAAACTCTAAAAATAGAATAATTAAATATACTTATATCTCATATTAAAAAAATATATACTGGGAGACCCACAAGGCCATCTGATCCCAAACCAAGCAGAGCAGGGCAGAGCTTGTAATAAGTGTAATCAAACAAATGATTTGACATATTTATATCTTTATATATATAATTCTGCTGTGCGTGTGTATGTCATTGAACTCCTCCTAAACGGCTTGACTGATTTAAATGAATTTTTCTGTATGCGTTTGAGTGGCGCCCTGGATGGTTTAGATTCACAAATCAGCCCGGCAGATGGCGCTAATTGCTTGAAAAAGCATGTGATCTCGGAAACGACCCTAACGATTTCGCTGAAATTTAATATGTGGGGGTTTTCGGGGACGAGAAATCGATCTAGCTCAGTCTTATGTCTGGGGAAGCGCATGTTTTCGAGTTTTAAGTTAAAATGTTTGGCGCCCAACGAAGTGGGCACGGGCCAGCTAGTCTTTATATAATATAATTCTGCTGTGCGTGTGTATGTCATTGAACTCCTCCTAAACGGCTTGACCGATTTAAATGAATTTTTCTGTATGCGTTTGAGTGGCGCCCTGGATGGTTTAGATTCACTAATCAGCCCGGCAGATGGCGCTGATTGCTTGAAAAAGCATGTGATCTCGGAAACGGCCCTAACGATTTCGCAGAAATTTGATATGTGGGGGTTTTTGGGGACGAGAAATCGATCTAGATCAGTCTTATGTCTGGGGAAGCGCATGTTTTCGAGTTTTTTCTTTCGCAATATTTCACGCATAATATGGGCGCTAATTAGGCTATATTTATTGTAATCTTATATCTACCCGTGCGAAGCTGGGACGGGCCGCTAGTAATTTATAAATACATATATGCATATCTATATATATAAAAGAAAGTCGTGTTAGTTACTTCACTTATAACTCAAGAACGGCTGAACCGATTTAGCTGAAAATTGGCAGGGAGGTAGTTTAGAGCCAGGAGAAGGACATAGGATACTTTTTATCCCGTTCGACATCATTCCCGTGTGACTTGACATGTAACGTCAGTCACTATAAAACGTGGTATAACAAAAAAGAATCAGACTTGGAATAACAAAATTGACGTATAATGACAGCTATGTAATGACGTATGGATGACTATTTGATATTTGTAAGAAATCAATAATATAACTATTTCTATTAAATAAATAATTAACATTATTGCCCAATTGCCCATTCGTATAAACAGTGAAGTGAACTATAAAACTCGGTATGGTTAAAAATTTAAGTTTTTAGGTGAAGTGAAGTTTAATTAATTAGTAGGTAGGTAGTAGGTAGGTAGTAGGTAGGTAGTAGGTAGGTAGTAGGTAGGTAGTAGGTAGGTAGTAGGTAGGTAGTAGGTAGGTAGTAGGTAGGTAGTAGGTAGGTAGTAGGTAGGTAGTAGGTAGGTAGTAGGTAGGTAGTAGGTAGGTAGTAGGTAGGTAGTAGGTAGGTAGTAGGTAGGTAGTAGGTAGGTAGTAGGTAGGTAGTAGGTAGGTAGTAGGTAGGTAGTAGGTAGGTAGTAGGTAGGTAGTAGGTAGGTAGTAGGTAGGTAGTAGGTAGGTAGTAGGTAGGTAGTAGGTAGGTAGTAGGTAGGTAGTAGGTAGGTAGTAGGTAGGTAGTAGGTAGGTAGTAGGTAGGTAGTAGGTAGGTAGTAGGTAGGTAGTAGGTAGGTAGTAGGTAGGTAGTAGGTAGGTAGTAGGTAGGTAGTAGGTAGGTAGTAGGTAGGTAGTAGGTAGGTAGTAGGTAGGTAGTAGGTAGGTAGTAGGTAGGTAGTAGGTAGGTAGTAGGTAGGTAGTAGGTAGGTAGTAGGTAGGTAGTAGGTAGGTAGTAGGTAGGTAGTAGGTAGGTAGTAGGTAGGTAGTAGGTAGGTAGTAGGTAGGTAGTAGGTAGGTAGTAGGTAGGTAGTAGGTAGGTAGTAGGTAGGTAGTAGGTAGGTAGTAGGTAGGTAGTAGGTAGGTAGTAGGTAGGTAGTAGGTAGGTAGTAGGTAGGTAGTAGGTAGGTAGTAGGTAGGTAGTAGGTAGGTAGTAGGTAGGTAGTAGGTAGGTAGTAGGTAGGTAGTAGGTAGGTAGTAGGTAGGTAGTAGGTAGGTAGTAGGTAGGTAGTAGGTAGGTAGTAGGTAGGTAGTAGGTAGGTAGTAGGTAGGTAGTAGATAGGTAGTATGTCAATTCGAATTCTATATTCATAGTTGACAGGACAACGTCTGTCGGGTCAGCTAGTTGATGATAAAATAAACTAATCACAACAAAATAGGGCCTACCAAACATATTTTATTTTTTTGTCATCAGAATTGTTTAAATGGTTATGTAGTAGACATCTTAATGAGTCCTTATTAATGTCCTTCCAGCGTCAACACGACCATTTTATTGAAGTCGGTAGACCGTAGTAGTGAAATGCGTGAAAAACCACTAAATCCACAATTTTTTTTTTACTTTTTTTTTTTTTTTTATTATTATTATGGGCTTGCTCTTGGTCCCAGACTAGCCCGAGGGCATAGACGGAGCCTACGATGGAGCGAGCTTACCCAGTAGATGCCTATGCACTCGTTTCTTAAATACTTCCGGGTTATATGAATTTGGAAACACAGACGCCGGCAGGGAGTTCCATTCCTTTGCGGTGCGCATTATAAACGATTTTGAAAAGCGCTGCGTGCGGATATGAGGAATATTAACCAAGAAAGGGTACTTGTGTCATTGTGACTTGTAAGTTTTGCTGTAAGATGTTGTTTTCTTGGACTGTTTTTTCGTTTCTGTGGTAATAGTGATTATTATGTCTTGCTATCGAAGTTGTATGGACCTGGAAGTCACTGCAAGAGCAGGGGGCGTACCACAAGCCCTTTATAGCAGTATTACTTTGATATTACTTTCAGTGGGTAAGAAACGGCGCTAGACAACGTGTCTAACGCTGTCACTTGCACACTCCTGCAACAGGACTAAAACAATCTTACTTTAAATGTCATGGTAAGGGGGCAGCTGGTGCCCGACTTCAGGAGGTACAGCATCGGAGTTCTGTAGCAATTCGTGTCATTGTGTCGTGAAGGTATCAGAAACGTGTGGAAACGCTGTCACGAAACCGGCAGTGTCACTAGAAGACCTAGCACAGGAAAAACTTTAGTAGAATTTGCTTATGGAGACCAATACATAAGCTTTACTGTAATGTAGAAGCGAGTCGTAATCGCCCGGACCTCAAACCCGCCTGAAGCAATCGACTAGGGTTAAAGTTTGTGATTAAACCTTTCGTTATTGACGCCTTGCCGGTGGCTCAACTTTTCGCTACTAAGTATAATATGCGTAGTATATAAGGTTTATTAGTATAGACTTATGAACAGTGTTCTTGAACAACACAGTCTTCTTGAAATTTGTTGCGGGGTTTCAAAGACCCAAACATGGACGGACAGAGCGAAAAGCGACTTTGTTTTAAATTACGTAGTGATGACGAGAATGACATAAAAGAGCTCCGAAAAGTAAAAAGTGCTTGTTATTTTAGGCAAGGACGCGTGTCAGAGCGACTCCGGTGGGCCCCTGATCTTCAACGGCGTGGTGGTGGGCATCACCTCCTGGGGCACCAGCTGCGCAGAGCCCCAATACCCTGGGGTCTATGCCAGGGTCGCCAATTATACCAACTGGATCATTAGTGCGGTAAGCTACTATTGACCCTTAGATTGACGGAAGTGTAGATCACACAATACTTTTAGGGTTTGTACCCAAAACATCGTAGAGACGTTGGTCCCGGCTATCATATCGTACCTGTGTCGTATCTTTACCTGTGTTTTCCATATAAACACTGGTATTCTGTTAAACCCGGTTTCAATAGAAGCTGGCCCTAAATTAGTTAGAAAAAGGCTTGTGAGAAGTTTGCAGTAAGTCATTGATAATTTGAACTGTCAATTAATTTCAAATTTACTAACTTTACGTAAATATTAAATAATTCTGGTTATCTACACTAATATTATAAAAAGGAAAACTTTGTATGTTTGTTTGTTTAATTGTAATGAATAGGCTCAAAAACTACTGGACTTGTTTAACGATAGAAGGTTGTTTTATAACTACTTTTGTTACCCTAGCTAAACGGGACTCAGCTAATTCAAACACCGTATTAAGCAGTTCTAAATATGGCAGGGTCAGGGGCATAGATCATTTATACATATATATGAGGAATAACGCAGGTCCTAGTGCACTACCCTGCGGAACGCCATATCCGCACACAGAGTCAATGCTTTCATAGCCATCCTCCCTAACACATTGGTATCTTTCGGACAAGTAATCTGTGAACCAATCTAGGACTACACCCCTCATACCAGCATTCTCCAGACGTGTTAATAAGATAGGAATAAACACTGTATCAAATGCCGTTTGGAGGTCTAAAAAGACATTTGTCTCCTCTATCTAAATACGATATTATGGTTGAGGACGTTGAGGTTAATGTTAATACCGCATGGTAGATTTATCTTTACGGAAATCAAACTGAGAATCACTAAAAAATTGTTGCTTTCTAAATATTTTTTCTCTCTCTTATTAACAGTCTTTTCCAGTATCTTAGATAGAGTTGAGAGGAGAAAGCTACATTGTCCACGAGTAACATAGGCTATAAAATATCATGCCATGTCCCACGGGAGCGAAGCAGTAAACAAACACCTAATGTAACGTGGGTGAAACCGCGAGGAACAGCTAGTCATTGATAAATGTACTGATTTTCTGTGAATGGTCAAAGTTTATTGCTTATATTTTTGGTATTTCCGACGTCCAATAAAGTCAATATTATCATAGGTTAGGCGACTAAGGGACAGACAATTTATCGCTTAAAGCTTATAATGAATAGCGGCCAGTTACGGATAGAATTGAGATAAATCATAACATTATTTATTGATTGCTATCTATCAGTCACATATGTTGTTGAACATTATCGATTGATAAGGTGATAATTTAGAATAACTTGGTTTAAGTTATGTAAACGAATTTTGGCAAAGTGGTCATGCCTTCAAATGTCGCCGGCAGGAGCGGTACGGATAAACTTAAAAGTATTAATTTTTACCTGGTCCTAGAGCTAAAACTAAAAATTTTTTTTTCATACATTTACTAAAAATTTGGTACTTCGCTTTATAAATAAATCTGTAAAACTTTAATCGATTAGAAATTACAAAGAAATGAAATCAATATCCGTACTAATATTATAAATGCGAAAGTAACTCTGTCTGTCTGTCTCTTCTTCACGCCTAAATCACTGAACCGTTTTGAATGAAATTCGACAGATATATAATCTGGGACCCGAGAAAGGACATAGGATAGTTTTCATCATGATAATCCCCCGGGAACGGAAATATTATTCCACGCGGACGAAGTCGCGAGCAAAAGCTAGTCTCGTATAAATTGTATATTGTAGTAATCGATTTTTCAACCCAGTCCCTATTCCTTAGTAAGTTAGAAGTGTCAAATTGCACTTCCTATATTTGACGAACTATAATTGTGATCCTGGTTAATTTCTGTCTATGATGAATATCTTTAAATTACAGGCCCGATCGACCGCCGTTTGTGGCGGTACCGACAACGTCAGTAGCGTCGGGTTTGTCACTCTGCTAGCAACTCTACTGTTTGTAATACTCAGCGTTTAAAACGATACGGGGGTATAGTTCCACCAGAGTTGGAAGAAGTGGAGCGGAGTTATCTTATACCGGGTGTCCCATGGCTATGCCACATGCAAGGAAAGTACCCTCCATGTGGCATGAAAATGTTCTATCTACAATATTTATATTGTAAATAGAACATTTTACTAAAATAAGACATTATTTGAATTTTTAAAACATTTTAAACTGTACTCATAGATTTTTAAATTAAAACATAGTTAAACCGGGAATCGAACCTGTTACTCGGAAAAAAATAATCAGCCTGTAGTTTTATCATACCAATCAAAAGGCATCGCAAGGATTATTTTTTGCTAAATTTTATAACATGGTGTCAAAAATTAACGAAAGACCATAAATTTTAACATTTTAATAAAAAATTAGTCAATTTTTCAAATGCTTAAAATGAGTCCCTTCTTCGTGAATACAAAGTGATGACTTTTAATAATTTCGTCACCTGACAATTTTTTGGTCTTGTTGTGGTGGATATTTATTTATTTGAATGATGCGTACTACTCAAGTGTGTAGATCAATAATTAGTAATAAGTACCTAGTTTATGTTTGTCAATTGTATGTCTTTCTTTATGGAAATGTAAGCTTTTAACTTTTCTGAACAAAATTTCACATCAAATGTTAAAATTCACGGTCTTCCTGTTATTTGTGACACTATGTTATTTAGCAAAAAAAAATATCTTAACGATGAAACCTTTTGATCGGTATGATAAAACTTCGGGGTCATTATTTTTTCTCGTGGAACGAGTTGGATTCCCGGCTCAACAATTGAATTATTTAAATATATATAAATGCAGTTTACATTGTTTTTAAAATTCAAATATGACTTCTTTCAATAAAATGTTCTATCTATAATATTAAAGGTACTTTTCCTCCATGTGGCATATAGCCGTGGGACGCCCTGTATATGTATAAAATTCTCGTATCACAATATTTGTTACTATATTTTTCATACCCCTAAGTGATAAGGGTTGTTTATCCTTAACATATTAATTAATTTTATTATTATTTACATTTTACTAGTTATAATATATGAGCACATAATTATTATCGCGCCCGCTAGATAATTGAGTCGCTTGCTCTCACTTGAAACTACCCTCAAAAAATAATAATTAATGCCGAGTTTTTGTAATACAGCCAACATTATTTTTACAATTTTTATATTAGTGAATTGTGGTTCTTTTGTGAATACATGATCTGAAACGAGAACCGGGTGTATTACTCAGAATCTGCAACCAACAAGGAAAGCACTCACCTTGACAACACGTTCTGTTCAGAAGATGAAGAAAGAAGAAAGAAGCTTCCACGAACGGCGTGCCGTTTCAGAAGATTTCTGATGATCAGGTCTTACATGAACTAAATAACATCTTAAAGTGTAGGCGCTTGGATTCTGCAACCGTTCTCCGACAGTCGTTTCTCCTTTGGACTGTTCACCGACAGGACGTTACGTTTTTGAGAGATTCGTCGATAGAACGTTTCACCTATGGATGTTTCGCCGACAGAATGGTTCGCCTTTGTTAGTTTCGACGACAGGACTTTTCAACTATGGAATATTCGCCGTCAGATCGTTTTGTCTACGATTGTTTCGACATGGCTTTTTCACTATTAAACTACAAAGCCACCAAAAAGCTACTAGCTTGCTACAAAGACATGAAGAAAGAAAATGTTTATCATTTTTATTATCATTTTTGATTCTGCAACCGTTCTCCGACAGTCGTTTCTCTTTTGGACTGTTCACCGACAGGACGTTTCGTTTTTGAGAGATTCGTCGATAGAACGTTTCACCTATGGATGTTTCGCCGACAGAATGGTTCGCCTTTGTTAGTTTCGACGACAGGACTTTTCAACTATGGAATATTCGCCGTTAGATCGTTTTGTCTACGATTGTTTCGACATGGCTTTTTCACTATTAAACTACAGAGCCACCAAAAAGCTACTAGCTTGCTACAAAGACATGAAGAAAGAAAATGTTTTAATGGGAGACCGCCTTTACTTTTAATGAATGGTATTTATCTATTACCTATCCATATTCGTTTATTTTGTTATTGCAAACATTGGGGAAATAATAAAACAAAAGATTAATGAAACGTATTTATTTATATTATAAAGTGTGGATTACAATGCGATTAAAAAAAATATCTTCAATTTACAGTTTTATTATAAGTAGTTAAGTATACCTAGGTTTCCAACAGGGCCAACATTAAAACATTTTCTTTCTTCATGTCTTTGTAGCAAGCTAGTAGCTTTTTGGTGGCTTTGTAGTTTAATAGTGAAAAAGCCATGTCGAAACAATCGTAGACAAAACGATCTGACGGCGAATATTCCATAGTTGAAAAGTCCTGTCGTCGAAACTAACAAAGGCGAACCATTCTGTCGGCGAAACATCCATAGGTGAAACGTTCTATCGACGAATCTCTCAAAAACGTAACGTCCTGTCGGTGAACAGTCCAAAGGAGAAACGACTGTCGGAGAACGGTTGCAGAATCAGGCGCTTGGCCGGCACTCTGGTCAGGACGGCCACTGCGGGTAGCACGTGTTTAACATGAACGCTGCACGCCCCGCCGGACGCACGAATAGAGCGTGCACTCTGGCCGTACCCGGCTTCACACAGCACTAAGAGTCACATTGTTAACATTTACACACACAGATTTAAACCTTAGAACACACATGATTTGAGACACAATAGAAAGACACTAGCTGCGCGACAGCCGGCTGTCGCTTGTGTTATGTTGGTACTACTGTAATGAATGTATGCGGGTTTGTCAGGATTTAAATAAAGCAGTCGTTACCGAATCTTGGCCTTTTATTGACGTGTACATAACATTGGCGCAGCCGGTCTAGAAAGTTCCGTACTTACGTTTAATTTGGATTACCATAATGCCTATTGGGAAAATAGAACCTTTTAATATCGAAAGTCAAAGTTGGGATAGTTATATTCGTCGCGTAAAACAATTTATACTGTTAAATAGTATCGATGACAAGCTACAAGTAGCCACGCTATTGACTTTAGTAGGTTCTGAGTGTTATAATCTTATTTGTGATTTGTGCTCACCCGCGGAACCGGAGACAAAGAAGTTCGAAGAGTTAGTTTTACTCGTCAAAAATCATTTGGAACCGGAGAGGTCCGAAATTGCGGAACGACACATTTTTCGGCAGCGGACGCAGCAGCAGGGAGAAAGTATTCGTGTTTACCTACATGGGCTAAAACACTTGGCTAAAACCTGCAACTTCGGTAGTTCTTTGGAAGAAAACCTTCGCGATCAGTTCGTGTCGGGTTTATTCAGCGAACAAATGCGGTCTAGGTTATTTGCTGAAAAGAGTATAAGCTACAAAAGGGCTGTGGAGTTGGCCACGGCGCTCGAGGCAGCGGAGCGGCATGCGAGCACGGCATGCGCATCGGGCGGCGCGAGCGTCGGCGGTGCTGGCGCAGCGTCGGCGGCGGACGGCGAGCAAGGCCTGCACCGGTTCGGCAGCGGAGGCGCGCGTCGGCGTGCTGGCGCGGCTTCTGTGCCTACGACGGCGGCGGCGCAGCGTCGTCAATGTGCGCGTTGCGGTAAGACCGGTCACGTAGCCGGCAAGTGTCGTTTTAAATATTACACATGTGATCAGTGCGGCCAAAAGGGCCATTTAAAAGTAATGTGTCAAGGTAAAAGTGAATCTAAGAGTGCAAAGGAGGATAAAGGTCAGTACTTTTTAAATGACTCGGACTCAGATGATGAATGCAATTTTTTTAACTTGGTTACAAGTAATGACGGTGACGGACCGTACTATGCGAATTTATTGGTAGACAAGGTGTCGTGTAAATTTGAAATTGACACTGGCAGTAAAATATCGGCTATCTCGAAGCATTTTTATGATAAAAATTTTAAGCATATACCTATTCAAACAAAAGTGTTATTGCTGAGATCTTATACGGGCGATGTTATCGAGACAGTCGGGTATATTGTGGTAAATGTTGTTTGTGGTTCTAAGTCTGCAATTCTTAAGTTATTTATTATTGAAAATGGCGGACCACCTTTAATGGGTCGTACGTGGATTAAGCAATTAAAAATAGAAATTGTTGAGTGTCACAATATTAACGACTCGGACTCGGTAGCAAAAGCTTTGAGACACGAGTACCCTGATGTGTTTGCAGAAGGGTTAGGTACATTCAAGTCACCTGTATCGCTGCACCTCAAGGAGAAAACTCCCGTGTTTGTTAAGGCGCGGTCACTGCCGTTGGCACTGCGCCCGCGAGTCGAAAACGAACTCAAACGGTTACAACAAGAAGGGGTTATTTACAAAGTCGAAAGATCTGAGTATGGCACGCCTATTGTACCCGTTATTAAGTCGAATGGTTCAATCAGAATATGTGGTGATTATAAGATAACAATTAATCCGATTCTAAAAGATTTTCACTATCCATTACCGCGGATTGAAGAACTTTTTGCGACCTTGGGGGGCGGTGAGCAGTACACAAAACTTGATTTATCTAACGCATTCCAACAATGTTTATTGGACAAAAACTCACAGCCGCTGACAGCAATCACCACTCATGTAGGGACGTTCATTTACAAAAGAGTACCTTTTGGAATTAAGTGCATTCCTGAAAACTTTCAAAAGATAATGGAGGAAACATTGAGTGGCTTGCCTTCAACAGCTGTTTTTGCAGATGACATATGTGTCACTGGAAAGGATAGGACTACTCATTTAGCAAACTTGAGGGCTGTATTAGAAAGATTGAAGCAAAATGGATTAAGAATCAATTTTAGTAAATGTCAATTTTTTAAAGATAGTGTTACGTATTTAGGCTACAAAATTGATAAACATGGTTTGCATACAGATTCTAAAAAAATAGAAGCCATTAACGCAGCCCCATCGCCAACAAATGTAACTCAATTAAAGAGTTTTATGGGTCTGGTTAATTTTTATTCTAAATTCTGTGCGAATATAGGCGATATAATGAGACCATTATACAACCTATTAAAAAAAAATGTCAAATGGCAATGGAATGATGAGTGTGAACGTGCTTTCTGTCGAATAAAAAAAGTGTTGAGCAGCGCACCCGTGTTAGCACACTATGACCCTACTTTGCCATTAGTGTTATCAGTGGACAGCAGCGCATACGGACTGGGCGCCGTGCTCACACAGCGGTATGGCGACGGCAGTAAGCGACCAGTGTGCTGCGCGTCGCGAACACTTAATGCGGCCGAGAAAAATTACTCGCAACTCGACAAAGAGGCACTCGCAATAAATTGTGTTCGGCGTGCGTAAGCACCATCAGTATCTATACGGGCGACATTTTATTTTGCGTAGCGATCATCGTCCTTTGAGCTATATCTTTGGGGCCAATAAAGGAATACCCGTGACAGCCGCAAGTAGACTACAGCGTTATGCCGTCCAGTTGTCTGCCTATAATTTTAAAATAGAATTTATTAAATCAGTACAAAATTGTCATGCTGATGCGCTTTCCCGTCTTCCTTTGAATTCTACTAAAAGTAGAATCGAACGTGAGGACAGCGACAGTAGTTACCTCAATTTTGTGCAAGAAAACTTTCCACTTAGTTTTAAAGAAATTAAAATGGAGACGACAAAAGATACTTTATTAAATAAAATATACGGTTACGTAATGTTCGGGTGGCCAAAAACTTGTAATATTCAAACGGAAAAAGCTTTTTTTAATCGTAAGGAAAGTATTTGTGTAGACCAAGGTTGCCTCATTTGGGGTTACCGGGTAATAATTCCGAAATCATTACAAACGCCGATTTTAAAAGAAATTCACGATGGCCACCCAGGCATAGTAAAAATGAAGCAGATAGCACGAAATTATGTGTGGTGGGAGACATTAAAAAAATGATTAAAATGATCTTTATTTTGTAAATAGGTTATATCATAACACTTTTACACGTCAATGTTTTGTTTTTTATATTTTAATCGAACGATGGAGCCGGTGTTTCGTAACTGACTACTCTGAGAAGAAACATCCGAAACAAACTCAGAGGTCAAAGTCTCTTTTAAAGTCCATACAATTGTATTGGTCAAATTATGCGAGGATCATGAAGGTTAATGACTGATGTGCTTTCTTGATGAGAAAAGCACACAGATTTGAGTGGACCTGTCCAGACAGTGCAAGCATTTGTCAGCAATCGTTTAGCTCAACTTTAGACGTAAGGAGCCCAACGTTTTGACGAACAATACCAAAGTAAGGACATTTGGGTAGGCCGCATAACTACTCAAACTGTCAGTCAAAGAAAATATATTAGTACATGTGTATTCTTAGGATAATGAATGACCCACATAATCCTCACACTCACAAAAAAAAAAAAGTATAATGTATATAAAAATAATAACATACTTAAAGAAGTACAAATCAATGTCAATACTACAAAATAATCATGTCAATAAATAAATATGAAATTTATACATAAAAATATAGAAAAGATAAATATACTTTAAAAAGTACACATCAATGTCAAAAGTACAATAATTACCATGTCAATATATAAAAGAGTAAAAGTAAACTAATATTGACCTGTGTATATAATTGATGCAGCTCAATCCCAAGCATTTGAATCCTCTAGGTGATCCTTAACAGAGTAATAAGATTTCTTGCATAATCTACGTTTTATAAATGATTTGAATTTATTAATACTAAGTTTTTGAATCTGACTGGGAAGTTTGTTATAAAAGCGTATACATTGACATCTGAACGAACCTCCTATTTTCTTTAGCCTAGTTGAAGGGACAACAAATTTGTCCTTGTTCCTCGTATTTATGCTATGAATATCACTGTATTTCTTATACTGATTAATATTTTTATGAGCAAATAACAAATTCTCATATATGTACTGGCATGGCAACGTCATTATATTAATTTCTTTAAATTTGTCTCTTAAGGACTGTCGGGGACTCAATTTGTAGATTGCACGAATAGCCCTTTTTTGCAACACAAATATTGTTTGTATATCGGCGGCATTTCCCCACAATAGAATGCCGTACGACATCAAACTGTGAAAGTAGCTAAAGTAAACTAAGCGGGCTGTTTCCAAATCTGTCAAATCACGGATCTTTCTAACGGCGTATGCTGCAGAGCTGAGTTTTTTAGAGAGTTTTTCTATATGGGGGGCCCCACTGAAGTTTGGAATCTAAAGTTATACCCAAAAATACAGTGTTATCGTCGGGTTTCAATTCTTCCCCCTTTATTAGAACACTAGTCTCTACTTTTGTGACATTAGGTAATGTGAACTTAATAAGTTTAGTTTTCTTTTCATTAAGAAGTAGGTTATTTATATTAAACCAGTTAACTATTGACGCTAAGGCACTATTTATTTCGTTACTCAACAGTTGCTGACGTTTAACTTTAAATAAAAGTGAAGTATCGTCTGCAAACAATACTATGTCATGCTTATCTTTAATGAGATAAGGCAAATCATTATATAATTAGAAACAAGAAAGGACCAAGAATTGAGCCCTGAGGGACCCCCATTTTTACCACAGAACCGGATGATCTTTTACCGTTTACATCAACCCTTTGAATCCTATCACTCAAGTAAGAAGTGAGAAGATCCAGAGAGGTGGCACGGATTCCATAGTGGCGCAGTTTCCTGATTAAGGTTTCATGGAGGACGCAATCAAATGCCTTGGACAAATCGCAAAAATGCCCAAGGCATCGCATTTGTCCTCCCATGCTTTAAAAATATGTCCTAAAAGTTCAACACCAGCATCAGTGGTTGAACGACCCCTTGTAAAGCCAAACTGTTTATTATGCAACAACTGATGTTTATTAAAGTGTATTTGCATTTGACTTAAAATTAGTTTTTCAAAAATTTTACTAAAAGTAGGTAGCACTGAAATCGGTCTATAATTAGTGGGGTCAGATGAGCTACCCGATTTGAATAATGGTATTATTTTACTGTATTTCATTAAATCAGGAAACTCACCACGATCAATACATTTATTAAAAATATTGGCAAGAGTAGGTGCTACTATATTTATTATAGACTTGGCAACATCTACGGAGTTACCCCACAGATCTGCTGTCTTTTTTACATTTAAGGAATGGAAAGTTTTAATTATATTGTTACAAGAAACATGATCGAAATGAAACTCAGTGTTACAGGGCGGGACGTTATCTTTTAGTAAAGATTCTGCAGCATAAGGGGATGAATTTAAATACTTTGTAGTCGAAACGGGAATATCTGCAAAGAAGCTTTCAAAAGCCGTGGCGACTTCAGAATCAGATTTAATTATAACGTCATCAATAGTAAGACTGTAATTACTTCTTTGGTTTTTAGACTTTCCTGTTTCGCTATTGATAATATTCCATGTCATTTTAATAACATTACTACTGTTTTTTATTTTTAAACTTAAGTATCGCGACTTGGTGCGACATTGGATGCTGACATCGAGCGCACAGTACAGGAGTGCGTCGCATGTCTCTCGCAACGCTCAGCACCTGCCCCCGCTCCTCTTCACTCCTGGCCATGGCCGGAGGAACCATGGGCTCGTTTAAATTTAGATTTTTTAGGGCCATTTAACAATAAGTATTATCTAGTTATTGTCGATGCGTATACAAAATGGATCGAGGTTGAAAACGTTTCTGGAACGTCTGCAGTAGTGATAATAGATTATCTACGTAAACTTTTTGCGCGTTTTGGCTTACCAAAAAGAATTGTTAGCGACAATGGACCACCGTTTTCCTCGGCAGAATTCAAAAAATATTTGGATGCTAACGGGATCAGCCACACCCTAGTTGCACCATATCACCCTTCAAGCAATGGAGCGGCGGAAAATGCCGTGAAATTGGTAAAAAGGGCATTAAAAAAGGCCCAAGTTAACAATGAAAATGTGAATACGGCACTCAGTAAATTTCTTTTCTCGTATAGGAATACTGAACATAGTACCACTGGTCGCGAGCCCGCAATGCTTATGTTCGGGCGACGGTTGCGTGGGCGACTCGATTTGCTGCGGCCCGACACACGCGACTTGGTGCGACAGCGGCAGGAAGCTAGTGAGCGGCGACGCGACACCACACTGCGGGTAGCTGAGGCCGAAGATCCCGTGCTAATGCGGGACTATTCTAAGAACGGAGAAAAGTGGACTAAAGGAACAGTGGTACAGCGAGAAAGTCCAGTTTCCTACAAGGTGAAAACTCAAGACGGTCGTATACACAAGAGACACATTGATCAAATATTAACGACTAAGCATCAAAAGTCTAGATATTCATTATCAAATGTGCAAGAGGAAGCGTGTGACCAAGCAGGCCCAGAGCTTATGGCGGCGCCTGACACTGATCAGGACGACCAAGTCGCAGAGGAATGGCAACTGGCGGAGGATTCGCCTCCCTCTGTAACCGTGTCTGAAGGACATGACGATCACCGACAACACCTAAAATTCGTACCTATAGAAAGGCTGCTTTACGCTGCATTGATAAATTTAAAAAAATGTAATGATATTTTATGGTTCATTTTCTTATATATCACGCTCATCATTGCACAGTCACTAACGTAGGAGTAAAACTTGTTATGCTGCAGTAACTATTGAATATAGAAAAATATATAGATACAGGATTAGCTAATGTATTATGTTATATCTTTATATCTCATTCATAATTATGTTTAAACTAATTGCTGTATGAGTAACCATAATTCTGGGGTTTAACTGTATTTCCTTTACATCTTGTTGTCTAGAGATTTACTTGTACTATTCAAAAAAAAAAAAAAAATATATATATATATATATATATATATATATATATGTTCTTCTTTTGTTTACTTAAGTTTAGAATATAGGGGGGAAGTGTTATGTTGGTACTACTGTAATGAATGTATGCGGGTTTGTCAGGATTTAAATAAAGCAGTCGTTACCGAATCTTGGCCTTTTATTGACGTGTACATAACAGCTTGGTCGGCGAAAGGTTAACGACAATCCCGGTTTATTTTAATTTCCGCATTTATATAGCTTTTACAATAATTATCGCGAGTGCAGGACACGAGTGCACTGCGTGAAGGATGTCAGCACTTTGACGTAAGCTGCTAGGTAAACGTAAACCAGAATTTATATTTACCCAATGTATAGTTCGCGTCACGTAATCTTGCCCCTCTGAAGTTCGTCGCAATTGGCTGCGCAGTAGTCGATTTTACAACCAAACGTGGACTGCGCATGCGCGGTCTCGCCAAAGATGGCGCCTGTAATGGCGTCTCTGTCACTCGCATACGTTCGATGCTTACTTCTGTCCTGCTTGCTCAATGCGAAAGTACTGTTGTTGCCAAAACTGTTAAACTTTGTTATTATTTTTTATTATTTTATTTTACTAATAACTGCTACTATAATTAAATATTAACGCTATTGTTTCTAATGACATAATAATAAAACTAGAAGTGGGTGTTATTTAACGTAATGGGTTTTAGTAACTACTTACGTGGCTGATAATCGTGTAACTACTTTCGTAGACAAAAATATAACTATTATTTTACGTACGCAAGTACGCTGACACTCGCATAGACATGGGTCGACGACTTTTGGGCGTAATCTAAAATTTTTACACTTTTTTACGTGAATGTACCTGCGCGGTCGTCGCAAAAGCCTAACTTCAGAGGGGCAAGTTTACGTGACGCGAACTATACCCCCCCATTGGGTACACACACACACATGCACACCCACACATACACCTTTACACACACTCACTCGCACTAGCTAAAACAGTATTTAAATTTACAAATACTTATTTGCTGCATTATTTTGATTTTCTTTTGTTATTGTCTGTCTCGACATTTCGTAATATTAGACACTAAGGAAGGAGCGGGGCAACCCCAACACAAGTATTTGTTTAACTTACAGGGGTTGTCTCAAATGTTTGTAAAAACCTTGATGTTTGAGACACAATAAACATTTTTATTTTATTTATTGGGTGAATATACATAATTATAACAGCGCGTTGATCGTGCGGCGGTAACACATACTAACATAGGTGGCGCCACAGTAGTGTAGTTCGTGATTGGATGAAAACGTATAAGGCGTGATTATACGCTATGCCATTGTGGATGCTATGCTTTGATAAACCCGGCACACAGTGGTTAGGAATATTGTCTATTTGAGTGCACTTAACAAATTGGTGTCGCTAATTTATAATTTTACGCTGAGTTTACGACTCGCGTCCGCGCGGTTTTCGAAGCAACCGAACCAGAGTGAGTGAATGTTTAGTTGTCGTTCGCGTGCGAATGAAAAAGAAACCCGTCAACCCGTCGTGGCGCGTAATTTGAATTAGGAATCATTTAGGAAAAAGCATAGTGGCAGGAATGGCTTATGTCCGTAGGTACACATTGGTTAAACCTGACATACCGGAAACGGAAACTTGACATTATTGGATTTTAGTCAGTGAAAGTCTGACACTCCTTCCCTCCCCAGGGGCGGATGAAGTCATTTGTTGATTTCCCATCCAACAAAAATATGTATTGGATGCTTTTCCTATGGTCAATGTAAGTCTTTCACGCTTAAACAACCCCAATAATCTTTTTGTGTACGCGCCAGATGCTTCCACAGTTAATATTGTTTATAAAGAAGCATTGGAATAAATAAATATTTTTTTGTCTCGGTATCCTATCCTTCAACAGCCCTTAGCACTAAAAATCCATTGTTAAGTTCCAATTCCAACATCCACGCGAACGAAGTCGCGGGCACAGCTAGTTATAAATAAAAGAGGTACAGTTAGATATCACATATGAATATTTTATTTACGAATAGTGATATAGATATATTACATGTTAAAATAAATATAAGGTACATGGTGATCGCTACTCTCGTCATAACTGCGCCGGCTGCACCGACACTAGCACCACCTGGCGGCACACCGCTGAAACAACACATTCATTTCAGTAAGCGATAAAGCGAAAAATCAATATGATTGAATAAAAACATTGGCCAATTTTTGACCGAAGTTATACAAAGAAAAAAGTAGTGGGGAAAATCCGTACTAAGATATAAATGCGAAAGTAACTCTGTCTGTCTGTCTGTCTCTTCTTCACGCCTAAACCAATGAACCAATTTGAATGAAATTTGGTACAGACATAGTCTGGGACCCGAGAAAGGACATAGGATAGTTTTCATCCCGGAAATCCCCCGGGGACGGGAACTATTAATACACGCGGACGAAGTCGCGGGCAAAAGCTAGTACAAAATAAAATTATACTTTAGTTAGACGAAGAACCTCTTTCTTCGTCTAACTAAAGTATAATTTAATTTTGTACTAGCTTAATGTTTTTAAAAACTTATTACGATATTCTTACTCGAGGGACTAGAAAAAAATTTGTTTCTTTTTCATTTTCGAGAGGTAGGCCTATCGAGCGAGAGTTTTCGAATTTAAGAAATACATTCATAAAAACAAAAATAAGCTCGGTAGCTTTCTGTGTTTATTTTTACCGATAGTGCTGCCACGCGAACTCTCAATTTGTGACCTTAATCGCATCGTAGGTTAAAACTTGCGCACTATCTTGAAAAGTGTACCAGCATCGTCGTTGCTGCGTTTGCGACGGTTTTTGCTCTTTATGAGGAAGAGAGTGTAAAGTCCTTCATCGTCCATTGAAAATGAAGGATATACGGATCAGAAAGGTGTAAAGTCTGGTGGGTTATTGCCCTACGGGTTTAGCCTGAATTTTGTACATTATTACACTGTTGTCGCGTCATACTCTTATACGCGCTCAGCGCGACAGCTCCGCGCGCGCAGACAGCGACCCACACGTGTAAGTGAGAGAGTTACCTCTGTCGGTGAGGGTCTCCCTTGTGACGAGGCTGGCGGAGAGCGCGGGCAGGCCGGCGCCCGCGCTCAGCGCGACAGCTCCGCGCGCGCAGACAGCGACCCACAAGTGTAAGTGAGAGAGTTACCTCTGTCGGTGAGGGTCTCCCTTGTGACGAGGCTGGCGGAGAGCGCGGGCAGGCCGGCGCCCGCGCTCAGCGCGACAGCTCCGCGCGCGCAGACAGCGACCCACAAGTGTAAGTGAGAGAGTTACCTCTGTCGGTGAGGGTCTCCCTTGTGACGAGGCTGGCGGAGAGCGCGGGCAGGCCGGCGCCCGCGCTCAGCGCGACAGCTCCGCGCGCGCAGACAGCGACCCACAAGTGTAAGTGAGAGAGTTACCTCTGTCGGTGAGGGTCTCCCTTGTGACGAGGCTGGCGGAGAGCGCGGGCAGGCCGGCGCCCGCGCTCAGCGCGACAGCTCCGCGCGCGCAGACAGCGACCCACAAGTGTAAGTGAGAGAGTTACCTCTGTCGGTGAGGGTCTCCCTTGTGACGAGGCTGGCGGAGAGCGCGGGCAGGCCGGCGCCCGCGCTCAGCGCGACAGCTCCGCGCGCGCAGACAGCGACCCACAAGTGTAAGTGAGAGAGTTACCTCTGTCGGTGAGGGTCTCCCTTGTGACGAGGCTGGCGGAGAGCGCGGGCAGGCCGGCGCCCGCGCTCAGCGCGACAGCTCCGCGCGCGCAGACAGCGACCCACAAGTGTAAGTGAGAGAGTTACCTCTGTCGGTGAGGGTCTCCCTTGTGACGAGGCTGGCGGAGAGCGCGGGCAGGCCGGCGCCCGCGCTCAGCGCGACAGCTCCGCGCGCGCAGACAGCGACCCACAAGTGTAAGTGAGAGAGTTACCTCTGTCGGTGAGGGTCTCCCTTGTGACGAGGCTGGCGGAGAGCGCGGGCAGGCCGGCGCCCGCGCTCAGCGCGACAGCTCCGCGCGCGCAGACAGCGACCCACAAGTGTAAGTGAGAGAGTTACCTCTGTCGGTGAGGGTCTCCCTTGTGACGAGGCTGGCGGAGAGCGCGGGCAGGCCGGCGCCCGCACTCAGCGCGCCGCCCTCCGCCGCCAGCAGCTGCCAGCGCGACAGCTCCGCGCGCGCAGACAGCGACCCACAAGCCTGCCGAACAACGGAAGTACTATTAATGTTGGTCGTATTAAATAAGTATCTTGGAAAAACTATGCAGCCTGAACCATGGTAATCAGACAATTTACACACGTTCACCGTGATCTCAAACTAGGCAACATGTGCTATGGTGCTAAGTCAACACATATCTCAAACATGGAGCCTGTACTATGATGATCAGACAACTCGCACATCCATCTGATCTCAAATAGGGTATTACACTCTTTTTTTTTAAGTATTTCAAATAACTCCTACAGTACTAAAAAACCACTAAAAAAATCCTAAATTTTTATTTAATCGCTAAGCACCTACCCTAAAAACGCATTTAAAAATTGTATTTTGAAATTTCGCGCGGTTTTGCTTTGGGGATATGACGTCCTCACGTCATGTTTGTAAACAAATGCGCTGTGACACTTTACATCATTATTATTGTTTCTATCTCAAAAATTAGTTAAAGTTCGACTTATTGTTGGTGTGCGTTCCGGAATGCAAGAGAAAACATCGGAATAGTTGTGAATTCTAGTGTTAACTGATTCAAATTTAAGAAAAACTTAGTTAAAAGTTGTGGGAAGAGTATTCCAACTATTACACCATAAAAACCCGTTTGTACTTTAGTAAATATCACTTTGATGTAAGTACCTATGTGCATTAGCCATCTAAAATATCTTTCACAATAACTTCCATGAAAAAGTATATTTTTATAATAAAGATCGTATTTGGAGGTTGTAAATAAAACAAATAGTGACGTCTAGTTGACACTGTTGACAGTCGACAGCTGTCACTGTCTATCACTGCTATTTTGTTGTGTTCAAGAACAGATAAAAAAAACTGAAAACTTTGAATTGAATTAAAAAATATATTTTCTAGTTATATGAACTAAAACTAACACTGTTCGGCTGCTTTTTGCATAAGCTACCTCAATAATATATTTTCTCTTATACAGTGTAATACCCTATTAGGGTAGTCCATACTATGGTAACCAGAGAACAGAATTAAATGTAAATAAAAGTTATAAATCCCACCAAAAACATTATATGTAAAATGTTGCCAACACAACCAACACAAGGTTTGCCCTGTGAAAAATATATCAGATCTTATGTACCAAACTTCTGAATCTACACGGCCTAAATCTACAGACCTTAACTTCACAAATTCTATATATCAGTAAAAATGTATGGCTTGGCTGTTTCTGGCTGGCTTACAAAATTTCCAACCCCCCATTTTAGAGGATTGAGGGCGAAAGTTATAAGTTTATTAATTTTTTGTTGGTTGTATACTAAACTCAGACTACATATCAAATTTCAGCATTCTAGCACTTCAGGAAGTAGCCAAACATTTTGATGATCATCAGTGTGTCAGTGAGTCAGTGACGAAAATGACGTGTATTTTAGTTATCAATAAAATCTAAAATATTAGAGCTATTCAATTGAGACTTTGTATGTTTAATGAGTCTATTATTGACATTACATCTTGTAAATATGAACTGTCTGGTACATCGGAAACCAACTCTATGAGTGTTCAAAAAAACGGCGAAACACTGCTTCGAGAAAAGGTAGGTAGTGCCCTTGCGCTTCGCTTGCACGACCGTGCCCCGCGATACAAACATATCAAATTGCACACAGGCACAGAACAAAGAAAGATTTGTCCTGATTGGGAATCAAACACAACCTCCGTCTAAACAGTCAGAATCGATAACTAGACCATTAAGCCAATCTTATGAAATTATGTTGCAACTTGCAGTTTACTCAGATAAAACTGAAAACAAGTTTATTACAAAGACCTCTACAACCCAATTACTGGTTAACATAACCAAGGGTGTCTGGTTATTAAGGATTGTTTGGAGGCATGGGGAATAACAAAGTGTGAAGTCCCTAATTCTCCATTGAAAGGGACTACTGTCGGTTCTAGTCGGAATTTTTGTTTATATGCAAATGTCGCCGAAAACACTTATATCGCGATGTAATATGTCAGTTGTAATTCATGTATTCGGCGATAGATGTCGCCACAACAGGTGCTGAAGCTACTCAAAAGTTCATCAAAGGCTTTTTATGTTCATACCTCGTTATTATTATCGGCGGGAGCGGCGTACTTGGCCTCGTGGAAGGGCGTGAAGCCGGGCTCCGCGCTGAGGCGCAGGGCTGTGTCGATGACGGCGCACGTGAGCTGCCGCCACGGGTCCACGATGAGGTACGACTGCGGCTGCTCTGAGCTGCCTTCGCGAGGGTCTTCCGGCGAGCCCAGGGTAGGGGAGCTCTGCTGAATAGGGGGTATTGTGAAATTTTGGAAGTTACATGGTCTGTCGATCGTTATCATATTTGATTTTTCTGGACGATACTTGGAAGCTGTAGTAAGCCCTATCCTTCGAACACACATGAGGGCCTACGCAGACCGGGACGGCATGGCAAGGGATTTGAATTTTTACTAATAGACATTCAACCGTATTGTTACAGAAATACGACATAAATTGCTATGCTTTAAAATGATGCCGTAGCATTGAAAGGGATTTTATCGCACGGCATTAAAAGATGCGCCACAGGCTCCCGTGGCGGGGTGCCGTGGCATACTGCGGTAGGCAACGACATGCCACGGACTCCAGCGGCAACTCATTTTAAAACTGAGGCACATCAACACTCGATCAAACACAACTTAAGACTAAAAGTGTATCGGGCAGCAGGAGTCGCTGAGGCGTGCTTTGTCGTGCCGCGGCACGCCGTGGCATGCCGAGGCAAAGTGCTGGAATGCCGCGGTATCTAACGCGGTGTCCTGCGTGAGCGACGAACGCGACGCGACGCGACGCTGCGAACGCGACGAACGCGATCAACTCAACGGCATACCCTACATGCGGCCTATATGACAGTCTGCGGCGAGACGCGACGTAACGCGCACTTGTTTTGAGGGCGACCAGATGCGACACCACTAACTTTCAAGCAAAATTGTACTGTACTTCTCCATGATTCGAGAAGTAATGACCAAAATCACGTAGGACATTTGTCGCGTATAGCATTGCGTCGCATTACGTCGCGTCGTGTTGCGTCGCGTCGCGTCGCGTTCGTCGCTCACGCAGGACACCGCGTAAGCGGCCAGTGTGCGCTGATTCACGGCAAAATCCCTTTCCATGCCGTCCCGGTCTGCGTAGGCCTTGATTCGAGACACAATAGTAAGAAGACAATGGTAGCCCGACTGCCGACTGTTGCTTGGTCGTCGAAAGGTGAACCCTTTCGACTTAATATAGTCAAAAAGTTCTGGCTTATACTAACCTTAACTAACATGATAAAGCTGAAAAGAAATATATACTTCTTTGTTGAAACAGGCTAATTGCTGTAACTTCCTTGTCTGTTCATTGAGATTTGGGATCATATTTGCACATAATACTCAGATTTATAAGTGAATGTATAGAATATAAAAATATCACGTCTCAAGAACCGAAATACGTTACCTACGGAAGCAGAATGACCTAATAGCACAAGAAGAACAGCTGATAAGATAAATATAATTAATAAGAAATTGTAAGGTGAGATGATGAAGATAATAGCACAGATTAATAAATAGTTACTACGTAACAGATACTTCACTCCAATACAAAAACCAAAATACCTACGCTATAATAGCCTACAAAATCATAATAATAATACCAGTTGTTTGCAGCAAGGAGAAATGTACCATAAGTACGCACTAAGAGAGTTGAGATTCTTTTGCCTGCCGCGCGACTAACGTGTGTGCGTGTCGTCCAGCAAATCTGCTAGGGTTATACGTATGATGACAATGGTAATGAAACGAATGTTTTAGAAAAACAATTATTATTTTATTTGTTGATCGAATATTTTTTAGTTTGATAAATTGACTGATGCATATTTTTCGTTCCTTGAATTCCCGACTAATATATTTTAGTGTCAAAAATATCCAAAACCGCGTGAATAATTTTAATAAATAATCAAAAGGGAAACAAGAGAATTGGGAAACAGGGGAATTGCACAATAATCAGGCAATAATTACGTGGTTTCGGCATTTTGATAGTCAGCGCTGTACCCGTGACGCGCGAGCACTCAGCCGGGCGCGCGACAGCCCGGTGTTCGTTGTACCGTCGACGGTACGCGAAGCGGTAGGCATAAAACGCGTGGCCTTGAGCGAGTGACGGACGCCTGATAATAGGATCAATGTTTTTGCAATAAAATGTTGGCATTAACTTAGTAGACATTCCTGAAATGAAAGATGTGATTGAAAGCCGAACTTCCTGGTGTCGGTGATGACGTAGTGATGACGAGCTCACCTCGTGCAGCCGGCCAGGGTCGATGATGGTGGCCACGGCGTCTGCCAGCGCGTCGTGCACCAGGTACGTGTGTGCCCTGGTGTCGGTGATGACGTAGGTCTCTCCTGCTGCCGCCTCCTCATATGAAGAGTTGTTGTCTGCGCACGACACCTCGTCTAGCCCGCCCTCTGTGTATTGATGGGTTTGGAGAAGATCCAGCTTCTCTTTTCCTGTAGATTTTATGTCTAAATTAGAAAACTGGAGTCAAAATAATACTGATATTGAAATAAATAAACAGCGTTCCGTGCTTTCTAAGCCACAGGGGTGCAATACCACCATCTTCCAAAACTCAGCCCTTGCAGCTCCGGGCTGAGCTAAGCTGAGATTTTTCCTAAAGAAAAATTAGTTGCAGTTTTTGCCTTTCACTTTTTATTGGTTTAAGATAATCTTGGATTATAAATAAAAAATACTATATTCAAAGCTTTAATAATAATAATGCCTTTATTGCTAATTAAAATGGTAACGCGAAGTTTTCGTCGTTTTTACATGACCTTCTGTTGGGTATGTGGTCGACCATGACCAGCGTTTACACATAGTTCGGAACCTTTCGAGTGTAAGTTCGATTTTCCTAATTTTTTGTCATCCACGCCGAAAAAATCGCGGGTAGACGCTATAACCTGCTGTACACTCAACAAGGTCATATTCTCACCGTGTTCACTCGGGATCAGTCGGCACAGCTCGTAGCCGCGGCACGGCGCGGCGCGGGACACGCGGAACCGCGCCGACCGGGACTCCCACTCCGGACCCAGCTCTGTAAATAGAACAAACATTTTCAAAATTCTAAGCGTTTATTTCACTTACATTTTTGCAATACTTAAATCATGCCATATCCTACTTTGACGTCTAATTGTATGTTAATGTGCCATTTTTAAAGATAGAATGTCGTATAAGTAACCTGTCTACACAATTCTACCTATAATATCATTGACTTAAACCATTTACAGGCACTTACGAATAGGCGAGACGACGAAAAAAAGTAATTAGTCCGTCAATTATATTATAACTTCTTTGTATTGTCTTTTTTTAACTTAAAGTAATGAATTTTAAAGTAAAAAGTAGATAAGTAATTAGAGTTAATGTAGAACTAATCGCCTATATAGATTTTGTTTTTTTTTAATGCGTAATTTAAAAGTACATCGCTGGCTAACTGTTATAGAAGAAGTAATTTTTTGTAAAAACTAAAACGGAACAAATTACGTGTTATGCATATTTCGATAGAACAAATATAGAACTAATTATTTAATGTATTCGTTAATCCGCAGGGTATGGTCAATCGCTAGGTACAGGGACATAGTGCGTTGAAGTTGCGCGTGACGTCACGATTAGATACAATTTTTGCAGGGCGGTGACGTCAAAAGCCCCCACTCCGGAACTTTGTTGCTCTTTATCGTTGTATTTTTTTATTAATTTGATCAAGCAAAAAATACATGTCCTGTATTTTCGGCCGATATACAAGACGGACTAAACAGAATGTCATTTTTTTATGCTGTCGTCATCCTTATTGTCAAAGCGTCAGTCGGTTAGTCAGAAAGTTTAAGCTATTTGCTTGTTCCAAAACGTCCATGGACAGTCTATTCTATCATAATGTTTTACAATATCTTTGTTACATAATTTGTGGAACCTGGTAAATGTGAGCAAAGAGTACCATGGCATGCGTGCCTATGTGTGCAATGATAGTGGTAAAAAGTATTACTGGTTACTATATTTTGTTACTTTTCAAGCAATTATAGTATTTACAGTATGCCTAAGCACGACAATCGCTTGACAGGTAATGTTTAGGGATATTCTCGTATTCTCTAGTTCTCAAGTTTATCATACTTACCAAACTAAGCCTGAATTCAATATTTGACTATAACTAATGCATAACACTCGCTGTTCGTGGGGCAATAAATTGTGGGAACGGGACTGCGCCTGCTGCGCTCTCTATCGCACTTACGGGCCTTACGGTAATCATGGCGACGCCCTGCAGTATTTTTCGATGAAAAAGAAAACTTTAGAAGCATGTTAGTCTGTCGGATTGGTATTTACAATAGCCTCTAAACGTCATTAATTATTATTTAATTACCCCTGCAGCGTACGCACGCAAGTCTATACTTCAACCTTTTTTGGAATCGATAAACGATTATCGATAAGTGACACATCGTAAGCGGCTGTCCCTAACGCATCAATGATTTTTGGCACTACGAATAGCGAGTGTTTCACAGGTTTGTTCCCGTTGTCCCCGTATGCCATATCCCCGTCACTGGGACACCGGGACGTGATTAAATTTATTTCCCGTTGTCCCCGTAACGTACATTCGGCTAATGTATAAACTAAACTAAACTTCAAATTCACAGTAATTTTTAATTTTCACACTTGACTACTTAATTCAATCAAAAGTACTAGGCGCGCAGTAACGTGAAGTGGTAAATGGAAGACGTGATCCACCACATATTTTAAATTTTCGCACATGACTAGTACTTATGTTCTCTTGAGTTTTCAATCTTTAATTGAAAAATAACGTCCTGCAACTCTGTGGGACATTTCATTAAATAAAAAATCTTACTTGAAAACAAAGTCTTAATCCTTTATATTAATTTACCGGGTCCCAAGGCCTACCGTTTCACATTTGTATATTATCAATACCTAGGGATGTTTTCTATTTGTAGTATATACTTCTCAAGCTATTATCACACTAACAAAAGCACGAGACTGCAGCACCGCAGCCGTACATATGCCGTAAGGCGAACGTATGTTCGTTTATTTTCATACAAAACTTGCGGCGCGGCAGCAGTACGGCCGTCGCGTCGGTACCGCGAACGCACGGCAACAGCGCTGCCGTACGACACGAAACGCCTAAATTGAAAGAGCCCTTCCTTAGCCATATAGTCTTTAGATTGCGAGTACAATTTGTTCTCAGTAGTCTATTTTTTTTTAACAAACGAGTACTGAGTATATCTCTTTCACATTTCCGGTATTGACAGAGAGAGATGGGCAATAAGTCGAGGCGGAGCCAACGTTTTAACACCAATAATAACACTTATGCTGATTATGTGGTCCAATAGAAAAGCGGACAACATTTTTAGTACTCGTTTGTTAAAAAAAAAACAGACTATAGTAATTATATTTATGCCTATCGTAAGATTAGTTGTTCTTGAGCTGTAGCCTAGTTGGCGCGGCGTTACCGCATTCCTTCACATACGTTTATCGGATGTTTACTCTAAACCAATTATTACCTATTAAATTATGTATTCTTATATGTATATCACTTTCTAAACGAATGGGAAAGGAGTATGAATCAAATTGTCTATGAACCAAGAAGTAGATCCATACTAATATTATAAATGCGAAAGTAACTCTGTCTGTCTGTCTGTCTGTTTGTCTTTCTTTCACGGCGAAACGGAGCGACGAAATGACGTGATTTTTTAAGTGGAGATAGTTTAAGGGATGGAGAGTAACATAGGCTACTTTTTGTCTCTTTCTAACGCGAGCGAAGCCGCGGACAAAAGCTAGTTTATTATATAAAAACAACTACAGTTCTGCGTCAAAAAAATCTTTAGTGAATTGAGGTGAAGTGAAGCGAGTGGTATAATAATCTACGAATACCTAGCATAGATAGAATCACATGCTCATTTTTCATGTAATACTTTTACAAAATAAATAAGAAATTGTGTACGTATGAATTTGCAGTTATGTTGAAATCAATACTATGTATTTCTTGGTTCATAAATCAATACTGACAACTTTTCTCAGGTTTCTCTTATTCATTCGTCATAAGAGGTATATTCAAAACAAGGTGTAACAGATTTCTTATTTCTCTACTACTAAAAATAAAACCAGCCTTCTTTAATAAGAAAATAATAATGTCGTGACTCGTGTCTATATTAATTTGGGTACTAATTAATTTCTATTACACAACATTATTATCCTCAATTAGAAGGGTCCATATTTTTTGTTAAATTGTTTATTTCACAAATAAATGCTTACACAGGAATAACAATATTGTACTACATTTTTTACTGCTACTTATTTCAGGTAACAAAGACGCCTATAAATATATTTAATACTGAAAAGATCACATGATCATAAGTACGGTTATGTAAATTATACATCATAAGTACTAGTCTAAATTAGACTCTTGTCGACCACAAAACTATATTATCTGCCATTTATATAATACAACATTATTTAGATTCAAAAATATTTAGGGAAGTAGTTTGTAGATCCAAGTAGGAGATGTAGAGATTAGAAGAATGGAGAAGGGTAATCATCGGCTAATCATGCCTCTTATAACTAAAACCATATGTGCGCTAACAACTCCAATGAGCTAAAGCACCTCTTCTCCACCAGGTACCACCAAGTACTATGATTCACATATGATTCACTCACTACTAAGTACTTTCTTCAGTTCAATCTTGTACATCACGGACTTCAGCGAAAAAAAATATCATGAAGAAACCTGGACTTTATAATAAATCTGAAACCGCCAATTCACTACGAGCTTGCGTGGTGAATGTGGTGATTAATACTGTCTTCTGTGTATGAGAAGAGGTGTTTGCCCAGCAGTAGGACTATAGGCCGGTAGCATTAGGATGGTGGGTGCTGCATCACCTGCATATGCAGAAATAGTACTGCGTTTATTAAGATGGGTCCACACTTGCGCGCACGCACGGACAGTGCGGCTTCCGTGTAGCCTAGAGACATAGTATGGACATCTTTGGACATGTTCGCGAACAGACAGCGAGTGATGCACGTTATCAACGTGTAAACGAGACGCGTAATATCGATGGTTCATAAGAGTGCGTTGCTCTTGCGCATATGTAAAGACAGCTGTAGGATTATCTTGTACTGTCTTGTCGCCAGGCCACGTGTTGTATCTATTGTATTTTTTTCTGGTTCTAGAAGGTGTCTTCTGAAATTTGGGCTGTGGTTGCAAGTCCAAATGGGTTAATGGTAAAAGCACGTTCGGGGTAACTTGTGATGCAGACCTGATGTTCTTGCTTCTAATACGAGCCACCTGTTTGATGTATTTACGCTGTACGCTAGTATAGTCATCAGGGGGATCGTAGTTTTCTTTGTGGAATTTTCTGGTTGGAGAATTTGCTCTTTTCTGTTGTTTCGCCTTAACATCCATTTTTGGTACGAGTTGCAGAAGTAAGGCAGTCGATGGAGCGGGTCTTACATTCTTGCTAACAGCAGTATAGGGTTTGTTGCGTCTGTTACGCGAATTAAGATTCTTCAGTATACCTGGACTACTGTCGTTGTTTGATTGACTGCTGGAAGGACGAGGTTTCTTTTGAAGTTGAGATTTAAATTTAACAACCTGTTTAGCGCGAGAACTTTGGCGGGAGTGTGGAGTTTTCTTTATGTAATATTCTCTTGTAAGCCTTTGGCCTGGCTGCTTCAGAATATTCTTAGACAATAACTTTATGTCTTCAGGGTCATTTCCCTGTGCTTGCGGCTTACTTACGTCACATCGACACACATTCATTCGCATCTCACTGCGTAATAATAACACTTCCTGTCTTAACTCCGCAGCGCTCCGTTCCGAGTCCTCAAGCTTTTTATTCGTCAATACGACTTCAGTTTGAAGTGACGTCATATCGTTTAGAAGTCGTGTAATGAACACATGGTCTATGGGTAGCTTGGATAAGTTTCGTGCTACGAATGTAGGAAGATTATTAGGATTAGTTTCTTTGAAGACTTGTATGACATCTTGCAGATGATTCTTGCTTTGTAGATCCTTGAGAATGTTGGTGCTTACAGCCTTGGAGAGTGTCTTCTTAGCTTCTATTATATCTTCTTCCATATAACTAGATAGGCATATTTGCTCCAGAGAGAGTTCATCCATCATTCCTATCTTATTCTGAAGAAAGGCGAGGAGTTCCTGTACAACTATTGTTTCAGATAGTTTATCCTGCGTCGTATTTATTGGTTGATCTGAAATTTAGTAATATATGACAACAAAGAGTTCGCGTTGATACGCTTTTCCTGACGGCACGGTTGACGATTATTTTGGTTATTTTGTTTAGTTACGTTGAGCTGTATGTGAATTTGATGTTAATTGCTTTCTTGACTTATGTTAGAAGTATGAGTAAAATATTGGAAGATGGAATGATTACAGATAAAGCTGAATTTTATAATATGAAACTATACTTCAGACAAATTGGATAAAGATTTTTATAACAAGAAAGAATACGACCACGATGTATTTCATAAAAATATACATTTCTATGACTTTTGTAAATACTATCATATAACATATTTTTCCTTGATTGTCTGACAAAATGTAGTGTAACATAGGCAATAAAGCCTTTTTTATGCCTACACTGTTGCTTAATTTGACAAATTGTTTGCTATAAATCAATCTTTATTGGATTAAGCTCAAGTATAGTTTGAAATACAAAATAATTTTCTTTACATTTATCATTATTCCTTCTTATACTCTATATAATGTATATTGTATACGTTTCATAAAACTGTTTCAGTGTGTTGTGTAAAATTTGATGTTTACACCTGGAATAACTAGAGTAAAATGGGAATGCAAATTCGGCTCATTGTGTGTTACAAAAACATGTCAGACCTAAGCCTGATAAGGGGCACCTTGTTTATTCCTAGAACTACCATCAAGTTTTATCATCTCCCTAGCCTTTTCCCAACTGTGTTGGGGTCGGCTGCCAGCCTAACCGGATTCAGCTGGATACCGGTGTTCTACGTGGAGCGACTGCCTATCTGACCTCCACAACCCAGTAACTGGGCGACACGATACCTCACCAAGAACAACCATCAAGTCTAATGTATATAAAACTAAAGTAGTCAAGTAGTGCCTAGACACACAAACAAGTTACAAACCCCCGGGAACTATTGGAAAACCGCTAGTAGGACTTTGTCTGTTTGTCTGTCTGCACTTTATGCACGACCTGGGAACCGAACCAAGGACCTCATGCTCAGCAGCCGCGTTTGCAACAACAAAACTAACCACAGGGAGTAAAACTCACAGCAGGACAGCGAAGCAGCTCTGCTGAATCTTGTTTTTCAATCATAAGCCTTATTATATTGCCGTAAGCACCATTATGCATAAAATTTATTTTTTCTGTAATTTCTGCTAGTTATATATTGTAGCTTTTTGTCGCGATTCAAATGGTGCGTGTTGTTTATATTATACTAGCTGCCTCCTGCGGTTTCACCCGCGTTATAAATGTTAAGGTGAACAACCCTTAACACTTAGGTATGAAAATAGATAGTAGCCGATTCTCAGACCTACTGAATATGCATATAAATTTAGTGAAAATCGGAAAAGCCGTTTCGGAGGAGTAAGGTAACTAACATTGTGACACGAGAATTTTCAATCATAAGATATGCGAGCAAGCAGCAGCTACATATTTGTATAATTTTATTACACTTAGTTCCAATGATGTTATAGGTAAAAAAGTGTAGATAGGTTATATGCAGTCAAAAAGTGGCACATTAAAAGTTTGCCAATTGACAAACATGATACTGAGTATCGCGTTGACATTTGACGTTTATCTCTTTTTCACTCGCACTACTTCACTCATCTCATCCTACTTTGACGTGTTATGTATGTGTGCGTTAGTGTGCCGTTTTTGAAGATAGAATTTCGTTTGGGTAACCTATCTACCCTTTTTACTTATAATATCATTGCTTAGTTCAGTGAAAACAAACATAGTTATTTTCACTTTTATAACATTACTACGGATGGTTTCTGGACAAATTTTAGTATTAGCGAGTGAACCCGTGAACATATAACTATTGTTATAAACAGACTAATTGTGTAGGAGCCATACATAAATTACGTAAAAATATATCCTTTCAAACTCAAACTCAAAACTATTTTATTCAAATAAACCATTTACAGGTACTTTTGAATCGTCAAGGTGTCTGTCAGAAAAATGAAGCTAGTTGCTCGTTCCAAGGAGTAGGTCTCATAGCCACGTCCTAGCCACAGGTGATTACGTGTCTATTCAGCAAGACAGTGGTTGGGGGTAGAACTGTTCTAGATCCACCCCTACTTGTGGAACAATACGCTATGGTGTTAAGCGATTGCAACTAACGGAGTGCAACTGTGTCTTCTTCTTGAGATTACATTTTTGCGGTTCTCTTTGGTGTGACATAACATAATTAGTTATTATACACCCAGAACGCAACAAATAAAAAAAACTTTCAAAATTATAATTCGGTATCATGTTTTCATATCAGTTGAATAACGTCAATCAAAACAAACAATATATTTTTTGTTTGCAGTAAATTTTTTAAAGTCTGTCATACTTTAACCACCCTCCCCTCCCTTAACCTATGACTTAATTGATGTATGGCTCTTTATTAATATGTCAAAATAACTGACCTTCATAGTTGTTGGCAGCGCTGTCGTTGATGGTAGCCGCGAGCATCTCATGCTCTTCCGGATTGTGTTCTATGAACACATCCTGCAACAAACCAATGGGATTTTTTTCACATTCAATAAGAAGTTTCGTGATGTGAAATGTCTATTTCACAATCAGGAAAAATTGCCTTTTATTTGGTTACAATGTTAACGGCGAAACTCTTGAAATTGTGCCGTAAATATTAGTACTGTAGTATTAGCAACTTTAGCTTTAAGAAGGGATTAAAAATATTGTGTCACAAGAGTAAATTTTTTGACAGACATTCACTATTTGACTGTTTAATTTGGCTATCTCCATGGATATGACTAGTACGTATACTGGAAGAAAAAAAAACATTGCACAAATGTGTACGCAAACGTCGGTGCACACTCTTTTCGCTGACCCACATAATCCGATTAAAGGTTAATCTTACACAACCGGGTAAAGATGTAGCGTAGGAACAATGCTTTCTGCGTCACACTAGCATTTCAAACGTCTAAGATAATTCTCATGGCGAGATAAATAGACGTAACTAAGTACTAAGTTTGGCTTGGTCATGTTTCCGTCTCTATCGTGCTCTTGACGTTTGTCAGTTGTGTAACAGTGACAGGTATAGTGCTAAGCCAAAGTTAGTGCGCTTAGTAACGTCTATATATCTCGCCATCAGTAACATTGAGCCCGAGGCGAGTATCGAACAGCATACCTTGGGCGGCGTGTGTTTGTAGTGCAGACTGATCTTGCTGAGCTCGTGGTCGAGCTCGGCGAGCTGTGCGGCGTGACGAGTCTTGTGCACCGGCGCCGGCAAGCCATCTGCGGTCTCTGTGCCCTCCGACTGGAATTTAGTACGATTGGTTATTACAACACTGGCTTTTTAGTGAAATATATCTCAAGATTTGAAGTGTGCAAGTAGAAAAAATAGGCAAGATAAAAAAAATATGAGGTAAGACGCTTATATGAAGCCTAAGTTTTAATTACATGAGTGTGTGTAGTGGCACGTCAGATGTTTTCCATCCTGATCTACTTATCCCAAACATCGCATGCTAAAACACCGACACCTTCCTAATATATATTCTCTAATATCTTAGGTTATAAATATATGCGCTAGTGTGCCGTTTATTATGTCAGAATTTTATGTAGCAGGTACAAATATTGCTTCATAAAGTTTTATCAATAATCCAGTTTTACCTGGCCTGTCTTTACTAAATAAAAAGCAACAAAAAATCTTCGAGTACACAGACATAAAAGCGTACAAACCTTTGGCATGTTGTGTAAAGGCGGCCGATGCGTGGGTGACAACGCGGGGCTGTACTCCAGCGGAGACTGCGGCGACACGGGACCCTGAAGACAGTTTCCAATCACTTAAGTTAAAGCATTCCTATTATTGAAAGTTGATCATAGTACAGAACTAAGTAAAGGAGCTTAACTACAACCATATCTTTTTTTTTTTAGTTTTTAAGTGTATGATGCTTAGCTTTCGTCACAAAGTAAATAATGTACACTCTGCGTTTGATTCACCATCTATGCAATTGTAAACCCTGTTTTTTGGGGAGTAGGAAATCGTCGACTTCTCCCGCCTTGGTCGGGGCGGAAGGACGAGTCAGACTTTTACTGACTAAAACCCACTCATGTTCCTTTGGTTGCCCTTTATGTTCCGGGGTCACGGTACTATTCCGTAACCCTGTAAAGGTGTAACCATTTTGTCAGTGGCGCAACCACGTTGTTGTAATGAAATAGAAGCATTATACTCACGCTATTAGATATGGAGGCCAGCTTGTGTTGCAGGGTGAGCATGTACTCATTGTAGGTGTGCGCTTTGCTCGGCGTACTCGGCTGCGATGAACCCGTCGAATTCACGTTCGTCATGCCTAAGACAGAGAAATAAATACTTTATCTTTTATCGCTTTCAATGAATTCCTAAATTAACAAACAAGAAAACACTGATAGGCAAAACTGAGGCTGATAGCAAACTGTTACCGTGACCCTGGAACATAAAAGGCAATCGAAGGAACATGAGTGGGTTTTAGTCAGTAAGAGTCTGACACGCCCTCCCGTCGCACCCAGGACGGGAGCAGTCATTGGATGATTTCCCACTCACCAAAAAAAAAAAAAAAAAAAAAATATTATAAATGCGAAAGTAACTCTGTCTGTCTGTCCCGCTTTCACGCCAAAACTAGTCCATAGCCTGAGCAAGGACAGGATAGTTTTCATCCCAAAAATCACACGGGAACGGAAACTACGAGGGGAACAGCACATAACACATAGTTATATGTCAAAAAGCCAATAATCACCGTCAATATCCACAGCTCTCCTAGCCAGCGCGTGGTGCACGGCCCGATGCGCGACCAGTTGTCCCAAGTTCTGGTTGATGAGCCCTAGATTCTGTCCTCCCAGCGCCAAGTTCTGCCCGCCCAGGGCAAGGTTCTGCCCGCCTATGAGATTCTGACCGCCTAATCCTAAGTTCTGACTTGCTAGACCTGAAAAAAAAGTTGGACAGGGTTATTTGAAAAATACCTATAACTTAGTTAAGCTATATTGCTTAAGTTATAAGTAACTACTTTGTTATATGTAGGTGTTGTAAATTGATATTATGAAGGTACATATAGTACCTTACATATAGTAGGTGTTCTTGATTGTTGTCTTGTTTTAAATGGTTTTTCAATTACATACGAATGAAAATGGAAGTAGGTACTGTTTAAAAGCTCATGATGTAATTGGCATTGACAACAAATAAAAGTAAAAGCAAGGAAGAAGTGGAATCGTACATATAATCAGATTGGCTCTTGCCTTACCTTCATTTCTTGGCTCGTCAATTAGGTTAAGCCCATAAGAAGTGAAATAAATGACAATCCTACATTAGTGGATGCTTATAGATAAAAGGCATATACTGTCGAACAAGACTGTAGCCCCAGCGGCCTCTGATTTGAAGAATTGGGTAATTCATATTATTAACCAATAAATGACCATTAAAAATCCTCTCTTAATTTTAGCCTATAAAATGCGGTTCATTTTCAATTTGCTTTGAAATCAATAAATAGTCAACTGAGTTGCTAACTTAGTGACGTCATAAAGTGACATTACCATACAAAAACTATGGGAGAATCGCGTTTTGATAGCTTATAAAAAATACGTCAATTGATGATGTTGTAAAATACCGTATAGTCTTTCAGGTCCAGCCAGTAATTACATATAGAGATATGTCATATAATCGGTGAATTCACCAGCCATTAAAAAAAAAGTAAGCATACACAAGTACCTGTATAATTACCCAAGTTCTGTCCAAGATTCTGTCCCATGAGGTTCTGGTTGAGGCCCATCTGCGCGATGTTCTGGTGCTGGAAGGCGAGCGCCTGCGGTGGCAGTGGCGGCGCCAGCCCCATCATGCCGAGCTGGGACATCTGCTGGCTGGCCAGCTGGTTCACTGACGACTGCAGGGCTTGCTGCTGAGCTGATGGCGGAAAGAGCGGATTCAATCCTGTGTTGGCGAGAAATGGAGGATTAATTTTTGATTTTGGTCGTTATGTTGGCCCTTTGTATCTGTTTCAGCACTTGGTTGTTTTCTACGAGTCTTCGTGTGGTGTGTTCTCGACCGTTCCATAAAACGGTTCCGATAAAATATCTGGCGATACCATGTAGGACCGTAACACTTTGACTGAACTGTTTTTTGACGATTGGTCTGAATAGAAACTAGTTTAGTGTCTTTTGAGCCTAGTCGTCAAAAAACTGTAAAGAAATATTGATTGAGCCTGAAATTGAAAACAATTATTAATTGTTTACAACTAAAAATTCAGGGTGTAAAGTTCAAAGCGAAATGAGGTAAAAATAACATTGATCAAGTGTGCCTCACTAAAGAATGGAAGGTATATTTAACTAAAAATAATTAAAATAATGTGCTATGAAACAGATAAAGAAATAAAGCCAACATAAGAGAGTGCTTTAACATTTAAAAATCATAATTAAAATATTTTTAACAATGTGACTGAAAAAAGAAGTTGTTACCGCCGTTAAGACTAATAAATAAAAACTTGTTATTCACGAAATTGTAACTTATGCCCATAGTTCATTATGAAAATCTGCCCTATAGCATTCAAGACTTTGGTGAAGATAAACTGTCATCTCATTGATGCAAAGGCTTGACAATTGGCCTCGAGACAAACCTGTCAAGCCCCGTAATTTGAACCGTGGATATGGTCACGTGACTTTCCACAGGTAATGTCATGACATACACTATACGTCTCAGCGTTTGATGCTAACGCATACAAAATAAGTTACGCAAGACCACTGAAGGCTCTGACGCAAAAACAAAAAAACACACACATTAATAACGCATCAGTATCAACTTCCTCAATCCGCTCCATGCGCTCACACAAACAAACACAATAGAAAGGAGAGTAAAGAGTGGTTACCAATAAAATCGTTGGGGAGCATCGGCTGGTAGTACTTCTGCGGCTGGTACTGGGCCGGGAGGCGCGCCGCCATCATGGGCGCTGACGTCACAACACGGGTTAGTCACACGGATGCAAGGTTATGTGCGGGGGGAGGAGTAGGTCGCTTTACTAAAGCTTCAACTTTTGCTAAAGACCATGGTTTCAATGTGTATCTAAATTTCAACGAATTGTGCAATATAGTTTCAGTGTTAAGTTCTACTTTAAATTATTTATGTAAAAAGAAATTGGTTTTTATAGCGAGTGAGTTCGAAAGATAGGCAAGGGCCTATGTGTCATTTTCAATTTACTTATACCAAGCTGGACAATATCTTTCCTTATACAGAGAAGGCACGAGCATTAATTACCACGCTCTTTGCTCATTATGAATTTATATAAATTTTACTAAAATCATAGCTTAGGTCTTTTGCAAAAATATTGGTGAAAGCGACTTACGTAGTTTGGAGTAAAGATATCACACAGAAATGTTTCTATGCAGGAAATCGAAAAAGAACGTTCATTAGTTATTGGCATATATTTATTTACCAGGGATAGACAAGACAAAAATAATAAATAAAAAAAAGCCTACGTTTATATGGCATTTGTCAAAATTATTTGTTTTTATGTTCACTTTTCTGCTGACCTACTGCGTAGAAATAGATATTGACAAATCGTGCGTTTTAATAATTCAAGAACAAGTACAATATTGTTTTTTATATACGTAAAGGGGTCAATATAATAGCCATGAAGAAAAAATAATCACATCTCATAATTTTTAATTGTTATCATGAGCGTAATTAGTTTATAAGTGTGTTTATGCATCAGTCACTCAAGGCTTTGTTTTTGTCATGCGGGTGCGGGCCAGGCGGCTATGTTTGTTGCGGGCCGTACGCAGAATCACCCGCATGCGGGCCAGGGACGCATTCGTGCCGCCAAACATGGCCAATAAAATTTTATATCACTTATTACTCGTAGACATATCCTAACATATTGACCCTTTTACGTAAGTAGCTAAAAGAGGGGGTTGTTTTCAAAACAGAACATTCAGGAAAAACACAGGTAGAAATTCGAACTATGACTAATTAATTGCTGAAGTTTGAAACAACAAAAAGAATTAGAAAACAGTGTGTAACACATTTACTAAAAGTTGCATGCATAAACAGGCTGGTTACTGAACCTCAGGTTTGGCACAAACCAATAAAATCTATACTAATATTATAAATGCGAAAGTAACTCTGTCTGTCGGGCTCCTCTCCACGCCTAAACCACTGAACCAATTTGAATGAAATTTGGTACAGATATAGTCTGGGACCCAAGAAAGGACATAGGATAGTTTTCATCCCGGTAATCAACCGGGAACGGAAACTATTATTCCACGCGGACGAAGTCGCGGGCAAAAGCTAGTAATAAATAATTATCCCCATTGGTATGCTGCTGATGTAAAGAAACTGTAAATTTTGATTAAACGTAACAGCAGTAATTTTATGAAGCTGTTATGTATTTACTTTTTTAATTTCTCTGATTATTTCTGTATAAAATATTAGCTTCGTATACAAACAATCATGTTATGCCACACGGGAGAGGAACAGTGACAAAAGACGCGTGTGAAAAGAGGACAGCTAACATGAAAACGTTTTCGTTATGACCATTTACCCTAAACTAGATAACCAGCCTTTTCACGCAAGCAACCATAAACTCTCTAATTCTTAGTATAAATAAAACAAATCTATTAGGAAAACATGACAAAATAACAGGAAAGCTCGACTCACCAGGCTGTGCGTTGTTAAGTATGGTGTTGTGTAGCCCAAGGTCGGGTTGCGGGTACGGTTGCTGGTTCAGCAAACCTAGCAGGTTGGGACCTGACAGGTTTTGTTGTTGACTGCATGGAAAAAAAAAGGAAAATAAATCAGTACCAGTCTTTTGTTTGAAATTGTCTGTAAATAAAATTATTTTTCTATTGACACACTCGTATATTAGAGAAATAATTGATTGCTATGTGTATTTCTTGACTACCAAATCAAGGAATTATAAATTTTCAGGTGCAGGTATAATGGCTCAAAACGTCAAAATTAAACTTAGATTTACGAGCTGCTAGGGTCTATTATGGCCGAATACTGAAATTTTACTCAATTTTTAGACTCTCAAATCTGTTGCTGTCCTTACTTTGTTACTTTAGAGCGACAAAGAAAGCAACAGATTTATATTCGGTTATAACACGGGCTTTTATTTAAGAAATGTAAGATGTCCTTATAGAGTCCGAAAGTGTATATAAATCCACTTACTTCATAATATTCTGCTTCAACAGCATCCTCTGAATATTCTCCGCATTCGGCATAGTAACGTTCGTGTCGTTGACCACAGGCGTAGGGGTCAAATTCTGCTGCGTAGTCATACCTAGCGAAACCCCCTGCAACCCCATATTCAGACCTAACTCCCCCCCGACCCCCATAGGCGTGCCTACTTGGCTCAACCCTAAAAGGGGCGTATCTGTAGCTATTTGCAAAGGGGTCGTTAAATTAGGTTGTAAATTCGCCGTGTTGATCATTGGAGCCGGAACAATATTCTGAACAGGGACTTGAGGCATGGTCTGAACCGTCTGTATGTTTGACACTATCGGTGGCGGTACCATAGTGACAGTAGCCGGCACTTCCTGCGGTACTTCTACGGGCCTTTCTGGCTGGATCTCGGGTCTTACTTCTACGGGGGCTGGGATTTGAGTGGGCACTGAATACTGATGAGTGGGGGGGTATTCTTGTGGCGGGAGCGAAGGGGGAGGGTCTTTTTCTGGGAGGCCGTTGACTTGGACTTCTTTGGAAGGTTCCTTGGTCTCCGCGGGTTCGGGGATGGGCTTCTCTTCGGGCACGTTTTCCCCGCGGTCTACGACGGGGCTGACTAGAAATCTGGATATTTTCCGGGTCGGTTTCGATTGTTTTTTCTCGCCGTTCTGTGATTCTGTGCTGCCGGAGCGCTCGGGCGCTATTGATCCGCCGTCCGATTGATTGGAACCTGCAATGATAATAAGATTCAATGTAAGAACTAAAAATGGTCAATATTACTAGATTGCAAATGGATTGCCAACCTGCAGAAGTAGGACTAGGTGCATTTTACAATTGGTGATATTTTGAAAGGCTAACATTTACAGCTTAATAAAGCCAGGAACACTCATAATTAATACATAGATAACAAGGAAACATGATTTGAGCAAGATTTTGCATGAGATATAAATGCTCAAAGCAATAAATCCATCTTTGTCCTGCATATTCCTTTACATTTTGTGCATAGTTAAGTTTAGGTTTAATAAAAAAAATATACAAATATTTCTTTCTGCCATAACAACTTTAAGTTGTTCAAAACAAAGTTACTTTCATACTTTACATACTACATAAATAAAAACCTAACTGCTATATAGTGTTCATTAATAAATCCTCACCTATAGACGACGCAGTGCTAATCTTCCTAGCGACAATATCGACATGCACAGCCTTCGTCACAGCGTCGTGCACGGGCGGCGCCGGCACAGACTCGTGCTCGGGCAGGTCGTACGCCAACTCAGCCGCGATGTTGTCGTGGCTCGCTGTAGGCGTCGTGCATTCAGAGTTGTCCTGGTTCGAGTCTGTGAGGTTTTCTTCGCGTTCTGTTGTTTCCGAGTCGTAGTCAGTCTGGGGAGGTATTGAATTGGTTTAGTCTATGATGGAACATGTTAACATGAGGCATTTTTAAACTGTACGGTGTAAATCCGTAGCTTGTTAAATTTAATTTACTGTTCCAGAGGGAGAGGCGTCCGCCTCTAACTCACCAGATAGTGTGTACACTATGAATGTGTCTTTTTCAATTCATAGCTCTTTCTAAGTTCATCAAGGATACTTTACATTAACATTCCGTACCGTGAAAAGCAAGTAAAGCCGTTATTCCCGGCTGTCATTTTTTTATCTTTGACAGTCATTACAGGCAGTTAAATGCCAGAAACTCTGACTAACCAAGGGATATTGTGTCACCCAGTGACTGGGTTGTAAAGACCTAATCGGCAGGTGCTGGATATAAAACACTGGTATTCAACTGGATCCGGTTAGATCGAGAGTCGACTCCAACATAGTTGGCTAGAAAGATGATGAGGTATACTTTTTTTTTAATTTGGGACAATCTCGCCACACTATTCTCAACCACTGCAAGTCCTGAAAGCCAGAATCAACAGTGGAGTCCGCCAGAAAAGCGCCGAAGCAATTAAGCTCGACGAGTCCCGGAGAAACGATTCAAAGGTCTTGGATCCCGAAACGAAATTAAACCGTCGAACAGACGTGATTCCAGACACAATAGAAAGACAATAGCAACCGGACAGCCGGCTGTCGCTTGGTCGTTGAAAGGTTAATTAGAAAAGAACTGTGGAGGAGTAAGCAATGATTTCCAGTGATGGATACCTTGTCGATGTTGAGCCTGAGCGCGGAGTGGTGCGCAGGGTTGAGCACGGGCGTGACTCCAGGGTTGCTGATGAGCTGGCTCACGATGTCCTTGATCAGCTCCATGAACGTCGCGCTTTGCCATTCCGGGAGCAGGTTGTTGGATACCTATAAATAGAATTTATTAAACACATGTCATCAAAACAATCCCGCTAAAATATTTCTAACAATTACATCTCCTGAAAGTCCAAAGAATCTTATGTTACCACTTTATCCTTGTTTACGAAACAAAGTGTAAGGAATCTGTTGTATGTAAGGGTTTTATGAAATAAATAAATTATTATTATTATATTATTATTAATCAACAGTGGCGTCTCCACCAATGAAGCTCGACGAGTTTCCGGGAAACCATACTATAGTATAAAAAATACCAGATGTTTTTACTAAAGACTCTCCTGCACATTTCCATCTTTCCTTTCATGTATTCCTGTCACCTGTCATGCTATCATTCACGCCATTCTCTTTCATATTATTCTTCACACATTCCAGCCATCTTTTCTTCTGCATTCTTCTACCCACCTACTTACTTTCTGAGCGATGAAGGCCCAACATTCATATTCATAATTTTAAGCTTAATTAAGGTCGAAAATAATTGTCGTTAATTGCTACGTGAACATTATCCCTATCACTATCGCACAACTGTCAAACTACACATAGAAAGAGACAGAAATACGGCTAAGCTCAAAAAGCAAAACTCACCAGATTACTAGCAATCTCCTCAGCATTGACGTCAGTAACATCAAACTTGAAGGTGACAGTCTTGGACTTGGACTCGAGCTGGCACTCCACCACGTTGGCCGTCTCGTTCACCTCCAGGACCGTCAGCTTCGGCAGCTTGTCCTTCTCTCGGGACCGCTTTTTAGAACCCCTCGACTTCTTCTCGCCGGTGATTGGAGAAGATATTGCTGTACCCGCTGTGGAACATTGGTTGTTGATTTTGAGATTGAAGCAGTTTACTAATAATTATAAATGTGAAGGTTAGAAACGATAGTTGTGTGAATGTTAGTTACTCTTTTACACAAAAAAATACTGGTCGCTTTTTGTGGAAGTTTAGAGTAACTTAACTTAAACTTCTTTTTTTCTTCTCAGAGTAATACATGGTCTACGTATCATCGCGTTATTACTCGCGAGACCAGTAACTAATGCGTAATGTGAATGAAGTTTAAGATCCTGAGGGGAAGTAATTATTAATGAGATAGATCCAAATAGGAACGAACACATTTTGAAATTATCTAGTGTGCTTGACATTATTTTTTTGCGCTTATACCATCATAGAAAATCAAGCATCTTAGAAATATCTTTGAAATCACAGTTACACAAGCAATAAACCAAATCAATAATAAACAACTAACCTTCTTGTTGCTGGGTTTCCGCCTGCTTCTCCTCAACAGAACTGAGCTCCGGCGGCCTGATGGCCTCAGCGTGGTTGTTAGGGAACTCCGTCAGCGGAGTGTGGAACTGTTCCTTCTGACCACCGTTACTCTGGTAGCCATTCTCCACCTGCTCTGCCGCCAGGTTCAACTGCTGCGGCTGTTGCACCACATCCTGAGGAATCTGATGGATCTGTTGCTGCATAGCAGGCATCGACTGAGGCACTGTTTGCACTGGCTGAGGAATCTGCTGGACTTGAGAACTTGGCATGGATATTTGTTGCTGTATTGGCTGTAATTGTTGGACTTGTGAAGTCTGAACCGGCTGCTGCAAGGACTGGCCTGGCTGCTGAACTGATTGGATGGGATGTGGCAGCGTCGAGCCCTGGGGAACTGACTGCACGGGCTGCGGCATCGACTGCGCGGGCTGAGGCACCGAGTGCATCGGTTGTTGACCCACTGAGTGACCCTGCGGGACTGACGTCATGGACTGAGGAACCGTCATTTGCTGCGGCATCGCGTCCTGGACTGATTGTGCGATCTGTTGGGGCATGGACGCGGCCACAGACGACGGTATCGACGTCTCCATCTGATTAGCTTGGTACACATTCTGCATCATCTGCACCGGCTGACTCTGAGCCTGCTGGTACATCTGCAAAGGATTGGCGGAGTAATTCTGCACCGGAGTGCCTTCATGACTAGATATCTGCCTCTCGTTTTGCTGTACCACGCTGAAGTTTTGTTGCATCTGCATGTTGTGAGGAAGCGACTGGCCTTGCATTGTGGGGTGCTGGTGATAGTGGTCGTCAGACCTTTGCTTGTTGTAATGCATCTGGTCTATCGACATTTGCTGTTGGAGTTGCGGCTTCTGCCCGTACTGGTCAGGCATCATCACTGGCTGCTGATCGTGAACGTCAGCTGAACTGATCTGACTCTGTTCTGAACCTTGCCGCTGATACATAGGACGCTGTGATCGAAGAATCTCTTCCACTTTCTGTTGCTGTTGGTCCATTAATTGCTGTTTCTGGAGCAACATCGCCCAGTTCTGAGTTATAATATTCTGTTGGGTTTGAAGTTGTAATTCCTGTTGAGCTAGATACTGTTGTTGTTGCTGGAAATGTCGGAAGTGGTGTGGAGAGAGTGTCTGGCCGGGCATTTGTAGTTGTTGTTGACTTATGATTTGTTGTTGTAAGACTAGCTGTTGTTGCCCTAAGACTTGCTTTTGCATGTCGAGTTGTTGTTGGGCTTGAGCGACTTGTTGTTGCGCCTGCGCCACCTGTTGTTGTTGTGCGAGGAAGGTCTGATCAACACCCAGTTGTTGCAACGTCGGTTGTTGAAACTGTTGGCTCTGGTGGTAGTTCACATTCTGTTGATGCATCTGAGTAGCGATAAGATTATGCATCTGTTGCTGCAACGCTTCTTGTTCCTGATTCTGTTGCATTTCGACGTTGTCGTGTAGTTGTTGTGTCATCTGTTGCTGTTGTTGTTGCTGGGGTTGCTGTTGGTTTTCAGATTCCGACTCCTTTCTTGACTGTAGAGTATCTGGTCTTTGTATAATTTGAGCTAGGATATTCTGTAAGTTTTGAAGAGATGGGTCTAACATTTGACCGGAGACGAGATTCTGTGGGCCTGCGATGATGTTTTCTTGCGCTGTGAGTTGTTCTTCGAATTGTTTCTGCTGTATGGCGGCAGCTTGTTGCGCGATGATCGTTTGCTGTTGCTGGATGATCTGTTGCTGTAACACCTGGTTTTGGTTGTTGATTTCTGCCGTAAGCTGTTGGTTCAAGAGGCTGGGCTGCAGCTGAGTTTGTGAAGGGACCTGTTCCAGAAGGTTCTGTTGCGCCTGTTGCTCCATTAGAACCTGGCCTTGGACTGAATGTTCCAGCATTTGCTGGTTGATGAGATTCTGCTCCATCATTACCTGAAGAAAAGAATAGCAAAATTATCAAGTCGTAAAAGAAAATTACCCATTTTTTTATAGCATAGGATATTTTGTTTTATAAACAAGAAAGGTAGCCCAACATTGAATTACTTTTACATTTTATAACACAATTTGACACACAAAGGCCTTGTTTTGCATCCCACTGTGGTTAAAATATCTGGCAGAGAATTTTATACAAATTCTGTTCCATCTTTAAATATATCTGAAAGATAGCGTCCATTGTAAGATTGTGAAACAGGCCGTAACTCAAATACGGAAGAACCCGCAAGAACTATAAGTAAGAGTGTTGACCTAATAGTTACTAAATATTTGTTTATTCCATAACTGCTACAACGTTACTTGTTGCAGGTATCATCCCACCTGCAACACGTAACGTTACAATCAACAACCAACCACACGTGTATCTGTTATCATAATAACATGTCACATACCTGCTGCTTCAAATTCTGTTCATAAAACACTTGTTTCTGCAACAGCTGCTGGTCCGTGGCCATGGAGGGCGATATCCTGGCCTGCATGAAGTTCTGCTGCAGCAGCTTCATGGCGGCATCCTCGTTGTTTAGCTGCTGGAATTGCTGTTGTAGCAGATGTTGTTGGCATTGCAGGAGCTGGGATTGGGGGTCCAGTCTGGGGGGAGAGAGTTGGTTGGAATTGTCTTGCTTACTTAAAAGGAGTAGTAGTCTTGGATCGTTTATTAATGTCATAACTAGAATTCTGCTGTGTTTTATCATCATCATTTTAGCCTTTTATGCTTCCGTCACACAATAGGGTCAATGCGGCACATCTATCTATAAATTAGATGGAGTCTTTAGTGATAATCAACACACAGCCGAAACACTAAGAGGCGATTTTCAGAAATTCAACCCCAAGAGGGTAAATTAATATACAAGTATGTATGAAAATCTGCAGGCGAAGCCGCAGAAAACAGCTAGTCATTAATAAATACACAAATAACAGGACGCTGTCTATAACTACTCCCACATTTTATTTATCAGCCTCTGTTGTCCCGCTGCAGGGAAATGGCCTCCCTTTCTTCCTTCCAATCCTCTCTATCCCGGGCCAATGAAGGCCAATCAATTAAGATAAACGTATGTGTAAAAAATGTAACTCACTGTACGCCCGTGAGCGGCTGCGGCCCGACGCCGTTGAGGAGTCCCGCTGTCACCTGGTCTACGGGACCCGCCTGCTGCTGGTTTTGTATCATCTTCATCTGCATGAGAACATGGTTTAACGTTATTTTGGAGTTTTTTAGTAAGAAGCAAGGAAGGGGTATCGTGCAAGCTTACGTCCAATGACGTCGACGTGGTTTTCTTTACATATTGCTGTGGCTGAGACCAGCAGTCTCTCATTCTAACCCTTTAACTACTTCCGGCTTAAATGGTCAATCATCTGACATACTTTACTTTCAAAGTTTAAATAATCTTCAACTTCTTTCAACGTTCAACTCCAACAATCCCGAAGTATTAGTGAAATCTCTAATAATTTTATGTGCTTTAATATATTGAATGAATTGGTGAATGCTTTTGCTCAACACTGAGACAATGTGGTCTGGAAAATAAAATTACGAAATATTTACAATAAAAGACAATATATACATTTATCACTCTCAACTGCCACAATATCTCTCCCCGAGCATGCCCTACGTCTAGGTGCGCACTGACCTGCCTTAACTGCTGTTCGTAGAGCTGCTGCCGGTTCTGTTCGATGATCACCTCCTGGTTGAACAGCATCTGAGCTTTCTTCTCACTCCTCTCCCTGAGAACAAGCGAGACGACATGAGTATACAGTAATAAGTATTATGTCCAGGCTGAGTAAGATCATCATCATTCAATAGTATAAAACACCTCCTATGTATGCTTAGATCTTTAAAACTACGCAACAAATTTTGATGCGGATTTTTTTTTAATATATAGAATAATTTAAGAGGAAGATTTATGTGTATAATACATACAAAATATAGTATAAAAAAATCCGGAATTCTCAAAGATTCGTAACACCCGTGCGAAGCGAGGCAGTTTTGAATATTTTTGTGTGAATGAGAATGCGCGGCGGTCTCTTTGGCGTTGGTTGTAGTAGTTGTAGTAGTAATTACGGGCAATATTTATGGTGTTTTGCAAGTAAACATGAGAACTTTTTTACCTTTGGGCGCAAAGGTCGTACAGCACATTATTTGTAACCTTCACAAGCTTTAGGAGTGTTAATTGAAAGTTATTGGTAGGTAGAAACATTCGCTGAATTCAACACTATGGAAATAATTTGGATAATTTAAATTTTTTTTTTTTTTTATTTTACTTTTTTTATTTCAGTTATTTTTGTAATTTATCTCCAAATATACATATACTAAATCTATTTGGAGTTAGGTATGCATCAAACTAAGCCAGATTGAAAAAAAAAGTATCAAAAAATAATCTAAAAAGTACTTTGATAATGGACTTGATTTTTTTGTTCACAAACTCACCTTATTTTAAGTAAGGTGCGTCTTTCTCTTTTCATTTAATTATGAAAAGGACAGAAGATCGTTTAGTCCTCTCAAATTAGACAGCGCCTGAAGCAAATGGGCGTATTTTTAGTCGCTATATTTTTAATTGCGTCTAAATTATTTATGGCGTCTCTTAATTTGACAGGACTTAACATTTTTTTTTATCTTAACTGTTTTCTTTTCTTAATGAAATGGAAAGAGAAAGATGCACTTAACTAAATTTAGGTTAGTTTGTGAACAAGAGAATCGGCACCAACGTCGATAAACACACGATGACGGGGCTAATTTTATATACAAGCCCCTCCGCCTACGTTGCCTGACGTTTCGACGTTTGACGGTTTGATTGGCATCACCTGGCACCATGAACACCACATCACAGGCTTGTAGTGACGGATCTGTGTATATTTTTCTTTCGACGCAGATTTGAATTAATGCCAAATTGTCATCAGCAGAATTTGTAAGCGACACAAAATTTGGATTCACCGTGTGTCACGCGATGCGTCGCGCGTGTATTGTAATGGAAGAGTAGGCGAGATTAATAGCATTCAGCATATGTAATGAGCGATTATTTCATTAAGAGCAGAAACTGCGGCTTCAAAGACAAATCATTTTATTTTCATTACATAATTGAACCTTACGACGACCAAGCGACAGCCGGCTGTTGGGCTGCTATTGTCTTTTCATTGTGTCTCGAATCACGTATGTTCGAAGAATTAACAAAGGAAGGAAGGATCATTAAGTACGTCATTTACTAGTAAAAATAATTTACCCTGGATTTCGTATGGACTTCAATAAAACTCTCTGGTCTAAGCAGTGCCTCAAATGAATCTAAAATCCAATACATTATTTTGTTTCACACAAAATTTTAAACATTTGCCTAGAGCCTGCCTATCTAGTCCAGAACATCATAGCATTCATTCATTTTAAATCACGCTTAAACATGTAAAAAAAACGCTTTTGAAATACGATTATTTTTTTAAAGAGTAAGTATGGAGTTTCTTGCCCATTCTTCTCCATACGTAACAACATTTTGGAATGGGCAGTAGATTCACTTTTGTTTCGTAATTATGACGTTTCAAAGTGCCTTTTTTGGTCTAATGAAAATAAATGATTTGACTATTGACATGTCAGTGTCTAAGTGCCTAAGTATATACATCCCAGAGGCTATTTAGCAGAGTAGACGTAACAGACAGACATATAAAATGGTAAACTGACTGAATGATTGACTGATTGTTGATCAACGCACAGCCCAAACCATCAACCAACTGATCCTGAAGACATGAAACTTGCAGAGTATGTCTTTTTGTCAAGAGTAAGTGAGCACTAAGAACGGATATATGAAAATTCCAACAATATAGGGGTAAAATTGGGTATAGAAGTATCTAGTTTATAATAATAGCATAATTAAATCAGCAACAAATCCTCCAATAATTGGAATCATTCCCAGAATAAATTACTTGGTACAAAAATGTGAGAAATTCGCATGCCAATAGGGATGTTGACTACATCATAAGAATGACATTCTGTTTAGTCCGTCTGTTAGACAGTCCAAAAATACTGGACACATATTTTTTGCTTGATCAAATTAATAACAAAATACAAAGATAAAGAGCATCAAAGTTCTGGAGAGGGGACTTGTGACGTCACTTCTCAGTAAAAAATATACAAAGGCGTGACGTTTCTGAAACTTCAACGCACTGTATTGTCGTCATTTTCTGTTTACGAGAAAAAAGAAAAAATACGTGTCCCAAATTTTTTGATTATCTAACTGACGGACTAATTACTTTTTTTTGTCGTCTCGCCTATAATAGCATAATTAAATCAGCAACAAATCCTCCTATAATTGGAATCATTCCCAGAATAAGTTACTTTGTACAAAAATGTGAGAATTTCGCATGCCAATTGATTCATTTTGACAAAACGAAGCCTTATAATGCCGTATATAAATTGTCTGGTTACTATAGAACAAGCAATGCTTAGTTTGGGATCAGGTGGTCATGTGTGAGTTGTCCCAGGATTTTATTTTACTTAATTAATCACTTTACAATTTACTAAAAAAAAAAGAATTTCGGGTGCACGTTAGTTCATTTTGGCAAAACAAAGCCCAAATACGAGTTTACCATCGTTTGTGAATATTTAGGTTACGATTGCGGAAATCGTAAAAGTATCGTTTCGCGAACGTTTTAAGTTGAATGACAGTCGATCGATATGTGCGGCACGTGTTCAGAAAGTATGACGTGAATAATGTGTCTCAATACATATGCACCGTTTATTGTCTTGTGTACATAGATCTGTTTTGGAGTCAACACTTGTGTCCTTTATGATTTAAAAGCAGGTGTTGCTGTGTACGTAAAAAAAACAATTCTCTTCTATATACCTATATAAAATGTACATAAAATACTCTGATTGATTGACTGTTATCTATGCTCAGCCCAAACCGCTGGTCCTAGAGACAACGCACAGAAAAGCGGTTTAAAACCGCTTTTCCTAGACTCATGAAACTTGGAGGGTGTGTTCTTTGTGAAGAGCCACTAATAAAGTATTTTTGAATGTTCTAACCCTAAAGGGGTCATAGGTTGACTGGGAGAAAATGCCTGCGGCATTAATCCGCCTGTGTACCGTTGCGCATATTTTTTTTGGAGTGGCAAATGACTTCTCCCGCCTGGCGTGTCAGACTTTTACCGAATAAAACCCAGTCATGTTCCTTCGGTTGCCCTTTATGTTCCGGGATCACGGTTGTGCATTAAGTATAAATAAATAAAGGGGTGAAATAGGGATGGAGGTGTGGAATTAAATTTCATTCGACTGTTTTCATGTATACTGTAACTACTACTGTACTGTAATCTTTGTAAAAGGTTCTAACGAATCGAAAAGAATAAGAAATATTTCGGAGAAACATTTAACAAATTAGAAAACTTAACGATATTTTAATTTCTAAAGACGTGATTAAAGGGCAAAAAACGGCTGGTTTCAATTATAATATTAAATAACGAATAGTAAGTAGGAATTTTTGAGATACTTGGCATTCATGGCATCATCCACATTTCGAAAATTGTCCATAATAATTCTTTGAGAATATTTTTACGCTACATTAAATTTTCATGATTCTTGACACAATAATTAACAACTGCAAAATTGTTTTGTTTATGTCATTAACACGACCGAAACGAGATTAAAATCAAATACTGCTAATAAAACTAGGTTTAATTTCAGTAACTATTATTGAAAGGAAAACTTTATCTCAACATAAACAACACACATGGTCATAGGTCATTTATATTTAGCTGAAACATTTTATTACCTTTTGGGTCATAACCTCACATCACTTAAAAACAATAAATAATAATACACCAACTTCTTGGCTTTTCAAAAAAATTTATTAATAAATATAATATCAGCCTATAACTGTCCCACTGCAGGGCAAAGGCCTCTTCTCATACAGAGAAGGCACGAGCATTGATCACCACGCTTGCTCAAGACGGGTTGGCGATTTCAGACTTATATTAACTACAAGTCCAGGTTTCCTCACGATGTTTTTCTTCACCGTTGTCTGCGATGTCCAAGATAATCTTTTAGAAAGTACATATGAATTGAAAAAATCACATTAATGGCTTTTCAAAAAATTAATAAGTTTTATTAATTACTTACTAAAGATGTCTCCTAAATAAAACCATATTCATAACTGTTTTGAGAAACATTATCATTTTCCATTACATACATTTCAGCTATTCACTTATTATAAAAAAACAATACTCACAAAAAACGCCTTTCATTTTTTAGTTTACAAAGTCAATCGAAATTCACATTAAAATTAATTAACACTACAATATACGGCTATACAATTTTGAATAAATAACCTTCGTTGAAGGGAAAAGGTCCCAATTACACTGAACGGCGCTGAATTACAACTTAAATAGGCACACGCGAGGTCACTAAACATTTTAACTTGGATACCGTTGCCATGGCAACCGGGGAAACATATTCATGTCGATGGTAGTTGTGATAGCGAGAGAGTAAAGGATTTGTGGCGGCTAGACGTTTTCGTGTATGTAAATAAAAAGACTATTTGATTCTATTCTTTGAATCCTTGGACATTCGCATCGTAATACTGGCTTTTGCCGGTCACTAAATCCGCGAATAATTTTATAAACTACAGCATAACAATAAAGAATATAAACCGGAAAACATTGCGAGCGTTTTGGCAAGGACATTTAATTGAAATATTTATGTTACTAGCGACGAACTAACAATTTTAACGCGAACATTACATTATAAACAACGCGATAAAACACCAAAATCCTATTAAAATTTTAATTCCAAAATACTTTAATTTCCAGATCATTCTTCAACATAAATGTCAATAAAAAAATCGCACACAAAAAGATAAAAATGCAAACTCACTCAATCTTTAGGAGGTTAATCACTTTCGCGATGTAAACATGATCACAGAGTAAGATCAACACACTTGCACAAACTTTCACTTCGACTTTTAAACCATAGACAGATTTACACAAAAAAAAACACAGAAAAATTAAGTCTACCACATGGGTTACACAGTTTTATATAGGACAAATTAATTAGTAAATTTCCAATCTAAATCCCAAAGTTATCGTTGATAGCATTGGCAAAACAATGATGATAAAACGCGAAGCGACTCACACGGTACGCGCAAGTATTGTGACGCATGCTCGCGCGCCGACTGCTAAACAAATAACGAAATTAGTATAAACAAATACGGAGTTATAGGTATCATTATCCGTTCACTGAAGTGATAAGAAGTGTGGGACGGGATACGGAGGTGTACATCCGGTTTAAACAGGAATTAGGGCAACACTAGTGTTGTATTTACATAGTAAAAAAAATAACTTCAGTCGAATAAAAAAAGGGGAATTCCGAAACATCCGAGTATATCCGAATTCCTTCCGAAAAATTCCCAAATTCGGAACACGTGTGCAATCTAAGTAAAACGGAATGTTTGAATATCAACTACAAGTTTAGGCGAATCGTAAAAAAATGACTGCGTTTTAGAACCCGTATTACCGGTTTGGATTGAACAGTGCATTGCCTTTCGCGTCAACAGCCGAGCTGACAACAAGCAGATACCCTTAATTAAATGTCTGTCGTTCAACGCGAAGGGTGCGTCGTAACTATTTTTAACTTCACTTTATTATAATAGTCGGTGCTTTTTAGAAGGACAGCTGTGGGGTTAGAGGCCAAATTATAGAGGAATTTCGTTTCAGCAACCTTAGTGCAAAACCATTAGTCATCAATAGACCCTTGTTTTACATTTTATAGAATCAAGGGTTTGTATGTATCCTAATTTAATACTCGTACCCAACTCGTACCAAACCGCAACCTTACCTAACAAAATAAAAAAAGCTTACAACAATTTCATACAAAATAATATCCTCCTATCCTCCCAACGGCCAAATCTACATTTGTTTAAATAATAATAAAGATAACACGGTCTCAACCTTGAACGGCACCGTTATCTTTTAATTTGCAAACGTTTTCTATTTCAATTTGGCGGCCATGTTTGTTTTAGTAGGTACTTATGGAGATTAGGATACAATGACCTAAGTGGCAAAGACCTCGGGATAAACTTAGTAATGTCAGCATGTCTCTATTTTAATTATGTGGGAGAGAAAATTATATGTTTATAACTTTTTTCAGCTTCACTCGCGTTAATGAAGATTCAGTCAATCCTCTAAGGTGTTGACAGCTGTACTACAAGTTCAATTCTCGCTCGGGAGATGTATTTGTATGGCTTTCAGATTCTGAGTCTAATCGTCTGTGTTTGTGTGTTTATGTTTGTTAACGCACACACAAAATAATATAAAAATATTCTTAGTGTAGAGAAAAGTTTACAAAATAACACTTAAGAATGGTTAAAATAGTTACCGTGACCCCGGAACTTAAAGGGCAACCGAAGGAACATGAGTGGGTTTTAGTCAGTAACAGTCTGACACACCCTCCCGCCCCGCCCAGGACTTAATGGTTAAAGTGTAAAAACGTGACAAACAAACAGACATTCGCGTTTCGCATATTAAATAGGAAGGATTTATTACATTGAATTTCTAGTAATACTAGCTTATTTTTAGGTAAAGGTACGTTGTTTATCACTGTTCATTATCATTTTAATTCCATGCTAAGTATAATGGATTACATATTACTTTGGTATTCCCAATATTTTAACAATTTCCGACGTTTAATTGGCATGTAATTAGTCTGAAATACTTCGCTCATATTGAAGACTTGAATTATTTCTTCAGTCGTCGTTTATTTTCAACGCATCGCACGTTTACGATCTACTTATGTCAAATCATCAAGATTTATGTGAAATGCCAAATTAATGTACAATCGACAAAATGGAATCATGATCCACCATAAGCTTATATTCATACAGATATTCAAATACAATTAGGTTGACAATCGCATAAACATGTATTTAAAATGTCACACGTCTAGTCTTATTATTTTGACAGCTTCAAACGATTTGTCGTCGAAATGGGTCATGATTCAATTTTGTCGATAGTACTTAAAACAATTCAAACATAGTCATACCTATTTGTTGATGAATAGTGTGTTTTTTGAAGATTGCTCTTTGGCCCAGTTGCACCAAACTACATACATTTGTATGCCAAACCTAATTAAAATAATTAGTATCTTTATCAACTCAATATAATTTGAAAGGAGTGTATTAGGACTACGTTTAGTGTTTTTTGGTGCAAGTGACACTTAGAAACAATGATGTTATAAGTAAAAAAGTGTAGATAGGTGTAAATAGTGCAGTCAAACAGTGGCACATTAAAAGTTTGCTAATTGGCAAACATGATACTGAGTATCGCGTTGACATTTGACGTTTATCTCTTTCTCACTCGCACCCATCTCGCACCACTTCAATCATGTCATCCTACTTTGACGTGTAATGTATGTGTGCGTTGGTGTGCCGTTTTTAGATAGATTTTTGTTTGGGTAACATATCTACACGTTTTTACTTATAACATCATTGTTTAGAAAGCTGTAAGCAGGGATCAAATACATTGACTAATAAAGAAGTAAATCACAGATAGTTTAAGCTGAGTATTTACTTCGTAACAGTTCAAGGAGTTTCTCGCAAGAAACTTCATCAGCTTGCTAGTTGGCTATTTTGTAGCACCTCAGATAAAAAGTAACAACGACGCATTATTACGTCCTAATAATTACAGGACGCGTTCGAGCGTGCACTTGATTGAGGGGCTTGCACGCGTCGAAAACCAATCAACCATGTTTGTATTTAATAAGGCAGCTAATAATTAGTTAGTCGGATTAACCGCTACATTACCTTTCAATATTGGTTCACGTTTTCGCAAAAACTTTAACCTACTATATAAAAATTCATGTAAAATGTAGCCACGAGGCAAAAAGTTATCAGATGTCACTCATATCGGAATCAGTTACTAAATCTACAAACCCTTATTTTACTAACTCTACGGGTTTGTCAAAATATGTTGGCTGTTTGGTCACTTCAAGAACTATTGTATAACAGAAAATTAATAAACAGTGAACCTTTCGCACCTTACGCAAATGTAAATTCATCGTAAATTTTGTTTTTTTTTATAACTTAAGGGCTTGCTCTTGGTCCCAGACTAGTCCGAGGGCATAGACGGGGCTTACGATGGAGCGAGCTCACCCAAAAGATGCCTATGCACTCGTCTCTTGAATACATCCGGGTTATATGTTTTTGTAAACACAGACTACACAGTAGAGAATTCCATTCCTTTGCGGTGCGCATAATAAAGGATCCAGGATGACTGGCCATAAAAATTGCGAATTTTACATGATGATGAAAAAACAAAAACAAATGCTCCGAATATAACTGCAATTTTAGGTATCTGCAAAATTTTATTACTGTTATTTAGAGCTATTATTCGGCGAAAATTTGTAATCTTATGCTCTTATCCGTATGTAACTATTATGAAACAACGTAACTCTAAAATAAACCGTACAAAGAATAAATGAACTGTTATACTTTAAACTTTCGCGTTGCATATCAAAGTAATAAAATAAAGTAAAATCAAACAAGTATCAATCAGTATCAATCAAGTAGTATCAAAGTAATAATAAATTCAAAGTAATATTGTGAAGAAATAAAGTTTATTTGTTTGGTAGAGATCCCTTTCACAAGAAGAAAAAAATATAGATCACTTTATTTTTGAGAATATTAGTACTTACATACAAATATGTAGGTATTGCTACAGCTACTAATAGGCTTGTACCAAAGCCTATGTTTTAAGATCTATTTTCCTATTATGCAGAGGACAACGGCTACTTAATAATATCTCAATTCCCAATCTTAAGGCGTGATGTTTAGACTAATGTTTGTTTCAAGAATACATTTTACTGTAAAGCCGGCCATCTTGATTGCTTACATTACGTAAAATAGATTTTGATATACACCGAGATACATTATCAATTTCCTTCGTAAATATATGAACAAAAATCAAGGCGATTATCCAAATAATTTGTAGCCAGCAAGTATATTTTCTTTTATATGTAAATGTCAAAGAAATAAACGCTAAATACAGTCAGCTGAATTCTTGTGATCGCGTGCCGCGCATTCGTTGTTCTTCGGGCCGATGTCTCCGAAATAATCGGTAGCTTTCAATGCCGTTCAAAGAATTATTCGTAGCTGTAATCGTTTGTGAAATACTTTTGTTTTTATATCGAACCGCTCTTTGTGACGTTTTTAGACTTTGCGGGAATTCGAACGTGCAAGAAGTCAAAACTAATTTTGGTATTTAGAAAGTGAAGTTAACTTCCTGTGTCTGTGATAGAAGAACAAGAGTTTTTGGCAGATTTTAAGTTTTTTTTAAGGTTTAAGGAATATTTTATACCAATTTAATGATATAAGAAATGTGTTTCAACACTCATATCAACTCTGATATCCTCACGGACGTGACGTATCCTCTCGCTTGATTAAGTAAGTCATAAAAAAACGAAAAATTTAGCACACTCTGCTGTTCCTTTAACTTTTACGCTTACCCTTACTTAGAGAAAAACATAATCATATTTTTTGAAGAAGAGAAGATCCCAACAATTTGAAAAGCAAGTAAAACAAGTGTATTTCTTACTGCACGTTTGCCTTAGTAATTCGAAGCGTGCTGGAATCTCACAAGTTGCGTGCGTTTATGCGTTGTATGCGTTGTGTGCAACGTCCTTCCCGTGATTTCTATACGCGCCTTTCAATGGAATGTAGGGCGCTCACAATTTACATTTTATTGTGCGAACATCCTTCTCCTTTAAAACGATTATAGTAACTAGCTGTTCCCCGTGGTGTCGCCCGCGTAATGACAGGTTTTTGGTTAACTGTTCCGCGATCATAACGTTATAATAGCCTATCCTCGCTGATAACTTAGCTATAACTAGAGCTAAGATAAATTATTTTTTAAAATTGGTTCAGTACTTACGGAGCTTATTCAATTCAAACAAACAATTAAATAATATTAGTATAGAGTTTAGATTTAATGTATTTTAACGATTCAAGGTAGTTTTCTTCCTGGGCCCGTTACGCAAACCTCTCTTAAATCACTATTCATTGATAAAAAAACGCATTAGAATCAGTTGAAGAATCCAAAAGGTCTAAGCATACATACAGACAGGTATGTAAAGATCCTACAATATATACTACTAGCTGTTCCTCGCGGTTTTACCCACGTTACATTAGGTTTTTGGTTACTGCTTCGCTCCCGTGAGACATAGCGTGATATTATATAGCCTATGTTACTCGTGGACAACGTAGCTTTATAATGGTGAAAGAATTTTTAAAATCGGTCCAGTAGTCTTTGAGCCTATTCATTACAATCAAACAAACCAAGTTTTCCTCTTTATAATATTAGTGTAGATTGCGTGATACTCGATAATTTACTGAGATTTACAGCCAAAAGATAGATGTACCCAATACCCAATTAGATGTATCCGATGATTTGATAACAACGCGAACAGAAATTTATTGTTCATTAATCATTTTGTGATAGGAGCCAAAAGATTGTTAACCAGTGAAGCGCGCAGCAATTAGGAGGACAAAAAGAAGATATAAATACATTGCATGTTACTTAACAATAATAGACTAGATGACAAAAAAAAATAGTCCGTCAGATACATTATCAAAAAAATTTGGACGCGTATTTTTTAACTTTTTTCGTACACGAAAAACGACGACGTTTCAGTGCGTTGAAGTTTCGCGTGACGTCAATCCTAGGTACAATTTTTACTTTGATGCTCTTTATCTTTGTATTTTTTTTATTATATTGATTAAGCAATAATTATAAGGATGAACACAGTGTTGGTACACGGAGAGTGACGTACTTAAGTCTATGGGCTTGTGTTATATACACCAACAGTCTGTCTGTACGTCCGTCTACGTTTATCAAGAATACAAGGCCAACACGATGGTGATCTAGATTAAGATATTAGTCATCACGTCTACCACCTACAATAGGAGTCATAAACGATTATTCATTGTCTGCGATCGATGAATCGAGAAGTATCATTGAGTAGGTCAAATCTCTATTGTGAATTTTTTTGATACTTTTGTTTGATTTTTACATGTAAGTAAAAAGAGGTTGTTGGTTTTATTAGTATAATATGTAAACTGAGGAAGTGCTGCTTTTATTACGATTATAACAACACAACAGCTCCAACTCCATCCTGAAGACAGTGGCGTGGAGGTACGAATCTCCACTACTGTATGATGTTGTTCGTAGGTGCATCACGAGCAATAAGCTTGTCACCAAATAGTTGTTCGCAGGCAGGTGCATCATGAACAATAATAAGTATTTTTAATTATGTACGAAATAGTTTGTATTTACTAACATAGATGTAAGTTTTTATTGTACTAACCGCCTATGGATGTTGCTGGTCCGAAATAAAAAGTATTTTATTTTTTTATTTATTTTTTATAATTTCAGTAATAAAAAGTTATACTCTCACCATAGAGAACAGCGGACAAAAGGTAGTTAAAATATTGAGAGTCTACCGTTCTGATATTTTAATGCTAAATACACGAGGCAAAAACCAAATTTACCAAGGTTTATGCAATTTGCCACAGAAAGGTCAATATTTCCTCAAATTATTTATCACAATAATTACATTATGACTGTTACGTAATTATTTTAAAACGTAAATAAATGAGAGTTATTTTTTGACACTGTTGTACTAAATAATGTAGTTCTAGCTTCTAACACAACAATACACTATTCACGGAAAAAAAACTGTCTCCAATGGTTACTGATACATTGTGAAATATAAATACGTATTTACCGCCTAGACAAATAAGTACCGTAAATACACTACTATTAAGTCAATTTTAGAACTTCACAACAGTACTTTCTGCTACAAATGACATCAAGATTTAACCAACAAGAATAAGGTTTATAATGGCAAATCAAAGTGTGATACGCCTACATGAAGTATTTTCATAAAAGGTAAATAAACTAGCCCGTATTGCGTTTCACATTGCTTATCCACGTTTTCTTGTGCAAAATTAACATCGCTGTTTTTCACTCCCGGGTCGAATACATATTGGCTGAAAAATTAATTATATTTGTTCGCGTTTACCAATAAAATGCAATTGGAGTGGCAATTAAATTACAGTCCATAATTACAAGGTTGCATGGACATTGTTTAGCAAGGTGGCCCGATTCAGGGTTCCAGGTGTACAAGCTGATGAACGATGGATGGCAGATGATGCTGCACTGACCTGTTAAGGCTGATGAGCTGTGACTTCAGCAGCTTGAAGACTATCCTGGCGTCTTCCTCCATGATGAGACCAGCCTTCGCCATGTCGTTGGCCACCTCCTCACAGTCGTCGTTCTCCATATCGAACTCGAATTGGATAGCTTCGTTTTCTTTGTGGGTGTAGGACCTTTGGGGTAAAGAGTTGGTCAGATTACGTGGCAATTAACTGTAGAATTTAATTGTCGTGTTTATAATTAGGAGAATAATTCAGGAGGTTTGTTAAATAATATTATTGAAAAATGTATAGGTACAGTAAAAAAAAAACTGTGCTCTATCTCCATAGCAAAGAGAATTTACGTACAATTTAGCCTGGGCTTGAAGTAAAATCTAGATTGTTTATTATAAAATCTAATTTGGCTTAAAGCTTCAAAGAATATTTTAGGTATTTCTAGCTTCTCCTATACAACATATTTATACAGTTAAATGAAATAGAATCTAGGTTTCAGAAGAAAAATTTTTTTTAAGAATTTTTGTCTCGAAATTATTTGTTCATTGCCAATGCTTTTCCCATTATTAAGTCATCGGTTATAAAATGACCATCTTCACATCCTTAGTCTCTACAAATCTGATTAAAATATACTATATACATATTATTTGAGAGGAATCGGAATTATTTATTAAAGGTGTCAAATATACGCGTTACTCCCAGTAATCGAGCCAACGTTTACAAAAAGACCATTACCGTTTCTTAGGGTCGATGATCTTCAAGCGGAACTGTATCTTGGTGATGTCTGACGAGGTGACCAGGTCTCGGCTCACGATCTCCAGCCGAAGACCAATGTCCTCGCCGAAGAACTCGTGGTTCAGGAGGTCTTTTACTTTTGGCCTGTGTTTATAAGAAAGGTGGTTGTTAGTTGTTTGATTGTTCTGTTGTCCTGGTAGTTGAGAAGGGGGGTAGGATGGAAAATATACAGTAAATAAAATAGAAGTTCAAGTTTTCTAGCAGCGAGGTACTGCGGCTTAAATTAGTCTATTTTGGAGTACTTTTTGGAACTAATAATAGAATTAGAATAATTACTTTTTAATATTATTTTAATATAGGGTATATAGGCTATACATTTCTCGCTACGCCCAAAGGGGGCGTAGTGCTCTAGAGACGATCTTGAAATCGACAGTAAGAGCTAGTTAAAATACAAAACTAGGAACTTTTTGGTATTAAAACAAATAACACCTAAAAGGTCAGCAGTCAGCAGGGGTGGTTACTTAGATACTTATTACAATTTATCTACACAATAGAACTTTTGGAAAAACTAGTTAAAACTATACAATTGAAACATATTGAAGATTTTATGGATGTCTATGCTAATATAATGAAGAGAAAAAGATTTTTTCTATTGGCTAATCGCTGGAACTGGCTAATTTCTATTTCTAGAGGCTAACCTCTGGAACTAATGATAATAATATAAAAAAATCACTGACAGGTAGCTACATTATCTCTCAGTTCTAGAAAAGGCCACTAGGCGGCCAATACACGCTGTCTATTTAATTTACGACTTTCCGTCCGTAGGTTTATATGTTACTAGCGTTTGCCCGCGACGTCCGCGTGGAATAATAGTTCCCGTTCCCGGGGGATTTCCAGGATGAAAACTATCCTATGTCCTTTCTCGGGTCCCAGACTATATCTGTACCAAATTTAATTCAAATCGGTTCAGTGGTTTAGGCGTGTTGAAGTGACAGACAGACTGAGTTACTTTCGCATTTATAATATTAGTATGGACTAGCTTTTTCTCGCGGTTTCGCCCGCGTGAATTTCGAAACTTCCATCCCCAATTTAATCCCTTTAGGGTTGGAATTTCCAAAAATCCTTTTTTAGCGGATGTCTACGTCATAACATCTACCTGCATGACAAATTTCAGCCGGATCCGTCCAGTGGTTTGGGCTTGGCGTTGATAGATTACTATATCAGTAAGTCAGTCAGTCACCTTTGAGTTATATACAGGGTGTCCCACGGCAATGCCACATGGAGGGAAAGTACCTTAAATATTGTAGATAGAACATTTTACTGAAAGAAGACATTATTTGAATTTTGAAAACATTTTAAACTGCATTCATAGATATTTAAATAATTACATAGTAGAACCGGGAATCGAACCTGTTACTCGAGAAAATTAATCAGCCTATACTTTTATCCTACTGATCGAAAGGCTTCATCACAAGGATTATTTTTTGCTAAATAACATAGTGTCAAAAATAAAAGAAAGACCATGAATTTTAACATTTTTAATAAAAAGTTTGTCAATTTTTCAAACGCTCAAAACTAGCCCCTTCTTCTTGAAATCTTGAATACAAAGTGATACCTTTTGATTATTTCGTTCCCTGACGATTTTTTGGTCTTGTTGTGGTGGATATTTACTTATTTAAATAATGCGTACTACTTAAGTGGGTAGATTAATTAGTAATAAGTAGTTATGATTGTCAATTGTATGTCCTTACGGCAATGTAAGCTTTTAACTTTTCAGAACAAAATTTTACATTAAATGTTAAAATTCAAGGTCTTCCTTTTATTTTTGACACTATGTTACTTAGCAAAAAATAATCCTTATGATGAAACCTTTCGATCGGTATGATTAAACAACAGGGTGATTATTTTTCCTCGTGGAACAAGTTCGATTCCCGGCCCAACCATTTAATTATTTAAAAATCTATGAATGCAATTTAAATTGTTTTTAAAATTCATATAATGTCTTCTTTCAGTAAAATGTTCTATCTACAAGATTTAAGGTACTTTCCCTCCATGTGGCATAGCCGTGGGACACCCTGTATATTTAGATGACTGGGAATTTAACGCCATTAAGATATTCTTACTTTTTGTTGCAAAGACATAAACACAAATTCGATAAAAAACACGAGAAAACACATAAAGCTAAGAAGTTTAACACGAAAGCCGAGAAAAAATTGGAAAAATACATCGATCAATCTTTGTTTGGGCAACTAGACAAACATTTTATATTAATGTCTATTATGTCTACTCGGAAAACACACAAGGTAGCTGGAATTAGTGACCAACACATAAACACATGTTTCTACTCATTATATAGATGTATTACTTGACATTAACTTGCACACTGAGACGTCAAAATTAATCAAACATTTACTTCAATTGGGTAGTTTACACCATTAACCAATAAATGTTAGACACAATTTCTATAAAACCTCTTTTAATTTCTACAGAAAATATATTCGGTTCAATGTCAATTTGCTATAAAATTTGATTTATAGTTTTTTTTTATTACTCATGGGCTTTCTCTTGGTCCCAGACTAGCCCGAGGGCATAGACGGGGCCTACGATAGAGCGAGCTCACCCAAAAGATGCCTATGCACTCGTCTCTTGAATACATCCGGGTTATATGCATTTGGAAACACAGACAGGGAATTCCATTCTTTTGCGGTGCGCATAATAAAGGATTTCGAGAAACGCTGCGTTGCGCTGAGTTGCTTTGAAATCAATAAAAAGATAGTCAACTGAGTTGTTATTTAGTGACGTCATAAGTTGCCATTGCCATATAAAATCTATTGGAGAATTGCGTTTTGACAGCTCATAAAAAGTACGTCAATTGATAATAGTGTAAACTACCGTATTGACCAGTACAAATTGAAACATTGTCATCGAAAACTTTAAAAATATTTCAATTTTGTTCATCCAATAAGTAAATTATTGATAGCTTGTGCGACTTCATTGGTATATTTGGTAAAATATTCGCGTTACTTGGTTAGTATAAACTATACTCTAGACATATTAGAATTAGGTTCATATTACGTTGCATCGAATACGCAAATATTTGCCAAATACGCAACATGAAGTTCGCACCATAACAATATCTCAGAATACAAGAATTGTACACAAAAGCTAAAGCTTACATTTAAAAGGTGCTTCTACACACTAAATAAGGAATTCATGACGAAGTTTAGCAAATATTTTAATAAGTGTAAAGCAATTGATAGATTTACTCAAACATTTAATTAAATTAATAATATTACCTCAGCCTAGCCCAAGTGGTTCTATGGGGAGATTGTAAATATTGAAATTGGGCTTTATTTCCAGCTAACATAAGATTGAGTTTTAAGCTTGCGAAGTTATAATTCTTAAGAGTTATAAAGATTAATAATATTATTGTCAGGTAAGATTTTTAAATTATACTAGGTGCATTTTTGATCTTGCACAACCCGCTAGGAGATCGAAATGTCGTGATGGCCCAGTGGATAAGGCACTCGCTTCTCTTGTTAGAGGTTGTGGGTTCGGATCCGGGCAAGTACCAATGTGACTTTTTCAATTCATGTACTTTCTAAAGTTTATCTTGGACATCACTGACATCCCGTGCCTCGGAAAGCACGTAAAGCCGTTGGTCGCGATTGTCGTTCGTAGAACTTTGACAGTCGTTACTGGTTAGCCAGAAACTCTGACCAGGCCAGCTGATATTTTTTTCGAGATTTCAAAGTTGGTTCCATAATAAAAGTTGAGTGTTTTTATGAGTAGAGTCATCTCCTAGCGGGTAGTGCAAGACCAAAAATACACCAAGTATTTATAGCTTTGAGTAGCGTTTGTGAAACATAATAATTGATTAATTAATTATTTACTTAGGCGTTAAAAATTTGGTAATCAATATTTTTCTTTTAGTTTTAGGTGGGTTACTTACCTGTCGGTTTTATTAGGCTTGATACAGGACTCGATGATATCTCGGACCTCGGGGATTGCCACCTTCTCCAAGCTTTGTGGTTTGACGCCCTGAACAAAAATATAAACTACATAGAACAAGTCTAGGCATGGGTGTTAATCTTTCGAACACACGTTATTTGAGACACAATAGAAAGACAATAGCAGCCCGACAGCCGGCTGTTTGTTGAAAGGTTAAGGAACAATAGCGTACACTGACATAAAAAAAATTACGGCCTAGTCGTTTTTCATTTGTTAAAATTGTTTAGATCGATTAGATTCCACAACTCACGATTCGAGGTTTTCTTCTACTCTGCGCCCAATGGCATGCTTATGGGTCGAAATAGAAAAAGCCCAACAGATAGCAGACCCTTTTAATAATTATTGAATTTTCAAAGAATTTTATATCTTCCAAAAGAAGTCCCGTTTAAAAAAATCGAGCAAGTCAATGAGACACTCTTCCAACAGTTATTAACTTTTTAATATCGTATTTTCTTTCTTTACTGATAGGCTTATGTTGTGATCTCATTAGTGCAAGCCGGGAAAGGTATGTCTGAAGGACATGTCACATCGTGCGCTTGCAGTTTATTTAAAATTACTTTGTTGCACCCTCAAATTGGGTATAATTTTAAATACTGTACTGAAAATTGAACCTTACGACATAGTAACAAGGGAGATATCTCACAGACACGACTTTCTTGTAGATCTGGGCGGGCCCGCTGCACTTTCATCTCGAGTCCATTGTAAATTGAACCTTACGGCCACTAAACATGGTGGTTTTCTCGCCGACACGACTCTCACCGATCTGCTGCACTCGCAGTAGTTTCTCTCCAGTGTGTCTCGAGTCTATTGTAAATTGAACCTTACTAGGAATTGAAACTTACGACTACAGTGACAAGGTAGATATCTCACTGACGCGGCTGGCTGCCACCGGTCCTCGGCTCTGTAGAGGTACTCTCTCTCCTTTTAGTGTCCATTGCAAATAGAACCTTACAGCTACAGTTACAAGGTAGATATCTCACCGACACGACTTTCTTGTAGATCTGCGCGGGACCGCTACACTCGCTGTAGGGATACTCGCCGGTGGCCATCTCAAGCATACACATGCCGAACGCATAAACATCCACCGATTCATCGTAGTGCTCCTCGTACATCTCCGGCGCCATGAACTCTGGGGTACCTGGGGAGAAAGGAAACTGGATAAAAATTCACACAAAACGTACAATCTTTATCTTGACAAAATATTAAGATGTGATAAAAAAGACCGTAATATTTAAAGAGGGCAACATTAGGAGAAAAGCCAATATTGTAGAATAATATTTAGTACTAACTGACCCCCCAGATGTAGTTTTGTCTTAGTTAGCATTAGCAGTGCTGACATTACAAAACAGCAACCAAACAGAACCAAAGCCGTTTATGAGCGTAATTTTGAAAATTACGCTAAAATTATAATTTTCCTAAAGGAGAATGGGCAAAATGGTACCCGGCTCCAATAGATATGGTTGGGATGTCGTTTAAAAGGTCTTACCAAGAGGAACAATATTTACTATGGCTGCCAGTCTCACATCTGATTGCGTTTGGATATAAACGGCAGTCTTACTAACTAATGGCGGTTAGGAGCATTGTCATGCTCGCTCAAAAAGTCTCGCTGATGGTGGCGAGTGCGTTGGATCATTCGGTTCCCTTCAAAATGGTTGAGCTAAATGGTGCTGATGTCACGCGTCATGCTCGTGAACGGGCGCTATCAGTTGAGATGGGTCATCTCTTAACTGCCATGACTTTTTATTTTTGACTTTTTATTTTAATTTTGTATTTGTTTATTTTGTTACATACTTACATTGTTTTTACATGTAGAAGCACCAAAATGAAAATGTAACCAGGACTTTGTAAAACATGATATTTTTAAAAGAGTGTCCGTGGAGTTTCTTGCCTGTTCTTCTCCATAGAGATCTACGTTTTGGAACAGGCAATTAGCGTCAACTTCAACTTCAACTTTTATATATAATATGGCAATCCACCGAATTTACAGTGATTTCTGCCAATGTCCAGTTTAAAAATAAAATAATATTTTAGTGACAATTGTACGGTTATTAAATTATAGTATGGAGATCATACACGTGTTCTTATAACCAAGAACACGAGATGACTCCGCAATTAGCGTCACTTTTCTTTTTTGACTAACAGACCGACTCTTTGACAATTCATAAGTACCTGTAAATGGTCTGAATTTTGATTTTTTTTTGAATTTTTAATAAAAACCCGATTCCTTCCTAATATATTATTTTTATTTGAAGAACGCTTGTTTTCTTACTTTTTTTAATAATAAAATCCTAAGTGTGTTATATCATCGTCTAAGTCAATCTTATCCTAGATTTATTTTACTGATATAAATAGTTTGTAGTAAATTCTCGTTTATAAAACTTAGTGAGATTACTGCTTTCCAAACGTGAATAGCGACAAGCGCCATGGTAGACGTTTTTGTGCATCAAAATGTCTTTTCAATGATATATTTATGATGACTATTGGAGCGGGTACCACGTCCCATACATTTTTGCCCATTGTCCTTTAGATACCGCTCTAAGAGCTGATCCGATTACAAAAATTTTTACCTATGATAAACGGTAGAATAATGAGTTCTCCGCTGTCTCATCGCCATACATTTTGTACTTAGCGTTTGGCGTGAACGCTTTCCGCCTTATTACAAAACAAGGTTTTTCTCTAAACCAGGTTTAAACCATTGAGCTAGGTTTTGTATTTCGAATCTTGATTGTATCAGAATAAGATTCAAATTACAAAACCTGGCTCAATGGTTTAAACCTGGTTTAGAGAAAAACCTTGTTTTGTAATAAGGCGGTTTAAGTTTTTTGCCTAAAGGCACTGCTCACCTATGACAGACTTGGCGAAGCTCCGGTTCTTGAGTGTGGCAAGCCCGAGGTCCCCGATCTTCACGCTGCCCGTCGTGCCCGTGATGAAGATGTTGTCGCACTTCAGATCTCTGACAATACAGTACAAAATACGATGAAATTTTACATAAAGGTTAGTTTATAGGAAGTCAAAAGACAAATAAAAGATAAAGGACCTTTGGAACCCCCTTTATGAAGGAGTTTAAGACTAATAGAATGAAAAACCTTCCAATACAATAATTATTTGACTGAATTACAATACTGTTTAGAAGTACTGTTGCTATTTTCTATTAGCATGGCTTGTCTAAGGCTATTTTAAATTCCATTTTTAAAAGACACGGTTTTATATACATTGTATTCACGGTTTAGAACCTTTTCTCTTTATTTTAGGACAGGATGTTAAGAGTAAATCGAACCTGTGTATAATAGGCGGCGTTCTCGAATGTAGAAAGTTCAATCCTTTGAGAATCTGGCGACACCACGACTTTAGCACTTTCGGGTTGATACGCTTGAACCTTCGAAGATACCTGGCAACAAAAATAAATTATATACAATGCAGAACACAAAAAGGCGATTGCAATTATTGGAAATACATATTACTTATGTCTTTACGCAATTTATATCTGCAACCGATTGTTTTATGACAGCAAAAGCCCAAATGTTGTAAATAAAAAACTTAGGACCGGATTAGGTATACTGATTCAAGGTCTCTGACCGACTACAATCAAATATCTAGAATACCCGGTTTTGAGTCCTCGGGCCCTGCAAACTTATTTACTTTGGTGTGTACTCGATATAGTATCAAGCGTGTCAGTCAGAGATCCCCTGAGAATAAAACCAAAAATTGTTTGATAATTGATTGTCTAATCTAACAGTGAATGCAAAATATTTAATAATTATTTCATTTGCTTGAAGTGGCAAAAAACTATGTTGTGCCTACCTGTAATTTAAGAAAATACATAGTTATATTTTTAAGATTGTCTGATTGTGTCTTAGTTGGTAATCCTTCATCACTACATAGTATAAAACAAAGTCACTTTCTGCTGTCTGTCTCTATGTATGTTTAGATCTTTAAAACTACGCAACGGATTTTGATGCGGTTTTTTTAATAAAGTGATTCTTAAGGAAGGTTTTTAAGTATAATCCATGCATATTATAGCAGAGAAAAGGGATTTTTAAAGATTAGTAACACCCGTGTGAAGCTGGGCGGGTTGCTAGTAAATAAATAAACTTTTAAAGAGAGACTCACGCCTTGAGCGTGCCGCTGAGCATGAGCTCGGTGATGAGCACGATGTTCTTCTTCTTGGCGACAGTTCCCTCCCAGTAGTTGTAGAAGCGCACGATGTTGGGGTGCTGCAGCTTCTTCAGCATGTCGGCTTCCTCGCGGAACCGGAGACGCTCCGTCTTGTTCAGCTTTTTCTCCTGGAATGTCGAGGGATTTGGTTGGGCCGATGATTTCATAAAGTTGCCGGGTCTGGTTGGATGCGGGTGACCCAAACATTATCAATATTTGTGGAAATCTTTGAGAAAAGCCTTTGTTCAGCTGTTCTTACGGTTACCATGATGATGATAACACATCAGCTGAGATATAATTAAGTACATAATATGTACTTAATTATATCTCAGCTGATATATTATATCAAATACTGACCAATAACTCGCACCAAGCCACAGCTACCCCGGTCTGCGTGTCGAGGCCGTGATACACCGTTTTGAACGAGCCGCGGCCCACCTCTTTGTCGTACTTGAAGAATCTGCAACACAAAGTCGGTACAGGTATAAACAAGAACGGCGGTCATATTTCATGGTTAATATTAAAACCAATTCTCTGGCATACCATAGAAGTAGACATTTTATTAAATCAAAACTACATTACACTTAATCAAATACAGGAGCATAGCTGATTCCTTTTTTAGATGGCAATATAAGTTATTGTTTCGGTATTGCGGATGTCTAGAGGCGGAGATGAGCACTTAATCAGGTGAACTGTCAGCTTGTTTGTAATTCAATGACCCAAAAAAATGTTTTCTGTATGACTAACAAATAAGAAATCTATATGAAAGTTTCTATGTTCATACCTGCCACAAGGTGACACTCCGATAGGCTCCTCCTCGTCTTCTTTGTCGTCCTTCTGTTTGTCCTTCTCTTCTAACTTCTCTAGCTCGTATATAGGACCGTACACCAAGCCTGGAACCGAACAAGCGTCAACGTCAAAAAATATCGTCAGAGAACTTACTACTGATGCAAGTCTTTTATGTCGTGTTACTGCAATATTGTTGTACTAGCTTCTGCCCGCGGCTTCGCTCGCGTTAGAAAGAGACAAAAAGTAGCCTATGTTACTCTCCATCCCTTCAACTATCTCCACTTAAAAAATCACGTCAATCCGTCGCTACGTTTTGCCGTGAAAGAAAGACAAACAGACAGACACACTTTCCCATTTATAAAATTAGTATGGATTTGTAAAAGTTAGTGAGCAAAAAAATTAAAATCTTTTGTAGATATCATAACTTTTTTTTTAATAGTAATATTGCAATTTGGGCTAGGTTTGGGTACTTCAATTGTCGAAAACCCAAGAGGATTTGTTGGGAACTAGGTTCAATCTATCCAATAAAAGTCATTCATTTGCAAGCAGCATCTAAACCTACCACATTAATCACTCTTGTCTACAAGCCAAAACCGCATGAATAGCCGTTCAGTAGTTTCCGAGTTCATTGTGAACAGTCAGACGCGGATGGGGACTTTTTTTTCTATAATATATGTAAGGATAACATTACCATTCTGTGGTTCTTGTGGCTGGTCTTCCCCCGACGGGTCAGTCTTCGATATTCGTTTCTCCGTCGCTGTAGCTATTTCGATGTTTTCTTCCTGGAATTATCATTGCAGTCGCCATTAATATAGTGATTATGGATTTTCGTGAACATGTTTACATTACCAAGCAGAAGATAATTATTCATAACTATTAACTGCATCAGTCTATTATCATTCTTCAAAGGTTTCTCATAAAGAGAAAGTACGAGCATTGATCACCACGTTTGCTAAGGCAGAATGGCGATTCCAGACTCTCTGGGGGCGTACGTCAAGCCCTTATAGCAGTATTACTTTCATATTACTTTCAGTGGGAAAGAGACGGCGCTATACAACGTTTCTAACGCTGTCACTTGCACACTCCTGCAACAGGACTAAAACAATCTTACTTTGAACGTCATGGTAAGGGTGCTGATGTCTGTCAAGTTGACATTCAAGACATGATAAATTGTGAGAGCATCTATAAGGTGTACGTACTTGGTATTTACACAAAACGACCCTAAGACTTAATATTTTCATATGTTTAGATACCAGCAAAACATAATCATATTAGAAAGCCAAACATTTTCTGATCATTTTTCGAGTTTTTTAGCCGGTGGGAGTTATGAAATGAAAGTTAGCTAGATCCTCACCAGATCCTGTTCGGAGATGAAGGCGTCGTCCTCGAGGCGGGCCACCAGCTTGTTGCCGCTGTCGTCCAGCTCAGGGTCGCACAGCGTGCCCTGGCCAGAGCTGCGTCGGTGGAAGCCGCCCACGCCCACTCCCACTCCCACCACGGGTTGACTGGCCTGGTGAAGGCATAAATCGGTTTTGGTTAATAAAATCAATGAAATTTGTAAGTTGGTTAAATATAACCTTTACATTATTGTTTTTCTTATTTTAAGCTAACGATAGGGTAGAGTACAACTCTCAATGATTAAATAAGAAAAAAAATAGTAAGTTATATTCTAAAACAGTTCAGAAAAAAAAACAACTCAATTTTTTAAAACAAACGACAATTTATTGAACATTATCAGCTATATGCAAGTCTGACTCGTGTTCAATGGGATCCGTTCTTGTTACATGACACGTTAACGCAAAAAAAAAATGTTTTTCTTACCACAATTAAAGTGCAATATTAATTATTTTGAAAATATCTGTTATTTAAGGGTGTCCTTTAAACTCTTTATATTAATCTTTTTCTATTGATGTAACTTATTTAATAAATATGAGAACTTTTGATATTAAATCCAGGAAGACTGAATGACTTTTTTAACATTACAGGGCTTAAATAAAGAGTAGTAAATGCGTCATCCGTCAATATTGTTTGCGCTAGAAATCTATACCAACAAAATAAAGCGGAAGAAACTTTGGTAGTTTGTTTAAACGGACTATTCTGTGGGCTTCCAGTCGCATTATAATAATAGCTTTTATGTAGTATAGCCTGATTTATAAGGAATAGTATAAAATATATAACACCGGCCTATAGAAGCGCGGCAGTAACCAATGACACGAGTGAATCCGCGGGAAACAGACAGTGCATAGATATAGCTTTATCTTATGACAGTAAAATGGTAATATAATGGGTGTGTCAAAACAGTCATTTTGATGCACCTCCCATTACACATCTTGAGAATGACGCATAGTATTTATCAATAACATAATTAGTCAAAAACTTGTTTTACTACACTAATATTTACTGTGTTTCACAGTTTAACTGACACATAGATTAACTGATACAGGATCGATTTTCTTAGAATCAATTATTATGTCTATTATAAATACCATTTGAGGTTTGCCCTACATAGAAGAGATAGTTCTTAATTACAAGCGTATATAAATATAAATCGAGTTCACGGTCAACCTTTGACCGCAAAGGTTACAATTAATTTTCCACAGTACCATCAAGAGGACAAGAAACAGACAGACAACAAAGTGATCCTATAAGGGTTTCGTTTTTTTTTCTTTTTATGGTACGAAACCCTAAATAAAAGGCCAAACACAGCCCGAACCGCTGATTCTAGAGACATAAAACTTGGAGGTTCTATTCTTTGTGAAGAGTAATCCACTAAGAAACGATTTTTCTAAATTCCAACCCTATATCGGTAAAAAAAGGGATGGAAGTTTCCACATTCACGCAGCCGAAAACTAGATTTAAAAACCATATCCATACTAATATTATAAATGGGAAAGTGTGTCTGTCTGTCTGTCTGTCTGTTTGTCTTTCTTTCACGGCAAAACGGAGCGACGAATTGACGTGATTTTTTAAGTGGAGATAGTTGAAGGGATGGAGAGTACCATAGGCTACTTTTTGTCTCTTTCTAACGCGAGCGAAGCCGCGGGCAGAAGCTAGTAAATTTATAACTTTTTTTTTTGGTGAGTGGGAAATCATTCAATGACTGCTCCCGTCCTGGGTGCGGCGGGAGGGCGTGTCAGACTCTTACTGACTAAAACCCACTCATGTTCCTTCGGTTGCCGTTTATGTTCCGGGGTCACGGTAACTATTAAAACATTCCGCAACTACATTTATAACATATTGAATCTTCTCAAATCAATAAATCTCAACAGTTCTTACATATAGACATATATTTGTAAGAATCTGAAGATGTCTGCTCTCGATAATGTAGAGATGAGTATCATCTGTTATCGATATTGAGAACTAAGACATTGAAAGGTGTTTGAACTCTATATCTTTGCGACTAATTTCTGCCTGCGTTTTCGTTTACGTGTAAGTCAAGCTAAGGTATCATATCTATGAAGAGAATTTATTTCGGTTTTGCACAGAATCCTCATTTTTGTTCTAATAAAAGTATACTTGCTTTTGCTTGTAACATCAGCCATAGAAAGAAATCTTTTTATTTAAATACCGTGACTTCTTTTGTGTGCATTTAGTTAATAATATAATATGTATGTATTTATAAATTATATAAGTATGTATATCAGTTGTCTGGTTACCATAACACAAGCTTAGCTTGGGATCAGATGACCGTGTGTGAGTTGTCCCAGTATATTTAATTATTTAGTTAAAGCACTATTTTTAATTGTTTTAATTGGCTTTTAACAATGTCATGTTCACAAAATTTACACAATATGCAATAAAAAACAGCTCTAACCATCTCAAAACCCAAATCAAATATTTTTTTTTTACATCTCCAATAGGGCTACACGATACACATTGTATATCGTCATAACTTAAAGAAACCCTGAACTAGAGCATCGTCCCCATAACTTAACAATTTACGACCAAAAGGTACCACTTAGTGCCACGTGCAGCAATAACAAAACATTTAAAAGATTACTACAATGTCAGGAAGACAGTTTGAAGCGTACTAACACCATAAAACTAACTATTTACTACTTTTTACCTATTTACTTCGCACTACATTGACAATTGCAGCGTTAAGATAAACTGTTGATGCAAACTTTATTTTTGCTTCGATTCTTAGAATTTTAAAGATTAGTGTGATAATGTTGTAGACGAAAACTTCTCGATAAGTGAATGATTATCGGTTCAGATTGCAATAATTCAGTTATCCTGTCTTGTTGCTATCCTCCGCGGTTTTATCCAGTTCCGTTTGCATAGGTAGCTTGGTGCTATACCTCAAAAATCTTTAGTTACGATATGCTCAAATCAAAAATTTACAGGCACATGAGACAATATCATATTAGTCTCTGGGATGTCAACGCAACTGCGAGGGTTCATCTATAGGCGATGGTGAACACCTAACATCAGTTGAACCATCCGCTTGCGTGCTATCTAATGATACATAAAAAAGGTATATTCCTATCAAGCAGCCATTTTACTTCTTATGAAATGTTAAATTTTGTGGAACAGCAAGTCGTGTAACGTAAGTTTAGACTCCTTTAGTTATGCAGATGTCTATAGGCGGCGGTGACCTAGTACAGGTAGACCATCATCTTGCTTCGCTTCCAATGTCTTAAAAACCCCTTCCCCCTTTAAGGCCATAAAAACCACTGGTACTCACAACACTAGTGAAGAGAGAGCTCAGCATGTCAAAGGTGTTACTCTGCTGCATGCGGATGATGCGAAAGCTTAACCTCAAAAAATATTCCCCGTCGGTTAATGAAACTGGTTGAACCAAAGTGGTCCACATAATAGCTATCCTTGTTTTGGAGCTCAGATGTGTTGCTGTTTCTGAGGTGACCGCCTAAATTCAAGTAACCATCACCTTGCTACCCCTAAAATGCCATAAAAAACCACTGGTACTCACAACACTGGTGGTGAGAGAGTTCAGCATGTCGAAGGTGTTGCTCTGCTGTGTGTGAATGATGGCCAGCGCGTTGTACGGCCGCGGTCCCACCAGTGGCGCCTTCATCACTCCCACTTCACTGCCGACTACCACCTGGGGACAAGCGTCGTGTTAAATCATTGAGACAGCGTGCATTTTTGTGAGGGGTAAAAAGGTCTGGAGTCTGGAGCAGTATAATAATATTGGTAAAGTTATGAAGCATCGTAATAATATTGATAAATCGACTAAATAGTCAAACATAGACAGCACAATTTGCGCAGTGGATAAAGGACTGGCTCCTGAACTGCGTATCGCGGGTTCGATTCCGCGCGGGACAATCATTTGTATTGACTACAAGTATTTGTTCTGAGTCTAGCTATTGTACATGTGACTTTACATGTTTGGAAAAGCATAATGGTCAAAAGGTTAATATTAATACAAATAACAGAAAAATAGTACGATATACAAACATTTTTAGTAATGCACCTTCCCATTACTTGTAAAAGACGGAAATATAGAACAAGTAGATGTACTTCAATCCATACACACTTCTTCCTTTTACTTCGTCTATATCCATACTGATACTAAATAGAATATTTAAATCATATTTAAAGCAGGATGTCCACAGCTAAATGTTTATTTGTACATCATTTTCCTAGTAAAGCACCTTAGCCAATTGTAGGTCCAAATCGAGAACTAAAATTCATTGCCCAAAGGGTCACGTATATAGTGGTCAAGCTAAGACCACACTGTTATTAAATTATACATTAATGACGTCAAAAAAAGTTAAGCGAATTGGAAACATTGTTCTCATGAATACGGAAAAAATAGATACATTTACGTCAAAATATGTAAGTATTTGACCGGAGTCAATAGGGAAATAAGTTAGTAGAAAAATTACATGGAATTCGTAAGTTTAAGTTATTTTGTCGACGTGCTTTTAAATTAATATGTACGGTTAGGCACGCTTTGAACTTAAATTTAAAAAATGGTATTTTCTACTACGCTTAATCGATTCAAAATCAATACAAGAATTTTAAAAGCCCTAAATATACTGATCGTCAGACTATTTCGTAACTATTCAGAACGACTGCTAAAGATAGTACTTTGAAATGACTACCAGGAAGGACCATCAGTTTTACATGCTTTCCAAGGCTCACACCTAGCTTTCAAATTCCAGGCTGCTACTTAGTCATTTTGAATGGAAATGTCTAGCAACTCTTTGCACGACTTAACACGTTGCCTGTCCAGAGTACTTTGGATAAGGCTGTCGTGACGTCCAAATTTTTTTTTCGGCCAAACTGTTTCATTTTATGTACTTACAAAGAATTTACAAATGATTTTCAATAAATCTTTTAAATTTACTGAATTTGAGCATTGCATTATTTTTAATGCACGGACGATGAATGATTTTTTTTATAAACAAAATCGCAGGAAATTAGTGTTTTATTATTCCCAATTCACTGCTCATACGTCTGCAAAATATTAAAGACGTAGCTCTTACGTCCAGTCTACAAACCCCATTCAAAAAGAATCGGCTCGTGCATTATCGATAACACACGGACGTCACAGCAGCAGCCAAAAATGCATTATACCTATATAATGCACGGACAGGCAACGTGTTAAGAATTAAATCCAGGACCCTGGGTCTGATGTCCACGCCATACAAAGTTTGAGAGTGGGCAGCACTGGTAGGTATGGCAGTTGCACTACAACTTCGGGATAAAGCAGGTAGACATAAAATAAATATAATAACGTACTTTAAAGGTCTTTTCTTTCCCGTGCACGGTCTTCTCCTTGGCAGACAGTACGTTGGCTGATTCCAGATGATGGCCCGTCGGCTGCGAGATCTGATGCCCGTGGCCGTGCAGCCCTGATGTCATCTGAGGATAGAAGAGATACAGGTTAATTTTTGAAAGGGACTTTGAGATATTGGTTTTTGGAGTAACGGTGCTCTCTAAGGCAGTATCGTAACCTCTTATACCTTTGCTGTGCCTAATATTATCCACAATGTCTTTTTTTTTTGTAAAATAGATCTTCTGCTAGCGACATCAAACTTTAACCACTAGGTTAAACCATATTAGCACCACTCTAAAAATGATGGATATCTACTAAGATATCCATCATTTTTAGAGTGGTGCTAATAGTTACAGAATTTTCATAACCCTTAAACTTTCTGGCGAAAGAGGGTGACTGCATAAAAAGAGAATGTGGATAACCAGTACTCTTGCAACGACACTTGTGTGGGAGCCTATATTTATTTATTTATTAATACTTTATGCACAACGGTACATAGGCGGACTTAATGCCGCAGGCATTTTCTACCAGTCAACCTAGGGTGGTGAAGAGATAGCATGGTAGGTGGCTATATCTATATCTGCCTAATATAGACTTTGGGTCTGTATTTGTAATGTCAGGATTGAAGAAACAATGCTATTCTGAAATCTCCTGTCTAAGCTCATTTTCCACCAAACAGAGAAGAGACGAGAAGACGTCTCATTCAAAGGTAGTAATTTTTTCTTAAAAAATAATCCGCACTCCATAATTATGACCAAAGCCGCGGCGAAAATGCAAGTTATAATACAAATTAATCTTATCTTATTCGGATTCTTTAAGCTTAATCATGTCTACAATCAGTAATTCTGTCGTCTAATTTCATTTTAGATGTTATTGCGTAACTTCACGCGTCTGTTATGAAGGGGTAGGCAGAGAGAGAACAGATAAGTAAACGCTTTCTCAGCTTTATTTTGGATATCACAAACACAAAAAAACATAGCGAGGCAACCGAGACTTCATTATAAATACAGATTCAAAATCGCCAATCCACCTTGTGACGCGCGTGGTGATCAATGCTCATGCCTTCTCTGTAAAACAATAGGCATTTTGTCCAGCAGTGGGTCAGTAACAGGCTGAATATTATTATTAGGTATTTTTTTTGGGGAGTGGGAAATCATCAAATAACTTCTCCCGTCCTGGGCGGGGCGACTGGGTTACTGACTAAAATCCACTCATGTTACTTCGGTCGCCCTTTATGTTCCGGCCGGGGTCACGGTAACTATTATAAATATTCCGCCACAAACGCAAAATAACTTAGATTAACCTTTCAGCGACCAAGCGGCAGTCGGCTTTCGCGCTGCTATTGTCTTTCTATTGTGTCTCGAATCACGTGTTTTCAAAGGTTTAATGAATTCTCATTTTGGAAATTGGTATCAAAGAGACAGGTTTTCGCTCTACAACTAGAAAACTGTTTTCAAAGGAAAATGTGGTTATAATCTTGATTGACGTCAAAGGTAATCCGTTATACATAGGGGTTAGAGGGGAGGGAGGGGAAGTTACACATCCCGTCTATTAACATGACATATTATTATATCTAACAAATCGTTCACAATCCGTCATAATCTTTTCCAAAAGCAATCTCATTATCATAACTTATTCCATTTGATGAATATTAATGAATATAATTTTGCCGCCATTTTTAGTTTGGGTTTCTCGTGATCAAAACATAGTATTCATAAGGCTAGGAACTCGGTTAAATCTAAAGTTGTAAAGTTGTTGTTGTTTGTTGTAAAGTTGTTGACGGGCCTGTTGGCCTAGTGGTTAGTGATCCTGACTGCTAAGCTGGAGGTCGTGGGTTCGATTCCCACTCGGGACAAACTTTGTGTGATGAGCTGTTTGATTGTTCTGTGCCTGGGTGTAATTTATCTATATTATGTATGTATTTATAAATTATTTAAGTATGTTTATCAGTTGTCTGGTTACCATAATACAAGTTCTGCTTAGTTTGGGATCAGATGACCGTGTGTGAGTTGTCCAAGGATATTTATTTATTTAAAGGTTCAATCAGATAATTAACGAATTTTCTCAACAACTTAATCTCTTAACCAATTTATAAATATTGGTTCAGCAGTTAAGGCATGAATAAACAACATCAAAGATATACACATAACAAAAAAAATCATAACATTTGTGTCACTTTACGACCTACAAAAGTTTTTATATCTATGGAACTATTTGTACTTAAACATTTGAACTCTATTACTTACTATTTAAAAGTAAATAATACAATGTGAAGGTCTACAGGTTTCTTATTACTTAAAGGACTGAGAATATTAAATACATACTAATATTATAAATGCGAAAGTAACTCTGTCTGTCTGTCTCTTCTTCACGCCTAAACCACTGAACCGATTTGAATGAAATTTGGCACAGATATAAGTAGTCTGGGACCCGTGAACGGACATAGGATAGTTTTCATCTCAGAAATTCCCCGAGAACGGGAACTTATAGGTATTCCACGCAAACAAAGTCGCGGGCAAAAGCTAGTTCAAAATATATTAGGCATATAAAACACGCTGCCCACTGCCCAATTTATTATATTAAAAATGCCTAACTGTATGACTAAATAACTCAAAAATCAGTATTTTCGAATTATTTTCCTTCCTGTTCGTTCTCAAATTGTGTCAAACTAAAAATAGAAACCGGATAACGCTTATCATTTGATAAGATACTATGTACGGAAATAGCTTCCCAGAAGTACTGTGTTAATGACCTCCTACTTTTTAATTTAAATCGGTAGGTTAGATACAAAGTAAAACTTTAGATTGACTTCAATGTTGAATAGAATCTTAAAACTTGATGGACACCTATGAAGGATTTTATGGATTTAGGATTTTATGTCCCATACCAGGCTAAAGCCTTTTTTTTTGGGGAGTGGGAAATCATTAAATGACTGCTCCCGTCCTGGGTGCGGCGGGAGGCCGTGTCAGACTTTTACTGACTAAAACCCACTCATGTTCCTTCGGTTGCCCGGGATCACGGTAACTATTATAAACATTCCGCAACCCCAGGCTGAAGGCCTTGCTGTTTAAAAAGCTATTTATATCCTTACAAGCCCGCGTAAATGTCTAAACTTCCATACCTTATTTTGTTTCCCTATAAGGGTAGCAATTCCCAAAAAAATGTTTTTAGTTGTTACCCACTCTTTACAATAAACACACACCGCAAGTTTCAACGGGAACAAAACGAAAACAAAATAAAAAAATATATACAATGTCCATCTCCTGGTTCTAAGCTACCTCCCCACCAATTTTCAGCCGCTCTTGAGTTATAAATAGTGTAACTAACACGACTTTCTTTTATGTATGTGATTTGTATAATTTCAATAGCCTTTTCCCAATTATATTAGAGTCAGTTTCTTGCCTAACCGTAACTAACCGAATACCAGTCATTACCAGTAACCGAATATTAGTTTTACATGGAGCGACTGCCTATGAAACCTAGCCGATACCGAATCCTTGGTTAGATTTAATTATCCTTAATCCATACTTTTACTTACTAATATTAAAAAACTTTTTTCACAAAAAAATAACCGCCTTCAAAAACCAAAAACCCAATAATAACTAAAATTTCGGAAGTCGGTGGTAACACAAATTGAATGGCAGAAGAGAAGTCACCGACTTCCGAAATTTTAGTTATTATTGGGTTTTTGGTTTTTGAAGGCGGTTATTTTTTTGTGAAAAAAGTTTTTTATTTATTACTTTTTAGTGTCGACTCCCAATGTTTGACTGTGTATAGTATCTTCCAAAGTAATTTATTTTCAAAATAAAACTACTAACAATCTTATAAAACGAAAATAGAAACTTGAAGACAAAGCACACATCGTCTATGAAAATTTCGTCATTTTTTTTTGTTCTTGGTGAATTTTTCGAGAAGCACTGAACCGATCGCCACAAAATTTATATGGGACCACCCCTGAATCATGACTTATCAAACAAAAAAAGAACCATCAAAATCCGTTGACAATTGACGGAGTAATCGATGAACAAACATACAAAAAAAAAAAAAAAAAAACATACAAACAGCCGAACATAGTACCTCCTCCTTTTTGTGAAGTCGGTAATAAATGGGAAAGTGTGTCTGTCTGTCTGTTTGTCTTTCTTTCACGGCAAAACGGAGCGATGAATTGACGCGATTTTTTGAGTGGAAATAGTTGAAGGGATGGAGAGTAACATAGGCTACTTTTTGTCTCTTTCTAACGCGAGCGAAGCCGCGGGCAAAAGCTAGTTCTATATAATCCAAAATTTGTTTTGAGTATATTGTATCACTTTGACACAGTATTTTCAATAAATTGCCAACTGTTATTATTTGTATACTTACAATGAAATGTGTATTTGTGTATTTTCCCTAAAATATAATGAAACAATTTAGAATTCGGTTATTGCAAAAAATCAGTACTCGAAAAGACATGGACACCAAATTAAAGAAAGCGATCAATATCCACAAAAAAAATCTCACTCAAAAAGAAAACTAATCAATAATAGCATACCAATTTTTTCCAAAATACAAAATCACTTGTTCCACCAACTTTGTTTTACACACACAAACAAAACTTATTTCACCACAAACTTGCACAAAAAAAAGAAAAAAATTAAAAAATAAATAACAACAAAAAACGCGCGCAACGCGTACTGTACGTTTGAAAACAAATAACGAATCAATGAATGAGTAATAAATATACGTCTTATACACATTCGCCCAGCGCGGCGGATAATTTTGTGACGATAATCTCAACTGAATGGGCAGCTGATAAGGCGTCATCACTTATCGTGTATACTGTGATGTAACGACATTCCATCACTTTGTAAAAACAATGGAGATTATAAAAATACCTATCCCCCAGTTTCACTCGCATCTGTGACTACTACTCCGGTTCCTTTCTTTTTGGGAGTGTGTAATCATCAAATGACTGCTCCCGTCCTGGGTGCGGCGGGAGGGCGTGTCCACACTTTTACTGACTAAAACCCACTCATGTTCCTTTGGTTGCCCTTTATGTTCCGGGGTCACGGTAACTATTATAAACGTTCCGCAACCCACTAATTCGGTCCCTTAGGTCGCAGCGTGATGTTATATAGCCTATAGCCTTCCTCAATAAATGGGCTATCCAACACAAAAAGATTTTTTCAAATCGGATTATTTATTTATTTTATAAACTCTTCAGCTTACCACCTTATTGCAATACGAGGACAAATTACACAAATTTTAAGTCCATACGCATTCTGTCTAATATCTCATTCTCTTCAATTTGTCAATAAAATTGCATTTATTGTAAAAACCTACATTATTGATATTGATTATCGCTAAAATCGATGACTTATAATGTTTTATTAAGAATTGGGCTTGTTTCATTAAGAATAGGACTTGTTTTCAAAAGAATCAATAACAATGCAGAAGTAATAAAGAGTAATTAAATGTTTTTAGAAAAGTGACGAAAATGGTATCTGTGCCTGTTAATAATACATTAAAATTAAAATGATTAGAAGATGAGCTCTTTCTTGTAAATTACTTGAATATGGATTAACTTTCATAGAAGAGGTTTAGTTTTTCATATCGCTTTGACAACCTTTATGCTATCACTCACTCCTTTCTTATACAATCCATCCACCTTTTCCTCGGTCTTCCTCTCTCCTCCCTCCACATACATACACAAATACACAAAAAAAGAATACTTTCACTGCCCAAAAACCCAACATTTTCCTTAAAAATTATTAACACAAACCTCTAATACAATCTACAAATAAAAATAGTCTAAATAATGACCCACAAATTAAACAAAACACACAGATAACCCCTGCGCGCACGCAATCGTGCACGCTCACGCACGCACGCACGTTGCACCCAAGCACGGCTGCGTGCGCGGCATTTCACGCTAAAGCCCGGTTTCCACCGCGAGCGGAACGGCCCCATTAATGACTTCGTTTGCAAGCGCAAACTGCATACTTGTATTTCCACCAACAAAATTATGATGCTTAATACATAATTGTTTATTAATACATTTATTATTTATTACTATTCGACTATTTGTTGTTTATTTGTATTTTTGTTATTTGCAGTTCGCGCTTGCGAACAAAGTCATTAATGGGTGGGTCCGTTCCGCTCGCGGTGGAAACCGGGCTTAAGTATTTGTCACTTTAAAATTAGTCTAATTAAATCAAGCACCGTAATGTTCTTTTCTTTTCTTAGGACATGACATTTCATACCCAAAACGATATACGTATGATTTCCAAACGACTAAAAGTCTGACTAGTTTTCCCCAGCAGTTCACTCCCATATGGATGTTGAGATAAGTTTTCTAAAATTGTAATCTTAATTTCGTCATTTGAATGGAATCGGTAAAGATAGTACCAAGGGAAATAAAATTTGCAAAATATTGTATCCTTCCAATTTACGAAATAATCTAGAATCTATCTGATTCTGACATTCTCACACTCCAAAAAAGAATTTAACTTAAAAATTAGAACGGATAGTGGAAACACTCAAGAACATTATAGAGTGCAGAGAAACGCACTCCACATCTAGTCTAAAGAAACCAACATCTTTGACCAAACCCAGAAAACCCACCAGCGTTTGTTTAACAACCATCTATTATATAACAACAACAACCAATGATAAAACTGTCAGCCAAGGTCATTGCTTCTTAATAATGTTTACAATTATTAGATAATGTACGTCTTACACGTTTTCGATGATTTTCTAGTACACCCAACATTTACGACTGTCTAATGATTTCTAAGCGATGATAGGAATCGTATCGATTTTATAAGGATTTTTTTATATTGAACTATGCAAATATGCATTGGAAGTAGAGGCTAGTTTTTAGGCGCTCCGCATTAGCAATGGTATATGTTCAAGTTATCCGTAGAATTCTAAGAGCATTGAGAAAAACTACGCAGAAGCACTGTTTTATAGAAAAGAATCAATTATCTTAGACGACTATAAAGGCCCGTGTGTAGAAAATGTGACAATTCGCCGCATAAGGTTGTTCTGCATTAATATTTTCGCCAAGGATGGCGGATATCATTTGGTCGAGAAAGGGTTATAAAAATATCTTGCTCTAGACAGGGAACCAAAGCAAGCGGGTGATCAAGATTTACCCAGTGGCGTTCATCTTGATCCACAAATAACAGAAGAATCGCAGTAGCTTAGCCGAATTTTGAGAAAATGGCTCTTTTCTTGAAGGTCCTTAAATTGTAACTCCGGAAATACCGTCACTCCCGTGACGGTATTTCTACTGCGTGTTAAGAAAGCCCTAAAAGCAAAACAATCCAAGAATGATGAAATAATAACAAAAGTACCCCGGTTTCTAGACGATGACTGTTTTTAATCTGTTCCTTCCTACGCAGTGTTTTGCGCGGCAAAAGCCCTAACACGCAGTTAATATGCGAGATGTTTACCTGTTGAACTCGAACCTTTAATCATTTATAGCCTAATTAGTCTAGAGCAGTGATTCTCAAAGTGGTATATATCGACACCCTGGGTACTTTTACGAGTCTAAGGCCTGCAGCCCCCTGCAGGCCTTGTTTGCTGCTTGTGGGCTTGTTTGCTTGTTTTGCTGTCATAGACCCCCGTCTATGACAGTAAAACAGGGGGAGGTGCAAATTGATTTTATTTTTCATCCAAAAACATTACCATAATTAATTAATTGACGAAAGTAAAGTGAGTGTCAAGCATTATGCTTACTACTCTTGGCTACCTTGGTTTGGGTTGAACTACTAAAACTGTAGTAATGTAATTAAATCCGTACTACTATTATAAATACGAAAGTAACTCTCGTCTGTCTGTTTCTTCCTCGCGCCTAAACCATTGAACTGATTCGAATGAAATTTTGTACAGATATAGTCTGGGACCCGAGAAAGGACATAGGATAGTTTTCATTCCGGAAATCCCCCGGGAACGGGAACTATTATTTCACGCGGACGAAGTCGCGGGCAAAAGCTCGTCAATAATAAATAAACAAATTGACACATAATACTTCCCAAGAAACCAATACGCAATGCGCATTAACAGCTAAGAATTAAATCTGCTTGCAGTCAGGTAGCACAAAATGCGTCATCATGACGTCATCACCTGACGTTACAATTTCCCTCCATACGGAAAGAATTATGAATAGTTTGTTTACGTTTCTTTTTCTTAGAAAGGGATTTAGTGCAGCAAATGACCTAAGAGGAGGAAGTGAATGATATATGGTAAGGTTATGAATATTATGATCGATATAAATTATCTTGCAACAAGTAATTAACAAAGTACTGTGGGCAAAACACATGTGACTTTGTGACTAAGACAGTTATGAATATGAAGAAGAATGGAAGGGGAGAGGAAGGCCAAGTAAAATGGATGGTATGTGTGATAAAAGATTGGGCAGGATGTTCTGATAGAAAAAAATTGTGTTGCGTCAGTCAGTGCCCATTCCTTTATTGGATTTATATACAGCAACAAAACGTATGAACAAAAAAAAGCTAAATAATAGTAGATTAGTAGCCAAGGGCTGTAAGGGATCAATTGCAGCCCGAGATATTTAGGCGGACTACTCTGCTTTACATCTCGATTGTGAGGTAAGTATAAAAAAACCGGCATTACAAAAATAAAACATTTTATTAGTTAAAAGCCAAAATATTGTTAATTGCTGCTTCAGCTTCCATTTTCATTGAATCGGGAGTGCAGCTTATATCTTCATCACTTGCAGAATTCATGTTTTTTTCCATATTAGCACGTAATTATAAAAAAACCCAATAGCAAACAATATTTAAAGTAAAAGTTCTTCCCGCCTTTTTTCATCTTTGTTTTTTAATTTTTTTTTTTCAAGAACGAAATTGAGCTTCGCCGTTCGATATTCAAAATTGATGACTATTATACTCATACGAAGACAAGGCTGAATAGCGAAGCGACCTCTTTTGTTATTAGGCTGAATGCATGGTGTCCATTGCCAGTATCAAACCCTAGCGTGTATGGCCTCTTTTTGAAAGAGTGAAGAGTTTTTTTTTTTAATTACTTACCGCCCTAGGGCGTTTCTAGCTACATTAATACCCTAGAGCGCTAATTGGTTACCTACAAGCCCCATTTGGGGGTAATAAGGACCTACTTACCGAATATGAGAGATGTAAAATATTTAAACGTCCCAATTATATGCGTGGCGCGAGCGCATTAAATATTGAAATTTGATTTAAATATTTGACTAATTTTTCTCACCGTCTGACCGTCCGTTCGTAAAAACTTGTAATATACACAATATCACTGACAGATTTTCTGTGTAAATAAGTTATATATTAGCCTGAACACATAGTTCCTTTGTCGAGTGTACTTCAAGATAAAAATATGTACCAAAACTAGTCTGCACTTATATTTTTTGTGACATGTTTAATGTATGAAATAAATAAATGGAATCCAGGTGGTCAAATAAGTTATTATGTGTGCCAAATACAGATTAAAAAAAAACGATTTAAAAAAGGCAATTATCATAAGAAAACGCTGCTTGTAAAAATATTGAAAATTCGTGGTTTTAAAACGTAATACACTTTTTTATATTCTTCGATGGCAAAAAAGGCACCATATAAATATGACTCAGCAAGGCACCTAATGTTAAGTAGTCACCCTACCCTCCAAAATCTCTTAAATTTCAGAGGTCTCGTAAAAGGGTTGCCATCTCAGAGACAAAGATAAGGGGAGATGCCTCATATGCTTGTAGTAACTACCGTCCGTCATCACAGCAACGCTGTTTTACGGCAGAAATAAACACGGAAGTAGTACTTTTCCGTACCAGTGACTTCTCAAAGAGCTTCTACTATGACTATTTATTTAATTATACGATCAATTGGATAGAATGCAATACAAATCATCCTTTTTACTACCTCACATAAAAGACCAGCAAACAATTTAACACCCTCTACTAATAATGACACAGTTCCAATTCCAACTTCAAGACGCCGCAGTAACATCTGCAACACCTAGCCAGGGCATTGACCGCAACCCTATGACGTCACTAAACTCCCACCTTTTAGTTTATCTGCCTAGGTCGACTAGCACATCCCCCTAGGGTACAATAGGGTGTTTTAACCTATTCAGGGCCTTGAACTTTACGACTTAAGTCTATGTTAGGCTCTTGGCATTTTATGTGGCTAGATATTTTGTTGTAGCTAAATGTATTGTAGTAAGAAATTTTATTGTAGCTGTTATTGCTATGTTACTAACCACTTTTTTCTATGGGAATGTTAAAATAAATTGAGACTTAACTACTTTGAAGAACGGTGCGATTTGTCGGCTTAAACAGATCCATTAGATAATTCAAAAGGCTTTCATGAACTGTACTGACAGGTAAACAGAAAAAAATCGAACCGCCAATTTCAAAGGGTTTATACCATTCATCGATGAAATTGGTTTTCCAATATATTGTTGTTTTTTGTTTTAATTCCTTACTTTATAAGCTAGTCTGACGCACACCTCAAACTTCCATTTTTTTTTGGGAGTAGGAAATCATCAAATGTCTGCTCCCGTCCTGGGTGCGGCGGGAGGGCGTGTCAGACTTTTACTGACTAAAACCCACTCATGTTCCTTCGGTTGCCCTTTATGTTCCGGGGTCACGATAACTATTATAAACATTCCGCAACCCTTAAACTTTCTTCCAAACTGCTGCACGCTTACATAAGTAACTCTATCTTACGGAAACCATTGTGAATTTATTTATTGCATTAATGTATTTCTATATTAAGCATTAGTTACGGCGTCATTTCTTAGTACAAACTCATAAATATCGTCATTAGCTTTTATGATTAGTATATGTATCAAAAGTAAATAAACAGTAATAGCATTTCGTAACTATAATAATTACTTTCTTCCTTATTTGTTGGTTAGACGCCCTCCCTAATTTGAGGAAATACTGGATCGAATCAAAACTTTCTTTTTGTGTTGAATAGCTTATTTATTAGGGAAAGCAAATAAATAATAATAATATTTTTGCAAATGTTTAAAGAAATTATGACTTAATCGAAAATCGCCTTTTTGTAATTTAAACAGGCAAAGAAATACTGGCAATTTATCCCAAACAAAAAGTACAAAAACCGCCCGGAATCAGCTTCGACGGATTAACGAAAGCTACATGTATTTTATCAAGAAATAACTATTTGTCCAATACGCGACATTGCCTCATATTTACCACCAATACTTTAACAATATTTGCACGACCTACAATCACCATGGAACAAGTCTGTCTTAAGTGTCTCATCACTTTTAACCTCTTTCTTCACGTCAGTTGCAAATGACTGCGTCCTGAAGTGTCTAAAAAACATTTTAGCGCCACTAAACAACTCATTGACCGTCAATGCAAACTTGCAAACTACTATATTTTTCCGTGACTCCAGTCTCTCAAATATTATAGAGGGAAGCTGTTTATATTTAATGGATAAACTCTATAACTGCTGAACCGATTTTAATAATTATTTACACCTAGTAAAGCGTACGTTCTTAGCGAGTAACATAAGCTATAAACATCACGCTATGGTCCATGGGAGCGGAGCAGAACCCAAAGACCTAACAGTACGCGGGTGAAACCCCGTTAAAAACTCTATTAAACTTCTTCCATGCCTTTTAGAGAGTATTTTCTTCTCTAGTAACCTCTAGAAAAAATTGTCACCAAATTCTTTTCATGATAACGGATCCTATTTCCAACACTGCAACATGTTCTGCGCAACACTAACTACATCTTGTCAAAAAAATATTTGCACGTCCTTCATGGTAGTAATTCTATGTCCGGTTGTTTGGGTTTGCGAGTTTACACGTGTTAGATAAAGTGTAAATTAAAATTTTAAAGCCCCCGAAGTTATTAAGACGACTTCAACTAACAAAACAGTAATAACTTCAGAGTTGAGAACCGTGAAGAACTTTGATGAAACATGGCAACGAACCATCGCTAGGTAACCTCCATTAAAAAAAGCCGCATCCAAGTCTGCTGACCGCACACAACATGAGATAGTCCTAGAACTAAACTTAATTGAAACGTATTTAACAAACTTCAACCTTGCAACCTTGAAGATTCGAAAGTGCCTGTAAATGCTCTAATATGTAATTAAAAGCCTTGACTTTGACATCGAGACAAAAACCAGCTTTAAAACATTCAGGTGCAAAATCTTAACATTTATATCCAATTAGCTCGTAAGTATCAGATATATTAGACCGAAACATGTGTGAATAGTAACGAACACACCTACCTGTGTAAATAGAGAATATTTCGCCGTAACATACGAGTTGACAGACATGGCCAATGTTTGCACGATCGTAAATCAATTTGTACTAGGTCGTGTACTTGTGAAGTCAGGATTGAACTTGCGTTAGTTCAGTTAACTAGAGGCCGAATACTGCAAATATTCGGCCTGATTGCTGCCGAATATTTGATGAATTGGCGACCACATTGCGTTGAAATTGAAGAGTATTTTTTATGGAATCGACAAAATTATTCGCGTTTGAAGGTGGAGCAAAAAGTTCACAAGTATTAAATATGTGAAGCTAAAACTTTGTTGCGGAATGTTTATAATGTTGCGGAATGTTTATAATGTTGCGGAATGTTTATAATAGTTACCGTGACCCTGGAACATAAAGGGCAATCGAAGGAACATGAGTGGGTTTTAGTCAGTAAGAGTCTGGCACGCCCTCCCGCCGCGCCCAGGACGGGAGCAGTCATTGGATGATTTCCCACTAACCAAAAAAAAAAAAAAGCTAAAAATTGTTTCTTTGTAAAAAAATAATGTGGAGGAGTATGAGTTCGGCATAGTTTAAGTTTATAGGGAGAAGGAGGGAAGAAAGCTAACATAAAATTAGAATATAAATCTCTCGGCGACCACTAATAACAAAAAAAATAAGTCATCTTTATGTTACGACTAAGTAAACATTTTTTTTTCCAAACAAACCATTCGGCCTTTTATTAAAAGAATAATCGGCATTCGGAAAATCCCTAAACATAGTTTATTTTTTCCAAAAATTTAGTTCTGAGATCACACGTATTTCAGACACTAAATCCATAAAAAAAATACCAACATTGTCCTATTAATTTGAGATGTCGTAAATCTATTGACTATCAACACCATTATATTTGGCGCGAACATTGTCACATAATAAAACGATGATTTATTCAAATTTGATTGGATTTATAAAATGTTTGCTTGCAATATTTGAGAAGTAGTTTTTGCTATGGATTGAAGATGTTACGAAACGTACGTATCTTTAATAGACACTTAGTAACAAGTGGCATTGTAGAATAGATGGTGGAATAAAATAGATTTTCAATGTATGGAATTGACATTTATAAGCTTTCGCTAAGTATTTTGACATCTCCATACATTTGACAATCTATTCTATTCCACCATCTATTCTACAATGCCACTTGTCTAGGGGGGGCTTTCGATGTGTTTGTTTGTTACTTCTGCAGGAGAAAACCACTGGCCCAATATTTATGAAAATTGACAAAGCGATAGATTAGGAACAGAATAGCTATAGGTTTTTAGCCCAGTTTGCGTTTGAAACTATCGAGCCAGCAGACGGAATCTCGGGTATAAGCTACAATCATCATCGCTGGAGAATAAAGGTGAACGCAGACTTGGCCGCACCGCACGCGCCGCAGTCTTCGCATTCGAATTCTTTGTATGAAGTTCTATGCCATCTCGCACACCTACCCGCGTCGCAGTTGCCGCAGACCCTGAAACGACCGAAATCCCCAAACCGCAGCTGATGACGTCACCCGCACGCAGCGGACGCTGCGGCTAGCGCGGCGCGTATGACGTCATTCGCATCCCCGCCCCGGCGCGAGCGTAACGCGAGCCGAACCCGGATGCGTGCGTAGGGATGCAATATCGCTCTAAAAAATATCGATATTTACACGAGGGATATCGATGTCAAAAAAATATCGGTCCCAAGACCGATACATCGATATTCCTGACGATATTTAAAAAGAAATATTAAGTTTGGCCAATTTAATAAAAATAAGTCTACTAGAAACAGTCTACAGTCTAGTCTATTTAGCACTAACTTATAGTTTTAAAAATTAAAATAAAAACACATATTGTTATTTAAGAAAACGTTTACTTTTTTAAATTAAAAAATCTAGAGATAGAATTAAGAAAAAGAAGCTTAGATAGCCTTGTACTAAGTTGTAAGTCTATTTCTTTCTTGGTTAATGCTCAATACGTAAGCGCGTGACGGCGACCAAACGTGTTGACAGCTGTGTGATCCTCAAACAACTAAGGGCCCTCGCCCACGGGCGACTTTTTGTAGCGATGCAGTCGCGATGCTCTCGCGCGTAGCATCGATACAGACGCGAAGCAGTCGCTAGCTGTGTGCCCGCGCCCACGGGACCAGATTCAGTCGCGATGCAAACGCGATTCGGTCGTAAAATGGTTTTAGACCTAGACCTTTCATTTGACACCAAAATCGTTATCATTCTTTTCTTTGTTGGTTTTTTCTCCAAATTCTGCATTAAATAATTCATTTATCTCTTCCCATGCCTTCCTTTTTGCAATCTTATTAGAATACTCAGGAAGACGTGAGTCCCATATTACAGGACGCTCCTGAATTGCCGTAATAAACGTTTCAGTGTCAAATGACATTTTACGCCTGTGACGGACAATAGCATGCACTCTGGACCTGTCTGTGTTGCACTGATGCCGATTCCCAATCACGCGCCGCGCCACACTCCCTCCCCCCTCCGTTCTCTCTACCGATGTCGTCCGACGCGGTCGCGCGTTTGTATCGATAAAATCGCGATGCAGTAGCGCGTTGCAAATGCGACTAACACGCGTTAGAAGTGATGCAGTCGCGCGTTTGCTAAACGCGCGACTGCATCGCTACAAAAAGTCGCCGTGGGCGAGGGCCCTAAAGAGCGATATTGATATTTTTTACTAATGTCGTCGATACATCGGCGATATATCGTTCATAAAAACATCGATGTTTATATCGATATTTATGAGCGATATATCGATATTTTAAAACAATCGATGTATCGTTTTCATCCCTATGCGTGCGGCGACGGGAACGACTGCAGTGACTGCGGTGCGGATAGATGTGCGAGGCCATTAACAAAATGCGATGACTGCGGGGACTGCGGCGCGTGCGGTGCGGCCAAGTCTGCGTTCACCTTAAATCCGTACTTTTCCCTACCAATATTATAAATGCGAAAGTAACTCTGTCTGTCTGTCTGTCTCTTCTTCACGTCTTAAACACTGAACCGATTTGAATGAAATTTGATACAGATATAGTCTGGGACCCGAGAAAGGACATAGGATAGTTTTCATTCCGGAAAACCCCCGGGAACGGGAACTATTTTTCCACGCGGACGAAGTCGCGGGCAAAAGCTAGTATTCTGTAAACCAGGAGATGGCGATGGAGCTGTAAAGTCTTAAACTTTACAGGACTTTTTAAGACTTTACAGGTCACCAATATAATATACCATTTACATGAAGATTAAATAAATAAACCACGACGTGGTTCAATAAAACCATCTCATCATCTCCCTAGCCTTTTCCCAATCGTGTTGGGGTCGGCTGCCAGCCTAACCGGATTCAGCTGGATACCGGTGTTTTACGTGGAGCGACTGCCTACCTGACCTCCACAACCCAGTAACTGGGCGACACGATACCTCTTGGTTAGTCTGGTCATAGTTTCTGGCTAACCAGTAACGACTGTCAAAGTTCTACGAATGAAAACCGGGACCAACGGCTTTACGTGCTTTCCGAGGCACGGGATGTCAGTGATGTCTAAGATAAACTTTAGAAAGTACATATGAATTGAAAAAGTCACATTGGTACTTGCCCGGATTCGAACTCACAACCTCTTACACGAGAGGCGGGCGCCTTATCCACTGAGCCATCACGACACTCGTCACGACGACGTGGTTCAATAAAACCATTGGACTGGAAGTCGACCTCACATGGTAGGAAAAAAAGCGAGACAGATGACATTGAAAATTCCTTTCATCCTCGTTTGAGCTGTCGCTTACACGTTACAGGTCAATGAGCATTACATAGTATACGCCTAAATATGAGTATCTACCGCTTTTCAGCATCAATCTGTAATGTAGAGCTCGTAGTTAATAGGCGAAACAAAAAAAAAGTAATTAGTACGTCAGATAGATTATCAAAAAACTTTGGACACGTATTTTTTGTTTTTTCTCGTAAACAAAGAATGACGACGATACAGTGCGTTGCAGTTGCGCATGACGTCACGATCTGATACAATTTTTGCAGGACGGTGACGTCAAAAGCCCCCACTCTGGAACTTTGTTGCTCTTTATCTTTGTATTTTTTTATTTATTTGATTAAGCAAAAAATACGTGTCCCGTATTTTCAGCCGATCTATTAGACGGACTAAACAGAATGCTATTTTTTTAATGCTGTCGTCATCCCTATTGATAATGAACTGAAATAGATCAAAAATAAAGCTGAAGTCTGCGTTACACGGATTATATCTTGCACTTAGTTATCAAATCTATTTGTACACAATAAAGCCAAAGACGTTTTTTTGCATGTGACAGGTTAATTTCTGGAAATGTCGGCCGAATTGGAATTATTCTGATAAGACAGATTTCGAGTAATAAGTATAGAAGAAATTGATCAAACCGCGGAAACTATTCAAATAATAAATAATATCTAACCGAGCATACAATTCCTGTCTCTCTGTCTTCCCTCTCACCTTAGGAGTGAAATGAGAGCCACAGCTTAACAATGTGCCTTAAAAAATAAACAGAGCTGGAATCATTATTATTTCCGACGTCACAGAAATCTATGCAAAAGAACAACGCAGATTCCAGAAAGATTGTCTTAAGATGAACAAATCTAATCTACTATATAAAAATAAGTCGGGTTTTCCTTCCTGACGCTATAACTCCAGAACGCACGAACTGATTTCCACGGTTTTGCATTCGTTGGAAAGTCTCGGGCTCCGTGAGGTTTATAGCAAAGAAAATTCAGGAAAAATCCACGCGGACGAAGTCGCGGGCGATCGCTAGTCATGTTATATAAACGGACGTCTAATCTCCAGTTCACGAAAATCTATAGTATGAGAGAACATTGAATATAATGTACTTTTTTATGTAGGAGAGTTAATGGAATATCGGGATGAGTAAATGTAATCCTATCAATAAATTCCCATTCACAAACAAGCTTTTATAACAAAGAACACTAGCGACCCGCCCCAGCATCGCAGAGGTGTTACAAATCTTTAAAAAACCTGGCTTTTCTCTATTAAAATATGAATGTATTATACACATAAACCTGCTTCTTGAATCACTATTAAAAAAACCGCATGAAAAGCCATTTCCTAGTTGTAAAGTAAAAGCCTAAGGACAGATGATAGACGGAAAGCGACTTTGTTTTATACAATGTACTGATAAAGGCTGCGATGAATATACGTTACTTAGCACGTACCATAGCTTAGATGTTCTTCGACTCTGTTTCACTATCACAGATTGGCAGGTGTGAGACGGAGATAGTTTATTTATTGCTTAGCCAAAGCATGCACGCATTTGCTAAGCAACTTTTATTACCACAGTCTAACATATTTACCTGACAAATATCACATAAAGTCGTCAAAACTTTGCCCATAATATCATGGATTAGTTCTTGTCAAAATTCCTTTAGGCATCTCCATTTCAAAAGACAAGAATCAATGATCCGAAATTCTTTCACACTTCGCCACTGGCCACAACACTTGCTGAGGTCAATTAATCAATTCGGGCTATTTCTGTCCGTTGCTGGGTTATAGGCCTCTTCAATACACACGACTATGAACTTCAAACATACTAAACAGTTTCCAAAGGCCGTACTGCACACTTATATCCATCAATTAGGTCTATTTCAGTCCATATCTTTACACAGGTGTCCCCTAACACCATAATAACACACAATGGCTTCAAAACACTAAACACTGTTCAAAAGGACTACCAACAGTCCATATTTAGACCACTGTCCACAAAGGACTAACTAAACTGTCCAAAGAGGTGTCCAAAAGGCCAATTGTCACCGAACAAAATATTTATCCACAAATTGGACGTGAGATTCTAAAGTGCTAAACCTCGCAGTGATCAAAGTATGACCCCGCGTTACTGAGTGACCCAGCAGAGGTCCACCTACGCTGTTTCGTGTATGTAATTGGTGATGCATTGTCTTGAGCTGCGATTTTGCAATGAGAGAGGAATTTTGATTTGGAAATTGGAGATTTGGCTGGGTACTATGACGAATCTGGCTCTAGAACTTCAGGGGTCCTAAAGGAGCTCTAAAAGTAAAACACGGTTATCTGTCTGACCACAGTGTAAGTTATATAATTACATACCAACGAACGGACAGTAATCTTGAACCTTTACTGTTTTTTTTCTGTTTTGTTTTTTTTTTGCGTTTACTGTACTAACATTACTTATGACTTTTTCTGGATGTAAATAATAAAATCATCAAGGCAAGAGTATTTATGAGAAACTAAGCCGAGTGCCCTATCGTTCTCAATCAAAAAATATTTTATCGTGACCTTGTCAAGGTCGTTCAATGATCCAGTGAAGGTCAAAGACAGCTGTTTAATGCGAGCCGGGGACTGACCGTTGTATTAATTACTGGAGATTATACAGGCCTAAGAATCGGGCTGGAAAGTTGTACGTCTGAGAAAATTACCAATAATAGGGAAGATGCAATATTTTTATTTTTGTTTTGATTTTAAAGAATTCCATGTAAAATAGACCACTAATATATTAAAAAGTTAAAATGTTGTAATTTATTGTAAAAAAAACGCGGTTTTAAGTTGACAGTTTAAACTTCCGCGCGAAAACGGACCGATAGTTCCGATGACGTCACTGCAGTGACACTGTATCTCTGGTTGTATTGTTCTTCTCTAATTTTTATAACTTTTTATTATTTTTCGCCATTCCAGATACTTTTATTGCTAAAATTTGAAAATAAACTATCAATCAACATGTCGTGGTCATAATAATACCGCATGAAAGCATGTATGCAATGCTTTTTTATGCAAAAAAGCATGTTGACTCATGTTGATATCTCCAACACCAGACCGGGTTACAAACTTTGTATCAGATAGTTTTAGTGGCTGAACTTCTGATTTTAAATATTTGAAGAATCTGGATTTATGGAATCTTTACCTCCTGGACCTTGTATCATGGCAAACAGAGGCTTCAAGCATATCGAAGGTGTGTGTTATTTCAGTTGATTAGACCACTAATGAACAACACTAAAAAAGTTCAAAAGATGAAGTACTACAGTCGAAGAACATTGCATGCCTTCTAAATCATAATTAAAGAGTCATTAGAAGACTGCGCGAATTTGCTTTTCTAAAGCTAATTTTATTTTTACAAAACTATTTCTGTTACTTCATTGAGTTATAATGTACCTACTACGTACGTTTACTTTGACAACTAACTGCGGGGGTGCGTTCCAAAAAGGGTAAGAATTACACGGAGTAGCGCGAAAGTTACTCTAAAGAGTTCCGCTGGCTTATTACCTATGAAACAGCAATCAGCATTATTTGCGTAGTGATCCCGCGATTAATCGCTTAACGTAAAAAAAATCGTATTATGTATGAAGCGATTGTTAATCGCTCGCTGATTGTTCTAATGCACTTATTGCTACGATGACGATAAAGTAGCAATCGCAGACATTTAGGCATTTAGTCATACTTTGTTATAACATTGAATACATACCATCTTAAATAAAACAATTTTAGAAATCTGGACCTTATCAAAAACAAATAATATAACAGTGTTTTATGTAATATTAAATTACCTACCGTGTATGTCTTCTATTTAATAACCGTAAATTACATCTAATATTTTTTATATAATCAAAGGCAGTTTGATATTGAATTAAAAAAATCTCGATTAAGATTTCATTGTAAAAATTCGATTGTATCACATCACTATTTATTTAGAACTAAAAACCTGCAACACTGGAAATGTCATTTTTCTGACTCGAATTAAAAATCGTACTAAAACCTCTTTTCCTTAATTTCCGAGTGAATTCCTCGCATGTTTTGGAACGTGCCAGTGACGTCATTCCAGTCGCTTAACGCTGATTGGTGTTTTAAATTACGTTTCATTTCATGTAATTTTAAATTCATATTTTATTGATAAAAATAAACATTATGCAAAAAAAAAGTTGCAGAGGCCCTTCATTTACATTTTTTCAACATTTTATTAATACATTTTCAATAAATACTATGTTTGCATCTTCCCTATTGGAGACAAAGCGACTTATGTGATGTTTTTTTTTTTTTGGTGAGTGGGAATCATCCAATGACTGCTCCCGTCCTGGGTGCGGCGGGAGGGCGTGTCAGACTCTTACTGACTAAAACCTACTCATGTTCCTTCGATTGTATTTTATGTTCCAGGGTCACGGTAACTATTATAAACATTCCGCGACACTTATGTGATGATCAGGTCAAACTGAGGACAGTATTCTTTTTTTTTTTTGAATTTTCGACGCTAAGTCTTGCCCAGTTACATAACAGTTACAGAAAACGCATGGGTTCATAGAGACCAAATATTTATAACCAGTAAAACAGGGTTTAAAAAATTATAATCGAAAGAAGGATAAACTTATTATTGTACTATGTTGACATGCGATAGGTCGCTAACCCGCTGCACTGCAGTTATTATTTATTATTTTTCTTACTTGCAATAATTTTGTAAAGTGCCTAGGAGAGTTTTCGCATTCGTTGTTTTTTAAGCGAGATGATGTAAGCCCGGATTCGGAAGTTAAGTGCTAAAAAAAGATTTATATCCAGCAGTGAACCGCCCGTGATAAAAATAATTGTTTTCCAAACGTATGTAACTCCTTTCTTTACTATAGGACTGTTCTAAAAATCGGCTAAAACATTTTATATTCAAGCAATAATCGTTAAGGGTGTATGCATTAAGATTTTTGATGGCTATTACAAATTATTTTTTGTATTACTGTATATTCTGTAACTACCCTTAGCAATGGAATACAAAGCTGCCTCAACGAAAATTTGTATTATCTTAATAAACTACCTCAAGCTGTTAAGAGACTAATATTTTTATGAGACAAAATTGTTTGTTTAGTCATGATCATGTCTCAGCCAGTCCAATAACAGAAATAATTTTACTCATAGAGAGCTAAATAAAGAAAACAAGCAATCAGTGAGAGTTAGCCCTGAGCCTATCCTATGACTATGCCTTTTTCTGAGTGTCCTATGGGACTCTCTTGCTTGGCAATTATCAGGAACGTCAGAAAATACTGCGAACAATTTTTCCTTAACTATAAATTATTGCGTACTTAACAGCGAAATCTTCCATACTGGGTATCTTAAGTGGCGACGAACGTGTCACTATGCGTATTTGACCAAATGTTGGCGTTTCTTGGGTAATACAAACTGTACTCTACATTAATAAGAACAAGGTTTATATTGCTTTGCATCGAACACGCAAATGCTTTGCCAAATATGGCAAGTGACCACACTATTAAATGTAGCCAACAATTTGTACGCAAGGACTATGTAGGTAGTCTGTTCACTGTTATGAGCGAAACGGATTTACTTCAATTGACTCTCACAAATTGGACGTGATTGACGAATATTATTCGGGACTTAGATTATAAGTAGATTGATACTAAAATAACAACATAACAATATACTGAATCAGGCGTATTTTTGGCACAATATCTCGATTGTTCTCTAGAAGTTTTTCGTCAAAAACAAATTGTGATTGTTACGTTTCCCAAATTAACAAAGAAAAATATTTTTTTTGTGTTCTTTTACTCTTTTCTTATAGAAGAATAGGTTTCAAGATACTGGGATTATTATGGCTTTCTAACTTAGAAAAGAAGAAGAATTACTTATTGAAGTAGTTTAACAGTTAAGTAATTAATAGATAAAATTTCGTCACTTTCTTATCGATTTCCGACCAGAAATTAAGCCAGCTTTGTAGGCCAGGTCATAGCTCAGCCTAAGTACGAGCTTAATAAAGTATACATAACACGGTCAAATTATTAAAAAAATAGGAAAGGAAAACTCACCTGTCCATACCGAGATGAAGCTAAATGCACGTTCCTGTTCTTGAGAGAGAAGTCAGGCCTCTTCCCGAGCCCATAGTTGCTTTTGTTTTGTGATATGAATTTCTTTGGTCTATCCAGTCTTTCCGTGGAGCCCGTCTCGTCCTCTTCCGTGGGTCTTTTGGAAGTAGACGGGATGCCTCTGTACGCCCCCCTCGTCCCCCTGATAGTCTTCTCCGGAGACTTATCCTGCTTCCTCGTTATGAGGTTATCTTTCCTTTGCTTACTGCTTCGCAAGCTCACATTCGACGCCATATTGTCCATTATGGTCCATCAAATGCTCAAAGCGACCTTATCATAGCTTCTTGTGATTAATTAAATTATGAATTGATTAAATAATTGAATAAATAGTGATTTAAGCTTCAGAGATAGCGTTTAACATAATTTCATATCGTTATTTGCGTTTATGAGAGTATAATAGTTAATAACTTGAAAAAAATAACAGTTACAATGGATTACACTAGTTAATTAATATAAATAAATAGCTAATTCCGTCTTTTGTTTCTCTCTCGCTTGGTTGGCATCTTTCGCTAGTCACTCCGAACTGTCTTTATTAATCTAGTGAAAAATAATTAAATATCTAATAAAAAAAATAACAGTCTTCAGGAAGATTTTGGAAAGTTTTCTTGCAGGTTTTAGATGTTATCTGGAACAAGAGAAACATACATTAAATAGGTATAATATGACAACATACACGCAAATTAATAATCGTAATAGAAAAACCGAAGTGATCATTTACTTCAAAGCTAGCGAAAAAGACCATCTTCAAAACAAACCTTAATAAAGTATATCCTTTACTACAATGTATTTCTATAATATGGCAAACATGTATGTTACAGTAATTCATTAGCAGACTTTTTGTTTAGAGACCGTCACTTAAAATTTTTCCATCTACCCTACAAAGTCACCTGACACTCTACATACGCGATGTGTAAAAACTCTCACACATACATACAAATTAGTGACGCCACATGTCCTTTATCAGTTTTTCACACTTGTTATCAGTAAAATCAGCACACAAGTAATCATAAACATTAGTTATATTATAACTGTTTATTTACTTGTAAGGGCAAGATACATGCAGTATACTTGAGTATTTTATTGTTAATTGATAATGAACTAAATTACAAAAAGATAAAGTTGAAAATTGTGTAATTACGTCCCGTCTTGGTCTTTAGGACGCAAGCGCGGCAACTGAGCGTGGAATACTTTAATCCTACGAACTTCTCAAGAGTAACCCGGAAATACCAATACCAATAAGGTTATGTCAGGTCGACCTAGATGGTTTTGTTGAGGATTGATATGACGCAGCGTAGTATCGGAACTTACTCCGTGATCGAAACCAATGGAAAGGATGGAGGGAGGGAAACATTTGTCCAGATTATTTAACTAGAATTTGGAAGCTGGAGACACTCGAAAAGAAAATAAAGGTCTCATAGTACAAGTTAATGTTTAGGACACACGGATCCACATCGAGTTGGGACTTGGGACCTTATCCGAATATTTTCCGGGCCCTCAGCAGTACGCCACTGGTGAAAAATTGCACTACATATTTTGTGTACTTGGCTGATTTCCATCAAGATAGGCAAATTACCGAAATTCGGTCGAGAGAAAATGTTTTATTATTGTCGCGTTAGCAACTAGGTGATACTGATTAATTTTCTATTGTGTCTGTAATCTAAAGAATGCGCGAAGATAGTACATTTATATATATATTAATCTTTCTTCGTAAATTAACAGATAAAGATTTAGGGATTTACGTTAGATAGTCTAGACAGAACAAAGATCAGTAATCAATGATACATGAGAATATGGTATACAGCAGATTATTATCAGCTCTGAATACAGACGAATTTTCCACTTGAAAGTAAAAGAAGTCCTGGACCTGGTTGGATGCAGGTCCAACCAGAAGTGGAAAACCAATGTTTGACATGACCATAACCTCCACAACCCATTTATTGGATATCACAATACTATTAAAAATCTACAAAAAACTACCGGGATCAATGGCTTTACATTCTTTCCAAGGCACTCGTTGTCAATGATGTCCTTGATAAAAAAGTCACATTGGCATTTGTCTAATCTCATAACCAGGACCTCTAATACAAAAAAGTAGTCATTGTAAATAGCATCATGATAAACTATTTTCTGACTTTATTCCTTCCACAGTAACTAATAATCAACACAGATAAATAATAATAATAAATTATCTCTTTCCCTCACACTCCTAATATAAAGGGATGGTAATGTAACAAAGGGAGATCAGATGCAGTACCAAATACTTTTCCAGGAACAGGAGACACATCACCAATTTCCAAACTGGCGGTTAGTTACCCAATAACTGTACTTTGGGTCACCTGAGGGCCAAACTTTTATTTATACTGAGAATCAAGATTTGATTACCCACATAAGATATGCATTATACATAATACAGTCCAGTTTCAAGGACCAAGTGTGGAAACCAAGCCTCCAAGAGGGAGGTCCATAAAGATGAAGAAATATATTACAATAATTATGTATATTGGTTCCCTAGTTCAATGATAACATTACTCGTAAGATGATATAGACTAGACTTGTCCTTCTCCTTAATAATTGACTGGTCATCAGCTCCACCTGGTAGGTGTAGTTAAAACTATGTTGGAGACATGAGATTAATTATTCAAAAGATGTAAACTGTCTACAACTTATCTTATATATAAAATTCTTGTGTCACAATGTTAGTTACCTTACTCCTCCAAAACGGCTTTACCGATTGTTACCAAATTTTATATGCATATTCAGTAGGTCTGAGAATCAGCTACTTTCTATTTTTCATCCCCCAAGTGATAAGGGTTGTTCACCCTTAACATTTTTAAGGCGGATGAAACCGCGGGAGGCAGCTAGTAAAATATAAATATGTGGTTTCGCACAGTAGTAAGTTGCATGTGAGGAAAATCTTAGATAAAGTACAAAGTTTGATCATGGAAATCTGTCTATTGTCACCTCTTTGGTGGTAATGAAGAATAGGGTAGAAGTTAAGGAGTACAGAAAAATAAAACAATGAAATACAATTTTCAAATGAACACTAACATATTTTGAAACAAATATCATCTTTTCAATATGAATAAAATGGGATGATTCCAGTTTTTTTATTTTCGTGGGAGTTAACCACATCTACATTAGAAAAAGCTATAGTTTTGTCTATTATAATATTTCAAAAGTGGTAAACGGTCATGTTCTAGTGCATCAATATCTAATGACTCATACGAAGTAATGTACCAAAGCAAAAACTCAAATGCACTAACCTTAATAAATATATACCATAATTCATTAAGAATAAAGGAACAATCCATTTTATCACTACATTTAACCCATAACGAACTTTGACATACAAATCGTAACATGATTTAAACAATGAATTCTGTTATCAGGAATAGAGAGCAAACAGACTGAGATTAACAGGTCAAGATATCAACGGATAACAAATTATATTCTGTAGAACAATAATTAGATGACAAGACACACAATAAGGAAGCCACAAACATTCAATAGTATCAATGTCAATCAGACATATCACTAACACACTGCATATACTTTACCTACAATATCTACAAATTGACACATTTTTGCACAGATTTCTTGCTTGATTCAATTAAGTGTTAGACTACCAAGACTTTCACTTGGAGCCAAAATTAGTGTGCAGAGGTGACAAGTAGCACTGATTATGTTATTTACTAAACTGGACACGAACATGCTGCATTGTTTACAGCGCAACGATTGCACGTAGCACCAATCATAAAGATTGCAAAAATGCGGGCGGCCGGCCACAGTAGGTGTACACTCCCGGTTTAAACTTACCGCACGGCTTCATGACGCACTTGGCGACAAAAAAACTATACAAACGACACTGGAATAACGAAAACTAGGTGCCGGCATGAAAAACTATACACGATATAACATGAATAGGACACACGGACTAGACATTCCACAGACTAATATACATACATTCCACACCTGTGTCGCGAGGAGTTTTATTACCAGTAGCACTAAAATCCGCAGATAGCGGCTGTTCTAATGCAGTAAATGGCGCATAGCTGATTCAAGCTGAATAAATAGAATAAAAAACTGTAATGACAGCACGTCAAGCTCACAAAACCAATTTTTTGGTGATAATGCGCGTTTTATACCTCGGTATTGGCATCTTCGGGCGGAGGGACGTTTTTAACGACACTGAAACGTTACTTTAGCTAAATTGATATTGGATTCTATAAATACTTACAAATAAAAATCTGGAATCACACCATTGTTTTTTCTTCTGCACAATCAGTAATCGATGTTGCTATACTAGAAAAAAATGTTACCGTGAAAAGTGGGTCATCATCGATCACTTGCATTTCTTCTTTCACTTTCACTCCGTAAAGCTGTTTTTAAGTCGAATAAACTGCTTAGATGATATTACCTATAGTCTATCATGTATTGTTTACCTAACCGTCCAAAAAAGCCTTATTTTTATATATTAAGCGAAAACTCACAAGATAAAAGGTACTTGAATCAAATCCACATTTACTTTAAATTCATTAAATGAGTTAAATCTAATTAAAGCTTTATTTCAATCCACAAAATCTAATAATTTAATTATCTTCAGTGCGGTTATTCACAGTGGGAAAAATCTGGCAAAATTAAATTACCGATTGTGGTAATTTATTATTTTTTCTGGCCACACAGATCGTAGAATACACTTCTCTACACGCAATTGAAAATGAGTTGTGGTAATACGCACTTGGATACAAAATGCTATATTACCAAAAAATTATAATTATTGAAATAGCCTTGAGATAACCCGTTTTATATTAGTTTCATTTCATTCAGATCTCTGAATATGAATAAAAAGAAGAAGTTACTAAATATTTTTATAGTGTACCTTTAGTAATTGCAAATTGTACTACCGTGTAGAGGAATGGAGGCAACTATTTCGTTTAGAAATATTATTAGAAAATTCAAATTTCACTTATATAAATTTACGAATTCAAATGAAATCAAAGCCAACAAGGGCAACAAGTTTGTAATAAATTAAATATATTATTTGTAATTATATAGAATACCTAAACGATTTCAATAATTTCATAAATAATGTAATTAAAAAAAAAGACTAGATTTGAAACAGTTTAGTTTCCGAACTGAAAATTGTGATGTCGATTGTGTACATGGCATAAATTCAATTTCTTTAATTTTTTACGTGAATTATGATGTGGATAAGTGAATTAACAGGAATAAATTAAATAATGGCGTTCGTAAGCGCGGTTACCGGCGACGACTCCACGAAGAAATTCATGGACGTCCTTCAAAATGATTTCAAGACATTGAGTTTGGAGACCAAGAAGAAATATCCTCAGATAAGAGAGGTTTTTATCATTCAGTGTTATTTTTAATTGCAAAACTTAATTGGGACTTAATAGCTCAAACGTAACAATCATTAACATCTATTAAACACATGTAGAAATGTGTAGTTATATTGGATTAAATCCAGCATTTAGGTCATGGTATACGAAACGGGGCACTATGAAAAAAAGACTTAGAAAAATTTCACCCAAAAACAACGCCTAATCAAGCCTTCGGGATCCGGTGGGATGTGGGAGTACTAGGGTGGGGAAACACCGGGGGACGACCTTAAGGTCAATGACCTTGACCCTAAGGTCAAGGTCAAATTTATGAAAACGCAGGAAAATGACGGGGAACGCTCGAAGTAACTGACCTTGACGCCAAGGTCAATGACCTTGAACTCAAGGTCAAGGTCAAAATTTATAAAAACGCAGGAAAATAATGGGAAACACCTGAAGCCAGTGACCTTAACGCCAAGGTCAATGACATTGAACTCAAGGTCAAGGTCAAAATTCATAAAATGCAGGAAAATGATAGAAAACACCTGAAGTCAGTGACCTTGAAGCCAAGGTCAATGAAATCGAACTCAAGGTCAAGGTCAAAATTCATAAAAACGCAAGAAAATGACGGGGAACGCCCGAAGTCAGTGACCTTAACGCCAAGGTCAATGACCTTGAACACAAGGTCAAGGTCAAGTACTTAAAAACGCAGGAAAATGACGGGGAGCGTTAGGGGTCAGTGACCTTAACGCCAAGGTCAATGACCTTAAACTCAAGGTCAAGGTCAAATTTATAAAGACGCAGGAAAATGATGGGAATCGCTCGAGGTCAATGATATTGACGCCAAGATCAATGACCTTGAGCTCAAGGTCAAATACTAAAAACGCAGGGATATGACGGGGAACGTTAGGGGTCAGTGACCTTGACGTCATGAATAACCTTGATCACTAAAAGTTGCTTAAAAGGCTCGCTCTTGGACTAGTTTGCTTAAAGGGCACAGTCGGAGCCTCGCTTCGCGGGGCTTAATGGTCATAAAAAAAATAACCACGAATGGGATGGCGGGGTCTATTCGCTCGCTTCGCTCGCTTACTAGACCCCGCCATCCCCTTCTAACCTAACCTGTCCGAGTCGGGGTGCCCCATGTCCCGAGGTCGCTTCGCTCGCTCTTGGACTAGTTTGCTTAAAGGGCACAGTCGGAGCCCCGCTTCGCGGGGCTTAATGGTCATAAAAAAAATAACCACGAATGGGATGGCGGGGTCTATTCGCTCGCTTCGCTCGCTCACTAGACCCCGCCATCCCCTTCTAACCTAACCTGTCCGAGTCGGGGTGCCCCATGTCCCGAGCTCGCTTCGCTCGCTCTTGGACTAGTTTGCTTAAAGGGCACAGTCGGAGCCCCGCTTCGCGGGGCTTAGTGGTCATAAAAAAAATATCCACGAATGGGATGGCGGGGTCTATTCGCTCGCTTCGCTCGCTCACTAGACCCCGCCATCCCCTTCTAACCTAACCTGTCCGAGTCGGGGTGCCCCATGTCCCGAGCTCGCTTCGCTCGCTCTTGGACTAGTTTGCTTAAAGGGCTTAGTCGGAGCCCCGCTTCGCGGGGCTTAATGGTCATAAAAAAAATAACCACGAATGGGATGGCGGGGTCTATTCGCTCGCTTCGCTCGCTCACTAGACCCCGCCATCCCCTTCTAACCTAACCTGTCCGAGTCGGGGTGCCCCATGTCCCGAGCTCGCTTCGCTCGCTCTTGGACTAGTTTGCTTAAAGGGCAGTCGGAGCCCAGCTTCGCGGGGCTTAATTTAGACTTAGAACCCCAAGAAACCATGAAAACGACACCCATGATGCATGTTGTGAGAAAGGTCACGGCCGCCATCTTGGATTTCCAAATCGACCTTATTTTTGACCTTAGCACCCCAAGAAACCAGGAAAACGACACCCATGATGCATATTGTGAGAAAGGTCACGGCCGCCATCTTGGATTCTCAAATCGACCTCATTTTTTACCTTAGCACCCCAAAAAGCCATGAAAACGACACCCATGACGCATATTGTGAGAAAGGTCACGGCCGCCATCTTGGATTCTCAAATTGACCTCATTTTTGACCTTAGCACCCCAAGAAACCAGGAAAACGACACCCATGATGCATATTGTGAGAAAGGTCACGGCCGCCATCTTGGATTCTCAAATTGACCTCATTTTTGACCTTAGCACCCCAAGAAACCATGAAAACGACACCCATGATGCATGTTGTGAAAAAGTCACGGCCGCCATCTTGGATTCTCAAATCGACCTCATTTTTGACCTTAGCACCCATAGAAACTATGAAAACGACACCCAAGCGTTCCTCGTAATTTTCCTGCGTTTTCATGAATTTGACCTTGACCTTGACCCTAGGGTCAAGGTCATTAACCTTAAGGTCGCCCCCCGGTGTTTCCCCACCCTAGTACTCCCACATCCCACCGGATCCCGAAGGCTTGATTAGGCGTTGTTTTTGGGTGAAATTTTTCTAAGTCCCAGACGCCTTAATAATGAGGGTTACATTTTGCCTCCTACCTCAGCGGTCATTGATCTTACAAAAAAAAATCCCGGGAAAAAGTTGTCTCTTTTGATGTCCCCCATACGATAAAACCATAAAAAGAAAGTATTATTAAGTTTGAAAATTTCGTCAAAAAGAAAATTTTTCTAAGTCCCAGACGCCTTAATAATGAGGGTTAGATTTTGCCTCCTATCTCAGCGGTCATTGACCTCACAAAAAAAAATCCCGGGAAAAAGTTGTTTCTTTTGATGTCCCCCATACGATAAAACCATAAAAAGAAAGTATTATTAAGTTTGAAAATTTCATCAAAATTTTTCTAAGTGTTTTTTCCTCAGTGCCCCGTTACGTACACTCCAACCACTATGCGTTTTTGGTTGAAATTGTTTAAAACTTATTTCTTTTTAATCTTGCCGGTGTTTATAAGCCGGCAATTACACTCTTAATCTATAATTTCATCGCTGAACTAGATTATTATTTAATAGATACCATCTTACTCCAATAAAAACATTTTATGGCCTTATTTATGGGTGAAGTTTTAATGTAATTAATGTGTCAAATACAATATTTTTTTTCTAACAAAAACCTACTGTTAATGATTATTAAGTTCCATAATATCAATAAGAATCATCAATATTGCAAACATCATAATAATTTTAAATTATGAAAGGATTCTCAAACCTACCACCTGCTACACTTGATCCAATAATTAGTGCATATGTTTGCATATTCATTTTCACTTAGCAAGGCTAAAACTATTAACACTTGGCTAGCCGTTAAAGCAAATTCATTATAACAAAAATGAATCCTTCCAAAAACTTCAATAAGATTTACACAAATTCAGTGGTGCAATAACCATCTGATGTAATATTCAAAAGCTTTATGTGTCAAGTTTGCAATGAATTAATAACATTGTGATATATATTTAAAACTTATCTACTTATTTTACTTAAGATTTGACATAGTCAGAAATGTAACCATACTGCTAAAGGCTTGTTAAAAACTGTGTGGAAACACCTAATTTCCAGGTAAAATTGTATGTATTTAACTGACTTAAGTTTTCTTGTTTAGTTTTAAAGTTCATTTGAATCAGTCAGGGTCTGAGTCTGGTCCGAGTCCCTATGTAGATGTGCCACTGTCTTACATACCCCTATACCTACCATTAACCTCTTGGGGACCAACAGACAGCCGGCTGTAGCACTGCTATTGTGCCTCGAATCACAAAAAAAAAAAAGGATTCGAAGGATTAATTTGTATGATGAGAGGCCTTCAGTGCAGGTGTCTGTGACAATTTGTCCGTCATGCAACCCTATTATTATGTTACAGAACATAGTCAATTTGTATTATTGTTTAAGGTTTTTTTTATAAAGGCTATTGAGATTCCTACCCTGTTTTCTCTACAAGAAACAATCATATGAAAAAAGCAAATAAAACAAACTTGAAACTGATATTCAAAAGTTCTTTTTAATGGTTTATCCATAACTAATTTCATAAATGTGAAAGCAACTGTGTGTATCTTTCTTTCTATCAGTTACGCATTAATGGCCAAATCACTTAATTTGGTATGAAGTAAGCTTGATTTTCAAGTAAAAACTACTAAACCTACTTTTCATTTGACTTTGACTTCATGTGCATCTTCAAACTCAAACTCAAATCATTTATTTCTAATAGACCATTTCAAAGGCACTTTAGAACGTCAAAAACAAAGAAAAATGAATCAAGTTGCTCATTCCAAAAAGTTTATTAGTTCAATATCAAGTAATTCAAGAATCGAGTCCTGTGCATGAAGTTATGCAAAAGATTGTTAAAATAAAAGATTTGACTTGATTTAAACTGACTTTTACATCAGGATTATATTATGGACAGACATAATTCTGTGAATTGATGTGTATTTATTTATTGATGTTTCTTTATATGTTCGCAAAAAGAATAAATTAATTGTTCTATTCTTTCTAGGCATGTGATGAAGCTATAGAGAAGCTGTCCCTAGCTGCCAACAACCCACAGGCCTCACTGTATGGAGTTGTGAATCAGATATTATACCCTCTCGTGCAAGGCTGTGAATCTAAGGATCTGAAAATTATAAAGGTAACCAAAGTACCTATAAATAATTTTGTATTATTTAATGTTTTCTTATTTTTCTATATCTTAATTTTAATGAATTGGTAATTTTTTATGCAGTATAAAGTAGTCTTAGGCTGGGGCAGATAAATATTGATGAACTGACTGTAAATAAGTGCAATCTATACTAATATTATAGAGGTAAAATTTGTAAGTTTGTATGTAGGGGATAATCTCTGGAACTATACTACTCCGATTTGAAAAATTCTTTCAGTGGTACATAGCCCATTTATCGAGGAATGCTATAGGAGTATAGGCTATATATCATCACGCTACGACCCACGGGAGCGGAGCAGTAACGAAAAATGCGGGTGAAACCGCAGGGGACAGCTAGTTCCAAAATATGACTATAAACAAGAGTTGTATCTTTCAATGGGGCTCATGATCACTACAGAGATCCAAATATTTAATGATCTAATGGATGCATAAGTTCATTTGTCAGAATAGCATAATATCCAAATACCAAAACAGCCAGTTCAGCTAATACAAACTGATGAGATTTTGTGATCCTAAAACTGCTTAGACCAGGATTACCATTTCCAATAACAAGCTGTCTTTACTTGCCAGAACACAATACACAGAAAAAAATTCCTTAAAAAAGATAATGTATGATTGCAAACAAAGAGATATAAAATTGTAACAAAATAAAAAATGTTTATATTTTATTCACTGCCCAATCATTTGTTACTGGTAATTTTTAAACAGTAAAACATCTCTAAATCACTCAATTTCCAGTTCTGCCTCGGAACCATCCAGCGTCTGATCGCCCAGCAAGGCATAGACGCGAAGGGCGCGCGTCATGTGGTGGACTGCCTCTACAACCTAGGACAAGGAGGAGTACTAGAGTTAAAGCTGCTGCAGACCGCTGCGCTGTTGATGACCACGTCCGAGCTGGTGCATGGAGATACTTTGGCCAGAGTGAGTAGATATGGATTTTTTGTAAATATATAACAGGTAGCCTTTTAATAGTAGTAAAATTTTTTGGGAGAGAGACGGGAATCATATCTATTTCTGCTGCAAAAGCATGGTTGTTGTCATTTTGTTTTTAAGGATACAGGCACCAGTATAATTGGGTAGTTTACACCATTAACTAATAAATGTTAGACACAATTTTTATAAAACCTCTTTTAATTTCAAAATTTGATTTTGAGTTGCTTTGAAATCAATAAATAGATAGTCGACTGAGTTGTTACTTTAGTGACGTCATAAATTGCCATTGCTATACAAAATCTATTGGAGAATTGCGTTTTGACAGCTCATAAAAAGTACGTCATATGATAATGGTGTAAACTACCATATTACAATCATCCATATCAAAGATATGGCTTTGAGATGGCAATTCATCTGTAACTGAATTGTGGAGGTCTAATAGGTAATTCCAGCCTTGTTGTCACGTTTTGCGCTTTGCAACAGATTTATGGCTGAATACTCAAAAATCACTTAACTGTAAGTTGCACTCAGATATGTTGTTTTCTTTGTCACTCTAAAGGAGTAAAGTGGGACAACAACAGTTTAAGAGCGTTTCAAAATTAAGTGACCTTTAAGTATTCAGGCATTAGTGTTTTTTTTATTATTCATAGTGATTGAGATTAAAAAGTAAAAATTTACGTAAAGTGAAAACTTTATGGATTAGGGCCGGCGCTTCGAAAATCCATGGATATATGACCGGAAATACAATCCTTTAGATAACAAAACAAATAACACATTATCTACAGTCAAATCAACAATATTTCCAAGTGCAGAACTAGATTCAGCCAATTACTGATTAGATTAGATCACCAACAGATTTCATTAACAGGGTATAACAATTACAGTTAATTAAGCTTTTGTAGTGTATGTTGATGTTGTAAAAGTGGAGTGTTGAAAATAGTTAATATGAGTTTCCCTGTGGAAACTCATGGCCTTTCTACAAAGGTGTTTAGGACTGAAAGAGAAAGACTGCTTGGGGTATTATTTCGTTTTTTTTTGTTTATCTTTCTTTTTAATTTATTTATTTATTTATCCTTTCTCTGTTAACATTACAGGTTATTAAGACCCAATGCGATAACAGGGTATTTTAATACATTGCATATCTACTTAAACTAAAACCATACACCATATTAAACTTAATACTAATTAACTTATTCAAACAAAAATAAAATAAAGATAATAATAAATAAAACAAAGATACTGAAACAGCAGTCTTTCCAATAGGTACACTATTTACAAAAAAAAAAAAAAATAATAATAATAATAATATAAAATATAATAATATAAAATATAATAATAACGGCAACACCAAACGTCATCTGTCACGTTTTTTTATTCCCAAGATTTTTCATTGCAAAAAATATATGAAAATATCCACAAATTAAATAATATCACGAACAAATCCAGAAACAATAAATACATATAAAACCTTAATAGTTTTACCAGACAACAAGATGAATTTACCCAAAAATACGAAAACTGGAATCGGTGACACACGTCACCTAATTCAACACAATAAAAATAAATATAAAATGGAATAAAACTAAATAGCAAGATGATGACAAGAGCCGCAACTAGAAAAACAGCACGCCCAACACCTCCGGACCCGTCGCTCAGCTCCGCCTCGCCGCCGCCGGAATCCAGCCCCACCGTGAGCGCTGTGACACCGGCCGTGGCAGTTGCGTCGAGCTCGAGCGACGAGTACTTCTCTCCGCCGACGTCGCCACCACCTGTACGTCGGCGGGGAGGTCGCCGGCCGCCGGGGGGCTTGGGACTTCGAGGCCCATCGGCCTCTGATAGGGTCCCCGCTCCCGGTGGAAGTGCGCGCATGAAATGGACCCAGTCCATTAATGAAAATGTTATGCGCGCATACTTTGGGGCTACAGAGGGGGGAAGTAACCTGACTGCGTACCGTGGTCGGATGCTCTCTCTGTTCCAGGTGCTTGAACCGGCTGTCAATGCTACGGCTCAGCGACTGTCGGATCAGGTGCGTGTCATCCAGCGTAATCATATGTTGGATGACACGGTGCTTGATCGACTACGCCTCGAGTCACGGAGTAGTCCTGTCACGCCTGCTTCGCCAGTGGATGCGGTCGCCGTGCAGCCGCAAAATTTAGGTAGTGGTTTGCCGCGACCGCTCTGCGCTGGTGGGATGGATGATGATAGGCCTATATCCGTGAGTACCCAGTTCAGTGATAAATTGAGGAGTGCTTTGGAGTGTGCGTGCCGGGAATATCGCTCTACACCGCCCGAGCTTAGACCGCGATTACCTCGTTTGCCCATGCACAAGAAAAACATGGCGCTGGTGTGTGCTTTGGATTCGCTGCTGTCAAGTTATTTTGATAGCAGCGAAGACCTCGCTGATACCCACTCGATTCTGTATTGCGCAGCTGTAGCAGCGTGTCGTGTGGCTAACGTCAAATTTCCCAATAATGACGTAGCCACACGGCCAAAATCAGCTGTACCAACGTGGCAGTGCAGAATCGAGCGCCGTATTGGTGAGGCTAGAGCACTCATCGGCAAGCTTATCTGCTTCAGGGAGGGCAATACACGCCCTAGAGTGATGCGCTTTGTGAGGCGGGCTTTCTCGGGGACTAACATTAGTCCCCAAGATTATTTGGCCGGCGTCACAGAGCGTATCGACTTCCTGAAGCAGAAGATCTGTGCGTGGGCAAACCGTATTCGTCGGTACAGGCGGAGAGTTGAGCGGTACACTCAGAATCGCACATTCCAGAGCAACGAAAGGTGGGTTTACAGGGCTTGGGAGCGACCGGACCAAGGTGTGGCCGATGTGCGCCTGCCGGATGATGACGCTATGTCTTCGTTCTGGCGTAGCATCTGGTCGGTGCCCGTCGGTCATGCTGAGGGCGACTGGATTCGGGATGTTGAGCGAGCGTGCGAGCCAATACCAGAAATGGGGGCAATTACTATCGGCCCCCAAGACGTAGCTTGTGCAGTCCGTTCCTTACCTAATTGGAAATCTCCAGGACCGGATGGGCTGCACAACTACTGGATCAAATGGCTTCACAGTTCGCACGTTTGCTTAGCGTCTCAGTTCCAGTCAGCCTTAGAGTCTGGATCGTTGCCCCAGTTTCTGACAACTGGAATAACCCACCTGCTCCATAAATCAGGTAGTACCATGGAACCCAAAAACTATAGACCGATTACGTGTTTACCGACGGTTTATAAGGTTCTTACATCCATTTTGAGAGGTAAAATTAACAACCATATTGAGAATAATTCTATCATGTCTGCCTCTCAGAATGGATGTAGGACAGGGTCCCGTGGTACTAAGGAGCTGCTCCTCATTGATATGGCCATTAGTCAGCAAGTTCGCCGTTCTCGGAAGAATTTGTCGACATGCTGGATAGATTACAAGAAGGCCTATGACTCTGTGCCGCATACATGGCTCATGAGGGTGCTAGAGCTGTACAAAGTAGATGCAACCCTGCGCACCTTCCTGGAGTCGTGTATGGGGCAATGGAGGACGGTCCTTCACTATCCAGGATGTCGGCACATTCGAGAGAATAGCGAACCGATAAGGATCGAGCGAGGCATATTTCAGGGCGATAGTCTGAGTCCATTGTGGTTCTGTTTGGCCCTGAACCCTCTAAGCACATTGCTGGAGGGTTCAGGTCTAGGCTATCGGTTGCGCAGAGGTGGTCAGGTAATATCTCATCTCCTTTACATGGATGATCTGAAACTCTTTGCCCCCACCGATTTACAACTGATGAAGCTACTGAAGGTAACAGAAACTTTCAGTAGCGCCATCAGGATGGAATTTGGTGTCGACAAATGTGCAGTCATGCATGTAAAGCGAGGGGAGATTGTGGAATCCGCGGGAACTCAACTTTCGGATTCCATACAACTTAGGTCTCTCTGTTCAACCGAAACCTACAAATATTTGGGTATGTCGGAAGCGTTGGGCATCAATGCTGCCGACATGAAACAAACGTTGAGGGAGCGCTTTTTTGGCCGCCTGAATAAAGTTCTGAAAAGTCTTTTATCAGGCGGGAATAAGGTGCGCGCCTTCAACGGTTGGGTCATGCCGGTTCTGATGTACTCTTTCGGCATACTCAAATGGACTCAGACCGAACTAGACGCCTTGGATAGGAGGGTCCGTAGTCTACTGACTGCAAACCGGATGCATCACCCACGATCGTCGGTGATGAGGTTGTATATCCCACGGAAGTGCGGTGGTCGAGGTTTCTTAAACGCCAAGACCCTGCACAACCGTGAGATATGCAGTCTCAGGGAGTATTTCCTATCGGCTACCGTGGGGATGCATCGGGATGTAGTTTCGGTGGACAAGGGCTTCACCCCGCTCTCCTTAGCGAGCGAGAACTGGCGCAAACCTGTGGTACTGGACACTAACGACCGCAGGACTGTATGGCAGAGCAAGGAGCTTCACGGACGCTTTTACCGGGTCCTACATGGGCCCGATGTAGATTTCCTAGCGTCCGTATCTTGGCTGCGTTTCGGTGACCTCTTTGGAGAAACCGAAGGTTTTGTCTGTGCAATAATGGACGAAGTTATGATGACTAAAAACTACCGGAAATATATTGTGAAGGACGGTACGGTTGACATATGTCGGGCATGCCACCGTCCCGGAGAATCGATACGTCACATTATTTCTGGGTGTTCTAGTCTGGCTAACGGAGACTATTTGCACAGACACAATCTTGTAGCCAGGATTATTCATCAGCAACTTGCTCTGAAATACAGTCTTGTGGAATCGGAGGTGCCATACTACAGGTATGTGCCCGACCCAGTTCTTGATAATGGCGATATCACACTGTACTGGGATCGATCTGTTATCACCGACAGGACTATTGTTGCCAATAAACCTGATATAGTGGTAATAGATCGATTAGAGCGTCGCGCAATGATTGTTGATATTGCTGTCCCGCATGACGAGAACCTCGTGAAGGCTGAGAAAGATAAGCAGAACAAATATCTTGACTTAGCTCGCGAGGTTGTTGACATGTGGGATGTGGATTCAGCAATCATTGTGCCGATAGTCGTGACGGCCAACGGCGTAATAGCGAAGAGCCTCGACCAACATCTTAGGAGGCTCTCGCTGGGCAGCTGGGTCAAGGGTCTGGTTCAGAAAGCGGTACTCCTGGACACGGCGCGCATTGTCCGGAGGTTCCTTTCTCTGGAGCCCTGACCACCGGTAGCTTGGACCCTGTTCCCGATGCCGGTGGGCTACTATTTTTTATATTTTTAAATGTTTTTATTTTATATTAATATTTAAAAATGTAATTTATATGTAATATACTTTAATAAATGGAATAATAATAAAAAAACAGTTAATCAAATTATTACTTATTTTATTTGCGTACTATAATGTAAATAAACGTGTGCTTAGCTTAAAGTTATAATACACAAGTTATGGAACCTGTAAGAGCACAAAATTGGTAATTAAAATAAATTAAACAATTCTTCTGTATATTAAATGTATTTATTGTTCCGTTTTGTTATTGTTATTATTTTCACCCGTAAAAATGTCGTTGTTACCTCAGACATTTACAGTTTGTGGCCACGATTCTAGAGGGCTGTTTTAGGGGGGCCCAAAATCACACAAATGAAAAAGTTAGATAACAGATAAAAAAGAATCCATACTAATATTATAAATGGGAAAGTGTATCTGTCTGTCTGTCTGTCTGTCTGTATGTTTGTCTTTCTTTCACGGAAAAACGGAGCGATGAATTAACGTGATTTTTTAAGTGGAGATAGTTGAAGGGATGGAGAGTAACATAGGCTACTTTTTATCTCTTTCTAACGCGAGCGAAGCCGCGGGCAAAAGCTTGTACAAAATAAAAGATGTTTTATTTTCCCCCTATATCCATTACACATTTATGAGTATTTTTTTTTTATTATTTTTTCTCAAACCTAAGATATAGATGCGTCATTATCGTTGGTGTTGCAAGCTGGAAACCGAGACACAGTTCGAAAAAAGGGGGATTAGGGATACGGCTTAACGTGCTTCCCGAGACACGGGATTCTTTCCTAAAAAAAGTAAATTCGAGATAATAATAATAATTTATTTCTCTCAAAAGGCACAGACTATGGTTCATGTCATTTGATGTCAAATCAGATTTGTAACCTTTGTGAGAGCTGGAGTCTATAGTGGGTTCGGGAACTGTATGACAGATCTCCAGGCTCTCACCCTCTTAAACAATACTAAATGATACTAATTTGAACACAACACAATGGTTTATGGTTTATTGTTTATTGTTAATTAAAACGGCAATGCCTTCACGTGCAGAGAGGAATATTTAAGAACTAAAATAGAAAAAAGTTTAAACTAAAAAACAAAGAAATATGCGTGTGTGTAGTGAATGGTGTCTGTGAGAGGGTGTGTAAGGTGAGTGTGTGTTTGTGTGTGTGTGTGTGTGCCAGTGTGGTCTGCAGATATGGCTACAATATTATTATCTAATTTATTTTAAAACAGCTAAAATATTTTCAGTCTCAAAATATTTCAATTCAAGAAGCCAATTTGTTATTTTTGCTTTACATTTGGATTTGCACAAAGGGTATATGTTTAAGATTTTGTTGATGTTATTATACACATGACTGCTTAGGAAACGGAAGAAGTGTTGGGCCAGTGCACTATTTGTACGGATAGAAGGACAGACTGAATGCTTACGTCGTTGGGAGATCAAGGTAGGATCGTAAGGAGTGTTGCCGTGTGTTGTCATTAAAAGATGAGAAGATAAATTCTCTCCTAGTCAAATTAGAGTACTAATTACCGGTTAAAGCAGCCACAATTGGGCTTTTTTAACCGGTGCTTAGAGTATATAGGGATTTTAATACATTTTAATCCCTTTAGTTAATTTTGAAAACTATACTAACATTTTTTTTTTATAAAGTAACATTACAAAACTTGGAAATATTGCAAGTGCTGTGCACACCTTTAAGTGGCAAATTCACTCTAGAGTTTAAGTTTGATATTGTACCCCTAGAATGTACTAGTGAATAAGTCGTTGGAGTGCCGTAATTAAATAAATAAATATTCTGTATCACCAAACCACTGACAAACAACATTCTCCTTCCAGACAATGGTGATGTGCATGCGCATGGTATCTCCGTGTGAGAGTCGTGACGTCAGCACGAGCCACGCCGCCGCCGCCACCGTGCGGCAGCTCGTCGCGCTCGTCTTCGAGAGGGCTCTGGCGGAGGCTGAGGGTAAGATCTACCTTCAAAATGCGGTTCTGCTAAGAATAGGGAAGTCAATGATCTTAAACTACAAATGACAGTGACACTAAGTAAAAATATGTCTTTCATAGAAAAAAAAATGCAATTTGACTGGTAATTTCAAGATTAAAGAGTTTAAAAACACAAACGCGATATTTGTTGCCTGAAATAAAAACTTTCCTCGATAAACGTGGTACTATCGACAAAATTGAATCATGACCCATTTCGAAGACAAATAGATTGAAGCTGTCAAAATAATAAGACTAGACGTGTGACATTTTTAATAGATATTTACGCGATTGTCGACCTAATTGTATTTGAATGTCTGTAGGAAAATAAGCTTATTGTGGGTCATGATTCCATTCTGTCGATTGTACATAAAAAAATAACTTCTTTTACCTTTCGACGGCTAAGCGACAGCCGGCTGTCGGGCTGCTATTGTCTTTCTATTGTGTCTCGAATCACGTGTGTTCGAAGGTTTAATTAGTCTAGCACTTCCGGAGAATATCGCGTGCAAACAAATGCATTTGTTATATTACTATAGATTAAGAGCGTTAACGCCGCACACAGCAAGTCAAGATTAGGCATTACAGCGCAAAAATCACGCACACACGCGCAAGTGCGTCTGTGTGCATAGAGTTACGCGGTCTGTCTTAACTTATAGTTTTGATCCATTTATATGATCTTGGGGCATAAAACGTGATGGTTTTTTTTTTACATAATTAATTATTTGTATATGTTTTATTTTTAGCAATACTTCACAACCTAATTTTTAACCGATGTTTAAAAAGGAAGTTCGGCAATGGTGCTGATTGTCTTGTTCACAAACTTTACTAAATTTAAATTAAGTGCAGCTTTCTCTTTCCATTTCGATAAAATATGTATTTCCTGTCCTTTACAGGAAATATATTAGCTTAGACATGTCAAATTAGACAGCGCCTGAAGTAAGTAAATCGACGTATTTTTAGTATATATATTCACCATACGTACGATACGAACAAAAGCGCAAAAGCAGAGCGCATGACAATCAATCACCAATTCGATCTGGACCAGTGTTGCCAGTTTTCTGCACAATCATCTCACGTGCCGAGCTGTTTTCAAGAAAAGCACTTGTTATGATGCCCGCCCGTTACCGTATACCGGCAGACAAATGAACGAAGACAAAATATTCTTTGTGTTTTAAATGACATTACTACCTAGTAATGTCATTTAAAACGTTTAAACTGACATTACTACCTAGTTATGTCATTTAAACTGTCTGTCTGTCCTTCCTCGCTTAATCTCTGTGACCGATAGCACTAGAAAGCTGAAATTCGGTACTAATATGTATATCAATCACGCCGACAAAGTGGTAAAATAAAAATTAGAAAAAATTGTTTCATTAGGGTAGCCCCCCCATAATTGTAAAGTGGGAAGTGTTTTTTTTTTATTTCGACCCTAACGTGTGATATATTGTTGGATAAGTATTTAAAAATAAAAAGGGGTGTACCAAAATCATTTTTTGATAATGTCAATAATTTCGGAAATAATCGCTCCAAAAGTAAAAAAACAATGTGCCGGGGGGCACAATGTTTTTTTTACTTTTACCCCCTCCTTAACTTTTGAACCATAAGTTTAAAAAATATGGAAAATTTAAATAGTAGAACTTCACAAGGACTGTCTACGAAAATTATTTTGAACTTTATGAAAGGAACAGTTTTTGTACAAAAAAGACAAAAAAATTGTACAAAATAATTTCTGCGCACTTAGTATGTCAACATAACAAATAGCCTTTTTTAAACTCATAAGTGGGAACATTTATTGTGACGGACGGGAAACTACGTAAACCTACACAGGGCGTGGCCCAACACGCTCTTGGCCGGTTTTTTTTTACAAGCTTTTATTAAACTTGCAATGTATGTTTGTCCGGGTGGAATCTTACAACTCAGTTTTAAGACACTTTCCCTCAACCGATTGAGCTGAAATTTGGTATGCACGTTCAGTTCGGATGACAATGCACGATTAAAAAAACAATTTCATTTTTTTTATATAAAATAAAATTTATCTCAATACGATTGTTCACCGGTTAGCCCATTTCGGATAATGTAAAGGACATTAACCGAAATGGGCTAACCGATTAAGATTGTAAACAAGGGAATCGGCATCGGCACCTTAATTTCTTATTGATATGAATTCATAAACAGTTCAGTTCAGTGTCGGTTATTTATGCACAGATTTCTGTCACAATCATAATTATGACAAAATGTCAAATTAAGTATTACATAATTATATTATGGATTTACGCGATATTTTCGCAAATTGTGGGTAGATTTGTTTTGTCAATATACATCTTCTGAGATGTACAACGAAACTTCTGAATAGCGAACAGTACAGTACGACTACGCGTATTGTGATTTGGTTAGTTGATTACTGGATATGTCCAAGGAACAAACAAACAAGGAAACAAACTTTGCTTTGGAAGTTTGTTTATTGCAATTTTATGTTTTTTATTGCGTTTAGTCAACTTAAATAAATAATTCAGGCTTCAGTCAGTTTTTAATTTCGTTTAATAATTTACATGTATAAAAAAAAATAAGAAACATAACAAGTTGGTATGTTAAACGTGTTCCTAAGTGCCATCGACCTAGACTTTCGTGGGTCAATAATTTCTGGGAGGAAAGTACCAAAGTATCAAAATTGAATTAGTCGCACTATATTCGGGAATTATCGTCGTATGCGCACTCAAGGTCAAGCGAGAGCAGAGCGACGCGTCCACTCTCTGGAAGGCCTCGCAGGCGACTGAATTGTCAGCGCTCGCGCGCCGAGATTTATACTGTATTTTTAAAATATTTGCTAATAATTGATAAATCTGTAAAAAATTACAAAAAAATGGAATTTTATTAAAGGAAATGTTCTTCTATTAGAATAAGTTATTATTTTATCGATAAACGAAAGATAAATCAGTGCAATAAATCATTTTATAAACCATTAATTTCTTAATTAATTGACATCGTTTTGAATTTATTTTACTAAGTTAAAGAACTAAATCAATAAATCTTCTTGTATAACTATTTTGTTGAGGATCTTATCTATATGTTACGATTTTTTGTTGTTTAAATATGCTAGTATTTTAGATGTTCTCAAGCTTCGAAATTGACTCTGTTTGTGAAAATGGCAAATCTCTGTTTGCATTATCTGAATATAGTTCGCATGCTATGTATTAATTGATACAAAATTTGGTCTAACTATTTAGACAATAATATTTCCTAACGTTATTGGTAAATCACTTGTTAGAATTATAAATCTTTAACGCATATAAACGAGTTCGAAAATCATCTTTTTTGGGCAAATTAGCGCGTTTAGGTAGTGAACGCTCTTAAAACGTACGAGTATGCCATGTCTTATTATCTGTCCCATTTGCATCGTATTATTATGGCTGAAAACAGTGTTTATGTTTTTTTCTTTGAAAACGATTGAATATGAATGGAACAGTCGAAAGCGACGTTATAGATGCTGTAGAAGATCGATAGATGACGCCAGTGTTCCAATTAGTCAGTACAACAACTTTGTCGAACATAGAAGGAAAGTGCAAGAAAATCTCACACTCAGACCAGATTGTGAGAATATTTAAGTTCTAACCTATTTCTCACTGATTTATGATTAAAAAAAGAGTGTTCTTATATATGTACTACTGTAAATTTCGGAAATAAAGGCTTTATTATTATTTCTCACTGATTACAGGAGCTCTGAAAGTGAACCCGGCCGATGTTAGACCACAAACAAACAACAAAGCGCCCAAGGACCTCAAACCGTGCGCTGTCGATGCATATCTTATACTACAAGTAAGTTATTTAATAAGTCATAGTCATAGTATTTTATTGGTAAGGGATTCTTACAAGTCATATTCAGGTTAAAAAAACACAATACATTATTAAACACATGTCAAAAATCAAGTTGTCAAACAACATTGGAACACATACACAAATAGTCAAGTCAAAAGAAAAAGTCACAATAAAAAGTCACAGTAAAAATTACAATTCAAATTAATATGTCAAAGTTTACATCATCTTAAATTCGTCAAAGGAATAAAACGCTTGCTCGATAAGCCATCTTTTTAAGCGAGCTTTGAAGCTGCCTATCGTCGGGGCATTAGAAATGTCTGCTGGCAGCAGGTTGTACACTGTCGGGCCCATAACATATTATTTATAGAAACCTGTAGAACTTGATAATATTTTTAAAAACCGACTAGCGGACTCTGCAAAAGTCATTAGGCCTCATGTGGGGACATTTTAATTTTATTTTCAAGCCGTTAAAATATTCTTCTAATTAAAGTTAGCGTGTCCAACCAAATTCTTCGGCGTCAAAATATTACTATAGATAAATCAGCTATAAGAAACAGTTATATTTATTTGGTTGTAGTGTATTGTATTCTCAACCTTATTACTATAACCATATGATATATATTTCCAGGACATAATCCAGCTGATAAACGGTGACTCGGCGCATTGGCTGGTCGGGATCTCGGATGTGCCAAAAACTTTCGGACTTGAGCTACTGGACACAGTACTCACTGACTTCTCGCCTATATTCTTTAAGGTAAAGTAGTCTATTCTAATTTTAAATATACTTACGACAACCAATCTAAAACCACAACAGATATCATAAAAAAATATAATTTAATAATTAAAAAACCAAACTGAAATATTGCAATTTTTTCTTCTGTTTCATGTTACATATTGCCACTAACTTCGGAAATTGCAGGTAGATTTTTTTGATTATTTAATTATATTTTTTTATGTCTTGTTTTTTTTAAATTTATATACCCTATGTCACTCCCACAACTAAGACGAATTTAATGACATCTCATGTCGAAATCCATTTGTTGAATTTGTAATATTTTCTAACAGAAATATTAAAATGAAACACTCGCTTAGACCACGGAAGCATAGACAATTTTTTATTATATAGAAGTTAGTATCACAGAGTACAGAACAATGCCATTGAGGTGGTCACATAGAGGTAGGACCTCATGCACTATACTTACACAATTATTAATCATGGTAAGGCAAAATATTTAAATACAACACCATTAAACATGCATACATACGCTTGGAAAACATAACCCTCCTTTCGGCAATCGGGTAAAAAAAATATTTTTGTTTACAGATACCGGAATTCCGGTTCCTGTTAAAGGAACACGTGTGTGCCCTCATCATCAGGCTGTTCTCACCAAATGTCAAATACAGGTAAGGTATTATATAATATACAGTACCTATTTTTTTTTGGTTAGTGGGAAATCATCAAATAACTTCTCCAGTCCTGGGTGCGGCAGGAGGGCGCGTCAGACTTTTACTGACTAAAACCCACTCATGTTCCTTCGGTTGCCTTTTATGTACCGGGGCCTTTTTTGTTAGGCCACTGATATGGCAATTTCCAGAGCGCGACTACAAAATAATTATCAACCTTGCTGCGGTTGCAATAGAGTCGAAAAAAAAAAACGGGTTGCACTCCGGGAGTGCCGGCAGAAGTGAAAACTTGATTATAGCTGTCTACTATCCATCCGTCCTACGCTTTTTCGATCAGGTCACGTGTCCTGACGCGAGTTTAAGATTTTATACCCATTACAGAAAAAGTGCTCAACGCCGCTAAAGAAGTTTTCACTTCAATAAATAAAATTAAAAATTTTAAGATAATGAAAAAATGGCCTTTGAGAAGTCAACTATTTATTTACTTATTAACAATGGACATTTTACAGCTAAAACAAAGAGCATAAAAATAGTGCGTGGGGGTGACAACCCATTTAATACAAAGAAATTTTTTTTTAAATAAATCAGTACTGATGAATATTGAAAAAAATGAATCATTTTGATAAGAAGCACTAATAATTAGGCACATTACTAGGTCCTTTCATTAAAATCAGTCAGTTATTTGTTTAACTTGATTGAAATATCGATCAGCAATTCGTCCAATAAATCCGACGAGTTTTTCAAGTGCGGCACACAAAAAAAGGAAAACTCGAAAAAAATAGAAGTATTTATAATCTATTGTAGAAATAAATTGGTTAAAACTTAAACTAAATATAAACTGCCTCATTATAGCAAATATCAGATGGGGTACCTAGATACCAATATGCAATTACTATAGAGTATATAGGTCATAGCTCATTAGAGCCACCCGGCACCAACCCCGCACCGCCTCGTCGCACGGCATCCACTCGTCGACAGGTAATCTACGGGTGGACGTCGCGTTATCAACAATAAACGTCCCGCGGTCAACCAGTGGACCCCACGCGGTCAACGAGTGTACGCCGAGTGGTCAACGAGTGGTCGCCGCTTGGTCCACGAATTTTACATACAAATCAATTTTGAGCGGTGCATCGCCAAGTATCGTCCTCGCGTGTATCAATTGCGGGCAGCGCGCGGTCCACTCGGGACCCGCGCGATAGCAATGCCCAGTTAACGCTTTGATTTTTCCTTTTGGAGCGATTATTTCCGAAATTATTAACATTATCAAAAAATGATTTTAGTAAACCCCTATTCATTTTTCAATACCTATCTAACAATATATCACACGACAGGGTTAAAATAAAAAAAAATCACTTCCCTCTTTACATATAAGGGGGCTACCCTAATAAAACATTTTTTTCCAATTTTTATTTTACCACTTTGTCGGCGTGATTGATATACATATTGGTACAAAATTTCAGCTTTCTAGTGCTAACGGTCACAGAGATTAAGCGAGGACGGACGGACAGACAGACAGACATGGCGAAACTATAAGGGTTCCTAGTTGACTACGGAACCCTAAAAAAAGGAAGCATCCGAGCAGCGAGTTGTCACCGAGTGGTCCACTCGCCGTCCGCGCGTGCAGAGCTTATAACGGAGGTGATCTGGTGACGGTACGGAGTTGATATAGTGAGCGCATGCAAGTTCATATAAAGAATACTAGCCGCAGGAGGCGAGTCGGTGCGAAATGGCTGCCGGGTGGCTGTAATGAGCTATGACCTTTAATCGTACTTACCTATCTAACGTTGACGATTGAAATACCTATCAGCAATTTGTGCAATTTCGTGCACCCGCGCTATAGGCCCGAGTCACACCGAAATGGCAGCGGCCGCCAGCGACGGAAGAAGCGCGAGGCGCGCGACGGCTCGGGGCGCCGCGGGCGGCCTCGCGGCACCGCGGGTGGCCTCGCGACCTTTTCAAGCTTTTCAAGCGATACTAGTCTTTTATGTATGTAGTTAAAGTTTAAAATCATTTGACACTGAAGGTGCTCGCCGCGCCGCTGCCGGCCGCTGCCATTCCGGTGTGACTCGGGCCATAGCCTCTCACTCATCCCTAACGCGGGTGAAACCGCGGGGACAGCTTGTATAGTAATCGTTAATGTTTTTTAATTGCATATGTAATGATATTATCTATAATTTTTTATTACATTTCATAAGTTATGGCACACAAAAATAGAAAAAAAAACGACAATAACAAACTTAATCTAAACAAAAATAGCCTAATTTCAGGAGATGCTTGAATTACGTATTAATAATAATTGCGGTACCAATTACGTTTACCAACGTTTAAGTCGTACTTATCTAAACCTGACGACTGAAATACAAATCAGAAAGTTCTTGCATTACGGTTAAACAGAGCTCTGCAACGGCGAGGCGTCGCAATCGCAACGCTATCTCGTGCGCCCGGCGTTGTAGCCTCGCATATCTGTGAACTTTGATTAATCCCTTGAACACACGCGATTTGAGACACAATACCCAAGTAACACATCAAAGCATTATAACGGCCGTCTTACAGCATTTCTGAATCGTTTTCGCATTTTGATTCAGTTCTATAGTCGCATTACAAACGTTTATATGGCTACTGTGATGCTTATTTGGGCACAAATTATACGGCTTTAGATCCTTAATAGGTTCACAATAGTTATTTAATCGCATTACAGGCGCATTATATTAGCATTATTGTGGTCAAAGAAAGTACCAGTCGCATTAAAGAAGCATTATCGAGGTCAAAGTAAGTACCAGTCGCATTAAAGAAGCATTATTACGGTCTACGAAGTTGCCAATCGCATTACAGAAGCATTAAACCAGCACTAGCATTGATAATGAAAATGCTAATTACATTACAAAAGCATTTTACCAGCATTAGAATGTAGTAAAAGAATGATTGGAGCTATATAAGGGTTCACAGTTAGAACCCTACATCATTGTAAAAACGTATCTAATGCCACGGTACTAATTGTTATAATACAATGAACGTCGCGTCGTTGCAATTTATCTACTTTGACTCGCAATATAATATGAACGAAGACGTCAAAACTCAGTGCTTGACACCATTTTCAAACAAAATTTATTATACTGGGTTAGGTTTTGACACTTTTTTTATTTCATACCATCAAATATTACTGCGCAATGTAGTTTACTGTAAATATCTATATAAGTTTCATTGAAAATTTTCACGCGCCTTTGATATTTTGTGATTTTGATATAAAATGTTATTGTGTGAAATAACCAAAACAATTGTGTATTCGAGAAATTCAATTGTGTAGAACGAATTTTGCATAATTAACATAACAGTATTGGTTGGGAAGTGTTGGATTAAGTTAATCATTATTATATAGGTCTATTACTTTTATAAATAGGTTAGAAGGATAATATTTTTAGGATATAAAATATTTACAAAATGGTGGCAGCCCATTGCAGCCCGGTGAGCGTTTAAAAAGGCTACTTAATGCCGCCAGCAGTATAAATACTCACACATGTACAATTATTAAGGTCAGAGGCCAGAGAGAAGACTTTTGATGAACCGCTGTAGTGCCATTGACTATAAAGTAGGTCTATATGAGTTCACCGATATACCAGTAGACTTGATGTAGACTGAATTGGTGCCATTACTTGAACGGAATTTTGGGGATCTTTGAGCAAAACAATAAAACCCATTTCAGAATGTTTGTACAACTTAAATCCGTATGGATGGATATTGAAGATAATATATTTTTCAATATCCAAAGTTAGGTATAAAAACAGACAAACATAACAGAATACAGATATAATTATTCACCCTGTAGATTTGTGAGAAATCTCAATAACTTAGGCCTCATCAGTTGATCGGCAATGTCATGTAGCACAAGTAAAGGAAAAACCCTTTTTTTTTCAAATATTGTTGATGAATGTAGGTGTCCATTTTACGGAACCCTTGTTACGCGAGTCCGACTCGCACTTGACCAGCATCATTATAAACATAAGCTAAACACACGGTTACGCAATACACACAGATGTCGACAAATGGTTTTACGAATGCAGTAAATTGAATGTATATACAGCTTTACACATTCCAATAACTCACTTGTATTTGTTTAAAGAGCTGTTAGCAGTACAACAGCACTCAGTTGATCTTTAAAAATACAAGCATCACATAGGTTTACGTTCATGCTGTTCAGCAGCACTAGGCTTTTACTTAGCACTTAGATGTGCTATTACACAACAAAGGGCACTAAATACAGCTCAAAGCCGTTTAACGAATTTCGGTGCATTATAATGATACAAGTTTATGCCATTAACCAGCATTAAGATAATCTTATTACTTTAAAATGCTATTGTAGACCCTAAGGCATTAAAAACAGCTAAAAGTTGTATAGAGGATTTTCGTGGCATTATAATGGTTCATATTTATGCTATTAAACAACATTGAGCATTTATTTACTACTTAAAAATGCTACTGTAAATCCAAATGCACTAAAAACAGCTGAAAGCTGTACAACAGCATTGTGGTTTGCTGCACTGAAACTAAAGGCTTCACAAAAGCATTTTGATATACCATTATCTAACCGTTATACAGTATAAAGCATCTAAACGGTTTTGAAATGCCAATATGAAGCGTCAAGATGCTCGGTGAACTTATATAAAAGTTTATACGGGCCTTAAGTTTTACATAAGTTTAATTTTAGTTTGTTAAAATGCTTTCTGTGTTACTTGGGTAGAAAGACAATACAATAGGCAAGACGACAAAAAAAAAGTAATTAGTCCGTCAGTTAGATAATCAAAAAATTTGGGACACGTATTTTTTCTTTTTTTTTCGTAAACAGAGAATGACGACAATACAGTGCGTTGAAGTTTCGTGAAACGTCACACCTTTGTATATTTTTTACTGAGGAGTGACGTCACAAGCCCCCTCTCCGGAACTTTGATGCTCTTTATCTTTGTATTTTGTTATTAATTTGATCAAGCAAAAAATATGTGTCCAGTTTTTTTGGACTGTCTAAAAGACGGACTAAACAGAATGTCATTCTTTTGATGTAGTCAACATCCCTATTGATGGGCTTGTTGGTCTAGTGGTTAGTGACCCTGAGTGCTAAGCCGCAGGTCGTGGGTTCGATTCCCACCCAGGACAAACTTTGTGTGATGAGCACGAATGTTTGTTCTGTGTCTGGGTGTGATTTATCTATATTATGTATGTATTTAAAAGTGTATAAGTATGTTTATCAGTTGTCTGGTTACCATAACACAAGCTCTGCTTAGCTTGGGATCAGATGACCGTGTGTGAGTTGTCCGAGGATATTTATTTATTTATTTATTTATAATTATAATAGCAGCCCGACAGGCGGCTGTCGCTTGGTCGTTGAAAGGTTAATATCATTTTACATTATTTTATTGCCCCTTTCTCCACAAGTCCGGTTGTTGTATTAAGAACTAGTAGTTCCCCCGGTTTTTAGTTATTGTTCCACTTTCGTAGGTCGTATTTTAACCTTATTAAGGTAGGTTATGGGCCTTCCTGGATAAATGGGCTATCCAAAACAAAAATATTTTTTTAATCTGGGCCATTAGTTTCTGAGAAAAGCGCATTTAAAAAACAAACTCTTCAGCTTTATAGTATTACTAGCTGCCTCCCGCGGTTTCACCCGCGTTAAAAATGTTAAGGGTGATCAACCCTTATTACTAAGGGGTATGAAATATAGATCAGTGGCGTGCCTAGGTGGGAAAATTTGAAATATTAGGGCAAGCCCGATATATAAAAAAAAACTGTAAAGTTTGCTTTGCCAAATCACACACATTTTTGCGTTTTTCGCCTCACTTGATGTAAGAGCCATCTATTAAAAAAATACTGGCGCTCTTGAATTTCGCTGGCTGACTTTCGCCACCAATAGATGGCGCAAAAATAATTAATGGTTTTATAATATAAAATAAAAAATTCTAATACACTTACATTGTAAACGGCCATAAATAATTACCTTCATTCTTCGCTTCTTTACTACAGATGACAAACAACAAAGCACACTGAGTGACTGAAGGCATGGTACCTATCACTAAATAGATTTACAAATACGTATCAGCAATCACATCACAAGCCGTTTGTTGTATCGTTCCATAATTTGTTTAGAGCAAGTTATTCTGGAGCCGCTTGAGTTTAAGTATATGACCAATATTATTTAATTATATTTATATTCTAATTTAAAACGCCCGCGTAAAAAGTTGATGAAGGTTTTAATTCTACCAACCAACAGCTGTTTTTTAGGCAATTTTCATGTATAAAATTAATGATTTTGGTAATATTGCGTTACAAATGGTATTTCTCTGTAAAATTCAAAGTATTTACCTTCCCGAGTAATGATTTCACACACCTTAATCCATCACAAGTAACAATTGACAACACACTTCGCGTTGCGACGTTTTACAAAGCAGACGTGTCGCTAAAATATTTCTATGATTTATTAAAGTAAACGTAATCTAAAGTGTACTTTAACTATACCAAAACAAGGACCAAAGTAAACTACATCGCGTTTAAGTGCGTACGACGCTATTCCTCTGAGAACACTATCGTCGACGACGGTTTACCATCGCGAGAGCAGCTCTTCACCCCCGCAAGAAAGAGACGGGCTCATCATTCTTTTACCTCTTCGGGCAAGCAATCGCAAAACATCACCGAGCCACAGTTTCGACTACCCACTAGTGAGTAAAAAATAAATAAATTTACAAAGACATCATGAGTGTAGTACGCTCTCCAACTGGAAGTGGCTCGGGCATCGAACGCAGTGACTCGCAACCAAATTTGTCATCAAATATATCGCAACTTGAATTCTCGGATACTTCCAAGGTAACCCAGCGGAGCTTTAAGCGAAAGCAGTTAGATGATAATGAACATATTCGAACTGAATTAAGTGAAATGCGCAAACAAATGTCTGAAATGATGATAATGTTAAAAACCATTACAACTACCCAAAATGAATTCACCAAAAAGATTACTGAAGACATAACCACGATTAAAGAACGAATTGACGGCATTAAAACTACTACTGATAATCTCGCCGCTGAACAAAACATTATCAAGTCGGATATAATATCGCTACGGAATGATAATTGCAAGACCGAGAAAAAAGTAGAAGAGATTAATCACGCAGTTCAACTACTAAATACAGATAGACAAGTTTCTCAAGTACCTCTCCAAATTGAAACACAGGAATCCATCATAGCGGAAATTAACGAACGTGAGTTCCGCAGCAAAAATATTATCATCATCGGAATACCTGAACCATCATCATCGAACAAAGAACAACGCTTAAATTTGGATAAAAACGAGGTTGAAAATCTACTCAAATCGATGGATAAAGACTATCCCGAACCAAACAAGATTATGCGATTGGGTAAGTATGATGCAAATAAAACGCGTCCAATAAAAGTATTTCTGAATTCGCAGGAAATTGTAAAATCTATACTACGTAACCAAAATAATACCAAACCGAGCACTGTTAAAATATACTCTGACCAGACACCAAATCAGCGTAAATATCTACAAAATCTCAAAGATGAACTAAATCGTCGACAGGTTAACGAAGACAAAACTCTCACGATAAGATACCTTAATGGCATACCCAAAATAGTTGTGTTACCATCAAAAAACGAATAGCTTCCGCACCTACTGCAAACAAATATATTGATACTAACAATGAGAAAATAACCTATCAAATTGTCGATGACTATAACAGCATTATTACTTCAACGAAATCTTTTAAATGTATATATGCAAACATGCGAAGCATTGTAAAACCCGGTAAATTTGACGAATTAAAATGCGCCATAAAAGCTTTACCATCTTGCTTACAAGTAGTGGTCCTAACAGAAACCTGGATAAAATCTGACGAAGAAGGAAAAAGATTTCAGATCCCAGGATACACACATTATTTTAACTTTCGAAATGATACGAGAGGAGGTGGGGTTTCCATATTTGTGAAAAATAACCTAAAACATAGTCTAACAGAGGAAATCTGTCAAAACTGCAACCACTACCTTTGGATTCATATCGAAAACTATACTCTGGATATAGGTGTTGTATACAGAAAACCAGAACAATCAAACGTTAAAACCTTTTTAGATACCTATTCCCAACAACTATTAAAACACAAGCGAAGTATAGTCTTTGGAGACTTTAATTTTAACCTACTTAATACAGAACGTGCAACCACATTATATAAAGAAATGATCCACGAAAACGGCTATGAGTTCTTAAACCAAATAGATGAAAAACATTGCACAAGAGAATCAACAACGACAAAAAGCATAATTGACCATATTTGCTCAAACCTTAAACTAAATAAATTCCACCTAGCTATTGTTGATACACCCATGTCAGATCATAAACAAATTTACTTAGAGTTAAAACGCTATAGACCAGAACCTCTTAAGAAGGTAAGCTACTCTAAAATTGACTACGATGTACTCTACAAGACCATCTCAGAATCTTGCATTTCAAACAACGACAATTTATACGAAACATTAGAGGAACAAATACTAAAAGGTATAGAAATAAGTAAAACTACAAAAATCAAAATACTAAACCCTCCACGGCAAGACTGGATAAATAGATCAATCATAAAAGAAATAGAAAATAGGAACATTTTATGGAATCGACATAAGAAAAATCCAAAAGACAAGCAAATGGAAGACGAATTTATAAAGAAAAGAAACGAAGTATCACAATTTATTCAACATACTAAATCAAGCTATTACATGAAAGCCTTTGAAAGTTGCAAGAAACAACCGTTAAAAATGTGGAGACTAATAAGCAGCCTGTCCAGCAATAAAATCACTGAAACATCCGCCCCCCGAAAATTGCAATCACAAAACGGCACTGTCACTGACTTAAAAGACATATGCGAATGCTTCAATGATTTCTTTGCAAATGTTGGTTCGACACTGGCAAATCAAATCCCTATAAGATATCACCCATCGAGTGATACATTCACGGTGTCATCTGGATCTAGCTCATCTTCCCTTAGTTATTTAGAACCAGCTACAACAGGAGAAATCCTGAAAATAATTACAAATTTAAATAATAACACCAGCTCAGGGCTAGAAGGTATCACAACAAAATCATTACAATGCGTTTCAAACTTAATCCTTGAAGAACTCACAAATTCCATTAACAATTGCCTGAAATCAGGAACATTTCCAAATAGTCTAAAGGTAGCAAAGGTCACGCCAATATATAAAAGCGGAGTTAAATCAGAGCCGGGCAACTACCGCCCCATTTCAGTACTTCCCGTGCTTTCAAAAATTTTTGAGAGGGTCTTGTACAATCGTCTCGAAAAGTACCTAACTTCTCTAAAGTTCATATATGCAAAACAATACGGTTTTAGACCAAAATCAAATACACTCTCAGCCACAATAGACCTTGTGACCACTATAAAACTGAATATTGATAAAAAGAAAATAGCAGTAGGTGTCTTTATCGATTTAAAGAAGGCATTTGACACAGTCAGTCATGAATTATTGTTAAATAAACTTTTAGAAATCGGGATAACAGGCCAGGCATTTGACATTTTCAGATCTTACCTATCAAACCGATCCCAAGTCGTTAAAATTGGTGAAACTCAGAGTGATCCTATAAACATTACATACGGTGTGCCCCAAGGCTCAATTTTGGCTCCTTTGCTTTTTCTTCTGTACATCAATGACATCCACAAAATTGGTCTAAAAGGTGACGTAACATTATACGCAGATGACACATGTTTGTTCTACTTCGGTCATTCAATCGAGACTATTATTGACCAAGCACAGAAGGATTTGGACTTACTCAATCTATGGTTTCAACAAAATCTTCTCACTATCAACACAGCAAAAACAAACTACATGATTTTCTCAGCAAAAAATAAAAAAATTGGCAATTACACACAGTTAACAATAAATAGAAAAATCATAAACAAAGTAGATCAAGAAAAATATCTAGGGCTAATTCTAGATAATAAACTCACCTGGCTTCCACATATAAAAAAAATTAAAACAAAGTTACAAACTCTCACGGGTGCCCTTCGAGGTATCGTTCGTTGTTTACCACGCCAAGTTCGATACACAATTTATTTCTCACTTGTGAAGCCACATATCGACTACCTAGTAGAAATATGGGGCACCGCCGCAAAAACTCACATTAACCTACTACAAACAGCACAAAATAAACTAATAAAAACCCTATTTAATTATGATTATTTAACTCCAACAGTAACGCTATATAAAGAAATTAAAGTAATGAACATAACACAAACATACATATATAACACATGCACATTAATTCGAAAAATACTAAATAAAAATATCCACACAAATATAACCTTTACAAAAAATATAAAAAAACACAAAATGAAACTGAGACGTGAACAAGACTTCTTAAAACTACACCCAACCCGCACAAACTACGGAAGAAAAACCATTATGTATGAAGGTTCCAAAATATTTAATAAATTGCCGAGAGATCTTAAAGAATCAAAATCCAATACCACTTTTAAAAAACTACTTAAACACTACATAATAAAAAACTCACCTTCCCTACAATAGTTTTGAGCCACATCCAGTTGTCGCTAATCTGTGTTGTACGGAAACTTGTTTACGTACGTACCTTGGTTGGTAAATAAGTCAGTGTGTCGAACCAATTCTAATTCAAACTTTTATCTACCCTCAAACATTTTAATTGATGCCGAGTTTTTGTAATACGTCCAACATTTTATTTACTTTTGTTATATTAGTTTTAAATATTCTCATGTAAGTGAATTGTAATTCTTATGGGAATAAAAAATGATCTCAAACCAGAATTGCATGCGTTTCCGAATGCATCTTCTACTAAAACTATTAAAAGGTAAAACACAGAAACTTAATCACAAATTCACAAACGTTAAAACAAAATAAACTGATAAAAGTTACACAATACTTTAAAACATTCATATTTTAAAATATGTTTATGTTTCGTATAAAAAAGCTCCAGTACCGCTCAAAACAAAGTTAGAACTAATTGGAAAATATTATTCCTCTAGAGAGAGAAATACGCACATGCATCGCGCTATCTTGCTTGCATTTCGCACGCCATCCAAATTACATCTCTATTCCTTTAAAATAATGTTCAAATTCGTCAAACTAACACATTCACAAGCCTGGCATAATTTCGTCAATTTTACTACGAATTTCATTCATCAAACATCGAAAAATTCTGTCGTATTTTTAAAAGTTGAATGAATTTGAGTGAAAGGGACAAGCTGTAGTTAAGCCCCGTAAGAAGCCAACGAGTGCGAGTGAATTAGCACTATAAAACCTTGAAAGCGCGTTGTGTTCATTTTGTATCTACGCACGTAACGAATGCACGGCACTTGTGGCATGGAAATAGTAACTACACCGGCCCGTGCGCTGAATTTTTACCGCGCGAAGTTTAAATTTTTAAATTTTGTAGATTTTATACAAAACTGATATTACACTATTTCAAAGGTGTTTTTTTTTTTTGTTATTTTCAAATTTTGAATAGCAAGCCCGGATTTTCGGCTTCTATGAAAGGCACGCCACTGATATAGATAGTAGCCGATTCTCAGACCTACTGAATATGCATATAAAATTTGGTAAAAATCGGTAAAGCCGTTTCGGAGGAGTAAGGTAACTAACATTGTGACACGAGAATTTTATATATAAGATTTAGTTTTATAATATCAGTATAGATATACTAACTTCGTCTTTGCAACCTCGTCCTTTGGGCTGGGCGGCTGGACGGCGGCCGCGGCAGTCTGGAGCGCTGAGCACGCCCTAAAATAAAATAAAAAATAATTGGGAGCTTTCCCCAAACCTTTTTATTGTTTACTCACCTGCGGTTTCACCAGTGTATTTGAAATCCATACTAATATTATAAATGGGAAAGTGTGTCTGTCTGTCTGTATGTTTGTCTTTCTTTCTCGGCAAAACGGAGCGACGAATTGACGTGATTTTTTAAGTGGAGATAGTTGAAGGGATGGAGAGTAACATAGGCTATTTTTTGTCTATTTCTAACGCGAGCGAAGCCGCGGGCAAAAGCTAGTTTGAAATAGTTCTTTAATGGCCAAATACTCAAACGTCACTGAATTCATAGACGTTCTCAATTGGACGGGCCTGTTGGTCTAGTGGTTAGTAGCCCTGACTGCTAACCCGGAGGTCGTGGGTTCGATTCCCACCCAGGACAATCTTTGTGTGATGAGCATGAATGTTTGTTCTGTGTCTGGGTGTGATTTATCTATATTGTGTATGTATTTTAAAATTATACAAAGTATGTTTATCAGTTGTCTGGTTACCATAACACAAGCTCTGCTTAGCTCGGGATCAGATGGCCGTGTGTAAGAGGTCCCAGGATATTAATTTATTTATTTAATTCTGTTGCAGTCGTAGTCTAAAGGGATAAAATTAGGACAGCCACAGATTTAAGAGCGTCTTAAAATTAAGTATTAAAGTGTTCGGGGGTTAGTTTTCTAAAATGTTCCAATTGATAAAATTTTCGTAATTTTTGTTCCGTAAGAACCGGCGGGTCATTAATAGATAGTGGAAATTAAAAAGAAACGTTTTTCCCTATAAAATATGCATATTATTGTATAGAAAAGCCCACATTTTCATCAAATTTCAGTTTGATGATTTAACCCGGTCACGCATTGCTGTGGTTGTTATAATAAAAACAAAATACCCTATATTTTAAGTTAAAAAAATTACATACCCGTAATTTTTAAATTTCATAAAAATCGATCTAGAAGTTTCGGAAACTAGCTTGGACAAACAACGTGATACAAGATTTTAGATTGTCGCCAAGGGCAGCATTCGATTTATTTTATCCAAATTAAGTACACTTACTAAGTTCTCTTAACGCAATCCGGGGCTGCTGATGAACGGCAAATGTCTCGTTGGAGGGGGGCATTGCAGACTGCGTAGGCTCAAGTTCAAATGGAGATGGAGACGGCATCTCTTCTTCGAGTCCTTCTACATCCATTATACCCTCTTGGGGCACAGGATCGAGTGCTACATTTTCAGAATGTGCACGGGCTGCCATCTCGTCTGCTGATATAATCTGTGATAAAAAAAACTTACGATGTTAAACTCAACATGCAAACAAAAGTTGACTTAGATTTTGTCAGAATTCAAACTATAAATTACTAGCTTTTGCCCCCGGCTTCGCTCGCGTTAGAAAGAGACAAAAAGTAGCCTATGTTACTCTCCATCCCTTCAACTATCTCCACTTAAAAATCACGTCAATTCGTCGCTCCGTTTTGCCGTGAAAGAAATACAAACATACAGACAGACACACTTTCCCATTTATAATATTAGTATTAGTATGGATTTGTATAAGAAATATTTATAGAGAACTTAAACAATACAAAGTTGAAATGCATGCTATTTTTGGAGTGAATGTTTGGTTTGTAAGAGGTACTTAAGTGTTGCGTGGCTTAAGTGGCAACTATAAGTAGGGTAAAATATGCCAATAATAATGTGAAAAAAAATGATTGTAAAAACAATGTTGGGAATGTGTAGTCGCTGTCTTAATGAAGTGTATAGTAGAAATATTTTAAAGTCAAAATCAAATCGTTTTTTTTTTCATTACGATAAATTGAGGAGAAATAATAAACTTACCCTTTGCCATTGTTCTGGTGTTTTACTCAATCCGGAGGCAGAAACTTTTTTCCCAAACATCTAAAAAAATAATATTATGATTTAAAAAATTCTGGACTTGAATGAATAATGAGGACTGAAATGGTCAATAGGCCTTGAGCAATAGATACGAGTATATTCATATCGTGCTTTTTATTGAGAAGAGGCCTTTGCCCTCCAGTGGTACAGTAATAGGTCTGGTATTATAATTAAATTGACTGATCCCTGCGCGTGCGGTCTGATCTGCTCTTGTTGGTCGTAGCGTGATGGGTATCCGTACTAATATTATAAATGCGAAAGTAACTCTGTCTGTCTCTTCTTCACGCCAAAACCACTGAACCGATTTGAATGAAATTTGGTACAGATATAGTCTGGGACGAGACAGGACATAGGATAGTTTTCATCCCGGAAATCCCCCGGGAATGGGAACTATTATTTCACGCGGGCGAAGTCGCGGTCAAAAGCTAGTATTATAAATGCGAAAGTAACTCTGTCTGTCTGTCTGTCTCTTCTTCACGGCTAAACCACTAAACCGATTTGAATGAAATTTGTTACAGATATTATTTGGGAGCCGAGGAAGGACCTAGAATAGTTTTCATCCCGGAATTCCCCAGGGAACGGGAAATTCCACGCAGACGAAGTCGCGGCCAAAAGCTAGTATACCATATAACCTTCCTCGATAGATAGGCTATCAACACTAATAGTAGATTGTATTACAAGGGCGCAAAGTAATATTTTTACGGCGAGGGCGTTTTTTGAATCCAGAGCGAAGTGAGGGATTCAAAGTACGTCGCCCGAGCCAAAAATATATTTTGCGCCCGAGTGATACACTCTACTTTTCATCACCCCCTATGAGAAAATAAAAACGCTTCATACTTCATTGTAAAATTATTATTGTAGCTGCTATTATTATTATATCTTGATAATAATGCTATTATAATGATATCTTGATAATAATAGCAGCTATATTCATAATTTGCTGCAAAACAATCCGTGAAAATTTTTACGAGAACTCGGGCTGTAGTTTGCGCGTTCTATTTCTATTTAATTTTTTTTTTATTCAGCCGTGGCGTGACTATGGTATTGGTTGTCGTACCAGCCATTCATTATTTGCGTTCGATTCTTTGGCGAGTTTTAAGGCGCACTTATTACAGGGCGTAAAACATGCAAAGACGCTCCAAATTCAAAAAGTGCGATTAAAAGTTACTTTTAGGCGCACTTTTTGAATTTGGAGCGTCATTATTGCCCGCTGAAAGTTTCTTATAGAAAACACCAGCTTTGGGCGTTCTTAAAGGGGAACAAGGTCGACTTTTTCGAATAGGTGGGATGAAAAATATTTTTTCATTTGAAGTAGCCTGAGTTTGTCGCATTTAAGCAACCCAACAAACAAATTCTTCAGCTTTATAATATTAGTATAGATTTTGATCTTACCTATTTATATACCTTTACCTATTTAAATGTGTATATTCAAATACCACAATAACATTTCACATTGTAAACTTCCTTGATAACAAGATAGACTAGCTAATTATTTCATGTTTTACTTACTTTTTATTTTATAACACAAACACTACAAATCACAATTTTTCCACTCGACTTGCAAGCTTAAACAAATACGAAAGAATGAATTTGTTCCGACAGTTTGTTCGCGTAAAATGTCAAGAGCTTTTTATAACACACTCAAAATAAAATGTTCTCTAAAATGTAATAGTATACGGTTCGAGGGGCGAAATTCAACTTGGCAATATAATAATCAATAAAAAAAAGGCGTCAAGTGGTCTTTCGAAGAGAACTGCAAGTCGTTGAAAGAGTCGCGTAAACAAATATTCAGCGAAATGTTATTCAGAAAGATCTTTGAAATGAAATGAAATTGTTGATTATGCAAGTAGGATATTAAAGCCGCGGTCGCGCAAGCTATCCGAAATATAAATGTTGTGCACGAGCAAATAGATATTTTTACAAGTCAGCCGAGTGAATTCACAAAGATTTTGTTATATAATTTGTGTTATCGAGATATATAAATGATTAAAGTAATAATTTTATTTAATTTTTTAATTAGTGTATTGTAAGGTCAATAGCATTGCTGTTTCAGTATCTTGATTTTATTTATTATTATTTTATTTTTTGTTTTGTTTGAATAAGTTAATTAATATTAAGTATATTTTATGTTAGTATAGTTTCTGTTATCGCATTGGGTATTCCTACCTGTAATGTTAACAGATAAAGGATAAATAAATAAATAAATAAATCACTTTAACACGTCATATTTTTTAAAACGAGATAGAGTCATCATTTCCTATCTGACTAGGTAAGAAACTCTAAAATTAAATGCCGAAACAAATTCAGGGATTATCGCCTCTTAACGTCCAGACATATTTTTTTGTAACGAATGAATGTTTTTTTCACCTTTCGACGACCAACCGACAGCCGGCTGTCGGACTGCTATTGTCTTTCTATTGTGTCTCAAACCACGTGTGTTCGAACTCGAAGGTTTAATGCAGAATAGATTACGGACAAGCCTTTTGAGGAAAGTTCTGATTACAATTTAGGTAAACCTGCCTCAACAAGCATTGTGAGCTCAACTTTATCTAGAGGGGCTCCACAAATTACAAACACTATAATATCTAAAACAGTTGATAGACGGTCGCGCAGGTACGCGTAGGTAATTACGGCTTGACAGCCTTGTTTTCCTGAGTGTCAATGTAAGTTCCTATACTTTAAAGACAACGCGCAAATAGCCGGCAACCCTACTAGTTTGAAGTCTTGCACGTCTCGGCTGTATTTGTCGTATAGGTAGTCAGCAAAATAGATAGATATGTATCCTGGCCCGTCAAACTTTTTTTAACCGACTTCAAAAAAAAGTAGGTTCTCTGTTCGACCTGTATGTATGTATGTATGTTTGTCCGCGATTATCTCGCGTTTGGCTGAACCGATTTTGATGCGGTTTTCAGCAAAGTGTTTGTTACATTCTGGGGAAGGTTAAGGAAGTATATAACACTAATAGATATCCCGTGACGTTGCCCGCATAGATCGCGTTTTGCTTTCTTGGATTGTAGATTTTTATAAGATTATAAGTTTATTTTGAGAGCTACCCTAAAACGTAGTCAGACACTAAGACTCTAACTAAAAAGTAAAAAATAAAAAGCTTTTTTAAAAAAAGGTAACCGACTTCAAAATCTAAAAGCTCAAAAATAACTATTTCGGAAGTCGGTGGCTTCTCTTCTGCCGGTCGATTTGTGTTGCCACCGACTTCCGAAATAGTTATTTTTGAGCTTTTAGTTTTTGAAGTCGGTTACCTTTTTTAAAAAAAGCTTTTTATTTACTACCTAAGTATTGATTCACATGAAATTAAAATAAATAACTGATTATTTTCATGATAATGTCGGTTATCATTTTATAAAAAACCTATATAAATATTTGAAAATTAGTTAATAATTATAATATTTTGTTTGATTCCCAGGGCCGCATTCACAGCACTACACATCCCGGGCGCGACCACGGGCGGCGGCGCGACCAGCCCGGCCGCGACCGAGCGCCCGCACTTCCCCGTCACCATGCGACTGCTGCGGCTCGTGTCTGTCATCGTGCACAAGTACCACTCTGTGCTGGTGAGTTAGAGAGCATTCACAGCGCTGCACATCCCAGCGCGACCAGCCCGGCCGCGACCAGCCCGGCCGCGACCGAGCGCCCGCACTTCCCCGTCACCATGCGACTGCTGCGGCTCGTGTCTGTCATCGTGCACAAGTACCACTCTGTGCTGGTGAGTTAGAGAGCATTCACAGCGCTGCACATCCCAGCGCGACCAGCCCGGCCGCGACCGAGCGCCCGCACTTCCCCGTCACCATGCGACTGCTGCGGCTCGTGTCTGTCATCGTGCACAAGTACCACTCTGTGCTGGTGAGTTAGAGAGCATTCACAGCGCTGCACATCCCAGCGCGACCAGCCCGGCCGCGACCGAGCGCCCGCACTTCCCCGTCACCATGCGACTGCTGCGGCTCGTGTCTGTCATCGTGCACAAGTACCACTCTGTGCTGGTGAGTTAGAGAGCATTCACAGCGCTGCACATCCCAGCGCGACCAGCCCGGCCGCGACCGAGCGCCCGCACTTCCCCGTCACCATGCGACTGCTGCGGCTCGTGTCTGTCATCGTGCACAAGTACCACTCTGTGCTGGTGAGTTAGAGAGCATTCACAGCGCTGCACATCCCAGCGCGACCAGCCCGGCCGCGACCGAGCGCCCGCACTTCCCCGTCACCATGCGACTGCTGCGGCTCGTGTCTGTCATCGTGCACAAGTACCACTCTGTGCTGGTGAGTTAGAGAGCATTCACAGCGCTGCACATCCCAGCGCGACCAGCCCGGCCGCGACCGAGCGCCCGCACTTCTGAGAAACTATACGTGGGACACTCAGAAAGTTTTGAGAAACTAAAAAACTAAGTTCCATAGATAAAATATTTTGACTGAATCTTTTCAAAGGACTCTCCACTAGCTTCTATACAAAGTTTCATGCGTCTGAACCAATTTTCAAAATATTTTTTCCAGTCCGCCGCAGACACCTCTTTTACGGCTTTCTCGAAGGCTGCTAGCGCGTCTTCCGGCGATGAAAATTGTATTTCTTTCAGCAGATATTTTATTTTAGAGAATAAAAAAGGAGTCACACTGTGCCAAATAAGGACTGTAAAGAGGTTGCCCCAAGACTCCAACCTCTGTGGTGCCCAGGAAGTCCCTCGTTTTGATCGCTGAGTGAGCGGGCGCGTAGTCACGGTGAAACAGAATCCCGCGGAGTCCGGTGTTTGGTCGCTTATTGCTCATTGCAGACAAAAGTTCTTGCAGGCATTTTGTGGTACACCATTCACCTTTGATGCTGCTTTAGTCTCACAATAAAATTGCAATCAGATACCCCATCAAAGTGAAGAAACTAGCAATCAAAATGTTTCCTGCGCTTCTTGATCGCTTCATTTTCGTAGGCGAAGGTTCATTTTGAAACAGCCTAACTGTCGACTGACCCTTTGTTTCTGGATTGTATTAATAAATCTAGAATTCTTTATCTGTCACAATGTCGTAAACGCGCCAAGACGAGCCTGCTTCAAATTTTTGGATCATATCACGGCACCCCTCCACACGGGCCTGCTTCTGAGTTTGGGTGAGATTTTGCGGCTCTCAGCGGCACACTATCCTCCGCACCAGAAGATGCTCGTGTAGAATCTTGTTAAGGCTTCCCGATCCAATCTGCAGTGTATGCTAAACCTCATCGTATGCATTTCGCTTGTTTTCTTGAATTATTTTTTTTACTGCCATCACACTTTCTTCCGTGACTGCCGTTTAGGACGGCCACTTCTTTGTTAATCCTTAAAATAAAGCGAACGCACTTGAACTTGCTATTACAATGGTAAATGATTGCTTTTGAAGGTCCTCCATCCATAAAAGCAATTTGAAGTCGGTCGAATGGCTCATAATTTTGTAAGCCACATTTAAAGTCGTAGAAAATCATCGAACAAAAATGTTCTTGATGCAGATCCATTTTTTCAAGAAACACGATAATTGGATTTGACTCTCAAAAAAATGTGGAGGGAAATTCAAAATTCGAACGATGGTATTTTTACTTCTTAATAACCAAAGTTTTCAAAATAATTACAAATGGCCAGTGCCTAATACATAAAAATGTTTTTTCTCAAAACTTTCTGAGTGACCTGGTAGAGTCCTCTAAAATCTCAAAGTTATGACTTTTTTATGTCAGGACATAGAATCATCGATTACATTCCAAAGCTTTTGATCTACACTTGTTTCGCCACTTAGCATCTTCAGGGCGAAACACGTGTTTAGTTTAAATTCGAAATACGTGTAGTTTTTGGGTTGAAGGTTGAATTTTTTAGCTGCTTTGAAGTAAAACAATTTGATTTACAATAATAATACAGTATTTTCTCTCTATCCCCAGGTGACAGAATGCGAGATCTTCTTGTCGCTCACGATCAAGTTCCTGGACCCTGACAAACCCATGTGGCAGAGAGCTCTGGCCCTCGAGGTGTTACACAAAATGACCATACAACCAAGTAGGTTGACATGACACATTATTTCGTTTTTGATAATCCGATATAATTTTTAATTGTGCCGCACAAGACAAACGGAGCACACGCACATTGTGTGCGTGTGCTCTGTTGGGCTTGGTGTCGCAAGCCATTAAAAATTTCGCAGTAGCGGCTCGTAGTTTGAAAGTTGGCGTGAATCAGATTCTTAGTTAGGTTTCTAGAGATGCCTAACAAACTAAAAGGTCATGTTGCGGAATGTTTATAATAGTTACCGTGACCTCGGAACATAAAGGGCAATCGAAGGAACATGAGTGGGTTTTAGTCAGTAAGAGTCTGACACGCCCTCCCGTCGCACCCAGGACGGGAGCAGTCATTGGATGATTTCCCACTCACCAAAAAAAAAAAAAAAAACTAAAAGGTCATACTGAAATCGTACTTAGTTGTGTCTGACTTTCAGCATAACCGGATTCAGCTGAATACCAGTGTTTTACGTGAAGCGACTGGCTATCAGACCTCCACAACCCAGTAACTGGGCGACACGATACCCCTTGGTTAGACTAGTCTTACTTTCTGGCTTCTGAGTACCCGTAACGACTGTCAAAGTTCTACGAATGACAGCCGTGACTAACGTCTTTACGTTGATAGAAGTATGATATTACTACAGATAAATGGTCATACTAAAGGTCATAGCTCATTAGAGCCACTCCGCACCGACTCGCCTCCTGCGGCTAGTATTCTTTCACTATATCAACTCCGTAGCGGCACCGGATCACCTCGGTTATAAGGTGAGTCGCTGCGGAGTGGGTGCCGGGTGGCTGTAATGAGCTATGACCTTAAACGGTCAACATGGATTAACCTTTTAACGACCAAGCGACAGCCGACTGTCGGGCTGCTATTGTGTTTCAAATCTCGTGTGTTTGAAGGTTTGACAACAAATACTATTTCCTACAGATCTCCTGAAGGCCTTCTGCGAGTGTTACGACATGAAGCCACACGCGACCAACATATTCCAAGACATAGTAAATGCCCTCGGCGCCTATGTACAGAGCCTGTTCGTCGCGTCTAACGTCAACACTGCGGCCGGTAAGTCACTATTTATATTGCAGTCAAAGCATTTAACCAGTCATAAGTATTTTTAACTAATAAGATCAGTCAAAAGTAATTTTAATCGTAAACTTTTGACATTGCGTATATGTTAAGCCCAATAGGCAGTATAGAAAGGTTTCTTATACTGCGTATTACACATTTCTAGACGATTAAAAACCTTTTCGATGACGGTTCTAGCTAGCAAAATCAGTCTAACTTTTGACTGGTTTTGCTCGTTAAATATTTGAGACTTACTCACTTATACTGCTACATAACTTAGATTTATTAAAGTAAGCTAAGAGTTAAGATTTTAGTAAGCTTGTTTTTTATAGGTGAAGTCGTGTTTTAAAAACCTTTCTCATATAAAAAAGAACGTATAAAAATATAATGTAATAAGCAATATCTATATAAATAAAAATGAATTGATGTTCGTTAGTCTGATTAAAACTCGAGAACGGATGGGCCGATTGAGCTGATTTTGGGTTCAAAATGTTTGTCGTAGTCCAGGGTAGGTCTAAACGGTGAGCAAATAAGGAAAAATTGCGAGAAAGATAGAGTAAAAGAACAATTCCATTTTCCCATATAAAAGATCTCCAAGTTCTGTTGAATGTCGTTGTCATAGTAACCGGCAAATCAAATAACAAATTTAAGTGTTACAGTTACAACCCTAAAGGTTACAATCCGTCAACCTGACACAAGTAATGTTTTATTATTTTCAAAAGACGCAAAGGAATCATTTTCATAAATCCAAATCATGCAGATAATTAGTTGGTTTTATTTTAAAGCCATTTAATGCGGTTTAAAATAACAGAAAGGCGTATAATATGCTATAAAAAATAATACTGTTACACAGTTTTTCTTTTATCCAATGTTCAAAAATAATATTTATCATCTCCCTAGCTTTGTGTGATGAGCAATGGATGTTTGTTCTGTGTCTGGGTGTGATTTATCTATAATATGTATGTATTTAAAAATTATATAAGTATGTTTATCAGTTGTCTGATCAGATAGCCGTGTGTGAGTTGTCCTAAGATATTTTTTTTCCCGGGCACCTGCCCCGCGTGTAAGAGGTTGTGGGTTATCCACTGGGACTTATCCAAAAATAATATTACGATAAAAAAATATCTAGATTAAAAATATTAATTTATTAAATAATGGTGCTTTTAATATTTGTTTTTTTATCCTGAACAATTTTCCCTACCAGAAGAACCGTACATGATAGATGTTAAAAAACAAAATTATTTTAAGCCCATTTCATTGTAAAGGGCCCAACAGGGCCACGCCTGCCGGGGTTGCGGAATGTTTATAATAGTTACTGTGTCCCTGGAACATAAAGGGCAATCGAAGGAACATGAGTGGGTTTTAGTCAGTAAAAGTCTGACACGCCCTCCTCCCGCCGCACCCAGGACGGGAGCAGTCATTTGATGATTTCCCACTCAACAAAAAAAAGACCATTTCATAACATGTCCTTTCAACTTCAACATTTATATTTATTATGGCAATCCACCGAATTTTCGGTGATTTCTGCCAATGTCCAGTTTGAAAATAATATTTCAGTTTTAAATGACAATTGTACGGTTATTAAATTATAGTATGGAGATCATACACGTGTTCTTATATCCAAGAACACGAGATGACTCTGTCCTGTCAACAATCTTTGCTTCAAAAGTTAGGTGACAATGACAATGACAGTATTGCCAGATTACTAAACAACTATTAGGCCGCCCCTACACAACATGTCAATCCAGATTGTGATAATGTGGCGAAATCGATACAAATCTTTTATGAATAAAGGTGATATGGTTTAAATAAATTTTGTTTACATTAATAGGTAAGTGATAAGAAGTTCACCGGGTCATCTAGTTAATAAATAAAAAATTAATACATTATGTCAAATAGAATCTATATTATTATCCTGAATTTTATTATTATTCATACTTAAAGTTTTTCCGTCAATATCCCCTCCATCTTGTTACCCATACACATCACCAACTCCAATCAACTTCAGACCTTATTGCCCCAGGCACATAGTCCACATCAGCAGGCACTATGTCCTCGTTCACGTTAAACTCTTTATATTCGATGAACCTGATGTCATCTGCCCCCTGTTCATATTCCTCGTCGTCATCGTCTTGGTTCTGTCCTATATCGTTTTCTAGGATTCCTTTGGTTTTGTTATCTGATGTGAAGTATTCTGAAATGCATGATAATAATAAGAGTTATTTACAATTATGTCTTTAAGCAGCAGCCTTTGCCCTGCAGTCTGACAGTAAAAGGCTGGTATTATTTTATTTATTCTCTAACTAGCTTTTGGCCGCGCCTTCGCCTCAGTGGTTGTCGAACTTCCACAATTTTACCCCTATAGTGGTCAAATTTCTAAAAACGCTTTCTTAGTGACCTACTCTTCACATAGAACACACCCTCCAAGTTTTTTGTCTCTAGGGCCAATAATTTGTGCGTTGGTATATCACACAGTTAGTCAGTCAATCAGTTGATTTACCATTTTATATTTATAGATTAATACTAGCTGATCCGTCACTGTCTCCTGCCCAAATGTCTAGTTTAAAACATTTACATAACTTTGAATATTACATCTTTTCATAATTTTCAGCCTATATTGTCCCCCTGCTGGGCAAGGGTCTCCCTTTCTCCTTTTCAACTCTCTTTATCACATCAAGTTCGTTCCGCCATCTTCGCCTAGGTCTACCACGATTTCGTTGGACTTTTCCGGGACACAAACTGTAGTTAACTCATCCCAAAATGCGTTCGAGGTGCGACAGCCGTGGCCGGCCCAGGATACGAATGATAAAGAAGCTTACCCTCAAATCCCTCCCTCAAATGCTGATCAACGATTTCCACCTCATCACTGTTGAGGGTACCATTTTTCTCAGCACTCCTTGTTGTAATTTAAACGAAAATGGATTTAAATTACTTGGTTTTATTCGGATAAAACAATAACTATTATAAAATATACAGCAGATATTTTTAGGTAAAAAGCAAGCATTGAAAAAAAAAACAAAAAAATGTAAGGCTTCTTACATCGGCTTCTTTCACCGCATACCACAGATACAATTGTTGATCTATACATGTGGCTAGTCCACATAAGGAACTTTAACTTATAACTTCAACACTCTCTCCAAATTGTTACGTTCCTTAACTTAACAATTTAACATTAAACAATAGTAACTTAACGAGTTATGAAGTCATATTAAGTACATAAACACTAATAAGTACTTATTTTAATAAGTTTAGTAGTTATAGTAATAATGGTATGCCAACACAATAAAATAACACAACATGCTAACTTACACATTTTAAATAAAATTAATTTTACACATACCCATGCTGATGTTCATGTAACAAAATAGTTACAACTTACAAATACCTATTTTACTTCTTAAATATTGAAATTTACATTTCACTAAAGGTTTTGTAAATATATCAGCATTTTGTTCACTACTACTTATATATTTCAAGTCAATTTCTTTGCCTTCATATTTCTCTTTAATAAACTTGTATTTAATATCTATATGTTTACAGCGTTTATGATAATTTTCATTTTTTATGACTGAAATTGCACTTTGATTATCTATATTAAGACATATAGATTCTTGATTATATTCATCTATGTCTAACAGAAGTCTTTTTAACCAAATAGCTTCTTTGGTTGCATTGCATGCAGCCATGAACTCTGCCTCAGTTGTAGACAGTGCTATGCTTTGTTGACGCTGACTGGCCCAGGTTATTGCAGCACCATTTTTCATAAACACATAACCTGTCATGGAACGCCTGGTTTCAGTGTCGTTCGCATAGTCAGCATCACAGAAACATTCTACAACATTTTGTTTTTGACGCGTATAATATAGACCATAATATTTAGTCTCTTTAAGATATTTAATTATCTTTTTAACAGCATTCCAATGAATATAATCAAAACTATCAAGATATCGGCTTACTAAGCTAACACCAAACATAATATCAGGCCGACTTACTATGGCTAAAAACATTAAAGACCCTACTGCCTCTCTGTATGGTATTTTTCTATCTATAACAGACTTACACTTTTCTAACTTAGTGTTTGGGTCTACAGGTATACAATTTCCATTAGCATTGGTCATATTAAATTTATTTAACAATTTCTCTGTATACTTAGCTTGATGTAAAAATATATAGTTTTCTCCTCTTTCTATTTCAAGCCCAACAAAGTTTTTAGGTTCAGAAACTTTTATTTCAAAGTTATCTTTTAAATCATTTATAACTTTATCCAATACTATTATATCTTTTGATATAATTAACCCATCGTCAACATACAGGATTAGATATACCTTAGTTCCATTTAATTCTCCAGTGTAAACACATTTATCTGAGTGACTATTAATAAAACCAAATTTCTTTAATACTGAGTCAAATTTTTGGTTCCAACACCTAGGTGCTTGTTTTAAACCGTACAAGGACCTTTTAAGTTTACAAACTAACCCTTCAGGTATATCTAAGCCTTCCGGTGGAGACATATAAATATTTTCAGTTATACTTCCATAAAGAAAAGCTGTTTTAACATCGAACTGAACCATTTTCAAATCATTTTGACAAACTTTAGAAAGCAATACTCTAAGAGAGTCATACCTGACTGTTGGTGAGAAGGTCTCTGTGTAATTAACTTGATACCTCTGTGAGCATCCCATGGCACAGAGCCTTGATTTGTAGATTGGCCCTGATGAATCATCTTTGATGCGGAACACCCACTTTGATCCAATGGTTTTTACACCATCAGGTTTCTTCACCAACTCCCAGGTCTCATTCTTCCTGTGTGCTTTCAGCTCTTCTTGTATAGATTTCTCCCATTTCTCTTTATCTGGAGACAACAGTGCTTCTCGGTAAGTATTTGGTACATCAAATATCTGTTGATCTCCGTCTTGACAAAGGTAAGTATTTTCATTATTATTATGTTTCATTTCTTTACTTTTAGATCTTGTTACTATATTACTATGCTGACTAATATTTATTTCTTTTTCAGGTACATAAATGGAATCATCATCGGAGTAGAAGGACTCATCATCAGATATTGTGACTGATGACATATTTAATTCATTAGAATTCTGAATATTTTTCCCTTTACTTTTTGATTCTATACTTTCATCTACTACTTCATCAGCACTTTTATTTTCTTTTACATTTTCTGTCAGTGGAACCATAGCAAAATTTCTTTTTATTGAATTTTCCATAAATACAACATCTCTACTGATAATGATTTTTCTTGTTTTAGTATCTAGTAATCTATACCCTTTTGTAGTATCAGAATAACCAACAAAAATCATTTTACTCGCCTTAGCATCCAGTTTTTGACGTTTTGCGTTGGGTATATGAACCATAGCTTCACATCCAAAAATTCTAAGGTGTTTCAAATTAGGCTTCTTCCCGGACCATAATTCCTCAGGGGTAACATATGAAATTGATCTTGTTGGACATCTGTTTGTTATATAAGCTGCTGTTGCTACTGCTTCCGCCCAATAAAATTTCTGCAAGTGAGCATTGATTAACATACAGCGAGCTCTCTCCATCAGAGTACGGTTCATACGTTCTGCAAGGCCATTTTGCTGTGGGGTATATGGATTAGAAGATTCATGAATAATGCCTGAATTTTGTATAGATTCTTTCATTTCATTACTAAGATACTCTCTGCCATTATCAGTTCTTATTCTTTTGATTTTTAATTCAAGTTGGTTTTCTACTAGCACTTTAAATTGTTTAAATTTGCTAAAAACTTCAGACTTGTTTTTAAGAAAATAGACAAATACTTTCCTAGTGTAGTCATCCACAAATGTGAGAAAGTATTGTGCCCCACCAACTGATTTTACTTCCAGTGGTCCACAGACATCGGAATGTATTAGTTCAAGTACCTTCTTTGCACGGGATCCCTCTTTTGGGAATGGCTGCCGGAACTGTTTTCCTTCTTGACAATATTCACACACCATATTCAGCTTATTTTCACTCACCTTAATGCCTTCTGTACACTTGGAGAGTTTGTTCAAATCAGACAAGTTAAGGTGGGCCATCCTTTGATGCCATAAGTAGCTGTCACTTTCACTTGAGTTACACATGTATGCTTTTGTGTTATTTAAGTTTATACGATACATATTATTCATTAATTCACAAGCCACAACTTCTTCTTTGAGTTTATTGAGTATTTTACAGCCGTTATTATCAAACTGTACAGAACACCCCTTCTTAATGAGCTGACTCACGGAGAGAAGATTGCTTGCTAACTCTGGTACATATAACACATTAGTGACTTGAATGGTGTATGATTTTCCACAACTATTGTTTACAGACAGGTCAATCTTTCCACAACTTTTAACTTGAAGCATTTTATCATTTGCGATACGGATGCTTGTAATCGGGGGTTTGCATTCATCATAAAGCCAGTCCTGCTTCATCGTCATATGCATTGATGCTCCAGAATCAACAAACCAACTATTACTATCATTCACTGTGGTTGATGCCGAGAATACTGCCACATATCCAGTTTCTTTTCCTGTCTTTTTACGGAGGTCCTTCTTCTTTGTTCTGCAGTGCTTACTAACATGGCCATATCGATTGCACTTGTAACAACGTGGACCTTTATTAACCTTTGAAGTAGCTTCCGGAGGTTTTTGCTTACTTTTATCATTCTTTGCATACAATGCCACTGACTCGGAGCCCTTTATTTCTTGTAAGAGCTTAGTCTTCACGGAATCTGCTGATATTGGTACACCAGAACTTTCTAGAGCCATGATCATGGGTTTGTAAATCTCAGGTAATCCTGCGAGAAGCAAGGTACCCAACCACTCTTCATTGACTTCAAATGATATATTTCGGAGTTTGTGTGCCGTAGTCATTATTTTATTAACATAGTCTTCTATATTCTGACAATTTTCTAGCGTGGTTGTAATTAAGTCTTTAAGTAATCCGACGCGACGTGTCAACCCTTTATCATCGAAAGCCTTTTGTAAATTGGTCCAAACTTCTTTTGCCGTTTTGGCTTCTTGAATATGTATAAAGTTTACGGAGTCGACCAACAGTATAATTTTTGCCTTCGCTTTTAAATCAAGCTTTGGATCTATATTTTCGGCTTTATCTTCGATGCAACGCCAGAGGTCTTCATGCTGGAGATAAGTTTGAACAGCAAACTTCCACGTGTTATAATTTTCCCGTCCAGACAATTTTTCAATGAGATTCATTGTAGAAGACATTTTTACTTTTTACTTTATTACAACCAGATTGTGAACTGGGGACTGGGCCCATAACCTGTTGTAATTTAAACGAAAATGGATTTAAATTACTTGGTTTTATTCGGATAAAACAATAACTATTATAAAATATACAGCAGATATTTTTAGGTAAAAAGCAAGCATTGAAAAAAAAAACAAAAAAATGTAAGGCTTCTTACATCGGCTTCTTTCACCGCATACCACAGATACAATTGTTGATCTATACATGTGGCTAGTCCACATAAGGAACTTTAACTTATAACTTCAACACTCCTGTTATCAAGCTGCATCATCCGAAGATACATGGCCACGAGCCCACCACACTGCTTCATACACAATCGGTAGCTCCGGAAGCGGTTCATCTGGTAGTTGGTACAGCCCAGTCTTTCTCTGAAACCAGAATAGCTGGATGGAGAAAAAAAAATGCCATTTTCTTGTTAAATTTTCTTGAAAATCTTTGAATGGGGGATCGAAATTTCGAAAAATAATGGACAGATTTCTAACGGCCATTTCGAATATACCAATTTGTAAAATTTAACGCATGAATGTCATGATAATGGCCGTGTGACTATTATTGTGTAGCTGCAACAAATTAAAGTAGTTCCCTTATCGCCCCACTGAAAATTTCCAACACCGTATATTATCTTTATACAACTGTGAAGACAGATCTACTTAACTCTTTTTTAAACATATTGAGCATGAAACAGGATCAGATTTGGCACATTTAAAAGATTATATAGAGTGTAGGTGACTAAAATGAAAAAGTGATTTGAATTTCAACCTTTGATAGTCCATTAGGTACTAAACTATTTTTTATGCTATCCTAGGGGGGGGGGGGGGCGAAAGGGTCTGTCAACTCTTACTGACTAATAAGGGTGGCGGAAACTGATGCAACTTCGAGCAAACATAAATCCGTATTACGTGCAGTTCCGCTGCCAGAAGACGAAGGTCCACACTGGCCTGACCTCGTCCACGCACACTCCTGGCGAGAAGCGGCGCGTGCACCGCATCTTCACCAACCAAGTTACCCTGGCATGATGCATGGTTTCCGCAGCCACTGGATCAAAAAACGGGTTAATCAATCGGATTCTGACTGAAAAAACTCCGTCCTCATAGGTTTTTTTGTAAAGAACTATTTATAGCATTTTTCTAAAACTATAAAGACCTTATTTATACACGGTATGATAAACCTGAATGATCCGTCGATTCAGACCGATCGTAACGACGATTCGTCGATATAGTATATCTCAAGATCGTTGATGATTTACTTCATCGAAAACGATATCGGAAATCGCAACAAAACCATACCCCAAGATCAATGCAATATGATATGATGCCATCATGATTATCCTTTAGTTTCAAACAAATAAATGGTCGGTCGTGACGACCAATCGTTTCGTGAATGGGCATCATTTTTGATGCGTCACGATTTTTGCGAAAAAAATATCAGCTGTTCAGTACATTAGGCAAACATAAATGTACTGAATAGATGCTTTTTTTGCGATTTCAGGTTTGTTCCCATAGTAAAAGTTGTTGTTTATCATGAGCGCAATCACGTGTTGAAGTATCGTACACTAATTACCAGTCCCCCTATACAATGTGTAACTGAATTAATGCACTTTGAGAAAATAGTTTGTTCAGAATCGTTTACTGAATCGATTTTTGTAATTTTTAATATAGGTAATATTTTATCCCAAAAATAATTAAAACTACGTAAACTGCTGTCACACTTCCGCTGTACAGACAAAACAAACTAAAATGGATGAAATATCTACTACGCTAGACCCTTATGCAAGTGCGACTGTGTGCATGCGTAGATTTGTAATGTGACTATAATTTTCTCCCACAATCTGTACAACTAATTTATAAAAAAAACAGTGTTTTAAACATAATAATAAAAATTCAGTGTATGTATTATGATTATAACATAATATTCTAATTGGGGTGTCTGGTGCTGTGCGTTTATTCCGGGACATGTTGTATAAGAATACTAACATGATTCGTTACAACAGACCAAATTGTTTGTTAAAATCCATATAGCAGGCAGTATTGTAAGCAGTTGTGCGCACATTTTCATTACAGTTATACATTACATTTTAACCATATATGCAAGTGACAAAAGTTGTCAATAAGCATGGTGTACTCGATTTGGTTTCTTTTCGATATTCATTCAAAAGAAAGTATATAGGAATTGAAAAAGGCACATTGGAGCTTGCCCGAATTCGACATGTATCGCAGCTTCAAATATGTTGCGAACACAAATTGTGTAGAAACAAGACTTTAAAATTGTGTTGTATAAGGTTGAATTTCGTTTGACAAGATTTTCTTGTAAAACAATGTGTGTTCTTGCCGGGGTTGCGGAATAGTTCTAATAGTTACCGCGGCCCCAGAACATAAAGGGTAACCGAAGGAACAATCGTGGGTTTTATTCAGCAAAAGTCTGACACTCCCTCCCGCCTCGCCTAGGGCGGGAGGAGTCATTTGATGACTCAAAAAAAAAACTCACTATGTGAAATGACTACCCATCCAAAAAAAACAACGTGTGTTTTTTTTTGCCGCTTAATCGTACGTTCACAACACACCATGCTAATCTATGCGTAATAGGTATAACCATATCTTTAAGATATTTTAATAATTGTATAAGTCATTGTCTAGTAGCCATATTATTTTATTTACTAAGGGATTCTTAAAAGTCTTGTTCATATTCATCATACGGTCGTTTTTTTTTGTTTGTAGGCTCATCAGGTATACCGCAGCAGTCAGGGTTCTATTGGAAGGGAGTCTGGCTGCCACTCTGCGTCACTTTTGATCCTGGCACTGCTAAATCTGTATAGTAAGTATATTGTATAAATTCCAATAATAAAATAGTAAGTAATTAAAACAAAAATGATAAAAATAATTTAATTTAACTTATAGACCTTTCATACAACTTTATTTTTCCTAAATTCTTTAGGGGTTCTACACATTTTATCGATATATGGTAAAACAAATGATCACCTGATACGATTTCCAAAAAAAAAATTAAAGTTAATAATTCAAAAGGAATACTGACCCTTTTTTAGATTTAAACAATAACAAATGTTGTGCATACTTTCAGCATAGAAATGCTAGACCGCACGGAAGCGCCGACTATCCAGGATGGCTACGGCATTTCTGTGGCATATGCGTGCCTCATGGAGATCATACGCTCCATAGCTATCAGTGTGGAGGGCGAGGAATATTTCAGGTAATGCACGAATCCAGGTTTCAGACAGCAATATACAGACGTCACTTACTAGTATAGTTAATTACCCACTCTGGCTCAGGTCCTTCGCTCACGAAGACTTTTGAAGCGATGTTGCCGCAGTATCAAGAAAAAATGTTCAAAAAATATTTAGATTAAGCAGCAGTATTATTTGCAGGTTACAAGAAATGTATGAAGATATACAAAACGACACAGAGGAACGAGAAATTAATTCTAATAAGAATGGAAATAGCAAAGGTAATAACAAAATCACTTTTATAAACCCGTTAAATTAAAATCTGATACAAACCCTACCAATATTGTTAAATTTGTTTACCAGACGCGGACAGCAAGACAGACAAAATCATAACAAATAACTCTCACAACGGGGAGGCTGATCAGAACTCCAACGTGGTGCAAAAGATAGAAGATGAAGTAGAGAATAAAGAAAGAGAAGTCCGATTACAGGTAAACACACAAACCTACGAACAGTAATAAACCTTAATGCAAACAGTCGAAATTTAAATGACGATTTTCGTAGTTTTAAGAACAAAAGCTATAGGATTTTGTGTCGGGAAGTGTTTTAAAATTTCGATTAGACAATGGTGCCGATTCTCTTATTCACAAACTGACCTAAATTTAAGTTAAGTGCATCTTTCTCTTTCCATTTCAATAAGAAAAGGACAGAAGATAAAATATTAGTTAAGTCCTGTCAAATTTAGACACTCCATAGATTTTTTAGATAAACATGGCGACTAAATGTACGCCAATTTACTTCAGGCGCTGTCTAATTTGACAGGATTAAACTAAAATGTATATTCTGTTCTCTGTACAAAAATTTTCAACAACTTTCAAAAACACGGGGGAAACCGTAGAGTGCAAATAGTTCATTAAAAACTTAGCTAGTCTTAAGGTCTTTGTAGAATACAATAATTTTTTTTTTCAATTGACAGCTACTTAAATCCTCGTGGTGCGGCCTAGTATGGGGCTTATCAGTGCTGGCTGAGGCCAGTATAGGAGAGCTAGAGAACATACTCCGCGCGATACAGACCCTGGCCAGGGTCAGCGGGAAGGTGAGTGCTAGTTCTCCAATATATACAATACACTGTATTGCTTTTATGTAATATAATCGATACAGAACCCTTATCCTAAATTTTGCACTTAAAACGTTGAGCGTTTCATCGTTTAGTAGAATATTCCATACAAAAGCTCAATACAATTCCTACAATTAAATCAAATAGGGTCGCCGGTCGGTGTCTATTTATAATTGACACAAACAAACTCAATGTGTGCTCATTCACAATAAAAAATATATATTCTATTCTTTGGCTTCTCGTTTGAGCAGAGGTCAACCAAGAGTTTGTACGTACTTAAATTAATGGGTGTTTTTATTTCTTTAGGTGGGCCACTCAGTAGGCCGCGACGCATGCGTCAGCGCGCTGTGCCGCTGTGCCCTCCCGGCGCAGTACGTGGTGCCGGCGCTCGGAGCCCTGGGAGCGCTCCCGTGTCCCTGGAGACGAGAGCCTCCCCCGCCGCCCGACCCTGACTACAGGCACCAGGTGGTGTGGGTGGGCACTCCGCTGCCGTCGGCGTCCTTACCTACAGGTGAGGTGTACAGTACGTGGTGCCGGCGCTCGGAGCCCTGGGAGCGCTCCCGTGTCCCTGGAGACGAGAGCCTCCCCCGCCGCCCGACCCTGACTACAGGCACCAGGTGGTGTGGGTGGGCACTCCGCTGCCGTCGGCGTCCTTACCTACAGGTGAGGTGTACAGTACGTGGTGCCGGCGCTCGGAGCCCTGGGAGCGCTCCCGTGTCCCTGGAGACGAGAGCCTCCCCCGCCGCCCGACCCTGACTACAGGCACCAGGTGGTGTGGGTGGGCACTCCGCTGCCGTCGGCGTCCTTACCTACAGGTGAGGTGTACAGTACGTGGTGCCGGCGCTCGGAGCCCTGGGAGCGCTCCCGTGTCCCTGGAGACGAGAGCCTCCCCCGCCGCCCGACCCTGACTACAGGCACCAGGTGGTGTGGGTGGGCACTCCGCTGCCGTCGGCGTCCTTACCTACAGGTGAGGTGTACAGTACGTGGTGCCGGCGCTCGGAGCCCTGGGAGCGCTCCCGTGTCCCTGGAGACGAGAGCCTCCCCCGCCGCCCGACCCTGACTACAGGCACCAGGTGGTGTGGGTGGGCACTCCGCTGCCGTCGGCGTCCTTACCTACAGGTGAGGTGTACAGTACGTGGTGCCGGCGCTCGGAGCCCTGGGAGCGCTCCCGTGTCCCTGGAGACGAGAGCCTCCCCCGCCGCCCGACCCTGACTACAGGCACCAGGTGGTGTGGGTGGGCACTCCGCTGCCGTCGGCGTCCTTACCTACAGGTGAGGTGTACAGTACGTGGTGCCGGCGCTCGGAGCCCTGGGAGCGCTCCCGTGTCCCTGGAGACGAGAGCCTCCCCCGCCGCCCGACCCTGACTACAGGCACCAGGTGGTGTGGGTGGGCACTCCGCTGCCGTCGGCGTCCTTACCTACAGGTGAGGTGTACAGTACGTGGTGCCGGCGCTCGGAGCCCTGGGAGCGCTCCCGTGTCCCTGGAGACGAGAGCCTCCCCCGCCGCCCGACCCTGACTACAGGCACCAGGTGGTGTGGGTGGGCACTCCGCTGCCGTCGGCGTCCTTACCTACAGGTGAGGTGTACGATTTGCTACAAAGCGGCATCTCTCTTCTTTAAAGTTTGAAGATGAGGAAATTCTTATCCGTAAAGCCCGCTCTAAACTTGCCCGTGAACCGCGACGTTCTTGCGTTTCGTGAGGTATTAAGTAAGTGGATAGGTTAAATAACTTAACAAAGTATTTAAATATTGATTTGCGTCAGAAATTGTCGCCAAAATTGTTTTAACGACAAAATGCATGGAGCAGCTGAATTTTTCGTCTTGACTGATTCTTAATGGTGAGGACGTTGACTATTTTCTCGACGGACGAGAATTTTGCCAAACTTTCACACTCATACTGTGCAAGTTAATTAACCTTTCAACGACCAAGCGACAGCTGGCTGTCGTGCTGCTATTGTCTTTCTATTGTGTCTCGAATCAGGTGTGTTTTAAGGTTTAATAAATACTTTGACTTTGGAATTTCGTGTACCGAGGCAGCTTTTAATAGTTTTAGATAGTGTATTAATTACCCCCTATCATCGCTCTGCATTCATATAAAGGTTTAGGTCACCATTTCGCCTAGTACCCTCTTAATAATAAACGTATCTGTGTGACAGGCCAACAACAATCGTTCGTGATGGTGACGTCCCGCCACGTGACGGCTATGAAAGCCTTGTTGTGTGCCGCTCAACGAGACGGTGACACTATACAGCAGGCTTGGTTACCTGTCCTCACTACGTTACAGCATCTGGTAAGTCTGTCCAATCTTAAAAGACTGTTTTTTTGTCACATTTACAACTTACTGTTTTGAGAATCTTCGCAATCAGATCAACTCTCCAATGTTATTAAATCAAATTTAAAATTTAAAACTTCACCAGAACTTTTTTCATAGTTTAGTAATCTAAACTATGCTAAACTCTACCACACAGACAGGGTCTTTTTTTATCAACATATAATGCTGCCTTGTTTTTAATTATTGAATGCCTGACGGTGGATCATAGATGTACTCCACCTTATAAACAGTAGCATACGTGTTTCTACATGCGTTACAGCATCCCGATTTCTAGAACATAACTGCGATTATTTTCGCAACAGTTTTTAACTTCGTAGTCGCCTTAAGCGCTAGCCGGCTGTCGCGCTGCTACTGTCTTTCGATTGTGTCTCGAATCACGTTTCTTCGAAGATTTAATACTAAAAACACATCGTATTAACGCATAAGATCTTATCGACTGATAGTAATGTTCTGTGTGGTAGAGGCCTAATTCGGGAATGTCATTTTCACGATAGTATTTACTTTGTCTACTTTATAGTATTTTAACCACTACTACTACTACTGTATTATTTACTAACACAGACTGGATTATTGCAGACTGAAAATAAAGATTAAATATTATTGTCTTCGTATTTTTGAGAACTGAAATGTCTTCATTTTTCCCTCATCCAGGTATGGATCCTAGGTCTAAAACCGTCAACCGGCGGAAGTATGAAAGCGAGCCGCGCAAGCGCAGACGCCAACGCCGTCATGAGCACTTCCGCTGTCATGGCCGACCTTCCTGGTCTGTATCTTTTACTATTCCTGTTTTATTTACATATAGGGTGATTGATAATTAGTGTACGATACATAACACGTGACTATGCTCATGATAACCAACAGCTTTTACTATGGGACAAACCTGAAAGCCATTATACATTTATGTTTGCCTAATGTACTGAACAGCTGATATTTTTTTCGCGATTTCCGTTTGCTCCCATAAAAAAATTGTTTGTTATCATGAGCACAAACACATGTTTAAGTAACGTACACTAATTACCAGTCACCCTATATACACACATCAAAAGTGTCTAGGGATATTTTAATTAAACCTAAATAACTAAAATTCTATTAACTTTTTGTTAAGACACCTACACTTTAAAATAAACCTTGTTTAATTGCCTATCTAATCTGATAATAAACTTTTAAATAAAGTTAAATTTAAAAAAAAACTTAGAAGAAGAGGAAAAACTCAACAAAATTTCAATTTAATTTTATTTTTGAAATTTCAAAACCTAAACAACAAAAAATTTTTTTTTTATAAAAATTGTTGATAACTTAAAATTAATAATTCGTGGATCCACCTAAGGCTCTCCTGACACATCTGGAGCGGTTCTGCATACTCAAAACAAGGGTGTCAATATCCTGTTGTGGAGTACTGTCCCAAATCCTGCTAAGATGCAAGAAAAGCTGGTTTTGATGCACAATATCAACAGGGAAATTCCTACGAGCTCTTCTCTGAAGCATATTCCAGGCATGCTCAATAGGATTTAAGTCAGGGGATTGTGCAGGCCGGTCTAAAGCTTGGATAACATGCTGTTGTAACCAACTTGTAACGATACGCGCCGTATGTGGACGGGCATTGTCGTGCATTAGCTGGAAATTTTGTCCCATTTGCTGTTTGTGGGGCAAGATTACAGGCTCTAGCACCTCATCTCGGTATTTTCGAGCAGTCATATTGCCTTGTATCCAAACGAGGTCCGTTCTACCGCCGAGACGAATTCCTGCCCAAACCATAATCGTGCCACCTTAATATGCATGAACTTGTTGTGGGTGCTGCAGTCGATTCCAACGTCCAGGTTTTCTCCAAACGCGTACTCTTCGCGAATCAGGATGAAATCCAAACCTAGATTCATCAGTGGAAAGCACAAGTGACCATTGAGAATGGTTCCAGTTTTCGTGTGCCCATTGTAATCTTCTTCCTCGATTACCTCTCCTTAGTGCTGATACCCAAAATGGCCTACGAGCACGTAGATTGACTTCATGCAGTCGCCTTCTCAAAGTTTGACCGCTTACCAGCAAACCATACTCTCTCTGTAGCCTTTGAACCAATTGCATCGGCGCTGCATTTAGTTGACTTCGTGCAGCATTTACTATGAATCGGTCCTGTACATGTGTTGTAATGCGTTGAGGTCCTCGGTGCCGTTCCACCACTTCCTCCGTGACACGATAACATGACCAAAGCCTGGATATAACGCTCTGACTGGTCTTCATGGCTTCAGAAACGGCAATTATGGGACAGTATTCCACAACAGGATATTGACACCCTTGTTTTGAGTATGCAGAACCGCTGCAGATGTGTCAGGAGAGTCTTAGGTGGATCCACGGAATATAAATTTTAAGTTTTCAAGAATTTTTATAAAAAAATTGTTGTTTTGTTTAAGTTTTGATGTTTCAAAAAATAAAGTTAAGATTGATATTTTGTTTGAGTTTTTCCTCTTCTTTTAAGTTTTTTTTTAATTTAACTTTATCTAAAAGTTTATTATCAGATTAAATAGTCTATTAAACAAGGTTTATTTTAATGTGTACATGTTTTAACAAAATGTTAATAGAATTTTAGTAATTTAGGTTTAATTGAAATATCCCTAGACACTTTTGATGTGTGTATTTAGCTATCGATGTCGATCACATTAGTATTTGTGTAAATTATTTATAACTTTGATGTATCTTTTAGAACTATGAAAACCTGCTGTTTTTGTATAAGTGTTAGTTTTGACTCATGTTATTTTTATCGAAAAATCATGAGATATTAATGAACCCTTGTTGTAGTTCTGATAACAGTTACAGGTAACAAGAACTGTCCCCTAAGAATTGTAGCATTAAAAAAAAAACAATTTAATAATATAGCTCCAAGAATGTTGTGGTTAAACTTTTGTCTTTAATGGCCCATTTATAAGTGGTAAGCAAGACATGCATGTATTTAAAGCAGAACTGTAATGGCGAGATGTTTAGACCACACTCTTCCTAGGAAAATAAACTCCGCTTATCACAAAATATGTGCGAAGTGACTTATTTCATTTTGTACCTCAACCTTATGCCCTGAAAGTAAATAACTGATTACAAATTTTCTAGGCTTCAATCTAATGTATTCAAACCTGTCATACAAATATAAACTTAAATTTATGCTAGCAAAGTCCATATTCGTCTAAAGTGTAGTCGTAGTCATAATCAAAGTGTCTGGACATCTCGCCTTCAGTCGCAGTATAACGCTTTCTACTAACATTTACCAACGCATCGATGTTTATTAACCGCCAAAATCTCGACAAAATGTCCGACTGTTATACAAGCTGTCAAGTGTATAATAAGGTTTGTATAGCTAGCATCGACGTCATTTATACTCTCCAAAATCCCTACAAAATGGCCGACTGTTATACAAGCTGTCAGGTGTATAATTGAGTTTGTATAACTGCAATGTTTGCAGGTCAGCAAGTTCCTGTGGCCGAGTCACTCGGAGTCATGAGTGGTATTACTTCGTATACTAGCATTTTTTTAAAGTATACATTTGGAAGTAAATTTAAATGTCGCGTAATTTTATAGTCTATTAATTATTTTGTTTGTTGCCATCTTCTGTTTTTATTTTCAGATTACCTATTTTTTTTATACTTGTATAGCCACCCCTCGCCATTCCGATTACTTTTTTTAAACGCCCAGTTCTAAGAATTTCTCTTCCATATCGACGAAAACATCGTTTGTTTTGTTTAATTCCATGAAGGATGAATATTGCATACAATATTAAAATTGAGCAAAAAACGCCAACAAAATCCCTTTCCGTATGTGGGGAACCCTTTCAATCTTTAAATGAATTGTATTAGTTTTTTTTTTACTTTAAAATGATGACGGGTGGCTTTTCTTTGTTTACCCTTTTTCTTTGTTTACCCTTTTTCTTTGTACCTTCTATGGGAAAATCTGCTTATCTCTGTCGTGCTTAAGTTTTGTTATACGGTGTTCAGTTTTTCAGCAAGTAAAAAGCTTATACCAAAAAAAGCAAAATAAGTCTGATTTCAACAGACTTAAATTTATACAACCTTATCGTTACCTGAAACCAGAAAGGTATAGGAACTCCTAGTTAGTAACAGCATTAGCTAAAAACACGCAAATAATAAAATTCTCAAGTGCGAATCGCATTGGCATACGAAGGGTTCCATATTTATATATTTGCTGTTAAAACACCAATAGAAATACACACTGTGTAAACATTTTACCTCCATAATTATAATAGTTCATTAAATATATTCAATTGTGAGCCTGACGGATACGCAACCGTTGGTGTCCCGTTGAAAAAAATTGTAAAGTTGTATGCTTTCAATTCGATTTTATACAAAATTATCGTATTTAATATAAGACTTCCAAATGTATACACTTTTAGGGGTTTTAAAGCTTATACACAGGAGCACTGGGATGGAGCTTGCTGGCCGTTTGTGTGTCTCTATGTTTGTTGCACACGTTTCTATAAACAACTGTCATCAAATCAACTTCACTTGGTATTTATGTCAGAGTGTATAAGTAAAGTCAGAGTGTATAATTTAGAATGAATAAAAAATCATGTAGTTTGTTTGTAAGTATAATTGAAAAGTATTTCTAAAAGTTTATTATGTGATCTTTTACTTGTTTTGGTCTCTTGTGAAAGATCGCTGCCTTTATATTTGCAGAAGATTTTAAAAACACCTTGAAGATATTTCCTCACATAAGAATACTTAAAAAAAAATTAAAAAACCAAAAAAATTAAAGAGCCATTAAAAAGAAACAGATTTTATCTTCAAAAATGGGTGGTAAATACCAAGTGTTATACGAAAGAGTTGATTTGGTAACATTTTTTTATATAAATATTAGAATAACAAAGCTAGTTGTGAGGTCTTGTGTGATTTTTTGTTCGTTTACAATTATTTTTAATTATAACAATTATTATTATTCATATACACACTCGCTAAGCACTGTGAAACGCTTTGTTCTAATTATTTATAATTAAAAAATATTCCTTTTTTATAAAATTATTTCTATTTTTAATTTCCAAAAATAATAAAAATAATTCGCATTTAGAAACAGTTTTCATCTATTTCTTTTAGATAATTTCTGAATAACGGCGCTTTTAGCGATGTTGTGGTGTGTATTCCAGTCTTTATAGAACTTGGAATTCGATTATTATTAAAAAAAAAAATTAAATTGTTCTTACCAACCAACATCACTTCAAACATCCTTTTTGAATCAGTACAATTCACACTCCATGAAAATTCAGCTATCTTCAACACGATTCCATTTTTAATATTTTGTAAATTACAGCGCTTTCAGCGATGTTATCGCGTGTGTTCGAGTCATCAAAAAACTTGGACGATGTAGCGCTTCATCACTTGATTGATGCGCTGTGCAAGCTTTCCAACGAAGCTATGGAACTAGCTTATTCTAATAGGGTAAGTTTAAATTAATTATGCGGTGTCCTTTATACTTTAGAGGGGGCTTTTACATTCAAACTAAATTGTTTATTCCTATTAGACCATTTTAGAAAGCATTTTGTTATAGGTACTTTGCTCTTTCTTTTTATTTACAAGTAAAATAAAATGGTTCAAGTTCTAAGTATTTATCTTATTTAGACCATTTACAAGCACTTATGAAATGTCAGAAATAGTCGGTTAGTCAGAAATAGTTATGTTGGCGCCTGATAAAATTTGTGTAGCAATAAGACGTCTCATTAGCATACTTTGCATATAATGTGTGACGGTCGTGATTGTCCCCGTCATTACACTTACTTGTACTATAACCTTTGTACTGTTCACACCGAATTAAATTTCAATTTGCTTGCTGAGTTTATCCATAGTTTTAATTCATCGGACTATACCTCAAAGTCCCCCACATGGTCCATAACGAGTCGGATTAAGTAAAATATAAAGAAAATCGGCGGATTATCAGGAATTTGGATAACGATCACACACGTGCAGTGGAGGTTATGTGCTGGTGAATTGGATGGACTTCAAGCGAGCTATTTACGGTGTACAGCATTATAGTTTCTTAATATCATCACCCAACACTCAGGTAGTATATGTATCTAGTCATATTCAAAGGTCAGTATTATTTTATTGTATTGTGTTCGATTAAAATCATTAGGTACTTGTTGCATTGTATTAGTATTTTATTCAACAGCAGTTAAGTTTAAAATCATACTTGTTACAGTATAGTTAGCTTATTTGCTACATTAATTAAACTTACATTATATAAAGCTGTAACTAATACGCTTATCTACCAAATAGTGGAGTTAATTGTTAGCAAGTATCTTAACATAATAGAATAATTTGAGTGTTAGATATTAGGTCAAGTCATTGTTAAACATTATTTATAAGCTTTTAGAATCATTTATGTAGTCAACATACATTAGTGTTAGTTGTGCCTTTTTTAATTAAAGTTAAAGTAAACAATAATTAGTTTGCATCTGAATGTATACAGTACTTTAGAGTTATACACTTAGTAGTTACAATATTAAGTTTGTTAGTAGTTCAAAGTATCATTTGCAATATTAAGCAATTGTTTACACATTTAGAAAGTGTATACACAGTTAGGCGTGTATTCAAATTATACTGTTCGTTTTAATAATTGTATTCCTGTATCAATTTCAGGTTGACAACACTAGCTTCCCAGTATGTCTGAAGAAAGGGATTTAATTAAAAAGCGAGGCAGCTTCAAGGGCCGTTTAACTGCTTTCGTCAACTTTCTGGACTCACTCAAGGACAAAGAGTTATCAAGCTGTGATGTGTCTGAATTGCAGCTGCGCATGGGCAAGGTTGAGTCGTTGTACGAACAGTATGATGAGGTACAGTTACGTCTGGAGTGCATTGTCGATGATCTTAAATTACAATACTCTGAGCGATCTGATTTCGAGTCTCTTTATTATAAGTCCTTATCCAGAGCACAAAATATTCTTAGTGTTTTTAATAAAGACAATAAATCGATGGAAAGCTGTAAAAGTACTCATGCTAGCATGCACCAGCCGGTTAAGTTGCCAACGATTCAGTTGCCAAAGTTTAGTGGTTTATATTGTAATTGGCTTGAATTCCGCGACACCTTTACTAGCCTAATTCATAGTAACGATGACATAGACGCAATCAATAAATTCCACTACTTGAGAGCATCACTGGAGGGAACTGCTGCAGTGGTAATCAAATCAATCGAGTTTTCTGCAACTAATTATTCTGTGGCATGGACGTTGTTATGTGATCGATTTGACAACAAAGGTTTATTGGTACAGAACCATGTATTCGCATTGTTTAATATCGAGTCTATATCAAAAGAATCTTCTGTAGCATTAAAAGGTTTAATCGATCAATTAAATAAGGATTTGCGAGCATTAGAGTCATTAGGGGAGCCTGTTAAATACTGGGACACACTTTTAATTTATATTGTTACTCGTAAGCTTGATCAAAAGACGTATCGTGAGTGGGAGGAGTACAAAGGTAGGATGAACAAAGACAGTGCGATTACTTTTGACGCATTTATGCAATTCTTACGTAATCGAGCTGATCTTATTGAGAACCTAGAACTAGCACGTAATAATTACTCCCAAACACCAGCTAAATCAGGCCCTAAGATCAAGTCAATGGTAGCAACACAATCTCCTAATAGTTCTAACACTGAATTAGCTCATAAACCGTGTCCTAAATGCAATAACAACGATCACTTGTTAAATAATTGTCCACAGTTTCTCGCATTGAGTAATGATGATCGTCTCAAATTACTACCAAGTTACAAAATTTGTTACAACTGTTTTCGTTCCGGTCACTTTGCTAACAAATGTAAAAAACCAGGTTGCAAACTATGTAAACGTAGGCATAACACACTAATTCACGTAGATTCTAAGAGCACTATGACGAATACACTTAGTGGTAATTCAACGAGCAACTTGTCTGCACCGTCTTCGTTACCATCTGTCAACTCTGATGCGAATAACGTAGCCCTATCAGCAAACATTCCATCTCCGTGTCATACGCAGCGAGATGTGTTGTTATCGACCGCCTTGATCAAACTGCGGGACAACGCTGGTTGTGTGCATCTCGTTCGCGCAGTACTCGACAGTGGTAGCACGTCGTCATTCATAACGGACAAGTTGTGCAAAAAACTTAATTTAACAACTAGCCAAGTAAATAAATCGATTCTTGGCATTAACAATGTCACTTCGCACATAGATAAAATATGTCGGGTTAAGATTACGTCATTAGACGATAGTTTTGCTGTCGAACTTAATTGTTTTGTTCTACCATACATTACAAGTAGCGTACCGTGCCGTGAAATAAATATTATTGATTTTGATATACCCTCGAATATTGCTTTAGCTGACCCTACATTTTATCGCCCAGCTGATGTTGATATTTTAATCGGCGCTGATTTGTTTTGGGAGTTGTTAGGGTCACAGACACTAAAGCTAGGTACCGGAAAACCAATATTATGTGAAACCCGTTTAGGTTGGATAGTTTCCGGTCCTATTACTCAGAATTATGTTTCACTGCTATCAAATGACGTAAAATGTAATTACTCTAAAATGAGTTCCGATGGCGATAGCGACTGGGAAACTGTTAAGACTGAATTGACAAAATTTTGGCAATTGGAGGAGGTGAATGCGAAGTCGTCTAATTCTTACATGCCAGAAGAGAAGTCTTGTGAGGATCATTTCGTTAAAAATACGACACAACTGACAGATGGTCGGTTTTGTGTTCGCATACCTCTTAAGAAGCATCCTTCAATCTTAGGAAATAGTTTAAAGAGAGCTACACATTGTTTACATTCCTTAGAGCGTAGGTTAAGGGTTAAGCCAGACTTTAGTAAACTGTACCATGATTTTTTATTAGAATATGAGTCACTAGGTCACATGACAAAAATTAATAAACCTAATTTGTGTCTTGGTTATTTTATTCCGCATTTTGGTATTTTACGTGAGTCGAGTATCACGACCAAACTTCGTGTTGTTTTCAACGCAAGTTGTCCTACTTCGACGGGAGTGTCCTCTAATGACCTACAGATGGTTGGGCCAACTGTACAGGACGATCTATTGTCTATACTTCTTCGTTTTCGATTCCACAAGTATGTTTTGTCTGCGGATGTGGAAAAGATGTATAGACAAATAGTAGTTCACCCGTCAGACAGGTATTTGCAACAGATTGTTTGGCGTGATAATGTTAGTGAGCCTATTAATGTTTACGAATTAAACACCGTCACGTACGGTACTGCTAGTGCGCCGTTCCTTGCGACACGATGCCTTAAACAAATAGGTCTCGACTGTAGGAACCCTAAAATATCTGAGATCATCAAACACGACTTCTACATCGATGATCTGCTAACTGGAGGAAATGACTTAGACGAAGTAAAATTCATCCGTACTGAAGTCACCAAAACGCTTGCGTCAGCATGTATGTTATTGAGAAAGTGGAAGTCAAATAACCCTCAATTAGTGTCTGATTCTGTTCCTGCGTCCTTTGACTTAAATATTGGACCTAATGAGCCTGACAAATTACTTGGTCTTGGTTGGCATATCAGTACTGATGACCTAGGGTTTCCTATAAGTCTGACGAAGTCTTCGACTGGGCACACAAAGCGTGACTTATTATCTGCAATTGCACGCATTTTTGACCCCTTAGGTCTTTTGGGTCCTATTGTTATCTCTATGAAAGTGTTGTTGCAGAAACTGTGGCTGGATAAATTGTCATGGGATCAACCATTACCTATTGATATAAGTAAACAATGGGATATAATAATTAAAAGTTTGCCTCTTTTAAATAATGTTCGCATACCGCGATGTGTAGTTAGCAATTTATATACGGAGTTAGAACTCCATATTTTTACAGATGCGTCTGAGTCCGCATTCGGCGCTTGCGCTTACATTCGCTGTATTAATGGTAAGGGTAACTATATGACACGCTTGTTAATGGCTAAGAGTCGAGTCGCACCCATTAAGCCTACAACTATCCCGCGACTGGAGTTGTGTGGTGCAGTAGTTGGTTCTCGTCTTTATGAGAAAGTGAAGAGCTCACTCCGTGTGAAGATCAGTCGGGTCTATTGTTGGACTGATTCCACCATAGTGTTGGGATGGTTACATATGATGCCTACCAAACTTCAGCCCTTTGTACGCAACCGCGTTGCTGAAGTTATGGATAAGGCGGGCAACTGTACCTGGAGACACGTCCCAACAGATCAAAACCCAGCAGACCTAATATCCCGTGGTATGGATATTGGTAATCTGCAATGTTCAAACCTGTGGTGGCACGGACCAGAGTTTTTAGAACTAGACCCGTCTGAATGGCCTTCACATAATACGAGTCCAGAGCTACAGTCATTACCTGAGATTCGCCCTAATGTAGTGTTACTTGCTGGCACTAACGATTATAGCACTGATGTTTTTATTGATTTTAGTCGTTTTTCTAATTACTCACGACTTGTACGTTCTGTTGCTTACCTATTGCGTTTCATTAGTTCATGTAAAAAACATTATCCTAAAACCAATTATTTGTCAAATGATGAGATACAAGATGCACTCGCCGTTGTCATTATTAAGAGTCAGATTCAGTCATTTCCCGAGTATGATTTACTTTTACATAAAAAGAATTTACCTGTTAAGAGCGCCCTTCTAAAATTCAATGTTTATTTAGATGATAAGAATTTAATGCGTGTAGGAGGACGTCTCGATAATTCTAGTTTTGCATTTAGTAAAAAGCACCCTATTTTGTTACAGTCCACTCATCCATTTACTAAATTATTATTTAACTTTGAGCATAAAAGGTTGCTGCACGCTGGCCCACAGTTGTTACTTGCTTCAATTAGGGAATCGTACTGGCCTATAGGAGGTCGCAACTTGGCGAGGGCCTGTTACCATAAGTGTGTTCTGTGTCATCGTATGAAGGGTAAGATTGTACCTCCCTTGATGGGTAACTTACCGAAAGAACGCCTTCGTCCAGGTTATCCCTTTGAGAGCACAGGCGTTGATTATGCCGGTCCGATTATGTGTGCAAGTCGTCAAGGTCGTGGATGTAGGTTAGTAAAGGTGTACGTCGCTATTTTTATTTGCTTCACAACCAAGGCCATTCACTTGGAGCTCGTTGGCGATTTAACCAGCAATAGTTATTTACAGGCTTTATACCGATTTATTGCTCGTAGAGGTAAACCCGTAGATATATTTTCCGACAACGGTACCTCATTTGTCGGTGCGTACAACGACCTTTCTAAATTTTTAAAAAGTCATAGTACGTCCTTGGGTGAAAGTGCAGCAAACGACGGAATAAGGTTCCATTTTATCCCCGCATACACCCCACATTTCGGTGGACTCTGGGAGGCGGGTGTGAAGTCAACCAAGTACCACCTTCAAAGAGTGTTGGGAAATTGTAACTTGACTTATGAGGAGCTGTACACCGCACTAACCAAAATTGAAGCCGTATTAAACTCTCGTCCACTGACGCCGTTGTCTTCAGATCCTGCAGATTATACACCGCTCACGCCGGGACATTTTCTTGTTGGGCGGCCTTTAACTTCTTTGCCTCAACCTGACTACCAGGACCTCTCTGTCAACCATTTGTCTCGTTATCAGAGAATCGAGCAACTCCGCCAGCATTTCTGGAGCAGATGGAGCAAGGAGTATGTGGCGGAGTTACAACTGCGTTCCAAATGGCGTTCCTGCAAGGATGGTCTGAAGCTCGACTCATTAGTCGTGATTAAGGAGGATAATCTTCCTCCTCTGAAGTGGAGACTTGGACGAGTTGTGGCGGTTCACCCGGGAACAGATGGCATCGCCCGCGTAGCTGACATCCGAACGTCCACTGGAGTGGTCCGGCGGGCATTCAATAGGATCTGCCCATTGCCTGTGTCTTCAAAATCTGGTTGAAACCAACGGTTTCAACGCCCGGGGAAATGTTGGCGCCTGATAAAATTTGTGTAGCAATAAGACGTCTCATTAGCATACTTTGCATATAATGTGTGACGGTCGTGATTGTCCCCGTCATTACACTTACTTGTACTATAACCTTTGTACTGTTCACACCGAATTAAATTTCAATTTGCTTGCTGAGTTTATCCATAGTTTTAATTCATCGGACTATACCTCAAAGTCCCCCACAAGTTAAGATAATAATATAAACTGTTTTGTATAGAAAATAATAGGCAAGAAGCTCCATACTTACTCTTGTCACAATGTTTTAAAAACCTGATTAATTGATAACATAAGAAAACAATGACAAAAAATTATTTTAGACTACATGTACGTAAAATAAAATATTTAAGTTAATTAAAAAATGAAAGCCTCGTCATGTTCAGGAAAACAGTTAGCTAACCTTTTGTCACAATATTGTGAACTTTAGTAATATCGAAATTGAAACGTCATGTTTTTTTCAGGAGCCATCATTATTCGCTGTAGCAAAGTTGCTGGAAACAGGTTTAGCAAATATGCACAGGATAGAGGTGATGTGGAGGCCTATCACTAATCATCTATTAGAGGTAAGTGACTTGTGAACCTTACCAACAGTTATATGTTGACTAGCTTTTGCCCGCGGCTTCGCTCGCGTTAGAAAGAGACAAAAAGTAGCCTATGTTACTCTCCATCCCTTCAACTATCTCCACTTTAAAAATCACGTTAATTCGTCACTCCGTTTTGCCGTGAAAGAAACACAAACATACAGACAGACAGACACACTTTCCCATTTATAATATTAGTATGGATTACTACTCCGCTCCTATTCATATTAGCGTTATATTATGTAGTCTATAATCTTTTCACTTTGGACCAGTAGTTTTATAGATATATTGCGTCAAACAAACATTCTCAATCGTTATGTGATCAAATCCTTTTTTTGCTATCAAAACCAAAAAGATATTTATGACTAATCTTGTTATACTAAAACTGACATAAGATAGGACTATTCGTACTGTTATAAGGCAGGCGTCGTTAGTGAGACGATATATTTTGTTTTATTTAGTAGTTATTATTGTGATATTGGCATTTTTAATAAAAAACCTTTCACCATTGACCCTACTTCTTGTACGGATATCAGAACAAAGTGAATATTTCCTCAGGTGTGTCAACACCCCCACATAAGAATGCGGGAGTGGGGAGTGGAAGCCATCACATACCTAGTGCAGGCCGCATTCCAGTACCACCACAATAATCCTGTACTCGTCACCGAGGTAAGAAATATTTATATTTTTAAATTACAACACAACATACACAAGTTTCTTTAATTTTAAATTCATGTCGAAAATTCACTTCACAGACCTCTGTGAAACCCTAACTTTTTTATTAACTTAGGCAACACTGATATAAATTACGTCTAAATTGCAAAAAACGAACATTGGTTAAAATAACATTAGCCATGGAGTCATCTCGTGTTCTTGGTTATAATAACACGTGTATGATCTCCATACTATAATTTAATAACCGTACAATTGTCATTTAAACTGAAATATTATTTTCAAACTGGACATTGGCAGAAATCACCGAAAATTCGGTGGATTGCCATTATAAATATAAAAGTTGAAGTTGAACATTAGCCATGATGGCAAGGCCTCAATCGACACTGGAACTAGAAAGGCATTTGCACAGATATCGGCGTAATTTAATTGCCTTTCAGTCTTCAGGCACATCATTTATTTATTTGGGACTAAAAACAGTTACATGCTCAGAAGTCCAAAAATATCCTAAACTAGGATTTGACCAGGTGGTCCAGGTGTTAGCAAAAAATAAAAATAAATGATGAAACTAGAATATCTCTGACTTCTTCGTTCCCCAGGCCCGCGAACGCCTCCTCCTGGAGCCTCTATCAGAGCTGTGCGCAGTGAGACAGTGTGACGTGAGAGCGAGACAGCTGGAGTGCGCGGCGAGGCTGCTGCACTCGCGCGGAGACCAGCTCGGCGCCGCCTGGCCTCTCATGATGGAGATCATCTCTGCTATATCCTCGCATCACAGGTAAGATTTTGCTATTGAAATTTGGTAATAAAAGTGTGCTGCAGAGTTGCTTTGTGACTTTAGTTTGAAGCAGGAGTTTATCTCTGCTATATCTTCTCGCAACATAGATAGATTGCGCAGTTGGAATTTGGTGATAATAGTGTGTTGCACTGTTGCAGTGTTGCTTTGTGTCTGTAGTTTGCAGAAGGAGATCATCTCCGCTATATCCTCGCACCACAGGTTTGTGCTGTTGAAATTTTGGTGATAATGGCTTAAAACAGTGTTGATTTGTGCCTTCAGTTTGATGCAGGGGATTATGTCCACCATATCCTCGCATCACAGGTAAGCTGTTGGAATTTTGGTGATAATTGATTTAATATTGTTTCTATGTGTGTTTACTTTGTAGTAGCATATTGGTTTTAAATATTTAAATGTTTTACTATTTTAATAGTAAAAAAAAATCTATCTATATTAGGCATATAATCGGCTGGCGGTGAAATGTAATCAATGCGGTTTGTTCCACGAAACTGTTTACCACGGTTATCTATCGTTATTATTACAACCAATCGCTAGCGTGTGTACCATTTCTGTGTACTAAACGATTTTGTATGAGAAAGACATGTGGTTACACGATACACGGTACATGGTTAGACGATATTACGATAAGTCAAAGTCAAAGTCAAAACTATTTTATTCAAATAAACCATTTACAGGTACTTTCGAATCGTCAAGGTGTCAGTCTGTCAGAAAATTGAAGCTAGTTGCTCGTTCCAAAAAGTAGATCACATGGAGAAGAGCGAGCAAGAAACTCCATGGACACTCTTTTAAAATCAATATGCTTATTACAAGGTTACATCATTCATTTGAATCTAAGGTACTATGTGAGAACAACGTAACAAGTCGTACATGTTAGAAGAGGCATTGTAAATATAGGAAATAAGCAGAACAATTTTTAAAATAACTGTAGCAGCTAAGAGATGACCAGTCTCAGCAGACAGCGCCCGTTCACGAACATGACGTATGGATCGGCACCAAATAGCTCAACCATTTTGAAGGGAACCAAATGATCCAACACACACGCCACCGTCAGTGAGACATTTGAGTGAGCATGACAAACTCCCAACGGCCAGAGTACATTCAGTCAATGACAGACAGACACAGTATAAGCGTATAAAACTATCAAGTACATAGTGCTCACATTGTATGCTATGTGAATTTATATAAAACAAACACTGTGACTCGATACAGTACTATTATTTTTGTAGTTTACAATCTTCAGCAGCTTCAATAAAAATAAAAATTCCAAATGCTAATCAATTAAACGGTTGTGGAGCAGGACCAGCAGTCAGCCAAGCATTTTGATACATTGTTACATTACACTTTTGGCATTCGATAGATACACGATCAACTGAAACACAACGAGATTTTGTTATTGCACGATCCGTTTATGTTTGCTTAAAAATAAGGCTATTTATTTTCTGTAAATCCACCCTTATTTATGGCGTTGTATGTTATAAACGGCGTAAACACTCGCTGTTAAGTAAAATGTCGAAAGCAAAAAGTCAAAGCTAAGCAATTTGGATTGCTTTAACATTTTGTCAGTTCACGCAGTTTATAAAATGCCGACACCGTTAGTAAACGGCGGATTAAAATAAAATACCTGCGACATATTAAAAGTTAAACCTTTCTATGACCAAGCTACAGCCGGCAGCAGTGCTGCTATTGTCTTTCTATTGTGTCTTGAATCACAAGTGTTCGAAAGTTTAACTATTCTAAGGTCCAGCAATATTCAAACGTTATTCTGCTCTCTCCCTTCAGCGAGCAGTTGATCCGCTCAGCATTCCAGTGCGCTCAAGTAGTGGCAGGAGACCTGCTGGGCTGTGCGGGCCCGCGCTGTCTGCGCCAGGTGCTGGCCGCCGCCGCCGCCTTCGCCACGCAGACCAAGGAGCTCAACATCAGTCTCACTGCCGTGGGGCTCATGGTGAGATAACTACGTGTCACTAGCGACTGCTGGGCTGTGCGGGCCCGCGCTGTCTGCGCCAGGTGCTGGCCGCCGCCGCCGCCTTCGCCACGCAGACCAAGGAGCTCAACATCAGTCTCACTGCCGTGGGGCTCATGGTGAGATAACTACGTGTCACTAGCGACTGCTGGGCTGTGCGGGCCCGCGCTGTCTGCGCCAGGTGCTGGCCGCCGCCGCCGCCTTCGCCACGCAGACCAAGGAGCTCAACATCAGTCTCACTGCCGTGGGGCTCATGGTGAGATAACTACGTGTCACTAGCGACTGCTGGGCTGTGCGGGCCCGCGCTGTCTGCGCCAGGTGCTGGCCGCCGCCGCCGCCTTCGCCACGCAGACCAAGGAGCTCAACATCAGTCTCACTGCCGTGGGGCTCATGGTGAGATAACTACGTGTCACTAGCGACTGCTGGGCTGTGCGGGCCCGCGCTGTCTGCGCCAGGTGCTGGCCGCCGCCGCCGCCTTCGCCACGCAGACCAAGGAGCTCAACATCAGTCTCACTGCCGTGGGGCTCATGGTGAGATAACTACGTGTCACTAGCGACTGCTGGGCTGTGCGGGCCCGCGCTGTCTGCGCCAGGTGCTGGCCGCCGCCGCCGCCTTCGCCACGCAGACCAAGGAGCTCAACATCAGTCTCACTGCCGTGGGGCTCATGGTGAGATAACTACGTGTCACTAGCGACTGCTGGGCTGTGCGGGCCCGCGCTGTCTGCGCCAGGTGCTGGCCGCCGCCGCCGCCTTCGCCACGCAGACCAAGGAGCTCAACATCAGTCTCACTGCCGTGGGGCTCATGGTGAGATAACTACGTGTCACTAGCGACTGCTGGGCTGTGCGGGCCCGCGCTGTCTGCGCCAGGTGCTGGCCGCCGCCGCCGCCTTCGCCACGCAGACCAAGGAGCTCAACATCAGTCTCACTGCCGTGGGGCTCATGGTGAGATAACTACGTGTCACTAGCGACTGCTGGGCTGTGCGGGCCCGCGCTGTCTGCGCCAGGTGCTGGCCGCCGCCGCCGCCTTCGCCACGCAGACCAAGGAGCTCAACATCAGTCTCACTGCCGTGGGGCTCATGGTGAGATAACTACGTGTCACTAGCGACTGCTGGGCTGTGCGGGCCCGCGCTGTCTGCGCCAGGTGCTGGCCGCCGCCGCCGCCTTCGCCACGCAGACCAAGGAGCTCAACATCAGTCTCACTGCCGTGGGGCTCATGGTGAGATAACTACGTGTCACTAGCGACTGCTGGGCTGTGCGGGCCCGCGCTGTCTGCGCCAGGTGCTGGCTGACTTTTCCAACGAACCTTTTTACGTCATTTTGTGTAGTAACCGAACGCCCTTCCTACACATTAATTTTTAAACTCAGATTTTCACGGTCTTCTTCTATTTTGTTTGTCTTAATGTTTCTAATGTCATCGAAAATAAATATGGGGGAGTTTGTACGGTATGACATTCTCTGTCACACTAATTAAACATTACTTATCCAGAAACTGTAAAATATTAGGCTCCGAATACGAAGTCAGCGGATAGTGCAGTGGTGTTACAATAATAGGTACCTTGACTCTCGTATGCCACATCGCACCGCTTCTTTCAAAGCCAGTTCCATTTAAATCTATGCATTAAAACTCTCTCGCTAACTGACTTCTTATCCGCAGCCATACTTCAGCTTTTTATCAAAATACTTCTTCTAACCTCCTCTTCTTTCGCAGTGGAACATATCAGACTACCTATACCACAACCGCGACAAACTGGTAGCCGCGCTGGCCAATGATACAGCAGTGTGTCCTGAAGTGCCCAACCATGCCGAGCTCCCGCCGCTAGACAAGCTGTGGATGTGTCTCTACATCAGACTCAGTAAGTAACGTGACAACACATCTCGGTCCACACTGGAACATATCAGACTGTAGCACAACAGCTCCGACCTCTTGACAAGTTAGTAGGGGGGGGGAAAGACCCCCACAGTAGAACAAATCAACCTAGGAGGAGTCAAACCCTCCTCTAGGACTGGCTTTCTAACCACGCACGACTATTGGGGGATCAGCTCTGACCGACGATATTTCCGGACACATAACGGTTTAGGAACCTTTGAGGATAGGGCCTACACCTTCTTAAAGGGCAATACAACCGCGACTCACTGTTGTTTGGGGTGTTGGTAGACTGCGATGTTCGTCTCCATGGCCTGCTCGTCTATTTGCACCTCATCATCCTAGCCTTTTTAACTTTTCGACAAAGATAAAGCTAGATATTTAGCTTCAACTTTTTGATAGTCTTGCTTCTTGATAAATCAAAAGATGTTGATAATTAATTGATTCTGAATTTTTGTTAATAAATTTTTTATAAGCTCCCCATCTCTTTGACAGGTGAACTATGCACGGAGCCCCGTGCCCCAGTGCGCCGCGCCGCCAGCCAGACATTATTCAGCTGTATAGGTGCGCACGGAACCCTGCTCAGCAAGCCGGCATGGCGAGCATTGCTGGCTGTGCTGTTCCCGATGCTGGAGCAGGTATGAGGACCGTCACCTAGGGATTGAGGAAGTCGCTCAAGTTTTCCTGCGATCTTCGGTGTAGGTGGGAGAAGGAATACCGGGCCAGATTTAGTCAGTAAGAGTCTGACGAGGCGAAGCAGTCTGTCCCCTCATGCCCTTCCCCCAGGGTGGAGGATATCCATGTGATTTTTTCTACTACGGAAGAAATAAGGTTGGTGACTTAAACAAGAAGGGCAAAAGTTTCGCAACTATACATACGTTTTGTAGCAATGTAATGTTTTCTATTTAAAAATCCATATCTGTGAGTTTCTGTGTGCCATTGAATTGTAAACTTTTTTAGTTCGTGTCTAAGTGCAAATATATTAATGTGTTGTGTTTTTGTCCATTAGGTTCAGAAGCAATCGAACATAGCGAGTTCGGAGAAGGTGGACACAGGAGATCATATTTTAATACATCATACCAGGAACACGGCGCAGAAGCAGTGGGCAGAAACACAGGTATTGTAGTTCATGTCATATATTTAGAATCATAGGGATCTCTGTAGGTAAAATATCCAAAGTAAAGGTGGTCTCGGGAGACTATCTCTTTTTCAAAGATAAGCTAGACAGATAGATTCTATACACAAATTAACACGGTTAGCAAAACAATGACTATTAAAAAAATATGGATAGTTTTCTAAGACTTCTCGTGTAGCTGCAACTGTTTCAAGTCAATATCATTTAAAAAAAAATGCCAATATCACATCAATAAAGTCACTATACATTTTTGCACTATTCTCCAGGTGCTGACCCTCTCAGGCGTGTCCCGAGTGTTCCACTCCAGGTTCCAGCTGCTCACGACCGTGGGCGACTTCAACAGGTCCTGGACAGCGCTGCTGGACTACATCACTGACTTCGCGCTGCGGAGGAGTCACGAGGTGAGAGGAACTGTTCCACCAGCTACTGACTCCATAAGGCGTGTCTCGAGTCTTTAAAATCAAAGTCTAATTGTTTATAAGACCACTAGCTTTTGCCCGCGACTTCGTCTACGTGGAATAATAGTTCCTGCACCCGGGGGATTATCGGGATCAAAACTATCCTATGTCCTTTCTCGGGTCCCAGACTATATCTGTTCCAAATTTCATTTAAATCGGTTCAGTAGTTTAGGCGTGAAGAAGAGACAGACAGACAGACAGAGTTACTTTCGCATTTATAATATAAGTACGGATTAGCGACCCTACCCAGCTTCGCTAGTGTCGCAAACATTTAAAAAATCTCGGATTTTCTTTTCTTCAATATGCGTGAATTACACACAGAAACCTACCTCTTGAATTACTCTATCTATTAAAAAAGAGTAGTAGTTCTCAAGATCTAAGCATACATAGGTACAGACAACGTTTTGTTTTATACAATGTAATAATTAGGAATACACTTTGAAACGTTCCCGTTGTCGTAACAGTGACGGCTACGGTGGACAAACGGTCTAACTCTGTGTATGACTCCCGAAAATCGTAAAGACAAGCCAGATAAAATATTTCTAACAGCCAAATCTTCTGCTCAAATACCTCTCCCTGTTCTCTTCCATAAAGGTGTCAGTAGGAGCCCTGAAATCATTCCAAGAAGTGGTGTCGGCAGCCGGGCGCGCCACGGACGTGGAGCCCGGGCTGCAGCGGAGAGTGTGGGGCGCCGCCTGGGCCGCCTGGGGGAACATCGCCGCCGCCGACACTCAACACGAGCCGGGTACGTCTTTTTTTTTTAGGGAGGAGTGGGTATTCACGAATGACTTCTCCCGTCCTGGGCGCGGCGGGAGGGCGTGTCACACTTTTACTGACTAAAACCCACTCATGTTCCTTTGGTTGCCCTTTATGTTCCGGGGTCACGGTAACTATTATAAACATTCTGCACCGGGTAGGTCTAGATACTGGATTACTAGGTGGAATCTTTCATCATCATCAGTCGATAGACGTTCACTGGCCTCTTCCAAAGATCTCCACATGCATCGGTCCTGAGTGTGCACGTACAGGCGTGACCGCAATCCTAAGAGATTCTTAGAACCCCAAGGTCCTGTGTAAATCCCAGAGAAGACGACGGAAGGTGATCTGCTTCTGGAAGGAGGTGGGCTGGCTGGAATAGCTGCCGTACAATGGTCCAACTTCACTGACTAAGCGCGGAAACCAACCTTAAGGTCTATGAAGAAGTAAAAGATCGGTCCTACGCCACCCGCGTACAACGAGACCCAGCCTCAAAGAGCAGTCAGCACGTGACGGGGCCCTCAAGGGCCAATGCCTGCCGGGGTTGCAAAATAGTTCTGATAGTTACCGCGACCCGGAACATCAGTAAACGTCTAACGCCTAGGGCAAGAGTAAATTATTCACATTCAATAAAGTCATTTTGAGTCAAGTCATTATTCATCGTTTTGTTTTCATTACTGTAAATTATAATTTACGATATTTTTAAAGAGATAAAGGGTCCAGATTTGATGTGGGTTACCTCGTGATATTAAAACCGTATTTTTTTATTTTGAGAAAGTAAGTTCAAAGCAAGAAAACGTCGATAAAATATGAAAAACTCCGATTGGACTGGAGACTGCCCCTAGCATAGTTGAGAAAAACACGAAAAGGGAGTCGGGAGATATTAATTTACCTATTAATTTGTTCAGCAGCAACCGAGGACGGTAAACCAGTAGAAGTGTACGCGCCATCACTGAACTTCCTCACCACGCTAGTGCAGATTTTCCCGCTCATCTTCCAGCATATACGACCCACGTGAGTGTTATTGATTATTTATTCATATTCTTAAATGGATTCAAAAACAAAAAAAGATAGAAAAATAGCCAAAAGAAAATGTACAATAGCGAGCTTAACCCATGAATTTGTTATTAGTATTGATTTACTTTTTCAATAGCGACTCGCCACGGAACACTGCATTAAAATCCATTGAGTAGTTCAAAAGATCTCAGCGAACAGACAGCGGAAGCGAATTCATTTTATACTATGTAAATATACTTCATGCTCAATACAAAAGAGGCATTTTTACCCAACAACCAAACCTAATATGTAGGGTCTTACCTACCAAATATTTATATTTACTTTACGATCGCACTTGTTGAGAAAGAATCGCTACCACTTTTACTTTGTACTTTCAACATTTGGATGTTTGCGGTTCTTTCTGTGTACTTTGAACCGTACTGTACAACAAAAAACAACACCAACATTGTGATAGGGAACGGTGCCAACAACCATTGGTCCCTATACACATTAAACATACATTAAATGGTCCTTCGAGCCGGATGGAACAATATGAATGCAAGTGGAATGGGCTTCAAATATCAGCGTTTTTACTCTTTTCTTCGTGCATTAAAGTGTCTTTCAGATTTTTAGTAAAACAACGTAATATAACTTCCCAGGTTCACCCCAGCAGACGTGACCAAACTGGGTGCCTGCCTATCACACGTGTGCAGCACAGAGCCGTCAGCCGCCGCGTCAGCGCTGGACTCCCTGACTGCCGCCGCGCCCGTCAGCCTGCACGTTCTGCACTGTCTAGACATCGTGCACAAGGTAGGATAACTATGTTTATATTATATGGATGTTTTATGTTTCACAGTATTTTTTATTTGTTCCCTAGTTAAACGATTTTGGTCTTCAAGCACACACACCACTGCCATTGACCCTTCTTGTAACTGTGTAATGATACATATGATCCCTACAGGAAGCTCTTCAACGCCACGAGCTACTCCCCGCGTTGTTCAGCGCACTGACGTCGCTCGCAGCCGCGTGCGGGCAGCGTGCGGGCGGCGCCGCGGCGCGCTGTCTGTCTGCCGCCGCCGCGCTGTACCGCGCCGCGCCGCACGCCGCTGTGGATGTGTTGCCGCACTTACTGCTGGTGAGTGACTTGTAACATCTGTCTGCCGCCGCCGCGCTGTACCGCGCCGCGCCGCACGCCGCTGTGGATGTGTTGCCGCACTTACTGCTGGTGAGTGACTTGTAACATCTGTCTGCCGCCGCCGCGCTGTACCGCGCCGCGCCGCACGCCGCTGTGGATGTGTTGCCGCACTTACTGCTGGTGAGTGACTTGTAACATCTGTCTGCCGCCGCCGCGCTGTACCGCGCCGCGCCGCACGCCGCTGTGGATGTGTTGCCGCACTTACTGCTGGTGAGTGACTTGTAACATCTGTCTGCCGCGGCCGCGCTGTACCGCGCCGCGCCGCACGCCGCTGTGGGTGTGTTGCCGCACTTACTGCTGGTAGGTGATAAAGGGTGACTACTGTACTAATCTTACCAAGTGCCTCGGCTAAGCATTATTTTTTATTTCATTCTTCTGCACATTTAAATACTCACTCTGCCGGGATTGGAAGATTCCTCGAATGAGTAGGGCTGTTTGTTTACTGCAGCCGTCACCAAGAACGAGATGACAGCGCTGAAATGGCCGCACATACATTTACCGCCGCGTGTCTACCGCACGTTCCGTTACTACATACTTAAACTGCTCGCCGTCCTCTCATTTTGTTGACGTGACGGTAGCGATGAACAAACGGTCTTACCGTAGCCCCAGAATGCAAAGAACAAATGAAAGAACATGGATAGGTTTTAGTTAATCAGTAAAAGTCGGACACGCCCTCCTGCTCCACCCACAGAGGCACAAATTACTTGATGATAACCCACCTCAAAAATAGTTTACTCTTCATTTAGCAGTATATTAATTATTTTCGTTATTTCCAGGCGCTACACACGTCAGTACAAAAATACGGACAGGACAAGAGACGAAAGTCAGCAGAGCAAATGGACGAGGTGGCACAAATCTCCTCACTTTTATTACAAGTAAGTAAAAAACATCACGGTTGCTATTTGATAATTAGTCAAGTATATGTAATCTTTTTGGCAAAAAATGACTTCAATTGCCGGCCGCTATCTCGATTAATCTCAAAGAAAGTTGTCGAAATAATTAAAGACAAAAGTCTTTATATTAAAAAAGGTATTTATATTATCTAAATTCTTGTGATGCATGATGAATCCCTAAGGATTTTCCATTAATTACGCGAGGCCAAACACCTCTCTTTCAAAGAGGTGTTTGACATAAATCACGAAAGGATCACAAGGGGGTGTAGGTATACAGTCGTGGTCAACTAATTAGGGACAACATGATATACTATGAGTAACATTTCATTCTGCTTCCCATAAGTTAAGTTTGCTCGAGTCTTTGGCAGTTTAGTTACTTTTAATATAAAATTAAACCAATATCTAACAAATAGGCATAGTCATTAAAGGAATGGACTATACGTAAAATAAATATCGATCAAAATTCAACTTAACTTCTTCTTCACTCTATTCGTACCCTGGACAACTAATTAGGGACACATAAGACAACATTAAAAATAATTATTGCAGAGTGCAATAAAGGAAAATAATATGTTTATTTATTATTCAATTAGGCTTAATGCATCGCACTATAATGCAAATCATTATCCAGAGTGATTTCTAAGCATTGCCATGGAATCGACGCAATCAAAATGTCACATTGTTCTTTAGTGATACTGTTTTAGCCTTCTTCAAAGATACTATTGTTGATTTTTAATAGCCAGTTTATTAATACCATATTTTAAACCTACTATTCTTTCATAACGTACCACAAATTGTTTCCAAGCATTCAGGTCTGGGCTCTAGGCCCGTCAATTTATAACCGATACCTACTCATCAGTGAGAAATGTTCTAACAGACAGTGCAGTATGTTTTGGGGTAGTTATCGTGTGTTCTTCAACATAAAGTAGTGTGATTGCTTGTAGTATTTCTCTCTATTCAATTGAATCTAGTGTGCCTTCCATTTGCTCTAAAGGACCCACATCATTTCCAGAAAACCAACGCCATAGTTTTATGTTCTCTCCTCAAGTTTAACTTGCTTATTGGAGTATATTGGATACTTTTTGCTTTTCAGGGTGCCATTAATACTGCCTGCCTTCCAATGAAACAAAATGTAACTTCATTTAGTCCAAAATTAAAACATTTTTTTATTTAAAATCAGTCCCAATATCGGTGCCTCATGACTAAGGCCAACCGTGGCGAGTCTGTGATTTTTTCAACACTGGAACTTTTCGTACGACCATGCCAAACAGTTTAGCTTCAACAACTTGACGTCGAAAGGTTGTTGTAGATTACTCCACTGCCATGTTCTAGTTCAAATACCAACACTATTCAGACCTATAATCAATAAAAGTCAATAAGTGGGTCTTATATCGCCGCTATCACCGTTTTGCGATGTTTTTGCACAATAGTTTTTGTTGGTATTTTTCTTTCTGATTGCACGTTTAGTAGTTTTATAGATTCAAAAGTATAATTTCTAAATAAAGATTGTAATTGTCCTGTTATGAAAATCATTATAATGGAGCAATTTCAATGTTTTAATAATTTACTATATGGCTATTTACTATAATAAACAATAATTATTATTTTTCGCATTGTTGTATCAGAACTTTTATTTCGCCCCGTGTTTAATTAAACATTATGATAATATTTCAACAAATTCAAAGTCAACGTATAGACTCTAATCTTAATATAAAAAAAAAATTACATCCCATCAGATTTTATAAAAAATGGGAATATAACACACTACTTTTGTTTTTGTCCCTAATTAGATGGCCAGCCAGCACACGCTGCGATTTGGTTGCAAGAGATTTGTTTTTAAATTTCCTATTACAAAATATTATCAACTTCGAAGCAATGCTCACAATTTTCAAGTATTCTTAATATTAATTAGTATTTCATAAAATTAAACTTAATTATTTAGTTTATCTGATCTACCATGGACATGAAAATTAAAATTCAGCTCAAATTTTTGTTTGTCGCTAATTAGTTGACCACGACTGTATATATCCATACTAATATTATAAATGGGAAAGTGTGTCTGTATGTTTGTTTGTCTTTCTTTCACTGCAAAACGGAGCGACGAATTGACGTGATTTTTTAAGTGGAGATAGTTGAAGGGATGGATAGTAACATAGGCTATTTATTGTCTCTTTTTAACGCGAGCGAAGCCGCGGGCAAAAGCTAGTTACGTATATTTATTTTATCTTGGTCCTTCTCTGTTTACGTCACACGCAAAGTCCAGAATTCTTACTCGTATTTACAATTCAATCGTTGCCCATAATTAAGAAAGAAAGAAAGTAAAAAACATTTATTTGTCACATTCAGTGGGGTCACAGACTACAACCACAATAATAAAATAAAAATAACAATAAATGTAAGATTTTTTAAACTACTTACTAAACAAAGTAGTTAAACAAAAAACAAAACAAAAATATGGTAAGGGAGAAAAAATAAATATCGTGTGCCCCACAGCTGCGCCAAACAGGCCCAGTTCAGCATAATGCCAGACCACAAGTGTCTGACGCTGGTTTTCAACTGGACCTTGCAGTGTCACGGATGTAAACCAGTTTTAGATATTATAATAATAATAGATAAATAAATAAAGAAAAACAAATTTGGAAATGAAAAAAAATACTTTTTATTGTTACAGGTATTAGACACAGGCTTACCGTTAGCGAGAGAACAGCCCGATGTATATAAAGAATTTTGGGAAACATTACCCAAAGTGCTAGAAACATTCCTGTTTGAACCACCGTAAGTTTCCTTCGCTTTATATTTTTAATCGTTTCAACTTTGAATTTGAAGGATATTTCACATCATCCATATACTAATATTATAAATGGGAAAGTGTGTCTGTCTATCTGTCTGTCTGTATGTTTGTCTTTCTTTTACGGCAAAACGGGGCGACGAATTGACGTGATTTTTTAAGTGTGGAGATAGTTGAAGGGTTTTTGTCTCTTTCTATCGCGAGCGAAGCCGCGGGCAAAAGCTAGTTAACCAATAAATGTACGACACAATTTCTGTAAAAAATACTGCGCTCTCAAATCTGTCCCTACTTTATCTCTATAAAGTTACAAAGACAGCACAACACGTTTGAAAGTGTCTAAAAATTAAGTGAAGTTTGAGTATTCGGCCATAAGCTTTTTATTATATTTTTTAATTTCAATTTAATTAAGTACTGATAGGTAATTAAATCTCGCGACAAGCTTTTGTTATCATATAAACTGTACACAATAATAAGGTTATCATAAATAACGCCCCCTTGTGGGCGTTTGAAACTTTCGGGGGGGGCAGTAGAAGACCCAGAGAAAATTAGGGGGCATTGAGACGGCGCAGAGGGGGCGTGGGTAGATTAAAACATATATGCCCTTACTAATAATGACTGTGTAAAGTTATGCAATGAATTAAGCCTGTGTAACCATACATTTTTTGACGTATAAACCTGTCATAACTTTATGCAGCGATTATTAGTAAGGCGCATAGTCTAAAAAGGTAAAAAAAATGGTTGCCTGTAAAGTCGGTTTTACGGGCGAAGATTTTACGTGACAACGTCTTTTACCGATCATAGTTGAGTGGGAGAGAGACGCAAGGCATTCGGCGGGCCTCTCTCTCGTTCGGTGACTCATCGTAACGTTACCGAGCGTTACACTTTTTCATAAGTGACTCCCAACCGCAACCTAATTTAAGACGTTGTCACGTCAAAAAGAAAATGGCATGGCCGTAGCTCTAGAAAAAAACATATTCTCAAAGTGGGCGGTGAGCAAAATGAGGTTGATAAACTATGCACTAGACCAACAGGCCCGTCAACAGGCCGTCGGTTTTAAGTTGACAGTTAAATTTTCTAAAGACTTTTTTTTCCTTTTTGACGTGACAACGTCTTAAATTAGGTTGCGGCTGGGAGTCACTTATGAAAAAGTGTAACGCTCGGTAACGTTACGATGAGTCACCGAACGAGAGAGAGGCCCGCCGAATGCCTTGCGTCTCTCTCCCACTCAACTATGATCGGTAAAAGACGTTGTCACGTAAAATCTTCGCCCGTAAAACCGACTTTACAGGCAACCATTTTTTTTTTAATTAGTTTGAGTTTGAATACGTTATTTTATTTACCTCTGTAGCGTGGGCGGAGGACGAGCAGCCCGTCAGCTGGTGATAGCGGTGCGGGAACAAGCGCTGAGAGCGCGGCCGAGGTTGCCTGCGCCGCACCTCCGAGCTCTGCTGGCGCTCATCCGGGCAGGATCGTTACACACGCAGCCTCCGCAGCCTATACGTACGTATCACAGTTTTTATCTTAGGGGCCATCCATTAATCACGTGATGTTTTTTTTGGCATTTTTTTACCCCCCCTCCCCCTTGGTGATACGTGGTGAGGTTTAAGACTACCCCTCCCCCTATATCACGTAAATGTTTTCGTACATGCAAAAAATCTTTTTTTTTTTATTTATAAAAAAATACTAGTATAAGTTTCATCTAATTTTATTATAGAAAATTAAAGACTACTATAATAAACGTTCAGAGGTAGACAGAAAGGTTGCAGTTTGTTTTTGACTGACATCGCGCGCTTGCCGAAAAAATAAGTACACGTGATATAATACTTTAAACCCCCTCCCCCCTTGTGATATTTCGTGATTTTTTTATGGACACCCCCCCCCCCCCTTTCGAGCCTCACATGATTAATGGACAGCCCCTTACACTTAGGAAAAGGGGTCATAAAGCCTGACCAGTCTAACCAAGAAGTACCGTGTCCCCTAGTTACTAGGTTGTGGAGGTCTGATAGGCAGTCGCTTCACGTAAACACAGGTATCCAGCTAAATCCGGTTAGGCTGGAAGCCGATTTCAACATAACTGGAAAAGGCTAGGGAGTATACTCGTCTGTTTGCTCATAGCTAATAAACTACTTATCAAGAGGTATTATTAAAAGCATCTTAATTATCTGCTGGTTTATAGGTTTGACGATGTGTCTCCGTATCTATTGCGACAAAAAAAAACTAAAATTAAAAACATAAAATAAGATAGGCATACCGTGTTTGGTATCATTTAAAGGGAGATCATTATTACGTCCTCAGGTCACCCAATGAAAAATGAGATGATAATAATCCTTACTAATATTATAAATGGGAAAGTGTGTCTGTCTGTCTGTCTGTCTGTATGTTTGCCTTTCTTTCACGGCAAAACGGAGCGACGAATTGACGTGATTTTTTAAGTGGAGGTAGTTGAAGGGATGGAGAGTAACATAGGCTACTTTTTGTCTCTTTCTAACGCGAGCGAAGCCGCGGGCAAAAGCTAGTAACACATAATTGTGAAAAATGGTTTGATCTATCTATCTAATAATGTGATTGTCCCAACAGAAAACGAACAAGAATTAAAAGAGAGAGAAGAGTTCGCGCGGACGTGCTTTGAGACTCTGCTGCAGTACTCCATGCTCGAGGATATTGACTCCTTCGCTGGAGTCGAGAGTAAGTCACTATTGTAAAGTAGTAGTAGAAGTATTGTATACAACGGACCTTCCATTTTATCCAATACTCCTGCCCACAACTTTGTCCTACGTCCTACTAAAATACTATGAACGAAAAACTTTTTTCAAAAAAAAATAACCGCCTTCAAAAACTAAAAACCCAATAATAACTAAAATTTCGGAAGTCGGTGGCAACACAAATTGAATGGCAGAAGAGAAACCACCGACTTCCGAAATTTTAGTTATTATTGGGTTTTTAGTTTTTGAAGGCGGTTATTTTTTTTTGAAAAAAGTTTTTTATTTATTACTTTTTAGTGTCGACTCCCAATGTTTGACTGTGTATAGTATCTACCAAAGTAATTTATTTTCAAAATAAAACTACTAACAATCTTATAAAACGAAAATAGAAACTTGAAGACAAAGCACACATCGTCTATAAAAATTTCGTCAATTTTTTTTTGTTCTTGGTGAATTTTTCGAGAAGCGCTGAACCGATCGCCACAAAATTTATATGGGACCACCCCTGAATCATGACTTATCAAACAAAAAAAGAACCATCAAAATCCGTTGACAATTGACGGAGTAATCGATGAACAAACATACAAAAAAAAAAAAAAAAAAAAAACATACAAACAGCCGAACATAGTACCTCCTCCTTTTTGTGAAGTCGGTAAAAATGATCCAACTCTTTTAACTATTTCACTTCACAAACTAACCTAAATTTAAGTTAAGTTGATCTTTCTCTTTTCATTTCCTTTAGAAAAGGACAGAAGATAAAAAATTGTTTAGTCCTGTAATTAGACAGCGCCTAAAGAAAATAGGCGTAATTTTTTAATGTCGCGTCTAAATGATCTATAGAGTGACTTAATTTGACAGGACTTAACTAATATTTTATCTTCTGTCCTTTACTTAATGTAAGGGAAAGAGAAAGATACACTTAGCTTAAATTTAGGTGAGTTCGTGAACAAGAAGTCGGCGCATAGTGGGTACATACATACTTTGTTTCAGACGACACGGACCCCCTGGCGATAGTAGCACTACTGGACAGGTTTCAGGAAGTGATCACCAAATATACCCAAGACGAGGACAACACTGAACCACTGCCGAGGTAAGGTTTTAAACTCTTGCGGGCGACCGTTACCTTGCCGTCTCGCCAATTGATATTAGAAAGCTGGCAAGCTGACGATGTAAACTGTTCTTTTGGTAGTCGCCTTTGTACCAAACAGTCTACTCTCAAAGAAAGGGGTTTGGTAAAGGCGTGGCGTGCTCCCAGACGAAGTTTGTTACTTGGGTATACTGTTACATTAGGAGAAAGAAAAGGAAAGTCGGCTTAACTGACCCTCAGGCAGTTTTTTCAACGCGGGCTTAGAATTTCAAGCATATACAAAGAGCCTGTTAATTAATCCGCCGAGTTACAGTTTACAGTTTTTTTAGAGTTCCATTGGCGGATTAGACCTTTAGGTCGTGAGTTCGTTGGCGTACTGGTTTTCACTAAATTATGGATCACCACCTTTTAGTGATAAGTTTATTGTGTTAGGAGCGAAGTCATCAGATAATTGTGATCACTAAAACTACGAGGTAGTCTGATTTGGTTATTGATTTTTATACAGGTATGAATCATACCTCTTATATGAAAATGTTTTCACCTGACTTTCTGTACACAGGCACCAACTATCGGAGATATCGTTCGTGCTGAAGGCGGTGGCGACGCTCACGGAGTCCATGAAGAAGGCGCCGCCCGGCAAGGTCGACGCCGTCGCCTGGCAGAAGCTAATAGGTCAGTAGAGAAGCCTAACTTCACCTTTTTTTTTTGGGACAATCCCACTCCACTATTTCCAACCACTGCGACTCCTGAAAGCCAGAATCAACAGTCCGCCAGGAAAGCGCCGAGCAATGAAACTCGACGATACCCGGAGAAACGATTCAACTGGCTTGGATCCCGCAACGAAATTAATCAGAAAAGTACAGCGGAGGGGTAAGAAAAAATATGTTTTCCACTTCCCTCCAAACAAGCAGGAGTCAGAACAGAACTAGGCCAATAGGTACAAAGGGGCGATTATAACTGGGAGAAGCCCAGATTGCCTTATAGCCAATATATTTACAGCCTAGCCTCTTTACTATACCACACTACAATTTATACCCGCGTAATTCCCGTTCCCGTGGAATATTCGGGAAAATATGTCCTATGTCCTTTCTCAGGCTGTATCTCTATCTCTACCGAATTTCTTTTAAATCGGTTTGGTAGTTTTGGTGTGGAAGCGAGAGAGACAGACAGAGTTACTTTCGCATTTATAATATTAGTATGGATTATAAAATTTGTGTATGATTTTGTGACGTTGCTGGAGGTAACCTATTTAAAAAAATCCTTTACCAATGGAAAGCTCCGATATCTGTGAGCGTCATAGGCTATATATCATTACGCCACGATCAAAAGCAGAGGAGCAGCAATTAAAAATGTGGCAAAACGGAAACAAAATATTTCAAAATATTATTAATGTGTTGCCTGCATGAACGTAAAAATTACGCAAAAAATATGTACTACTTAATTGTTCCCTTTTAAAAGTTCAAAAAAAGTCCGCGACAGCATATGCCTATTTTTTGCACATGGCAATGAGTACTATGTTCATAACAACCACTTATCGAAATAATTTACATTATTCATGACATGTATTAAATTTTAAACAAAATTACCCTTCATGTCATCTCTTTTCAATGAATGTCTTTGGAGATATCACAGTTTTAAAATAACTCCGCAGCCAAATAAATATGGGGGACGGTTTCGGTTGCTTTGCGAGCTATTCGTAGCATATACATAATCACAAACAAGTCTCTTATGAATCACTAACGCGCTATGTCCTACGGGAAGGGAGCAGTAACCATAAAGATACCGCGCGTGAGCTTCAAGATTTAATAAACTGTTTTTGTTGACAAAAACAACCGTCCGTTTCGCCCAGAGTAGAAGTCATTAAATGATTTCCTATTCCTTTACTAGATTTTCTACCTTTAATAGATTACAAACCAAAATATAGCACGCCACGGCCACGATCCCGTGACAAAGATCTATAAGTATTTGAATATGGCGCATTTTTTGGAGTGTCAGACTTTTACTGACTAATACACACTCTTGTTCCTTCGGGTAGGTATAAGTTACGGGGTGTGCATAAGTATATGTTACGGGGCCGCGGTAACGATTAGAATGGCGCTGAAGATACGATTTCGGTGTTTTGGCGATCAAAGAAAGAGAGTTGACTATAATAATTCGTTGTCCCCAGGTGTATACCCGTCACTGGTGGCGCTAGCAGGTCGCGCGCGTTGTGCCGGCTGCGGCGCGGCGCTGCGGGAGGCTCTACTGCAGTACTGCGGCCTGCTCGCCGCGCCGCTATAGCGCCGAGTGCTCTACACCATCCACATCTAGAGCACGAGGCTCTAGGGACCCACTGGTAAACACTAACCGCCTTATTACAAAACATGGTTTTTCTCTAAACCAGGTTTAAACCATTGAGCTAGGTTTTGTATTTCGAATCTTGACTGTATCAGAATAAGATTCAAATTACAAAACCTGGCTCAATGGTTTAAACCTGGTTTAGAGAAAAACCTTGTTTTGTAATAAGGTGGTAAGGCTTTATATCCACTTCTAAACTTAGGCCTGGCGAAAAGAGTCATAGTCATAGTCATTTATTCATGAACAAATAGTAGTAGTATAGAGTGCCAGCAATCCCGGTCCTCGACAGCTTGGAACGAACCGCTGCCTGCCACCTTTTTGAAATTAAACATTACACAACACAACATGTTTGCCTAAGGCTTGCCCTCCTCTCGTCTCTCTGGCTTTAAGGCTTGCCCTTTCCTTGAAAACAACAAATTTTTAACATTTTTTTTAACTGTTTTGTTTCAGTTTTTTATTTAAAAAAGAAACGTGTGTTAAAATAATCTAAAATATCTAAGGTGTAATTTTGTTTTTTTTTTTTTCAAATCAATTTTAATGGAAAGAACTAAAAAAATATGATTTTTACCCCCTTTTTGCTCGGATCCATACCAAGACTTTTTTATTTTATACATAAACAAAATTAATTCCTTTTTTGCAGTGACGTCACAAGTCTAGAAGTTGTCGTGACGTGAACACAGAGGGCGCCCCAAACCGATAATTATGACTAGGTATAAAATATGAACTATTGTATGAAACTATGAAGTAATATAATATTAATATATTGTTATAGAGCCGTTTATCTTAAGTTGTCCTTAGCTAGATTAAATTTTATAGATAGAAATGATTGTTGGGGTCAGATGTTACAGTATTCTTTGTTATACCTAACTAGATTTTAGATTAATAATGGAGAGGTATATTACAATTTATTAAAGTATTACCTAGGATATCTACAACATAGAATTAACTAATTTTGTGTTACAGAATAGCCCATAGTGCAATAATCTTTCACAATGGGGATATTCTGCATAGTCTTACAGACTTAAATGTTGTTGTAGAAATATCTTTTGGAAATTGATCTCCAAAACCACCAAAAATATGGACCTAGAGATTTCATGTTAGGTACTGTAATATACTCGCAACGTCTGAACTCAGCATAAATAATTAATTTGATTATTTAAAAAAAACTTTATTTTCAATAAATATGTATTGGTTTTCTGGACTGTGAGAGTGCACTTGCGTTTGTGCAAAGAATTGTGCACTATAATATTATCTTGTGTACTTGGCTAATCTGTGAAATTTTGCCAGGAGAATAATAAATATATTTTTTTCTGTATATTTTATTCATTTTGCACTAACTTTACTTATTGCTTACATCACACCGTCAATGTAAAAAAAATATCACGACTTTGGCCTAACGGACCACTATATAAGGCATTCCTATTTAAAATCTGTCAATTTATAAGTTTATATAATTTGTATATAGCGGATTATATTTTAAATAATTATAATTAATGTTGTTTTTTATTATATTGGCGATTAATGGAATATCTCACGCAGAAAATTATACTATATTTCAAGCAGCTCTCGCAAACAAGCAAATAGTTTAAAAAAATAAGGTAAAATTCGACAAATAAATGCTAGTTTAAATTAAGAAAGACGCCATAGATAAGAGAGTGTAGCGGGTTTTTGTAATTTATTATCTGTTGACGGGGCTTAATTGTGACGTTTTATAAAAAAAAGAAAAAAATAGTTTTACAGCTTTGCTCAAATAGATAGGACTGCTTCATTTGATAAAATAAATACAAAATAAAAAACATTTCACTCAACCTTACTACATAGTCGTCTAGATTTTCACAGATCATTAAAATATTTTTCTCAATAGAAATTATGCCGCCTGTAGTTTTCAAAGCTAACTTCGGCCTTTAAGAAATCGGCCAAATGAGTGTCGGACCACGCACAGTGTAGGGCTCCGTAGTCAACAATTGAGAATTCCTAAGAATACATAGATATCTAACTTAGTCTAGCTAGATTCAGGATATACAGTCCGGGTGTTAGGAGACGGGTCAGTAGCCGATAACATTTTTGAACTGGAGTATTTCCAACGACGGTGTTTCGGGCCATAGGGCTCTTTCATTGTCATGCGGGTGCAAGCCAAACGACCATACTTGATAGCCCGCATGCGGTTGTTTCTGCGTACGACTTGCAACAAACATGGCGGCCTGTCCCTCATCCGCATGACAATGAGAGGGTCTTTAGGGGCCTTCAAGATAAGAGCCTACACCTTTTTGAAGGGTTGGTAACTCAACCGCGACTCTCCTGGTGTTATGGGTACTCGTGAGTACGCAATATTGTTCTCTAATATCTTTAAAACCAGAAAGTTGTCAGGTACAGTGCAACAAATAATCACAATTATCGGGAATAATATGTAACGGCTCCATTTGTCTCTCTCCACTCTTTCTATCTACACAAAAATACAAAATCGAAATCACTTATTGCACTCTAAAACTAATAAATAATTAAACACACTGCTAAGTTTGAATTTCTGCACCGCTCTGCTTACCCCACAACGCCCCCTTAACAATAACATCAGTGCTGTTACCGATTATAGAAATAATTGAAATTTCAATATTATTATAACATTTTTTTTTAATATACATGGTGCAGATTCTTTTTTTCACAAACTAACGTAAATTTAAGTTAAGTGCATCTTTCTCTTTCCATTTAATTAAGAAAAGGACAAGATAAAATATTTGTCAAGTCGTGTCAAATTTAGACACTCCATAGATAATTTAGACGCGATTAAAAACATGGCGTCTAAATATACGTCAAATTTCTTCAGGCGCTGTCTAATTTGACAGGATTGAATTAATATTTATCTTCTGTCCTTTTCTTTAAGAAATGGAATGAGAAAGATGCATTTAACTTAAATTTTGTTAAGTTTGTGAACAAGAGAATCAACACCATTGTCTATAGTAAAGTAGCCCATGAGATTAATTCTGATGGCCACTGACTAAATTACAGTCAAAGTAGCTTACTCTCTCTTTTGCAGATGAAATTAGAAAGAGATGAATGATAATTAGAATGCGCATTTAAAGTTCATGCTCTTTGACAGTTGACCAATAGTTTAACTTGGAATATTATACATATAAGGTGACTAATAGTGATTGGTACTTGAAAACATTATTTCTACTCATTATTACAAGCAACTTTTGTTTTCATGAGTATTATTGCGGGGTTAAGTATTAGTTACTACACCAGTAACCTTACATTATTTTACTAACGTATCACGTTACGTCCCGGTACTTATAAAATCTTTTTTATTTTATTTGCAATGCTACTTACTGTGTGTTATTTAGTCAGTGTCCAACAGAGTTGCTGTAAGTAGCCATATTTTTTAGCTTTATAATATTAATAGACGCAGAATTATCCTAAGATGTAAATAAGGTCTAGCTTTTATACAGTAGAATAAAAATGATAGAAAAGCTAAATTATATCATAGACAAAATAATAGTGTTTATCTTTTTGACCATGGCGCTAGTGGACTTTGCTGTTAGAAATATTTTGTGTGTGTACATTATGTATATAAATTTTATATAATAAAGCGCTAAACATATAATATTTTAGTATCTAATTGCCCTTGTATATTCAAAGACAGTTTTAAATTAACATTGCTTCGGTAAAGCAATATTTTGACAAACTATGATGGCAAGATAAATGTATTAGTACAATATTTGCGATGCAACGTAATGTAAACGTTATTTCAATAAACTTATAGTATAGTTTATACTACCCAAATTACGCAAATAGTTTGTCCAATACTTGCAAGTGAAGTACCACTATTATTAGGTATCAATAGTACTTGCTAAGTAACACAATGTTATTAGAAAACAAGATGGTTTGTAATTAGGGTTATAGCGAGCACATAGCACTTATATAAGTTGCCCTGTCTATAAAATAAACTCTTTAGTAGCACCCTTAATACTAAAATACTATATAAGAGGTATATTTTGCGTAACTTAGTCAGTTCGAAAGGTCAAATTACGCCAAGGGTGGATCTAGGGGGTCGGTCATGGGGGTCATAATTCCTACCGGCCAGGGTCTTGGTCATTCACTGATAATTAAATAAATAATATAAAATAAACTTAGACCCCGGCTTGATAATTTAACAATCGAATTTGAAGTCGATATTTGACGGCACTTCGACTTTGAGACCTCCCTGACTGGACTCTTGTTTACGCTAAGTTTAGATGTTAGGCTAAGACCCCCCACCTAACACCTTACCTCTTCAAAGGCGAAATATTGCACTATTAGTTCAATAGATATCTAAAATCAAATTAATCTATGGCGCTAGAATCTACATCAGCTTTCAATTCTGTTAAAATCTTTCTCGATGAACAACATAATATTATTAAATCGGGTATTAACGCGAATAATATTTATTTAAATACCTTGGAAGGCTTGACGTTTCGACCTGGTTGCACAGGGTCGTGGTCGCAAGCAGACTCAACTCAGTCTGCTTCGCGAAACGCGAAAGTTTAAAAGTTAGTACTTTTTCGATGAAATTGCAATGAAAGATGCAATAGGTAATTTTGGAGAAGTAATGTCTTCGAATTAATGTTTTAGTAGCGAGGGAAATTTTAACATAATACAGCGATAATTAAAATAGGTACTTAGTTATTTTATCTCTTAGGCTAATTCTGCGTTCACCACATAACAATAATCTTCCAATAGAAGGTGTGAATATAGCAATTACTTTTAACTAGATGTGTTAAAAGTTCTGTTCGTCGTCATTGATGGATATTTTAATTCAGGTTGACATATCTAGTGCCAATATAGTACTGTATTTGTTTATAAAACTTGTTTAAGTTGACTTGAGTAAGTGACCTATACATAAAGTCATGTTTCTACTTATTATAACAAACACTTCCCTAAAAAAGATATTTTGTTTTGTATCTCGGTCATCTTTGAGCAGAGCTAAACTCTACTTACTAAGTACTATCGATAATTATCGATTTTGTTAGCTACATAATGCAGATCAAAAACTTAGCAGTTTATAGATATCGCACGCACCTACAATAGATACGTTAAATTACTTAATTGAAAAAAAACTTGGCAAAAATGTTTGTTATAAACGAGTACAAATATCTCTTTAGGCATCGGTCACTAATCGTAATGCCTATTGTATTTCTTTTTCTTTGTAGGTTAGATTGAAATTACTTTGAATTAGTGCCAAAGGTTTCCATTATCCTGCACTTTTATAAGTAATCTTGAACAGTGACGTCCCGTGTCACTCAATGGATAAATATATTCGTCTATTTTTTATAAACAAAATACATCTCTGGCGTCATTAATTATCTATGAATGACGACACAAAGCTGTACCTCGATGTATTGCATGTGATGTGATCACATCTGTAATATAAATATTGTTTGTGTGTGAAATTGTTCAGTATTTTTGTAAGAAAGGCACGTGACTCCAATTAAGACCTACTTAATGACTAGATAAAAGGTTATTTTAAAATACATTTATCATCTATTCAAGATCTGTTCATTACTTTTTGTGTTAAAGAGTGATAAACATCAAAGCAGACACCCTGTCATAATACACGTTAATATTACAAGATTTATTGCTGGTCATTGCGTGGGTCTCAGTTCGAGCTAAGAGCCTTAAATAGAAATATGTAGAACATTAAAAATAGCGCGTTCATGACGTGTGCGTGAAGTTACGTTGTGTTGTTATTATCAACGAAATAAACCATATTGTATCTTAAGTACTGAATGTTATTTACCTTCTGTTTTTTACTTTTTTTACAACAGGATGGCGTTGGCTAACTCAAAATCCTTAATTTGTCTGTTAAGTTGACTGCGTGTCATCATTTACTGCCTTTTCATTGTCATGCGGGTGCGAGTGCGGGCCAGCCGGCCATATTTGGTTTCACGCATGCGTGCCTGGCCCGCATACGGGTGGTTCTGATTAGGGACAACGCACACCGGAATGGCTGCGGCCGCCAGCGGCCGCCCGCGGCGCCGCGAGGCCGCCAGCGTCGCTAGAAATGAAAGGCGCGCGGCCGCTGGCGGCCTCGCGACCTTTTCAAGCTTTTCAAGCGATACTAGTCTTTAAAGTATGTAGTTAAAGTTTAAAATTATTTCACACGGAAAGTGCTCGCCGCGTCACTGCCGGCCGCTGCCATTCCGGTGTGACTCGGGCCTTATGGCTTACAACAAACATGGTGGTCTGACCCAAGGCATGCAGATGTCCGGAAATTCCGGTATTGTCCCGAAATATTATGTCGTATCCCGTGTCCAGTAATTACCTTATAGCACAGATTACTAAATAGTTACTACGTACGCTTAGAGGCCCTGATCCCGAAATCATCCCTTATTAGCGTGGTGCAATATAGCCTATTTGTTTTATGGTTCCAGGGCTAAAAGTAGAGAGAAGTTGTGCATGGCAATAATCACAACTAATATTTTATATAATGTGATTTATTCAATTCATAATTATATGCTTTTTAAGATTATCTAGGACATTACTGACATGCCTCGGAGCGCATGTGTCATGTGTCTAACCCTATCAGTTCCCATTAGTATGAGAGTAAAAGAAGCAATGCACTTGTATTGGCGCAGTTGCAACACGCTTTCGTACTAAAATATCTTCTGCGTATTTGGCTAGTGGTTTTTGAGATAGGCCGCTGTGATTCTATAGATGGTTGTAGTATCGTCTTGTTAAGTTTTCCGTGCCCGAAACACTTACATGTAAAAAATAGCTAAGATAAAGTATAGGCGAATTATTGTTTATTTATCTTGGCTTGACTATTCATTGCAGAGAAATATAGGTATGAAAGTATTTTCAATGTGTTTTTCAATCACGCCATGATCCAATAATTTTAGATGCTGAGCTAATAAAAGCACGAAAACACGATGCAGACGGCGCGGAGTTAAAATAAACTGTCAGTTCAACGAACTCTAACCTTACGTTCATCCGTAAATAGAAGCAGCTTCCTTGTAAGATGGAAGATGAATTTAAGATTTCCATCCGACAAGATTTTATATTTTTTCTTACCAAAGCCGAATGAACCTTTATGCTAGCCAAAGCTTGAACGTTTTAGAAAGGGGGTTCAAGCTCTAAGAAACTTACAAAGTCAACTTACTTTTGACTTTGTAAGGTTATTTATTAAAAGTTAGCCATTTATTTATTTGTTTTGTACAGGAAAAGTATACGCTATGCTAAGCTTAATCGAACTATGGTCGTTGACGCTATACTTATAACACTAGGTACGCTAAGACCCACAGTAGCTGAGTGGTAGGTAGTAACCCTAACCAAAGACGCTGGTAAAACCAGGGTACAGCTGGCAATACAGACATTAGCTCAAATTTAAATGAAAATAGGTCCTAAAGAATTTCAGTTACTTTAGAGACATCTTCACGTCGCTCGATATGCAATAAGAAACAAAAAACTGCAAATTCAGCAATTTATCGAACGTGCTCCCAAAGTGTCGAGCGAAGCAAATCAGTGTTGAATGCACCATTATTTTCCAAGCGACCGGCGAACTGGCGATCTGGCATTCCGTATTTGGTTCAGAGAATTTCATTGTAATTATCATGTGATGCCCATTTCTTATTAATTATTCTTATTGTTTATATTACTTCTTTTTATGGCCGAATACTCAAACATCATTTAATCTCTTGACTACCAAGTGACAGCCAACTGCCGGGCTGCTATTGGTGCTAATTTTCTTGTTCACAAACTTAACTAAATTTAAGTTAAATGCATCTTTATCTTTCCATTTCTTAAAGAAAAGGACAGAAGATACATTTTAGTTTAATCCTGTCAAATTAGACAGCGCCTGAAGTACTTAAATCGACGTATTTTTAGTAGCCATGGAGTCATCTCGTGTTCTTGGTTGTAAGAACACGTGTATGATCTCCATACTATAATTTAATAACCGTACAATTGTCATTTAAACTGAAATATTATTTTCAAACTGGACATTGGCAGAAATCACCGAAAATTCGGTGGATTGCCATTATAAATATAAAAGTTGAAGTTGAAGTTAGTAGCCATGTTTTTAATCGCGACGAAATTATTTATGGAGTGTCTAAATTATAGATGTAAGTATGTATTTACTTACTTATGTATGTAGTTATTATTTATATATTATGTATTTTTTTTTCTATCATAGTTTTTGCATCATAAATGCACCTACCATGCTATCTCTTCACCACCCTAGGTTGACTGGGAGACAATGCCATTAAGTCCGCCTAGCTAGTGTACCGTTGTGCATAAAGTGTAAATAAATAAATATACCAAATACCTATGTTATGGAATCAAGGCTAAAGTTGCAGGCAAAAGCAACCTAGTTGACAAGTTATTTATAAAGTATTTGAAGCCAGTTATGTCCTTATTTTGTTGAGGAAAATGACCTCATACAGTTAAGTTCCAAATGTTTGCTTGTTTTGTACATAAACTTATTCACGTTGAATCTTGAAGAATATTTTGCCCCAGTTGGATCATCATCTTTTCATAGTTTCCCAGAATAAAATCCAACTCAGCTTTTTCGTTAAGCACCTGTTCCACATGGAACAGCAGCCTTTCAGACCTCTACAATCTTGGCAACGTGGTTGTCATCTCATCTATTAAATCAAATTAGCCCAAGCAGTATCTATGTATGTGTCTGAAACCTGTCTTTACCCTCACCAAATAAGCACGATATCAAAACCCAATTTTCAGAATTATTTGTCATCAACGTGCTCACCGTTCTCATTCTCAATAAGGTCCATTTACGGCTAGGCGATAAGAATTGATCGCCGTCATCTCCTTATATGGCGCTCCGTGATGTCACCGCGCCTACATACCTACGAACAAGTCAATGTTCTTGAGCCCATTACTTTCAATCTTGTACGTTATGTGGGATTACGTCAGGCCTTCAATCATAACTGTGTGGGTTTTGTTGTTGAACAGAAACCATACGGTATGTAAGTAGGATGTTGACTATTTGTTTGTTCATGGTGTGAACGGATAGTGCCTTTTATGTACTTACTTACAGGTTATATCTGCCTATAATATTTTACTCAGGCAGGCGCCATATTTTGGGCTGCGCGGTGTGGAAAAGCAACTTGGATTTGTCTATCCCCTTCTCTTCTTTTTTTAGGGTTCCGTAGTCAACTAGGAACCCTTATAGTTTCGCCATGTCTGTCTGTCTGTCCGTCCGTCCTCGCTTAATCTCTGTGACCGTTAGCACCAGAAAGCTGAAATTTGGTACAACATGTATATCAATCACGCCGACAAAGTGGTAAAATAAAAATTTGAAAAAAATGTTTTATTAGGGTAGCCCCCCTACCTATATGTAAAGAGGGAAGTGTTTTTTTTTTTATTTCAACCCTGTCGTGTGATATATTATTAGATAGGTATTAAAAAATGAATAGGGGTTTACTAAAATCAGTTTTTGATAATGTCAATAATTTCGGAAATAATCGCTCCAAATGGAAAAATCAAAGCGTCCCCCCTAACTATTGACCCGTAGGTTTAAAAAATATGAAAAAAATCTGGAAAGTAGAACTTTACAAGGACTTTCTAGGAAAATTATTTTGAACTTGATAGAAAGAATAGTTTTTGTACAAAAAAGACAAAAAGGTTGTACAAAATATTAATCTGCGTACTTAGTATGTCAACGTACCAAAAGCCTTTTTTTAAACTTAGTGGGAACACTTATTGTGACGGACGGGAAACTACGGAACCCTACATTGAGCGTGGCCCGACACGCTCTTGGCCGGTTTTTTTATTAAGAGGGTTTTCCAGATATTTTATAAAAATTATCGTTCAAAATTCCAGGCATATTCATCAAATTCTCTACGAGTTGGCCGCGCGGACGAAACGGTCATCAACAATGCAGCTTGGACCTCGGTTATCTATTTTACCTGCATTCTTTCAGTACCTATGTACCTATATGGAAACGGCAAACAACATTGTGTGTTATTTGGATATAGGCGTAGATTGGATGAGCTTCAGCGACTCATATAAAATATCATTGACTGAGTAATTTTATTTATAATATCATTGGACTCAGTGATACCTATCCTATTTTCGAACAATGACCTAGGCCTACTACACTGGTGTTCATAGTTTCAGACCTTTTTATTGATTTTGTATGTACCTATGTAGGCAGTGTTATCGTTAAGTGGATATGGATTACCTAGCAGTATTAGTACCTACCTAATGTCAATGCAACGCGTGACGCGCTCTTGAAGAGTTAAGTATAGAGTAGGTATTAGTTACCTATCTCTATAAAACGAATAGGTAGGTACCTAAAGGCGATATCTAGTGACCTTATCAGTCTGTCTTGCTTGCACATGGGGAGTTAGATATGTACAATCTACTTTTTTTGTAGATAATTAAGTACAATGCACACCGATGCTGCATATGTGCAAGATGCTGCGATAAATATCGCAGAAATATAGGCACCATGTCCATATCTGATTGACTAACGTTATGCGTATAGTGGACACTTTACTTGTGTACCACTAGTAATGTGTACTAGTGTGTCTATTGTATAGTGAATAGGTAGTGTTAGTGGTAAAAGGAAATCAAACGACAAAGTTCGACATAATTGTTTGTTTTATTTCATGTCACCGGAATGTATCGGTGCGAGTGCTCCGCGAACAAGTTCAGCTTAGTACTCCTCGGCTCCCTCACCCTCGCCCTCGGCGGAGTCCATGCCGACCTCTTCGTAGTCCTTCTCCAAGGCGGCCAAGTCCTCGCGCGCTTCGGAGAACTCTCCCTCCTCCATACCCTCACCGACGTACCAGTGCACGAACGCGCGCTTGGCGTACATGAGGTCGAACTTGTGGTCCAGGCGCGCCCAGGCCTCTGCGATGGCCGTGGTGTTGGACAACATGCACACGGCACGCTGCACCTTAGCCAAGTCACCGCCGGGCACCACGGTCGGGGGCTGGTAGTTGATGCCCACCTTGAAACCAGTAGGACACCAGTCCACGAACTGGATGGTGCGCTTGGTCTTGATGGTGGCGATGGCCGCGTTGACGTCCTTGGGCACGACATCTCCGCGGTACAACATGCAGCACGCCATGTACTTGCCGTGGCGAGGGTCGCATTTCACCATCTGGTTGGCGGGCTCGAAGCAGGCGTTGGTGATCTCAGCCACCGACAGCTGCTCGTGGTACGCCTTCTCGGCGGAGATGACGGGCGCGTACGTGACCAGGGGGAAGTGGATACGCGGGTAGGGCACCAAGTTGGTCTGGAACTCTGTCAGATCGACGTTGAGGGCGCCGTCGAAGCGCAGGGAGGCCGTGATGGAGGACACGATCTGCCCGATCAGACGGTTCAGGTTGGTGTACGTGGGGCGCTCGATGTCGAGGTTGCGGCGGCAGATGTCGTAGATGGCCTCGTTGTCGACCATGAAGGCGCAGTCGGAGTGCTCCAGGGTGGTGTGGGTCGTGAGAATGGAGTTGTAGGGCTCCACGACGGCGGTGGACACCTGAGGCGCCGGGTAGATGGCGAACTCCAGCTTGGACTTCTTGCCGTAGTCCACGGAGAGTCGCTCCATGAGGAGGGAGGTGAAGCCGGAGCCGGTACCTCCACCGAAGGAGTGGAAGATGAGGAAGCCCTGCAGGCCAGTGCACTGGTCGGCGAGCTTGCGGATGCGGTCGAGGACTAGGTCTACGATTTCTTTGCCGATGGTGTAGTGACCACGCGCGTAGTTGTTGGCCGCATCTTCCTTACCAGTGATAAGTTGTTCTGGATGAAACAACTGTCTGTATGTGCCAGTGCGGACCTCATCTGTTGACAAAAGAAAATATTTAGTTAGTTATGTGATTATACTTCTTGAAGGATTGTAAAAATGCAAGTGTCTGTCTACAATGCAGTTTATATGATAATTTCGTCTTAAATGCTTACCAACTACAGTGGGTTCCAAGTCAACAAACACGGCCCTGGGGACATGCTTGCCGGCACCGGTCTCGCTGAAGAAGGTGTTGAAGGAGTCATCACCACCGCCTACGGTCTTGTCTGTGGGCATCTGGCCATCGGGCTGGATTCCATGCTCAAGGCAGTATAATTCCCAGCAGGCGTTACCGATCTGGACTCCAGCTTGTCCAACGTGTACGGAGATGCACTCACGCTGTCGGCAAAGAAAAAAATAGTTAGAATTGATAGAAGAGCCATTTCAAAATGATTTTTATTAAGTTTTTCAGAAAATAATGAGCGAGTTTGGTTTCTTGTTATAATGGGAAGGATTGCAAGTGACTGCTAACAAAATCAAAATCAATAGAGTACCTATTGACAACTGCATTCACGGTCTGTCCTAATCAAGAAGTAGTCTTTATCTGCCTACACCTACACCATGTTATACATTAAAAATACCAATGTGGCACACCACCAATTAAATGCCGCTATGCAATTTTCTCAGCATTGTAAATACATCACAAAGAGAAAGGTGAAAGCACTCAGTACTCAGTCATTGAGAGTTAAGTGAAAGCTGCCTGGCACGGGCACTATCGATCGATGGAGACCGGCCGCCATCTTTGAACTATGGGGTGAGGTCATAACTACCCCAATGGACTACCTAGTAACTAGGGTAGGTAGTTTAGTAAACCGCATTCTGAACAGGAATGGACAGAACTAAAGGTATTTTAAAAGAATGATTTCGGTTTTAATTATTTCCATGAAACGGTGATCTAATCTGTTGTTGACGATGACGATATAATTTTAGGTATGAATTCAAATTAGGTAGTTTGTACAGGTGACAAACCGGTTGAATATGTCACAGAAATCGATATATTGGTGGCAAGGTCGTGGTAAATGAGTAGGAGATATTATTGTTCAGAAAATGTGACTAAAGTAAGTACTTGTGGAGGTAGGTACCGTAACCTCGAATGAGGTCATCGACACGTCATCGCATGTCGATAAGTAAAAATCGTATGAAAAACAGGAAAATTATTGAGGAATAACAGCGGATTGATTGAACGATTCACCCTAAGACAGTTAGGAACAGTTTTTAGGTGAAAATCACTTGGGCGTGGCGACATTCAACCGGCGTGGCATCCTTGAATGCGGTCACATAAAATTGACACGAACGATTATCTTTATGTCAAACAATATCACATCAAGAAGAAAAATTAAGATTAAAAGATGTAAATCCAGAAAAATATGAAGATCATAATTCGAAAATGATAACGATGTCAAATTGAGAAGTCAATCCTACTAGAACATTCAAGTCACGCAAAAGAATATTGAATTCGGTCGGTTAACATGCCGACAAAATGGTGGCGTGCCCAACCGGTACTTTGTTCCTCGAAACACGTGAAAATTAACGTACTAATGACGCTGAATCCCTGAAATAAACGTTATTAGAACAATAAAAAACGTGTACTCACCATTTTGAATTGAGTTTTGTTGAACTTAACGTAGAATATAAATTATTTAAATATTTCAGTCGTCGTTCAGCGCGACCGGTTAAGAGGCTTGCCAAACGAATGTGAACTGCGAAAATTCCGTTGAAGCCGCTTTTATAGTGTACCCGCTGCGGGGGACCGACGCTAGCCGATCAGCTCTCTGATTGGTAGATTCAACTGCCGCATGGGCGGACTAGCCAATAAGGTCAAAGCTGCATTATATCACCATTGCGGGAATATGTGGGTTGGTGAATCATTCAAGTTAACGCCATATAGGGAAGTTAGTTCTGTAAAGTCGATATCGATTCATCGACTGTCGATTTTAACTGAAAAAAAACATTTTTTACCGTTTTACTATGTAAAGCGGCGTTAGTAATCATATGTTATGTTCTGATCATAACCATAAGTCAATTTCTGACTTCTGACCTGACCGCAGCTTGCTGTAGTGAATTGTAAGTAATTTTGTAACCAAAGAAACCTATCACCAATGCTCTAATTTCTTTTGAGTATTCAGGAAAGTCCTGTATTGACTGTCTGTTTCTCCGCTGGCGCTAACTTCTACTAAACTTATTTTGTTCTCTCTTTATAATTTAAAGAAAGCAATATTTTTAGTTTCTTAATTGCCAATTCTGGCTAAACTTCAAGAGGTTGATTTAAGTACTCGATAAGTACTATAACCTTATTGAGAAAAAAAATCCCTCATCGCATAAGAACTTACTGTTTAAAATGTGAGTGAAGTAAAATGTGTGTGAGGTTTCTTGGTGTTATAAGTATTGTTCTCCAGTCACAAGTTAATTAAATTTCACTGTTATATTTATTTATTGTGTTATGCAAAATCAAGACGATGCAGAGCAAAACCAATGACGTACGTTCATATGAAAATAAAAATTTCTGGCAACTCAAAACTTGGACAGTGTATGACGTGTTGAATGATTTGCACTTTTTGATTTGCTACAAATAAAGATGAATGATTAATTTGAAAACTTGCTTCCCTATACGCCTTAAACCTTCGAAATCACGTGATTCGAGACACAATAGATAGACAATAGCAACCAGACAGTCGGCTGTCGCTTGGTCGTTAAAAGGTTAAAAATTTAAAACGAGATACTGATTTTTACATAAGTATCTGAGCAAGTATCATCTAATGTAATTATTCTAAGAATCTTTTTTGCTCTATGGGATAGCGGTACGCCGCACACCAAAGTGATAGATTTGTAACCATTCAAACCTATTCCTTTTGGTTTTAAGCATAATAGTAGTAATTTTGTGTTTATGTTTTGGTTTATTTTCATTTGAATTTTAATGGAGTGTTTTATTAATGTCATTAGCTTTTGGTAGAATATGTATTATTGACCTTAACACTTATAATATACTTTAAAATCTCATGTCGAATTTTCTCAAAGTAATCAATAAAATGTGTCACTATCGACAAATGCGGTTTATAAGCTACAACACTAAAAAGATCGTTATTTTCACGCTGTTGGTGTGTTCACCCGGCGACACGCACACAAATACAAGCATTGTTTTTGTGTGCAATACAGTCTGGAACGTTTTTCTATACAATTACTGTATTTATAGAAAAAAATGTTTAAGCAATACTATTATTTCGCCATATCGACTTGATATTCGTATAGTTTTGATCTTAAAAGTTAACATTATTTGTTACTATGTCGTAAAAAACTGTCGCCTGTCGGGCGGATTTCCTACGCACACAAGTACCTACGCCGTGTACATATACATACACGACTGTCGCTACCTTCTGATGACGCGATGTTCAACCTTTTTTTTCTAAATTTAACCTGTACAGGCAAACTACGATCAATACTTTATTCCTTCGTGCACGCACTAGAGAAAGAACATCGGTGAACTTCCGTACCTACGGCTTTTTGTAACACTTTTTTCCTGACTGTAATGATGTCATGGAGATGTCATGTGTGAATTTGCCGTGTACTAAATGCCTTGGCATTTTACAAACGCCGTAAACACTCGCTGTTATGTTATATAATATTATGTACCTATGCAGAAAACAGAATGTCAGAGCCTGTCAGAGCAAACCGACCTGAGTTAAAACCACCCAGATATAGGTAGGAGCCCCGCAGCGGGGCTCCGAAGCGACGGGCTAATGCAATTATTCCAATTACATTAGCCCGTTGGAGCCCCGCTTGCTTTGTCATTTTTCCAAATTAAGTCGTTTATAAATTGCCGAGTCATTAGGTAAAATAACCCACTCTGACCCTATTTCATCTAGATTCTTAAAGAGACCTGTTTATTTTACTTTCACCTATTAAAGGCGTGTACAGAGCTATGGAACAACGAAATGTAACACGCAATGAGGGAGAACTGGAGAAGTCATTCGATCATTTCCCACTCCCAAAAAAAAAAACTCCCGTTGTACGCATTTCATGTTATTTAACGAACGTACCTACATAAGTTTATACACGCCCTAATACTACAGAATTTAAGTAGGTAAAGGTTAAAGTCAATGGGTAAAGTCTAATAGGTACCTCTGAATTCACCGAATTCACCTATTGCTGGTAATCAGCAAGGCTTTATATCGAATAAACAAATGAATCAAGTTATTGAGAACATTATTATAAAAATAACAATGACCACAACATAGATGTGACATTGAGTGAATATTCAAAGAAATAAAAAATGACCTACTTAATTAAGTTTTACCTTGATCCTTCCATTGCAAAAAGCCCTATCTAATCTATCCTGTTAGGATTGAGAAATGCTTATTAATTAAGTTTCGTGAAAATATTGAAATAAAACTGGCTTTTTTTTACAGCAAAAAAAAAGAATATCTAAAAACCTTTTTAGGGTTCCGTTCCCAAAGGGTAAAACGGGACCCTATTACTAAGCCTCCGCTGTCTGTCTGTCTGTCTGTCTCCAGGCTGTATCTCATACTCATAAACCATGATAGCTAGAAGGCTGACATTTTCACAATGATGTATATCCGTTGCCGTTATAACAAAAAATACTAAAAATTAACAAAAAATAAAATATTAAGGACCCTCCTTAATATTTTATTTTTTGTTAATTTTTATACAATAAACGTGTTTTTTTCGGAATTTTTGCTCAATATTAAAAAACGGTAACAGGTAGACGCTTCAAATTATCACAGAATATTTACTTGTATATTACCTTTCAAAATAAATAATTAAATTACAATAAAGCAAATACTAAAGGCTGGCTCAATTACAACAAACGTATTTTTTAAGCAATTTTTACTCGATCATAAACAGGTAGAAACTTGTCTATTATAGATGATAGTACGGAACCCTTCGTTCGCGAGTCGGACTCGCACTTGGCTGGTATTTTATTAACCGTCGTCAAAATACCCCTTTTGTGGTACGGTACGGAACCCAAAAAAGGAGGTTCTCAGTTTGATCTGCATGTGTGTGTACTTATTTGTATTTGTTCACAAAATCGCGACTATCTTACGATAGACCGATTTTAATTCGTGAATGCAGACCTGTTAAAAATCCTCGATTAAAAAAAAAAAACGAGCAAAGTTTAAAAACTGAAGCCACCGGTCACCGGTCCCTTTGGCCAGGCTAGGTTTTAATAACTTTATTAAGGTACTGTTTTAGATACAATACATTATATTTTAGTAGAATTTAAATACGAATCGCATTTTTTTCAATGTAGAGTGCTACTGTTTTATAATCTGAGGTAGAGTGGATTTAAAAATATCAAATTATTATTTTATTTTAGCGCCATCTAGTTATTACTATAGTAACAATCTAAACCGACAAGGACTGTCGAACTGAAATATTTTCTGACGTTATCTGGATCAGCGCCACCTATACTCATAATTTTTTACAAAAAAATACTGATTGATTAGACTATATATTTTTGGTCCAGCTTTTATTTATAATTTTATTTATAGCTAATAACCTATTTTTTTGTTTGAAGGGGTTACTATAGAAATCTTTGTCAAGGTCTTATTTCTGCCTTTGATGTGTTCATCACACCAAGTCACAAAGATTCGATTTGGCCCTTCACTCTGATGTTTTAATTATGTAGGCGATAATCTCTATTTTTATTTTACGTTAATAGGTATTAGCTCATACCAAATATCACAATGATAATGATTTAGATTAGATTTAGGTACCTATCTGGTCTTTTCCTATTTGGAATTTGCTGTGCTTATTAAAAGCCGGCTGGAGTCAAATAAGATTGGGAAATACATCGCTGATGAAATACAAAAAGTATATTTTTTTTAAATTATAATACGATTAATAGTTTAGGTTTACCTAAAATAAACATTTTACAGCTTTCTTACATTATTCAAATAATAAAAATAAAATTCATAACTAAATTAAATTTTCCAAGAATTTTCTTTCAAAAATGAATGGCGCGAAGTTAGTCAACGGTGACGTGGGCGGACTTCACTCGATACTTGATATTTCCGTTCAACTTTTCCCGCGCGACGTTCAACAAGACGTGTGCGCGCGCAACGTCATTCAGCGCGCGAACGTATTCTCGCGCAGTTTAAAAACGAACTGTCGAATAAAAACGAAAAATACTATAATTCGTTAATTAATTATCGTTGTTATTGTGTGCTAATAATGTTATAAGAAGTTCTCTGTGAATATATTAGTGAAGTGTTGTGTCAGTGAATTTAATTTTAACATCGGTGAGTGTACATTTTAATTTTAAAACATTCTGCGCGATTTAAGCTTGCGGAAAATTCATGTATTGTAGATAGAGGTGTTCGATTTTTCTTCTAGATAACTTGTACAACCTTATAAGGCGGCGTATAGCCGTTATCTTGGCTAATATGGCATTAGGTAGGTCTAGCTGAAGTTCTAAGTAGGTACCGACTAAGCTGCCCGCGGCTAACTTTCGACTGCACAGTATTGTGAGTTGCATTGATTTAAGATAAAACTTTCTACTTAGCAGTTTTGTGCATTTAGTTTATATACGAGTTAGATATGTTTAACGTGTTTGCGCTGATAAACCGCTTTTATTCGCAATTAGCTGTTCCCGCTGTTTCACCCGCGCGGATTCATTTTACTGCGCTGCTCCCGTTGGTTGTAGCGTGATTATGTGAAGTTTATACCTACGTAACATTATTTTTGAAGTCTGGTGGCTATCTTAAACGAAAATATTTTTTCCAATTAGACTGGTAGTTCCAGAAAGTAAAATAAAGTAAAAACATTATAGATTTCGTGGAGGTTTAGAAGATATGGCTAAATAAATTAATAATGTTTGTATTTTATTTTACTTACTTGCTTGTTTACTTACTTGACATAAAACTGATAGACCGATTTTGATGAGTTTTTTTCTGCCACATCAACTTAACGTAAACAAGTGCAAATAACAAAAAAAAAAATATTTTTGTAACACATTTTTTAAACTAGATAAACAACACTGGTTTCTGAATGATGTTTAAATAGTATTCTAAACATTTATTACGGTATCTAGTTGGGTTATAAAAATTCAAACATAAAACTTTATTATACGTATTATTATTCTTACATATTATTATTATACGCTCATCTCCACACACATACATATATTTATGCTTATTCATACATACATAATATACGGAGGCTACCTGCTTACCAACTTATATGAGATTAAATATTGTTGTGTATTTTCATCCTAGGAAAAGATAAGAACATAATTATGGTTGTAATATTTACAAAGTTTTAAATGAAAGTAATTTTTGCGTGCGTGCATCTTCGTTTGAGTGGAAAACAAAATCTTAGCCGACCTCTCCTCCCAATAAACAAATTTCATCTTTAAAGGTCAAGCAGTTTTCAAGAGGACTTGTTTAGACAGTGAGTGAATGGGTGACCTTTCGCATAAACAATTTATATATATTAGCATTATGTAACTACATTCCCGTAGCCCGTGGAGTCAATTGTACCAGATTGTACATTCCTATTAGCGAAATTTCAGAATCGGAAAAGCTGTTAAGAAGATTAACACAAATAAAAAACGGCTACTGTTTAGTAGATTTAGAATAGTTATAGAAGAGAACATATAAAAGAGGATTTATCTGTTCCTTTGTGTGTGTTAGAGGAGGTTTTATCTGTTATGTGGAAGGCACAAAGGTCTGCCTTACGCGCCAGGACCAAGGTGCTTAAACGATAGTTATAAAACCCGAATGGGTTATATGCCGGTGCCGCGACTTCTTCGATACTGATGATAAGATTCCACAGCAAAAACCTGAAATCTCGCAGGGTTACAGCCTAGAGGTCACGCAGGACACTTTAGGGTCAAGAACATCACCCCTGCGTTCATCTATGGAAAGACAGAGATGAAAATGAAGAGTGCACCTATATTGTTCTGCTTTGCCGGGACTAGGAAAATAAATCAAATTATTTCTAAATTAAACTTTCGAACGCACGTGATTCGAGACACAATAGAAAGACAATAGCAGCACGATAGCCGGTTGGTCGTCGAAAGGTAATAAAAAGGTGCCTATATAGGAGCACTTTGACTATAAAGATGCCTTACGTGCCCCCTCTAAAAAGCATAGTAAGGGGAAGGAATAGCAAGACAGCATGTTTTACTTTATTTTGTGTAGACTAGATCTCATTCTTATAGGCAGAAGCAAAAGGGAAAACTGGAAACGAAAATCGACTCCTTTGCTGTAAACTCAGCCAAAGAATGGTGCCAAAAGTTGTGTCTGATCTCCCTAGCTTTTTCTAAGTTATGTTTGTGTCGCGTCTTTGGTTACTACTCCGTAGTAGCGTGATGTTAAACAGCCTATAGCCTCCCTCGATAGATGAGCTATCCAAGACAAAAATATTTTTTCAATTTGATCCATTACTTCCTGTGATGCGTTGCGTTGCGTTGCGTTCAACTAACTCTTCAGAGATTTAGCTTCCAGTCTAACACAGAGCGACTGCCTATCAGATCTCCACAACCCAGTAACTGGGTAGCACAACACCCCATTACAAGACTGGTGGTAATAGGGATGACGACAACATTAAAAAAATGACATTCTGTTTAGTCCGTCTGATAATTCGGCCAAAAATACGGGACACGTATTTTTTGCTAGATCAAAATAATAAAAAAATACAAAGATAAAGAGCAACAAAGTTCTGGAGTGGGGGCTTTTGACGTCACCGTCCTGCAAAATATGTATCTGATCGTGACGTCATGCGCAACTTTAACGCATATCTTCGTCATTCTTCGTTTACGAGAAAAAAGAAAAAATAGGTGTGTCCAAAATTTTTTGATAATCTATCTAACGGACTAATTACTTTTTTTTTGTCGCCTCGCCCATTTCAATCCTCTGACTGCCGTAATGTACTGACAAAGATCTAAGAATGACAACTATGACGTCACTCGTCGTGTGCGTTTGCTAATGATGCATCGCTAATCAGTAGTTATGGTGATTAATGTCCCTCACGCAAACGGCCGTTGAATTATAGTGTGAAGATAGAAAGATACTTTATTGTGTGTACTTCTGGGAGGTATGAAAATAAATAAATGTTTTAGACTGGTACAACTCATACACGATCCTCCTTTATATGTTCTGTGGTGCCTTAAATATAATAAATAATAAATAGATTATAAATCTAATACCTACAAAAGCTGTTTTTATTTGTTCGATTCTGAAAAATTCGCTAATAGAAGTAAGTCTTATGTTATGGTGTACAATTAACTCCACGGGCCACGGGAAGGTAGTTACGGGCATAATGCTGGTACATAAAATGTTTATAAAGCAGAAAGGTCACCCATTCACTCCCTGTCTAAACAAGTCATCTTGAAAACTACTTGACCTCTGAAGATGAAATTTGTTTATTGGTAGGAGAGGTCGGTACAGATTTTGACTTCCACGCAATCGAAGACGCAGGCAAAAGTTATTTTTTTATAAAACTTTGTAAATATTATACCTTTGCCTCGTCTGGCATTACTTGGCAAGTAAGTAGGAAGGTTTTTCGCTTATTGGGTAGACCCAGCCTCATTATTTTTCAGTTTACCGTGTACTTTACGTGGTTCGATTATTAGGCCCAAGTACTTTAAAAAGAAAAGATAAGAAGACCATTCATAAAAAGTGAGAATTAAAATCGTCTGCTGTTTAAAAAACATCCACTACCACCATCGTCTACCCCATTTTAATTTTTGCTGTCAGAAACCCCTTGCAAATCGTCGTTGAACCCTCTAGGATCGATACTAAAATCGGATACTTTAGGAATCAATATCAAAATAACCTTGACACTTAAATGCCAAAGAGATACAGCGATAATTAGCAGAATCTTGGGTACCTACTTAATTATTTTTAGCATTCTATATTAAAATAAAACCATACGAGTCGGCCACCCAGTTTTTATTTATTTTTGTGTTTAATGTCGAACGTCTTTGAAACAGCACAGCTGTATTTCAAATATTATTAATACGTGTATTATTTTATTATGGAACAAAATCAACCGGGTAGAGCCTCTACTATGGTAACCAGACAACAACATTACACACTTACTTATTTATAAATACACACATATTATAAATTAATCCCTCCTAAACACAGATATAACAATCAGGCTCATCACAGAAAGATGTCTCCTAGGTGAGAGTCGAATCCATGATCTCCGGTTGTGCAGTCAGAGTCACTAACCGCTAGACCAACAGATACACAGTCAAAAAGATAAACTTTCCCTTTTCAAAATGGTTTCATTAATAACCTCTTTTCTCCCTAATTTTGTCCATTTTTAAACGACTTTTAAAAGGATGAGGTTCTCAATTCGGTTTGTTTTTTTTTAAACCGGCATCGTCCTACTTTCGACGACCAAGTGACAGCCGGCTGTCGCGCTGCTATTGTCTTTCTATTGTGTCTCAAATCACGTGTGTTCGAAGGTTTAAATATATCTAAATCTCCTTAATATTTTAGTTAAAAACAACCATTTAGGACTATTTAGGAGTAGGTCTATGTTAGTTTGTACTACGTTTACCGCCCCCACAACGACAGCTGTTTGCACAAGGTGGGCAGGTCTTGAGGTGTAAGGCCATATTGATATTCACACCTACTACACCAATGTTTGTTCTAAATCATACATTTTAAGTACGGCTTTAAATATGGATATATATGATAGCTTAAAAATCTATGCCGTAGGTGTACACGCCCAAAATTTGTTAAATGTTGAAGGATTACCTATAAACTTAGTTTTTAAACGTTTTCAACTGCAGCTGTTACATAAAATGTAGATTTTTACAAATCTGGTCAACTAAAAGCTTATTTGAACAACAATAATTCTGAATCTGGAAACTCTTTATAATATTGTTATACTAATTTAGTATAAGAATTTGTTTACTTGGAAGTGGAACGTGCCTTTGAACCTTTCCCTTAGGAAAGTTCATAAATTCTTTTAGTATCAATAATACAATACACTACATTATAACATCTCGCTAGCACTCTTTGAGGACGGCTAGTGCTAGCAATAATATAATAAGAATAATTACTTTATAACTTCACCAGGGGAACGAAAGACCAGTTTTTGTTATGATAACTTAATTGCTTTTATTGTTGCTGAAATTTAACTATATTTATCCTTTGTAAGGACACTGCAGTCGTGTCAATGGTCACGTACCATGCCCAGTTAATGTTCTTTAGGGTACATGACCTTAATAATTAGTTGTTTTACATAATGAGTCAGGATGAACCGTCTTAAGTGGAAGATTCAATCCATACTAATACTAATATTATAAATGGGAAAGTGTGTCTGTCTGTCTGTCTGTATGTTTGTCTTTCTTTCACGGCAAAACGGAGCGACGAATTGACTTGATTTTGTAAGTGGAGATAGTTGAAGGGATGGAGAGTAACATAGGCTACTTTTTGTCTCTTTTTAACGCGAGCGAAGCCGCGGGCAAAAGCTAATAGTCTACTATAGTTTGGAGTGATCTTCAACAGTTTTGAAAAATCTGTTCTTCTAAATGTTTTCTGAGAATAGCCCACAGAGCAATAACGTCATTTATTTAATAATTATAATCTGTGAATCCTCAGGACTATAATAAAGTTTTGAGAAAAACTTTACGTTGTCTGAAACAAATGACCAAACATTGGTAATTATTACCATGGTCATTTAATACTATTATTTGTAAGTAAATACATTTGTATATTTTTCTCAAGGTGTTTTTTAACTGTTTGTTGTAAAACTAAAGCTTATTTAACTAAACGAAGATTGTTTGGGATGACTTAAATATTTTTTAATTCTTCCAACAATTTAATATTAAAACCGACTCACCTCTCTCACAATCAATTTTATTGAATATTCAACAAAAATAACATATAAGCCAATTAAATAAATTATCAGCTTCGGTCATAATTCCAGGATCCGAAAAGCCTTGTTCTCGTTTGCACAATCTTGCATTGCTCACTGGCTATTTTGGTGTATTACAAAACATGTACAATAACTTGTGTTTGAGAACGTATTGGAACCGCAAGGAGTGCGTCAGCATAAGATCATCGAATTCGTAAATTTGTTTATGTATAATTCAAGTTTTTATTTGTGAAAATAATGTTTTTGTCGCCATTCTAGTCATGTAGCCTTCGAGGCTTCGGCAGCTGTCTCACCGCAAGGTCTGTGAGTCAGAATTCTACTCATTCATTATTACCACAGATGGTTTTTTCAGTAATGTTTACTATGTTGTTTTTACCTCCATTGTAAGGTCAAAACAAATGAGTCAAAATAGCTTGTTTGTTGTTATAAACTTTCATTTTAATTATAAACACCTCTACACTACTTTTATTAGCGCAAACCTTTTTCTACATTTTGAAAAGTTGGTCCTCAGCCCTCAGTTTGTACCTTAGGATCAAATATTCACTTTACCATACCAAAGTTCCTAGAAATTACTCCAATAAACGCATCTCCTCAACTCCAACCTCCCACCACAACAAAACCTGCTAAACAAACCCATTGCTTTCTCAAGCTGCATTTAAAAGTGAACGTCCTCATTCTCTCCTCATTTCACATGCCCCCGCTAATCACGACACGTTAAAAACAATATGTTACCAATTCCGCGTGTAAACACTGCAATGCCGATGACATCAGCTAACCAGGGCGCTAATATTAAAACTTGGCACAATTCCACTGCCGACTTCGACATGGATCATACTAAGATCGAAGTATTAACTGGAATTTGTAATTTTTTAGTATTTCATTTAAATATAACGGAACGGTTGGAGTTGAATTCTTTAGTGAATGAAACGAAAACATCGTTGCCCTCAATAAGTTATGTTTCAAAACTCACGGAACGTCTTGTCATAAAATATGTCCACCAATAGTAAATGTAGATTTCGGTTTAATGAATGTGTTTACATAATATAACAATGAGGTTAAATTGACCGTTTATTTGTAAGATGTATTATCCAGAAGCACAGATCCAGTACTTATAGAAGCTGTTGCCAAGAGTAACAAGATAAAATTATGATAAACTTGGCTTCCACCCGGACGAAGTACAGTCGAGCCAGAAGCTACTTCCATAATTTTGTATTAAAAGCAAAACTCTATTAAGTTACTGTACATTCATCTAGATAGATAAATACTGGTCCTATGACATTGAATGGTGACAGCATCATTGTATATTCCGAGAACTGCTTCTCTATTGCCGTGAGAAATAGGCTTATGTCTGTGGTGTGACGTAAGTTTCCTGTGACTAGCAGTCGTCATCAATCGTCATCCCTTCCGCTGATGAGATTGAGGAAAATAGGTGGGTATTTGTCAATAGTACCAAATGTATCGTCAGGTCACGTTATGGTAATTTGTTAATAAAAAAGACTCACAAATATAAAACACATCTTAAAAGAAAATAACAAAAAACATGTTCTTGAAGTGAATTTTAATGTTAATTTTAATAAAACATTTAAAGGCGAACAAGTGTAGTAAAAGCAAACTACTTCTATTAGAAGACAAGAAAGAGGAAACGCGGGCAAAGCTAAAAAAATCAGACAAAATGCAATAGACACGTCACCAGTGTTATCAAAAATATTCACATAAGATACTTCAATTAACATACATACATAATACAAGAAGGTCACCACGGAATAGAAAGTAGAATATTTGAAATACATAAGAGCTACAAAATCTAAATATACAATACTTTTAGCGTTAATGATTATTGTGAATATATTCTTTACAATTCATTGACGTGTGTTGAAATGACGTAGGCGCGAGTGCCGAAATACAGTGCCAAATAAACATGCGTTTGTTCGCAAAATTTTAGATTTGTATTGATGAAACCAAAAATATAAACCATCCAAACAGAGTACCTAGGTTTTTCTTACAATGTCAGGTTTGCTTAAAATGTTTATTAAGACGTCGTGCGTCTATATATAGACAGCAGTGCTGACAAGTAAATTTTCTGGTCCTTGTCAGCACTGATGCTGTCTACAAAGCCATTTTGGGGTTCAAAAGAGAATGAATGAATCAATGAGTTTAGCGCTTATTCATATTTGAATGTCCTTGCTCTACCCTCGAGGTGAAATAGATTCACATAACAATTTGACTCTTAAACAAATGAAATCATTAGGTGCGGTCATTTCATCCAATATTATCATTGACGATTTTCTAGGAAACACTTTTGGCGATTGTCCCAAAAAATAAGATTTTGATGCTTCGCCAGACTGTCCATTAAGATTTTGAGGCCTTCGAGGTGTTGTTATCAGATATTAAGGTGAAGAGTTCAAAAACAACAACAGCGTTCAAAAAGGATAAGATTGAAAGAGAGAGACGATGGAAGAAACAGAACATGGGACTGGGGGGTTCCATGTTTATATTACCAAAGTGATTGCACAAAGCTGTGAAAGCGCACAATACTCCGAAACATACTGACGCGCTTTCCGAATTCCACTTGTATAAATTAACCGATGAAAATAGCATTGCAAAACACATTTTGGGATCGGCGCTAGTCTTTACGCTACCATTGTATTTAAAGACTGTTATTCTGCAATATTTTCTTCACGATAGCTTTTATTGCCAGTTGCATATTAGTATTCTTTCCTTGGGGCCATTAAAAGATATTTATGACCTTGCGAATACATGGCGTTATTTTTTCCTCGAATCCTCAAAAGGTCATTCGATGTCTAGTCTGGTACGTGGAATACATTTAGTTAGCGCTCGGCTGTTACGGCTTAAATAACTATTTGTGTCAGGGTCTTCTCGAAACTGTGGATTAACGTGTAACATGATGATAGAATTATGGTTATGAGTATAAGGAACGAATGATGCAGATCTTTCGGCCTTTGACTCGAAGGAATATTTTAGAAGTAGTTTTTAAAACCAACGAAAATGTTTGGACAACAAAATTTAAATAATTGAGGATCAGAAAGAACTAACATAGTCACATGTCAAAAAAATACAAACTAATTCTAATCTCTAATAATATTATCACGACGGCAAAAAATATAGTCACGTCGCGCACGAACAAAAAACTAGCTACTTGTAAAGATAATAATGTTAAGCGTAATTTTAAAACATCTTTAGTTACGATTCTAAAAGCGTATAAAAACTGTGACATTATGTAAATAAACACTGACTCAAAAGACGAAAGAACAAAGAAACTACAAGACATAATGCCAATTCATGTGTGTTCCCCGAAATGACGTGTTGGACTATAATTAGTGATACTATTAGTTTATTTCTGTTACCTGCGACTGCCAACTGGGGCTGCTCATATCCGTGGTTTGATCAGGAAGTTACATCATACGTCTGCAGAGTAGCCTGGTCTACTTTAGATACTATTATACTATGTTTTACTTTGACCACGTTGCGTGGTGGTAGACTTTAAGGATTCTCGGGACCTGTAGGATAAAACAGGATGAGATCATTAAACTTTTCCCAAAGACCAAAAATTTGGCGAAAAAAAGTTGCCAACCAAGATCAGAGGATTATCTATTCTACTGACGAAAATAAAGAATTTATTTAGACCAAGTATTTAGCGCAACTGTGTCAAATTCTACATTGAATTTAACGACTATTAATATTCTATATTGGACGTAAGATCCACTTATCCAGGTTTTAAAGTATACTTATGCTTGAGAATTTTGGCACAGCTCGGGTAAAATTGTGTTTTATTTTGGATGAATTGTTTCAACACACAAACTGTTATTTCTGGATATTGTTGTTGAGACTACGGATAGAAATACAGAATATGTTTATAACTCTGTTCTTTTGAGTTAATCGGTGGTTATTTTTGTAGGTGGGCAAAAAGATCAGAAAATCCTCTTTGCCCTACAAATAAAATTACTGACTGTTAGAAAATTCTGGAATTGCCAATTTTCAACTGATAATTAAATTAAAACAATGTGCTGAATCAGCGCAAGTCTGTAATTTAATAGGTTTAGAAGGTCAATTTACAAGAACGATTTGATTGGTCCCAAATTGAATGACATAATTCACGAATTCAAACGTAAGAAACTTGTCTTTTTCGTCGACTAGAGCTCGACCTTCAATGTAAAATTTTGAAAAAATCATGTCAGTCCGAATTCGCACTTGGCCCCTTTTAACTTATTTAATGCTCACCTTTGCTGTTTTGTCATAAATCCAAAAGTGATCCCTGGTATAAGATTATTATTGTATATTAAAGACTTAAAGTTTATCTCACAGACAATCATAAATTCACAATGGAATGACAATTCCAGCAACTATATATTTCAGTCTATTCATAATCTTATTACATTCATCTATGTCTGAATAGAATCGCATTCATAAATCAGTGTTTTTATATTGAGAACGATAAAAATTCAAATTCAACATCATACAAATGAAATAGGGTTTTTATGGCTTCCTGTGTATCAAGTTTTGTAAAAATTATACCTAAACCACTAGTATTACTTAGCGTTAAAAAATGGCACTAATTCTGTCCTCGGTTTCTAGGTTCAGAAAATCCATTCCCTCAGGCTATGTAGAGTAACGATTTTCGCAGAAAAGAGCGGAAAAAAATGCCGAGACAAATCTTCAAAATTTTTTTAGAAACTTATGTCCAGCCATAATGATGGAGACTTAAGAATTTAGATCCATTAGTAATTTGCTGATTTTCTGCTCGATGTATAAAGAAAAAAAAAGTCTATAACTTCCATCATAGAACTTAAAACTAACTGGCAAACCTATCTGCCTAACTCTTTAAGAAATAAGCCAGAAGTTAGGTATGTTATACTTACATTTAATCTAAAAAACCGGTCTCTCGTGTTTTGCATGCACTAAATTTATTTTTTCGCGGGGCCAGACTGGCAGATAACCTTGGCTTTATTTGTAAGCGCCACAGAGTAAATTATCTTATATCATACTATTTACGACTCTTTTTAATTAAATGACGTAACGTCAATTTAAATGGTTAATGAAGTTTAATTTTTCGTTGTAAAAAATGTCCAGTAAAATAGTATTGTCTGAAGCATTTGAGTACGTTCATGGTCCACCAAATCAATCCATTATTATAATTGCAAACTAAATAATAGTTATTATTCCATAGAAACATTACCATTTTGATTGCTCTTCTAATGATATCAAGGACAATTGTTTGAAACGGTTAACCTGAAGCAAACGGGTTAATATAAAAAATTTGGCGTACCCCAAGGACCCGTTTTGGGACTTGTAATAAATATTCATTATTGACAGAGATCACGAGGCATTATTGTTTATTGTTTTATCTGAAGGTATCCAATTTAATCTCGAACACTATTTTTTCTGAATTATTTCTTCGGGACTCGTCAACTGTCATTTCCTTGCCGTAGTTCCTGGATTGTGGTCACTATTGTTTATTCTGGTTTTCAGGAGTTGCCTTGGTGGAGAATAGTGTGTGCTTTGCTGAATACTTTAGAGAAATATATAGTGACAAATTCCGCCGTACCGTCCTTCTCATGTCATAAAATGTAATGTCTATTCAACTCAATCATGTTAATTGACAATTAAAACAATCTTAGATAAAGCAGTGCATGTTTGTGATGCTGATCTCATAGATGCACATGCGACCTTTTAAATTATTCTTCTTTAACTTAGAATTAATAATAAACAGACATAGATTTGCATCTTAATATGAAGATGTCTGGATATAAAAAAGTGCATACCAAAGATGGATCCCGAAGTTTTTTAAAAACAGTATAAAAAGATTAGGAAATGGCGATTTGGCGGTTTCGTCCGTCGTCCGTCTCAAAACCGGTTTTCTGGTTTTGTTAGTCTTGGTATACAATGAAGTCATAAAAATGCTGTAATGGATTATCTGTGAAGTGTTGTGTTTATGGTCTTAGACTAAATACAGGTGGAAAAAAAGGTATGATTAAAACGACATGCCTCTTCGTTTCAAAATATGTTCACTATTTCAACAGTAAATGATCATAATATAACATCTTCAACATATTTATTCTTATTTAATTTGATGTTTTTTTTTTTCTTTCGTTGCCACTGCAAACAACTATCAAGAAACGGATAACTTGTGAACCCACGACGTGTAGCGCAGCAGCCAATCATTCAACCACTTTGCCAACTGTGCCATCATGACGTGTTTACCATTAATTATCCTTTTTCCCTATTTTGAGATTTCCCTTTAGAATGTTAAGTTGATGCTTGTTTGCAGTTTGAAATTGAATACTTTAGATATGTAACGTGTCGCAAAGCAATCTCTTTATTAAAATATGCCACACTTCGTTAAACCCCTTCCTAATGTGTGACGTATTTTATAGATAGATTTTATAGAATCTGATCCATGCTGAGCGATACTTATATTACAGAAAAGTACTGCCGAGTTACTAAGTTGAAGAATTAAACAGCCAAACGTTTTAGCACGTACATTATCTGTTAATTAAAGCCAACATGGAATTGTTGTCAAAGTATTAATGGCAATCGATCACCTCACCACACCGACAAAACACTCATTCATAAACCGTTTTTACGAACCGAATCTCCTTGAGATCACCTACATAGGTGCGAAAAAAGAGACGGACATATCCACAACATTCTACGCGAGAACGAGACAGATGATATTTGTAAAGGTGTATGCGTAGGAGTTGTTCGCACATCCGTCGGTCTATTTTAGACGTTTCTTGAAAACTCCCATGGCAACTAAAATGTGTTTTAACGATCGAGTTACGTGACAGTTCTAGAGGTATGGTACTTTGTTAGTTTATGGTGCCGATTCTCTTGTGTACAAACTAACGTAAATTTAAGTTAAGTGCATCTTATTCTTTCCGTTTAATTAAGAAAAGGACAGAAGATCAAAGATTAGTTAAGTCCTGTCAAATTTAGACACTCCATAGATAATTTAGACGCAATTTAAAAACATGGCGTCTAAATATACGTCAATTTTCATCAGGCGCTGTCTAATTTGACAGGATTAAACTAAAATGTATCTTCTGTCCTTTTCTTTAAGAAATGGAAAGAGAAAGATGCACTTAACTTAAATTTACGTTAGTTGGTGCACAAGAGAATCGGCACCTATATTCTGTTACCTCTTTTAAGAGGAACTTCCCGTGCACACTCAGATTGAGGATAGAGCTCCCTGCTATGGTTTTCCCTAAGGAGTTTTAGCACGTAATTCTTCAAGAAAAGAGTGAGTAGGTGTTTGAAGGGTCCTGGTGAAGGAAGATTATCCTGGTATTGCAAGCTTACTAACTAACTATGGTGATAGCTTACTATTAGGAGCTGTATGCTTTTTCGCCACTTTAGTAGTAAATACAAGCAGATTTCGTAGTTTTTAGGGTTCCGTACCTCAAAAGGTAAAAACGGAACCCTTATAGGATCACTTTGTTGTCCGTCTGTCCGTCCGTCCGTCCGTCTGTCAAGACCCTTTTTCTCAGAAACGCGTAGAGATATCAAGCTGAAATTAATATCACATACTCAGGTCTGCTATCTCTCAAAGCAGTGAAAATATCAAGTTTCTAAATCAACGCAATAAAAAGATACGGCGGTTTACATTGCATATTTAGAGATTTGCAAGGGAATCAAAACCTATAGGGTACTTCCAATTGACCAAGAATCATGAAATTTGGCAAGAAGCAAGGTCATGTAGCACAAGTAAAGGGAAAACTCCGAAAACCGTAAATTTGTAGTTAGTTCACTTCAGGCGTCTGTCTGTCCGTCTGTCTGTCAAGAACCTTTTTCTCAGGAATGCGTCGAGATATCAAGCTGAAACTAATATCACATACTCAAGTCTGCTATGTCCCAAAGCAGTGAAAAAAACAAGTTTCTAAATCAACACAATAAAAAGATACGGCGGTTTATATTGCATATTTAAACATTTTCAAGGGAATCAAAACTCAAAACCTATAGGGTACTTCCCATTGACCTAGAATCGTGAAATTTGGTAAGAAGCAAGGTCATGTAGCACAAGTAAAGGGAAAACTCCGAAAATCGTAAATTTGTAGTTAGTTCACATCAGGCGTCCGTCTGTCCGTCTGTCTGTCAAGAACCTTTTTCTCAAGAACGCGTCGAGATATCAAGCTGAAATTAATATCACGTACTCAAATCTGCTATCTCCCAAAGCAGTGCAGAAATCAAGTTTCTAAATCAACGCAATAAAAAGATACGGCGGTTTATATTACATATTTAGACATTTTCAAGGGAATCAAAACTCAAAACCTATAGGGTACGTCCCATTGACCTAGAATCGTGAAATTTGGCAAGAAGCAAGGTCATGTAGCACAAGTAAAGGGAAAACTCCGAAAACCGTTTTGTAGTTATTTCACTAAAAACAAATTAACGGAACCCTCGTTGTGCGAGTCCAACTCGCACTTGACCGGTTTTTTTAATAAGGTCTGATGATAATATTGACATTGACACAGCTGTTTCATCAGAACACTGAATGACTGATCGAAATCTATGTCGTTGAATGACGTTGAATATGGGAAAGACCAAATGATGGAAATAGAACAGACTACGTATATACAATTAGTTGTTTGAACTCTTTAATCTGTGGAACCATAAGGATTATATGTTAAACGGGAGTAGTAGTACCATAGACTTACTACTAGTAAAAGTTAAAAGCGCGGGGGACATCTAGTAAGTACTTAATAATTTTAAAGTTGTAATGAAAAATCAGCTTGCAAACAGCAATTATGGTTTTCAAGTAAATTTTCATTTTAAATTCTTGATGAACATTCTGCTCTCTGAATAAAAAGTATTTTCGAATGTAATTTAACCTTCACAGTTATTTGGGGCATACCAGAAACTATACATAATAATATTTGCACGCATATGATCGAAATCTGAGGCTGAAGAGATAAATCTTATTATATATATATATACTTTACAAACATATAGGTACATGTTTATACACTTTATTTTTAAAGAGATATTTCGTGAAAATGATTCATGTTTAGATTTATTTAAGAACTCTTTCATGGTCATCAATCAATCAGGCTGAAGCTGAAGCTAGTTGCTCGTTCCAAAAAGTAGGGCTCATGGAGAAGAACGAGCAAGAAAGTCCATGGACACTCTTTTAAAATCAATAGATTACAAAAAAATTACCATAGAAATTCTAGCAGTTTCATGAAATATCTTTATCTTAAGCAACTTGACCAAAAAGACGTACAAAAGAAGACAAAAGTCGTACAAAAGATGACCAATGACCAGTCTCATATGAGAGCCCGTTCCAGACCATGATGCGTACAGTAGTCTTGTTCCACGTAGAATAGAACAAAATTAAATGTAGAAGGATGATGATTACACCAATTAAGCTTGAGAATAGCTTAAGGGCCTTTTTATTGTCATGCCTGTCCCGCATGCGGGCAGTTCTGCGTGGGGTTGGCAACAAAGATGGCAGCCTAGCCTGCCCCCGCATGACAATGAATAGGCCCTATTACCTGGAAGAGACGTATCTAGTCAGAAAAGCCCAGGCATATCATGGATATTCATATTCGACATAGCCCACGTGGCACTGCCCAGTGCCCGGGCAAGTATCAATACGACTATTTTGATTCTCTAGGGCTTCACTAACTTCATATGAACTGAAAGGAGAGTTATTTCTATTAAGTTTAATGATCATCACAAGCAATGTCGGAAGTCCGGATAAATCATATCATAAATATAATCATAGTCGTTATAAAAGCACGTGCAAGTAGCGCATGCGCGCACGTGCATGCAGAGTTCAAGCCGATAAAATAATTTACGAAGTGCTCACCTGGTACGATACGACAAATTATTAAACAATTAACACCTACCTATAAACTAATGTGTTGTACTTGAGTAATCTGGTTCTATTAAAGAAATTCACACTGAAGAATAAAAATTCCAGGGTTTTACTTTTTTTTTCTTACGCGGCGGTTCCTTTTTCAAGAGCAAACAAGACAAGACAAGCTTTAATTTTTTCTACAATAATCATAAAATATTCCACTACTTATAATAGCCAGCTGTTACAGTAAGTTCTGTCAAAATTGGCCCAGCCGTTTTAGAGAAAAAAAATGCTTTCTACGCATTTAATAAAAAGCTGTTACCTTAACATTACAAACATTATATACTTTTTTATTTAAGGATATAAATACAATGGACAAAAATATCATTTGTAAAACCATCATGAATAAAATTCTCCAAAAAAAAAAAATTCAAGGCATTTGTTTTACTTAGACCATATATTGGCACTTATAAATAGTCAAAGAGTCGGTCGGTCAGTCAAAAAAGTGACGATAGTTGCCTGTTCCAAAACGTAGATCTCTATGGAGAAGAACAGGCAAGGAACTCCACGGACACTCTTTTTTATTTAAAGTGATAACACAGACGTTTCTAAATTCCAACTAAAAAAATAGCTAACAGCAAATCACCATCATTGCCACATTATCAGATACTCCAACTACTTAAAGCTAATAACGCACCGATATAACACCAGGTAAACACTTAAATGGCCAGTGTAGGGCACGCGTGGGCGGGCGGTGGCATTCTGTTACCCATCCGCCCACCATCAGGCTCCAACCAGTGGACTGGAATTACGCAATATTTGTATTGAAATCGTTTGTGGAGTACATTTTGAGTAATCCAAGTTGTAAGTAGCAAGGGATTCAGAACTGGTTTTGAAATAAGCAGTCTTGACAAGAATGGCAATAAAATGTCTTTAAATTGTATTATCGGTAGGTAACTAGGTACTAGCTAATGATGTAGGGTATATTTGGGCCTCGGGCTAAAGAAAGGAGGAATATAAAAAGATGGCAAATGTTGAACTCATGAACAAAGATAAAATCGGTGCACCAAATAAGTTTACATAGGTTTGAGCACCTGTAGCTGAGAGACCCCATTTTTATGTGAATCCAAGCTAGGTGTAGGCCATTGAGTTGGAGATCGAAGGCTAATGAATGATAGACAAGAACTGTCATAAAGATAATGATAATATTGTGAACTCTTCATTCTAACATGGACGATTTTAAAGATAGTTCATGTGAATGAAATGCAATTTAAGCGTTTATTTTTTGGTGATCAAAAATGTTAATTAGTTGATATAAACTCTGAGTGAGACTGTATGGCATCTGGCAGTAACGATTCTAAAATTCTTTCTATCAGTGAAAGATTTATTATAATCAAACCGGTATGTTCAGAGAAGGTTTAGAGGTACCTCTTACGAACAAGAAGACAAACAAACTTTACCACTTTATAATATTAGTTTAGATAATGGTGATAAGATACTTGATATTGATGTTTTTTACTTACAATGATGAGTACGATAAATCTCAAATTAAATATGACGTGAGAGAGGACATAATAATATTACGAGACACGTGTCATGGCATGTGGGATCTATGTTAGATTATGGTGTACATATTAATAGGATATAGATAATTCCCAAATGGCCCTACTTGCATCAAAAAATTACACAGACTCAGCTAGTTCCTAACATGATATAAAGATCACTGATTGACACGGATCTATCTGTCCTAATGGCGTGTTCTAACCACCAACATTTCAGCATCAGTAATTAGTATCGAAGGCCTGACTTCTTTTTCTAGGATATGCCTCTCCTGTTTTTGCCAATTTCCAAGAACATTAGCAAACAAGCGTTTTTCTATTTCTGTATGGGTCAAAGGTCTTAACAATGGCCTTTTATTCTTCGTTTGGTCGGATTTTTCTTGCCGATTTCCCCATAATATCTGTAAGTAATTTTCTGAGTTCTGATTAAATGTTCTGAGTTTCCCTTCTACCATGATGATACATTTCCAAATATGGCCTAACAATTCTACAATATAGTGCCTAGACTCTTAGTTCATATAGATGCTCATTCAGTCTTGTAGCTCCAACCTATTTGCCAACCTGACCCCTGACTCGATTAATATTAATCGGGTCTTACCGAGTTACCGACTATTGTCCAATGCACGTTCACATTTATAGTTAATTTCAGGCGTAGGTGTACCATCAAGACAAGTGCTGACAAGGACATTACCGACATAGTTCTGTTATAACTTATAAAATATGAGAGTAGTGGGTGGGTTGGTGTTCCGAAAATCATTATGCTGCGTAATATTTTAAGGGTCAGTGCAAAGTGCCTTGGTAATTCAGGTATCCTTTTCTAAAAAGTTAAGGTGAATCAAATCTTCGTCTCATAAAACTACCAACCATAGGTGTATATTATGTTCAATCCTATTCATATTGCGTTGAATGTAATAAAGTCTAATCGAAAAATGCACTGAAAAATCTCTTCTTTTTGACAGACCTTGTTTAAGTGTCATAGTGGTTCTCTCTTAGTTGTACAGTAATCGTAAGCATTATTATAAGATGCTTGATAATACCACAACTAATGTTTGAGAACCGATGCATAATGTCATAAACGTTCTAATAGAGGCAACATGATTTCTCCCACCTGTAAGTTGATAAGGGCAATTTGTTCAAACTAATAATACTGTGTGGATTATATTTGAAGTGTGTTGTTATCGTGATGCTGAGCACCATCCTCAACAATTACAGCAATATTATTGCCTTAGTTTATTGTAGATTTACCCTTCCTGCCTTACTTGACTATCACAAGCACGTTAAGATGCTTGTGTGTTGTGATTCGCCATGTGAAGGTCACAGGTAGGTCTCTGGGCAATTGATTGTTTACATTTAATTCTTGGAATTCAATTTTGAACTGTCTTCTTTTCTTACCTTTTTTCGACATCCTGTAATAAAACATGGATTTATTATACCACTTTCACTTATTTCTGTCACTTATTATGGAATACCGTTCGATAAACTTAAATTGGGTTAGAAGAATCAATCATAAATCCCTCTAAACCTAATGAGATTGAGGACTTCTCATCTTTCAATGGTTACTCAAAAAATACACGAAAAAGTAATCATCAGACAAAAACAATGAACTGGGTGGGTAGTGACTTAACAAAGCCCAAATCAAACTATGAAATCATCTACACAGCAAATACGGAATGGAAATGAATCTGCTCAAGTCAAGAGAATTCATCTTGCATTCATCTCATCTCGATGCAAATGACATCATAATCTGCAGATACTTCCTTTAACATTCACAAAGTTATTAAATTTATCCTTAAAGACAGATAAGGTATAAAGCGTTCTTACAAACTTGACCCTACCGATTCCATTAAATGACATCTGGCGAGGTCAGTATGCGATACGAATGACCTCTCAGTATGATGTCATAGTTTGAGCTTATTATGTTTATAAGGAACAAGTTTTTGTATTTATCTGAATATGATATAATTATATTTGTTACTGTTATATCTGGATGTGACCTTGAACTTGACTTGGCGAAAATTGTCTGTTATAGAAAATTTGGACAGATAGAGGAAGTTCATATTCTAAGAGGAAGGTTGTAGGGTATATTCAAGATAAATATCTATTTAACCTGGACAATATGAATAAACAACATTTGTCAAAGTATCTAACTAAAATTGAAGACGATATTATGGACAAGTTTCGACCGACAATAAGGCTCTTCCAGAGACCTAGGTTTTAGGACCCGATAGACGTCACTCAATTCTGAGACGCTCTCAAATCTCTTGCTGTCCTTGTCATTCTAAAGGGAAAAAATAAGGACAGGAATAGATTTGAGAGCGTCTCAGAATTGAGTGACGTTGACGTCTATTAATAGGGGCCTGAGTCATCATGCTATTCATTTCTTTAAGCTACAAACTGATATTTCTCAATACGATTCTGATACTCTGCGAAAGATATAAAAATACGAAGTTACATAATGTATCCAGTTAACTGTCAACCTTGGAAGAAACCGGTCTATCTGTCCTCTGTCTTTAAATAGGAAGTCGTTTGTCAATGCGCCTGAGTATTATCTAGTTTCCTTGCAAATACCAGTGACTGGTTGTGCTTAGTCTGTAAAGGATGGTGGTTAGACATCCTTTTAAATATTGGCTTTATTTTTGGGTGTTTGTTTCTCTCCGATATTTTTATGTTTAACCTCTTGACGACCAAATTTTTACCTCAAATCACGTGTCTTCAAAGGATTAAGCAGCATTTCTGTATAGCTTTTGTAACCACCTCAGCTTCATGTAATAAATCTTTGAAAGCCTTAAGCCTCGTGAGTCTTCCTTAGGAATCACTTTGCCTAATGGTCAAAATGCCATGAAAATCTGTTTTGCAACTTTTGTGATTGCGAACTGACAGACGGAAATATGCGATGGGGGCTTTGTTTCATAAATTAATAAGCAAGAAATGTTACTAATATATTACTAATAAATTGACGGGCCTGTTGGTCTAGTGGTCAGTGACCCTGACTGCTAAGCCAGAGGTCGTGGGTTCGATTCCCACCCAGGAGAAACTTTGTGTGATGAGCATAATTGTTTGTTCTGTGTCTGGGTGTTATTTATCTATAATATGTATGTCTTTCAAAATTATATAAGTATGTATATAAGTTGTCTGATTACCATAACACAAGCTCTGCTTAGCTTGGGATCAGACGGCCGTGTGTAAGATGTCCCAGGATATTTATTTATTTATTTATATATAATATTAGCTGAAGAATTAACTTTGAGGTACTACCGGACTGTTAAATGTCTCACGGACCGATAGCGTAGCAGGGCTCCAACCGAAGTTGTAAACGTGTCAAACTGCGGGTTTAGCCAGTTTATGCTAAAGGTGGAATATATTAAAGTGTTGTTCAGTTAATGTTTGCAGTTATACGGCTGAGCTGACCTTAATGAGGTTATTTGAATTAGCACGATGTTTCTACTTTTACCGCTTTTCGGGATTTAACGCGCACGTACCTTTTATTTATTTTTGGCTTGACGTTTCGGCAGGGTTACACCTGCCATGGTCACAAGCAGACCGCTTGCCGAAACGTCAAGCCAAAAATAAATAAAAGGTACGTGCGCGTTAAATCCCGAAAAGCGGTAAAAGTATAAATATGCAACGCGAAAGTTTAAAGTATAATATAGCACGATGTTTCGTCAGCATCGTCAATGACTTGAATCGTTTTAGTAACTAACTGAGCTTGCCATATGTATAATGTGTCCCTGGTGTGCCTGTCAACATAGAAGTTTCTGGCCCATTATTCTCCATTCGAAATTATATTGTAGCTCCACTGCGGGGCGTCGATTCCACTGTAGGATAACTCAAAATTGAGATGTCAGTATTTTCAGCTCAGTTGAATTGTCTAAGCCAAGTGCCCGCCTATCAGACCGGCACAACCCAGTAACTGGGCAACACGATAACCCTTGGTTAAACTAGTCAAACTATCTGGCTTCTGACTACCCGTAACGATTTTCAAGTTTAATGAATGACAACCAGGACCAATGGCTTTAAGTGCTTTCTGAGGCACGGGATGTCAGTAATGTCCATAATTTAAACTTAATTTTGGCAACATACTGGTGCCGATTCTCTTGTGCACAAACTATCGTAAATTTAAGTTAAGTGCATCTTTCTCTTTCCATTTCTTAAAGAAAAGGACAGAAGATACATTTTAGTTTAATCCTGTCAAATTAGACAGCGCCTGATGAAAATTGACGTATATTTAGATGCCATGTTTTTAAATTGCGTCTAAATTATCTATGGAGTGTCTAAATTTGACAGGACTTAACTAATATTTGATCTTCTGTCCTTTTCTTAATTAAAAGGAAAGAGAAAGATGCACTTAACTTAAATTTACGTTAGTTTGTGCACAAGAGAATCGGCACCATTGTCCCTCAAACTTGAATAAAACCTTTCTTCATCCCAATTAAAATCTGTTAAAACTGACCCTTGTTAGTAACTGCATATTGTAAGAACTGTGACGAATTTCAAGTAATTAGTGGCATGTGACTAACGTTGGCGAGATAGGAGGGAAGAACTGCTAATTGCTTACGTGATCAATGAACTCGGCTAATTAGAAGAAGTTGCTGTTTAAACCTTTGAACACACGTGATTCGAGACAATGGAAAGACAATAGCAGCCCGACAGCCGGCTGTCGCTTGGTCGGCGAAAGGTAGTGTGGAGATCCACAACTGCAAATTAGATAATTTGCAGTCATTCTGTGTAGGCAGACCCCTGACGGTTGGGGCCCACCTGGCCTCTGGTAACCAAATATGCCCCTGGATATCAAAACTTTACGCGTAGAGGTATTATTATTAATAAACAATACGTTAATAAATGGCTCTTTATTGACTATGAAAGTTTTTGAGGTATTTATGACACTTAAGTACAAGCACTTTACTCACTTTTATTTTAATGCTGTACTATGACGATTAGTAAAAGATTTTTGATTGACTTGATTTAAAAAAAACCATATCGTCTACACTGTAGGTACACTTCAAAATTTTCAGATACGGCAGATTTTGTTCTTATTTTTCTATATAAATTGATTTGAAAACAATCTTGTGGAACTTAAGGAAACTTCCAAGAAAATTAAATCGTTAACAACCCATTCAATATCTTGCAAACGTTTACAGAACATCAAATAAATCTCACAAAAGCAAAATTAACAAGAATGCTCAAAAATTCATTCACATCACACTTGACAACTTGAAATTCCGCACGCATTCTGAATCCCAAATCATTTCCACGAATGAGAACCGAACCCCCATACCCACACTCACAAACATAGAACCGAGACCGACATCGGCAAAGAAAGCCCATTATTCTAAAACCAAGTTAAATCACCATGCGTGTGAAGAAGACAGCAATATTGAAGTAAGAGGAGTGAGCGAGATAGACGTTCGGGCAAAAATAAATGAAAAAGCAAGCAACTGCGAGATGATGTCATGCGCGTGAGTCGAATAGCGGTCAAGGGTAGTACATGTAAGATAACACAGCAGAAATATAGGTACAATAGTATCGATGATGCAGTGAAGAAATCCTTGCGGTTTTATTAAGCTGCGCTGCGCACGCCTATATTTGGGATGTGTGTAGTATCAGGGGCCCTAGTCTGCAATTACAATCGTGTCTCAATGATCGGTTTTCGACGTGTAACGTCAAACTTTTGACACATTTCCCATATAAAAACTGTCAAAGTTGACAAATATCCGGCCGATGACGGGTCATTGAGACACGATAGTAATGGCAAACTAGGGCCCCTGGTTTAAATGTGAGAGTTTTGTTAAGAAGTTACTGAATGAAGTCTTATTTTTGTCTGTTTTCTTTCTTTAAAGTTTCTGTAAACACATAATATCTTTGCGCTTTTATGTTAATAACTTTTTAATTCTCTTGTTCAAATTTTAAATTCAATTCAAATTAGCAATATTAATAGGTAGCGCCTGAACTAAATCAACATATAATATCTAGAGAGTCGTCCGAATTATTAATGGCCTGACCAATCCCCCATAACAATCAAATTTGAAGGGTGGGGTAAATTATTGTGGCAACGTACTATACCTTCAATCCGTACTAATATTATAAATGCGAAAGAATGATTGAAATGAAAAAGAAATTATTTGGCACACAGTTAGACGTAGACCACAGCCTGAGAAAGTACAGTCAGCACCAAAAGTCGATGAACAGAATCTTTCTTTGTCTCTGTCGATGAAATTCTGTTCATCGACTTTTGGTGCTGACTGTACATAGAATAGTTTTAATCCTAAAACCCCACGAGAACGGGGACTACGCGAGTAAAACCGAGGTTGTCAGCTAGTCTCCCATAGTAACTTTTAAACTTTCGCGTTTCACTTTAACACATATTATTATACCGGGTATTAACGCGAACAGTGATTATAAATACCTTGGAAGGGTTGACGTTTCGACCTGGTTGCACAGGTCGTGGTCGCAAGCAGACAAAAAGTCGTGGTCAAGCCTTCCAAGGTATTTATAATCACTGTTCGCGTTAATACCCGGTATAATAATATGTGTTAGTCTCCTATAGGTCCTACATCCAGCAACCCCAGTGTACAAAGCGTGGGTAGTTGGCCGATGAATGGGTGACGCAACCTGCGCCTGCGCCTACGTGCTTCTGCTTACGACGGAGCCTTATTTGTAACGCATTTTTGTACAATGACATTCATGGATACTGTACTGGCATTTATGAATAAATAAATTCCATGGGTTTATTAATACTGGTTACTCCCACACAAGGATTTGTGGTAGCGGTAAAAACGACTTTTAGTGATGTACTGAGTTCTACTATGTTCGTGGTGCTTATATGATAAATATTTATGGAAATGGTACTATTGACATTAATCCTCCATATTAATACATATTAAAACCTAGACAGGGTTTCGAACCTGTAACCTCATGCAGAAAAGCGTGCGCCGCCGCGGTAACCACAGAACAGAAAAAAATTTTTTTTCTTTCTTCTGTGGCAGTAACCACCACGCACGCGACATTACGATATTCATATCACTAGATAGCCGAAATTCCGCAAATAGCTTTTTTTTTTTTTCATCTCTATCATCAGTCACTCATCATATTCCCTTACTCAGTTACGTACGCCATTTTTCACAAACTCCAAAACTGCTGTTAAAATATTGTACGCGCATCCGCTGAACTCATGTCAGTCAATTTTTTCACACTTCCACACCACTAAAAATCATAATTAGAAACTGCTACACGAAGTAGCACCTTATGTTCTATGTAATTAGGTTGATTTGCGCCTGATTGGATGTATGTTTAGCATTGTTTACCTATGTAGTCCAAATAACTAAAATAGACAGTAGAATCTGTGTGTTTTTGTTTGATTTTTACTTTACTAGCAAATCTTCGGATTTAACAGTCTGATCATGACAGTCTTTATGGGATAACTCGGTTGATGTTGCTAAATCTATAATAAATATTGTAGCTCCAACTTTAGCCAATATCTTTAATAATTGTATTGATTGTGGTAAGTTTCCTGACTTAATGAAATATAGTAAAATAATACCATTATTTAAATCAGGTAGCACATCTGACCCCAGTAATTATAGACCAATTTCAGTGCTACCCACTTTTAGTAAAATTTTTGAAAAACTAATTTTAAATCAAATGCAAATACATTTTAATAAACTCGAGCTTTTGCATAAAAAACAGTTTGGATTTACCAGGGGTCGTTCAACAACTGATGCTGGTGTTGAACTTTTAGGACATATTTATAATGCATGGGAAGACAAATGCGATGCATTGGGCGTTTTTTGCGACTTGTCCAAGGCATTCGATTGCGTTCTCCATGAAACTTTAATCAGGAAGCTACACCACTATGGAATCCGGGCCTCCTCTCTGAATCTTCTCTCTTCGTACCTGAGTGATAGGATTCAAAGAGTTGATGTGAACGGTAAAAGGTCACCTGGATCTGTTGTGAGAATGGGGGTCCCCCAGGGCTCAATTCTTGGCCCTTTTTTGTTCCTCATTTATATAAATGACTTGCCTTATCTTATTAAAGATAAGCATGATATAGTGTTGTTCGCAGACGACACTTCACTTTTATTTAAACTAAGACGTCAACAGCTATGTGTTGACGTCATAAATAGTTCTCTCGCGTCAATAGTCAACTGGTTCAACGCAAATAATCTACTGCTGAACGAGAAAAAAACTAAACTTGTTAAGTTCACGCTACCAAATGTTAGACAAATAGAAACCAGTGTACTAATAAAGGGACAGGAATTGAAGCCCGAAGATTCCACAGTATTCTTAGGGATAACCTTGGATGCTAAACTTCAGTGGGGCCCTCATATAGATAAATTATCTAAGAAACTTAGCTCTGCAGCATATGCCGTCAGAAAAATTCGTGGTTTAACTGATTTGGAAACAGCCCGATTAGTTTACTTTAGCTATTTTCACAGTTTGATGTCGTACGGCATTCTATTGTGGGGAAATGCAGCCGATATTCAGACTATATTTGTTTTGCAAAAAAGGGCTATTCGTTCAATTTATAAACTGAGTCCTCGACACTCCCTCAGAGACAAATTTAAAGAGGTAAATATTATGACTGTGCCGTGCCAATATATATATGAAAATTTGTTGTACGCGCATAAAAATATTAATTTGTTTAAAAAATACAGTGATATCCATAATATAAATACAAGAAATAAGGACAAATACATAGTTCCTTCAACTAGGCTTAAGAAAATAGGTGGCTCGTTTAAATGTCAATGTATACGCTTTTATAATAAACTACCCAGACAAATTCAAGAACTTAGCATTACTAAATTTAAATTATTTATAAAACGTAAACTTTGTCAGAAAGCTTTTTACTCTGTCAAAGATTACATTGAGGATTCAAATGCTTGGGATTGAGCTGTTTCGATTTATACATTGGCCATTATTTACTTTATTTACATTTCTTTTCTCTTTGACATTTCAATTATTATTTTGACATTTATGTGTACTTTTTAAAGTATATAATCTTTTTTATGTATTTCTATTTGACATTGATGTGTACTTTTTAAAGTATATAATCTTTTTTTTTTGTGTATTACTATTTGACATTGATATGTACTTTTTAAAGTATTGTGTATATGTTTTTGTGACATTTTTTTTTTTTTGTGAATGTGAGGACTATGGAAGTCGTTGGTTTTTTTTTTTTTTTAAATATGCGGTCTGACGGTTTGAGTATTTAATGCGGCCTACCCAAATGTCCTTACTTTGGTACTGTTCGTCAAGACTAGGGTTACCATCTGACCGGATAAAGCCGGTCTAGACCGGATTTTTACGTGTTAGACCGGACTCCGCCCGGATTTTACGTCAGACTGGATTTTTGTCATACTTTCATGTCCTCCCGCTCCGGCTCGGTTTAAAGATAGATCTGCAATTTGAAAAAATCACAGATGCTCTAGTGTTTTTGAGGGACTAACAGCCGATTTCTGAATTGAGTATTCAAGCTGGAATCAGTAAAGTTTTGCTCAAGTGGTTGATTAATACTTAAGTTTTCTACGTTTCAATCGTAAAAATTTGGTTTTCTCAAACCATAATTTGTTAAGTTTTCTTTACCTACAAAATTGAGAACAAATCAATACAGTGACGTTCCATTACAAGTAAAAAAACTGTATTTACTATTACAGTTATTCTGTCTCAATATTTGCATTTGTCAATTATGAAATATATTTTAATAGTTTCCGGAACGATAAATTGCAATAGATCGGAATTATTTTAAAAGGTAAAAATGCTTGATATTCTGTTATATTAATTATCTCGTAGGGAACGCGAAGAACGAAACGTATTTAAATATGGATCACTTAATATTGACAACCGAGTTATAAAAGTCAACAAACAACAGGTGTTTTCCGCGGTTTTATTTTATTTGTTTAATTAAATACGAATCGAAACATTGCTTCCTGTGATGATGTGGTAGAATTTACAAAAGGCGATATTAAATATTTTATCTCCTAAAATGACACACAGTTATAAATCTTTGTATTCTTGCAAATGGTAAATTCCTAAAATCTAGTTTTGAACTGTTCATCATCGAGAGTCACAAAAAAGTCTGGTCGATGTTTTGCCATGGTCGCCCGTGGTAGCCTTACTTTACGGACCTCTATACGTGATAGATAACGATGTATCGACACTGAAGATGTTTTATTTGACGCTAAGCACAGTTTAAGTAGTCCGATTTGGGTACTTAACTATCCGATGCTCAACTTAGCAGTAAGCAGGATTTGAGTACCGTAAATAGTGTTCAGAAACGCAAATGTTCACAAAACTCAAGTTGATTACAATATTTGATGTTCCAAACTGTCAAATTTGAGATTTCTCAAACTCTATGCTTAAATTTGAGATTTCTCAAAATCAATGCTTAAATCAAACATAAACTTAGTTCAGAAACAAAAATGTTTTTTACGTCCTACTTAAGTCATAGATAAGTATTCTCAACGTAAAATACTTAATTCAGAAATCGGCTGTAAGGAATTCTTGTAGATGACGCAAAACTATTTGAAAAGTTTTGCCTACTTAAGAATTTTCTAAATACAAAGCAGAGCGATTTTTATGACGAGCTCGCTGAAAAGCAATGGTGTATCTTTTTAGTACAATTAACGACAGCTCAAGAGTTTCAGAATTTCTGAAGATTTCTCAACATTTCTTTAGTATTTTGCCACACAACGCAAATGTGGAGAGAGTTTTTTCTCTCATGACTTCTCAGTGGACCAAAGAGAGAAACAGACTTTCAGTGGAGTCGGTGAGAGCCATATTGCTTACGCAATATAACTATAAACACGTGACGTGTGAACAATTTTATTGCGAAATAGCTGGAAAAAACAACTTTTTGCATGCGGTTGCTGGCAACCAAAAATATGGGTCTAAATAATATATGTAGGTAAATAAAAACGTACCTAAATACTATGATTTTTTTTTAATACAGGTGCGTGACCGGACTCTTTTTTCAAAATCAGGATTTTTAGACATGTCAGACAGGATTTTGCATTTTTAGGCCTGGTAACCCTAGTCAAGACGTTGGGCTCCTTAGTTTTTAGTTGAGCTAAACGATTACTGACAAATGCTTGCACTGTCTGGACAGGTCCACTCAAATCTGTGTCCTTCTCTCATCAAGAGAGTGCCTCAGACATTAGCCTCCATGGTTCTCGCACATTTTTGACCAATACGATTGTATGGACTTTAAAAGAGACTTTGACCTCTGAGTTTGTTTCGGATGTTTCTTCTCAGAGCAGTCCAGCTACGAAACACCGGCCCCATCGTTCGCTTAAAATAAATAAAAAAACAAAATATTGACGTGTAAAAGTGTTATATATATAACCTATTTACAAAAATAAATATGATTTTATGATTTTTATGATTTTTATGATCGGAAAATAATGTTTCCACATAATGTAATAACGAAATACAGCCTATAATATTATAGATGTAGTGATGTTGGTCAATGTTCTTTGCCCAACATTAACAATGTGAATATAGGCTGGTATCAATATTAAAAAATACGTTCTTCACTCAATCATTTATTCATATAAAAAAGTAATAATAATGTTAATTAATTTATTTTTATAATACCCAGTCTAATAATGAAAATGAATTTTTATTTGGTGTGTTTTTGCGCATTAAACCTTCAAACACACGCGATTCGTGACACAATAAAAAGACAATAGCAGCGCGACAGCCGGCTGTCGCTTGGTCGTTGAAAGGTTAATCTGGCTGGAACTACTAGTATTTTTAGGAAAAAGTAAGTATTTATAACTTTTAATTATGATAACCAGATGTATGCGAAATAGCATAGGCATAACATCACGCTACAACCAAAAGGACCTAGGTATTAAACAATATTATCAAAGACTTAACTAATAGCTAGTGAAACCACGGCACATCACTAGTGCAGACATAAAGGGCACAATTCAAAAGGGTAGACAGAAACGCGCGGTTGGAAATGCCCTAATTTCACTTAATTGGGCTTAAAATAGATGGGCCTAGTTATTTTTATGTTATTTTGAACGTTCGCTGTCTTGCGGACGGAAGAGAAACATAAGTTATTTAAACTATTTTTGGTATACGTTAATTTATTATGTGAGTATTGGATAACTTTTACAGAACAGACATACAGGAATGTATAATAGGACATTTTTAAAGACACTGTTAAACCTTAAAAGGCTTAGAATTTTCAAAGAATGTAAAATTCAGAGGCTATTGCAACAGATAATAAAAAACAAACAAAAATATTTTTTAAAGAGCGGCGGGCATGTGACCACTGCCCGGCGCCTTTTAAACACTTGTTAATTCGATGATTTCATTGAAATTATTCATACATTAGTATTATTATACAGAATCCCTCCTCCCCCACTTCCCCGATATAGTCCAAGATCCCTTCCAAGTACAGCTTCGTCATCTCCCTATCCGTGATGTCCGTCATCTCATTACTCAGCTATGACTAGGCTAGGAGCTATGAGGTACCTCACCCGTCACCTTTTTAGGAGTCACCATTAATATGTTTATTTATCAATTGGAGAACTATTCGCATGGGTGTTACAACTGTTGCAATTTTTTGAAAATCTCGTATATTTATGCATGTTTTACACAAACTTTTGTCTCTTGATGTCATCATCATCATCATCATATCAGCCGCAGGACGTCCACTGTTGAACATAGGCCTCCCCTACAGATTTCCAGTAGGACCTGTTGGAAGCGGCTTGCATCCAGCGCGATCCTGCGGTTTTTACTAGGTCGTCTGTCCACCTTGTGGGTGGACGTCCTACGCTGCGCTTGCCGGTGCGTGGTCTCCATTCAAGAACTTTACGGCCCCATCGGCCGTCAGTTCTGCGTGCTATGTGGCCTGCCCACTGCCACTTCAACTTACTAATTCGCTGGGCTATGTCTGCAACTTTGGTTCGTCTACGGATCTCCTCATTCCTGATTCGATCACGTAGAGAGACTCCGAGCATAGCCCTCTCCATAGCTCGTTGGGCTGTCTTGAGCTTACTAATGAGGCCCATAGTTAGAGACCACGTTTCAGTGCCATAAGTCATCACTGGTAACACACATTGGTCGAAAACTTTCGATTTAAGGCACTGAGGTATTTTGGCCGAGAAAACATTACGCAATTTCCCGAACGCTGCCCAGCCGAGTTGGATTCGGCGGTTGACCTCTTTCTTGAAGTTGGACCTACCTAATGCGACTGTTTGTCCTAGGTAAACATACGAGTCAACAACTTCTAGAACCGTGTTCCCAATTGACAATGGGGTGGGTACAATATGGCCATTGCACATTAGCTTTGTCTTGTCCATATTCATTTTAAGACCCACCTGTTGGGAAACTCGATTGAGGCCTCCGAGCATCGTGCTGAGATCTTCCATCGATTTTGCCAGCAGCGCGGCCAAAGATCCAAGAGCCAAGCTGACCCGACACTATACCGAAGACATCCCGGACATCAGCATGTACGAGATTAGGATGGCCCTTAATCAGCTTAAAAACAATAAGGCGCCGGGTGAAGACGGACTCATTTCAGAGCTTTTGAATGCGGGTGGAACACCGGTACTTAAAGTCCTTCAGAAGCTCTTCAACTCCGTCTTGCTCGAAGGCATAACGCCAGAAGCATGGAACAGGGGCGTGGTGGTTCTATTCTTTAAGAAAGGTGACAACACCTTACTGAAGAATTACAGACCCATCTCGCTTTTGAGTCATGTTTACAAGTTGTTTTCGAGGGTCATCACGAATCGTCTCGACCGCAGGTTTGATGACTTTCAGCCTCCCGAACAAGCCGGTTTCCGAAAAGGCTACAGTACCATAGACCACATCCACACGCTGCGGCAAGTTATACAGAAGACCGAAGAGTATAACTTGCCCTTATGTTTAGCGTTTGTGGACTATGAAAAAGCCTTTGATTCGGTGGAGACATGGGCAGTGCTCGAATCTCTTGATGTAAACCGTATTAAAATCTGGGTCGTAGTAGGTCAAAATATGAGGAATTTGACAGGAAAGGACAATTTTTTTAAAAAAAAGTTCATATCTAATGGTAAAAACCAATGATGTTATAAGTAAAAAAGTGTAGATAGGTTATATATGCAGTCAAAAAGTGGCACATTAAAAGCTTGCCAATAGGGATGATGACTGCATCAAAAGAATGACATTCTGTTTAGTCCGTCTGTTAGACAGTCCAAAAATACTGGACACATATTTTTTGCTTGATCAAATTAATAACAAAATACAAAGATAAAGAGCATCAAAGTTCCGGAGAGGGGGCTTGTGACGTCACTTCTGAGTAAAAATTATACAAGGGCGTGACGTTTCACGAAACTTCAACGCACTGTATTGTCGTCATTTTCTGTTTACGAGAAAAAAGAAAAAATACGTGTCCCAAATTTTTTGATTATCTAACTGACGGACTAATTACTTTTCTTTTGTCATCTCGCCTATTGAATTGGCAAACATGATACTGAGTATCGCGTTGAAATTTGACGTTTATCTCTTTTTCACTCGCACTACTTCAATCATATCATCCTACTTTGACGTGTAATGTATGTGTGCGTTAGTGTGCCGTTTTTGAAGATAGAATTTCGTTTGGGTAACCTATCTACACTTTTTTACTTATAACATCATTGGTAAAAACATTGTGAAAATCCGTTCAGCCCCCTTACCACGACGTTTAAAGTAAGATTGTTTTATTCCTGGTCAGGAGTGTGCAAGTGACAGCGTTAGACACGTTGTCTAGCGCCGTCTCTTTCCCACTGAAAGTAATATCAAAGTAATACTATTTATAAGGGCTTGTGGTACGCCCCCAGTTCTTTTTAAGTTTAATGCGAACAGACACAAACAGATGCGGCTTATTATAGCTTCAAATTCCTACGGAATTCCTGAAAAATGATAATAACACCAAAAAATTTACCTATCCGTACTAATATTATAAATGCGAAAGTAACTCTGTCTGTCTTTCTGTCTGTCTGTCTGTCTCTTCTTCACGCTTAAACCACTGAACCGATTTTAATGAAATTTTGTGCAGATATAGTCTGGGACCCGAGAAAGGACATAGGATAGTTTTCATCCCGGAAATCTCCCGGGAACGGAAACTAATATTCCACGCGGACGAAGTCGCGGGAAAAAGCTAGTTTAATGAAATAAATATCGTTAATCTGTTATGTGTCTACAATTACGGTACCAGACAGGTTAAAAAATTTCGTAACACGTAAAAATTATCTCTTAAGTAATAATAAGCTTCATCATTAGCATTATTGTTTTTTAAGACGATATTATGCGTCTTCCTTTCCTTGTTGGACGATGTGGCGACAAAGGTGCTACAACGAGAGCGACATGTGTCACAGCGCGCATGCGTTGCATATTTATTGCATATCATTGCACATTGATATGCAACTTGGTAGACTGACTGACATAGTGTTCCGGTGTCCTTTAGACCCTCGAACACACGTGATTTGAGCCACAATACTTAGAAAGACAATGGTGCCGATTCTCTTATTAAAAAATTTAAGTTAAGTGCATCTTTCTCTTTCCATTTAATTAAGAAAAGGACAGAAGATAAAATATTAGTTGAGTCCTGTCAAATTTAGACATTCCAAAGATACTAGAGGCGATTTAAAAACATGGCGTCTAAATATACGTCAATATTCTTCAGGCGCTGTCTAATTTAACAGGATTGAACTAAAATGTTTCTTCTGTCCTTTTCTTTAAGAAATGGAAAGAGAAAGAAGCATTTAGGTTGAATTTAGTTAAGTTTGTGAACAAGAGAATCAGCACCAATATGCAGTCAGTCCTGGTACCTCTACCGAAACTTTTTTGATTTCAAACAAAATGTATGGAATTTTTTTTTTTGGATTTTTCTTACTTTTTATAAAAACATAAAAAGGGGTCGAAAGTAAACCGTTATAGTCTTCCAGTCAACCTCGTAGGTATCCTGTTACCAGGGAGAATATCGGCCAAATTACTTAGTATCAATTAAACCCGAGAGAACTCTGGTATACTACTATCAAATTGAAGGGACCGCCAAATTATACCAGCTTGGCGAGCACTAGCTTCCCCCGAGGCGACGGACCCCCGAATATTATACGAAGGGATGAAGTGACACGCTTAGGGGTGCGAAAACTTTGATAGCGTGATGTAGGAAATGTATTGCATAATGTATTGTCAGTTTTTTATGGTTTGTTACGTAATAGGTATTCAGTTTTTAAGTTGCTAAACTTATATGCCTAATAAGCATTTTTAAAATAAGTACCCACTTACGAAAATATTCGAAATTTCTTTCTAGGAATAAAAAAACATTAAGGGCAAAAGGTGCTTAGTGTAAAAATATAATTATTTAACAAAAATAAAATGTACAAAAATTTTTGCAAACGGTGGGTCTCGAACGCGACGTTCGAAGATGCGTTTGACGCTCGATGCAATGATTGGTCGTCTTTTTTTTGTTGTCTTTTGGGGTAGGGTAGGGTCTTTTAGAATAGGATTTTGTAAATGAAATCTTGTTGAGCGATTCAGCCGACATTTCTCAGGTATAAAGACATTATATTTTTGAACGACAGCTGTTCATTCGATCGTTAATAAAAAAACTTTGCTCAAATTGTTATGATAAATTGTGATGATAATGTATACTGGACTTTGTTGAAAATAACATTGATGTGCAAATCTAATCTAAAGACTAATAAGTAATTTAAAAAAGTCGTGGATGGAAAACCATAATATTTTATTAAGTAAAGAAAAAATATGAATGTCCAAATAATACTAATAATAAAAAAATGCGAATCCAAAACCATATTTCATTTATTGATTGTTGCTATTTTCTATAATATTTATAACGTCTACATTTCCTCAAGTTTCCCCTTACCGATGTCAGAGATGTCAAAGCACTAAAAAAATATAAACTTTACTAAAAAAACATCACCTAAAAAATGAAAAACAAAATGGCTTTTTGAAATAAAAGAGGGGTCGATGGGACTGCGACGAGGGCAGTGCGGGTCAGTAACCTCGGAGGTAGTAAAGATACCTTCTCACGAAGGGCCAGAAATACCACTTCTCGCGAAGGGCTTGGTTGTGAATCAGCTTCTTTCGAAGGGATCGGTTTGATTAGTCAACAGCAGACAAACGCATCTCTGCGAGCCTGTGGGACCTTGAGAATTTACTACCCTTTCGGGAGTACATCTGAGTGACCGCCATTTTAGACCAGCATGGCAGGAACTGGTTTCCCTCGAGGACATTGGACCCCCGAGGCATGTGTAACTTGTTTGATTCTTGTTCCAAGTGGCATGCGAAAGTTGCTTGCGCGATGCAGGATCTGTTTGTGTTTACATGTTGGTTACATCTATTCTGGGACTAGGTTTTTATTGCTAGTAAAAATACCGATAGTATTTTATATGTAGTTTTTTTCAACAATTTGTAGTTTTATTTTTGTAGTTGATGCTGGTTTTGTTGGGTTGTTCAAGTTAGGTTAGGCTGTACTTACCTAAATAGTACTGAATATTGTAAAACATTTTTTTTTATTGTCTTTTTTATAAAGTATTTTTTTTTTGTTAAACTATCATGATTTCGAAAAAAAAACTGCAGCTTTTCATCTGTTCTAACTAAGTTAAAAAATAATCTAGAAACTGAAACTAAACTCTCTATTCTACTTCTGAATCGAAAAAAATATCCAATTATTGTACCATGTGGGGTTCGATCCTGCGGCCCCGCGGTGACCAAAATCGTTCAGCGAAACGCGAATGGAGAAATCTGTACTTGAGGACTTTACTTATTGACATTTACTAGCCCTGATCCAATCTATACAATACCAGCCCCCTAGACAAGTGGCATTGTAGATTATAGATAGCGAAAACGAATAGATTGTCAAATGTATGACGACATCAAATTGTTTAGCGAAAGCTTATATTGTCAATTCCATACATTTGACAATCTATTCGTTTTCGTTATCTATTCTACAATGCCACTTGTCTAGGCCCTCAGATTTGGTGGCAAATAGACATGTGTGCTGTCTGAGCAATTCGACGAAGAAGAAGAACGGTGCCGAATCTTTTATTCACAAACTAACGTAAATTTAAGATAAGTGCATCTTTCTCTTTCCATTTAATTAAGAAAAGGACAGAAGATAAAATATTAGTTAAGTCCTGTCAAATTTAGACACTCCATAGATAATTTAGACGCGTTTTAAAAACATGGCGTCTAAATATAATTCAACTTCAACTTTTATATTAATTATAGCAATCCACCGAATTTTCGGTGATTTCTGCCAATGTCCAGTTTGAAAATAATATTTCAGTTTAAATGACAATTGTACGGTTATTAATTAAATTATAGTATGGAGATCATACACGCACGTGTTCTTATAACCAAGAACACGAGATGACTCCGTCTAAATATACGTCAATTTTCTTCCGGCGCTGTCTAATTTGACAGGATTAAACTAAATTGTATCTTCTCTCCCTTTCGTTAAGAAATGGAACTAAACTAAATTTAAGTTAAATGTATCTTTCATACATATAACTTAAATTTAGTTTAGTTGGTGACCAAGGGAATCGGCACCATTGGCTTTCTTTCCCAATGGGCTATACGTTTTGAATTAAATATCTTTAAAACTGCAATTAGTTCGCCACCTTCATCTTTTTTCCTACCATCTCTTTCTCTTCTGTATACAATACTAGCTGTTCCTCGCGGTTTTACCCACTTTACATTAGGTTTTTGGTTACTGCTTCGCTCCCGTGGGACATAGCGTGGTATTATATAGCCTATGTTACTCAGGGATAATGTAGCTTCGAATGGTGAAATAATTTTTAAAATCGGTCTAGTAGAACAAAGTTTTCTTCTTTATAATAATAATATAGATCTATATCGATCGTCGAAAAGCTCCGCGCTCGTACAAAGTTCTTAAAGGACTATACTTGTTGACATTTACTTACTAGCCCTGACACAATCTATACAATACCAGATTTGGTGGGCAGCTGTTCTAAATGATATGCATAATGCATAGGTATTGCATACTTAACGTCAGCGATACGCCTTATTAAAGGCCGTAGGTTCCCTTCTCCGTTGAATTTTAATCGATAAATATGTTAGTAAGTACGTAATTAGTAATTAATAAGTAATGTGTTTATAATGAGGAAAACTTCGTAAAGAAACTGGATTTTATCTTTATAATCTAACTTTTACTCGTGTCTTCGTCTATGAGAAAGTGAAGAAAAGGAGAATACCTATTATCAAAAATAATTATAGGATAAATAATCCGTCAGCATTATTAGTCCATCTGATGCAAAACTACGCAAGACCTGTAACTATTGTAACACATAACAAACAATCATCATAGCACACAAAACAAATCCTGAGTGGGAAATCGAAATCGGTCGTAAACAACTGAACCATCGGTCCAGTCAATCAGTCCTCATGTCAGTAAGAATTTGTAAGTTCTTCGGAAGGAACTCGTGAAACTCATTCTGTTTTCCTTTCGATACAAAAAAAATCGTGACATATTAAATTGAGCCTTAAGGTCAATCCAAATCTTATGTAATTTTGCATAAGTTACACAAATTACATAAAAACAATCATAATTACAATTATGATTTAACAAACGCTGTCTCATTACATTTGTAGGAATAAGAAGGTTAAATTTTGTTTTTTGTAAAGCTTTTAACAAAAGTGGATCCTACCCTTTTTTTTGGAGTGGTAAAAAACATCAAATGACTTCTCCCGTCCTGGGCGGGGCGGGAGGGCGTGTCAGACTTTTGGTGACTAAATAAAACCCACTCATGTTCATTCGGTTGCCCTTTATGTTTCGGGGTCACGCTAACTATTATAACTATTCCGTAACCCTGGGTGTATAATACCCTCTCAAAAAGCAGGTGTCTTTCAAAAGTTTATATAAATACTAGCTTCTGCCCGCGACTTCGCTCGCGTTAGAAAGAGACAAATAGTAGCCTATGTTACTCCCCATCCCTTCAACTACCTCCACTTAAAAATCACGTCAATCCGTCGCTCCGTTTTGCCGTGAAAGAAAGACAAACAGACAGACAGACAGACAGACAGACACACTTTCCCATTTATAATATTAGTATGGATTATACCTCTACCTATTCCTATGCTGCTCATTACCCCAGAGATCCAGTACCTCATTGCCTTGTGTTGCCATCAATCAGACAGACGTTTGACATTTGAGAAATGAAAGGCATTGCGCCCACGCCCCTGCGCCCAGATTACGTTTTACCGCCTAATATGGCGCGAACTGTGCCATAGACCATTAGAGCTTGAATAAGATAAGCAGCTCGCCTAGATAAGTTTCTATAGGAATAATAAAAATATAACTAACATACGGCCATCACTAGTCTGCTATTACAATCGTGTCTCAATGATCGATTTCCCATACAAAAACTGTCAAAGTTGTCAAACATCCGGCTGATGACTGGTCATTGAGACACGATTGTAATAGCAGACTAGGGCCCCTGATCAATTGCATCCAAACAATCATTTCATCACACAAAGTGTGTCTTGGGTGGAAATCGAACCAACGGCCAATTAGGGTCTTAAGGCTTAGCAATTAGGGCCCACCAAATAACTACTAAATCAATAGGCCCGTCGAACATGAACCGGCGGGGTTATTACCTATGAAACAGCAATCAGCAATATTTGCGCAGTGCAGTGATTAATCGCTTAACGTCAAAAAAAATCGGAGTATGTACCTATGAACCGATTGCTAATCGCTCGCTGATTGTGACCATAAATAAAAAAAAAACATGATAATGACTTGAGTATGTCAGTGTGTATGTCTGTCCGTTCGCGATAAATTCGAAACTGTCACGCCAAGTCAAGTTTCACGCCATTTTCTCTAAAACCACATAAAGCTTCGAACACACGTGGATCGAGACACAATAGAAATAGCAGCGCAACAGCCGGCTGTCGCTTGGTTGTCGAAATGTTAAAAAAGACAAATTCTTGATTTCTGAAAATTTTAACACATTTGCAAAACTATGTACAGGTTATTATATTATTATACCTACTATAATATTTATAATCTCCTACCAACCGATTGGTGGATAATAACAATAATTAACGTCTACCTCTGTATTGTTCCAGCTAACACATAGAAGTCAGCATGGCGACCAAGTCGTACAGCAAGCACAAGGAGTACAAGGAGTACTCCAGCAGTGGCACCATGCCCTACACAGACGAGGCATTCGGTAAGAGCACTTACTTCCAACTCCGGGATACGATTTTTACCTGACTGGCGAAAGGAGGATGTTTTTCATCCTCCGCAACCGACGTATCAGGTGTCATTAAATTCGTTAAAGTTGTGACTTTGTGAGAGTCACATAGGGTTTAAAATAAAGAGAAATAAAAATAACAAAAATCCGTACTGCAATTTTGGAAGTTGGTGGCAATTACATAAAACTGAAACGAAAGCCACCGACTTCCGTAATTTCAGTTGTTTTTTTTAACATTTTCTTTTTACAGATGTATGTTTTTTAAAAACACACACATAGTCAATATTGGCATTTTTCACGCATGTGACAGTGATCTAAGTATTCTGCTTGCTACGTTAATGTAGAATGTACAAGAAGTCTATTATGAATATATGTATGTATATTTCAGCGTATTTTTATATAAGTACCTACATTCTAAGATCTTTTCTATTCATATTACAAAAAGCAGAGCACAGGGTTTCGGCTGATATGAAAGACTTCGCATCGTAAAATTCTACCTAAAGAGGTGAAACACTTGCCAAATATTTCTCACTTTTACAGACATGATAAAATCCGACCTGCTACCAAAAGGCAGTAAGCTGGACTCCCTGGGCCGCGGCAGTGGAGGAGGAGCCCGGGAGTACCACTACGAGTACAAGGAGGAGAAGCATCCCTCCGGCAAGTACGACAGGAAGGACCTGCACACTGTCGAGGTAAGGAGGAATCTTGGCCTTTTCTTTAGGTACGATATGTTTTTGGTTCCTGTTCCGTGTCCATTGTGAGATGTTAACGTATACTTAAGTGTTTGTACTATTGTAATAAGTAAAAATACTTATCTAAAACAGCTTTCGTCCGCGGTTTCACCTCCGTTGTGACTAGGGTTGGCCTAGCCTACCCTATCGGCCGAGCCTAACCTAGCTTTGAAGCCAGCCACAAATAAATGTAAAAGTTTATTGTATTAAAATGTCTACGAATATCGAGAGTTTTATCGCTAGTTTCATCACTCTATAACGCTTACTGGTTTTATTATTCGTTATTTTTAATCGTAAAGTCAGCTTCTACGACCGCCCAGCGATAAAAAGGCTATAACATGTGAAATGCACGAGAATGACATCATTCTGCCCATTGCATTACTCACTGACTCGCTAATTATACTAACGGATCTATAAGTTTGCGTTTTAGCTAAAACTGGTTAAAATTTTGTAATATTTCCGCATAAACTATGAGTGTGAATAAATTGGCAAGTAACTGTAAAATTTGATTTTATGTTCCGTTAAAATAGATTGTCAATTGATTTGCCAAAGAAGTGACGTCACGGTTTGCTATTGACGTACAAAATCGAAGGGAGAATCATGTTTTTGCAGCTCATACTCATCATTCGCTTAAAATAAGCATTCAAATATATTTTCAAAAAATAATACACTCACAGTACATTTACAAAATAAATATCGTTTAATGCCATCAAAAGATATACGACGGCTTAGGGCTAATAGTTAGACAGTCAGAAGGAACTTATGGTACTTTCGGTTAACTTAGAATCATGTTTGTGAAGAAACATCGTCAAGGATCATTTAATTACTGTAACCAGAATTCTACACTTACATGTATAAATAAATACAGTGCGCAAGTCCAACCCTTTGTTAGGGTATCATCAAATGATTCCTCTCGCTCTGGGCTGAGCGGAAGGAAGTGTCAGACATCCGTACCGTACTTACCGTACTTTACCGTACTAATATTATAAATGCGAAAGTAACTCTGTCTGTCTGTCTGTCTTTCTGTCTGTCTGTCTGTCTGTCTCTTCTTCACGCCTAAACCACAGAACCGATTTGAATGATATTTGGTACAGATGTAGTCTGGGACCCGAGAAAGAACATAGGATAGCTTTCATCCCGGAAATCCCCCGGGAACGGGAACTATTATTCCACGCGGACGTAGTCGCGGGCAAAAGCTAGTAAATGAATAAAGCCACCCGTGCTTCTTATTAGCAATTTGTGTCCGGGGCCGCGTATCTCTTTCAAACCCTCAAACTGCATCTAAATTCAACCAGAACCTTCTTCCAGGAGTACACAATCCCGCCGCATTCGACCCCGAAGTCGTCGGAGTCCAGCTCATATTATTACGAGAGGGAGGACAGGGAGCTTCCAGCCATCACTTCTGGAACTCGCACTTATAACTACGAGTCTTCCACGTCATCTACACCAGGTATATTCTTTTATCTTTAAAATGTTAATCCAGTCCTGTTAAATTAAAACACTCCTTAGACAATTTAGAAGCGATTAAAAACATGGCCACTAAAATACGTCGATTTAATTCAGGCGCGGCGCCGGCTAATTTGACAGGACTAAATTAATATGTATCTTATGTCCTTTTCGTATTGAAATTTAAACTTAGTTTTTGGACAAATGAATCGGCACCATCATTCAAGAGCTTCACACAAAACTGTTTATCTTCCAGGGTACTCCAAAGTGAGGAGTTCCAAGGCCACAAAGGACCTCACACAGAACGTGGAGGAGCTGGACTCACTCCTGGATGACCTGCAGAAGGACCAGGAGAGGCAACTGTACAAAAGTAAGAATCATGGTAGGTCATAGGTCATAGGGGGCAGTTCAAGTATTACGAAAACCGGTGTTTTTTCCTATTTTTACCTCTCGCCACCTCTTATCAACAAAAGTACCTAGGTAAAGTCCTTACCCCCTCCTCCTGTCACGCAAACTTTGGTACATATAAACGTATGTTTTATTGTGTAGAAAATCCAAACAATTAGAATTTGCCCCCCCCCCCCCCCCCCCCGTTTTGGTATACTTGAATGGTCCCTAGGATGAAAGAGTGAGGAGTTTTACTTAGCAATTTTTTTTAAGTTTAAGGTTCTTTTATTCGTTATTTTGACAATTGTTGTTCATATTTCAGATGGCTACACGTCAGATACAGCTGAGAGCACATCATTTGACTACAGAAGGGGGTAAGTCCTATCTATCTTTGTTTGGTCCAGTAAGGAAAATATTCAAGGATGTCCTCTCGGATAGTCCGTCAGATCACTCTTACTGGAGTTACTGGCTAAACCAACGTACAGGCAGACCAAGTTATATGAGAAATGGCTAAAATTGGAACTACGGTTGATATGACATTTCAGACACACATTTGACTTCATTTGAGTGTACTCTGTCTCTTTCTCTTTGCAACGCTGAATCGACGGTGTCACCCTCCTTCAGTTCACAGATAACTTTGGTCTGTCTGTAGTGTTCCTTTTCTCTTCGTCTTTGGTTAATGCTCTAATCCGGTGGATGACAGTTGTGTAAATTTTTAGATGGGGTTGAACCCCCTTCCTGTCCCTTCTACAGTTATTTTATATTATTTATACATTAGTGTACAAAATCTTTACCATGTCCCTAATGGTCCACAGAACCCCTGTCAAGGCTCCATCCAGTGGCTACTCCACTCTGAAGAGGGAGGAGCGTCTGGAGAGCTCCTCGTGGGGCTCCAGCCCTCCGCCCCCCACCGTCACCAGGGCGGCGGAGGTGAGGCAGGAGGTCTACAGAGAGGAGAAAACTGGTGAGTGATATGCTAGAAACGTCAAGAAATTCAAGATGGTACTCCAGAAAACAAAAAAAAAGCGACACGATGCAAGTATTAATCTAGTCACCCATTTCAAAAAAGTTGTTACGCATGATTTTTTATTGTTTTTGTTATTAAAACAGAAATAAATCTGTTGAAACCAGTACGATTTCTACATATATATAATGTAGTAGCTGTCTTAGAAGCCAGAATGGACAAGTGATTTCATATTAATCTTAAAGTTTTGTGTTATAGGTACTTTATTTAATTTTTGTAATTTCTTATTTCTGTTTATACTACTTAACAGATTTGATACTTGCTGATTCTTTTGTTCACAAACTAACCTAAATTTAAGGTAAGTGCATCTTTCTCTTTTCATTACGTTAATAAAAGGATAGAAGATTTATATTCGTTTAGCCCTGTTTAGGCAGCGCCTGAAGAAAATTAGCGTATTTTTAGTCGCCATGTTTTTAATTGCGTCTAAATTATCTAAGGAGTTTCTTAATTTTGACAGGACTTAACTGAAACTTTATCTCCTGTTCTTCTCTTAATTAAATGGAAAGAGAGAAAGGTGTACTTAAATTTAGGTTAGTAAGTTAGTTTCTGAATAAGAGAATCAGCAGCACCCCTACAATATTGGCCCAAACTTAAATGTCTGGTGTAACCTAGTTTAAGTTAGTTTGAATAAAAAACTACTCTTTATCCGCCCACCCTGTGTACGTATACAGTATGTTGTCCTTACCGCAGAGTCCCGCGTGGTGCCGGCGCCGGTCCCGGCGCTGCCGCAGCCCGTACCGACGCCGCTGTGCACGCACTGCCACCAGCCGCCCTCCACCGGCACTGTGAGTAACCTTTATCTAAGGCATGATTCTCATTAGAGCGGGCCGTGCCCAGGCCGGGGCCCGGACGGGGCACGGTTTTAATCTGTTAAGTGTTACATTAAGTTCCATATATTTTGTATGAATCAATTTATATTACACAGTGCATTATCCGTGTTCCGTCCGGGCCGGCTCGACACACTTCAATACCACGTTTGTTGCACGGTCCCGCTCCGTCCCATACATTTGTTTTAATATAAATTGCGTAGCACGGACGGGCCACGGGTCGTCCACGCCCCGGCCCTGGCAGGGCCCGCTCTAAAGAGAATCATCCCTAAATTGGTGTGATTCCTTGATTCACGTAATTCGAGACACAATAGAAAGACAATGCAGCCCGACAGCCGGCTGTCGCTTGGTCGTTGAAAGGTTCAAGGTCTAAGGTCTCAAGTTCATTTTTCAACAGATTTTGTTCAAGATTTGTATTTTCATCCTTGAAGTTAACAATTAGCCTTTCGACGACCAAGCGACAGCCGGCTGTCGGACTGCCATTGTCTTTCTATTGTGTCTTGAATCACGTGTGTTCGAAGGTTTAATATTAAACAACTTCTTTGAAGTCGGATAAGGCGCTGCGCAAACGTAGACACTTTTGTGTCTTGTGTCGGACACCGAACACTTTTTGATCGTCATTTGTATGGTGTTAAGTGGTTTACATTTGTTGTGTCCAGTTGCTTCCACTTAACACCATACTAATTACGATCAAAAAGTGTTCGGTGTCCGACACAAGACACAAAAGTGTCTACGTTTGCGCAGCGCCTAAAATATTGGAGTATCTTGCTCGCTAAATTATCTGCGGCACAAAATAATTTTCTATTATACCGTAAATACTTATCACGCCCTGAGTTCAAAACCTCGCACAAGCAATTCTTTTTGGATTTTATCAATAATTTAATTTGCAAAATAACACATTTTCAAACCATATAAATGTCATATTCCCTCCCAAAACCCACAATAAGAAATCAAAACAAAATTTTAATTCGAATTTGCGCACATACTTCACAAAACTTTTACAAATCCTACATCGCGCTATTAAAGTTTTCGCACAGATTTGTATAGATAGTTTGACCATGTAGAGTTTACGGGGGTCAATCGCCTCAAGGGAAGCCAGTTCACCCTAGTTGGTTTGATTTGGCGGTCATTCTGATGGACCAACACCTATGAGGAGGAGGCCAAAATCCATAGATTAACACGACCCCTTTTTAACAGTTTTTAACCGACTTCTAAAAAAAGGAGGAAGTTCTCAATTCGAATGTTTGTATTTTTTTTTGTTTGTTCGCGCATATCTCCGTCGTTTACCAACCGATTTGAACAATTCTTTTTTTGTTTGAAAGGGTACTTCCCAAATGGTTCCATTGTCATCAGGTCCAGGATCTGATGATGGTATCATGCCGAAATCGAGGGAAGACGGTTTTTTTTGTTAATCTTTATAGAATAGAATAATCTTTATTTCAAACTGCATATTCCCATAAAGGTTACTAGTAATCAATGTACGATACTTTAAAACGTAATTGTGCTCATGATAACCAACAACTTTTACTATCGGAACAAACCTGAAAACGAGAAAAAATATACAGCCAGCTGTTCAGTACATTTACGTTTGCCTAATGTACTGACCAGCTGATATTTTTTTCGTGATTTCGGCTTTGATAATAAAAATTGTTGTTATCATGAGCACAATCTCGTGTTTAAGTATCGTACACTAATTGCTAGTAGTCACCCTATATAAAGACTACAAAAATATAACCTCGTTAGTATTATAGCATAAATCTATGTTAGTAGCTCATTACTAAAACTTTTGTTTTTTTAGGGATTGCGTCTGATCCGAGCGATAGTAACCAGACGACATACAGATATGCATGCATATAAATACTTACAGCCTTACTAATAAAGATAAACGCAAGAGTACACACTTGTTATACACGTGTTGCAAGCCACCGGGCTACTAATAAAAACTTTTTTGACGTAAAGACTGTATACATCTGTTTTATTGTAGAACAATTGTTACACAAGTCTTATTCACTCGGACACCCTAGTATAACTGTTGTTTAAGGTGAACGTCTGGTTGCATTTCTAATTTTAACTGAGTTGTGAACAATGTAAGACGTGATTTTTTATTTTGTCGCTATAAAATGGATTACCTACATTATTTAGATTTGTTTGATCAGTGGGATATGCAAGTGAGAACTCAAGTTACGAGAAAAAGAAAAATATATCAACGTCGTGCCGATCCCTTTCTCTTGAATGACAACGATTTTAAATACAAATATAGATTCTCTAAAGATTATGTACAAAAAATCGTTGACTTGATAAAAAATGATATAATACAAGACTCTAGGGGCTCTGGTATATCACCCGAGTTGCAAGTACTTACGGCACTTAGAATTTGGGGGCGGCAAGAAGTTCAAGATGACGCTGCAGATCTTCATGGTGTAAGTCAACAGTCACTTACAAATATACGCCGTCGTGTGGCAATAGCTTTGGCGAGAAGAGCAGGAGAATTTATATTTATGCCAAATGGAATAAGAGAACAAGAGGAAGTCATAGCTGGGTTCAGAGAAATCCATATCTGTATCTGTTTCCTTTAACTATAAGAACTTACTTTTTCACTCTCTTCCCAGTTAGCATTCCTCTTTCTTTTTTGGGTTATCGATTCATTTGCCATTATTTGGTTGAATATAATCGGAATTTTACAAAATTATAACAACAGTCAACTTTGTACTTTTGTAAATCGCGCCGTTCGCTTGTATCAGTTTACGAAAGACAGAGAACGAAACAGACAAAAGACGACATTCGTTCGGAAATCTTCAATCATCAACATTGTGTATCTAACTTAAAAAATATTATCCGAGTTACTACCCATTAATAAAAAATTAAATCAAACAATTTAAAAGTACAATAAAAACAACTATTAGCATTAATAATTCATTTTTGATTAAAATATCATTATTTTTTGCTCAGAAAACCGATTTACTAAAATAGTAACGCAATGGTTTCTAAACATGACGTAAAGTAATTGCCATTTTTAAAATTCGACCGATGTGTAACTGTTTGCAGCCAATACAATGTTTATTGGTAGGATCATTGTATAAAGCATGCATAACTTTACTCAAGGTTTATCGCTTGGGTACCTATTCAACTGTTAAACATCTGTTTAGACTTTTTTTATTAGTAAGGCTGTTAAATTATTTAAAATAAATAGGTGCAGAGAAACAATTAACAATCTATAAAATAATAACAAAATTAAACGGGGACGTTTCGTCGCGGGTACCGCTGCACTGCACTAGGACGGTCAGCTCAAAATTTCCTTCCTACCCTCCTTGTCGCGTAAAATTTTCATTAATTTCGTTGTGTTTTATTTTAATTGCATAGCCGATGATTATGAATTTACGACGCACGAAGTAGGTAACTTACCGAGTTGTAATTCATCCATAAAAAAAGATATTAATTTAATATGTATTAAAAAACGTGGATAAAAAAGACTAAGAACTTAAACGAACTTAATTAAAAGGAAAGAGAAAGATGCACTTAGTTGGTCACTAGAGAATCGGCACCAATATTCGAGTATCTCAATCGCTAAATTATCTGCGGAACAAAATGATACGTAAAGTTTTATGTCCGTAAATACTTATCAACCCTGAGTTCAAAACCTCGCACAAGCAATTCTTTTTTTATTTTATCTATCATTTAATTTGCAAAATAACACATTTTCAAATTATATAAATTTCATATTCCCCTCTAAAAAATGGTTGCCTGTAAAGTCGGTTTTACGGGCGAAGATTTTACGTGACAACGTCTTTTACCGATCATAGTTGAGTGGGAGAGAGACGCAAGGCATTCGGCGGGCCTCTCTCTCGTTCGGTGACTCATCGTAACGTTACCGAGCGTTACACTTTTTCATAAGTGACTCCCAGCCGCAACCTAATTTAAGACGTTGTCACGTCAAAAACCCACAATAAGAAATAAAAACAAGAATTCTAATTAGAATTCAAAACATTCACTGTGAAGAGAAAAAATCCTACATCGCGCTGTTAAAGTTTTCGCACAGATTTGCATAGAAAGTTTGACCATATCGATATTAGCGGGGGTCAATCGTCTCGAGGGTAGCCAGTATTCGCCATAGCTGGTCAAATTTGGCGGTCATTCGGATGTACCTTACTCGAAAGACGGTAAATTGAACAATAACTATGCACACTAAAGTAACACAGATTGCCTGGTCACAGGCTCACTACCTACGAGGAGGATGTCACAATCTCACGATTATCTCGACCCCTTTTTTAAAAAATTTTGTTAATCTTTTGTGAATAGGATAGAATAATCTTAATTTCAAGCTACACAGGCCCAAATAATAAACTAGCTTTTGCCCGCAACCTCGTCCGCGTGGAATAATAGTTCCCGTTCCCGGGGGACTTCCGGGATGAAAACTATCCTATGTTCGTTCTCGGGTCCCAGACTAAGGCTGAGGCTACAGTAGGCAGCGATTTGCGATGCGACTGGAAGAGCGAAACGAGATAAACGTGGAATGGCTACATTATAAGCGAAAAACTGACGTATATTCGATTCAATTTCGCTGGTACGTCGATGTAGCCGGTGCCGTGATTACAGTAATGTCACTATCTCCACTTAAAAAATCACGTCAATTCGTCGCTCCGTTTTGCCGTGAAAGAAAGACAAACATACAGACAGACAGACAGACAGACACACTTTCCCATTTATAATATTAGTATGGATGTGTATAAACTTTAATAAGCAAATAAATTGAAAAAATATATTATTTACTAACGCCAGTAGGTACCTAGTTGTAATTCCTCCCTAAATAAAAATATTAATATTCTGAGTAATTTTTATCCATGTTTTTTAATATAAGTAAGTAGGTAAACATTATATTATTTGTATTGTTAAAGTTATGTATTTTATCCCTGAACTCAAACAATTAATTTTAAACAATTGAATCCTGATATATTATTCGATTATCTCATCGCAACATCATCTCAGCTTTGAACTTTTACTTAAAATTAACTTGTATTATTTTATGGGTCAAAAATACATTTTAACGCCTTGAGTTCAAAACCACACTCGCGCAATTATTTTTGCATTTTTACAGCGATTTAATTAGCAAAAACACATTTTCAAATCGCACAACTATTTCATTTACTAGTTATCAACAACAATTACAAAGAAAAACAAAATTCAAATAAGAATTTGACAACAAAATTTTCAAATTACACAAAACTATAATATACTAGCTTTTGCCCGCGGCTTCGCTCGCGTAGAATTTGGTCTGCCACATTAAGTTGCGTGATATTTTTTTAATTGTATTTTTTTATGTAACTTCACATCGTACATCCCAAATTTCTAACTTCAAAATTAGTTTCCATACAATCTTTGAAATCCGTTTGATAGTCGTGATGGCACAGTGGATAAGGCGCCCGCCTCTCGTGTAAAGAGGTTGTGGGTTCGAATCCGGGCAAGTACCAATGTGACTTTTTCAACTCATATGTACTTTCTAAAGTTTATCTTGGACATCACTGACATCCCGTGCCTCGGAAAGCACGTAAAGCCGTTGGTCACGATTGTCATGCGTAGAACTTTGACAGTCGTTACTGGTTAGCTAGAAACTCTGACCAGTCTAACCAAGAGGTATCGTATCGCCCAGTTACTGGGTTGTGGAGGTCAGATAGGCAGTCGCTCCACGTAAAACACTGAATCCGGTTAGGCTGGCAGCCGACCCCAAACCGAGTTGGGAAAAGGCTAGGGAGATGATGATGACAATCTTTGAAATCCTATACCTAATATTTAGAGGGAACCTCTTGAGGGTGGAATTTTCTAAATTCCTTTCTAAGTGTAAGTGTAAGTGTGTGTTTATTTTAAGCTATAATAGAGCGCAAATTTCAAAATGCTAAGACCAGTGGTTTCTTCATTAATCTTTACCTGTATGGTGTGCTTATAAAAATTACCTTTGTCCTTCCCCGGGCTTGAGATTATCCTATCCAGCACAAACGGATTACTAAACACTGACTAATAAACAGGTCGGACCAATGTTTCTTACATGTAATCACTACATAGTAAGTATAATACAAAGTAGCTTTCTTTGCCCCTATGTAAGCTTAAATTTTTAAAACTACGGAAGGGATTTTGATGCGGTTTTGTTAATAGATTTTGTAATAAGTAAAGAATTAATATGTATGTAATTGGAATACGTTACCACCTGTGTTAAATTATCTGTGTTTTTACTGCAATATACTCTCGTATGTACTGTGTTATTTGTTTTTTTTATTCAGCGTAAATATGTAGATTTTGGCATTTAGATACACGTGAGCATGGGAAAAACAGGCAGTTCAATGACTCGCAATCTAGTGCCATTACATAGTCTCGGGGCGTCCAAGTTGCGCATTAACAAAACGGATATACCGACTTTTAATCCTTCGAACACACGTGATTTGAGACACAATAGAAAGACGTCGGTCGGTCGTTGAAAGGTTAATTTGAGCTTATATGTGATGGCAACCCGGATAGCTCCAATGAGTTAAGAAACTCCCCAGGGTAGCTCGTACAATCTTCAGATGACATGACTGTGTCGATGGATGGAGTTGGGTTGTTGCATCGCTGGTTACTTGGCCCAAAATAATTTTATTGATTTTCGCAACTGTCTCATTTCTTGGTGCTAGTATAGTTCTTTCACATAGCCAACTTTCATCGTGGATGTTCTGGTTGCCGTTTGGCGCTCCGTTCAAGTCAATCATATCGTGATAACTTTTAAACTATTCTACCAAATTACTTAGTGCGAAAGACAAAGTTTATCTTCATCATATACTTAATGCGAGAAATGTATTCATTTTGATAAGAGTTTAATAATTATATACTAATATGTGCATTGTAAAATAGTACCAAATTTAATTAAATTTATTGTTCACAATTCTGGTCGTACTGGCTTGCACATAAGAGGTAGATATATGCTGTCGCGGACTTTTATTTTGATCTATTTAAGACAAACAATCCTGTGGTACATCATCTTTATGTAACTCCATTGGTTTAGGCTTCGCACGCCAAGATAGCTCTCAGAGGGAAGATTTTTTTCCGACTTAATTGACACTTATCGTTTTATTATGATCAAAATTACATAAAATCATTATAAATTGTAGCCTATGTGTTACTCTGATAAATAACCTAAATTACTGTAAAGTTTCATCCAAATCGGTCCAGTAGTTTTTTCGTGAAAGAGTAACAAACATACACACATACATCCATCCTCACAAACTTTCGCATTAATATATATGTCACCGGAAAATAACAAGATCCGTAAGTTTATCAATCTACTAGGAAGTTTATAAACTTTCGTAAAATTCTAAACGGGAGATAAATTGTAATATTTTACGTCCATATTTTCGTAAATTTATCAATTTCCGACGTCATACGGTAAATTTATAAACTAACGGATATCTATTCGTAAGATTTTATATGGTTCGACCAATCACAGAAACTCTTTTAAATATACGCATCTTTGAAATACGTAAAATACCACACTGCTCTCTAATTGGTCAATGTTCATAGTGGCAATGCTTGTGTCCATAGACTTTGGTATAATCAGACTTCACAAACTATAAATTGGAAGCAACAATGCCTGGTTCCTCTCTGGCACGGATGTAGTGAGTTGAGTTTTCTATTATCAGTTTCAATAAGCTATATTTAACAGTTACTAGCTAAAATACAGGAATGCTCTTATAAAACACACTGGCGAACAATGGCGGCCGCGAGGAAGGAGAAGTGACACGTGACAGTCAACCAACCAATCAGATCGCGCGTAGCGTTTGGTTACTGCTTACTTATTATTTTACGAGTGAGTTCAGTAAGTTTATCAATTTACGAAAATGTGGACGTAAAATATTACAATTTATCTCCCGTTTAGAATTTTACGAAAGTTTATAAACTTCCTAGTAGATTGATAAACTTACGGATCTTGTTATTTTCCGGTGACATATATATATATAGTAGGAACCAAACAAACGAATCCCTACATCGCGCTATCAAAGTTTTCTCCCGTCTTTGCATAAATAGTTTAATCTTTTCACAGTATATCGGGGGTCAGTCGCCTCGAGGTAAGCCAGTCCCCGCCAGGCTGGTCTAAGCTGGCGGTCACTCAGATGTACCCGACCCGCGAGGGCGGTATATTGCGGTAAATTGCGGTAAAATGCGGTAAAATGAAACAGTATCGATAAACGGTTAAAGATCACTGCCTGGTCACAGGCCCACCACCTACGAGGAGGATGCATAATCTCTCGGTTAACTCGACCCCTCTTTTTGTTTAAAGATTTCACTAGTTATAAACTTTCCACGACCAACCGACAGCCGGCTGTCGGGCTGTTCAAAGATTCTTTTTACATTTGATTTGTATAGGTACTTGTCAAATGACGAATGGATTTTTAAATTCAAATAAGTTTTGCTTTTTGAGTGTTATTTCTTGTATTCCACCCCTTTTTTTTTGGTGAGTGGGAAATCATCTAATGACTGCTCCCGTCCTGGGTGCGGCGGGAGGGCGTGTCAGACTCTTACTGACTAAAACCCACTCATGTTCCTTCGATTGCCCTTTATGTTCCAGGGTCACGGTAACTATTATAAACATTCCGCAACCCCTATAACATTCCGCAACCCCGTATTCCAACCCTAAAGGTAATAATAATTAATTTTAAACAATTCCTCGTTAAAGTGGACTATACATTTGATAAAATCTCACTTGCAAAGTTGCAAGAATATTACCTCAACTGTGTGCGTGTCTTATCAAATATTTCGCTAAGGGTCCATAATACTTACATTGTTCTGAGTTCAAAACCACGCTCACGCAATTATTTTTGCATTATTTACAACCATTTAACTTGCAGTAAGCACATATTATTTAAAGCGTACAACTCTCATAATTATGATTGATTGATTTCACTAGTTATAACCTTTCCACGACCAAGCGACCGCCGGCTGTCGCGCTGCTATTTTCTTTCTATTGTGTCTCAAATCACGTAGGTATGTATTCGAAGGTTTAGGTAACCTTTCATCGACCAACCGACAGCCGGCTGTCGCGCTGCTATTGTCTTTCTATTGTGTCTCGAATCACGTGTACATTCGAAGGTTGGTTCTTCGAAGATTCTTTTTACATTAGATTTGTGTAGGTACTTGTCAAATGACGAATGGATTTTTAAATTAAAATAAGTTTTGCTTTTTGAATTTTTTTTTTGTATTCCACCCCTAAAGGTCTTAAATAATTAATTTTAAACAATTCTTCGTTAAAGTGGACTTTGATAAAATCACACTTAAAAAGTTGCAAGAATTTATCTCAACTGTGTGTGTGTCTTATCAAATATTTTGCTAAGGGTCTATAATACTTACATTGTTCTGAGTTCAAAACCACGCTCATGCAATTATTTTTGCATTATTGACAACCATTTAACTTGCAGAAAAGAAAACACATAATATTTAAAGCGTACAACTCTCATAATTAATTTCTAACTAAAAACTAACACTTATCGGAAAAGAAAAACAAAATTCTCATTAGAATTTTTGAATTACTTACTCAAATTTTTTACTACCAACAAACAAATCCCTACATCGCGCTATCAAAGTTTTCTGCCGTCTTTGCATAAATAGTTTAACCTATTCGTAGTATATCGGGGGTCAATCGCCTCGAGGTAAGCCAGTCCCCGCCAGGCTGGTCTAAGCTGGCGGTCACTCAGATGTACCCGACCCGCAAGGGCGGTAAATTGAACAGTATGGTGGATGCCACAACTAAGTAAACAATTAGAGTCCTGCCTGGTCACAGGCCCACCACCTACGAGGAGGATGCATAATCTCACGGTTAACTCGACCCCTTCTTTTGAAAAACTTTTTAACCCACTTTCAAGTTATTATTTGAGTTCTGCTGTTCTGCAGGAGTTCTTTTCATTATATTGTGTTTAGGTATTTGTAATAATGATTTTGTAATTCAAATACTGTTTAAATGAGTATTTTTTGTATTGCATCCCTAAAGTTAATAACAATTAATTTTGAACAACTCTTCTTTGAAGTGGGCTAAAATATTCGATAAAAAAGTCGCAAAAATATTTCAACTGTGTGTAAGTGCTAATATCGAAAAAATCGCTAATACCCGCCACGCCCTGAGTTCAAAACCACGCTTACGCAATTATTTTTGCATTATTTACAACCATTTAATTTGCAGAAAACACATATTTAAAGCGTACTAACTCTCATAATTAATTAATTTCGAACTAAAAACTAATCTTATCGGAAAAGAAACAAATTTTGAATTACTTACTCAAAACTTTTACTACTAACAAACAAATCCCTACATCGCGCTATCAAAGTTTTCTCCCGTCTTTGCATCAATAGATTGACCTTTTCTCCGAATGTCGGGGGTCAGTCGCCTCGAGGTAAGCCAGTCCCCGCCAGGCTGGTCTAAGCTGGCGGTCACTCAGATGTACCCGACCCGCAAGGACGGTAAATTGAACAGTATGGTGGATGCCACAACTAAGTAAACAATTACCGCCTTATTATAAAACAAGGTTTTTCTCTAAACCAGGTTTAAACCATTGAGCCAGGTTTTGTAATTTGAATCTTATTCTGATACGATCAAGATTCGAAATACAAAAGCTAGCTCAATGGTTTAAACCTGGTTTAGAGAAAAACCTTGTTTTGTAATAAGGCGGTTAGAGTCCTGCCTGGTCACAGGCCCACCACCTACGAGGAGGATGCATAATCTCTCGGTTAACTCGACCCCTTCTTTTGAAAAACTTTTTAACACACTTTCAAGTTATTATTTGAGTTCTGCTGTTCTGCAGGAGTTCTTTTCATTATATTATGTTTAGGTATTTGTAATAATGATATTGTAATTCAAATACTGTTTAAATGAGTATTTTTTGTATTGCATCCCTAAAGTTAATAACAATTAATTTTGAACAACTCTTCTTTGAAGTGGACTAAAATATTCGATAAAATAGTCGCAAAAATATTTCAACTGTGTGTAAGTGCTAATATCGAAAAAATCGCTAATACCCGCCACGCCCTGAGTTCAAAACCACAGTCACGCAATTATTTTAGCATTTTTACAATCATTTAACTTGTACAACTCTCATAATTTATTTTCTAACTGGAAACCACAACCGAAATAGAAAAGACTCAGAGAAGAAAAACAAAATTCTAATTGAAATTTGACCACAACATTTTCAAATTACACAAACGATACATTTCTGCTCACAAGCCCACACATACCTACGAGGAGGATGCATAATCTCTCGGTTAACTCGACCCCTCTTTTTGTTTAAGATTTCACTCTAACCTTTCCACGATCTGTTGTCTTTCTATTGTGTCTCGAATCATATGTATGTATTCGAAGGTTTAACTTTTCAACGACCAAGCGACAGCCGGCTGTCGGGCTGCTATTGTCTTTCTATTCTGTCTCGAATCACGTGTATTCTAATGTTTAAGGATCTTCAAAGATTCTTTTTACATTTATTAAAATCACACTTGCAAAGTTGCAAGAATATTACCTACCTCAACTGTGTGCGTGTCTTTCTTATCAAATATTTCGCTACGGGTCCATAATACTTACATTGTTCTGAGTTCAAAACCACGCTCACGCAATTATTTTTGCATTATTTACAACCATTTAATTTGCAGAAAACACATATTTAAAGCGTACTAACTCTCATAATTAATTAATTTCCAACTAAAAACTAAACTTATCGGAAAAGAAAAAAATTTTGAATTACTTACTCAAAACTTTTACTACTAACAAACAAATCCCTACATCGCGCTATCAAAGTTTTCTCCCGTCTTTGCATCAATAGATTGACCTTTTCTCCGAATATCGGGGGTCAGTCGCCTCGAGGTAAGCCAGTCCCCGCCAGGCTGGTCTAAGCTGGCGGTCACTCAGATGTACCCGACCCGCAAGGGCGGTAAATTGAACAGTATGGTGGATGCCACAACTAAGTAAACAGTTAGATTCCTGCCTGGTCACAGGCCCACCACCTACGAGGAGGATGCATAATCTCTCGGTTAACTCGACCCCTCTTTTTTGTTTAAAGATTTCACTAGTTATAACCTTTCCTCGACCAACCGACAGCCGGCTGCCGGGCTGCTAGTATTCGAAGGTTTAAGGATCTTCAAAGATTCTTTTTACATTTGATTTGTGTAGGTACTTGTCAAATGACGAATGGATTTTTAAATTCAAATAAGTTTTGCTTTTTGAGTGTTTTTTTTTGTATTCCACCCCTAAAGGTCACAATAATTAAATTTAAACAATTTTTCGTTAAAGTAGACTATACATTTGATAAAATCTCACTTGCAAAGTTGCAAGAATATTACCGCAACTGTGTGCGTGTCTTATCAAATATTTCGCTAAGGGTCCATAATACTTACATTGTTCTGAGTTCAAAACCACGCTCACGCAATTATTTTTGCATTATTTACAACCATTTAACTTGCAGTAAGCACATATTATTTAAAGCGTACAACTCTCATAATTATGATTGATTGATTTCACTAGTTATAACCTTTCCACGACCAAGCGACCGCCGGCTGTCGCGCTGCTATTTTCTTTCTATTGTGTCTCAAATCACGTAGGTATGTATTCGAAGGTTTAGGTAACCTTTCAACGACCAACCGACAGCCGGCTGTCGCGCTGCTATTGTCTTTCTATTGTGTCTCGAATCACGTGTACATTCGAAGGTTGGTTCTTCGAAGATTCTTTTTACATTAGATTTGTGTAGGTAGGTACTTGTCAAATGACGAATGGATTTTTAAATTAAAATAAGTTTGCTTTTTGAATTTTTTTTTGTATTCCACCCCTAAAGGTCTTAAATAATTAATTTTAAACAATTCTTCGTTAAAGTGGACTTTGATAAAATCACACTTAAAAAGTTGCAAGAATTTATCTCAACTGTGTATGTGTCTTATCAAATATTTTGCTAAGGGTCCATAATACTTACATTGTTTTGAGTTCAAAACCACGCTCACGCAATTATTTTTGCATTATTTACAACCATTTAACTTGCAGTAAGCACATATTATTATTTAAAGCGTACAACTCTCATAATTATTTTCCTACTAAAAACTTAACTTATCGGAAAAGAAAAACAAAATTCTAATTAGAATTTTTGAATTACTCAAAATTTTTACTACCAACAAACAAATCCCTACATCGCGCTATCAAAGTTTTCTGCCGTCTTTGCATCAATAGTTTCACCTTTTCGTAGTATATCGGGGGTCAGTCGCCTCGAGGTAAGCCAGTCCCCGCCAGGCTGGTCTAAGCTGGCGGTCACTCAGATGTACTCGACCCACAAGGGCGGTAAATTGAACAGTATGGTGGATGCCACAACTAAGTAAACAATTAGAGTCCTGCCTGGTCACAGGCCCACCACCTACGAGGAGGATGCATAATCTCACGGTTAACTCGACCCCTTCTTTTGAAAAACTTTTTAACACACTTTCAAGTTATTATTTGAGTTCTGCTGTTCTGCAGGAGTTCTTTTCATTATATTGTGTTTAGGTATTTGTAATAATGATTTTGTAATTCAAATACTGTTTAAATGAGTATTTTTTGTATTGCATCCCTAAAGTTAATAACAATTAATTTTGAACAACTCTTCTTTGAAGTGGGCTAAAATATTCGATTAAAAAGTCGCAAAAATATTTCAACTGTGTGCAAGTGCTAATATCGAAAAAATCGCTATGGGTCCCTAAATACCCGCCACGCCCTGAGTTCAAAACCACACTCACGCAATTATTTATGTTTTTTTTTTTATTTATTTATTTAAAAAAGGCTCAGAGAAGAAAAACAAAATTCTAATTGAAATTTGACCACATTTTCAAATTACACAAACGATAGATTTCTGCCTGGTCACAAGCCCACACATACCTACGAGGAGGATGCATATAATCTCTTGGTTAACTCGACCCCTCTTTTTGTGTAAAAAAAAAAGATATTAAGCACATTGTAAGGATTTGCATCAATAAAGCATTTATTTATTTATTTATTTATTTATTTGTGTAAGTTTTCACTCTAACCTTTCTACGACCAAGCGACAGCCGGCTGTCGCGCTGCTGTTGTCTTTCTATTGTGTCTCGAATCATATGTATGTATTCGAAGGTTTAACTTTTCAACGACCAAGCGACAGCCGGCTGTCGGGCTGCTATTGTCTTTCTATTCTGTCTCGATTCACGTGTATTCGAATGTTTAAGGATCTTCAAAGATTCTTTTTACATTTATTAAAATCACACTTGCAAAGTTGCAAGAATATTACCTACCTCAACTGTGTGCGTGTCTTATCAAATATTTCGCTAAGGGTCCATAATACTTACATTGTTCTGAGTTCAAAACCACGCTCACGCAATTATTTTTGCATTATTTACAACCATTTAATTTGCAGAAAACACACATAGCGTACTAACTCTCATAATTAATTTCCAACTAAAAACTACAACTTATCAGAAAAGAAAAACAAAACTCTAATTATAATTTTTGAATTGCTGAGTTATTCCGGTCGGATACCCCGTATTTGATACCCTGGGGGATCAGTATTATTTTATAATATTTTCTATTCCGGTCTGATTCACCGTGCAGGGTATCACAAATAAATTTAATCATTTTATTCCGTTCGAATACACTAGTTATCTATTAACAGATTTTTGGGACAGTCAGCAACAAAATATGCATACAGGTAAAAAAAAAAATAAAAAAAAAAAAATCAAAAAAAAAATAATAATAAATAAATAAAAAAAAATAAAAAAAAATAAATAAATAAATAAAAAAAAATAAATAAAAAATAAAAAAAAAATAAAAAAAAAAATTAAAAAAAAATAATAAATAAATAAAAAAATAAAAAAAATAAAAAAAAAATAAATAAATAAATAAAAAAAAAATAAAAAAATAAAAAAAAAATAAAAAAAAAAAAATAAAAAATAAAATAAAAAAAAATTAAAAAAATTAATAAATAAATAAAAAAATAAAAAAATAAAAAAAAAAAAAATAATAAATAAATAAAAAAATAAAATAAAAAAAAAAAATAAATAAATAAAAAAAAAAAAAAAAAAAAAAAAAAAAATAAAAAAAAAATAAAAAATAAAATAAAAAAAAATTAAAAAAAATTAATAAATAAATAAAAAAATAAAAAAATAAAAAAAAAAAAAATAAATAAATAATAAATAAATAAAAAAAAAAAATAAAAAAATAATAAAAAAAAAAATTAAAAAAAAATCAATACATAAATCCTTTTAAATTATTAAGGTTTGTCCAAATAGAAAGACCAAATGTCTGATTGCCTGTGATGATTTTAAACAAATAAAACAAATATTTTTACATGAACAACTGCTTTTCTCTTGACTGTACTTACCTGTCAAAAAAGAGTAACGGGATCAGACCGGAATGACAAAGTTAATAGTGGATCAGACAGGAATTAAAATACTATAATAAACAACAGGGGATCAGATCAGGGGATCCGACCGGAATAACTCGAATTGCTTAATCAAAACTTTTACTACTAACAAACAAATCCCTAAATCGCGCTATCAAAGTTTTCTGCCGTCTTTGCATAAATAGTTTAACCTTTTCGTAGTATATCGGGGGTCAATCGCCTCGAGGTAAGCCAGTCCCCGCCAGGCTGGTCTAAGCTGGCGGTCACTCAGATGTACCCGACCCGCTAGGGCGGTAAATTGAACAGTATGGTGGATGCCACAACTAAGTAAACAATTAGAGTCCTGCCTGGTCACAGGCCCACCACCTACGAGGAGGATGCATAATCTCTCGGTTAACTCGACCCCTTTTTTGATTTTTTTAAGATACTAACTTGAACCAGTTTTAAAGTGAACGCGTAGGGTTTCTTTTTGGTAGTGGGTGGGACATCATAAAATGACTTCTCCCGTCCTGGGCGGGGCGGGCGGGAGGGCGTGTCAGACTTTTACTGACTAAAGCTTACGTAGTAACTATTTATTAATCTGTGCTAAAACTCACTCATGTTCCTATTATGTTCCGGGGTCAAGGTAACTATGAAAACCATTCCGCAACCCCGACAGAAATGCGTAGGGGATCTTTTGTATAAAAATATCTGTTGTAAGACCTCATCTAAATAGGTGAGAATATTGAAGGGTAACAAATGGTATTTACTCTGAATATTGAATAAATATGTTTTTTCTTCCCTCTTTTTACCTACATGAGGGGTGAATCTAAATCCATACTAATATTATAAATGGGAAAGTGTGTCTGTCTGTTTGTCTTTCTTTCACGGCAAAACGGAGCGACGATTTGACGTGATTTTTTAAGTGGAGATAGTTGAAGGGATGGAGAGTAACATAGGCTACTTTTTGTCTCTTTCTAACGCGAGCGAAGCCGCAGGCAGAAGCTAGTAGAATATAACTCAAAGGTGACTGACTGACATAGTGATCTATCAACGCACAGCCCAAACCACTGGACGGATCGGGCTGGAATTTGGCATGCAGGTAGATGTTATGACACGTAAGCATCCGCTAAGAAAGGATATTAATAAATTCCAAACCTGAAGAAATAAAAAAGGGGATGGAAGTCTCAACACCTACGCAGGCGAAGCCGCGTGCGGAAGCTAGTTTTAATAATCTTAGTGCTCACTTACACCGTAAAAGGCACTAGCTAAATTAAATATTTATAGTGTCCTAGGTCCTAGCTTTAGGGTATATATGTTCTGTGGTCCTAGCAGGACTGTTCGTTGAAGTAATAATTATTTTGCGACGCAATTCAGTCAGTGATCAATGTGAGCAAAAAAATACTAGATACCCTCTTCAATTGAAGAAATATAAAAAAAAACATCGAATGTGAAGCAATGTTTAAATTGGAATTGTTAACTCTGTAGTCATGTTTTTATGATTTTAACATTTTGTAAAAAAGATACGGATATAAAATTAACGGAATAAAGATACGGTTGATACTCACATGCTAAGCGATTTGCCCGTTAACTTACTTTCACAAAATATAATTTACTCTTCTGTGGTCATAATCTATACCTAATATTCTAAAGCTGAAAAGTTTGTTGGTTGTAAAATCTCAGAAACTAGTGGCCCTATTAGGTATTATTTAGGCCACTTTATCGAGGAAGGCTGTATGCTACATAATAATATGCTACGAACTATGACCAACGGAAGCTCAGTAATATCTAATCAAACCTTCGAACACGTGATTCGAGACACAATAGAATGATAATAGCAGCGCGAAAGCCGGCCGTCGCTTGGTTGTCTAAAGCAAGCGGATGGCAAGAAGCAAGGTCATGTATGTAGCACAAGCATGAAGCAAGCAACCAGAGCACAAGTAAAGGATAAACTCCGAAAACCGTATAGTAGTTATTTTACAAAAAAAAAACTATTTACGGAACCCTCGTTGCGCTAGTCCGACTCGCCTTGACCGGTTTTTTTTATGGATGGAGAATCATCAATTGACTTCTTTCGCCCTTCGTATGTTCCTTCGGTTGCCTTTTATGTTCGGGGGCCGCGGTAGCTATTAGTACTAGTCCGCAATCCACCTTGTTTTTAACCGACTTCTAAAAAAAGGAGGAGGTTCTCAATTCGGATGTTTGTTATTTTTTTTTATGTTTGTTTGCGCATATATCTCCGTCGTTTACCAACCGATTTGAACAACTCTTTTTTTGTTTGAAATGGTAGACTTCGCAAATGGTCCCATTGTCATCAGGTCCAGGATCTGATGATGGTTTCATGCCGAAATCGAGGGAACTCCTCAATTTTTATAGAAAAACGTACTTTTTTTTTAAGTTATTCTAAAACGTAGTCAGATATTGAGGCTAACTAAATGGTCAAAAATAAAAAGCTTTTTCTAAAAAAAAATAACCGTCTTCAAAAACTAAAAGCACAAAAATAACCCGGTTAATTTTTTTTTAACCCGCGTGTTTCGTAAACGTGAATAAAATGCACCGCACTGTAATTGCTTCTACAATGCAATTAATTAAAAACATTTCCCCTTAGCTTTCCCGAGGCAGTACTCCGATGAACAAAGTGACGACTACAGTAAAGACCTACACATATGAGGTCCCGGCTGACCAGGACCCCGCTTCAGTCCCGATTCCGGTCCACGCCGAACACCAGCATACTTACGTCACTTCCGAACATAACAGGACCACGTAAGTACCACTTTGACAATAGGAATGTTGACAAATTAAAAAAAAAGTGAGCCGTCATGGGACGCCTGGCAGATGTGAAACATCGACATTACATCATCGCCACACAGTACACAAGACTGTGACTGTATAATATACAGTCACAGTCTTGTGTACTGTGTAGTGCAATTGTGAACTAAGGCATCGATATACAGTGTATAAATATATACACCATCATAGCGCGTGGCGACGCGTCGCCACGGCATGCGTCGATCGCCACGCCAGAAAATTGTTTTACGTGCGGCTATAGATGTTGCACATCAAAAATGGCATTCTGCTTACATAGTTCGTCTTTTAGACCATCCAAAAAACTAGTTGTACATTTGGTCATGAATAACCCGCTAGGAGATGACTCTACTCATAAAAACAAACAACTTTTATTACTGAAGCATCTCAGCAAAAATCAGCTGTTTCATACATTATGGTCGGGACCAAAAATACACCTAGTATTGGACACATTTTTTCTAGATCAAATTTAACCTTCGAACACACGTGATTCGAGACACAATAGAAAGACAATAGCAGCCCGACAGCCGGCTGTCGCTTAGTTGTCGAAACGCTAATAAAAAAAAGAGCACCAAAGTTCGCAGTGGGGGCGAGGCTTCTCAGTAAAAATTGTACCAAGGCATGACGTTTTACGAAACTTCAACGCACTGTATCGTCGTCATTTTCTGTTTACGAAAAAAAAAGAAAAAATACGTGTCCCAATTCTTTTTGATAATCTAATTGACGGACTAAATAAATTTTTTGGTCGGCTAGTTGACGAATTATTATTATTATTATGGTAAGTTTTGGTAAAGTTGGTAAACTTACCGAAATGAGTAATTAATGAGGTGCGTTTTGTGAGTGAGTTTTGGCATGTTTGGTAATGTTGGAAAAAGTTACCATAGTTGTCAAAATACTAAATACCTACAATGATAAAAAAAGAGTTGTTAGAGAAGTTTTGAATAAGTTTTGGCATGTTTGGTAATGTTGGTGTAGTTACCATGGTTCCCAAAAAAATATCAGTAAGTGATTAAAGAGTTTGGCCTGACGATTTTGCATACGTTTTAGCACGTTTGGTAATGTTGGTCAAGTTACCAAAATTACCAAATTGAAAATTTGATTGTCAAGCTTTACTAATAACTATTGTTTTCTTAATTTTCTCTGTATTAAAAAAGTTACCATAAAACTAAAGCCACCAGTCTCATCAAAATGTATAATTCCAGCACCACGGCCGGTTCGCCGACTCCTGTAGCACTAGTGACGCCCCCCGGGCCGGGCGGCTGCCAGTACTGCTCGCACTGCAACTCTTCAGTCCGGGAGTACCGCACTGTCACTACCACCGATGGTAAGTAGCTTTGACTCTCAATTTTAAATAATTGTTGCCTTTACCTAACTGAAAAATAAAATAATATTTCTTTTAATAGCTAAACTATGACGGTGTTGATTGTTTTACGTATTGGAAAATGATTGATATAGTTTTCAAATTAGAATTATTCGAATATAGGCAAGTGCTTATATTCTCTTTCTACTCTTACTTCTACTTTCTATGTGTATCTTAAACGACACTGATCTCGGTAAAATAAAACATCGTAAGGAAATCTCCTTTTAATTTTTTTTTTATTCCTTTTCCCATTTTATTCCCATTAAGCTGGATATCAGTGTTACGTAAAGCGACTGCATAGTCAGACCTTCACAACCCAGTAACTGGGCGACACGGTACCTCTTGGTTAGACTGGTCAGACTTTCTGGCTTACCCGTAACGACAGTCAAAGTTCTACGAATGACAACCGGGCAAGTGATGTCCAAGATAAACTTTAGACAGTACTTACATATTAATTGAAAAAGTCACATTGGTACCTTGTCCGGATTCTAACCCGCCTCTTAACACGAGAGGTGGGTGCCTTATCCACTGGGCCATCACGACATCGACACCTGAATGTAAAAAATATTATTGATTAAAAATGATTAAAGATAAAAGAAGGTGTTAAAACAACTTTTTCTTATTGTTTTGTACTATGTTTCAGATCGCACCAACGAACGCATGGTATACTCCGCCCCCGCCAACGAAACCAAGGTCATTCCTTCGGAACCGCATAATGGACACGGCCCTTACGTAAGCATAGTTTAGATTTATATTCAGGGGCCACCATTCTGACCTATAGCTATGGTCATGAACAAAATAAAATAATGATATATTAATGCTCCTCCTAAAAAGGTACAGAATATGGTTTATGTCAATATGTCAAATGAGATTTATAATTGGAATACAAAATTGTTTTATCTTCCGAAAATACCGTTTCTGGAGATTCTTGCTTGTTCTTCTCCATTAAGACCAACCTGTTTTGGAACAAGCAACCTAAGCTTACCTACTGATTCACTTAAAAATTCGCGACTTAGTATATTTTTTATAAGCATTATTAGCAGTTATTGTCGCTTTAACGAAATTATAAGACTTTTTTTTATCATCGAGGATTGACTATTTTTACGGGTACTCATCTGCCTAGCTTCCTTCTTGACCGGATTCAGCGGGATACTAGTGTTCTACGCACAGAAAAGATAGAGATTTATCTGTTCTGTGGTTTTCCGTGAAGCGACTAGCTCATATTAACCTTAAATTCTTCTCCACAGGGTCCATCATCATACAAGTTCTCCGAGACGACATACTCGTCGCACAACACGACGCAGCGCTACCCCTCCCCCTCCCCGCACGCGCCGCACCCCCCGCACTCCTTCCCTCACGCGCTGCACCCCGCGCCCTCCCCCTCCCCCGGGCCCTTCCCGCGCCCCTCCACGCCCTCGCCCGGCACTCAGCAGCCGCCTAAGAAGTTAGATGATCTGATGGCTGATTTTCCTGAAGCTGTGAGTATATGAAATAGATGAACATTCAGTAACTAATACCAGTATTTGAAGCATTTTCGCGAATCAATTAATTTTGGAAATAAGGGTGCTTGTACACGGTGCACGTAGCTGGAGCAAGTAAAGATGCGGGTTACACGCGTGAGTAATATGCGCAAGCTATTTGTTCGAGTTTCTGAGGCTCTGGATCCGCACATGTTTTTAAGGGTGCTTGTACACGGTGCATGTAGCTGGAGCAAGTGCCTCAACATGCGCAAGCTACATGCACCGTGTACAAGCACCCTAAGTTTCAAAATTATTAATTCCACGATGATGCTGTGATGCGTTTTATTAAAAGATTAACTTACAAAAATAAAAGTAGACAAGTACTTATTCTTCTTTCTCTAAGTTATTTCCATTCATCAGAAGGACTATTAGACTTTTTGCATTACAAACTTAGCATGGAGAGAGCCAGGTGAAGATATTGTTACATTTATTTTATTCAGCAGTTACAAATCTTCATTAGATACTTTCTCCAGTAGGTACCTTTTTTCTAAAAAAATAACCTTGACATCAACATCCAACTTGATAACAAAATCTAATCTTCTCACAGCGTTACCCAACTCAACCAGACGGCGTGGTCCGTCGTAACGTCCACGTGACCCACGAGAGTACGCAGAGCTCGTCACTCAACCGGAACGCCCGAGACACGCGCGACACGCAGGACTCCGCCCCCAGTCCGCCGGCGAAGTCCCCGCTCGTGGCCAACAGCCGCAACGTGGCTGGGCCTGCGGTGTACTACCCGCCCGGTCATGTGCCCTTCCAGAAGAAGGAGGGGGGCGGGTATCAGGCTAGCAGTGTGAGTATATTTTATACCAGCCAACTAATGAACACAACTATTTCATGAAATGGTCAAACACTGTTTGAATATTTAATATATCAGTTTTAATATCTTCATATTTAATACAAAAATAAGGAGGCGACACTTTTTAAGAGATATTCTATCTAGATTCAACCAATTTTTCAATACTTCTGTACTATTATGGAAATATTTTGATACTTGCACGACTGTTGGTGGTGGGACATAAATTCATCAAAAACAATCATAGTTCACATTGTAACGGTCATGATGGCCTCTAGCCAGGTCACAAGCCATGTGCATCTGGATTGAGAGCCCAAATTTTAAATCTTCTCAAAAGAAAATAAGATTTACAGGGCATTTAGTTAAAATTTAGTAAAACTTAGGGCAATATGCCATGAATTTCTTAAACGTGAAATAAAGCTTTTGTATTAAAATAACTAGGGCTCTCAATCCAGACGCCTACATAAAGTGGCATATCCTGAATCTCAGAAAGTACTGCCTCTGGGCTCATAATTTTTATTTAAGGATTTAGTTAAGAATTTCTTACGACTTTTAAGAAATTTCCATTTATGTAGAAAACTATATTACCGAGTTATAGCGGTATATCTAGGGCTCTCAGTTCATAAATGTTTGTACTGAGGAATCATCAAACTAATGGATTTATTCAAAGAAATACTTAAATGCGACCGTTATATATTTTACTTAAACGCGTCTGTAAATTAGTAAAAAAGAAATAATGACTAAAAAGTTAATAGTTACACTGTAAATGGAGATTGAATTTTCCTAAAACGTCTGAACTGAGGGCCCAATATTTTTGGCAGTATTGACTAGGATAAGCCTTCTACACTATCTCACATAAGGGTAAGTATTTTAACTAATTCTTAATTAAAATCTAGCAAAGCGTCCATTACTCTAAATTTCATACTTTTAGAGATAATTGAATAATATTTTTTATAGGAGAAAATTATGTAGGGTGACCATAATGTTCCATGTAAGTATAAACAAGTGTTCGGCATGTTCTTGTAGTATCTTGTAATGCGCAGATGGAGAATTATAATTATATACGACTAGTTTTGCTGTGCCAGCACCTACATATCGTGAAACAATAAAATAAAAAACGTATCAATGGACGCTTTACGATAAATTGACGACAAATTTTATTGATGTTAAACTTACCTATTTTGTACATAAACTAAAACGACACGTAATTTATAACTAGTCTGTGATGCTTATGAGAAAAAGAAAATTTACTTAGGTAAATAACACAAATAATTAACTAAATAACACATGATGATAATAACAATACGAAAAAAGGCGGCAACCCTACCAGAATCTTTATTCTTCAAAATTACAATCAGCCAAAACAAAATTTAAAAATTATAAAAAAATAATCAAACAATTAAATTTTAAAATCTTGTAGAAAGTAGTTTGTTCTTCAATCCATTCAAATTTCATTTGGATACATCAATCGGTGTTCAAGAAAACCTTAATTATATCTTATATGGGCCTGGTAACATATCTCCTGTAATCGCTTCCCACAGTTCAAGCAACAACTACTCGTTTAAGAAACAGCTTGTGTAAGGGTACATGCTGATTAGTCTCAAAAAGTAACAAAACTATATCTACCCTACAGAATTTTCTCCTATAAAAAAATATTATTCAATTATCTCTAAAAGTATGAAATTTAGAGTAATGGACGCTTTGCTAGATTTTAATTAAGAATTAGTTAAAATACTTACCCTTATGTGAGATAGTGTAGAAGGCTTATCCTAGTCAATACTGCCAAAAATATTGGGCCCTCAATTCAGACGTTTTAGGAAAATTCAATCTCCATTTACAGTTTAACTATTAACTTTTTTGTCATTATTTCTTTTTTACTAATTTACAGACGCGTTTAAGTAAAATATATAACGGTCGCATTTAAGTATTTCTTTGAATAAATCCATTAGTTTGATGATTCCTCAGTACAAACATTTATGTACTGAGGGCCCTAGATATACCGCTATAACTCTGTAATATAGTATTCTACATAATTGGAAATTTCTTAAATGTCGTAAGAAATTCTTAACTAAATCCTTAAATAAAATTAATGAGCCCCAGAGGTAGTACTTTCTGAGATTCAGGCTATGCCACTTTATGCAGGCGTCAGGATTGAGAGCCCTAGTTATTTCATCATAACAGCTTTATTTCACGTTTAAGAAATTCATGGCATGTTGCCCTAAGTTTTACTAAATTTTAACTAAAAGCCTTGTAAATCTTATTTTCTTTTGAGAAGATTTAAAATTTGGGCTCTCAATCCAGATGCACATCACAAGCCAGTAAGTCTAACAATCTATATTCTAACCACGACTATCATACGTCATGAGTTCTGAAGGCCTTGTAGAGCACTGATTATTCAGCTGAATCTACTCCAGAAGCTGACTCTCACATAGTCGGGAGAAAGCTAATGACACGACGAAAGAAAAAAATCGGGAACTGGAATCCATTTCTGTTTTCTGTTCTTCCAGGCCATGGCACAAGGCGGCGGCAGCTACGCCGCAGGCCGAGGCATGTATGAATACGAGTCCGGCTCGCGAAGCAAAGAGAAGCACTCAGAGACGAAGACCGCCGTCCCCATCTGCCTACCACTCTGCTGCGCTATGCCTTGCGTGATCATGTAAAAAAATAAAAAACTACAGTCTTACCCAGATTCCAGTTTCACCAAACAATTTTTTTGGTGAAGCTGGAATAGTCTTCATTGTCTGGGTAAGTTTATGTTCGTCTACATAGTCTTACCCAGATTCCAGTTTTACCAAACCACCCATTTTTTGGTGAAGCTGGAATATTCTTGTCTGGGCAAGCCTATGTTATTTATTAGTGTTAAGCTTTGGACGTAAAAATACGAGTTTTGACAGCTATCGGAACATACAATTTTAGAATGACCTTGTTTGAAAATCAAGGGCATGTCATGTAAAGCTCTCTTCAATAAAAGTGCCTAACAAATCTTGTTTAAAAATGTCACCTTGACCTTGGGAACGGGGTCAAGGTTACGATTAGGTCGAGGTCACCAAGTTTTAAATTTTGACAGCTGTTGTGGAACAATAAATGTTTGTAACTATTTATAATAAATTAAGTAAGGTGTAAGAGTCTATATGCTTCTCCTAAGAAAGTGTATTAGAGCTTGCAAGAACGAATCTCAAGAAATAAATATAATAACTTGTTATTTGTCAAATTGGTATCTAATTGAAGTTTTAATAACTGATGTCGATAATTCTTCATGTCTGTACTCGATAATAAAGCTGAAACTAACATGGTGCCATTAATGATATTCTTAACTATAAATAAGAAAAAATACTGGGCGCATTTTTTTTCGAGGTGTCTTCCCATAAAAACTTGGTGCTGCCATCTATTATGCAATGTGAAGTGTTTGAAATTTTTGCGCTCAGTTCTATTGTGTATAGAGCGTTATTGTAATTTTTATTATTAATAAATTTTATTAACTTGGTCCTTTGTTTTAATTATAATTACGATTATTTCTATGTTAGAAAATTCAGGCAATGTCAGTAAGCAGATAAATCGTATAACTCGAAATGAAACTACCCACATGTATCGAGTTTGCTGGTAAGTGTTGTACTATCGACAAAATTGAATCATGCATGACCCATTTCGACGACAAATCGTTTGAAGCTGTCAAAATAATAAGACTAGACGTGTGACATTTTTAATACATGTTTACCCGATTGTCGACCTATTATTGTATTTGAATGTCTGTAGGAAAATAAGCATAAGGTGGGTCATGATTCCATTATGTCGATATTACATACTCAAAATATTTTATGCATTTTTATTCATGCATAGTTTTGTATGTTTGACTATATTCACGATTTACACCTTTTCACCGTTTCAAGGTGAAACAGATTCGTGTATTCGAGTAATGTGTAGAGAATTGGCTGTCGCACATCGTTCCCGCTGTTATTTCTCAGAGACTGACTGATGTCCGATCCAAATATTCAGTAGGTAGTCAGTTCACTTATTTTTGTAGAATTAACCCATTCGACTCCACAAGATTTTTTTTTCTTTTAAATTTGGTCCACTTATTTTTTTTTCTTTACTAAATTTTAAATTAGTATTATTACACAAATAAATAATCAATTATTCGAAAAACAAGCTGAAAATACTGAAAAAAGAGCAAACTCACAAGTTGCGTTGGTGGCACATAGCTATAAAAATATTATAGGCAAATCCGGCAACGCAAACCTCGCGTTGTTAGAATGGACGGTATTATGCAATCATATCAAACCAACCAAGAAATATATATAATTTATACCTATATGCATTTTAATTCTTTATTGAATTGGGAAATAAAAAATAATAATAACAAATAAAAATACACTATTTAAAACTTTGCCGTTGTAAAACTGTCTACTAATCACCAATGACCACCAATATGTAATAAGCAGTCACAAAAATAATAGACAGATGTAATATGTACCTACTTACAATAACGAACTTGTGAAGATGTTTGTATACCATCCTACCAATTGTTGTTCATGTGTGCCATTCAACGCACCATTTGCGTTGAAATTTTAACTGGTATCGTTTTCACCAGAATCTAATTAAAAATGTGTAATCCACATCAATGATAAATAGTAATAGGCACTTATCTTGCGTTATCACACATCCAATATCTATTTTCACATGAATAAATCAATATATTTTGATGAAATTCAGAACACATTTACCGGTACAACAAAGACAACTTGAAAATGTGACTTTCTGTTTTGACATTGAAAAACCGTTTGAATTGTCAAATGACAGTGACGTTTGTCTATAGTTTAACGACTAATACAGTCGTTTAAATCTGAACGCAACTACAAAAAATACGTATTTATGAAACTATGGCCAAAACGCATATGGTGCGTTGGTGGCACACGACAAAAAACGTGCAAAACGCGAGGTGTGCGTTGCCGGAGTCGAATGGGTTAACGCTCTCAAATCTATTGCTGACCTTACTTTATCCGGGCCGGTTCCACAACCTCGAAGTAGTCCTTATAATCTACAAGATAAATTCCAAAGTGGAACAGATTTTGTATGAATTCTACCAGATATTTTAATCAGAGCGTATCAGAAGAATGTTAACAGGCGCTTAGTGACAAAAAGGAGGAAAGATGTAATCGATTCTTCCTTGATGGAGAAAAGTACGTTCAGTATTCTGTCTGTTATTGTGATAATCACACATTAGCAGTAGTACCATCGGTAACACCACAGTGCAAAGAAAATAAAACACAGGCTTAATAAAAACACAGTGATATATATATTTTCGTTTGTTTAGCAAAGTTTTTGGATCTCGTCCAACAAGGCAGTGATGGGGTGGGTCGCCGGCGCACTACACTAGACAAGCTCCCCCGGCTTCACCCGCAGCACGCACGTAAGGCCACATGCGTGACACTGCGACACCAGTCTCGGACACTCTGACATCGTCCCGGTACGATAGCCGCAGTATCTATACTTGAATATCACTACAATGTTGGTACCTGTACACTTGCATCGCCACTATAACATTCATACCTCAAAACAACACAATTACACATAAAACTAACGGAAATAATTAAAAATAAAGAGTTTTTAACTTTTACAAAAAACGTATTATTCAGCGAAAACATAAAAGCTCGCACTTTCGCATCACAATCGCCGCTAAGACAACACATACAGTAGTCACCGCACAGCGGTCATTTGGCATCTTTGTAAACTTGATAACAAACTGTATGTAACAATATTCAACTATAGATACACAAAACTTGTCTTTTCATACAAGAAATGGTGAAAAATTTACCAAATTGTCATTCATACGGGCTTGCTTTTTTTTAATATAATCAAAACTAGGAACTGTTTAATTTTGTAATAGACGCCTTACAGAGGCATTTGATAATAGTGATTATTATAATATTTGCAAATAGGTACTTTTGATTTGTTTTTGTTCATTATAGAGTAACAGATAGGTACTTACATTTTTATTAAGGGTCAACACACACTGTTATTCGTGGATGGACAGTTACAAAAGCATTTATAAATGTCTACAAAGACACTACAACAGTGTATCAAATGCATTACTATGTATTATTATAAAAACTAGAGTTGAAACATGTGGTAATTGCACTACCGAAGCTTATGTGCAACTCATATGTAAACTTAACTATGTACAAAAGTTTGTGTTGATCGGTGGAGTATTTCCGAAGATTACAAGCACACACGCACCGACTGATACTGTCAGCGCGATGCGGCCGGCAAATAACAGTGTGCGCTCACCTTTACATCAACAACAACAATTTGGTACAACTTTTCATATAGTAAATGTTTATATTTATAAAATTTAACATTTTCTTTCCCTTATCATTGATATTTCGACGCATGATAGATGCAATAATTATGTATAATATACAATTGGAACTCCTATTTAATTATTTATTAATTACCTAATTTTTTTCTTTCTTTCATTTTAAAAATCACAAAAGGTAACGACAACTCATGAAACAGTCGGGAGATAATTATTTTAATCTTATTTGGGAACTCTAAAACTATACAATAAAGTGGTGGACCGGATCGAGAGCGTGGCCGGGAGTGGTGGCGAGCCCCGGCGCGGCTCGGCACCGCTCGTCCAGCACTCGGCGACTTTGATCACGCGCAATATCTTCGACAATATCGAGTGAGCAACGCATGTACTATTAATTACAAAAATACCAAGAGCGTCCAACATATTGAGCACAATCAAAGCTTCAGTCTGCGTCTCCGTGGAGTGCGGCGCGCCACTCGCGGTCCCGACCGGAATGTATCGGCACATCACACGTCACTCGAGCCCGGGCCGGCGGCAGACGCGCATACTATATAATATCACAACGCGCGGGCGACGCGGCACGACCCGCCCGCTACTAAATTTGTTAATCGGCCTTTACAAAATAAATATATGACTAGGCATGTGTCCGCCGGCCGGCCACTATAACTAACGTAAGGACACTTGGGTGTGGGCGCGGGGCGGGCGACACGCATTTGGCACTAGACGGTCAGTCGATCACCACGTAGGGCAGCGCGACCAGCGAGCCCAGCCGCGCGCACTCGTGCCACTCCGCGAACTTCTGCGCCGGCAGCGGCCGCCCCAGCTCGTCGCGCTCCGTCGGCGCGTCCAGCGCGGCCGCCAGCGCGTCGTCGTCGTCCAGCGCGGCGCGCGGCAGCACGGGCGCGGCGCGCAGCTGTGCGTACGAGTACGGCACGGCGGCGGACGCGGCGCGCACGGCGGCCACGAGCGCGGCGCCGCCGGGCTGGTCTTTCGTGCGCGGCACGCTGCGGTGCTGCGGCGCGGCCGCGTCGTGCGGCTCCACGGCGTCGGCGTCGACGCGCGCCGCCACGCCGAACGACGTCTCGTCCTCGGGCATCAGGATAGGCGCCTTCAGTCTCTCGCTGGGCTCGAGCGCAGGCACGCCGACCATCTCGGGCTCCACCTCGATCTCCTCCTTGACCTCCGCCGGCTCGCACTCGAGCTCGGGCTTCACGTCGGGCTCGTCGGCGTCGTCGGCGGGCTCGGGCTCGGGCTCCGGGTAAGGCCGGAGCGGCGGCGGCTCGGGCGGCGGCGGCAGGTCGGGCGGCGGCGGCGCGAAGCTGGTCCAGGGCAGGTGCGCGCACAGCTGCACCTGCGACATGTTCTTGACGCAGTAGTCGTCCGCGTAGTCGGAGTACTTGTAGAGCGGCACGACGCTGGCGAACAGGTCGGGGCGCTCGGGGTGGCGCGCGGGGCGCACGGCGAAGCGGTGCGGCGCGGGGGGCGCGCGCGTGCCGTTGAGGCCGGGCAGCAGCGCGTGGTGCAGCGCGCGCACGTGCGGGGGCCGCACGGCGCGCGTGCGGGCGGCGGGGCACGAGTCGTCGCGCGAGGCGTCGCACGTGCAGGCGGGCCAGTCGCGCGGCTCCTCCAGCGGGGAGGGGGGCGCGAGGGGAGACGCCGGCGAGGAGGGGGGGCGCGGCGTCGTGCCGCCGTTCCGCAGGGGAGACTCCGCCTTCACGATCGCTGGAAAAGGAGTAGAACGTGAGAAAATGTGAAAAATTCAAAAAAATCAATGTTCAGAGATAAAATTCTGTAGTTGCCAACACACAGTACCTATATCGATACTTTCACATGATAGAATACAGATCAACTATTATTGCCATCTGAAAAAACCGGCCAAGAGCGTGTCGGGCCACGCTCAATGTAGGGTTCCGTAGTTTCCCGTCCGTCACAATAAATGTTCCCACTTATAACTTAAAAAAAAGGCTTTTGTTACGTTGACATACTAAGTACGCAGAAATTATTTTGTACAACCTTTTTGACGTGACAACGTCTTAAATTAGGTTGCGGCTGGGAGTCACTTATGAAAAAGTGTAACGCTCGGTAACGTTACGATGAGTCACCGAACGAGAGAGAGGCCCGCCGAATGCCTTGCGTCTCTCTCCCACTCAACTATGATCGGTAAAAGACGTTGTCACGTAAAATCTTCGCCCGTAAAACCGACATTACAGGCAACCATTTTTGTCTTTTTTGTACAAAAACTGTTTTTTCTATCAAGTTCAAAATAATTTTCCTAGAAAGTCCTTATAAAGTTCTACTTTCCAGATTTTTTCATATTTTTTAAACCTACGGGTCAAATTTTAGAGGGGGGGGACACTTTGATTTTTCCTTTTGGAGCGATTATTTCCGAAATTATTGACATTATCAAAAAATGATTTTTGTAAACCCCTATTAATTTTTCAATACCTATCTAAAAATATATCACACGACAGGGTTGAAATTAAAAAAAATCACTTCCCTCTTTACATATAGGGGGGCTACCCTAATAAAACATTTTTTTCCAATTTTTATTTTACCACTTTGTCGGCGTGATTGATATACATATTGGTACCAAATTTCAGCTTTTTAGTGCTAACGGTCACAGAGATTAAGCGAGGACGGACGGACAGACAGACAGACATGGCGATACTATAAGGGTTCCTAGTTGACTACGGAACCCTAAAAATGAATTACCTCAAAAATCTTATGAAATGAATTACCTCCGAAATCTTTTACCGCGAGGTTCAATTTCTCTACATACTTAATGATATAATAAATACTAGTGTGATGCAGTACGTACAGTCGGGCTCTATGAGCATGACGTCAGGCGAGGCGGGCGAGCGCGGGGAGCGCGGGGAGGCGGGCGAGGCAGCCGGCTTGCTGCCGCGCGACTGGATCTGCTCTAATAGCTCCTTTGTCGTTTTCACCTGGAATATTGGGATAAAAGTTTAGATCTACGTATTTTAATAAAAACTTTTAATAAGATATACACAAGTACTAAATTCATCAGTCTAACCAAGAGATATCGTGTCGCCCAGTTTTTTGGTTATGGAGGTCTGATAGGCAGTCGCTTCACGTAAAACACTGATATCCAGCTGAATTCGGTTAAGCTCAATGCCGTCCCCAACATAGTTGGGAAAAGGCTAGGGTGATGACGATATTTACTTGTCTTTTGATGTCAAAAGGTTTTAAGTATTAGCATCTTACTAATAATCGCTGCATAAAGTTATGACAGGTTTATACGTCAAAAAATGTATGGTTACACAGGCTTTATTCATGACATAACTCTACGCAGTGATTATTAGTAAGGGCATTAGTTCACATACCTTCTTAGCGCCGGCGGGAGGCATTCGGTTAACAAGCGCGGCGTACGAGTCGAGAGCGTCTCGCTTGGTGCCGTTCCGGCGCCGCTCGTGTGTCGTGCCGTTCCGGCCGGCCCACGGCACCGGCACCGGTAACGGCACGGCCGGCACCGGCGCCGCCGCCGCCAGCCCCGGCCCGGCCGCCGGCGCCACCGGACCTGTCGCCTCCGTGCCGGATCCGGCGCGACTGTGGCCTCTGTCACATTCAATATTGAGAGTATTAGTGATAATGAAGTAGTGTTATTTTTAGGTAAACTACAATAAAATATAAAATAAAAAAATACAAATCACTACATAGTGTAAAAGTCGCTATCCTCTGTCTGTCCCTATGTATGCTTAGATCTTTAAAAGTACGCAACGGATTTTGATACAGTTTTTTTAATAGATAAAGCGATTCAAGAGGAAGTTTTTTAAATATAACCCATGCTTATTATAGTAAAGAAAAGCCGGGATTTTAAAAGATTTGTAACACCCGTGCGAAGCTGGGGGGGTCGCTAGTTGATATAAAAAGGCAACTTTTTGTACTGAAATCTCGTTGTCTCAAGTCTATGTCACAAGTGCAATATAACAAAACAAAATCTACAGGGTAATCGTGTTTGGGCAGTTCATCACTAAACGTTAATGAACACTCACCTTTTTTTCTTAGGTTTTTTATCTCTTTTCGCTTTCTTTTCGTCGAACAAAGGCTCCGGCGAAGGCGGCCTTTTGACGGCTGTAATAAGTCATTTTCGATATCATTAACTGGCCTATTTTTAATTAATTGTCTCTGAATTGCCAGCGAACTGCATCTGGAATAGTCGCAGTTCGCTAACAATTACTGTTCTTCATAATTAGACTTTTGCAATGTATACAATTTTTTATTGGCTGTAATTGGTTTTCGGGCACCGAACCCGGCTACTCCGGCGCCGTCATTTCATCCTCGTTGAAGTGACGGTGAAGCTGAACAAACGGCCTAAGGCCGGTTTTAGAGCTCGACCGACCGTCGGTGCGTACATCGGTCGCGCTTCTCATTTGTATGAAAATTTACAAGTCGTCACGGTGCTCGACCGCCCGTACGCACGCGTATAAATGTCAATTTTCATACAAATGAGAAGCGCGACCGATGTACGCACCGACGGTCGGTCGAGCACTAAAATCGGCCTTAGGATAAGTCATGATTTATTCTTTGATGTTAGTGATCATTGAAAATGCTCAAATCTGGATATAAGCCCTAGATGTATGTCAATAACTTACGCGGTGTGAGCGGTTTGTGTGTGTTGGCGAGTATAGAGGGCGCGGCCAGCAGCGGCGGCGCGGGCGCGGGGTCGTCGTCCACCAGGATCACATCCTGCGAGTCTGACTCGTAGCCGCCCCACGCTGGAATTATTTACACAAACATTACTATACAAGAAAATACTATACTATATAAGAAAATACGTTTATTTTACACAGCAGAGTCAGCGAAGTAAAAAAAAAACAACCAAAATATAAGAAAAGCTGTATAAAAAAAGGTATAAGGTTTAAATTCCCGTGATCCGTAGTAGCCATTTATAAACGTAAATATGTAATCTCTGCACCACCCTGGGTAGACTGGTAGAGAATGCCGAAGACATTAAGTCCGCCATTGTACTTTTGTGTATAAAGTTTAAATAAATAAATATATTAGAGCCCAGGAATCTTCAACGACGCCACCTTTCCCACATCGATACAAAGTTTAGAGGAATCGATATTTACTTGGATGAAAGTAAAAACGAAGTAAACCAGCATTACTCCTGGCTCCTGGCGCCATAAAATGGAAGTATAGCTTCATTCATATCAGTGTAGGGATTCATCTCAATAGCCTTTTTCTAACGGCTTCCAGTCTAAGCGGATTATTGACTGTCTCTGATTGTTTGTCGTTCTGGCTTTCAGTCCAGGGCAAGAAAGACGGAAATCAAGGAGTATTAATGTTCTTAACGGTTACAACAAAAAAACTAAGATACTGACCCGGCCTGGACGGTGGTCGCGGACTGTTCACCGCGGGGCTCACCACTTGCTGAAATATTACACGGAAATCATTTACTACGAAAAAGAAATGACTATTACTTAACTCCAAGTTTAGTCCGATTTGACCTTGAATCCTCTTCAGCTTTAGTATATTAGTATACATATTTATAAATTTAAAAGTCTATATCAGTTTTCGGGTTTGCATAGCACAGTTGAGGATCAAATGGCCATGTGTGGTTTGTCCCAACTGTCCCAAGATATTATTTATATTTATTTATTTATATTTATATATTTCTTGTACTCTGAATGTTATCGCAGGCTTCGAAAAGGACAGTAATCGTTTTCATTTTATGGTATTTTAGAAGTATGTAAGACTTTATATAGAATACGTACCCGCGAGAGCGCCGGCGAGGTGAGGGGCGTGCCGCCGAGACGACCGCGCACCGACCGCTCTGCCGACGACCGGTTTGAACCTAAGGTTTGAACATACAAGATACAAGTTTTAATTAAACGTACTGACATCTTATTTCTGTCCGTTTTTCGCGTGGAAAACTAGTATAAGATAGAACTCGGCGTTTATAGCTTTCTAGAAATTAAGACTTGTACTCGGGCCAATACTTTCAGATTATTTATTTGTTTCTAACTGGGTCCCCGCAGTTTTACCAGCATAGTTCCTGTTTCCGTGCGATTTTTGAGATAAAACCACCCCATGTCCTTTTTCAGGCCTGAGAAAGGATATAGGATTGATTTATTCCCAAAAATTCCTCGGGAACGGAAACAACGCAGGGGACAGCTAATTGTTTACACGAGATTAATTTTTTTCTTTAATAACTTAAACAAAAACTAGCCTTTTCAGCTAACCTTCAAAAACAGTTCATTTGAAAGCTATTTTCTCATTTATCTATTTTCATTGCCAAACCGCCATGGTATTAACAAAAAACAGAAAATTACATAAGTCTACAAATGAGTCAGTGTTTCATAAGCGCCATTGGTAGTAATTGCGATCGAATTGTTGGATCACGACTGTGTTGCAATCGGTTGCGACACGTTGTGTGCGAGAGCGATGGGGTGTGTCGGGGTTCGAGAAAATGTCGATAGATGGCGGTTTCTAACAATATTGTTTGTACAGGAGTGCGGTATTCGATATAATACATTGTGTATAATTATGGTAAGTATGGTAATAAATGTGTGTGTGTGTAAAGAAGGTAAGAGTGTAGAAACTCGGAAAGAAATTAATAAACTCCTTGGGCCAATTTCGAACACTGAGGAATGACTAGTTTTTTTTTTTTTTGGTGAGTGGGAAATCATTCAATGACTGCTCCCGTCCTGGGTGCGGCGGGAGGGCGTGTCAGACTCTTACTGACTAAAACCCACTCCTGTTCCTTCGATTACCCTTTATGTTCCAGGGTCACGGTAACTAATAAAAACATTCCGCAACCAGGAATGACTAGTTACAATATTTATCTAGGTACTAATCTGATTTAGAATAAATCAATTGATTATTTAATGTTAATAGTTTTTGTTTTAGGCTTTGCTCATAATTGGGTTAATTTAAAAATCTAAATGTTGATCAACTTCTCTACAGACGGTAACTAAACCAAACCCTATCTTTTTAAAATTGCATAAATATTAGCTGCTGAGGCTTGAGTGGCAGCCAACGCGAATCACGCTAAATCTAAGGACTACTGGCCAAATACTGAAACACCCCTCAATTTTAAGATGCTCTCAAATCTGTTGCTGTCTTTGTCACTCTAAAGGGATAAAATAAGGATAGCAACAGATTTGATAAAGTCAGTCTTAAAATTGAGTGACGATTGAGTATTCGGGCAAAAGTACGGAAACCAAGCCAAGATCCAAAGTCAATAAAGGACGTGGACACATGATGGTCCAAGTTCTGTAAAGGTCCGTCTGTCCCAGGTCCAAGGTTTAAGGTCTGTAAAGGTCCAAGGCCCCTAAAGGTCCAAGCCGCCGGTACCTGTGTGTCCGGGCGACGCAACGCTGGGTATGACGAGGTCCCGCCATCGCTTGACCAGCACCTTGGCGCGCCGCGCGAGGCTCGGGTCAGTCGTCTTCCGGCGGAGCTCGTTCACGTGTTTGCCCAGTCGGGTGGTCTGGAAACATTGAAGAGGAAGTTAATATCTTTGGAATGACACGCGGACATCTGATCTATGGTAACCAGAGTCAGCAGGCTAAGGTGTCAGTTAGCAGATTTAAGAGTAAATGGAGTTTTTTTGTGACCAATGACAGAGGCGGATTATCAAGGAAAACTAGGCACGTGCCCAAGGGTTAACAAACTAAAAAAGCGTGTGTTCCAAAAAAACCAACACAAAAAAAATATATACTCCATTATACATACACATTAGTAACATGTTTACTACTAGGGCCCTCTCAGGCTGAGGCTACACAAGTCTGCGACGCGAGCTGCGACACATTAGCGATTGAAACAAATACATGGATGCTCACGTTTATGGCTACACCGTTCATCAAATACTACTAGCGATCTTTGATTTCTTTCTGCGACAGGAACTACATCACTGTAATCGCGGCACCGGCTACATCGACGTATCAGCGAAATTAAATCGAATATACGACAAATTTTCGCTTATAATGTAGCCATTCCATGTTTATTTAGTTTCGCTCTTTCAGTCGCATCGCAAATCGCTGCCCACTGTAGCCTCAGCCTCACAATTAATCCATTTGTGGTCAAATTATTTAAGGTTGGATAATCATCAAATGAATTCTTTCGCTCTCGGCGGAGTGCAATAGTATCAGAATTTTACTGACAAACACCTATCCATGTTCGTTCTCTTCAAATATTATTGAACTTGAATAAACATTGACGTGCAAAAGTGTATTTTTTACCTATTTACAACATAAAACTAATTTTACTCATTGTTTTATTTAGAAATTCAATAATATAATCAACTAATTAACACAATAACAATTAAATATTTTTAGGAGTAAAGTCATTAACTTAATTACCATGTATTTTGTTTCATTATCGTATTTAAAATTAGCACTTTCACTGTAATTTGGTAATAAATGGTTTTATTTGTTTGTTAACATTGATGAAAAGCAAATAAAACATTTATAAACTTATAATCTTATAAAATGAAAACGGCACTATGCGCGCAACGTCACAGGATATCCATTAGTGTTATATATTAAAACCTTTCACAGAATGTTACAAAGACTTTTCTGAAAACCGCATCGAAATCGGTATAGCTAAACGCGAGATAATCGCGGTCAAACATACAATCGTCTTTGAAAATCTACAATCCAAGAAAGCAAAACGCGATCTATGCGGGCAACGTCACGGGATATCTATTAGTGTTATATACTAAAACCTTCCCCAGAATGTAACAAACACTTTGCTGAAAACCGCATCAACATCGGTTCAGCCAAACGCGAGATAATCGCGGACAAACATACATACATACATACATACATACATACAGGTCGAACAGAGAACCTACTTTTTTTTGAAGTCGGTTAAAAATCTAGAGCTGATAAATTTTAACTAGCAATAGTTAAAGATAACATTTAGAAAAGCTTTGACAAATAATCTTGTGATGGCCTAGTGATAATGTGCCAGCCGCTCATGTAAGACATTATGGGTTCGAATCCGGCAGGTACCAATCTGACTTTTTCAATTCATATGTACTCTCCAAAGTTCATCATGAACGCCACAGACATGGCTGAAGGAAAACATATTGAAAAAACGTAAACTTAAGTAGTCAAATAACATGATTATTGTTTATATTGATCCATACTAATTATAAATGCGAAAGTAAGTCTGTTTGTCTCTTCTTCACGCCTAAACCACTCAACGGATTTGAATGAAATTTGGTATAGATATATATAGTCTGGGACCCGAGTAAGGACATAGGATAGTTTTTATCCCGGAAATCACACGGGAACGGGAACTATTAATCCACGCGGATGAAGGCGCGGGCAAATGCTAGTAATGAATATGTCGCAGTCATCTGGTTAAATCAGCTATTTGATTGTATGAGCTATTTTACGCCATATTTGTTTTGGTGACTACTAACGCCGCAGTGGAAAAAAAATGAACTAAATTACAATCACCTGACTGATATTACGTCCGCTCTGTTCAAAGGGCTATCTATGCTTCAATCAGCTATCTAGTTGGACGTTGAGTGACGCGTGTTTAATCAGCTTTCGGCCTAGTCATTCAATTAAATGTTGCTATTCAATGAACGCGCTAGTCATACAATCAAATAGCTGATTCAACCAGATGACTGCGACAAATACATATAAAATCAGTGAGTGACTTTTAGGCGTCCATAAGAGGCCGCACACACTCTCTTAACTCCGACCAGAGCAGAAGTTATTTCATGATTTCCCATCCATGAAAAACGGCCTCCATAAACCTCCATAGATAATTTAATAAGATCTTACCTCCAACAGCTCTTTTGTGATATTGATTCTCTCCAATACGGAAATAATTTCGTTGACAGTATGCATGTCGACAACCTGAAAATATTAATAAAATCATAAGTGAGTGGCCGTTAAAATGTCACAGCGCATTTTAGATATATGTTATTGTAAATAATCACCAGGTGGCGATGACGCGCGTTGTTTGATTAATTCGCAACGGTTCGGAAAAGCTTAAAAACAGTTTCGCCAGGCCGTTTGCCTGCCTATCTAGTTCAAAAGCACATCACTTCACCAATTGACAATTTTTTTTCTCTTTTTCCAAGACTACTTCGACTGAAACTCCGAATCATTTTCAATTAACTGTAAAGTTAGATTTTTGATGATTTTAAAATTAATTAATAGTCAATTGAGTTACCTAAAAAGTGACGTCACTTCGCAATATGACTAAACAACAAAATCTATAGTGAAATCGCGTTATAACAGTTCATAAAAAGTACGATTATAGATTGGTGGTGTTAAATACTGTCCTTAAAATATAATATTCGTAACTGAAATTGTTCAAAATTGCGATTAATTCGAATCGGCAATCAAATCTTATCAGTAACCATATATCCTGTCCAAATCCGAAATTTCACATCCTTCCAACCCTTAGAAATTACGATACGTACGTTACGTATTAACATGCCGCCTCGTCGGATGCCGATAATAAGACGAACAATAATCACACAAGCGAATATTCATAAAATACATAGACATCTCCGTCTAAGTATCCATACTAATATTATAAATGGGAAAGTGTGTCTGTCTGTCTGTCTGTTTGTCTTTCTTTCACGGCAAAACGGAGCGACGGATTGACGTGATTTTTTAAGTGGATATAGTTGAAGGGATGGAGAGTAACATAGGCTACTTTTTGTCTCTTTCTAACGCGAGCGAAGCCGCGGGCAGAAGCTAGTTGTCCCATAAATACAGAGCCTAAAAGTTATCCTTAAATCTCTGCAAGCTACTTTGGGCATTAGGACACCAAACAGTTCACTAATTTTAGTACCGGGTCAGAGGTAGCGTTTAGGAGTATGATAGTAGTCGCAGAAATCGACATTTAATTTTTTACCCAATTCCAATACAGATTCATTCTATTTTGTGAATAGCAAGTTTTGGTCACTAAAACTACATTTAATCAATAAGAAAAGTAGTTGTGTGCCTTAATGAAAAGATTTTAAACCTACATTTGGATAACAGAAGGTTCGTTTTACGATGATTTTATTAACCCTCCCTGAGACATTAAGGTGAATTTTAAAGCAGTTTTTGCGCCAAATTTTCTGCTTATTGATCTTTACGATGTATGTACACTGAAATACTAGCAGTTTCGAGACAAAACTTTGTTAAACGATGCCAGATCCCAAGAACACCTCAGCTTTAGCAAATCTATAATTTTTCACATTCAAACACAATTCTAGTTAGATAAAAAAACTCACTATTACAACAGTACTAGCAGCAACCCAGGCCAAACTACACTTATGAAGCAAATATTTTGTGTGGAAACAATCAGGTTTTTGTTGTTGTAATGTCCTGATTGGTTTTTAACACACTTTACAACTACTGTAACTCCTGAAAGCTAGAAGTCCAAGACCAACATGTGTCGAAAAAATAATTCACAACAAAAAAGGAACTCGATTCAGCAGAAAACTTCAAAGAACTAAGAAAAACACAGAGTCTATTGGCAACCAACTTTGGTTGAGAATGCCCACTATACCCACTTTCGAAACTTCAGAAACGTAAATAAACAACCCGATCTTTATCTATCATTTGATCTGTTTAATGGGACTGATAAAAAAGTGTGTAAAGGCCATTGAAAGCAAAGATAAATAGGAAAACAGAATTCCCTTAAAAGGATTCGACTATCTACATGCAAGGGAATCGAGCTAAAGCTTTGAAGTTTTCCTTGCAAATTTTTTACTGACTAAAACCCACTCTTGATCCTCCGATTGCCCTTAAAGTTCCGGGGTCGCGAAAGATTATGAAGGTTGCGAGTTGGATACCTGGCGAGTACCAATCGAACATTTTCAATTCTTATGTACCTACTCTCTAAGATAATTTAGGCTAGGCCACAACTGACATCTTGTGGCTCGGAAAACACGAGAAACTGTTAATCTTAATTGTCATACAAAGGTCTTCGACAATAGGGATGACGACCACATAAAAAAAAATGGCATTCTTCTTAGTCCGTCTTGTAGATCGGCCAAAAATACGGGACACGTATTTTTTGATTCATCAAAATAATGAAAAAATACAAAGATAAAGAGCAACAAAGTTCTGCAGTGGGGGCATAGTGGGGGCTTTTGACGCCACCGTAATGCAAAAATTGTATCTGATCGTGACGTCACGCACAACTTCAACGCACTGTATCGTCGACATTTTTCGTTTACGAGAAAAAAGAAAAAATACGTGTCCAAATTTTTTTAATAATCTCAATGACGGACTAATTACTTTTTTTTCGTCGTCTCGCCTATTGTTATGGTTAGTCAAAAACCCGAAGGTCTGAGAAACAGTAAAACTAAGCAAAACCGTGTTATCCAGTAACTGGTCTGGGGTCTTGTCGAGGTCTGATAGACTTTTGCCCTACGTCAAATACTAGTATTCACCTTTGTCGGGTCCGATAAGACTGAAAGCCGACCCCAACATATGTAGTTAAGAAAAGCCTACTGATATTTGACGGGCGCGCAGTCATACAAAAATGTTGTATGTCCATAGAAAACAACAATTTTAGTACAAAATAGATTAAATTATGGATGTTGATGATTCGAGACACAATAGCAACCCGACAGCCGGCTGTCGATTGGTCGTTGAAAGGTTAAGATGCAGTTTGAGTTTCTTTAATAGTGCAACCAGAAAATATTATTATGAAAGTGTACCAGTACTTTTTAATACTTAAAACAAAACAAAATTACGTACAATTGAAAAAATCCTCTAAAACGCATTATTTCGAAGTGCAGTTTATATTATTTCTTAGTTTCACGATTTTACGACGTTCCGCAATCAATGGCAGAAAAAAAATAACTATCGACCGTTTCCTACGATTGCAAGTTGGAACGCGTGTGCAGCGTTTGTGGCTCATAATAAAGTTACAAGATTAATCCTTAGATCATTACATTTTTCGATAATTTTTTTTACATTATTTTACAAGGCTTTTGTGCTTTTTTTTATTTGATTAGCAAAACTAATCTACTAACAAAATCCCTCAAATTAAATCATTTCCTCAAATTTTTGCTATACCATAAATGCGAAATTTTTGATGAATGAATGTTTGCCATTATTTCACACAAATATGCATACAGGTCTAGCAAATCTCATAGGATAAATATTGACCCGTTTCAGTTTTCCCATGGGGTCATTTTGATCTTGGGACTTAAGCAAACAGTACCGCGTGCATAAGCTAGTCAACTATACTTATTAACTTAGAGCAATGTTTTAGGTATGAAATCTATAAAAGAAAATCGGTTTCTGGGTCAAGGAAATATTGGAAATTCTACACTGTTCTACAAATTGCTTGGTTTTTTAATAACAATCAATAAGGCAACGAAAAGGGCATATCTCAAATAATTTACATAGTTTTATGAATATGATATGGGTTCAAGAATTTGAATGTGGACCTCATAAATTACTGGTTGAACATTTTCAGTTTTGGAAGCCAAAGAATTGGAATTATGGGACGTAAAAATTAGGCTATTTATGTAAAACACGGATCTGGAAAAATTAAGCCTGTAAAATCGTCGTTTTCTAGGACATAGGCTGAATAATGTGCGTATTCCCTTAAGCTTGACGATTTTTCTCATCCATAAAACGCTGAACGCGGCTGATAGAAGTCGAATCATGTAAGGCCAAAATCGTTTAGCGAAACGCGAATAGAGCTAGGCCGGTATTTCGGTAAACCGGATAAACTGATTTTCTGACAAACAAAACAACAGCGCAATCTCACGCGGCTGCGTGCATAAGGCTTTTATTTGAAGTCCCTCGTTTAGCGTCAATTCACACGTACCACAACCACACCACGTCGCAGCGACAAAATGTGGTCAAGATGTGGTTACGTGTGAATAGTGTCGCAGCGGCTTTTTGCAGCTGCGTTGTGGTAGCCACAAAATGTCGATGTGGTTGCGTTGTCGTTGTCGTTGCGTTGTGGTAACCACGTGGCCATGTGCAGTTATACTCTGGCTTTCGTAGAGGAAACACGGCTTGACTGAACGTAGTCATGGAGGAAAGATTGTTGTTGCTATCCTTGTTATGGCTAATAATACTACGCAAAATGAAAGAAGGCCGGGGGAGCGCAGGCGCCAGCTAGGCGCGCGTGGACGTCATGTCGTGGCGATGTGGCCGCGCTGCCGCCGCGTTGCCGTCGCGTTGCCGTCGCGATGTGGTTTCGATGTAGTCGTATTACACAGGTGGTCGATAACAACCACAAAATGTGGTGCGTGTGAATTGTAATATTCATTTTCAATACAAAATTTACGCCCGACCACATCGCGGCGTTGTGGTGTGGTTGTCGCTGTGGTGTGGTTGTGGTACGTGTGAATTGAGCCTTAAAGTACGGAGCGAACCCCCAAGATTTTGCGTATGGTCTAAATTATGGAACGTCAATGTTATTCTTAGAATGCTTTACCTCCAAAGGTAATGAAGGAATCCTTTAACTTCGTCCGACTGTTATGGTAAGGACGTAAGGTATACGGAAGGAAGATTTGGATTAACGTCAGCCCAAACCACTACTCCTAGAGACACGAAACTTGGAGGGTGTGTTCTTTGAGAAGAGTGGTATACACTAGAAGAGGGTTTTTGGATATTCGACCTTTACCGGGTTGCGGAATAGCTCTAATTGCTACCGTGGTCCCGGAACATAAGGGCAACCGAAGGAACAAGTTTAGGTTTTAGTCAGTAGAAGCCTGACACTCCCTCCCGGCCCGCTCAGGGCGGAAGAAGTCAATTGAGGATTTCTCAACCACAATAAATAAAGGACTGAGAAAGGGCACGATATATATATTTTCGCAGAAACTATCTAAAGTTACATAAAAATAACTATTCACTAAATAGAGAAAGTTAGAATAAATCTAGTCAGATAGACGTTCCACTTAGTTTTTTTATTTGCTTGATTTTTTATCTAAAAAAAACCCGAATTGGTTGTTATCTAATCCATACTAATATTATAATGGGAAAGTGTGTCTGTCTGTTTGTCGTTCTTTCACGGCAAAACGGAGCGACGAATTGACGTGATTTTTTAAGTGGAGATAGTTGAAGGGATGGAGAGTAACATAGGCTACTTTTTGTCTCTTTCTAACGCGAGCGAAGCCGCGGGCAGAAGCTAGTAAACAATAATTAATTTATAATAAATTATTTATATCATATGCTCTGGAGGAAATCACAGGTAAAGTATTTATAGCATTCTGAACTGCGAAGTAGTATTTCCTTATTTAGGCTTTGCGCACTTTTTATGGGGGAATAGAATTTATTTATTTATAGAATTCCATGCCTTTTACAAATACTGGGTTAACTTACAAATGTATCAACCATTTTTTTTACTTTTTTTCGAGTATTACTTGAATCAAATGAACCTATTAGTAAATGGAAATTAGTTAAGACACAATATGGCGCAAGGTCATTCCTATAGGGTTAAAAAGTAAATGTAATATACTAGCGGGTTATTTAAATTTGAAGACGCCTTTTCCCATTTCTGGGAAAAAGCGTCTTCTCACGAGCATTGATCACCATGCTTGCTCAAGCGGGTTTGCAATTACAAATTCCTTAAATAAACTTAAGTACATATGAATTTAAAACATCATATTGCCTGGTTCGAACCAGTAACCTCATGCTTAAGAGAAAGGCGACGTAACCACGTGGCCATCGCGACACATTAAAGAAATACCAAAATTTGGTAACCAAATGATAATTTCTGTTTACTATCACAACACTTTGTAGGACTAATTAAATTACTTTTTTAACGTGCAACAAGTGTTTGATTAAATACAATTGTTTTAATGTTTATTGTTAAAAATTCTTTATTTAAGGACATCAGACAATATACACACATATGTTGGTCCAAAAAAAAATGTGCGGCCAGATCTAAAATTATTATTGCCTTTGGTTAAAGTATAGAGCTATTTTTTTGGTGTTTATGTATAGTAAAAGACAACACAGTAAAATGAGATAATCTGATTTGTATGTGCTGTTGTAAAAGCTTGTACTCAAGTTTTTATTGATTAATTGAGAATGAACTCTAACAATAATAGTAATAGAGTCTAACATTGCGTAATGGGATGCAAGATAATAAATAAAAGTTTCAGAAAACATATTTTATAAGCCATTTTAAACTTTATTTGCAATGATTTTAGTATATTATCAATTAATAAAGTTCAAGTATATTGCTACTTTGTTTCCCCTGAACCTAAGAGTCATTTGCAACTAATTATGAGAGGTTGTTAGCCTTATCCAATGAATAATAATGTGTTGGCAGTTGACAGAAAAGTTAAAAAAAGGCAAAAATTAAAATTAGTTTAATTAAAAAACTAGTTTTTGCTTTGGGGTTTAAGCATACTCTGCATTTAATTATTTTTGCTTGTTTATTTTATTTTAAGCTTTTTATTTGTGGATATAATTCGACCATAAGGGAGCCTCCTTATTTTTAAGTTGATTTCTTTACATTACATATTTGTGAACAAGAAACATTTGTGTACCCGATTTCAACTGATTCAGTTCAGTTGTTTCAAAGCAAATAGGCTATGACAGACAGACACACAAAAATTGCCTGTATTGTGATTAGTAGTCCATGTCAAGGAATAAAATAGTAGGTAAAAAGTTTATCAACAATATATTTAACTGGAATTAAAAATACAAATAATTAAAATATAATAGAAATATACAAATAAGTGATCCTATTTAATATTACTATTACAAATCAAAACTTTTTAGGTGTAAAGATGTTTGTTGATCTTCACTCAAAAACGGTGGAGTGTATATTGATGAATATTTACAGTTAATTCTTCAGTAAGCTTATTCAAAGTAACAAATGTGACTTTTTCAATTCATACTCGCGAAAGTTTATCTTGGGCATCTCAAAACTTTATAAAGGAAAACATTGGGAGGGAAAACGCAGTTTCACCTGTGTTGTATTAGGTTTTTGGTTACTGCTCTGCTTGCATAGGACAGTGTAATGTCATATAGCTAATGTTAATTGCTGATAATGTAGCTTTACACTGGTAAAAAAATATTGAAACCTCATAATTAATTATAATCAATGTTTGTGCCTTCTCTGTATGAGAAGCAGCCTTTTTTTTGGGAAGTGGGAAATCATCAAATGACTGCTCCCAACCTGGGTGCGGCGGGAGGGCGTCTCAGACTTTTACTGACTAAAACCCACTCATGTTCCTTCGGTTGCCCTTTATGTTCCGGGGTAACGGTAACTATTATAAACATTCCGCAACCCCGGCAGGCGATGAGAAGCAGCCTATGCCCTGCATTGCAACAATAGGTAGGTCATATTATCGTTATTTTGACTCTGGCTCTATCTATACTGATATTATAAAAATAACGAGTTTGGTTGAACCTGGAAATCTCAGAAACTTCTGTTGCAAATTGAAAAAATCTTATTGTGTTGCATAGCTATTTATGGAGGAAGGTCATAGGCTGTAAAACCTCACGCTACGACTTACAGGAGCCGAGCAGTGACAGCACAAACGTGGGTAAAACCGCGTGGTACTGCTAGTTGTAAAATATTAAAGCACATTATCTTGTTGGACATGGTGTGGGCACCAACTAAATCTGTACTAATATTATAAATGCGAAAGTAACTCTGTCTGTCTCTTCTTCACGCCTAAACCACTGCACCAATTTGAATGAAATTTGGTACAAATAATAGTCTGGGTACCCCAGAAAGGACATAGAATAGTTTTCATCCCGGTAATCCCCCGGGAACGGGAACTATTATTCCACGCGGACGAAGTCGCGGGCAAAAGCTAGTATTATACATATAACTAAAGAGTTTGTGTTTGGTTGAATGTATAAATCTAAGGAACTTCTGTTGCAAAGCCCTTTTATGGAGGAAGGTTATAGGCTGTGTAACATCATGCTACGATTTACAGGAGCCGAGCAGTGACAGCACAAACGAGGGTAAAACCGCGTGGTACAGCTAGTTGTAAAATATTAGAGCACATTATCTTGTTGAGCATGGTGTGGACACCAACTAAATATACAATACAAATAAGTAAATTAGTCAGCCATTATTTTAAGTTGAAGTAAAGTAGAATATAAGATGGATTTTAATTTTTTTTTTGCAATCCATCAACACTTAATGAATTATTTGCACAGATGTTTTTTCTGTATTGCATAAAAACTTTTTAAATTAAGCTTGACATCATGCTAAGCAACAAGTTATATTTGTTAACGTTGTGTTATATTAGATAATGAGTTATTAAAATTATTCTTCAATATATTTCAGGATAAGTGGTGTGTACTGTAGAGGCCAGAGGGACCTCTATTGTACCGGGACAACTTTATTACTTTAATAAAAGATATTTTTAATCATTATTTTATATTTTTGTATTTTAATAATTTTCACATCGACTGCAAATTGATTTATGTACTTGTTGCTGCCCACAACTCTGTCTTTGTTTTTTTGTCTATGTTAAGTTTTGGGGTGGAACCTAATTCATCTCCTAAAAAATTGCAAAGTTACTACTAATATTATCAGTAATTTCCCAGTGAAAGTCCCATAAAAAACTGGTTTAATTGTTTCATAGGTTTTTAACTAGAAATGTATTTCAATGTTTTGGAAATTTAACCTTTAACCTTTCAACGACCAACCGACAGCCGGCTGTCGGGCTGCTATTGACTTCCTATTGTGTCTCGAATCACGTGTGTCCGAAGGTTTAAGGGTGTTTTATAGTCATGCAAATTTGTACATTATGAAAACTACTTATATTAATATTACAAACTTAATAGACAATTAATATTCAGTTTCAACATAAAATTTCATTAATTTTTTTTTCCAATAAGGAATGTTTAATTTGTAGTGAAATAGTCTTAAAAAAATTAAATTTAAACAACTTAAAATTCTCGCATTTGAACTAATGTTTCTTTTACAGTTAAAATTTAAATGTGGTCAGATGAAACTAGAGCATCTACCTATTACATGAATAAACTTTAGTTGATACTTTGGCAATGGCCCATACAAAAAGCTTTATATATAAAATGTCCAGTAGATAGCTGGAAAATAGTTCATTAAGAAATGAAGTGAAATTATTACTTAATGCAATTAGGATATTTCAGATATTTACTGACTGCAGTTGGCATTCCTTTACTGACTATATTTAAAAAGAAATTCCAAAACAAACTAAAGATATATAATTATAATTAAATTTATTATATTATAATTAATTCTGGCATTAGAAACATGGGAAAATCATTCAGACCAGCATTAGGCCTATAGAAGAAAGTGCCGATAACAGTTTAGGTAAACCCGCCTCAACAAATAGCATACACTCACAAGAAAGAGGTCAAACTTAGAACTTTACAAAACTGTACAGCACCTTGCATTGCTCTAAATTTTTAATCAAAAGGTTTACAAAACACAGAGACATTTGTATCAATTAATCCAAACCAATGTGTTTGGTTTTGCACAGTAATCACAGGTACTACTGGTTGGAATTGGAAAAATTCTTATTGTATTGGTAGCACATTTATCAAGGAGGATTATAGACTATGTATCATTATGCTGCAATCAATGGGTGAAGAGCAGTACCCAAAACGCGGGCATAACTGCAGGGGACAGTTATTAAAAAATTTAAAAATAACTTTGTTATAACAAAAGGGTTTACAAGTACACAATAAGTGCTTGTTTCAAATGAAACTTAGTTGCAAATGCTGCCTCATTAGATTTGTCAACTTGAATGTGTATCACATTTCTCAGAAACTTGATAGGAAGCCATTTTTATATGTGGAATTAGTTTACAAGGGTTTTATGTACTCAGAACAATATCAAAGCTACTTATAATATTTTGCTGATGCTTTTAATATGAATTAGTAATCGGAATCAGTGGTATGCCTTTTATACAAGCCGAAAACCCTGGCTTGCACTAATAGAGCTTATAAATAAAAACTTATCTGTTTAAAATAGAATATTAATAACTATTGGAGTATCATATTTGCAAGTTTTGACCTCTAGGCACACCTCCGATCAGAATCAGAACATTCCAGATTGCATGTGACCTTCTGATTCTACTAACCCCAGTCATAAAGATTCCTATAGTGTAATAGAAATTACATTTGTAAAAGAAAATAGTTGCTAGCAAAGTTTGTGTTTTTGCGTGAATATAATTATGTTAAACAATCAGCTGTTGGCTTTACATAACCTAAGTTTTATACTTTTATGTTGCTTAGTTTGCATTTGGCATAAAGAAAAATGTTTAATAAATAAAGTTTATTGCGATCAAAAGGAATATAGTTTGTTGCATCACATATCCTAAATAAGGCTTAATGCGAACGAAAATTGTAGTCTGTTGCATCACATTGTACTAACTTTTGGCACACATATTTTCGACAAATTATTACAAATAATAATCAAAGACCATAGCGGAGAATGTGGTATAGAAACTAACCTCACAATTCCCACCATTTAGGCAGATATTTGCATGGCAACCCTGACCAAACAAGGAAAGAAACAGTGTTCACAAATAATGAGATAGCAGAATTAAAATAATCACACCACAATGATAACAACTACAATGATAATATCCAGGTTCACAACAACTGTCTGACACTGGCCACTTGCCTCAACACTCAATTCACCTGCTGTAATCTTCGCCTTAGCAACAGCCAGAAGCAAGGAAAATAACACAAGTGTGCTAAATAATCGCTAAAATACCGACCAATTACTTCCTGCACAACAAGAAACAAGAACAGGCCGTCAAATACAGACTACAAGGAAGGTAAGTGCGTGATGAGGAGCAGCATACGGCACGCGGGGCGCCTGGTGCCGCCGCACAACTATAGCTATGTTCGTACTCACGTAAGGTCAATCAGTACAAAAAAACACATATTTGCAGCAGCCCAGTCGCTTAGTCACACCAACGGAGAAGATAAACGGGAAAGGTCGCGCGTGGCACAATTCCATACTTTCACATTGCAAAATTTTTGGCACTAGGGACGGAGGGACGGGGCGGCGGGCTGGCGACGTCAGTGGCCCCTCTAACTCGCACGCTCACGTATCCACACGGTCAGTTTCCGCTCCGCTATCCGCACTATATTTCGTTTTATTGTTTGGACGGTTATCGACACATCTCGTGATCTTAGCACAGCACAAGAGACTCCCGAGACAACCTCGCGAGTGTCCGAATCGCAACAACGAGTCGGGTGTCATGGGCTCGTGGACCGTTTCGTATCTCGTCTAGTTTATCGGACTTACGATCATCAAAACTCTGAAACTTACATTGTAATTGTTATCCAACGCATTCAGAAGTCGATTACTTAGTTCATGAGCGTTATTACTCATTTATAAACGAAAATATTTAACTAAATACGACGAACGTGTCTTCGGCTGCGTCGTAATGGCGGACCGACGACTACGTATGCCCGTGCCAGGGCATTTTAGCCGAATAATTCAACTGATATCTACCGAGGCGACGCACACTCGTGTTTTTCCGTTTCTTTTGACGGAACAAAATTATTTTGACAAAATGCGCCACTAGGTGGCGCTACTTGCTATAAATAAATAATCAAACATCTTGTTTTTCAGGAACTGAAAATTTAAGTTTGAAGTCAATATTTTTTGATATTACTAATAAACATAGTTTGATTCATCAAAAATTTATGAGTACTTAATTATTTATCGATTTACAATAGTTATCTTGGCAACATTTTACTGTCATTCTTGCAATTTTTTGAATGTGGTATAGTATATTGTTCATAAAGTTACTCATAGTGGCGCTAGATGGCGCTGATTTGAATAAAAATAATTAAAAAGGTGAAGGATTTTATACCTGTACTGTGATGCCAGTAACAAATATTTAGTTACTTTTTAAATCTTAGATTTGAGTCCATATGATTTAAATTTTAGATTATTTAGCATTTTAAATCAAAATGAAGAGAAGAGCCAGTCTACCAAAAAATTAAAGCTGCTCGTTCCACTTCAAAGCAGTAGGTTCAATGATTGATGTAGAACATCTTGGAAGAAATTGCATAAAGTTCTTTTAATTTCTATTATAGTAAAGATGTTGTATCTTAGTTTACCTACAATTCAACAAGTCAGCCAAGCGCACGTGAAGAAAGATCTCTTCATTTACACAGCGCTATGAAGTTACAAGTACCAATTGACTGTTGGCTATTTAGTAAGCAGGACCGGTTTCCGAATATGCTCTACCTACAGCCAAGCTTTTTTAACTGCGAAATAGCTCCGCAACTTATTTTACGTTTGATTATTGACAAGAAAGTTAACTTAAAATTAACTTACTGCTGAGTACTGCCTTCCGATTACTAATATTATGATCAGAGTTTTTTTACCCCACCTCTTAATAAAATGCTGTGATAGTCTAAAAGTTTTTTATTTCTAACCTGGAACGCGGCAAAAGTGTCACCATATTAAAAAATTACTTCTTCCCATCTTTTTTTTTGTTTTTTTGTTAAAAGGTAAACAATACCGAGTTTACTATCGCTCCATATATACTCTAAATATCAACAATACTATATTGAATTTAGAATAGGCAGACAGTTTCTTAATTTTAGTCTTTATTACTATATAAGAAAAAGGTGACAACACTTCGGGACTATTTTTCGGCTATGGCAATACTTGGAGTGAGCCCTTCAAATGCCTTCAATTGCCTTCAAAAGTGTCACTTTTCGATTTGTGCGAAGTCGTGTGTTGCGTTATTTATCATGACATAGAAAATATTTGCATTTACAATCGCAAATCGTTTATGAATACCTTGATTTTTATCAATGTTTACGCGCGCATAACTCTAACGGTGTCATGTAAATAGACCGTGGATTCGTAAAGTTGTTTAGGGGGTGTTAAATGGGGGAAGTATTAGTGCATTTGTGTGTTCGTGTTGTGCAGTGAGAGTTTACGATGGATCGTCGATGTTCGCAGTCCGTCCGGACACTAGTCTTCGACGATTCGGACTCTGATCCGCCTAAAGTCGGACAGAAAAAGGATCTGTCGTCGGCTGGAGCGCCATTGTCGTTGAACCAGAGTGCCGAAGGTCGGTGAAATTATCAATATTATTGTTGGCAAAATGTGTGAAATGGGTACGTTAGAGCGCGTTTTCGCAGGGTTTTCAAGGTTTATCTGCTGCCAATTTAATTGCGAGGGCGTGAATTAACGGCCCATGCTCATTGGTGGAGTGTGTTTATAAGTCAGAGTAAAATTATGAGAGTTATTGTCATTTACGCCTACCGCCGATCGTGTTGTGATTGCGAAACGTATAATTGCATTACAATGACCCAGATGAACATTTCTCTGATAACAATTTACTTTGTTGTCACTGGTTACAGTTTTTTTTAATGACCATGGTAAATGTTTAAATATTTTCAATGCAAATACTGTAAAAAACGATAAAATTTTACACACAATAATGAGCATAATGCTTATCAATGATTTTGACATTAGTGATTACAGAAAAGCATAAAATATGGCATTGAACAGTATTTAATGCACTTTTGATTTAACATAGTTAACAACAACAAAATTGATGTGTTATCTTCTTTATTTATCCACTAAGAGCCTTCTAAAAAAAAAAACAAAAAAAAAATGCTTCTTCATTGCACTAGATGCACTTACACATAGGTATAATGCATTTTCTAATGTTATTTATTCCTAAACAATTTCAATATTGAGGTAAACTTAGCTAAAAAATATTTTTAACAGTTAGGAGAAGAATTGCTGGTTAATAAATTTTAAATGATTCTTTATGTAGTAAACCTATTTTAGAAATCACATTCATCATGTATTTTAATTATGTACAGTCAGCAAAGTATATAAGTATACAGGGCGGTCATCTACAATTGAGGTTTTCTTGAAAACCAATGAATGTATTCAAATGAAATTTAACCTAATTGAAGAACTAGTCATTTTCTACTATAGTTTAAATTTTTCTTAGAAAATATCCGTGGATTTTTGAGAAAACTTAAACTGTATCTGACGGCCCTGTATACTTATATACTTTGCTGACTGTACATACAAGGAAGTACTGATATTATTTACAGCAATTCAATAAACAACTATTTACAATATGTAAGTACTTGGGTGTTATGTCAGGCTTGGTATTGAAACCACAACCACACCACAACTATTACTAACTTTTCTAGATAAATGAAGGTAAAGGATGCCAACATTGGACCTAAGGGTCAAAGTTTTAGCTAGCCTGGTGGATTTTAAGAGAATAGGTGTTTTATAAGAAACCACTATCTATCAGACCTGCACTTCCGAGTAACTATATACTTATGTATAATGCAATACCCCTTGGAAAGATATGAATATGCTAAGTTAAATATACCTACATAACATTTGTGGTACAATAATGTCAGTTGTTGAGACAGCCTTAGGGACTATGCAATTGGGTCAGGAGGCTGTCGGGACTGGGACCATGGTCCCAAATGTTTTGATGGAGCTTTCGGGAGCGGTCCCGAACACCTCCTAATCAATTAGTATGAGTACATTGGGACCACAATTTGCTCCATTTTGCTTATGTCCGTAAAAAACAATGGTTTTGTACCAAATCTGTATGGACGCATACGCAGCTTCAACAATGGTGCTGTCATTCTCTTGTTTACAAACTTAACTAAATTTGAGTTAAATGTATCTTTCTCTTTCCATTTACATGATAGACTTTAGTTTAATCCTTACAAATAAGACAGCGCCTGAAGAAAAATGGCGTACATTTAGTCGCCATGTTTTTAAATCGCGTCTAAATTATCTATGGAGTGTCTAAATTTGACAGGACTTAACTAAACTTTTATCTTCTGTCCTTTTCTTAATGAAATGGAAAGAGAAAGATGCAATCAACTTAAATTTGGGTTAGTTTGTGAATAACAGAATCAGCACCAATGTGTTTGTTTTCTATGTACATTAAGTTGAATATGTCTGCGTCCCTTAGTTGTTTAAGCCATCCACTTTGCATGCCAGACTATCAGGAAGTATCCTCTTCAACTTTGAGACCAATATTGTCACAATTCTAATTTACAAGTACACTTAATTCTAAGTACTTAGGTAATTAATGTGTTATCAAATTCATGAAAGAAAGATTGAGTCATTATATATACCTATCTTTTCATTATAATATCTTGGAATTTGTTCAATTTGATGCATTACAGATTATTTTGTTTTTTATTTAGTGGTGACTTACTGAAGTGATTTGTTTTTTTGTACTGACTTGGCTGAGGTGATGAGGTGCCATCCATCGCTTCTAATGTTGGATACTAGCTGTCCTATGCGGTTTTACCCTCAAATTTAATTACTACTCCCTTCTTGTAGGTTGTAACGTGATGTAATACATAGCCTACTGTCTCCCTCAATAACTGTAGAACACAAAAATATTATGTTTTTGAGTTTTGAGTGTTCAATCAAACAAACATTTCTCTTTAGTTCTGAATAATGTTAATATTATAAAATAGCAACTCGCGAAATATTGTATTGTCACTGCAACACAACATGTGTGCAAAGTTTCATAACAAACAGTTCAGTAGAAGTAATAGAAAAAGCTGTCGCAAGATTTGTACCAAACAAACAAATATACGAGGTCAGACTAAAAGAAGCCGTTTATTAAAAAAAATTGAAACAATGCATTTCACCTAATTACATGTGAATAATAATTAACATATTAATTAGTTATTGCGTGTGACGCGAGGTCGCTTCGGGCGATGTCTGTTGAAAACTAGTTGATAATTATTATGTTTTTAATTCGTTACGTAACTATTTACACCCTACGCTACGTATTGACCCGAAAACATAAAAAGAAAAGTATGAATGTTTAAGTTACGTAAATAATATTATGTCGCATATCACGAGGATTTTATAACGAATCGATTGACGCTTCGTTCATCAAAATCGGATGAGTAGTTTAGGCGATACGAGGCAAACTCACCGTAATAGCAACTTATTTAAAACATATCTGGTGTAATCTACACTTCATTTTGAGCTCTATGGTTTACACTATAATCATCATGATTGTGTTTTAACGTAAAAGAAAAACAGCATTACTTTGGCTTAACTTTTCTCGATCTCTATGTTACAAACTAAACGTAGTTTGAGAACTAAGTTTGAGAATTGTACGTCAGTGACAGTAATATTGCTTTCCCAAGTATGTTCAAAGTTTTTATCTAGGCCTTAAAATTCTTCATTCTTGATAATGGCCATCACAAAAACTAGGATGCGCTTTTTCTGTAGGTCAGTAACCCACTAAATATATAATTAAATTGTGTGAGAAAGAAACCATTGACCAACAAGAAAGCTACCATAAATTCCATAATACAACAGTTCTAAACTCTCATGGGAATAAAAAAAAAGCTTTATTCGCAAGTAAAATACCGTTATACGTCGTCATGCTCGTGAACGGGCGCTTTTAGTCATCTATTGACTGTCAAGGCTTTAACTTTTCAATGACCAAGAGACAGCCGGCTGTCGCGCTGCTATTGTCTTTTTATTGTGTCTCGAATCACGTGTGTTCGAAGGTTTTTTTTTATGTTGCGAAATGTGTATAATAGTTACCGTGACCCTGGAATATAAAAGGCAATCGAAGGAACATGAGTGGGTTTTAGTCAGTAAGAGTCTGACACGCCCTCCCGCCGCACCCAGGACGGGAGCAGTCATTGGATGATTTCCCACTCACCAAAAAAAAAAAAGGTTTCATTTTATACTTTTGAAGCTCTGGGCAAAAGAAACCACACCGTGGATCCTACATAGCGGTAAACGGCAACGCGGCAGGCCCAGGCGGATATATATTAATTTGCTCTTTAATATAAGAACATAGAAGCAACAATCATAATGTAACCTGAATTTTGTAATACTAGATTGAAAATTGTATCCATGAAGTTTCTTGCTTGTTTTTCACTAATAAAGATATATATCTATCTCTAATGGCGTTTTGGAGCAAGCAACCAGCGCCACCTTTCTCACTAACCCTCTAATAATTCGTAAGTGCCTGTACCTAAAAGGTCTGAGGCTGAGGCTACACTAGCCTGCGACGCGAGCTGCGACACATGAGCGATTGAAACAAATACATGGATACTCACCGTGTATGGCTACACCGTTCATCAAATATTACTAGCGATCTTTGTTTTCTTTATGCGACAGGAGCTACAATACTGTAATCACGGCACCGGCTACATCGACATCAGCGAATTGAATCGAATATACGCCAGATTTTCGCTTATAATGTAGCCATTCCACGTTTATCTCGTTTCGCTCTTCCAGTCGCATCGCAAATCGCTGCCTAATGTAGCCTCAGCCTAAATGAAATAAAAGCCTCGATATGAATATTGAATAATAATTAAGTGGTTTCATTGTTAATGATTATTGTGTTTGCCTTGATTCTGTTAATGACTTTCTTGCGACTCGTGTACTTATTAATTAGCCCTGCGGCTATCACGAACTTTGTTACAATATGCGTCAATATTTATGGCCAATCAAGACTAATTTGCATAATAAATGTTCAAGAGCAAGTTGCAAACTTGCAATCCTATCTCGGCGATGATGTCGAAAATAGACGTACATTTCCCCGGGTTTTTCAAATGGTCGTGTTTTTAGTAGAATATCAGAGGCGGTATTTCCAGACAGCTAAAAAGATATCTTTGGACGCTGGAAACGCAACCGACATAATGTTGCGGGTGTTGCTTATAAAAAAGAAAAAAACTAATTCAATTTTCTTATAGATTTATCTTCAATTTTACGGTTTTCAGATATTTTCCTTTACTAGTGCTATATGACATTGCCTACCCTACCCTATGAGTGTCGAAATTTACGATTTTTGCGACATAAACGCCTGTAACTTTTTTCCTGTACTTACTTCGTTTGATTTTTTCAAAGTTTCAAGTGACCACAGGCACGGTCATACACAGACCTGAGTATACAGTTTTAATTTCAATTCGATACCTCCACGCATTTTCGAGACAAAAGGTCTTGACAGTCAGACTGTCAACAAAGTGATCCTATAGGGGTTCTGTTTTGTATGGAACCCTAAAAATAACCAACAATAAATTCACTAACATAACATTACCTTTGTAATTGTAACAAGCGGTAACATACCCACATTAGTTTTAAAGTTTTAATGCTTAAAATTTGGAATCCTCATTAACCGTTTATCTTCGGTTCATTGTCCCTAATGGGGGGTGACGTGTCTCCAACATGTTAATAGGTAATTAGTGTCAGCTGACTGTTGGCCGAACATCTAGACATAACTCATTTCTAGTTAATTGTCTATGAGAAAGGATGATAATGTTGTTTGTTTTGTTATTGGTTAGACTCGTGGTTAGACTACTACTTTCTTCTCTCGCGATAGGATAATTAAGTCTCAAAGTAGATTTAACTAGATTACTCTGTTTTAGGATATCTTCTTAACACATTTACGGTCATTAACGTAGCTAGGTTACCGAGGCCACAGTGCAAAATATAGTAATATAGCAAAATGTAGAAGGCCCCTGCACAAAGGGGATGAAAGAAAATAACAAAATATACGGTCTCCTACATATAAGCCGCACACCAGCGCCACGTGCTAGAGACATCGGACATTTATGTCGCCACAGTTGTACCACAATCAGCATGCTACAAATGTACTGTATACGCTACTGCTGCTGTAAGGCCATGGTTATTGTGCGGACCCGGTAACAGATAGACGGGGTGATAATTGTGGCGCAACAATTGTTGAGGTACAAATATATGCCTGGTCTGGGTCTCGAAATAATGTGCATGTATACGAGAGGTGCACTGCTTAGTTACCGTTAAGGAATGAATGCACCAAGGGTATGAACAGGATTGTATGTTCAAAATTATTTTCGTTACAAAAAGTTTAATGCAAACGAAGCTGCGGGTACAGCTAGTTACGCTATAAAATACTGTCTGTACAGGTTACAGGGAAACAGACCGTGTGCCTCATTGTTATAACCTTTTGTCTCTTATTCTAGAATGGCGTCGTGTTGTTCATTAAGAAGCTCTGGTTTTCTCTAAAACGAACCATTTAATTTATCCATCAGAAAGGATTAGACCATAAGACCAAATATAGGGCACAATTGAAATAAGAAATAACTGTTTTTTGTGCGGAATAAGCTTTTTTATACTTTTAACATTTAGGTACAGTATTTTACTACAATTATCTGACCCACTCTACAAAAGTAATTTGTTCTTGGGTAGGTCAGTAATTGTGGCAACATACTGTACATGTGTGTGAACTAAAAAGTGGTCGGGCAATAAACTTCCTACATCAAAAAACTCGTGGATATCGATGTGAGGTCATGGCTTATTAAAAGTCTAAGCCTTAGTACAAAAAAGCAAAAGAAATTATCCAGATTATTATTGATGATTATTGTTTGCATGTATGCACTGTACTGAGCTGAACAGATAATGCATAACCACGCTTGCTCAAGGCGGGCTGGTAATTTCAGACTTCATCATCTCCCTAGCCTTTTTCCCAATCGTGTTTGGGTCGGCTGCCAGCCTAACCGGATTCAGCTGGATACCGGTGTTTTACGTGGAGCGACTGCCTACCTGACCTCCACAACCCAGTAACTGGGCGACACGATACCTCTTGGTTAGACTGGTCATAGTTTCTGGCTAACCAGTAACGACTGTCAAAGTTCTACGAATGACAACCGGGACCCACGGCTTTACGTGCTTTCCGAGGCACGGGATGTCAGTGTCAGAATTGAAAAAGTCACATTGGTACTTGCCCGGATTCGAACCCACAACCTCTTACACGAGAGGCGGGCGCCTTATCCACTGGGCCATCACGACACTTAGCGTCAATTCACACGTACCACAACCACACCACGACGCAGCGACAAAATGTGGTCAAGATGTGGTTACGTGTGAATAGTGTCGCAGCGGCTTTTTGCAGCTGCGTTGTGGTAGCCACAAAATGTCGATGTGGTTGCGTTGTCGCTGTCGTTGCGATGTGGTAACCACGTGGCCATGTGCAGTTATACTCTGGCTTTCGTAGAGGAAACACGGCTTGACTGAACGTAGTCATGGAGGAAAGATTGTTGTTGCTATCCTTGTTATGGCTAATAATACTATGCAAAATGAAGAAGGCCGGGGGAGCGCAGGCGCCAGCTAGGCGCGCGTGGACGTCATGTCGTGGCGATGTGGCCGCGCTGACGCCGCGTTGCCGTCGCGATGTGGTTGCGATGTAGTCGTATTACACAGGTGGTCGATAACAACCACAAAATGTGGTGCGTGTGAATTGTAATATTCATTTTCAATACAAAATTTACGCCCGACCACATCGCGGCGTTGTGGTGTGGTTGTCGCTGTGGTGTGGTTGTGGTACGTGTGAATTGAGCCTTAATAATAATTTCAAACTAATTTTAATTTCAGACTTGAATTAATTAATTAATTATAAGCCCAGGTTCCTATGATTTTTCTTTACTGCTCTCCTCTCATGTTAAAGATAAGAAAGAAACCGCCATCATCTCCCAAGCCATTTTCACAACGATATTGGAGTCGGCTTCTAATCTAACCTTATACAGCTGAATACAAGAAACTTGAGAAAACACATGAAACTGAAAAGTCACATTACAGTAGTTTAGAATAACACCGCAAACATCATCACAGATACGAGAAAGGGCCCAATAGGGCCAATGCCTGCCGGGGTTCCGAAATAGTTATACCTAATAGTTACTGTGGCCCCGAAACGTATAGGACAACCGAAGGAACATGAGTGGTTTTAGTCAGTAAAAGTCTGACACGAAGGACGTGAAAAGTCATTTGATGATTTCCTACTCACAAAAAAACATCATCACAAATGTTTCTCTAAAAACGTAACAAGAAACTAAACATGGAATGTTAGCTTCGAAAATACGCTGCATCTAATTTTCGCTTTACATTAACCCTTATAACATAGCTTTACACACCATTAAAAGCCTGTGCAAGCAATGCATGATGTTTGAGGTCAGAATTTGCATTTTTAATCTTGCTCGTTGCCGGGCCTTTAATAGCATTTGAACCCTGATTTGGGTCAGCAATTTTATTTAAAGGCTTGTAAAAATTGCTGACGAGAGGTTTGGTCGTCCGTTTCCTGTTAAGTTTGTTTGGATTCATCTGGGAGTCATTTTCTTTAATACTTCATGCTGCTGCCCTGTTAGCTATGTGAAGTAATCTCCGCCATCATCTGCCTAGCGTTTTTCCAACTATATTAGGATCAATGTCTAGTTTAGACTAGATGTAGTTTTTTTATGGATCTTTTTTATATTTTTCATTTACATTTTGACCAACAGTTGTTTTATATTATCAGTTCATGTTTACGTTGAGTTTCCCTACATGAAAAAGTAAAATAATGTAAGCAGTAATCTTTTAAAACACTTAGTCAGGTTACAAAAAAGCTACGCTGTTGCAGGGAATCAGTTTAAGATAAGTTTCCGAACGTTTCCACGGGCTAAGCTAATACAATTTAGAAATGAACTGCACTACATCGTCAACGGTTTTCCCCATGAACGGACCATGAATCCTTACTGTTTGCGTTCGATAGTTTTCCCTAAACATACAAAGTCGATAGGAATTGTAATGGAGGCTTTAAACATTAATTCGTATTCAGTCGGGCGGTTGGGGCAAGAGGTTACCATTTCGAGGTAACTACCCTTTGTAGCTTGGCGGTATTTAGCTGTTCGTTCGTAGCCTACACCTAGGTTAGGTTTTGAGATTGCGATGTTCTAGGCGTACCTACTTTGGAATTGATTTATTTAGCTTTACCTAGAACATTTTGGGTTCAAATCTTACGTTTTTTTTAATTCTTCTATGATACAGATAGTTATATATAGAAATTGTTCACATTTTGAGTTCCTTTGCTAATAGTATTTCACGATAACTTCAACCGAGGATAATAGAATTAAGAAGGTGGTTAGATGAGCTCCTTGAAAGTGTCATTAGTCATTACACCCCCCGTTGAGGAATGAATGAGGCTACTCATTAGATGCATTTGAAGATCACTTTTGCGGAAAAAAATTAAACTCATATGACTGACCTGGCATTTAACTTGGAAGATAATCTGCCTATGATCTTTCTTGTTGACGGAAATCAGTCAGTGCTTCTCTGATTGGTTTAAATCGAGTAAATAGCTCATCATATTTCAGCCTAGTGTGGTGCATCTCTGAAAAAAAGGCAACACTTTCAAAAATGACAACCGCTTTCAATCTTGTAATACTTTCATCTCTTTTTGTACCTTAAAGGCGGCCCTCAGATTTTCAATAACTTAAGTAATCACAAACGTTAGACTCTCAACTTTACCTAGAACATGTGGTCTACATTTTTATTGACTTTACTATCTTGCTCTACATTCCAAACTCAAGGGAAATTAAACCTTATTGCAAATAACTTACCTAATCGGAACCTGATTGAGAGAAATCGATATACCGTGTACACTTAGGTAATGCTCTTTGGGTTCTTGCTACTTTTTAAGCCCTTATTTTAGCTGTGTCGTGATAGCCTAGTTTTCTAAGCATATAACTGATGGTCGCAGTTGCCTTTCGTAGATCTTTGTCAATCGTTACGTTACGGGTAGTTAGTTCAGAAGCTAGAAGGTCTGGCAATCTGTCATCCAAAGGAGTAACGTGTTACCCAATAAGCAGGTTGTGAAGGTAGAAGGGCAGACACTTTATGTAAAACCGTAGTAACTATTTATTAATCTGTGGTAAAACAGCGAAGTCCATTTAGATGGTTAGACTTGAAGCTGACCCTAAAATGGTTGAGGAAAATTATGATGTTTTTTGCATTAATTTCAATCCGTGGTGCTAGTATTCTGTCAGATGTAATCATACAAATATGCCTATTGGCCCAATTTTGTTCTGTCACCTGCTCGCTATAGGAGGAACTCGAAATCGTTTTTTTAATAACTCTTCCTTCTTTTTTGATTATTGTTGCGTTTTTGATTCGCCGAGCTTTAGCTCTTTTTGGTAGTCGCCACTGTTGATTCTGGCTTTCAGGAATATTGTGTTGTCTTGGACAGGACTGCTGGCCACCTGGAGTCTCGAGGTCCCCTGCATCTCCTTCCATCTATTCAATCGATACTACTTGTTATACTAATAGAGATAAAATTCACAATCCTTTAAAACTGGAATCTTTTGCAAAACATTCAGCAGTGTAAGTTACTTTGACAGGACTGCCGGCCACTTGGAGTCTCGAGGTCCCCTGCATCTCCTTCCATCTATTCAATCGATACTACTTGTTATACTAATAAAATGTACAATCCTTTGAAGCTGGAAGTGCTCTGTCGCTGCTTCGGCCATTTTGGTGTGTCGAGCCTTACGCAATGTTGTTAACAGCATTTCCGATACGATCTTCCGATTTGATATAAAGAAGCGAGCGTCATTAACATTTTTATTTTTATTGTTTTAACCTCGTTTGCTCTCGTAAATAAATAAACGTGATTATGATTCGTTTTTATCACGTTTCCGATGTTAATTTGTGTTCGATTTAGCTTGAGTTCGGAGTTACATGAATTATTTGTTAGGCTCCAAGATATTTTTTTGCTAGGTCTGACAGTGCTAATCATTTATGTATTCAGTTTTGTCAATAGTGGAGGTTATTTTAAGTAGCGCACTCTATCTTGTTATTTTTAAGAGGTAAAGTTAGTTTTTTTGTTTATGAGGGGTAATTTTGGGAACTACCTAATTGTACGAAGGTACACAGGATATTTTTGTGGGTCATGAGACATCTGGCCCACAAAAGAACAGACCCCCGGGCCAATGTCCATTTATTTTTATAGGCAAAACAGACGCATCATCCGACTTCCAGATTACAATACATATTTTCACTTCGGGTAACAAATAAAAAAACCTAACAAAGTTTAAAATACCTATTTATATCTTATTATTAATCAGCCTCTAATCACCTTTCATTTGATCTGTTATTTTGCAATAGATAGCTACAGATAACTTGTAACCGACTGTATTTTGATTGCACAAGTGCACCAACTCAGGTGATGTCATGTTGTTACTTAGGTGCCATCCATTAATTATTTCACAGGCTAAGGGGACAGAGGGACAATAAAGTGTGACTTTCTGTGACAAGGGAACAAACTAGTGCTAGTTCTGAGTGTAGTGCGATTAATGGTGCAGCTAATAGGGAGTAAGTGAAGTGTTACTAATATTAAACCTTCGAACACACGTGATTCGAGACACAATAGAAAGACAATAGCAGTCCGATAGCCGGCTGATGCTTGGTCGTTAAAAGGTTAAGCTAATGTTTCTATAATTATTGTATTTGTATATTGTTAGGTAAGGTATTTTTTGTATTTAATGACAGATGCCAAATAAATATGATTCGAGACGTCATATTTCATATTCTAACTAAAGTATGCAAATATAAAACATAAACTAGCAATTAGTTGTTTGTTCTGAAAAGCTTTATTTGATGAAGTAATTAAAAAAAAAATACTTCTGCTTTTGTTTTTATTATTCAGTTTTGGGTGTACTATTACAAAATATATGGCCTCACACCAAGTAGGCGGGAGTCTTACAAATGTGATCACCTGCGAAAAGAAAGGGTCAAAACCTATAAACTGCGTGTGACATAGTTTATAGATGACCCCTTACTATTTAGGTACCTGATGTTATATGTACTTTATACAGGTGATACCTAGTTTTATATTTAGCGATTACTATATGTTTTGATAGTAGTATCTTGAGTTGTACTTATTTAAGAAGCCCAAGGCATCGAATAACCCTCGATGGTCACCGTTACAGGAGCCAGTTAAAACTGTTAAATTTCTAATATGCACGGCTATTATTTAAATGATTTCATTTTACAAATTATTTTTAGATTTTGTAAACTAGATTATTTAGAAAACTACTAAAGCTGTGAGTCAATTTAAGATCTAGACCAATTGCTATTTCGAATGAGCGAAATTTCGAAAAAAAAATGATGTTTTCTAGTTGAGTAGGTATTTTGACTATTCGTGAAACGATTTGTTCGGACTTCAGAGCCATAGAGGTCTTTGCTCTACAAAAAAAAAACAGTCTGATACCAAACGTACTTAATTGATAAATTACGACGTTATTCACAACCAAAACAATACCAGAATATTCTTTGTCTTATTTCTCATTGATTTTACAATTATAAACAAAATTAAATCTCTTCAAAACATTTTGGCGTAAACATTACGGTTGTATCTTATCGAGTACCTATATGTATGTGTATCTAGGGTTGTCAACCCTACTCTAAAATAGAGTATTGTACTCTATTTTACGTAAGCGTTCTCTTCAATCTATAGTGTTCTAAGACTATGCTAAAATACTCTATTGAGTCCAATTTTGATTATACTGATACAGTTTTGTTTATTTTCAACTAGCTTCTGCCCGCGGCTTCGCTCGCGTTAGAAAGAGACAAAAAGTAGCCTATGTTACTCTCCATCCCTTCAACTATCTCCACTTAAAAAATCACGTCAATCCGTCGCTCCGTTTTGCCGTGAAAGAAAGACAAATAGACAGACAGACAGACAGACACACTTTCCCATTTATAATATTAGTATGGATACTTAGAATTTTATAATGAAGAAACGTTTTATTCAAATTAAATAATGTACTTTATTTTAAAGGTGGATACTCTTTATTTACCTTCTCTATAACCAGGGGCCCTAGTCGGCTATTACAATCGTGTCTCAATGACCAGTCATCGGCCGGATATTTGACAACTTTGATAGTTTTTGTATGGAAAATGTGTCAAAAGTTTGACGTTACACGTCAAAAATCGATCATTGAGACACGATTGTAATAGCAGACTAGGGCCCCAGGTATTATGCTCAATGGCAATTAAAAAAGCATGTTAAAAAAATGGCAACCCTAATAGTATCGATAAATAACTTATCACTCGGTCAATGTTTGTTCGAGTGCATTCGATAACGATAAAAACAATGGAAACAACTCACAATTGAACTTGTATCGATAAATTTATATCAGTGAGGTAGTCAAATAATTAATGTTTTGTTGCTTTTCTTTGATTTCAAAGTAAATTGAGTAGGTATTTGACACCGTCAAGCGCTAGCCGCTAAGCAATTTTACTAATATTATACTTTATACTATTATATTTATACTTTTATACTAATATTATAAATGCGAAAGTAACTCTGTCTGTCTGTCTGTCTCTTCTTCACGCCAAAACCACTGAACCGATTTGAATGAAATTTGGTACAGATATAGTCTGAAACCCGAGAAAGGACATAGAATAGTTTTCATCCCGGAAATCCTCCGGGAACGGGAACTATTCCACGCGGACGAAGTCGCGGGCAAAAGCTAGTACTTTTTATAAGCTGTCAAAACCCAGAACATTTTGTATGATGATTTGTGACGTCACTGATGTATGTGCCAATTCTATTGACTGTCTATTTATTCTTTTCAAAGCGACTATTAAAACTAATTTAACAGTTTGCATAAATGATTGTGATTCCATTTCAGGGCCAAAATAAAGTGTTTTAAAAGTCCTTAAAGGATCACTTAGAGAATTATCTGTCTGTAAGGGCCTTGTTCTCCGAGACTTCTCGAGGTATAAAATTAAAAGTATTATAAAACATGCAGACATGCAATCCCATGCAACTTCGAAAAATAAAACTTATAAGTCAACCCAATCAAAGGTTATTATGGCCGTTCATGCTTCATAATGTTGTCCTCGTAAAGAAATCAAAACCTATAGGGTATTTTCCGTTGACCTACAATCATAGAATTCGACTAAAAGCGACGTACGGCACAAATAAAAGGAACAATCCGAATACTGTTTTGTACTAATAAACTATTATATAACATACATATAACAGTTATATACATAGGTAAATAAGTTTGAATGAAACCCTCGGTGCTCGGGTTCCTTGTATACTTGGTTTATGTGTATTTTAGAACTAGCTGTCCCCTACGGTTCCACTCGCGTTTTTGGTTAATGCTGCGTCCTCTTAGGTCATCCATACTAATATACTAATATTATAAATGGGAAAGTGTGTCTGTCTGTCTGTATGTTTGTCTTTCTTTCACGGCAAAACGGAGCGACGAATTGACGTGATTTTTTAAGTGGAGATAGTTGAAGAGATGGAGAGTAACATAGGCTACTTTTTGTCTCTTTTTAAAGCGAGCGAAGCCGCGGGCAAAAGCTGGTAGCCTATAACTTCCCTTGATAAATAGTATATCCAACACAAAAAAAAAAAAACAATTTGGACCAGTAATCCCTAGGAGTACCGCATTCAGCCAAACAAACAAAATCTTCAGCTTTATAATATTAGTATAAGATTATTGGTCTATCTATAGCTTCCTGGTAAATAGTATTTTCTACCCAATAATACTTTATGGGTTTAGTTATATTTCGTGTACAGCGAATTGGAGCGCTGCCGATAAAGTGATGGGCGTTCGCTGACATATCTGTATTACTGTGTACTTAGATAACTTGATGACTTAGGGAACTTGATACCCGGAAGGCATGGAAATCTGGGTTTTGCTGAGTAAAAGACGGCCAAGGACATTGTCAATTTTCCAGATAAAAATTATCCTGTCTGTAAGGACTTGAGGGTGGCTTTTTTGGTCCTAGGGTAAATACCACTTCGCTTTTTATTAAGCCTTCAAACACACGTGATTCGAGACTATAAAAAGACAATAGCAGCGCGACAGCCGGCTGTCGCTTGGTCGTTGAAAGGTTAATTAAAGTTGTTACATTTTACTATGTATTTCTCCTGCATCTTGGGTACTTTACATACATGTGCTTAAACACACAAACAACTAGGCTCGGAACAAATATTTGTCCCGGTCGGGAATTAAACTCATGACAAGGGCTAGCGCTCAGCCATTGCGTTAACCGTGTCGTTAATATCTTACTATGCCAAGACCACTTAGAGTAATCAGTCAGAGTAATTAACTTTATCTACATTTTAATTAAAAAACCATTACTTATTCTGATTATAAATAAAATTGTGCTGATAACAGTCTTATATTGATTGCCAATGACCGCTTTAACATTTATTAAGGGCAAAACTGCATTGATAATTGTCGGATAGTTTATGCTTTTAATCTTACACACCTAGTACAGTTAAACTTAAAGTGTATTAACAATAATAATAGTCTATTACTGTAATCTATTCTCATACGGCGCAGGTAAGAATATTGACTACCATGCTTATTTTAGATAGACAATTTCAGATTCATACTATACTTGCTCTTTAGCTTTTGCCCGCGGCCTCGCTCGCATCGGAAAGAGACAAAAGTAGCCTATGTCACTCTCTATATATCTTTTCAACTATCCCTTTTGCCGTGGCCGTGAAAGACTGACAAACAAACACACAAACTTTTTTATCAATTATGCAATGTCCAGAAAGTACATCTTCAGAATTGAAATCATTACAGGGCACGGGTACCCAGATTTGCTGTCCGGATTAAAATCCTCAATTTCATACTTAAGACAGACAAGCGCCTGAAACATATTGCTGGGCATAATCCATAAAAATATATACTAACGTACCACAGAAACTCTCCCCACTACAGACTCAACCATCATCCAACGCCATGTCCAAAAAAGTCCACAATCCACGACACGAGCCAAAAACGACAGCAACAAGCCAACAAGAATGTGGAAAATATCAGTAAGTATGCCCAAATAAGGCCAACAACTCCAAGACATAAATTCCTCAGCTAGCGACAAGTTGGCCAATGGCCGTGGCTTAGTTAGCTAGTTCAGCGCCCTTCACGCATTGTGGCTGGTTGATTGATCAGCCACCACTCACATGTAGGTTATGATCGGTTAGGGCCGCCATGAACGGTGAAATTGAAGAAAGATTTGCTGACACTCACGCTTTTTTTTTGACAATCTCGCCAGAATTGTAACTGCTGCAATTCAAAGCCGGAATCAACAGTGGAGTCCACCAGAAAGGCTGGTCAATGAATGTTGACGAGTTCCGAAATTCCCCTGCTCGTGATATTATGTAGCCTACATGTTATTCTGATGGATCGGATAAAAACTTTCATATAAATAAGGCTGCTAGGATAGGTAGCTTTGTAATAAACTACGCTTTTCAACGATTTTGACCATGTGAATGTTGGTTATATTGGGTGCATGATTACGAAAATGCAAACAATATGTCCTTGGGGTCAAGCTTACTCGGGTTAGGTTAGGTTAGCGTAATAGACTACTTTCCCATTCCATATTATTTCCCATTGGTTCCCATATTAGTTTAATTGTTAAGAGGTTCATGAGTCTTAATAGTCAGAGATGTGGTTACATAAGAATGAACGTACAAAAATGATTTGTGTGAACTGATACTAACATTAGACGAAACTTTCGGTCGTGAGATGTCAAAATTCACACCTGGTGTTATAGAAATGAAAGTTGCTAATTGTGTGCTAAACAGATCATGTTTAATACATGAATGTCACGAATCTTGTATCTACCTCTTCTTACATACAATCTAGATACTATTATTAACTACCTCCCGCGGTTTTATCCGCGTCTTACTAAGTTAAAATAGTTGTTACCATTTCAATTTTATGCTCATTTTCTTAATATTTTGTTTCGTAAGAACATTCTACAAAGATAAGGAAACATTTTAAACAAAGGTTTCAATAATCGGTTAAGTCGTTTTCAAGTTATGGCGGGACCAAAGCAGATAGGGATTAATTTTTATGATAGGTAAATGGGAGAGTCGGTTAGTAATGTTTATTGAATTTTCTCCAAGAAAAGAGACTACTTTTCAATCCGTGACGCTGTCCAACAAAACAGGCGCTAAAGTAAGAAAACTACTTCTACACATATAAAATTGGCGACATCGGCTACTGTGAGTCTGTGTGTCAACCCTATTCTCTCTACATGAAATGATTGTGTCTATTATCGCATGAAATCAGTTAGTGCGATGCTTATCGTCGCTGTATGATACATGTTTATCGTTCGTACTTGACCGTTTTGTAATGGTTTGTTTGTTTATTTGTGCAGTTAGCAAAGCACTAATTTATTAGTTTCCTTTAATAACTTCTAAAGTCTAGATTGACGGAATCTGGACTCTTGGTTTTCTTTTTGTTTGGCAACCGAAGGATATCTCTATCCCGCCCCGCCCAGGGCGGGAGAAGTCATTTGATGATTTCCCACCCACAAAAAAAAACCTGCGCTAATTGTGTGTGTTGTCGTGATTCGAGACACAATAGAAAAACAATAGCAGTGCGACAGCCGGCTGTCGCTTGGTCGTTGAAAGGTTAATGACATCCAAAGCCGTGATTCCGTCATATTTCTTGATTTCTGTCATCTGAATAAGGTCAATAATCTGCATTCAAGCTAAACATTGCTACTTATTCCTTGTATTTCTATAAAAATCAATGGTCCAAAACTCAGGAAGCTTACCTTATTGCTGCTACTTAACCATATGTTCTTAAACCGATGAGCTAATATCCTGCCTTTACAATGCGTGTTTAAATTCAATATGCACATTTGTATACACATTCTATGTGGTAGCATGCCCTTATGTGGTAACTGCTCAGACATTCTGGCACGTGGTTACCACCCAGGTCTGTTTGGGAAGTCTGCTAGTTATTACTCGTTAGATATGGATAGTGTATCTTAGCGTATCAGACTGCTCTTACCGTATCAGAGACAGACAGATCTTACCGTATCAGAGATCTGCTGTCACCACTAATGATGGCCGCGTTCTGAAAGCAATAGCAGCTGCTGGACGTAACCAGCCCTTTCTCGGTCCCGCAACGGCAGCCCAAAAAGACAGTTAGTCTAAATGTCTTTTATCAAAATGTACGCGGCTTAAAATCTAAACTGCAACTGTGGCGCAACAACTTAGCGGTGTCAGAGTACGAACTAGTGGCTGTTACTGAGACTTTTCTTGACCGTTCTGTACTAGACTCTGAACTTGAATGTGGCGAATGGAGTATTTTGAGGCGTGACAGAGACACACCATGTGGAGGAGTAGCGCTAGTTGCGCGTCCCCCTTTTTTTTTTTTTTTTTGGTGAGTGGGAAATCATCCAATGACTGCTCCCGTCCTGGGTGCGACGGGAGGGCGTGTCAGACTCTTACTGACTAAAACCCACTCATGTTCCTTCGATTGCCCTTTATGTTCCAGGGTCACGGTGACTACTATACACATTCCGCAACCCTGGCAGGCAGTTGCGCGTCCCCCTGTCTTTTTGCGGCGACATCGTGAATTTGAAACTGATTGTGGTGAAGACCTTTGGGCCTCCTTTACATGGCATGGTCATCAGTTTTATGTGTGTGTAATTTATATTAAGCCATCGGCAACGGATAGAGACTACATGCAATGGTTTTGTAAATGTGAAAGCTTTGTCAGTACACTTAAGGCGTCTATTTTAATATTCGGAGATTTAAACTTAAATAGTGCCTCTACCAATGTTAATAACTATTATTGTTATTTTATGTCCTATTGTAGTCTGTCTGAAATGAATGTGGTACACAATTTGCATGGGGGTATGCTAGATGTCGTTTTGGTCCAGGAGAGCGCTGATGTGTGTGAGGTGTGTGTCTCTGCAACTGACGGAATAGTCCCTCCCGATGCCTACCATCCGCCGTTGGATGTTGAGGTAAAAATCGATACTGCTCGCCATACTGATTATCTTGAGCCAAGCAACATAAATTCCACAAAAGACTGGAACTTCAATAAGTGCGACTATGAAAATTTGCTCTTGTTGTTCTCGGAATGTTCGTGGATTACTGTTTTGCAAAGTAAAGACGTCTGCAGTGCTACAAACTGTTTTTATAACCTAGTATACAGCTTTTTTGATGAGTGTGTTAGATTATTAAAAAGGAGGGTTAAATATATAAACATAAAAGCAAACATGTAAAAAAACATTTATTGTAATTTAAACCAGTTTTGGTTATAAGTTTAAGTTGCCATTGAAACTAAGCCTTCTGTATGAAACAAAAGCAATTTATCATTAATAATCTTTCTATTTACTACATTTAAAATAAAATAAACTTAAGGTAAAATTCAAAATCATTTATTCAATTAAACGAAAAGCTATTTGCTGGTTCCAAAGTAGTAGGTTCCAATGGAGAAGAGCCAGCAAGAAACTCCATGAACACTCTTTTAAACTTGATAAAATATTACAATTATTCGGTTACATTATTCAAGAACACAGTGTACATAATACACAAATTATAGTCATATTTATCATTTATCATATCATATATAGTCATAATCTAAAATATCTAAAATAATGGTACATAATAATCTTCTAAAATATAGGTAGCATTATCACAATACACAAGAAGTTATACTTAACTTATATATAATCTCGGAGAGCTCCGCACCGTTCAACGTCTCAAACAAGAATGACCCAGATCGGTCGGCGCAGGTGCTTTTATAATAGGCGGTAACAAACAACTAAGTGATGAGTCATACTTGTTTGTTACCGCTCGAACGTTGGCTGTCCGTTTAATTTTAAAAGTAACATTTAAGACTTATTTACTGTAATTATTTATAGGTTTATTATTTCTTAATTTACTAATATTTTATATATTTATTTACAAATATTATATGTATCTATGCCTATACAACAATTATATATCACGGCCATACTGACAAGTACTTCGCTCTCGAAGTACATAAGATACTCCTTTTCTTACTATTATTATTTACTTTTGTTTTGCCAATTGCCTAGACGTGTCAAGTCCCCTCCACCCGCTGCTAGTGGGATAGACTTGCACCAAGCAAATGACCGACCAGCGGAAACAAATTTTACCATTATTATTTAGGTACTTTTGTTTTGCCAATTGCCTAGACGTGTCAAGTCCCCTCCACCCGCTGCTAGTGGGATAGACTTGCACCAAGCAAATGACCGACCAGCGGAAACAAATTTTACCATTATTATTTACTTTTGTTTTGCCAATTGCCTAGACGTGTCAAGTCCCCTCCACCCGCTGCTAGTGGGATAGACTTGCACCAAGCAAATGACCGACCAGCGGAAACAAATTTTATCGGTTACCTCGTCATGCAAGTCCCATTCACCCGCTGCTGGTGAGATAGACAAGCACCAAGTAAACGATCGCCCAGCGGTTTTTTTTTCTTATTTATACACGGTATTAGGTAAAGTACTTATCAATAGGACCATAATGTATATTACATACGTAATTAGGTAAATTTTTCATTATAATATACTAAGAAGTTAACTTGCCATATCATTTTCGACACTTATATTTTCATCAATTAATTCACCTGGCCAGAATCTTAGTTTTTCTTTGGCTACTGAAATATTACGCAAACTACCTAGACCTTGTAAAGCAATACGATCATTAGTTAGGTGCCAATTTATCATTACGCCTATGATTCTGCGAGACATACACTATATCTCCTACGTTAAAGTTTATGTTGTTACAACGAATGGCGTCGAAACATTTTTTGATTTTTTCTGCTATTTGTAATAGGCGTAGTCTAGCTATTTAAGACCTCGGTACACAAACCTATACGCTAGTTCATGATCTACCCTTATATCTACGTTATTTTCGGACACATTAATAACTTCATTCAAATGGGCTTGGGTTGAGAGGATATTAGCATTACAGCCTATTAATACACTAATCGATGTGAAACCTGTAGAACTCTGAATTGTGGTATTAATCGACTGTTGTACTAGTACCTTCCGTAATGATGAAAATAAATAATTGATCCGCTTGGCCAATCTGACGAGTTTCATTGTGCAATATTTTAAAAAGGCTAAATTTGGAAATTTTTAGCACATTCAGGTCTTATTTTGTAAAATAATTAATTATTTTGGAACTAGCTGGTATTGATTTTGGAGAAACGTATACCATCAATGTTAGTCACGGGAATTCTAATAAAGTTACAGAATGTAAAGAAGAATAAAAATAAAGGGAAATAATTAAACCACGGGAGCGACCGATATACTGGACTATTTATGATTATTCATAAAAGAAACTATGAATTACAAAATATAAATAAAATCTATATACTGTTGAAAAGTAAGAAATTGCAATTGTAACCAATTCCAAATTATAGTGACATCTGTACAAAATTCCACTTTTAAAACTATTATAAAAATATTATCTTATGAAGGTAGGTACCTACTCAAATGAAAAATTACTTCCTACCTACACAATGTAAGAAGCGAGTCGTGACTCGTAATTTTTTTAGAATTTTAAACAACTATTACTTTTCTTTCTGTACCGATATTATCATATTTTATTGATTAAATAATCCAAAATTCATCAATAATAATGTAACTATAGTGTACGTAACGCAAAAGTTTAAATTAGACATCAAGTACTTGTCGAAAATTGTCAAATAAAATATCAAATTAATAATGGCGACGAAGCAGTGATTTCGTGATTCTATTGGACTTTTGTGTTTATTGCTTTATCCGGACTCGGTTTTTTTTTCTACCTGGAGTGTTGAACCAGAACCTGGCTTTTCGCACTTGAATAACTGAACTTCTAGTCTATTTCGTTGCATCACTTTGTTTTAATTTTTTATGTGATGATAGTGTAATTACGTGTTTCTTTTGTTTATACATCGACATGCTATGTTTGATGTGAGAATGTGACAAATGGTTTATTAAATAAATTATTAGTTCTTTATTTGATGTAACCGTTAGAATAAGACGTAGATATTTAGTGGTAGACATTAATTTTTTGTGTCGGTTCTGACGGTATTTAAATAAAATGAAACTTTGAAATCTCAACGTAACAATAATTCACTTTCTGAGAATTTGCCAAAAATATAACAGTAAGTACTAAAAAGAAATTTACACGTTTAGATGGTAAATTAAGACAAAACAAAACGGGTAATAATGGTTTACTAGATAAATGCTTTATAACAACTTTTCTACCGCACCTTGTTCGATTGTTGTTTTTTTTTTGTCTATATTTTAATTAAGTTATCGAAAATAACACGACCTGTGCCTCACTTGCTAGGGAAGTTTATTTAATCAATTATCTTTGCCACGCTGTGCCTAATACCTCCTGTAATAATATTCTTATATTCTGAACAAATAATCATCATTTATGATATAATAGCACAACGCCCTGCAATGTTTTTGGACTACTTTCTTTTTGGGGATTAGTATCAATGATATCGACCACTACATATAATCCGTACACTGTATTTATATAATCCGTAGGTAGTAATCAGTATTTGTACACCGAAAACGGTAGAATAATATGGACATAAGTTTAAGGCCTATTGTAACATTATTCTAACAATTTAAAACTATTATTATACACAAAACCATTAAAGGCCTTACCGGCTTAAGCTGCCATCTCGACACTGGAGTTTCACACACCTCAAATCAGCACTAAGTGTCTCGATGCTATTACACCAACTTTTCGATCCGCAAACAGTTTAATCCGCACGGAACAGCAGAGAAACGATGTCAACATCCTTCTGCTGATGTTGTTGAGCAGCGTCTCGGGTAGCCATAAGAAGATTTCCAGTTGTCTCAGCATCCATCCTTAAACATAGAATTATAAGTATTAGAATCGTAATATTGGGCCTATGGGTTATCCCGACTTCTGATGTTAGATTATTAAAAAGGAGGGTTAAATATATAAACATAAAAGCAAACATGTAAAAAAACATTTATTGTAATTTAAACCAGTTTTGGTTATAAGTTTAAGTTGCCATTGAAACTAAGCCTTCTGTATGAAACAAAAGCAATTTATCATTAATAATCTTTCTATTTACTACATTTAAAATAAAATAAACTTAAGGTAAAATTCAAAATCATTTATTCAATTAAACGAAAAGCTATTTGCTGGTTCCAAAGTAGTAGGTTCCAATGGAGAAGAGCCAGCAAGAAACTCCATGAACACTCTTTTAAACTTGATAAAATATTACAATTATTCGGTTACATTATTCAAGAACACAGTGTACATAATACACAAATTATAGTCATATTTATCATTTATCATATCATATATAGTCATAATCTAAAATATCTAAAATAATGGTACATAATAATCTTCTAAAATATAGGTAGCATTATCACAATACACAAGAAGTTATACTTAACTTATATATAATCTCGGAGAGCTCCGCACCGTTCAACGTCTCAAACAAGAATGACCCAGATCGGTCGGCGCAGGTGCTTTTATAATAGGCGGTAACAAACAACTAAGTGATGAGTCATACTTGTTTGTTACCGCTCGAACGTTGGCTGTCCGTTTAATTTTAAAAGTAACATTTAAGACTTATTTACTGTAATTATTTATAGGTTTATTATTTCTTAATTTACTAATATTTTATATATTTATTTACAAATATTATATGTATCTATGCCTATACAACAATTATATATCAAGTGCATGCCCAAAAAGCGTCGTAGGAACAGTGCTGGTCGACGCTATCCGGTCTGGTTTTCTAGCGATATTATATGTGACACCAAAACTAAAATTAAATTACACACAGCATGGAAACGAACTAAATGTAGGGAAACATATAAACAGTTTTCGCACTTGAGAGCAGACCTTAAGTCCCGTACAGCAGCCGCCTATACTTCTTACATGGATCGTATAGAAACAAACATAAAGTGCAACCCGCGTGAGTTTTGGCGTCACATCTCGAGCCTACGTACAAAAGGTGGATTTGAACCCAGTGTCACTTTTAACGGCAAAAACTTTTCGGGCGTTAGCGCTGCTGAGGCTTTTGCTAGCTTTTTTAGTGGTGTGTTTTTGTCAGACATTCCAATACTTAATGCTGAGTTAGCTAATAGGCAGGATAGAAGTTGTAATAACAACTACATTAATGTTTTTAATTTCACACCAGATGATGTTATGCGTGCTATAAATAAACTCAAGCTCAGCAGCTCCTCTGGTCCCGATAGTGTTCCATCAATTGTGATCAAGCGTGCACCTAAACTCTTCTGCTTTCCGTTACTGCACATTTACAACCTGGCTCTAGAAACTGGACAATATCCTCCCCAATGGAAACTGTCAAGGGTTAGCCCAATACCAAAGAGCTCGGACAAAACCAAGGTTGAGGAGTACAGACCGATAGCGATACTGTCCTCTCCTGCAAAGGTGTTTGAGATAATGTTACACAAGTATATTCTCGCACAGGTGGACAAACTCCTTTGTAATGAGCAGCATGGCTTTAGGCCAAAGAGATCAGTGGACTCCAACTTGCTGACTCTTGTTGAGTTTATATCGGCTAGATTAGACCGAGGTTCTCAAGTGGATGTTTTATATTTTGACTTTCGGAAGGCGTTTGATAGGGTCAACAACGACATACTGCTAGCAAAACTCTGCACTATTGGTTTTGCCCCCGGACTGCTGCGGCTCTTAGCAGACTATCTTCGCGATAGGCAGCAGTTTGTTAAACTTGGCATCTATGAGTCTAGACCCTATCACACGCGTTCCGGAGTAAGCCAAGGATCTATACTGGGACCTCTATTATTTTTGCTGATGGTCAACGACAACTTTTTCTTGAGGTGAGGTCTGAAGCTGACTGTTTGGCTCTACAACACGACATTGACGCTGTTTATCAATGGAGCCTTGCGAACAGGATGGAATTCAACGCCTCCAAGTGTTTTGTCATGACGTTCGGTCGTATGCGGCGTCCAATCGAATATGACTATGTAATAAATGGAATTAGTATTACTCGTCCAACCACTATCAAAGACTTGGGTGTCACATTCGACAGTAAATTAACATTTCACAGTCACATTGTTACACTGGCAAAAGAATCTTTCCGGCGTTTGGGCTTCATCCTGAGAAACTGTCGTGACTTTCGCAACTACAGTGTTATGAAGTTGCTCTTTGGTACATTGGTTCGTTGCAAGCTTGAGAGTGGAATGTGTGTGTGGAATCCACACGAAAGCACATACGCTCTTCTGCTTGAAAAGGTACAAAAAGCTTTCCTTCGGTACCTCTACAAGCGCCTATATGGATATTATCCTTATATGTATCCCACAAAGTTTCTGTTGGGTTGTCTGGGATACAACTCTTTAGAAGTTAGACGTGCAACTTTTCAACTTGGGGTTATGTGTAAGATCCTTAGAGGTAAAATTGATGCTCCGGATCTGCATGGGGAGCTGTGTCGATTTTTCACTCCTGACAATTATCGTCGAAGTCGCAGACACGTACTATTTGCGGTGCCATCGTGTCGCACTGTTGCGCGCGCTAAATCGCCCATACCGCGCACCCTTTCCACTCTCAGCGCTCTCTTGTGTGCTAATCCTGACTGTGATTTGTTTGCGGATGGATGGCAGGCAATTATGATTGAGTGCTTGCGTTTCTGTGAGAGGGATGTGTGATTGTCTATTGTAATCTTTTATTGTAATTTTAATTTCTTTTACTTTCCTGCGTGTGTGTGTTACTTTTTTTTATACCTATTTAAACTTGTCTGTTTACTCAATGTAATTGGTGTTCACCGTTTTGTGTAAACTAAAATAAATAAATAAATTAGATCTTTCCAGAAATTACACCAAGTTACAACTTGGTAAAGGTCAGTTAGATACTAGCGGTATGCAATTGTTTTTTCAATTGCGTGACATCTTTTATAAATTAACTGCATCTTCAAAGACTGCATCAAGAAAGGCCTATTTCGTCATCTCCAAAAGACGCTATTTACCAGAAAAATGGAACAGAATTCGCATGAAAATATCTGCCTCGTAAATTAATCTTCTCGTTGAAAACCGGTGACACTGCCGCTAAAATTATTTCTGTCATATTATTATCCTACGTTAAATAGTACTCTACGTGAAATTGATCTTTAAGAGTCAGTTGAAAATTCTCAGTTGCAATAAATCTTGGAATATCTCAAATAATTCCAATGACTTGTTTATTTGGTTTGCGTGCATCTTTTGGCAGATATAGTGCAGTGTTTGCGGACTCAAGAGTAATGGACTAGCCATAATACTGGCTGCGAAGCAGACCTTGGCACAATGTCAAGGTATGCTGAGCTTTAATGTGTTGTCTTTAGAATTATATGCTGTTGTAAGATGAGCTGGTACGACCTCAAGAAGAAACTGGCTAGAACAAAGACATTGAAGAGTAAATAATTGACTAAATCGTTTTGCCGGCAGTTTTTTATGCGATTTTTCATCATGGCTGCCCGGAGGTGCGCCCGATATTGCCACTTTTTCTCATCATAAGTAAAAGCCTTTTTATTACATCCCCGTATCCAATAACAAATTAGTTTTGCAGAGGTCACAGACGTCTTAAGGCGGAACCGTTTCAATATAATCAAAACTATAAATTAATCTCAGTGTACAAAGCAAAAACAATTATCTAGCATTAGGCACTGTTTACCAATCATCACATTAGTCATCAAATAATTACCTGGTAGGCGTTTGACCTAGATTTTAAGAGCGATTGCTCTTCATCGATTGAAAGGAGTTTCCAATCGCAGCATATAACGGGGTCGTGACAGACAACTTTCATCTGACGGTGCTTTGCAATGTTTAATTCAACGCTTTTTTGCACTGTGCTTAGGGCTTGCAATCCGGATATCCGGATATCCGTATAATCCGGATATCCGCCAGTTTTCAAATCCGGATTTTACTTGCATCACCATCCGGAGTTTTCGGATATTACGGATAGTTGTATTTCTCTATTAAATATGAAAAAAAAAGCTGTCATCTATAAAGTACCAGTTATTATGTTATTTATTATTTTAATGTATGTAGTTAATAACTCTTTACAAATCACAATCAGTTAATTTAGTGACAGAAATCATTTTGGATATTGACCACATGTTATTGTAGCTGCAAGTGTTGTACATACAACCGGTTAAGCTTTTTGAGGTCATGTTACCAGAAATTGAATAAAAAATAATATAAGAATCACCTAAAATCATATAAAAAAAAAGTTATTAATTATTATGATATAATATTATTTTGTTCATTTCGGTTTTATTATATTTGATTTATACTATTGTTGTTTAATATTGAGCTGAGTTGCCAGTGATAGTGATATTTTTATTTAATTATTACGTCCTTAAATACGGTGGTTTGATTGACATGTTGTAATTTGTGATAAATGTAAGATCTAATTTTCAATTAGAATTGTTTATAGTATGAGAAAATAGAAACAAATTATTTGAAAGATTGAACTATTAGAAAGTAAACTAGATTTTTGTTACTTGAAATATTGGTATAGTTTATTATTTATTTGTGATTTTGCTTAAGAGACTGATTAAAAGTGATACAAAAGCTTTTTAGTTGGATTTCTAATGAAAACTAAAAAATATCCGTATTATCCGCATTATCCGGATAATCCGGATAGTATAATTCTAATAACCGTATTATCCGGATAGTTAAAATGAACGGATTTTGCTAGCCCTAACTGTGCTATATCGGAGCACGTATTTTTTGTTATATCATTAGAACATGCGTTGCGAAAATGGAAAAATGCATGTGATGGTTCAGATAGCTAGTTCGTTTGTTCATTCTGTGTTTGTTCTTTGAAAGTTTATTGCGAAATTGCCCTCAGTGCTCCGATTGTAGAAATCAGTGAAATCGTTTCTTGTTGCCATGGGTTCCTAGTCAAAAAAACATTATTGACCTTCGCAACTTCTTTTAAAAGCACTTCTATTTCTACCGAGTTATCACCGAATCGAAACTACTCGAGTTTTGTTACTTTGCCTCAAAGTTCAACATCCTAGAATTGATTGTTTAGGTCGATTGACCTAGTCCTTTCCACCATTTGGTCCCTAACCTTACCGATAAAATCAGTCAGCAGTCTGCACACGACTTTAGAGACTTTAGTGCACTGTTCTTTTCTGTCTGCCTCGTATTAAATTAAAACCTGCAAAAGCTTTCCACAAAGCTTCTGTACACGTAATCTCTATGGAACGTATGTTATCCAGTTTACCCAGAAACAAGGTAGCTAAGCTTAAAGCACTTCAGGATTATGTGCACCTAGTTTGTTCTATGACGTCACAGCCCACCTAATCTCGAAAAGGGCTTACGAACATTGTGTAGGTGTATCACTGTTTTCCAACTGTTGCATTTGAGTGTATGCTTTATGTCTATAAATAGTTTAATGGGTGCATTGAAGGTGAGGATCACGTTCCTATCTAATACTAATATTATAACCGTAAAATTTGTCAATATGGTTAATGTATGTGAATATGTGTGGATGTCTTTATTACTCTTTCATGCAAAAACTACTGAATTAATTTGATGAAACTTTACAGTAATAATAGCTTATACATACAAATAATTTTTAGGGTATCTAACATCACGCTTTGACCTACAAAAGAGGAGCAGTAACCAAAGACCTTACATAGCGCGTGTGACACCGCTGCCGCTGAGGGTCGCGCGGATTTTCTTTTAATTGCGATTATAATAGAAAACACAATGTTTATGTGAACGAAATGTTTTATTTATCTAATTTACAAAATTATGAAACTTCTGGCGTTGACGGAGCCGCTTCCTGGCATGGTTTTGGGGACAGGGGGTGGAGCTAATTAACTGTTCTGATAAGTTACAGTACACTATCGTTTCTTGTGTGTTACAGAACCATTATCAGCTTATTCAGTTGTTCTCGAGTACACAGTCCCTTCACAGTTAGAATCCTTGTCATCAAGTGTGTTTCCTGCATTGTCAATATCTTTGATAGACAAATCAATACCATTTAATTGCCTATCGCAGTCGGTTCGGCCTATTAATAACTTGCGTTCAAAATAGCTTTTAAAATCGATTTGGTTGTACTGTATCAAAGTATTGTGCAATGTATCAATCATTATTATTAATGTAGGTAGTTGTTTGCTTCTTTGCAATAAATGAAGTATCGCAACATGAATAGAGGTTACGATCGTGCATGTGTACCGTATATTTTACACTAATATTACTTCTAGAATCTAGTGGAGTGCCGTCAAACGTAAAAAATGAAAAACCTAGGAATCTAGGGCCCGTCAATGAATCTTCATAAAACTGTTGGACTGCATTGCTAAAAGCTCTAAAAAAATTGCGCTCTTCAATGAAGACCAAAATAACCCTTTTCAGGGTAATAACGATTGATAACGATGTGAGTTGAACAATACTAATTATTTAAGTAGAGGAAAGGGATCTCAGATTTATAAGTCATTCGGTTAGTATAGGTACTTATAGATATAGATAATGTGGTAAGTTTTCTACTGCCGCGCATTTTATCGTTTTGACGCTAAGTATAAATAAATTAAATTGTAAGCAGAAACTAGAATAAAATATGGTATGTTAAACATTTTTTATTTAAACCTTCGATCACACGTGAGTCGAGACACAGTAAAAAGACAATGGAAGCGCGATAGCCGGCTGTCGCTTGGTCGTTAAAAGGTTAAAAGTGTAAATAATTAAATAACGAATTTATTACCAATCTTCTCCTTACAATTATTTTTTAAGGTCAAAATTGTCTTTTAGTGATTTGATAAATGTTTTGACTTTGACTTTAATTTAACATATTTACCTTTACTGTAGCAATGTTATTTAGTTTCAAACTGTATATCCATACTAATATTATAAATGGGAAAGTGTGTCTGTCTGTCTGTCTGTCTGTTTGTCTTTCTTTCACGGCAAAACGGAGCGACGGATTGACGTGATTTTTTAAGTGGAGATAGTTGAAGGGATGGAGAGTAACATAGGCAACTTTTTGTCTCTTTCTAACGCGAGCGAAACCGCGGGCAGAAGCTAGTATCTAAATAAAGTAATATTATTGCATAGGAGTCTAGCTAGATAAAATTAAAGGACCTAACGTTATAGACTTGGAAAGTTCAATAGAGTCCTGAACTGAACCTTTAGATATTCTCTTTGATTACTTTTGAACTTTTTCTCCAATCTCAACTTTCCCCCAACAGGAATAAGGTTCAATATGGGTTGAGTTACGTCCATTTAATAGTTCCCGGTTATTATGTCCTCGTATCTATAAGTATTGACCTGTTTAGAAGACGGCCGTTTAGATATCAAAGTCAGTCTTTTGTAGTTAAGATTCAATTTTCTCTGAGCAATTTTGTTATGTAACAACTAATTATGGTAATGAATTCGTGTTTATGTCAAGGTATTTTGGTATTTATTTGCTATTTCCGTATTTGGAATTTCTATTGACTTGTACAGGTGTGTGAGGTAGTACTATATTGTGAAGGGAGAAGTAACTCTGTCTGTTTGTTTCGCTTTTACGGCTGAATCACTGAACTAATTTTGAAGAAATTAAGTGAAGAGATAGTTTTGACATTGATGAAGGGCAGGACATGGCTTTTTAATCCGCCTCTTCCTAAATCCACGATAGCCGAAATTAACGATAAAATCAGCAAAGTCGTTACGAATGAAACCTTATCTGTGATTACCATCTTCAAAGCCACACTTGACCTTGGGTTTAGCGAAAGTAGCCAAAAAAAAAACCTACAAGTACAAATATCTAAAGATATCCTCCTTTTTTGAAGTTGGTTAAAATACTACAATGTTCTCTTAAAAGTAACAAACACTTTTCTTTAAAACCGCTTCAAAAACGATTCAGGCTAAAGGTCATAGCTCATTACAGCCACCCGGCAGCCACTCCGCACCGACTCGCCTCCTGCGGCTAGTATTCTTTATATATGGACATTGGACTTGTATGGGCATGCGCTCACTATATCAACTCCGTACTGTCACCGGATCGCCTCGGTTAAGTAAGTATAAGGCGAATCGGTGCGGAGTGGCTGCCGGGTGGCTGTAATGAGCTATGACCGTAATTCGTGATAACCGCGAACAAACATACACACAACAGATCCAACAGAAAACCTCCTTTTTTAAAGTCGGTTACAAAAACCTACAGCAAATATCAAAGCAATCAATTTAATAACATTTAACCCTACACAAACCAAACTGTTGTTGATACACAAAAGATTTGGCATCCATTTCAATGTCGCTCCGTAACCGTGACGTGGGTCTTACGTAACGCGTTACGTTACGTTTTGGTCAGCTTCTAGTTGTCTATATAGATAGTATTGCTGAGGTCAGGTTTGTCGCATATATCTTTATTATGTGGGTGCGAGGTTAAGATTGTGTGGGTGATAGATCGACAGACATACTGGCATTGCGTTTAATTGAATGTGTTTGTTTTCGGCGAGATGAATAAGTAAGGACATGTCTACCGTAAACTGGGCAAACTGTGGGTTATACGGGGTTGTGACAGGCCAATCTAAAGATCATCAAATAAATAAAATAAATAAATATCCTGGGACAACTCACACACGGTCATCTGATCCCAAACTAAGCAGAGCTTGTACTATGGCAACCAGACAACTGATAAACATACTTACTTATATAATTTTTAAATAAATACATATTATAGATAAATTACACCCAGACACAGAACAAACAATCATGCTAACACACAAAGTTTGTCCTGGGTGGGAATCGAACCTACGACCTCCGGCTTAGAAGTTAGAATCACTAACCATTAGGTCTGACAATAAAAATAAAAAATAGTAAATAAATAATAAAAGTCTATTTATTCTGAAAGACTCCTTCAGAATTTATTACCTCTACCACGCCAAGCTACCCTTCTCCAGTTAGGACCTGCTTTGAGTTTCAACTCGTCTTCCTATCTTTTTGTTTTTTGCCTACCTTTTTTTACTGGTTCTGGGTACCAGTCAGTTATTTTACTCCATTTGTCTTCCTCGTCTCTTGGCAATTACTTTTCTTACTGTAAAAGTGTAACTTATGTGTGGGTCAACAGCCTTCTACGTCTCTCATGGGGGGGTTAGTTGCGCTTCCTGTACGTGGTGGTCACCAATCGACAAATAAGCTTTTACCAGCGAGTATAATAAAATAAATACCAGCCTGTTATTGATCTACTGCAGGTCAAAGGCCTTTCATACAGAGACGGGACAATCAATCAATCACCACATTTTTTTTACTAATGTTCATTGCAAATCCTGGTTTCCTTACGGTTTTTTTGTCTGTGATAGTCCAAGATTAAAAAGCACATATGAATTGAAAAAGCCACTGGTACTTGCCCAGGTTCTAAATACCTCTTATGAGAGAGCTTAACCTTTGGATCATCTCGAGATTATATTAGCCCATTGTATGAGTCCTATTCCAGACCGGTAACTGCCATTTTATTCCCCTCCTTACTCGCATCCGTCTCAAATAAAAAGGTTCGGTCGTGGACCATTTCGTTTGTGCTCTGACTCTAAGGTCTTGGCTCACTGGACCGTAACACCGAGCATTATTTACGGTCGTATGCCGTGATCTATGGAGAGCTGCGTCTGTCAATGTTACTGTTTTTTGTTACTGTGTTACGCGTCGGTAAATTGTGGGTTTAAGATTATTTTATTGGTTCTTGAGTTTTGAAGTAATGTCAGAGGTATACAGGATTTGTCTTATAGGTTGAAGTTTCTTAATGCCTTTCTTATGAAAGATGGTCCAATGCAGCTTCAAGTGCTAAAATAAATAAAGTCGATTACAAGAAAAGCCACCATGCTGAACATGGCGAGTCCCTCAATTCTACAAAAAAAAATAAGCAGCACAAATAAAATCCACCTCAAACAGGAAAATGGAATAGAAAAAAATGGACGGTTAGTGTTCACGGAGGCGTAGCTACATAGACGCGTATTTGTAATTTTACGCTCGGTGTACGCCTCCTTACAAAACTATGAAACTCTGTCAACGAAGCGTACGCGTAGTACGATCAGGTTCTCCGTGAATAGTGACACTAATCTACCCAGACCCTAGATACCTATGTTCCAGACTGACAGACACATAGACAAAAAGACAGACGGATTTTGTGCTAAGGTTGAAATAAATTTGCCTTGAGATATGTCAAAACGAGTTTCTTGAAAAATCTTGGCACAGTTTGTTGCTGATAACGTCAAAATTTTGCTAACAATTCCGCTCCCCTGCGTCACATAGTAGTCTACACATTTTATGATTTAACTATCTGCAGTCACTCGCAGCGTATCGTTCGTACCATTGTATACGAAATAAGGTATAGCATTCCGAGACGCGATGATCACGTGACTGTACCGCCCCTTTGTCATTCCCTTCGTCGTCGATCGTTCTGAAACTTAACAAGTAGGAGGAAAAATACGTCAATTCGTCTAAATAATTTTATGAAAAGAAGGATTATATTATAGAACTAACTGACTGACAGATGTATTGACGCACAGCACAGGCCAAAATAACACTTAGCATCTGTTTCGCATTCTCCTGATAAGTTGTTATTAAAATATCTGGCAGATAAATTCTTACAAAATCTGTTCCATTTTTCAATTTATCTGGACTATTTCGAGGTGATGAAACTGGGACTGTTTCACCACCTCTCAGGCTTTTGTGCGTGTTCTTAACTTCCGGAAAATGTATTTTGTATGACTCTTTGAGAGTGCCATACCTCTTTCTTTATACTATGGTCTGTACTCAGGGTAGCGTGTTTCATTTCCGTGTATGACAAATATTTGTTCAGCTCAGATATTTGTTCCGTAGCTGAATTGTTTGTGTATTGTGTTGTATTTTACTGTAAACTGAAGTTTTGTTTTTGTAGAGTAAGCTCGGCGTTCGAGTCGGTGTATGTGTTGATTTGTATGTCAAAAATAAATGAATGATTGTTTGTTTCAAATTAACCCTGTTGACTAAATTTGACAAGTTTTTGTGGTTTTTTTAAATCTTGTCTTGACTTTAGAAACCCCACGAACCCAACATGGTCACCCTAAACACTTTAAGAGGCCACCGATTCCAGAAAAATAAGACCATTCTTAGAAAGAGAAAATTAGATAGATCTACTCTTAGTCGACCCCTATGTAGGGTTTGACGGACAGACTACATAAAGCCTGATCTAGTAGTAAAGGCTGATCCAGTGCCGAAATCGAGTGATGCTGGCGCCAGCTACTGTATCAATGTAAATCAGCCTTCATTTTAAAGTTTGCCTGGTCTGTGACTCCTGCTCCAAGGAGGCGGTATATACTTTTTTGAGAATCAATGATTACCTGTTACCCTATTTTGCTGTGCCCTACAGGGTCCATAATTGATCTCACACAAATTGTGCCACCTTTATAATATATGTACTTATGGGAAAGCAATAAAGATATTGAGTATTGATTTAAACGAAGGTTCTAGAACCATTATTGAACTCAGACAGGACATCGGCTTCCCTCATGCGCACTTTCATAAATGCTTCCCCTACGAACATGGCGTGCGGAACACAATTTGAATAGCATCGCATAAATATACCTGTGCTGTTTTATTTCCACATTACTATACATGTAGGGAGGGAAAATTACAGTGGTATCCTGTATATTTCAGTCGGTGAGTTTTAGTGAAACGTGAGCTGCCAATCCCTTCGTGAATGTCTGTTGATACTGTTCAAACTGGCTAACGATACACTAGGAAAAATAACCCTTATGATTGTAATAATAAACATGTTATTTTCAGTCAATTACATACTTAACATTTATTTTCTCACTGCGGAGAAATTTCTCTTATCATACACAGAAGGGACGAGCAGCAATTGATATTCCTGAAGTCTTTTCTAACAAAAATAGTATTATCTTTTAATTTTACATTTAGTAGTGAATAACCTTTTTCATCCTTTTCCTTTACAAAATCTTAGTTTCCGTTGTGAAGTTCCGCGGTTATTTAAAAAGTCACTATTTAAACATTCTTATGCATTTTCTCAAGAAAGATAATAATGTATATTTTTGCCCCTAGAAGTTACATAATCTAATAATATGTGAATTATGTGATTGTCTTGTCTTCTATTGAACACATCGATATATTTGCATTTTATTACAGTAAAGCTGTGCGTTCTTATGAGAAACATTTGTATAGGAATTGAATATTGCATAAACGATGTTTTACGGCGCCATGTCATTCATGTTTGTTATGCAGGAGTCAGGTAAATGGGGAAATGCCATATTGTGTATGTTTACAAATAAGTACTCGTTGCAGTTAGGGTTGTCAGGGACTTAAGGTCATAGCTCATTACAGCTACCCGGCAGCCACTTCGCACCGACTCGCCTTATAACCGAGGCGATACGGTGACGGTACGGCGTTGATATAGTGAGCGCATGCCCATATAAGTCCATTTATACATAGAATACTAGCCGCAGGAGACGAGTCGGTGCGGAGTGGCTGCCGGGTGGTCGTAATGAGCTATGACCTTTAAGCTGAATCGTGAATATTGGATAGAAAAGTTATACATCTTAAACGTTATGGCTTTTGGATCAGAGGTTTGAAAAATACAGTAATTGTTGTCTAAAAGCCGTTTTTAAACAAATTCCGTATCACTGTTTAAACCTTCGAACACACGTGATTCAAGAGTTGAGAGACAATAGCAGTCCGACAGCCGGCTGTCGCTTGCTCGTTGAAAGGTTAAATTTAAAACTAAAAACCCAATACGTTCGATCGAACTCAGAGGTCCCGAAAACATTGTCTTAAATACAACATGTTATATTTGACCACCATATAATGTAAACATGCTGGTATCCGTACTAATCCATACTAATATTATAAATGGGAAAGTGTGTCTGTCTGTCTTTCTTTCTTTCACGGCAAAACGAAGCGACGAATTGACGTGATTTTTTAAGTGGAGATAGTTTACGGGATGGAGAGTGGCATAGGCTACTTTTTGTCTCTTTCTAACGTGAGCGAAGCCGCGGGCAAAAGCTAGTAACTATTATAAATGCGAAAGTAACAATGACAATTTTATTACTTATCGTTCAATATACACACTAGAAGGTAAATCTTGCATCGAATATGACCTCAAAATAAAATGGTGGTGCTCTAAATATTTGCTTGATATTTTGCCAGCGTATTTGTACCTACAGATTTATAACTTAGCCTTGTTGGAAATTCTTTTCATTGTTTTCGTACTGTGAACATTTGAGTAAGCGTTGTAAAAATGTTGTTTCTTATCCCGAACATTTTTGGGTACACATAAATGTATTAGGCTACGCTGACATAAGTAAATGCCATTGCTGTGTATGCTAATGCTACGCTTGGTAAACCATAACTTGGTAACGGGTGAGGTCTTAATTGCCTTAAATGCTTTAGATCAATTTATTTATTACCTGTCCTCTGCAGTTTTCTTTAAGAATGAATAACTATAAAGTCTACATAATCTACATTATTATGTATGAATCTTCTACAAGGCAGTAGAAAATTATAACAAAAGTTGAACGATGTTCGTTGAATGCTGGTTTCTCAGTTCATTGAGATGTGTGGTCCAGCAGCATAAACCAATTAAAAAATATATATTTGTAGATGGGTAAATAACATAACCCCTTACAACAACAACAATTGACAAATACCTTCTTAGTTTATGACTTTAAAACTAAAGCGTGGTGATTAATGCTTGTGCCTTCTCTGTAAGAGAAGAGGCCTTTGCCTTACAGTGTGACATTAGTAGTCTGTTTTTTTTTTACTAGCGTTCTGTCGTCTTTGTTTACTGCTTAGCTCCCGTAGCATACTATGGCGCACACATACAAGCCGCGCGGGGTGCGTTTGTATGAAGATAACCTACTTCCCTTCTCTTTATACTATGCCCGTAGGATGTAGCGTGATGTTCTGTAGTCCATAATATCCTTCATAAAACTATTATTATTTATCCGTTCTTTTTATATTATTTTTATCCGTTACAAGAATAGTTTACACGTAAAATGTCACCTTACTACACAATGACATCGTGACATTAAAAATCATTGGATATTGTGTTACGTTAAGAAACACTTGTAAACATGATTATTGTTTAAAATAACACATTTATGGGTTTTTAATTACAGCGGCAAAATGCCAACTTTTATGTTGTGTGACAGTTCGGTTTTAGGGTATTTATTTTGGTCGAAAGAGAATAAAATGCTGTGCATTTTTTGTAATAACCTTAATTTCTACTCTACTAATATTATTAAGATAAATAAATTTTGTTTTGTTCAATTAATCTATCATACTAAATACTGTAACAATTTGCCCATTTATCGACGACCGGCTTTTGCTCGCGGCTTCGCCCCCATGAAAGTCGATACTTCCATCCCTTATTTTACCCCTTTAGGCTTGTAAAATCAAAATCATAAAGTGCATATAAAGAATACTAGCCGCAGGAGGCGAGTCGGTGCGGAGTGGCTGCCGGGTGGCTGTAATGAGCTAGTGGTTATCTACTCTTTATAATGAACACACCCAGTAAGTTTCACGTCTCTAGGACCAGTGGTTTGGACTGTGTATTGACATAAATCAACTGTTAGTCAATAAAGGCGGAATACTCAAACGTCACTAAATTCTGAGACGCTCTCAAATCTATTGCTGTCCTTATTTTTCTCTTTAGAATGACAAAGGACAGCAAGAGATTTGAGAGCGTCTTAAATTGAGTGACGTTCGAGTATTCAGCCATAAGTCAGCCAGTTTACCATTTAATATTAATAGGTATAAGAAAAATACATTAGGAGCCATGCTGCGACGACATAGATAAATAAATCTAAATCCAACTTTCTTTACGACTTATGACAGTTTACTTGTAAGTTTTTAATTCAAAAGTTCTTGCTTATTATATTCTTTTCGACTTATTAATAGTTCTTTAGTTTGTCTTATTTCAGCCAACGTTAAGTACAGTCTGAAAAGTAGATAAATATGCAGCCTGTCAGTAATAATTTAAGTTTTCTTGATCACTGTTGTATTTTTTTTGTCTGTTCTATCCTACTTCAGAAGGCCTAGACAAGTGGCATTGTAGAAAACGAAAAAGAATAGATTGTCAAATGTATGGAATTGACATAAGCTTTCGCTAAACAATTTGACATCTCCATACATTTGACAATCTATTCGTTTTCGCTATCTATTCTACAATGCCACTTGTCTAGGGGGGCTGGTCTCAGGGTTTTAGAGAAAATTTGAATTGAATCGTGACCTAATAATTAATCGGTTACGGCGTTCCGGTAGTTGAGTAGCCTAGTTAAATGATGATGGTTTTAGAGAAAACTTCTATTATGCCTGGCGACCCTGCATACTTATCTTCTTTTCCGACAGTACCCAACTATTATAAGTACGAGTAAATTTAAACCCACATTATTTAAGGCAGTAACCCTGTAATTTGTCGACCAATATGTTTTATTAGCGAGACGGAACCGTATAATCTTGTGTGGCAATAGGTGGACGTTTTCCGACATTTCTCGCTATTTATCGAGGCATTTTGAAAGCTGAAAATATACGGTACATTACGATTCAGCTGTTTAGGAGTGTGTGAGCAGAATAAACAATGATTAGTTGTTATCGAGGTTTCTTTTTCATGACTGTGATTAGATTGTGTTTGATAATTTATATGTTTTACTTTGCAACTCACGTTGTTTGCACTTTTCTAGGATACCGTATCTTAAGTATTACCTATATTGACATATTGAACGTGTGGTCAATCGGCGCAGATGAGATATTGTGATTCTGCAAACTCAATGGGCGTTCGATAAAACTCCACAAATGAACTGCGCGGTAAAATCGTACCGATAAATCGTTGTCGTGTATAGCGAGCATTACTCTTCATAGGACCGGTTTTATCGGTGTGTATCAGTAATTTAGCAGTATGTCGGGAGTTCGGGACAACTATTTGTGGGATATAGATCTACGTTGTAACTGTGGAATTTATATGATGATGATCCATTATTTCTGAATAAAAATCGGTCACCGGATGTCTGACCTGGGTTGGCAGCGTAAAGAGCGAAGGCCAAACCTTCCAAAGTTTTAAATAAATTTAAACATCTAATAAAAAGAAAATCACGGTCGAGTACATAGTCTAGTCAAACAATTTTATCATCGGAATTAGAATTGTGACTGTCAGTCGTAAATATGAGTGTAAATTAACTCTTCTAAATATCTGTCTAAATTATCTTTCCTATTATAATTTAAGTGCTGAAAACCAGGGGCGGACTCAGGCCACTAGTAAAAATCATGTTTAGGGGTCGTCCCACCTGTGCACACAAAGCGTCTAAGAAAATTAATTTGGATCAGACCGAGTCTAGGCACTTACTTAGGGGTTATTCATTTATTAACTAAGTCGTTTTTACTTGTTTGTGATCCCCTCCCTCCATATATAAGAAAAAAATATCGCAAGTTTAATATTTATTACCTAAGTATAAAAAAATAAGGCATGTTCGCCCCTCCCCCACTAAGCGCCAGGCCACACGGTGCGGTGCGGCTCCGGCGCGGCGCCTGAGCGGTCCCGCAACGGTTTCCTACATATAAAATTGGATGGTATGCCACACGGTACGTCCGGCACCGCTCCGGCGCCGCACCGCAGGCTCACCGGACAACGGCGCGAGGCAGAAGAGGCGGGGAGGGGTGCAAGCAGTGCGGTGCCGTAGCGTGCGGCGCCGCTTAGTTCATGGGGATGTTCATGATTGTCGTCAACTGACTAGTAGGCAAGCCGCCAAGCTTGTTGCGGTGCCGCAGCGGCGCCGCAACTGCGCCGTAAGAACATTGCGGTGCCGCAGCGGCGCCGCACTGCTCGTGTGGCCGCCAGTGCGGTGCGGAGTAATGCGGTGCGGCGCGTTGCCGCATCGTGTGGCCTGGCACTAAATCGTCTAACTAAGGGCTAAAAAGTCCCTTATTTGAGCGAATAAAAACGGTCGTTCAACATTCATTTGGGACCCCACAAGACTTAGCCTAACTGAGGCCAGTGCCTCAGTCAGGCATTCAACTTAAGGCTCAGTAGCCTTGAAAATAAGATCTTTTAAAATGCATCAGGACCCCAGTGCATTACGTTGCTCGGCTAAACCCCTATCTTACATAGCTCCGGGTCCTCTAACTGCAATCTAGTCGTGCCCTGGGACCTCTGTAGTTTATTAAATATAAACAATGCAGATCCAAATCACTTATTCTCCTAAAATTAACTCTCATGAGTTGACAGCAATTGTTGGGCCTGGGGCCCAACCTGTCCGGGGGCCCGTGACATTTTTCCACTCTATAGTTACGCCACAGCTGGAATAACATGACGTATATACGCGTAACTAACGGCTTTTAATATATAAGAGTATGTAAAAGATAAGAATATAAATAGTTGGAAACTTGCCCAGATTACCACGTGCCGTGTATTTTGATGCCGCGTGAGTTTAGGTATGTCCGATAGTTTACCTACATATTTAGTTTATTAGTTTTTTTTTGTGTAGCTGCAACTTTGGTCTCGTGATCGCAAGTGAGGTTTTCAAGCGTGGGATACTGGGTTTGATTTTCACGAGGGGTTGGACGTTGGACTAACATGAGATTTTGCATGGTTTTCTCATTAAGTACATAGTCGGTTAATTTAATAAACAAATAATCTAGAAGACAGACTAAATAATAGCGCGCGAAGAAATCGCGGAATACTAATACTTTTTTTATAATAAAATAAAAGTAAGTCACTGCTTATGATATCTTCTTTTATTTAGTTACCTTAGCACCCTAGGCTAATGAAATTTTCAATTTTCCTAAATATAAACATTAGTGATAAGGAGAGCTACCGAAGGGGAAGGAACCGCGCCCCTCCACCGCACGGTTCTGTAGAGCTCGTCCCAGACTGGACACTCTCCCACCATTTCTACGGAATGAATTCCCATAAGCCTATACTGCCTTGTCCCAACTATTATGATTGTGGATTATAAAATAATACGTACTTACGCCCTTTTCTCATACATAATTCTATAAACATAAGCCGTTTATATTACAACGCTTAACATTCAAATATCGATCTTATAGCATTGTCTTAAAGTTTATTTTAAAACGCTAATAACGTTTTAATGATACGACATACGACTATATAATTACAGCGATATAGTGTCGGTAACAGTCTAATAATCTAATTAGTTTATAACTCATATTGTTTATGATTGTCTGTCCGTTAAGATAATTGTTGTAAACTAACTGTTGGCTGCGGGTTCGCTTGCATTGGAACATGAAGGAGTTTCTTAATTATTTTATGTGCTTCTATACAAAAAACTTTTTTTTGCCGGGACTCCGGGAGACGGGCTTATTGGTCTAGTGGTTAGTGACTCTGACTGCTGAGCCGTAGGTCGTGGGTTCGATTCCTACCCAGGACAAACTTTGTGTTATGGGCATGATTGTGCTCTGTGTCTGGATGTGATTTTCAACAAAATCAGTTGTCTGACTATCGTAGTACAAGCTCAGCTTAGTGTGGGATGATGGCCGTGTGTGAGTTGTTCCAGGATATTTGTTTGCCGATAATTGTACGGAAATGTCCGTGTGCGAATCCGCTTTGCACTTGGCTTGTTTTTAAGCATGTCAACGCGAGAAAAGCCGTAGACACCAGCTTGTTAATAATTAATAATATCAATAAAAATAAAGTAATTAGTCCCGTTATAAAAACATTGACGTAAATTTTAGTCCTAATAATTATGTAGATTCGATCGTAAATTCAAATGTTTTTAATTAGCTCGTCGGCTTCTGTACCGTAACTTAATTAGTTTAATTAAAAACATGTGTAAGCTTGATTACGTTAAATACTAATCAAGTTCTAGATAATATAATTAGGAATATCGGAAAGAAACGTTTCTCATTTCCGAATCGCAGCACCTCTATGAGACCAAAACGAGTTGTTATCTAAAAGTAACTCGGGTTGCGGAATGTTTATAATAGTTACCGTGACCCCGGAACATAAAGGGCAACCGAAGGAACATGAGTGGGTTTTAGTCAGTAAAAGTCTGACACGCCCTCCCACCGCACCCAGGACGGGTGCAGTCATTTGATGATTTCCTACTCCCAAAAAAAAACGAAAAGTAACTCGATAGCGTTTGCGTAAAAACGTAAAAACAGAGTCAATAATCTGGTTAAATGGAAAGCTTGGTTGGTTGGTGAACTACTTAAGAGATTCAGTGGTTGTTTAATTTTAAGTATTTAAAATTTAATCCATATTCCATACTAATCTATGCTTAAATCTTTAAAACTACGCAAAGGATTTTGATGCGGGTGTTTCGTGTCGCGGATTCAGTTCCGGCGCGGGACAATTTTGTATGACCAACTGGTATTTAAGATTGGAAGGTATTCAATGTTCTTAGACACACCTACTATAACAGATTTTGGTATAGGTACTTCTTTGTCTTTTACTGATGTAATTGGTCAATGACAAAATAAAAATCTATAAATGAGGTTATCCACCAGCATTGTACTATGATAAGTTATTGACAAATCTCTTTATGAAGATTGTAATCAGTTGTCATTGCTTTGAAAATTGACAAGTTGTTTAACCTTAGAAACCAGGTCGGGCTAATCAAGGTTCGAATGAGTGTATCTTGTACTCATTTATAATACAAAATCAGTGCACATTTGCACTGATTTTGTATTATAAATTATTGTAATACTATCAGCTGTCCGTCAACTGTTCTACTAGGCTAATGCTTCTTCTCATACAGAGAAGACACGAGCATTGATCACCGCACTACCTTGAGGTGGATTGGCGATTTCACACATAAAAGTCTAGGTTTCTTAGCGATGTTGGCCTTTATCAATCTCAGTGATAAACAAAGAAAGTACATAGGTATTATTATGCAGTGTCATTTAATTATGCTTATGTTTGCCCTTCATTCGAAACTTTCGTAAGCATTTCAGAGGCGCCCCCTTAACCACAGGATAGTGTTTTAAGAGTTTTATTCAATAAATCTTGAGTTATTTTTGAAGATTAGGGTCTACTAAATAAAACTTGAGCTTCTTTAAAAAAAATACTAAATGATTATAAAACAATTTTGAATCAAAACAATACCATCTTTGTAGAAAAACTGTAGCGTTACGTTTCTGCAGCACGATTTCAAGTAAGATCGATCGATTTGGCGCCGGTTGGTCAAACGTTTGATCAGATACGCCAATACGCCAACACGATTACACGATTCTGTGATTAGAACCGATGACTTAGATAGATATGTGTGGACAGACTTGAGATACTAAACGTATTTTGCAAAATGTAACTGGTTACTAAAAATAAGAAGTGGAATAGTACATAATAAAGTTTCAACGTTCAACTCGCTGTTTTACTTTATAACACGAACTGATTTTGCGAATCCTTGACTGTCAAAAAAGGCTTTTATTCAATTAGAATGATATAAGTGTAATAAATGCTTTGAATTTTGACAGTCATAGACAGTACAGATACTAATGAATTGTTAAAAAGTCTTCGGTTTGTCGAAAGGTGACGCTAAGGTGTTTCAAAACGTAGATAGATCTTTATGAAGAAGAACTAGCAAAAAATTCCACGGAGACTCGTAATTTACGTAAAGAGCAATTATCTACACTAATATTATAAAGAGGAAAACTTTGTTTGTATGTTTGTTTTTTTGATTGTAATGAATAGGCTCAAAAACTACTGGACCGATTCTAAAAATTCTTTCACCATTTGAAAGCTACATTGTCAACGAGTAACATAAGCTATAATTATAATATCACGCTATGTCCCACGGAAGCGAAGCAGTAACCAAAAACCTAACGTAACGCGGGTGAAACCGCGAGGAAGAGCTAGTATATATTGTATAAAGATTAAAGCCACAATACACAGTACATGCGATAATGCACTGTACGGCTCCTTTTAAATTCTCCTCAAATCAAAATTATCTTAACAAATAAACTCGGACTCCGTGAATCATAAATAACTTAAACGGATGTTAATTAACAAACAAATAACAGCTTTATCGTTATTTATGACTGAGATAACTGTTGAACTATTGTCACGGATTTATACATAATTATCGTGTTTTATAACAACTCTGTGACACACCCCTGCCGCACCTACTATTTATTTTTATGTTTTGTCTCTTGTTGCTGTCTGGTTCCCTGGTATTTCTTATGTTTTTAAAAGGGGTTAAAATATGAAAGTATGAGTAATTGAAGCCGGATTTTTAGGGTTCCGTAGTCAACTAGGAACCCTTATAGTTTCGCCATGTCTGTCTGTCTGTCCGTCCGTCCTCGCTTAATCTCTGTGACCGTTAGCACTAGAAAGCTGAAATTTGGTACCAATATGTATATCAATCACGCCGACAAAGTGGTAAAATAAAAATTGGAAAAAAATGTTTTATTATGGTAGCCCCCCTATATGTAAAGAGGAAAGTGATTTTTTTTTAATTTCAACCCTGTCGTGTGATATATTGTTAGATAGGTATTGAAAAATGAATAGGGGTTTACTAAAATCATTTTTTGATAATGTCAATAATTTCGGAAATAATCGCTCCAAAAGGAAAAATCAAAGCGTCCCCCCCCCTCTAACTTTTGACCCGTAGGTTTAAAAAATATGAAAAAAATCTGGAAAGTAGAACTTTATAAGAACTTTCTAGGAAAATTATTTTGAACTTGATAGAAAGAACAGTTTTTGTACAAAAAAGACAAAAAGGTTGTACAAAATAATTTCTGCGTACTTAGTATGTCAACGTAACAAAAGCCTTTTTTTAAACTTATAAGTGGGAACACTTATTGTGACGGACGGGAAACTACGGAACCCTACATTGAGCGTGGCCCGACACGCTCTTGGCCGGTTTTTTTTTTATGATGTCACTGATTTAACTGGTCACCATAAATGTCCAGTTATTTTTATTTTAGCTCTTGTCATTGCATGGTTGCCTGATACTTCTTGTGATTCTAGATGGGTTAAAAATAAAGGAATGTATGAGTTTTTGAAGCCACTTGGATTTTTATCCTATTATGTCATTCATGTAACTATAGTCACTAGTTAAAATTGAAATCTTAAGATGTAATTTTTCTCTTTTAATATTTTAGCTCTTGTATTTGTCTGGTTGCCTGGTACCTCTTATGTTTCTAGCAGGGGTTAAAATATACAAATGTATGAGTTATGAAGCAATTTTGACTTTTTTAACTATTATAATTTACGTAAACTGCTGACTGCTGAATGTGAGTTCCTGGAATCAGTAAAGTGTTACTAAGTGATTTTTCCTTTCAGAATTCCTTAGTTGCTGTAGTACTAGGGATTTATTTAAAGAGAGAAAGGCTGTTAATGTTTCCCAATCTAAGTATATCGACTTAGTCAAATAAATGTAGCAATTGATTTCTAATGAATTATTTCTCTTGTTTCAGATGCGACGAAAACTCCCCGTTTGTCGAACCTCGTGCGTATGCGCAGGTCGGCGCTCGGGAAGTCAGCACCCACGCTCTCTGTTCACGTCGTAAGTATTGTTGATTCTTACTTAGTTTGTAGTTTCAAAGGAAGAAAATATGTTTGTCACTACAATGATACAATAAAATAGTACAAATAATAATAACTTTAGAAATGGCATTATCATCTTACTAGCCTTTTCCCAAGACTGTTGGGGTCGGCTTTCAGCCTAACCGGATTCAGATGGAGACCAGGCTTTTACGTAAAACGGAGCCAATTACTGGGGGGAAAAGAAATATATAAACTGAACTTAAATTTAGTTTTATTAACAAGGGAATCGGCACCAATAAGCTATTAATGTTCACTAATTAAAAGCATTAACTCCCGAATCCACCAACCGGGGATTATACAACCTAGATTTTTACTCATTGCTAGCTCAGACTTTTATGTTTGACATTTTATTTACCCTTGTGTTAGTAACTAACCGTGAGTTATATTTTTGGCGCCAGTGAACCTAACAATATTACAACACTAGTGAACGCCTTATAAGTTCACTTTCAAAGCCACTGTGGGCGTAGTGAGTCACTTGTGGTCTTGGAACTTACTGGCATGTAGTTAGATATTATTAATTGACAGCTGTAGTACTATTTAGCCATCGTCGTCGTGATGGCCCACTGGTTAAGCGTGCTTTTACCACCGGCCTCCTGTGGGTTCCAATTTCCAATCCGGCCTAAGTTCCAAAGTTTATCTTGGACATCACTGACATCCGCTGTGTCAGCGATGTCCAAGATGACCTTTAGAACCCGTACGTTGGAAAGTACGTAAAGCCGTTGCTCCCGGTTGTCATTCGTAGAATTTTGATAATTGATACGGGTCAGTCAGAAACCAGAAAGCTTGACCAGCCAATGCGTATCATGTCGCCCAGTAACTGGATTGTAAAGGTCTGATAGGCTGCTTGCCGCCCGGCTAGGACCAGGGCCGCGTCGACGGCGCGTTAGTGTTCCACGCGCGCCTTAAAGAGAAGGAGTCAGCACAGGAAGGGGCCCAACAGGGCCAACGCCTGCCGGGGTTGCGGAATGTTTATAATAGTTACCGTGACCCTGGACCATAAAGGGCAATCGAAGGAACATGAGTAAAACACTGGTATCCAGCTGAATCTTTTTAGAGCCCAACAATTTGGGAAAAGGCTAGGGAAGCGATCTGTAGTACTATTCTGTTAAAAATAAAATCTTCCTAACACTATCCGATATCATCATCAACTTCCTGTCTTCGTCTCATTTTACTTGGAGTTGAGCAACAACACTTTTCTCCGGTATGTCTTTAGCTTTGTCCTCTTTGTAATAATATGCATAGTAGAAAACCGTGCCTCTTGCTTTGCATTTTCTCAAACTGCTCTTAACTTATTATTCTGCTATTAAAACATTCTGCCATCTTCGATCGGTGAATATAAAAGCGCATGTCTGGTCCGTTTACTGTATCTCTAATAAAAGTATCAGCCTTTTTGTCCCCCTAGGGGGTGGGCAATAGCCTTTTCGTATACATACTGAGATCTCAACGCAGATTGGCGATTTCAACGAATTTTTCTGTACTCGAAAAACTAAAGGTCAATCTAAAACACTCGTAAAAGCTGGTTTACGCAAAAAACTCAAAACTGTTGCTATTTCATAAAAACCAGCCACGTAAAGACAAAGAAATCTATTAGAGTCCTGTAATCTATAAGTAAAGAACTAGGTTTGATACGGTACTTTTAGAAAATTTAAGTATTTCGATGATAATGGGGGTTGACTTGACACTGGGCATGCAAACACACAAGCGATCCCTTATGGGACTACGCATCTCATAGAGATCAACGATTTTCTACGAAAGCTGAGCAGACGCGAAAGCTGAAAGAATGAGTACGTGTCTTCATGCAAATTCGTTTTCTATGGACATAAGCTGAACGGAACTGAATAAATATGCGTTGGCCCCAAGGGTTATTTTGGAGTTTTCAATTCGGACGTACGGAACTATAAAAAGTAATAAACTATAGAGAAGCAAAATATCGTCATGATCGCTGAACCGTTCTTGGACTACAACCCACGGCTTTAGAAAAGTTTCTCCCAACTACCCACATAAAATTTTCTCAGAATTCTACAACTTTGCTACTTCGATTTCTTGAAACAATTTCGCCACGCTTATGTGGGCGTTAGAAACATAATTACCCAGTGCACGTTCAACTATCATTGAAGATCGAATAGTAATTTAAAACCGTGGGCTTGTTGTTGAAGAGTTGGTATCGAAAATGTTGTTATCAAAAACATAATCGCTAGCGTTAACGTAAAAATCTTGTGACATTCAATAACCAGACTAAGTGGAAAGGTTAGCTGACGGTAAACTACATTAGGGATTCAGTGGTTGTTTAATTTATTTTTTATCTTACTAGCTAAGCGTGAATATTTCTAATTCCTATTTTACCCTGGAATTGTGGAACTGGGTGGAATTAGTGGACCTCACAATGAAACACACCCTCCAAGTTTCATGTCTCTAGGACCAGCGGTTTGGACTGTGGTTGATATATCACCAAGTCAATCAGTCAGTCAGTTTATAATTTTATATATTTCTCATATGACACTGTCAATTCTTTCTATGACCACTAGATGCGCTGTACAATATTTCATCTAAATTATTTACTTCACAGAGATACAGAAATCACGTGAAGTGGTACAATGTTTATTCAATTAAATCATTAGCCCCAAAGCTTTGGTCAGAGCATTCTAATTGGTGTTAATTCTCCAAAGGGTTGGTCAAATCAAGTCAAACGGATAGGCTTGAGCTCCCTGAATAATTTATTAGTAGTGGCCGCTTGCTTCAGGCGCTTTTGTGGCCCGTGTTTAGCTTTGGGACTTGGGTACTCAGTGGTGAAGTTGGCAATAATGGGCTTTTACAGGTACATGTGAGAGTGAAAGCTGCCCCACATTAGTCTACGTAGGGGTCAAAATTAGGGCAAGCGTTGTTAGAAGATATTTTTTTTAACATTAGGTTATAAAAATCAGGAAGTTACTTAAACACTTGTATGGCTGTTCAGGGGTTATAATCATATTATATTTTGTAAAGGGCAAGCTTTTTGCTCAACCAGAAAAGAATTAATCGAATCTTAAAGTAGTTTTGAAGGTGATCGATATTAGGACACACAAACACAGCGCGTCTATCTAGATACTCCTTAATATTATTTAAATAGACGCACCCTATTTGAATTTGATGGCAGCTAAAAATGCAGCTAGATGCTGTTTTACTGCAGTTAACACAACCTGACTACGTTAAAATGAAAATGGCCACCGACTTCACTGCGCACCGCCTACAAGCACTTTTTAAACTACAATTTTATGGTTGGTAAGGAGTTTAAATGCAAAGTGCTGATGCAGGGGTCTTGACAATATACACGTTTGCAGCAGTTGTCATACCTTCTTACACTGGAGCTGCAGTTTGTGGAGATCTAATCATGATATATCATAGACATTATTGACGTTATGCTAGGCGACTTCTTTTAAATAAAATGTCGTATAACTCCCTTCTCTCCACCATTTTTAGAAAAAATACTTAAAAAAGTTAGGCTCCCTTAGATCCGGCCCTGTATCTAGTAAATTCCAGAAGTAGTGACCTGCATAATGATGTGTTCGCAGAAGGAGACGTGCGCGGTGTCTCGGCGGCCGTCGAGGCTGCCGCCGCCGCCCCCGCACCACCGGCTTTCACTAGTGGTGAGGAATTAGTTGTAATGTAGTTTAGAGGACATGCATTAGTTATCGATCTGTACGTTATTCGCCTAGGTTCACCTCACATTTTCAGCTTTGTGTCTAATTATGACAACGCATCTGCAAGATTTTTGGAATTGCAGATGTCTTTAGAACCCTTAACACCAGGTGGACATTATTGTTTACCAATTATTTAGACTACATGTAATATAAAGTTATGATAATGTACAGGTTCTGTTCTTCATTATCTTCTGTCTACTCAACCTTGTTACTTATTCCTAACGATGGCCACAATATTTCATCTACCATTTCTTCTTGTCAACCATCATGTTATTCGATCCATCTTTTCTATGTCCTTTCTCTTTATCTCCCATTCTAAATTAATTTCTTCTTTAGTGACAGACAACCATTTCATCAACATATTAGTACAGTACACTCTATTAAACCTTCAAACGATTTAAAAATATAACAATAGTTTAAACAATAAAACTTTGCACCCGTGTGCAAACTTAGACGCTTGACGGGTTAACCACAGACAAAATATTTGTCAACGTCAATCGTTTTCTACGAAGAGATGGCGAAAGTCTATAATAGCTTTCGAGTTTAACTAACAATGATGTGTGGGTTCACGAAAATGGTTAATCGATAGCTGTAGCCATTTCTGAGAATACGTTGAACTGATGGCTTGAGATTGTGGGTTAACTGATGCTTTCATATGAGTAGTAATGATACCAGTCTTTCGGCGGTTGTCTCTGCCCACACGGACAAGTTACGCTTGCAAATAACAACAATGAATTGAACTTGTCCGGTATCGAATTGACCACCCTTACTGTATTGATTACCCATACATTCGAGCCTTTACCGTTACAATATTTTAGTATGAAGTTTACATTTTCTGTGTATTGAACTTTTGTTTGCTCAAAGGCCATTAGCTTGGTTGTTTAAAAAGCTTACTACTGAGAGGAACAGATAATTTCCCAGACTGCTTAGGGCTCAAGGGATCCCAGATTCTCCTCCCGGATTTCTGTGATGCCTGGTATTTTAAGGAGGATTCTGTACATTTCTGAAGTAACTAATATTTCCCGTGAAGTTCACAAGAACTTTACTTATTAATTTCGTGCAATCGTAACAAGACAATTCATCGAAATAATATACATATTTGTCCAAGATATGACAAAGATAAAACATGACTCATTGAGTCAACAAAAGTTTATGAATAACACTTTCACTTGGGAGCCTTTTCATTAAGATGAATCGAGGCATTTATCTCATTATAATTTGTTCTGTATATATTCATGAATATCCTTATTTTACACTAGCTGTTTCCTGCGGCGTCGCTCGCCCATTTAAAAACTTTTTATTTTCTTCTCCTGTTTTGCCTTGTCAAGGGTTGAATTTTTAAAAATGGTTTCTTAGTGCGTCTAAGTATTTCTATACATACATATGGGATGCTAAGTTTTTGCTATGAGTTCATTATCACCAAATAGTTTATTAGTTTTATAAAGATTAGTATCGGTACGCGAGCTGAATGAGTGGAAGTTGAACAACTTCATAAATATAATTATTTATTTTTGCGAGGAAAATAAAGGAGCTAATTTACTCCTTGTAACAAGTCATTACTCAGTGAAAGTCCCTGAGAGAAGCTGTAACAAACAGACAGACAAAAAAAAGGTTTCATATTTAAGTATAAGGTAAAGTTCTTACTTTGAAATTACAAACAAACACTTGAATTTTCTCCAATTGTATGTATTACTTGTATTTTCGTAACAAGCTCCATTTTCTTTGCGTGTCGAATGAATAAATTTTCTTTCTCACGCACGTAGAGAAGACTTATATTTAAGTCATAGAGAATAACATAATCCTTTGTACAAAGTAACTAGGTATTTACTGTGCAAGTTTTATATTTCTAGCTTATTTAGTTTCTGCAACCTAAAAGCTGGTCTCTTTATATACTTACTAGCTTTCCCCCTCGGTTTCTTCCTCGTTATGATATGTTTTTGATTATTGCTAATGTATGTGTATAGGTATGTTTTTTAATGTATAGCTATATTACTGTAAAGTTTCATCAAAATCCGAACAACATTTTTTGCGTGAATAGTACAACACGCACACACATAAAATCTTTCACATTTATTATATTAATTAGGATAAAGGAACCTTCAGTTTCTACTTTATCATTTATTTTCATTCACATAGCCCATTTACATTCAACCTTCTAATTGGCTTATGTTCACTGAAAATACGGAACTCAAATGTGAGCTAAGAGTATTACGGGCCGACCTTGGAGTATAAGTGAAGGATTATCTTCTCACGTACTTCTGTGATGTACTATGGTAACCAGACAACTTATAATAGCAGTTGAATCGTTTCTCCGGTACTCGGCGAGCTTCAATGCTCGGCTCTGGCTTTCAGGAGTTGCAGTGGTTGGGAATAGTGTGGCGGGGTTCTTTTTGTAAGTTGCTGGGCAGTCTTTTTAGTGTTTTTTTTTTCTTTTTTTTTTGGGGTATATGTCTTGCATATCAGCAGTGCCGTTTTCATAGCCCATTATCAGTCTTTGCCTTTTTACTTTGATGATTTATTAATTTTCTGTGTTTGCCTTTTTACTTTGATGACTTACTGATTTCTGTACAAACTTCCACCCCTTCCCTTATTCAATTCTTAGGGGATGGGAGGCGAAAGTTATAAGTTTATAATTATTTTTGTTGGTTGTATACTAAACTTAGATTACATACAAAATTTCAGCTTTCTAGCACTTCAGGAACTAGCCAAACATTTTGATGATCATCAGTGTGTCAGTGTATCGGTGAAATCGAAGTATTTCAGATATCAATAAAATCTAAAGTTTAAGAGCTATTCAATCGAGGCTTTGTATGTTTAATAAGTTTATTATTGACATCATATCTTGAGAATATGAACTAACTGGCACATCGGAACCGACTCTATGAGGGTACAAAAAAAGACGACAAAAACCCTTTGAGAAAGGGTAGGTAGTTGCGCTTCGCGGCTTGTCTTGGCGGGGGCACTACCATGCCCCCAGATTCTTACAGCTTTATTCAGCTTATGCCCATAGAAAACAAAAAAATGTATGAAGAAGCGTACACGTCTGTTTAGCTTTTCGCGTGCGTTCAGCTTTCGTATAAAATCGTTGTTTTCTATGGACAAAAGCTGAATAGAGTTGTATAAATTTACATAACCCCGAATACTCAAACGTCATTCAGTTAATTTTAAGACGCTCTCAAATCTGTTGCTGTCCCTACTTTATCCCTTTAGAGTGACAAAGACAGCAACAGATTTGAGAGCGTCTTAAGTGACGATTAAGTATTCGGCCAATAGTCCTATATTAGTCAGGATCACTAACAGCTGGATCAAAAATCCAAAAGATATATTTATGAAGAACTAGCTGTTCCTCGCGGTTTCACCAGCGTTATATCACATTTTTGGTAACTAAAAAAAAAGAAGATAAAAAGTATTCTATGTCCGTCCCACGGTCCTAAGCTACCTCCCCACCAATTTTCAGCCAAATCGGCTCTGCCGTTCTTGAGTTATATAATGTGTAACTGACTTTCTTTTATATAATATACCTAGATCACCTACTCACGTAGTTCCAACATAGTTTCAGTTGGTTTCAGCTGAAGCGAAGGTTTTTAATTCACAAGAGAGACGTTACTCTCGTAAACATAAATCCTAATTTGCTTCGTCCCCGCCGAGGTTATAAAGGGCGAGTATAGTTTCTTGCTCCTACTTGGGAGAATTTTTGTAGATTATTTCGAGGTTGGTTGTTGGTTTTTTAGAGTTCCGTGTCCGAGGGTGTAAATGGAGCCCTGTTTAGCAGATGTCCGTCCGTTTGTCACTGGGTTGTGTCTTATGAGCTGTGAATTTTTTTCAGTCGGTTTTGGGTAAAAAATTGGCAGGCTATGTCGGTTTTGGTTCTCTTGTAGCTTTCTATCGCGCAGGGAAACTGCAGGCATTGCTCGCTCAATTGCACTTTGGGTGACCTTGAACCTTCTTATGAGGCCCATTGTGAGTGACCACGTCTCTGTTCCGTATGTCATCGTTGGCAATACACACTGGTCAAAGACTTTCGTCTTGAAACACTGCGGTACTTTGACGAGAAGATATGGATTAACTTTCCGAACGCTGCCCAGCCGAGTTGGATTCGACGATTGACCTCTTTTTCGAAGTTGGCCCTTACCTAACTAGTCAATTTGTCCCAGGTAAAAACATATTTGTTACAACATCTCACGTACCACAAAGTAACTTATTCCCTGTCACGTACTGAATAGTATTTTCTTGCCGTACATATAAAATGTTAACCATCCATTTCGAGCATCCAGCCTTATTTTAAGATGCAGAAGACGGCATAAAATATTTTCAAATCACTCACATTAAATTTTGAATGACCTACGAAATGGGAGCTCTTCAGAATAATCTAACAGGTAGGCAATCTTTTATGTAGGACGGAGGTTCCCAAACTTTTCACTCACCTTGGCTTTTTCCGTCTTGGGTAGACTATACCCCTCGCCTCATTATTTTGCCTGTTGTACATAGGTAGTGGTATTTTATATTGATTCGATAGTAGAAAGGTGAAATTAAAGTAAAGTCATCTTCCGGTTAAAAGCAGTTCACTATCGTCGACCCCCATTTTAATTTTTGTTGACCCCTGGGGTTCCATTCAAACCACATTCTCCTCTTATCCTATTTTACTTGGGGTTGGCACCATATCTTTTTCCCTTCCATATCAACCTTTCACCCGCAATGCTATAACTTTTTTCTCCTTCATACCATTCTTCACACAACCCATCCAGCTTTTCTTCAGCCTTCCTCTCCCCTTCCAACCCTCTCACACTCACCACTTTGGGAACCATTAATCTAGAACCTTCGCAATGTAAATCTGGCACTCTCAGATTCGTAGAGGTATGACATTGGAGACAATTTGCCCGAAAGCTTTGAGTTGACTCTCTGACGTAATATTTCGGGCGAATACCTTGGGAATGTATGCTTTGATATAGCTGATATCTCAAGAGATACTTTAGCTTTAGATAAAGGGTAGTTTGAAAGATATATGGAGATCTTTGGCATTGGGGATATAAACTTCGGCTAAGTGCGAGTCTGGCGTTTGAAGGTTTCGTACTTAGGGAATAACGAAATTGAATAAAAGCTCTTTGTGATTTTTGTTACATGTGTTCATTATTTTTACGTTTTTTTATTACTCTAACAATGCCATTTAAATTATAATATTAGGAATAGTAAGTAGCTCACCGGTATCGGGAATAAAGACCAAACCCTGTGGTTTGGTCTTTATTTATCGGAGGCGTGATGTAGTAAGCAGTATTCTGTTTATTTAGACCTTACTGTTAAGGTCTACATAAACAGAATACTGCTTACTACATCACGCCTCCGATCCAGCTAGCCATTGAGGCCTTTTATTATAGAGTTCCTTATTTTTAAAACAGTATACTGTTAATGTTACTAGTCTTAACCTATTACGGCACAAAACATATAGTCCTTTTATAGACAGACTAACAGACAGACACAGAAATTGTAGTAATAGGATCCCCGTCCGACACCTTTAGCGTGCATAACCCTAAAAAGAAATTACAGAGACAAGATCAAATAGATAAATCTTCGAGATAAAATCTAGCAAGTTATTAATAAAACCCTCTTCTTCGAGTAAAATGCAATCTGAAGCATCATAGCTTCAGTTTTATAAAAGTAATGTCGATGGAGATTTAATAAGAATAGGTTCAATAAGTAGATAATCATAAAGATAAAATTACTCAATGATACACCGTAAATGTCGCGAACGTGTGATGTCATTATTTATAATGTCATTTCAAGGTTGATAAAGAGGTTTTCTAAAGGCTCTTGTTTTTTTTCAAGCGCTAGGCTGTTAGTTAGAGTTTTGATTGATGCTTTAGTCCTGTGGATTGTAGTGTGATGATATTTATTCAAATAGTTCAGTTGCTTTTTGCAGTAACCAAAAATCATACTTGTATCCATGCATCCATACACTTTAGTTTTTAATTATTATAAGTTTATACAGGACTAGACTAGAAAAACGGGCTTCATTTGAACTGCATGCTAACTGCAAAATTCTTGTTTAAATGCAGTTGACTGCATGCCTTTTGCACATCAATAGCTGCAGCTCTACAATTCATAATTTTGTGGGATCGAGCGGTAAAAATATTAAAGTCATGTGTTGACGAATCGGTCACTAAAACCTTACCAGTTACTATACCCACAATAAGTATATATTTCAATGTTTTTATTTTTATATTAAAATTTAACAAATAAATAAATAAACATTATCTCCGTAGGTCTCATTTTAACGGATCTTGCTTCACCGCAGTGACACCGAACGTCCTTGCCGTTACCGCAGCGACGCGTAATCGGAAACGTATCACGCACCTAATATTATATTCATTTTGTGTACTCGATAGTAAATATCTTTTATTGTATTGATTTTGTACTGGCTTTAGCATGTGGATTCACTCGTTATTGCAACTTTTGTCAATACCTTAGGAGCAATACTTTCTTCTGAGTCTGACGCTTGGGACTCTAAGGGCATAGATTCTAAGGGCTTGCGTAAACGAAGATGGCGGAGAAAATGTCCGCGGTCCGCTCTTATTATTACTTTCATTAGGTTGCTTTTTCCGTCAGCAGAGGACGTCGCGGAGGTATATTAATTTTGTTGTCCTTCGTTAAGGCCCGGTAAGTAGCTAATCTTTAGGTATTCGCGGGGGTGAAGCAGCGGCGGAGAAATTGAGCGCGAAGCTCCGCCTACTTTTCGGCAGCGCGCGGCCGTATTCTGAAGCCGTCTGTATTCTATACTCCCGGATTCGTAAATCGAGCCACCTAGCGTAATGAGTTATATCGTACATAACTTTAAAAAATATATGTATATGTACACACTTGGGTCAATTAGTGGTAGGTACCTCTTAGTGCAACAATATAGAAAGCTGTCTTGGTAAAAAAGATCGGGATTCTTTATCATAAAAAGAATACAGTGATTTATAATTAAAAATTGGTTTGTTTAAGATATTTGGTAATGACATTTAAAATTAAATTATCTCTTAAAAAAAGCACCATTTTAGGTCTTCTTGGAATAAAAAATGAGAACTTTCTAAATAAGATGTCAATACTTATTGGCACATGTATATATATATATATCTATCTATCTATCTATATAAATAAAAATGAATTGATGTTCGTTAGTCTGATTAAAACTAGAGAACGGTTGGGCCGATTGAGCTGATTTTGGGTTTAAAATGTTTGTCGTAGTCCACGGAAGGTCTAAACGGTGAGCAAATAAGGAAAAATTGCGAGAAAGATAGAGTAAAACAACAATTTCATTTTCCCTTAAAAAGTTGTCCATGTTCTGTTGGATGTCGTTGTCATAGTGTAACCGGCAAATCAAGTGTCAAATTCAAGTGTGACATTTACAACTGCAGAGGTTACAAACTTACAACCCGTCAACCTGACACAAGTAATGTTTTCTTCTAAGGTTTTATTGTTTTAAAAAGACGCAAAGGAATCATTTTCATAAATCCAAATCATGCATATAATTAGTTGGTTTTATTTTAAAGCCATTTAAACGGTTTGAAATAACAGAAAGGCGTATAATATGCTATAAAAAATAATACTGTAGCAGGTTTTCTTTTTCCAATGTACAAAAATAATATTACGATAAAAAAATATCTAGATTTTAAATATTTATTTTTCAAATAATGGTGCTTTTAATATATATTTTTTTTGTTTTTGTATGGCCATCCTGGACAATGTTCCCTACCAGAAAAACCGCACATGATAGTTGTTCAAAAACAAAATTATTTTAAGCGCATTTCATAACGTCATGTCCTTTATATGGGACTACCACTGCATCATAACTTATCAAACAAAAAAAGAACCCTCAAAATCTGTTTACAATTGACGGAGACATCGCGTAACAAACATACAAAAAAAAACATACAGACGAAATGAACCTCCTCCTTTTTTTAAGTCGGTTAAAAATCAAATAATTTCCTATTTGAAAAAAAAATACAAAGATAAGTGGGAATATTGTAGGTGAATATTTTTTTTTGTGAGTGGGAAATCATCAAATGACTGCTCCCGTCCTTGGTGCGGCGGGAGGGCGTGTCAGACTTTTACTGACTAAAACTCACTAAAGTTCCTTCGATTGCCCTTTATGTTCCAGGGTCACGGTAACTATTATAAACATTCCGCAACCCCGGCAGGACCATTGTAGGTGAATTATGATTATGATGAACTCATTAGACAGCATTATACACTAATGAGATCCTTATACAGTTAGTCAAAATTTAGCTGTCTGTTACAGCTTTCTTGCCTTATGTTTTCGTTCATTACAGATAGGACCGTGCATATTTCTGATCTCTCAACAAAAAATAGATAGATAGCCAACTGGGTGCAATACTTTTATACTGTAGTCTATTTTTTTAAACAAACGAGTACTAAGTATATCTCTTTTATATTTCCGGTATTGGACAGAGAGAGATGGGAAATTAGTCGAGGCGGAGCCAATGCTTTTAACACTAATGATAACAGTTATGCTGATTATGTGGACCAATAGAAATGCAGAAAAATTTTTGGTACTCGTTTGTTAAAAAAAAAACAGACTATAGGTGTATTTTTGGTCTTGCTCACCCTGCTAGGAAATGATTCTACCCTTGAAAATAAACAACTTTTATAATGGAACCAAGTCTGAAATCGCGAAAAAAATATCAGCTGTTTCTAAGAAAAGTTCAATGCCCTCCCGACCTCAATGTATGAAACAGGTGATAATTTTTTTCGACATATCAGAGTTGGTTCTATAATAAAAGTTGTTGGTTTTTATGAGTAGAAACATCTCCTAGCAGGTTGAGCAAGACCAAAAATACACCTAGTATAAATTCAATCTCAGCAATGTAACGGCAATTGCACATGGCGTAGAAAATGAACAACTCGCTTTGTAGCAACTTATCCAAGAAAATGTTATCATTGAACCTTGAGGTTTATTTGTAGACCACGAATATCCTTTTATTGGCGCCACGCCGGATGGTTTGATAGGCCAAGACACAGTATTCGAAGTCAAATGTCTAAAGTGTCTTTTAAAAACGGTCTGGATAATGCCCTAAAAGAGAACAAAATTCAAATAATAATGGAATTTTGTTCTCTTTTAGAGCATACAAGCTTCTGCCCGCGGCTTCGCTCGCGTTAGTGAGAGACAAAAAGTAGCCTATGTTACTCTCCATCCCTTCAACTATCTCCACTTAAAAAATCACGTCAATCCGTCGCTTCGTTTTGCCGTGAAAGAAAGACAAACAGACAGACAGACAGACAGACAGACAGACACACTTTCCCATTTATAATATTAGTATGGATTATATGGAGATACGACAAAAATAATGGTATTTTCAGTATCAACAAAAAGAGTTACTGGTACTAACAACTTCAGAGGCAACTTCATGTACCATGTATAAAAATGCTTATTTGATGTGTGGGGTGCTGAAACTATTATGACATCATCACGTGAGATGACTCGTCGAAATGTAACTATTTCGGACTTGGTCTTATTATAAAAGTTGTATCACAATGACCAGGGGGCCTACCACAAGCCCTTATAGCAGTAATACCACAGATTAATAAATAGTTACTACGTAACAGATACTTCACTCCAATACAAAAACGAAAATACCTACGCTATAATAGCCTACAAAATTATAATAATAATACCAGCTGTTTGCAGCGAGGAAAAATGTACCATAAGTACGCACAAAGAGAGTTGAGATTCTTTTGCCCGCCGCGCGACTAACGTGTGTGCGTGCCATCTAGTAAATGTGCTAGGGTTATACGTATGATGATAATGGTAATAAAACGAATGTTTTAGAAAAACAATATTTTTTTTATTTGTTGATCAAATATTTTTTAGTTTAATAAAATGACTGATGCATATTTTTCGTCCCTTGAATTCCCGATTATTATATTTTAGTGTCGTATTCAAAACCGCGTGAATAATTTTAATAAATAATCAAAAGGGAAACAGGAGAATTGGGAAACAGGGGAATGGCACAATAATCACACAATAATTACGTGGTTTCGGCATTTTGATAGTCAGCGCTGTACCCGTGACGCGCGAGCACACAGCCGGGCGCGCGACAGCCCGGTGTTCGTTGTACCGTCGACGGTACGCGAAGCGGTAGGCATAAAACGCGTGGCCTTGAGCGAGTGACGGACGCCTGGTAATACTTTGATATTACTTTCAGTGGGAAAGAGACGGCGCTAGACAACGTGTCTAACGCTGACAACGTGTCAAACGTCATGGTAAGGGGGCAGTTCAATAAAAAACCCGTTGATTATTTTACTTTGATGACACATACTCGTAATTTTGTTCTTCAATGGTTCCTTTATTTGTCGCGGTTGGATTAACTGCAGTTAGAAGTGATAGGGATGTTTCAGACCTATTGAGTTGAAAATTCTTGAGTTCTCTGTAATTAAATATAAAAAGCACGATTTTTACATTGGCACAGATAATTCTTTTATAACAATGAAACCAATAAAATAAAACAGTTTTTGAACTAATTTAATTTTCATAATGTAGATTTGCAAAAATAATTTATGTTCACAAAAACATAGCTTACAAAATAATATCACAAAGTAAACGGGCACAAAAAATAAGTATAGAAACAATATAATACTAATTTCGTGTACGTCGGTCTACCGAAGCGCCATTTTAGGCCTCGTCGTTGTTCGTACGCCGCACTCGGAGCGTGCAGCATATTAGCGCCCCATAGCCGCAGCTACTGTTTTACCAACTTATTTGTGAAATGGCTAAAATTGGAACTACGGCTGACATGACATTTCAGTCATACATTTGACTTCATTTGAGTATACTCTGTCTCTTTCTCTTAGCAACGCTGTATTGACAGTGTCGCCCTCCTTCAGTTCACAGATAAGTTGGTCTATCTGTAGACAAAAATTGGTTTTTATTTTGATGTATTTTGTTTGCCTATTTTTTACGAATTACCAAAAGATAAATGAGTTTCATAATATATTGATACTAATAATGCCATAATGGGTATAAAAAAAAGGAATACTTACTTGTATACTTTATTTTTTACTTTTATTACGTCGTTTTCTTGTACAAATCCGTTGCAACTCTTTATTTCTTTTATTTCCCATTGCTTAGAAACACGAATCACTATAAGTAAATTACTAAAATCAAAAACAAAGAATCAAAAAAATAAACAAAGCGCGAAATAATAATGGACCAAATGTGTAAAAATCGGACGTGACCTCTCGTAGCAACGGCTAGCTGCCGACTGGGCGTGGACTGACACAAGCTTGACACAATGTACGACAGTAGTGCATCGAATTAATAGAAATAAGGTCGAAAATATTTTGGCGTTTCATTTTACTTGAATAGCATGTCCGCAAAAATGTAAATCATTTTGCAGTTTTAATTAAATATTTAAAAAGATACAGTTCTGTGTATTAAAATTTTTAGATATGTCTTTAGTTTATTAAATTTTCTTTGTTATAGATATAAAAAATATGGTGGTTGTCGCTGAAAAAATTGAGAACTTCGAGACGAAAATTTTTTTTCAGGGGTCTATTTGAACATTTTTTTTTCGTCGTTCTAGACCACTTTTGCAAATTGTTTTTGTGTAAGTCTTTTCTTTATATATTAGACTATACACTGTATTTTTTTCTGGCTTGTGGTATGTATAGATACGGCTAACTTCGCGACGAAAATCTAGACGTTTTACAAGGTGTACGCTATGGACAGCGCCTTAAGGTCTGATGTATCACTGCCAATTTTCACCAAAATCGCTTGAAGAGCCTTTTTTTTTTTTGGTGAGTGGGAAATCATCCAATGACTGCTCCCGTCCTGGGTGCGGCGGGAGGGCGTGTCAGACTCCTACTGACTAAAACCCACTCATGTTCCTTCGATTGCCCTTTATGTTTCAGGGTCACGGTAACTATTATAAACATTCCGCAACCCCGGCAGGCTTGAAGAGCCTTTGACCGGTCGACAGATCGACAACGAAAGACCGACGCTTCCAAGGATGCATATTTGTCGAAATATGATAAGGAGTTAGGAAGTTATAAGAGAACAGTTAAATATAAACACCAGACAAAATCATACTGCAAAAAGATCCTGCAACCATTCTGCTTAGGTTCCGGGTTGACGTTATAGACCAAACTAAAAAAAAAACAAAATCAATTAATCCTATCATCACTGCAACTGTTAACATGTTATCAATAGCATTAATTACAGCGATTCACGTGTAACCTGGTTCGAATCCCAGACGTAACAGATGTGTGTAAACGTTCCCAGATATGATATCAGGTCCCAGGGTCGACGTGTTGAAAACATATAAAATATATGACGAGTGCCAGCCCGTGACACAACTGGCAATGGTACAATGAAACTGGATTATCTAGATTCTTGAGCGGCTATCCCCAAAGTCTATACATAGGTATAATAAAATTGTAACGAAATCCAAATTTAAAAAAATAATACTTATTACATGTTCTAAAACCGTCGTCGTAGCAAAAAATATAGTTTTTGGAAATTTTCTCTGTCTGTTTGTCTATTTGTCTGTATGTTTTTCTGGGATAAACTCAAAAAGTACTGTTTACATTTTATTCAAATTTTCAGTCAACACATAGGCTATATTATAGGCTGTAGTTTTTTACCTTGTAAGTATGCAAAGCGTTTGTTTTTCCATTTTTTTAACCATTGTCTTTATTTTAATGGTCTGGATGATATCTTAAAGTTTGTTCTTCTATTTTAATAGAACCTTATATAGAAGATTATATGTGTCAATTCGCGTACCTCAATACATTATTATCTACGTATCTCGCCGCACTTGTTAGCTAAGAATTTCACATGTTTACCCATCAATTAAGATAATTGACACAGCCGCGATGACAGGCAATTGATACATTGTTTCTTTCATTCCCATACGAAAATGTTAATTCTGCAAAAGTAAGGTTCTTTTTCTAGTATTGACATAGTTGTGATGAAAAAGTGTCCTACATACCTTATAAGGTGAAACGTACACGCTACTAACATTACAACGCCTTGTGGCTCTATCGTACTTTTTTCTTACCATGTACAGTCGTGGACATATTCGGTGGCTCGCAAAAATGGAGAAATCAGTATAAAAATTGCTGTTGTGTTTGACTGAAATTATGTTAAACAAAACAAAATTTGGAGATTTTCACATGGCAATGTAAGGGCCCTAGAACAGATATTATTATAATGACAACACGACCAGGACATTATGAGAACAAGATATATCTTGTTTTTTCACAGGAAACCGGTTGCATTTCTACCTTAAACTCCACATAACAACATCCTTGAAGCTAACAGTAATCGCACAAAATTTCAAGCAGAAAATAATTTTCACAATGAACGATGTTATGCAAGTTGCGTAATCAGCGATTACATGACGGTTAAGGTCGGGCTTGTTTTAGGAAATGCTCTTAATTACGCCTCGTAATGAATTATTAAGAAATCTTTCACGTAACACCTTTTAATTGGGTTTATGGCTAAGGATGCAAACATTGGAGCCATTTGATCTGGTGAGTGAGCTCGGAGGCTGAAAACTGATCTGCGGCCTAGTTTCCTAATTGTTTGGAATGTTGATTGTATTTATGTAAATGAAGAAATAAATGAAACGGTGGCTTATCTTTAGGTCTAATGTGAACCAGCACTTGTACGCGATGTGCTTGAATGTCATTTCGATCTTTATACCAAAAATAAAATTGGGTTCAGATGTTTAGCCGTGCAATCGTAATAAACAAACCCAGTTACATATTTGTAATGTTATAGTATGCATGGTTTCTTGTATTGGCAGGAACGTACATATTTAAATTGGAATGTGGAGGGATTGTGGGGAGGATTGGGGAGAGTTAGGATAAAGAAAAGATTGATGGAATATATGAAGTAGAAAGGAGTGACTGATAGCATAACACAAGTTAATATGACTTGAACGAGGAAAACCTGTTGCCTCCATCTCATGTTAAATAAGATAAGAAGCACGAAAATTATGATAAGCCCTCGTAGCAATAAAGATATTACGCTAAACGTACATTTTAATAATAAAAAACAACGTAGATCTACATGGTGACCCGCAAAAAAAAAACATGAACTTGAGAATCCCATACCGTGTCTAAATAAACTAGTTTTACATTGAGCGCATGGGCGACGGAGCGTACTCCGCCAATAAAAACATACGTCTCTATCACAACACACAACTAACGAAGCTTGTGACTTTACTTGAATGTCGCAAACAGATGGACAAATGAAGATACGATGCACTGGTGTGAGGCAGATCTATACTGCGACTGATAGTACCACACTAATTAAAAGTAGCAGAGCGTTTTATAAAAGAGCTCTACGTATGAAATATCATCACAACTCTTTCTCTCTCTTTCTCTCTCGCTCTGCAGCAAGTAGAATAGTGTTCCGGTTTCCAAAAGTTTGGATGCTGATGTAATTACTGACATATAATACTCAAGCTTTGTATAAAATGATAATGCATCTACGAGGCCTGGCATTGCAGATACAACGGACAGATATAGGTGGACCTGACCACATAACATGACGATAGAAATTAGTTTGTTTGGAATATACATAAAAATGAAAATAGGAGAATTGTTATGTCAAAACGCGGTGTTATTAATTATCCGATTCCCACACACGTCCACATAACTTGTAAAGAAAAACGTAAATAGAAAGATTCGTAAATAAATGTCCCACACATTATGAAACAAGTCCCTCCAAAATTAGCACCAATAAAAATATTCACTGAAACATAAATAAAAATATATGTTGATGACTTGATGCTCTTCGCGTGGCTGTTGACTATTATTTCAGGATGAACACATTTTATACAGTCTAACGTGTTACGCTTGGGAACTAAAATAAACAAGTATTAAATACCGGTAATGCCCAGACGATGTGTTGCGGTTATATCTAGTTTGTCAAATGAGTCTGGATGCCGTAATATTAGTCTTCGGCTATTTATTCAGGAATGAACTCGTAAATGCATTCAGAATTGAAATAGACTTGTGAAACGATGGTAGCGTGAAACATGACTATGATATGGCTATAAAAGGCGATGTATATGGATATTGAGATGATGGCTGTAAAAACGATACTTAGGTTAAACCATAAATAAATAAACAAGTTTTTTAGCAAAGCAATACTACTATCGCTGTTACACAACGGTCAGTCTATGACAGCAAGAAAGCGACGAGAGTAGCTAAGACGAAGTTCGTGCTAAGTAAACTATAGTTATCTCAGTGCAAGATCCACTACTTCAATACTTAGAAGGTACTTCCATCTCCCAATCGTAGAGTTATATAAGGTGGAGGCATGGAAGGGAAGAGAAAGACCAAAGAAAAAGAATGCAGAATGATGTGTGAAGTATGATATTATGAAGGTAAAGAAGTAGGGACGATTCGGAAGAGAAAAATAATGACAGTTAGAATAAAGATGTAAGAAAAGACATGCTTAAAATAAATTACGTTATAGGAAGGGCAATAGCATTACTAACCCTCATAGATCAATCTACAGAGAGGCGTGAGGAAAAGACAGACAGACAGACAGACAGAGTTACTTTCGCATTAATAATATTAGTATGGATAGTAATTAGCCCACCGGCATCGGGAATAAAGACCAAACCACAGTAAGGTCTTCATAAACAGAATACTGCTTTCTACATCACGCCCCCGATACAGCTAGCCATCGAGGCCTTCTATTTTAGAGTTCCTTATTTTTAAAACAGTATACTGTTAATATTACTAATCCCAACCTATTACGGCACAAAACATAGTCCTTTTACAGACAGACTAACAGACAGACACAGAAATTGTAGTAATAGTATCCCGTCCGACACCTTTAGCGTGCATAACCCTAAAAAGAAATTACAGAGACAAGATCAAATAGATAAATTTTCTAGATAAAATCTAGCAAGTTATTAATAAAACCACAATCTTCTTCGGGTAAAATGCAATCTGAAGCATCATAGCTTCAGTTTTATAAAAGTAATATCGATGGAGATTTAATAAGAATAGGTTCAATAAGTCTAATCTTAAAGATAAAATTACTCATTGATACACCGTAAATGTCGCGAACGTGTGATGTCATTATTTAAAATGTCATTTCGAGGTTGATAAACAGTTTTACTAAAGGCTCTTGTTTTTTTCAAGCGCTAGGCTGTTAGTTAGAGTTTTGATTGATGCTCTAGTCCTGTGGATTGTAGTGTGATGATATTTATTCAAATAGTTCAGTTGCTTTTTGCAGTAACCAAAAATCATACTTGTATCCATGCATCCATACACTTTAGTTTGTTATTATTATAAGTTTATACAGGACTAGACTAGGAAAACGGGCTTCATTTGAACTGCATGCTAATTGCAAAATTCTTGTTTGAATGCAGTTGACTGCATGCCTTCTGCACATCAATAGCTGCAGCTCTGCAATTCATAATTTTGTGGGATCGAACGGTAAAAATATTAAAGTAGGATCCAAAGAAAATTAAGTTTTCATGACTACAACCATGTGTTTACGAATCGATCATTAAAAACTTACCAGTTACTATACCCACAATAAGTATATATTTCAATCTTTTTATTTCTATATTAAAATTTAATAAATAAATAAACATTATCTCCGTAGGTATCATTTTAACGGATCTTGCTTCACCGCAGTGACACCGAACGTCCTTGCCGTTACCGCAGCGACGCGTAATCGGAAACGTATCACGCACCTAATATTATATTCATTTTGTGTACTCGATAGTGAATATCTTTCATTGTATTGATTTTGTACTGGCTGTAGCATGTGGATTTACTCGTTATTGTAACTTTTGTCAACCTACGGAGCAATACTTTCTTCTGAGTCTGACGCTTGGGACTCTAAGGGCATAGATTCTAAGAGCGCTGGCAAACGAAGATGGCGGAGAAAATGTCCGCGGTGCGCTCTTAATATTACTTTAATTAGGTTGCTTTTTCCGTCAGCAGAGGACGTCGCGGAGGTATATTAATTTGATGTCCTTCGTTAAGGTCTGATGTATCTCTGTGCCAATTTTTACTTTAATCGCTTGAGGAGCCTTTGACCGGTCGACAGATCGACGACGAAAGACCGACGCTTCCAAGGATGAATATTTGTCGAAATGTGATAAGGAGTTAGGAAGTTATGAGAGAACAATTAAATATACACACTTACTGGACAAAATCATACTGAAAAAAGATCCTGCAACCATTCTGCTTAAGTTCCGGGTTGACGTTATAGACCAAACTAAAAAAAAAACAAAATCAATTAATCCTATCATCACTGCAACTGTTAACATGTTATCAATAGCATTAATTACAGCGATTCACGTGTAACCTGGTTCGAATCCCAGACGTAACAGATGTGTGTAAACGTTCCCAGATATGATATCAGGTCCCAGGGTCGACGTGTTGAAAACATATAAAATATATGACGAGTGCCAGCCCGTGACACAACTGGCAATGGTACAATGAAACTGGATTATCTAGATTCTTGAGCGGCTATCCCCAAAGTCTATACATAGGTATAATAAAATTGTAACGAAATCCAAATTTAAAAAAATAATACTTATTACATGTTCTAAAACCGTCGTCGTAGCAAAAAATATAGTTTTTGGAAATTTTCTCTGTCTGTTTGTCTATTTGTCTGTATGTTTTTCTGGGATAAACTCAAAAAGTACTGTTTACATTTTATTCAAATTTTCAGTCAACACATAGGCTATATTATAGGCTGTAGTTTTTTACCTTGTAAGTATGCAAAGCGTTTGTTTTTCCATTTTTTTAACCATTGTCTTTATTTTAATGGTCTGGATGATATCTTAAAGTTTGTTCTTCTATTTTAATAGAACCTTATATAGAAGATTATATGTGTCAATTCGCGTACCTCAATACATTATTATCTACGTATCTCGCCGCACTTGTTAGCTAAGAATTTCACATGTTTACCCATCAATTAAGATAATTGACACAGCCGCGATGACAGGCAATTGATACATTGTTTCTTTCATTCCCATACGAAAATGTTAATTCTGCAAAAGTAAGGTTCTTTTTCTAGTATTGACATAGTTGTGATGAAAAAGTGTCCTACATACCTTATAAGGTGAAACGTACACGCTACTAACATTACAACGCCTTGTGGCTCTATCGTACTTTTTTCTTACCATGTACAGTCGTGGACATATTCGGTGGCTCGCAAAAATGGAGAAATCAGTATAAAAATTGCTGTTGTGTTTGACTGAAATTATGTTAAACAAAACAAAATTTGGAGATTTTCACATGGCAATGTAAGGGCCCTAGAACAGATATTATTATAATGACAACACGACCAGGACATTATGAGAACAAGATATATCTTGTTTTTTCACAGGAAACCGGTTGCATTTCTACCTTAAACTCCACATAACAACATCCTTGAAGCTAACAGTAATCGCACAAAATTTCAAGCAGAAAATAATTTTCACAATGAACGATGTTATGCAAGTTGCGTAATCAGCGATTACATGACGGTTAAGGTCGGGCTTGTTTTAGGAAATGCTCTTAATTACGCCTCGTAATGAATTATTAAGAAATCTTTCACGTAACACCTTTTAATTGGGTTTATGGCTAAGGATGCAAACATTGGAGCCATTTGATCTGGTGAGTGAGCTCGGAGGCTGAAAACTGATCTGCGGCCTAGTTTCCTAATTGTTTGGAATGTTGATTGTATTTATGTAAATGAAGAAATAAATGAAACGGTGGCTTATCTTTAGGTCTAATGTGAACCAGCACTTGTACGCGATGTGCTTGAATGTCATTTCGATCTTTATACCAAAAATAAAATTGGGTTCAGATGTTTAGCCGTGCAATCGTAATAAACAAACCCAGTTACATATTTGTAATGTTATAGTATGCATGGTTTCTTGTATTGGCAGGAACGTACATATTTAAATTGGAATGTGGAGGGATTGTGGGGAGGATTGGGGAGAGTTAGGATAAAGAAAAGATTGATGGAATATATGAAGTAGAAAGGAGTGACTGATAGCATAACACAAGTTAATATGACTTGAACGAGGAAAACCTGTTGCCTCCATCTCATGTTAAATAAGATAAGAAGCACGAAAATTATGATAAGCCCTCGTAGCAATAAAGATATTACGCTAAACGTACATTTTAATAATAAAAAACAACGTAGATCTACATGGTGACCCGCAAAAAAAAAACATGAACTTGAGAATCCCATACCGTGTCTAAATAAACTAGTTTTACATTGAGCGCATGGGCGACGGAGCGTACTCCGCCAATAAAAACATACGTCTCTATCACAACACACAACTAACGAAGCTTGTGACTTTACTTGAATGTCGCAAACAGATGGACAAATGAAGATACGATGCACTGGTGTGAGGCAGATCTATACTGCGACTGATAGTACCACACTAATTAAAAGTAGCAGAGCGTTTTATAAAAGAGCTCTACGTATGAAATATCATCACAACTCTTTCTCTCTCTTTCTCTCTCGCTCTGCAGCAAGTAGAATAGTGTTCCGGTTTCCAAAAGTTTGGATGCTGATGTAATTACTGACATATAATACTCAAGCTTTGTATAAAATGATAATGCATCTACGAGGCCTGGCATTGCAGATACAACGGACAGATATAGGTGGACCTGACCACATAACATGACGATAGAAATTAGTTTGTTTGGAATATACATAAAAATGAAAATAGGAGAATTGTTATGTCAAAACGCGGTGTTATTAATTATCCGATTCCCACACACGTCCACATAACTTGTAAAGAAAAACGTAAATAGAAAGATTCGTAAATAAATGTCCCACACATTATGAAACAAGTCCCTCCAAAATTAGCACCAATAAAAATATTCACTGAAACAGAAATAAAAATATATGTTGATGACTTGATGCTCTTCGCGTGGCTGTTGACTATTATTTCAGGATGAACACATTTTATACAGTCTAACGTGTTACGCTTGGGAACTAAAATAAACAAGTATTAAATACCGGTAATGCCCAGACGATGTGTTGCGGTTATATCTAGTTTGTCAAATGAGTCTGGATGCCGTAATATTAGTCTTCGGCTATTTATTCAGGAATGAACTCGTAAATGCATTCAGAATTGAAATAGACTTGTGAAACGATGGTAGCGTGAAACATGACTATGATATGGCTATAAAAGGCGATGTATATGGATATTGAGATGATGGCTGTAAAAACGATACTTAGGTTAAACCATAAATAAATAAACAAGTTTTTTAGCAAAGCAATACTACTATCGCTGTTACACAACGGTCAGTCTATGACAGCAAGAAAGCGACGAGAGTAGCTAAGACGAAGTTCGTGCTAAGTAAACTATAGTTATCTCAGTGCAAGATCCACTACTTCAATACTTAGAAGGTACTTCCATCTCCCAATCGTAGAGTTATATAAGGTGGAGGCATGGAAGGGAAGAGAAAGACCAAAGAAAAAGAATGCAGAATGATGTGTGAAGTATGATATTATGAAGGTAAAGAAGTAGGGACGATTCGGAAGAGAAAAATAATGACAGTTAGAATAAAGATGTAAGAAAAGACATGCTTAAAATAAATTACGTTATAGGAAGGGCAATAGCATTACTAACCCTCATAGATCAATCTACAGAGAGGCGTGAGGAAAAGACAGACAGACAGACAGACAGAGTTACTTTCGCATTAATAATATTAGTATGGATAGTAATTAGCCCACCGGCATCGGGAATAAAGACCAAACCACAGTAAGGTCTTCATAAACAGAATACTGCTTTCTACATCACGCCCCCGATACAGCTAGCCATCGAGGCCTTCTATTTTAGAGTTCCTTATTTTTAAAACAGTATACTGTTAATATTACTAATCCCAACCTATTACGGCACAAAACATAGTCCTTTTACAGACAGACTAACAGACAGACACAGAAATTGTAGTAATAGTATCCCCGTCCGACACCTTTAGCGTGCATAACCCTAAAAAGAAATTACAGAGACAAGATCAAATAGATAAATTTTCTAGATAAAATCTAGCAAGTTATTAATAAAACCACAATCTTCTTCGGGTAAAATGCAATCTGAAGCATCATAGCTTCAGTTTTATAAAAGTAATATCGATGGAGATTTAATAAGAATAGGTTCAATAAGTCTAATCTTAAAGATAAAATTACTCATTGATACACCGTAAATGTCGCGAACGTGTGATGTCATTATTTAAAATGTCATTTCGAGGTTGATAAACAGTTTTACTAAAGGCTCTTGTTTTTTTCAAGCGCTAGGCTGTTAGTTAGAGTTTTGATTGATGCTCTAGTCCTGTGGATTGTAGTGTGATGATATTTATTCAAATAGTTCAGTTGCTTTTTGCAGTAACCAAAAATCATACTTGTATCCATGCATCCATACACTTTAGTTTGTTATTATTATAAGTTTATACAGGACTAGACTAGGAAAACGGGCTTCATTTGAACTGCATGCTAATTGCAAAATTCTTGTTTGAATGCAGTTGACTGCATGCCTTCTGCACATCAATAGCTGCAGCTCTGCAATTCATAATTTTGTGGGATCGAACGGTAAAAATATTAAAGTAGGATCCAAAGAAAATTAAGTTTTCATGACTACAACCATGTGTTTACGAATCGATCATTAAAAACTTACCAGTTACTATACCCACAATAAGTATATATTTCAATCTTTTTATTTCTATATTAAAATTTAATAAATAAATAAACATTATCTCCGTAGGTATCATTTTAACGGATCTTGCTTCACCGCAGTGACACCGAACGTCCTTGCCGTTACCGCAGCGACGCGTAATCGGAAACGTATCACGCACCTAATATTATATTCATTTTGTGTACTCGATAGTGAATATCTTTCATTGTATTGATTTTGTACTGGCTGTAGCATGTGGATTTACTCGTTATTGTAACTTTTGTCAACCTACGGAGCAATACTTTCTTCTGAGTCTGACGCTTGGGACTCTAAGGGCATAGATTCTAAGAGCGCTGGCAAACGAAGATGGCGGAGAAAATGTCCGCGGTGCGCTCTTAATATTACTTTAATTAGGTTGCTTTTTCCGTCAGCAGAGGACGTCGCGGAGGTATATTAATTTGATGTCCTTCGTTAAGGTCTGATGTATCTCTGTGCCAATTTTTACTTTAATCGCTTGAGGAGCCTTTGACCGGTCGACAGATCGACGACGAAAGACCGACGCTTCCAAGGATGAATATTTGTCGAAATGTGATAAGGAGTTAGGAAGTTATGAGAGAACAATTAAATATACACACTTACTGGACAAAATCATACTGAAAAAAGATCCTGCAACCATTCTGCTTAAGTTCCGGGTTGACGTTATAGACCAAACTAAAAAAAAAACAAAATCAATTAATCCTATCATCACTGCAACTGTTAACATGTTATCAATAGCATTAATTACAGCGATTCACGTGTAACCTGGTTCGAATCCCAGACGTAACAGATGTGTGTAAACGTTCCCAGATATGATATCAGGTCCCAGGGTCGACGTGTTGAAAACATATAAAATATATGACGAGTGCCAGCCCGTGACACAACTGGCAATGGTACAATGAAACTGGATTATCTAGATTCTTGAGCGGCTATCCCCAAAGTCTATACATAGGTATAATAAAATTGTAACGAAATCCAAATTTAAAAAAATAATACTTATTACATGTTCTAAAACCGTCGTCGTAGCAAAAAATATAGTTTTTGGAAATTTTCTCTGTCTGTTTGTCTATTTGTCTGTATGTTTTTCTGGGATAAACTCAAAAAGTACTGTTTACATTTTATTCAAATTTTCAGTCAACACATAGGCTATATTATAGGCTGTAGTTTTTTACCTTGTAAGTATGCAAAGCGTTTGTTTTTCCATTTTTTTAACCATTGTCTTTATTTTAATGGTCTGGATGATATCTTAAAGTTTGTTCTTCTATTTTAATAGAACCTTATATAGAAGATTATATGTGTCAATTCGCGTACCTCAATACATTATTATCTACGTATCTCGCCGCACTTGTTAGCTAAGAATTTCACATGTTTACCCATCAATTAAGATAATTGACACAGCCGCGATGACAGGCAATTGATACATTGTTTCTTTCATTCCCATACGAAAATGTTAATTCTGCAAAAGTAAGGTTCTTTTTCTAGTATTGACATAGTTGTGATGAAAAAGTGTCCTACATACCTTATAAGGTGAAACGTACACGCTACTAACATTACAACGCCTTGTGGCTCTATCGTACTTTTTTCTTACCATGTACAGTCGTGGACATATTCGGTGGCTCGCAAAAATGGAGAAATCAGTATAAAAATTGCTGTTGTGTTTGACTGAAATTATGTTAAACAAAACAAAATTTGGAGATTTTCACATGGCAATGTAAGGGCCCTAGAACAGATATTATTATAATGACAACACGACCAGGACATTATGAGAACAAGATATATCTTGTTTTTTCACAGGAAACCGGTTGCATTTCTACCTTAAACTCCACATAACAACATCCTTGAAGCTAACAGTAATCGCACAAAATTTCAAGCAGAAAATAATTTTCACAATGAACGATGTTATGCAAGTTGCGTAATCAGCGATTACATGACGGTTAAGGTCGGGCTTGTTTTAGGAAATGCTCTTAATTACGCCTCGTAATGAATTATTAAGAAATCTTTCACGTAACACCTTTTAATTGGGTTTATGGCTAAGGATGCAAACATTGGAGCCATTTGATCTGGTGAGTGAGCTCGGAGGCTGAAAACTGATCTGCGGCCTAGTTTCCTAATTGTTTGGAATGTTGATTGTATTTATGTAAATGAAGAAATAAATGAAACGGTGGCTTATCTTTAGGTCTAATGTGAACCAGCACTTGTACGCGATGTGCTTGAATGTCATTTCGATCTTTATACCAAAAATAAAATTGGGTTCAGATGTTTAGCCGTGCAATCGTAATAAACAAACCCAGTTACATATTTGTAATGTTATAGTATGCATGGTTTCTTGTATTGGCAGGAACGTACATATTTAAATTGGAATGTGGAGGGATTGTGGGGAGGATTGGGGAGAGTTAGGATAAAGAAAAGATTGATGGAATATATGAAGTAGAAAGGAGTGACTGATAGCATAACACAAGTTAATATGACTTGAACGAGGAAAACCTGTTGCCTCCATCTCATGTTAAATAAGATAAGAAGCACGAAAATTATGATAAGCCCTCGTAGCAATAAAGATATTACGCTAAACGTACATTTTAATAATAAAAAACAACGTAGATCTACATGGTGACCCGCAAAAAAAAAACATGAACTTGAGAATCCCATACCGTGTCTAAATAAACTAGTTTTACATTGAGCGCATGGGCGACGGAGCGTACTCCGCCAATAAAAACATACGTCTCTATCACAACACACAACTAACGAAGCTTGTGACTTTACTTGAATGTCGCAAACAGATGGACAAATGAAGATACGATGCACTGGTGTGAGGCAGATCTATACTGCGACTGATAGTACCACACTAATTAAAAGTAGCAGAGCGTTTTATAAAAGAGCTCTACGTATGAAATATCATCACAACTCTTTCTCTCTCTTTCTCTCTCGCTCTGCAGCAAGTAGAATAGTGTTCCGGTTTCCAAAAGTTTGGATGCTGATGTAATTACTGACATATAATACTCAAGCTTTGTATAAAATGATAATGCATCTACGAGGCCTGGCATTGCAGATACAACGGACAGATATAGGTGGACCTGACCACATAACATGACGATAGAAATTAGTTTGTTTGGAATATACATAAAAATGAAAATAGGAGAATTGTTATGTCAAAACGCGGTGTTATTAATTATCCGATTCCCACACACGTCCACATAACTTGTAAAGAAAAACGTAAATAGAAAGATTCGTAAATAAATGTCCCACACATTATGAAACAAGTCCCTCCAAAATTAGCACCAATAAAAATATTCACTGAAACATAAATAAAAATATATGTTGATGCTCTTCGCGTGGCTGTTGACTATTATTTCAGGATGAACACATTTTATACAGTCTAACGTGTTACGCTTGGGAACTAAAATAAACAAGTATTAAATACCGGTAATGCCCAGACGATGTGTTGCGGTTATATCTAGTTTGTCAAATGAGTCTGGATGCCGTAATATTAGTCTTCGGCTATTTATTCAGGAATGAACTCGTAAATGCATTCAGAATTGAAATAGACTTGTGAAACGATGGTCGCGTGAAACATGACTATGATATGGCTATAAAAGGCGATGTATATGGATATTGAGATGATGGCTGTAAAAACGATACTTAGGTTAAACAAGTTACAAGTTTTTCGGCAAAGCAATACTACTGTCACAGTTGCGCACCGGTCAATCTATGATAGCAAGATAGAGACGAGAATTGCTAAGACGAAGTTCGTGCTCAGGGTACTTCCATCTCCCATTCGTAGAGTAATAATATGAATGTGGAAGCACCGAAGGGAAGAGAAAGACCAGAGAAAATAGATGGTATGCAGAATGATATGAAGGTGAAAGGAGTAGGGACGATTCGGAAGAGAAAAATGATGACAGATAGAGTAAGTATGTAAGAAAAGACACGCTAGAAATAATTTACGTTATAGGAAGGACAATAGCATTACTAACCCCCATAGATCAATCAACAGACCTCATCGATGCAAGAAGTTTCTCAGTACATCGAGAATTAACAAAGTTACACTCTATTGTGCGTTCAAGTGTGTCTAACAAAGCCCATTGTATGTAAGCCAATACAAGTAAAAAATACTTAAATTACATTAACAAACGCAATACGGGGCCTTAAATGGAACCGAAGGAAAAAACACCACGGCTTCGGTTGCGTTGCGCTTAGCAAACGCGCAAAAAACTTCGATTCTTACGAAAAATAATGTTACACTTAATCTGTTGAATTATGTCGAAGATTGTAAATTGAATGATTATGATCGAAATGGAGTTCGGTCATATTTTTTCGCGGTGATGAAATATGTTGCAAAGGTACTAGACGATGTAGTGCCCTGATATGATTACTAGAACTTAATGAATTCTACTAATTTACTACTACTATTACTTTACTTTTAATAAGAAGTCTAATACTCGGAGCATATGACAACGATGTATAGCAACGACTTGAGAGTTTGACAGCCCCGTCCGTCCCCCACTCACCCAGGGCGGACGACATCCTTGATCTAGGATATTCCACTCGGATCAGATAAAAAAAGTGAGTGCTGGCTTTGATGATGCTAAAGAAATCGCCATTTTGTTATTCTTCCTCTCTTCCACTTTCCTCCATACTGCCCGTCGGTCTTTCTGTCTTTGAAACTAATTGCGATAACTTGATAAGTCATAAGTGGTTGGGTGTGGACAATATCAGTCATCGTGATTCGTGTTGCATTATCAAGTTGTTGTCGGTTCGTTATGAGATTGTGGATCTCGATTTAGCGAAACGCGGACGTCATAAAGCTTATTCTGTTTTTGTTATTTAGTGCAAACGTTTCTGTAGATCTGCCAGGTGATATTTTTGAGTTACCACTACTTGGCACTATGCGTTGATTTGAAAAATGTTACAAACTCTTTTGTGTGACTGTCGTTAATCGCTGATGAAGTAGTCTTAATGATGTGACTTCCGTATAAGCCAGAAGGCTGGCTTGCACTAATGTATAAGTGATCTTAGCCTATAAACCTTTAAATATTGTATATAAAAATACAAAAATATGTTTAATATTTAAACGTTAACAGCCATTGGAAGAGTATCTAAGACTCTTGCTAGCTTTTTTTTATTCTTTTAAAATCTGTCATTCTTGCCCAAATGTTTACCCCTAGTAGGTACGCCACTGAGTCTAGCTATGTCCTGTGAAGTTTTTGTACATGTTAGGTTTACTTTCCATATGTCAAAATTTCTCTACCTTGGTCTTTTAACTCGTTATAATCCTTGGTTGTTAGTGTACAGCATCTGGCGTGTCTTCCACACATCTTGAAATACTCCGGGGTTCAACAGTAAAAAACCCTGACCCCTCGTGACACCGGAACATGAAGGGCAACCGAAGGAACATGAGTGGGTTTTAGTCAGTAAAAGTCTAACACGCCCTCCCGCCCCACCCAGGACGGGAGAAGTCATTTGATGATTTCCCTCTCCCCGAAAAAAACCCCTCATATTGTCGCGTGGCGCTAAACATTATGGTAACTACCTATTATGACTATTTTATTTATTCTCGCAGATGATGTACATCTGATTCACCGGTTTTCTAACTGCCTAATAAACATGCGAGCTGCTCATCCGGCTGTTAGTCATATGTGTACATATTTCTCGAAGACGGGCGCCCAGCTAATCGATGACAATGACTGATCATTTAACCTTAGAACCATTAACTAGTTTTACGTCAGTATAATTAATGAATGAACTAGCTGCCCCCCGCCCCGTTTCAACTACATTTTTTTTGGTGAGTGGGAAATCATCAAATGACTTCTCCCGGCCTTCGTGTCAGACTTTTACTGACTATTCTTGTTCCTTCGTGTAAAATACTCCTGTCCGGTGATCAAATTAAATAACTGCTTTGTGATAACAATACTTTTAATAACTGGTTTTACTTCAAATACAATTAACAACAGATTTATAATAGTTTTCCAATAATTAACAAATGACAATCACACGCGACTGTTGGTTCGTCTCGAAAGACAAGACCTGTCCAAACTGCCCCATATGGCCGGCGACGGGGTGTTGCCAATCCACAAAATATTGACGACAATTTCTATTAAATGGACGTAGTTGTTAACATTCGGTTGCCCTTTATGTCCCGTGGCAACTATTATAACTATTCCGCAACCCCGGCAGGCCTTGGCCCTACATTACGTTGCGTGTTTGAGTACTGCTGCTCTTTTGAGGGCGGCTCATCGTAGCGCGATGTTATTTTAGGGGTCACCCCATAATAACATCTCGCTACTGGTACTTAGCGCGTTTTGAGGGTACGTTATATTAATAAATTTTAAAACAATATTCAGAAAAGTTAAGTTACCATATATCATGTACAAATTGTGTCTATGTATGGTCACTTATTGCAAGTCACCGTATATGTGAAATTTCTCGATTAACGGATTATTTACCAAAAAAAAACCCTTTAACTTATGTTGATGATTTTACGGTTATCTATTTTTTTTCATAATTTCTGTCGAATCATCAAGATGTGCAAAAGCATCATTTTTAAGATAATATGTTGTCATTTGTTTATCATACAATAACCGTATTGTAAGACGATAGAAAAAGACAGTTATTGTGATTCCAGATTCCTGAGTTACATAACTACATTAGTTATTTAGTCAAAAGTCAAAAGCAAATATTCTGTTGTACTTTGCAAGTCCGAAAACATTTAAAAGAAAAGATCAGCTATTACGCCAACATCCAGTTACCATCCAGATTCTTGAATTAAAACTACTGGGAATAAGCACAAGAAACACTTCTTAAGCAAATAGCTCGCGGGCGCTGAGCCAGATCCCAATTCCACATATAATTAATGCACAATTGTGGTCATTAAAACGTTTAAATTATCACCTCTTATAGACTGGCACATTCCTTTTAAACTCGCCTGGGAAAAGCAACACTGTGATCCGAAAAAATTGGGATCCCATAACTAATCTCGCACGCTAATCGAGTTAGGATCTTCGCTGGGATTTCGGAATTGAGTACTTATAAAAGCTTGTTTTTTATGGGCGCTGACTGACTGATTGTTGGTATACCAACGCGCAGCCCAAACCGCGCAAACCGTCTTAGAGATATGACACTTTGAGGGTATGGTCTTCGTCAAGAGTCCACTGAGAATTATTTTTTGACCCGACAGGGGTGAAATAGGGACTGGAACTTTGATACTACGAAGCCGCAGGTGATTATAAAATTATCAGTGACCTAGACCCTGCACGATCGGGAGAGGGAGATCTGACCTCATTCTTCCCCCCTGGATCCACCCTTGGAGCCTTAGCCATCTTTCGGGCATTATATACACTGGAGGCTGATTTTTCTGACCCCAAATTTCTGACCTCATTCTTCCCCCCTGGATCCGCCCTTGGAGCCTTAGCCATCTTTCGGGCACTTTATACACTGGAGGCTGATTTTTCTGATCCCAAATTTCTGACCTCATTCTTCCCCCCTGGATCCGCCTTTGGAGCGCTAGCCATCTTTCGGGCATTTCATACACTGGAGACTGACTTTTTCTGACCCCAAATACCAAGAAAGAGCTATTAAAAATACAGTAAACGCTCTCATTTTTAATTACCGCTGCGTTGAACATTGTTAGATGAACGTCATATAGTTAGCTAAGCTCGTTAAGCGGCCGCGTTACGTATAACAGCCCATTATTACTGTTTACATACAAACCGCTAATGCAGGGCTGTTGCGAGGACTGATTTATCTACATCTTTACTTTGGAAACAGGGTTTTAGTTTGGTCTATTTTAAACCTTCGAATACACGTGATTCGAGACACAATAGAAAGACAATAGCAGCCCGACAGCCGGCTGTCTCTTAGTCGTCGAAAGGTTAAAGTTACAATAAAAAATGTTGATCCTAAGTGCCTTCTGTCCTACTTTTCCGTTAGTTTCTGGTCCTTCGAACTTCGTTAGGGATCCGTAACCCAAAGGGTAAAGCGGAACCCTATTACTAAGACTCCACTGTCCGTCTGTCACTAGGCTGTATCTCATGAACTGTGATAGATCGTTGAAATTTTCGGCAAATTCTTTCATTGCATGATATATTTCGTAAGCCTGTACACGCCCTAAGACGATAAAAGTAATTCCCATGACCTACCAAGTCTGTGCTATCCTTGGCCTATTAATTATTACTTTTGACCATTATAACAAACGGTTTTTGGTTACTGCTGTAGCCTATGTGTTATTCGGATGTATTCATCCATACTAATATTATAAATGGGAAAGTGTGTCTGTCTGTCTGTCCGTATGTTTGTCTTTCTTTCACGGCAAAACAGAGCGACGAATTGACGTGATTTTTTAAGTGGAGATAGTTGAAGGGATGGAGAGTAACATAGGCTACTTTATGTCTCTTTCTAACGCGAGCGAAGCCGCGGGAAAAGCTAGTAAACTATATTTCGGTAAAGTTTCACACACTCTTACAAACGTTGAGATTTATGCTATTAATACGATTTCTTTAGCATTAAAATAAACTAAAACGTTTATAAACAGTTCTTATAATTTATAAACTGGAATTATCTAAGAAAGCGAAACCAGAAAATTGCATAGAAATCATTCGTGTAGACTTGACGGTACCAGTTTTCTAAACTAATCGTGATTCGTAGGAAGGATGTGGCTTAAAGGTTGTCGGTTCGAAACCGGGCTGTGAGCTTAGCATTTCATATAAACTTTCCAAGTTTATCTAAAGTACTAGATGAAAACCCGGCTTCGCTCGGGTGAAATGTGACTCATAATACTACACCTCTAGATACAAAATGTAGGTAGATATTTCTGTAGTTATTAGTTCTTAAGGAATATTAAAGGCAAGCAAGGCATAGATTCGTATAGCTTTGGTCATTGTGTTTAATAAATATAGTAAATAAAAACTGCAATAGTTTTACATAAATAATTTTTATTTTAAATCAACTAACATAAACATTATGATTTTATGTTAAGGGAAACACCAAAAATATGGTCTTCAATTGATTTATCTACAATGCATCGCAGAGGCAGTTCAATATGGTCGTCACCATCTTCATTAGCTGATCCATCGCCTACCGTTAATACCCATTTAGCAAACTCTAAATCATCGTGAGTTCTCATCTCTCATCTCAGTTGAGTAAAGTTTGGCCACATTGAAAAGTGCTTAATTGAAGCATTTATAATATCATTTCGTGACCCATTACTACAACTGGTAAAAACTGACGAAAATCTCCTGCGAATAATAAAGTTTTGCCTCCAAAAGGTAATTTATTTTTCATTATATCTTGAAGGAGTCGATCAACTACAACAATATCATGACCTTTAGTCATGGGTGCTTCATCCCAAATGATTAAATGAGTTTCCTTCAATAACTTAGCGGCTGGTGAGCCTAGCGACATATGAGACGTAGAATCTACATCTGAATTAATTGGAATTTTAAATCGCGAGTGTGCTGTTGTACCACCATCTAACAGAGTTGCTGCAATACCAGAAAACGCTATGGGCAGGCATATTTTGTTTTCAGATCTTAAAATATGTAAAATAGTGGTAAATATAAAAGTTTTTCCAGTTCCTCCTGGGCCGTCAAGGTAAAACAGCTTTTTCTCTGTGGGATTATTCACAGCGTTTAGTATTGTATCGACCACATATTTTGTTCGGAGTTCAATTTGTGGTATTTTTCATAGCCATTTGCTTTTTCATGTTCACAGTCATAAACGGAATCAGATAAGAAAGCATCATTTTCACTAATATCGGGCTCTGGAAGTCCGAAATCTGTCAGACTCTTTCCGTGGAGTTTTAATGCTTCATCAATTTCTTGTAAAGCCAGCTGTTTGGATAATATTTCAGGGCGTGATCTTGTAAAGTCTTCGATAAAATGTGATGCAAACTTTTCCCAAAGAGCGTTAGGATCAGTTACTTCACAAAATACGCAAATTAACGCAAACAGCTGTCGTAATTGCCGAGGAAGTTTAAAACCGATTGCTTCATCCAAACATCTTTCCCATTCTTGATCGTCAAAAAGGAGCCCCCTTGCTTGAGCAGCTTCTCGAAATGAGTTGTAAATAATATTTTCATAAGTTCTAACATCTCTGAAGCAAGTCGGCCCTTTGACGTGAAGAAGTAATAGCCGGAGATAATATCGTTCCCGGTCAGAAAAGGAATAATTATACATTCTTGCAATTACTTTATCTGCCACTGACTGAGATATTCGTGGTTGCCACTGTCCATGGATAAATCTGAAATGTGTCGGAATTTCAGTGTAAAGATATTGTCGAGCACTTTCTTTGGTTTTGTTTAGTTCAAAAAATGCTAATAATGTTGATTTTTCTGCTGATCTAGCTGCTGCTTCATGAACATTCAGATCTGTAAATACGACAGTTTGTTGGTATTCCAAATGAACACCTAACTGTATAATTGTGTGACTCATTTTGTGCATTGAAAATTCAAATATTCGCCAAACTGCTTCAGGAACCGAAACATACCTGGTATCAATATAAGTCTTAATTTCATCATGGTGTTTCATTTCATTGCTTGATTTCGATTGATCACTGGATTCCTGTGGCGCTACTGTGATTTGTATCTTTGCTCGGTCATGACCTTTATAAATAATATTTATTTATATATTTCACACTTTTGACACTTGAACAAATTTCCACATTTATGTGAGCATTAAATTTTTTACATAGATATGGATTGTAAGGCACCACCCATCTGTTATCACACGCGAAATCCTTCTTTTTTATTGTTCTTCCGTCGTCTCTTCTTCTTATTATAGCATAACCTCCATTTTGGGTACCATCTCTAGTTTCTCCGCAAAATGTCTTTGGATAGTTTTTAGAACATTTAGAGGCAGTTCCATCATTTTTTATGCAGGGTGAATTCATATATCCACATAGCCCATGGATCATATTTTTGACACAGTCTGGAATAATTCCTGGTCTTTATCTGGATCAGGTATTTCTGCACACACAAATTTATCATAATCTTCTGATGACCTTGGTTTATCTTCATTTCTTAGAATAATAAGCATATGAGCATGTGGAAGCCCACGTTTCTAAAAATATGTTATAGTTTAAAAATTCTGGCAATTAAATCGGGCCTATGTTCTTTTAATAAGATTATAAAGAGGAAATATTTGTATGTATTTTTGTTTGTTAGTCTTTCACGCATTAACTACTGAACGGATTTTGATCAAACTTTACAGAATATTACAGAATTATCGCCTATGTCTTATTAGTTATTATTAATCAGAATAAGACATAGGTGATAATTTGTGCAGTTTATTCAACAGTGATGTTTGATTAGTTGTATTTTTCTATGAGCCGATGAGACGATTGAATAAGATTCGGTACATCATATAGTCTGGGACCCAAGAAAGGACATAGGGTAGTTTTCGTCCCGGAAATCCCCCGGGAACGGAAATGAAGTCGCGGGCAAAAGCTAGTATAAAATAAATTAAGATAAACCCAATCTATAATATAAGTACTTTATTTACACAACAAAAATGAAAGAAATGGTTATTCGCTTTGTGATTGGTATCCCAGTTCGTTTAGCGGATTGACTATGGTAGTGATCGTCACATAAGGCAAGTCAAACGTCTTTAGGCGGCTCATGTGAATCTGACACCAAGGCTACTGCCTTCTTCATCGGCCTTCTGCAATAATTCGTCGCATAGTATTAGTACACGCCCCTGTAATAAGCCAAAGTTATATGTTACGCAATATATATATACATATGATAAACTCATATAAATGGATATTATGAAACAAAGTATCAACTTTAGCGACTCATACTAACCAGTCAACGCAAGCTAAGCACGCGGTCTAAAATCGAAAATTGCATGTAAGCTACAACTTCTTCTTTACAGATTTATCAGTACACATTATAAACAGTGCTTCTGGATTGTAACCGCGGTGGTTTCTTAGTCATTCTTTCACTTTTTACTAAAGATTTCATGAAAATAACAAATGTAAACAAACAAACGTAATGTCACTTGACAGATGACATGACAACAATACCAAAAATCATTATTTGTTTTACTTTTTTTTTTGTCATGAGTTACTGGTACACATATAGGTATGGTCGGAATAATGTACTTTTTTGACGCGACAACGTGTTGATTGGTGAGACGTATTTGAGAGATAATATAATTGTCTACTCAAAATGTCGACTGCGGTTTGTCCGTCAGTGTCATTACTCAAAATTTAATGTATTAATAAAACGAAATAATCTCCGTAATCCGAATTTTGCGGATATATGTTGTCGACTCGAAATCGATATTATTTTATGTTTTGTTATTCAGGTAATGTTTCAATCGAGTCTACCGTACCCCTTGACGAAATTATTAATATAGATGTAAAGCCGTTATTTCTGGTTGTCAGTCGTAAATACTTTGTAAGTTGTTACAGGAAGTCGGGAGTCAGAAAGTCTGATAAATCAGTCTAAGCGAGGGCCGTGGTTGCGGAATGTTTATAATAGTACCGTGACCCCGGAACATAAAGGGCAATCGAAGGAACATGAGTGGGTTTAAGGGACTACGCACATTTATTCAGCTCCATTCAGCTTATGCCCATATAAAACAACGATTTTGTACGGAAGCTGAACGGACGCGGAAAGCTGAACGGACGCGTACGCGTCTTCATACAAAATCGTTGTTTTCTACGGACATAAGCTGAATATCGCTGAATAAGTGTGAGTAGTCCCTTAGTCAGTAAAAGTCTGACACGCCCTCCCGCCGCACCCAGGACGGAGCAGTCATTTGATGATTTCCCACTCCCAAAAAAAAAAGCGAGGGCCGTGCTTTGGGGTCAAAATTAATACAAGCTCTACAGATTGTAATATTATTAGTGTTTAAATAGTGACTCAACTGGGGTTTTTCTAAATTGTCATATTTTATTTCTTTGATGAAAAATTCGCTCTTACACGTCTTTACTAATATTATAAAGCCTTAGGTAGGTTAAACGCGCTAATCTTAGGAACTAAAACTGGTCCGAATAAAAGAAAGAAATGTGTTGAATAGTCCATTTATCGAGGAAAGTTATGGTAAACGGACTGTTGCGTTGATATATCAACGCGCTGCCCAAACCACTGCCTGGTCCTAGAGATATGAAACTTGGAGGGATATGCTCTTTGTGAAGAGTAGGTATCTTATAAGAAAGGATTTTTAGAAATTCTGGCCCTAGGGGTATAAAATATGGGATGGAAGATTCGACATCCAGCGGGTGAAACCGGGGGCAAAAGCTATATTTAATTTATTTTGAAGGAAAGCTTACAGACTAAGCGCCTTACTTATAATCGCTGCATAAAGTTATGACAGGTTTATACGTCAAAAAATGTATGGTTACACAGGCTTTATTCATTGCATAACTTTACACAGTGATTATTAGTAAGGGCATAATAGTACAATGCATAAGTAAATGGTTATCTCTGTTGCTAATTACAAGCTTCCACAAATGTGTTACAAATTAAATTGATACGCGTTGAAACATTATAGAAACAGAAGAAGAAAAGAGAAAAACAGAATAAATATGATTTATGTCAAGTCGTGCAGAAAGAAACTTACCAATAATTAAAAACAATATCTAGTACTTACTACTAGTTATTAAAATACACACATATAGCTCTATATGTGTGTATTTTACGGGAGCGGAACAGTGATAAAAACATGCGTGAAGCCGCAGTGAATACCTAGTTAACAAATATTTTGGATAGTTTAAGGTACTTATTTTATCTTTACACTCTTTAAGTCTAGACTAATCCAATTCTTGGATTTGAGAATTGATCCAACTGATCAATGCATTTAAGATAGCTTTGTTTTCAATCTGACAACATAGCCCTATCGTAATGACATCCACTGTTTATCTGTCTGTGTGTTCTTATCTTCTAAACTTTTCCATTTGGCTGCTAGAGCATGATGAATTTTTAAAACTGGTTTGCTTATTTTTGATATCGAAAGTTAGTTTCTTTTTATTATTAATTTGATTGAATGTTGAATTTTGATAGATGTGTTTTTAGTGGGAGATGGGGGATAATTGGAACATGTTGCTTTTTCTTTGACTCTTATACACAACCAAAATCAGTTTTTATGACGTAGAGGCGTACTAAGAAGCGATTTTTGGGAATTTACTTTATTAAATTTCATAATCAGCTTTTTACCTCAACTGATGTAAGGATAATCAACAGAATTTCAGTAATCTTGGCAAGACTTTCATACGATTTAGAAAGATGAGGAAAAAAGAATATGTCGAGATTGTTTAGTTTTGGTTAAATAACTAAACAAATAGAGTAGGTATTATGAGTTAAAAAGTTGTATCTGTTATATCACCAAGGCCCAATCCCAATACGTTGAACGTAGTGCATAAAAACTATAAAACGTGCAACCAGCCGTTATTATAATGACGAGGACATTAACATACAAAATTAAACAGTAAACGCTATTAGAATACTACAGTAAAACACCTGACATAATCAGGCAATTTATAAGTCTGTTAATTTGCATATAATCTCAACATCTTACTACAAACATGAATGTGGAACAGTGGAACATATTTATTTATTTATTATTTATTTTATTTATTTACTTAAACTTTATCTGTCTCGTATAATGCTAGTGTATTTCGTTTATGGGTAGACGAAGGTGTATGATTAAATAAAGATTTTGAGAAACGCTGCGAGATGCTCCCTGTTTTAAGTGGATCGAGCTTTTGCTCTATAGGCTAGGAATTTACGCGTAGAGTAAGTAATTCTAAGCTTATTGCAGAAATGATAAAGCTTTTCATCAATGATAAAAATTTTGAATTGAATAATTAGCTTCGTAGATTTTCCTCCATAAACAAATAAAAAGTAATGTCTGATTATGTGAATCGTAGCTCCTTCACATCTTAGATTACCTTTTATATCTCATGGACCCCCTTAGGTTTCGCTCACACATACCCAATATACTTACTTACTTGTTTGCCCCTTCTAATTACAACCCGTTGTGGGTCTTGGCATCTTCCATTGACTGCCATGCGTGTCGATCCCTAGCTGTCTTTCTTCATTGGTGAACTACGTGGTGGATTACGTGGAAGCCATCATTGACCCTTGGTGTCGATAAAGACCACTTTGAGAGCCAAGAGCAGTCTGCACGTGACGGGGCCCTCTAGGGCCAATGCCTGCCGGGGTTGCGGAGTTCTAATAGTTACCCCGGCATACAGAGCAAACGAAGGAACAAGGGTGAGTTTTAGTCGGTAAAAGTCTGACACTCTCTCACGCCCCGCCCTTTACGGGAGAAGTCACCTGATGATTTCCCATCCACATAAAAATATCATAAAAGAATAACTGATATACCAAATAACAGAACGAGTTTATAAAAACAATAACAAATGCCCGTGGCGGTCTGTTATGGCCACGCTGCGTGACTCATGGAGTCAAAGATCTGTCAAGGTGAAACTTTGGATAAAAACTTATGCCCACCTATGTGTGCGTGACTTAGTAGGCGTTTCGGCCGCTGAGTTTCGCCCGCTACGGTCGAAACAGGAGTCTTATTGTTTTTAAGTTTTTTGAGGGGTGTTTAGGTCTAAATTTTTTTTGGTTTACTTTGTACGGTCGTAATAAAAATCTATATATTCTCACCATTTGTAACTAATTAGCTGTCATCCATGTCCCGATCCCGTGGAATTTTTTGAATAAAAATTATCCCATGTCCTTTCTCAGGTTATAGACTATATCTGTTCCAAACTATATCTCTGTTCATAACCATATTTAAATCGGTTCAGTAGTTTTTGCGTGTAAGCGAAAACGACAGACAGACAGTTCTTTCGTATTTATAATATTAGTATGGATTTATTTAACTTTATTTTGTACGGTGAGAATGCAAAGGTATTTCATTCTGACAGAACAAAATTGCCTTAAGAAAGTAGGTATCGTCCGAAACCAACTCTGAAATACCCCTCAAAAATAATAGTAATGAAATTGCTGTTGTGACCGGACCGGACGAAACACTTAATAAGTCCGTGGCTTTAATCTTTGGTCGATTGTTGAGGAAAAGGCTGTTTTTTATGTTATAGTTTGTTCTATTATGGCTTGAATAGGAAGTCTTCTGCCTCACGTAATGCCACAGACCATTTAAGATTAATTCATACCGTGTTTTGAATACTCAGTGGGGTCATGCTAAATGATTTATCATCGGTTTTTTGTTAATAACTGCTAATGATTATGATAGTGAGAAGGTCTGTCTGTAATTAGTTAGATGAATTGGCATGATTGACGGTAGTGATTGGACAATCGGCTGATGTATAGTCCGGTTCCATTCCTGCATGGAACAAATATTTGTATAGTCTACAGATACCGTATTTGATATAGCTTGGTTGTTTGTGTATTTGAGATTGTGTATGTAAACGTAAGCAGTATACATGTATGTACAGTACAGAAATGCTTAAATGAGACTAGCTTCCGCCCGCGGGAATGTCGATTCTTCCATCCACTATTTTACGCCTTCAGGGTTGGAATTTCCAAAAATCCTTTCTTTGTGGTTACCCTTCATAAAGAGAGCACCATGCAAGTCATCCCTCTAGGACCAGCAATGCTATTCTGTAAGATCTCACTTCAGTGCTCACTTCTGATTCCGCGGTGAAAACTGTGTTAGGTATTCTATAACCCATTGAAAACTACGCTAGCGCCACTGAATGAGAACGAAGGTGATTTTTTAGTGAAAAGTTGTCTAATATGACATTGAATACCAAATACTTTTCACTTCAGGTGAGTTAGGGAATGAAATCGGGAATGAGATCGAAATCGTATTCGCACGCCATTTCTTACAGAATTGCACTGCAGCGGTTTTGGCTGTGTGTGGATGTATTAACAGTCAGTTCAGTCAGACAGTTTATTTACCATTTTCTATATATAAATAAAATTGTATAACTAACACTAGTCACTATTTATTATAATACCCACAAATTAGGCCTTAGTTATCTGATAAAACGGTTATTATTATTGTTTATCCGCTATTGTAAACTACATAAGACTTAAATCCAATTGGACCTAATCCGATTCATGTTATCCGTGTTATATTAAGATATCTAATATAAGTTATCACTAGATTAACTACTGGACTTTTAAGGGGAACATAGATAACATAATACAGACGCCAGCACTTCAAGCTATCCAAAACTGCCAAATTTTCACAATCAATCTTCAACCTAATTGTTAAAAGATAAAGTTGGAAATCTATTAAAGAAATTTGACAGATTGTGGGAGCTTGATGTCTTCACTACATAGTATAAATAAATACATAAATTATAGTATAAATACATACAGTTTTCTGATCCCAAACTAAGCAGAGCTTGTACGATAGTAACCAGACAACTGATAAACATCCTTACATAATGTTATAAATAACTTATAGATTTACACCCAGACACAGAATAAACAGTATAAAACAAAGTTGCTTTCCGCTGTCTGTCCGTCTATTATATGTTTACATCTTTAAAACTACTCATCGGATATTTATGCTGTTATTGTTAATAGATAGAGTGATTTAAGAAGAGGTTTATATGTATAATACGTGCCTATTATTTACCTATTATAAAAAATCCGGATATTCATAGAATTTGAACACTCGTGCGAAGCTGGAGCGTATCGCTAGTCTGTATACTAGGGCCCGTATTAATAGACGTCACTCAATTCTGAGACGCTCTCAAGTTTATTGCTGTCCTTATTTTTTCCCTTTAGAATGACAAGGACAGCAAGAGACTTGAGAGCGTCTCGGAGTTGAGTGACGTCTATTAATACGGGCCTAGGTGTTTTTATGAGTAGAATCATCTCCTAGCCGGTTGAGCAAGACCAAAAATACACCTAGTATAATTCACATCGTTGTATTAATTAATATTATCGATACTATCGCCCAGTTGTTATGTAAACACGTACATTATGTTTGTTTACTAAGGCGTAAGTTTGTTATTAATTGCTTTATCTCAGCCCCACATCCGGTACTCGATTAATCAATGGAGATTACAACTTGTGGGGTGAACGGTAAATCAGAGATATTGAAAATGGACTTTAGTCTCTGATTTGTGAGCATCTTGAATGTTGGATTTTATAAATCATTGACTACTAATATTGTGTCGTGATGGCCCCGTGGATATGGCCCCCGCCTCTCGTGTAAGAGGTTGTGGGTTCGAATCCGGGCGAGTAGCAATGTGACTTTTTCAATTCATATGTACTTTCTAAAGTTTATCTTAGACATCACTGACATCCCGTGCCTCGGAAAGCACGTAAAGCCGTTGGTACCGGTTGTCATTCGTAGAACTTTGACAGTCGTAACTGGACGGCGGCGGCGCCACTGTGGCACGGTCAACATCGGATCCGTAGTTTTATCGTAAATAAAAATACAAAAAGTGATTAAATGCATAAAAAAACTATCAAATAGTGAGATTTCGACAGTGATCTAACGGAACAGTATTCAGTTGGTGGTTAAAGTAGCGAGAATCCAGAGAAACTTGAAGTTAAAAGTGAGTTCGACTCGGTCCGCGAATAACTGCCAAAAGTGTCAGTTCCATAGTTGTTACTACATATTAAACAAACTGTGAAGGGCATTGAACTAGAAAACTGATGTGTCTGTGTTAAATTGAAGCAAATTGCAATAAAATCCTGTGAAAAGTGATACATTCAGACTTCATAACCTAAAATACTTTGTGATATGAAGAATGATTCATGAAGACGGTTAGAATTTTAGACGTATACTCAGAACGTCCCACCAGTGCCATCTTGCACAAACCTGCAATAACTCAAGACCAGGCTGCACCCGCCACAGATCATACTCATTCGTCTAATTGCCACGAATTTAAAGGAACCACTAACGCCATCTAGCGGTATTTATAAAAATCATTAAAGGATAATTTATTGATGCGACTGTGTGCACCTCATTAGTGTTCAAGATTACAGTATTTAAGTCAACAACTAATTGCAAAAATATCAACGAGAGGGCGCTACGTACACCAAAACAAAGACATGGAAGAAATAAAAAAGCTATTAGAGAATATGCAACAGGAAATAAGACAGTCGAAGAGCGAAATGTTGGAAATGAAAGAGGAAATAAAAACAACCATTATAAATAATTTAAATGAAAAATTTGCTAATTTAGAGGCGAAACAGAATCTTTTTGAGACTAAAATCGATCAACAAAGTACAGCTATTAAAAACTTTGAGAGATACACTCGACGAAAAAACTTAATTTGGTTTGGCGTTGAAGAACGAGAAAAATCATACCACGAGCTAGAGAATACAATAATAAATTTAATTAAAACCCACTTTAACTTCGAGTATAATAATTATAGTATAGAAGAGGTCAGAAGACTTGGAAAAAAGAAGAATACGATCAGACCAATAAAAATAACCTTCAGCACAATGGGCTTAAAACTAAACATACTGAAAAATAAAAATCTCTTAAAAAACACGGCATATTACCTGAAAGAGGACTACCCACTAGAAATTATAAGTAAGCGAAAAGAGTTACAGGAGCAACTGAAAAAAGAAAGACAATTGGGCAACAAAGCTTACCTTAGCTATGATAAATTGATAGTTATAAAAAATAAAGAACAACAGTTTTCTCGTAGCCACACAAATAAAAGAAACTTGTCCGAATCACCGGAATTATTAAATACACAGAAACAAGTAGAAGTACAGGACCATAAACAATCTTATAAAAAGAACAAAGTAGCAAATATGAGAGATTTTGTCATTCAAAAACCAAAGCTCAATTTTACTCCTGCTGTCAACTCTCAAGATCAGTCGGAAAACAATAACATCGAATAACAATTAACAAAGGCCCCTTCGACTCTTCATCTCCCACTACGGTTGGTCCCCGCGGGAGAGATCGACCATAACCCTCCAGATAACCCTTCTAAGAACAAATATAAAAACAAAATTAAAAACGATTTATTTCAAGTGGCAACATATAATGTGAGAACTCTATCATCAACGCACCGATTATTGGAGCTGGCGGAATCTTTGGAAAACATAAATTACGACGTAATCGGCCTTTCGGAAATCCGACGTGTTGGCACATCAATCCAGGAGTACGACAACTTCATGTTGTGTTTTACTGGGGAAACACGAGGATTGTACGGTGTTGGTTTTATCATTAAGAAATATCTCAAAACAAGCATTGTCAGTTTTAATGGCGTATCAGAGCGTATGGCTCTTCTAAAACTAAATATAAATGGTTATCAATTAGACATACTGCAAGTCTATGCACCCACTGAGGCCTCTAGCGAAGATGAGGTGGAACTCTTCTATAATACCATTAACGAAACTTTAAGAAGCTCTAGTAGGAACATAATAGTTATGGGTGACTTTAACGCTAAAATTGGACATCCTAAACCAGAAGAAAGCCTGATAATGAAAACTCATGGATACGGCGCGAGAAATAGTAGAGGTGAACGCCTGATAGAGTTCGCATTTGAAAACAAATTGAGTATTATAAACACGTTCTTCAAAAAACCTAATAACCAAAGGTGGACCTGGAGGTCCCCAGACGGAAATACGAAGAATGAGATTGATTATATATTAACAAATCTAAACAAAAATGTCCTTAACGTACAAGTCCTTAACGTGAAGTTTCCCACCGACCACAGACTTCTAAGAGCATCTATTATACTACGAAAAATTAGAAAAAACCGTACAAAATACACAAACCGATTAAGAAATCCATTGAAAAACGAGACAGAAATATCAACATACAAACTATCTCTAGAAAAACTTGAAGAACAACTGCAACATCAAGAGGATGTCACTATACAAACTAACTATGAGAATATAATCCGAGGCATAGAAAAAAGTCTACTTATCGCACGAAATACCGAACTACATAACTCTAAACCTAGTGTAATATCGGGCTATACCAGGAAACTTATGGATCGAAGAAAACAACTACACGAAACTAAACCAAAAACAAGGGCGAAGAAAAATGAACTTAAAGCTTTATATAAACTTATAAGTAAGAATATTAAAAAAGACTACATGCACCACCGATTAAAAACCATCGAGAAACACATAAGTACTACTGGCAGCATTAAAAAAGCATACAAGGAGCTAAATACTCACAAGACATGGATTAAGCAACTAAAAGAGGGAGACAAACTATCACACAACAGGACCGATATCATGGAAACAGCAACTAATTTCTACAGAAAACTTTATGACTGCCAAGCCCAGCACTCTATAAATACAATTGTCAGCACCAGCATGCAACTATCTCCTGAAAACGATTCACAAATAAAAATGATAGACGAGCGCGAAATTATAGAAGGAATAAAAAGACTAAAAGTAGAAAAATGCCCAGGGCCTGATGGAATTACTAACGAGGCATTAAAATTAGGTTGTAAATATCTCACACGTCCACTGACAAAACTCTTTAACTCAATATTAGATTCAAGCACCACACCCGTTCAATGGTCAGAGTCAACCATGATTCTTCTCTACAAAAAAGGCGATCCGACTGATATAGGCAACTATCGCCCGATCAGCCTGCTGCCCACACTCTACAAACTGTTTTCATCAATTATCGAGAAAAGAATTAGTAAGAATATAGAGGAACACCAACCGATAGAGCAAGCTGGTTTCAGAAGCGGATACTCTACAATGGATCATATCCACGCAATCGAACAAATTATCGAAAAATATAGTGAATACCAGAAACCACTATATGTGGTGTTCATCGACTACCAGAAAGCCTTCGACACAATCCGACACTCTTCCATATGGACCGCTTTAAGATCACAACACGTTGGACACAAATATATCAACATTATAAAATATCTATACAACAACTGCACAAGCAAAGTTAAACTTGAGACGACAGGGCCACGGATACCCATAAAGAGAGGTGTGAGGCAAGGTGACCCACTATCTCCCAGAATCTTTATAGCGGTACTGGAGATGGTTTTCAGTAAATTAAATTGGGAAAGAACTGGTCTTAACATTAACGGTAATTTCATTAGCCATCTCAGATTTGCCGACGATATTATCCTACTATCCGAAAGTGCTAAAGAGATAGAAACAATGATACACTCATTGAAAACTGTGAGCAACGAGGTGGGTTTGGAAATGAATCTGAATAAAACAAAAATCATGACCAACAGTATAAAACACCCTATATATCTCGACCAGAAACCATTGGAATATGTAAATAGCTACATATACCTAGGCAAACAAATCTCGTTTGACAAGCATAACAACGAATTAGAAGTTGTAAGAAGAATCTCAGGCGCATGGAAGAAATTCTGGAGCCTGAAAGAATTACTGAAAGGAACCATGCCTATGACTCTAAAGAAAAAAATAATGGATACATGCCTGCTCCCCTCTATCACATACGGTTGCCAAACGTGGAAATTCACGCTACGAGTAAGGAACAAAATCAGATCTTGCCAACGAAGCATGGAGAGGAGCATTACAAATGTAAGAAAAATACAAAAAATCTCACACAATATCATAAGAGAAAAAACTAAAGTCACAGATGCACTTAACTTCTCACAAAAATTAAAGTGGAGATGGGCAGGCCATGTAGCCAGGATGAGCGATGACCGCTGGACTTCCAGACTAACAATATGGCGTGGCCCTGCAGGAGTTAGAAAGAGAGGAAGACCGGTAACTCGTTGGGAAACTGACATAATAAAAATAACTGGTAAAAACTGGATGACTATTGCCAAGGATAGAGACAAATGGAAAAGTCTGGAGGAGGCCTTCACCCTCACATAAGAGGGGTTCTTGCATGCTTGCATGATAAATTATTGGAAACCTTATTAAATCTTATACTATTTAATCCATTAATCCTATTGAGAAATTAATTTCAATACAATAATTCAATTCAATTTAATTTATCATTTCAATTCAATTCAATTTATCAATTCAACTATTATTTTCTTCAATGTTTAATCTCATCATTACTATTTAATTGTTACTATTGATAATATTGTGTATCGTATTAGCTTGTAATATGCGAGAAATAAAAGGCTTTTTATTTTATTATTTTATTTTATACTGGTTAGCCAGAAACTATGACCAGTCTAACCAAGAGGTATCGTGTCGCCCAGTTACTGGGTTGTGGAGGTCAGATAGGCAGTCGCTCCACGTAAAACACCGGTATCCAGCTGAATCCGGTTAGGCTGGCAGCCGACCCCAACACGTGTTAGTTATTTAATACATTTTGTAATTTTTGCTCCATTTTCACCTAATAAAATTAAATAAAAATGTATGTCTTGTGGTAACATCGCAAGAAACAGCGCGGCCATGGCGCTAGTAGTCGTCAATGGTATCTCTAAGTAGTCTGTGGTCGAAAATGTCATGCCATGATTTGTCTATGTAGTGTGTGGAGGTTGTAAAACTGAGTTCGCGGGCTGAAGTTTTGATAATTCTTGATAAAAGTTTGTAATATTGTTTCCTACAAATAAACTTTGTATTACTCGTCTCCGTGAGTATAATTTAAACAAGAACCCTGGAAATACACAAAACTTAATACTTCAGAAGTGGTAAGACCCTTGGAGAAAATCTGCTGGTATGTAACCTCTTTATTTTAACGTAAATCACTACATAATCGGTTGGTATAGGTACTCACAAAGATTATTATGTACATTATTTTACAATCTTAGTTTCTCTGGAATTAAGAACGAAGTACGTGTAATCTACTTCGATAGAGGGTTATACCTCACTTGTTATAAATGCCGATACTCACATTACAGCAAGTAGGTACCCGCACTGTTAATATAATCAAGTGTAATCACCTCTAGAACTAAACATAAGTGTCCGACTTAGTTGTCAAGTCGTTCCATCTCACTGATATGATTAGCCTACTTACTATTTTACGAACATGTTGACGACGGATGTGGAAATTATCAAAATCTAACTCAAACTCAAAGTCTTTATTGCATTCATGTGTACATTAGTTGTTACAAATATTGTGAGTTTCAACATGAAGCCCGGTTAGGGCATGGCAACATAATAAAAGTAATTTAAATTAATATATCATCATGTAGTCTTATAGTGCATATGAGTGTTGTGTACTGTACATAAAAACCAGGGATGTTACGGATATTAAATTTTGGGTCTGGATAGGTATACAGAGAAAATATAATATCGGTTTCGGATACGGTTAAATATAGGTCTTTATTTCGGATTATCCGTTTATTACGAATAATTATTAGAAAAGAAAGACACGCGGGACTAGTCTATGAAAACAAAATTTTGTCATAACACGTAAAATTTGGACTATCCGAATCGAAAACGGATTCGGTTACGGTTACGGATATTTTTTATTTCGGATATCCGAAAGTTTCCGTTACGGTTACCGAACTCCAAAACGTAACATCCCTGATGCAAAGCGCAAAGTGTATCACTTACCTACAGCCGTCGGAAGTAACCGGTCTTGTAACCGCATACTTCACTTTATGGTTACGATTAATAAAACTGCACACATAGTACGCCTATTAGCCATTGAATACGTTATTGGTCTCTGGGCTTTATTTGTATATGTTATTGCGTGTGCATAACCGCAGCTAACGTTCGTTAAAACATCTAATAACTTACCTAATTTAAAATTAATAATTTAAGACTAATAGGGTGTTAACATTCAGTTACACATAACTACCTATTCGTTGCATAATAATAAATGTTATTGTTTTTTTTTTTTTTCTTCCCCTCTGCTTCACCTACTCCTTTTACTCCCTTTTTCCTTCATACACACACATTCACTCATTACTGTTTTATGTACTTACATCCGTGATTTTATTTTGCTTAGTCTCCACCCATATCAGATTACCATACATACATATACAGATACCAGATTTCCGAGATATTTCTTAAACATGTCTTCCACGGAAGCGTCAGGCTATCTACCACCACCCCTGCGTCTCTCCCGCGGTCGCGAGCAGGCTAGAGAGTATCGCAGCAAAACTCGGTATGACCAGCCTATACAGAGACACCGGTCCGTGACAAGTTTGCGTGATAGACGCCGTCGCCATAAACGACAAACTGACCGTAGTAGATCTCGCAGGCGACGCTCGTCCAGTAGCACGAATAGGGGCAGATGTGCACGTAAACCTCGTTCCTCTTACGAAAGCCCTCGTTCTGCTACCAGTACGTCTAAAAGTTCTGATGATTTAAACTACATTAAAAATCGACACGCAAAAAGTAGGAAGCGACGGCATAGTTACCAATCTAACACGTCATCATCTGATAATTCGCTTCCATCGACTACATCCGAAAGATCATCGCGTCCAAAACAACGACCAAGCAAGCACTCAAAACGTAAGAGGGGATCACATTCATCACATCGCCGTGACATCGACGTTATAAGAGAACTATCACGGGTGTTTCGTAAAACCGACCACCACTTTGAAGGGGCGCAAAATGTGATTCCCGAATTCAACCCAGATGCTAATGAACAGTCGGCTAAAGCTTGGATTCGCAAGGTTAATGAAACCGCAAAAATTTATAAATGGAGTGAAAAGCAGATTGTTTTCTACGCCATTCCAAAATTAGCAGGGCATGCAAAGAAATGGTACGAGGGTCTTAGTACGCTAAATTTGACCTGGCGCGAATGGCAAAAGAAAATTATTAGAACTTTCCCCGATGACCGGAACTATGCTGACCGCCTAAGTGAAATGTTAGACAGAAGGAGCAGAAGAGAGGAATCCCTAGAGGATTATTACCATGATAAAGTGAGATTAGTCAAAATGTGTGGCATAAAAGGGCGTAACGCGGTTGACTGTATTGTCAGTGGGATTTTTGACAATAACATTCGTTTAAACGCTCAGGGTTCAAGTTTTAGTAGGCCATCGCAGCTACTTAGATATCTACGCCGTATTTCAAGAAAAAGTAACCTTATCCCACGTAAATTCAACTTAAGCCGAAACGAGAATGTAATGACAAACCGTGATATAACACCCAACGCTCAAAAATCAATAAATAAGCCTCAAGAACGTAATAAAAATGTTCAATGCTATAATTGCCTGGAAAACGGACATACATCACGTACTTGTACAAAACCAATGAAACGATGCTCGAAATGTTCTCGTCTTGGACACGATAGCCAAAAATGTGAAGTTATTCAAAATTTCCGTGAGCAGCATGGCAGTAAGAATAAAGCAAATAATATGACAAGTACTAGATCGGAGCCTGCTCAAAATGTTTTAAAGATCTCATCGGACAGTCAAGCTAATGGCAAGTATTTTAAATCAGTAATTTTAAATGGAGTTAAACTATCCGCATATATCGATTTTGGCAGTGAATGCACCCTTATTCGCAAAAGAGTGGCAGATGAGGCTCATCTTCCTATTTTAAAGGCAGGTCTCCCCTTAATTAAAGGATTTGCTTTTGGAAGTATAGTACCGATAGGTAAAACCAATATTAGTATCGTGGTTGACGCAGTTAAAGCCGATATTGGAGCGTATATTGTGGACGATAATTTATTAGAAACTGATGTTTTAATCGGGCAATCATTGACTGAATTACCCACTGTGGTTGCTTATAAAACAAGTTCAAGTTTAACATTATATTGCGATGACTCTGAGCTAGAAAAGATCAACTTAAATGTCACCCACGACACAGTATTGCAAGTAGGGTTAAATAATTTAGAAGTGCACACACTTAACGAGCATACTGGGCTACTTTTTGTACCTGGAAATATATGTATGAGGCCTGGAGCTGAATATTCAATTTTGCAAGGAGTTTATCAGTTCGAAGATGGTAAGGGTAAAATTCTTATAATAAATATGTCCAATGAACACATCAGTCTCAAGAAAGATAAACTAATATCACGTGTGGTACAATTATCTGAGAAAGGCGTATTTTTACCGAACCAGGACTTGCTTAAAGTTAACAGTGTCAGTGTAAAAGAGACATTAAAATCACCAACACTTGCTGAGGTCAAACCTCCAATAACGATGGAGATATTAAATTTAGGGCCAGCAATCACAGAAAAGGACAAAAATAGGCTGCTTCAGCTGTTAAATAATTTTAGAGATTGTTTCGCTCTCGACTCCAGTGAACTGGGAGTGACTCACGTAACTGAGATGAGTATCAAATTAAACGATACTACCCCTGTCTACTATAAGCCGTATAGGCTACCATTCAGCGAACGTGCTAAGGTGAGGGAGATTATTGGAGATCTATTGGCCAATGGCATTATACAGGAATCCCAGTCACCCTATGCGAGTCCAATAGTTCTCGTGCGCAAGAAGAATAACGACTATCGCCTTTGCGTAGATTACAGAGCATTGAATAAAAAGACCATCAAAGACAGTTATCCAATGCCTGTCATCGACGATCAGTTAGATCGTCTCAGTGGCAAATCGTTATTCACGAGCCTGGATCTCGCATCGGGCTATCATCAAATTCCTGTGGCTCAAAACTCTAGACATATCACGGGGTTCGTAACCCCCGATGGCCACTACGAGTACACGCGCATGCCTTTTGGCCTTGTCAATGCTCCCGCAGTCTTCCAAAGTATGATAAACAAAGCTCTTGGTGCAAAACGATTTGAATTGGCTATACCATACCTGGATGACTTATTGGCAACGGCCAGCACGCCTGAAGAGATGTTTGACAAACTTGAGGCCATTTTAGAACTTTTACGAAAAGCAAACCTTACCTTAAACTTAAAAAAATGTAGCTTCTTTCAGTCTAAAATTGATTATTTAGGCTTCGAAATATCTGAAGACGGACTTAAACCGGGTAGTAAAAAAATACTGGCGGTGTCGGAATTTCCCCGACCGAGTAATGTCCACCAGGTTCGACAGTTCATCGGATTAGCCAGTTTCTTCAGACGTTTTGTTCCCAACTTCGCGTCTATAGCCAGACCTCTGACGAAACTAACCAAATCTGATGCTGTTTGGTTATGGAGCGAAGAACAGGAAACGGCATTTCAAAACATTAAATCGAAACTGATTACGAGACCTGTTTTAGCTTTGTACAATGCTGAGTATGTTACAGAAGTTCACTGTGACGCTAGTAAGGTGGGTATAGGCGGAATATTACTACAACGACCCAATGATAATACGACATTTCGGCCGGTGGCTTATTTCAGCCGCCAAACTACACGAGAAGAAGAATTCTGGCACTCATTTGAATTAGAGACAATGGCTGTCGTACTGTCATTGAAGAAATTTAGGGTGTACCTTATAGGTATAGAATTTAAAGTCATCACTGATTGTAATGCTTTACGATCAACGTTATCAAAACGAGATTTGCTACCGAAAGTTGCTAGGTGGTGGCTTATACTTCAGGAGTATAACTTTTCGATTGAGTACAGACCCGGCTCAAGTATGCAGCATGTAGATGCGCTTAGCCGCAATCCCGTATTTCCCCCGGAGCAGGAAGAATTAGAAGTTCTTAACATCACTACTAATGACTGGCTCCATACTGTTCAAATGACAGACCCACATTTGAAGGCGGTTAAGCAGATCCTACAGAAAAACGAAAATGATATAAAAGACATATTTCAAAATTATGCAATCCGAGATGACAAGATTTATAGAAAGGTGGGCAACAAAATGAGATGGGTAGTTCCTAATTCAGCACGTTGGAAAATATGCCAAATTAATCATGATGAAGCGGGTCACTTTTCTGTTGAGAAAACACTTGAGAAAATCTCATCTGATTACTGGTTTCCAAAAATGAATCGCTTCATCAGGAAATACGTGAAAGCATGCATTAATTGTGCCTATAATAAGGAAATTTCGGGCAAGAAAACTGGTGAATTACATCCTATTCCAAAGATTAGCGCTATTTTCCACACCGTCCACATGGACCATCTTGGCCCATTTATCAAAAGCAAAAGAGGAAACTGTTACATTCTTGGAATTATAGATGCGTTTAGCAAGTTTATTTTTGTTAAAGGCGTACGAAATACTAAAACTAAAACAACTATTAAGGTCTTAGAAGAAATCTTCTCGGTGTTTGGTCTTCCTAAAATAATTATATCTGATCAAGGTTCTTCTTTTACTTCCAGTGAATTCAAGGCCTTCACTGGCTCGATTGGTACTAAACATGTGTATAACGCAGTGGCGACACCGCGTGCTAACGGGCAAATCGAGCGGTATAATAGGACCATCTTGAATTCACTGGCGGCAATGAACCATGGTCTTGATGAGAAAGATTGGGATCTCAATTTAGGAAGGCTACAATGGAGTCTTAATAACACGGTTAATAAAGGCACAGGAAAGTGTCCTGCCGAGATAGTTTTCGGACAAAGAACGATAGGTCGTTCAGAAGGAATTATTAAAGGCGCTTTGGAAGATACAGAGCAAATGACAAGTATAGAAAGAGAAGAACTAAGAAAGACTGTTCATGAGAATATAGAAGATAATCAACTAAAAATGAAAAAGAATTATGACAACAAGAAAGCACCCACTAAAGTATTTCAGCTGAATGATCTTGTCATGATTCCCAATCATAGGACAGAAAAAGGCAAAAGTAAAAAGTTAGTCCCAAAGTTTCGGGGACCCTTTCAGGTAACACGTGTCCTAGATAATGACAGGTACGAAATATGTAGCATTCGCGGACATGCTGATCGTGCATACCGCAATATTTTCCCGGCAGACCATCTAAAACCATGGATAACGATGGGGACACCTCCTGTTACTGACGAATTAAGCTCCACAACTGACGATTCTCTGTCAGAGTGATTTAATGCATCTATATATTATCTTTATATTATCTTTATATATTATCTTTATATTTCTTAACTGACTTACATCTTTTAATATACTCACCACTATTTTCCCTATTTAATGACCTTTACAGCATAGATAGCAGTGAGAAAATGTACGACCCCAAGCGTGGTACTAAAGTTCCCAAGTGTGAACATTATGATGACTACCCAAACTCAATGTGAAATCCCCAAGTGTGGATGTTAGCCCCTAGTGTGGCCAATATAAATAGATAACAATGACCCCAAGTGTGGTGCCTATGGAAGTTCCCAAGTGTGAACACTAATATGATTGTTCCCAAGTGTGAACACTAATATGATTGTTCCCAAGTGTGAACACTAATATGATTGTTCCCAAGTGTGAACACCAATATGATTGTTCCCAAGTGTGAACACTAATATGATTGTTCCCAAGTGTGAACACCAATATGATTGTTCCCAAGTGTGAACACTAATAAGGATTGTCACTGAAACGAATAAGAATACCCAAGTGTGGCTGCGGTTAATCAATCCTACCCCCAGAGTGGTACTGAAGTTACAATTTGTGTGCCCCTAGTGTGGCTCTAATGTTTGGACTAATCTTCTTACAATTAATAATAAAAAATTGCTAATGACAATTATAATTTTTATCAAGTTTATAGATATTAAAGTTACTACTACCTGGTCTGTTGAAATCTGTTAAATATCAATCATTATTTGAACTGAGATTTGTATAACACTATAATGAGATATCTATAATAGATAAGTGGGTAGAGTTAAAATGTGAAATAGAAATTTACATACATAATACATATACATAATACTTTAAAAATGTACCTATATACATATTATTCAGAATACTGTTGACTGATTTCTTGAACTCTGATAAATAACTATTACACTATCTATCAATGTTGATCTATGTTAACCTGGTCTGTTGAAATCTGTTAAATATCAATCATTATTTGAACTAAGATTTGTACATATAACACTATAATGAGATATCTATAATAGATAAGTGGGTAGAGTTAAAATGTGAAATAGAAATTTACATACATAATACATATACATAATACTTTAAAAATGTACCTATATACATATTATTCAGAATACTGTTGACTGATTTCTTGAACTCTGATAAATAACTATTACACTATCTATCAATGTTGATCTATGTTAACCTGGTCTGTTGAAATCTGTTAAATATCAATCATTATTTGAACTAAGATTTGTACATATAACACTATAATGAGATATCTATAATAGATAAGTGGGTAGAGTTAAAATGTGAAATAGAAATTTACATACATTACATATACATAATACTTTAAAAATGTACCTATATACATATTATTCAGAATACTGTTGACTGATTTCTTGGACTATTACACTATCTATCAATGTTGATCTATGTTAAACTAGAATAAGATAAAAAGTACAGTTAAAATTGGAATGTAAAATATGTTGAAATCATTTCTATATCAGTTTGATTGTTTGATCTATCTTGTATGGAAAATTTATATATTATGATTATTGTATAAAATCAAGGCATGAGGTCATACCTAACAGTGAATGGCCGAGCTGAGTTGGGGATGGGGTCATCCCCACGGCAGAATGGCCGTCTGTTAGTTATTTAATACATTTTGTAATTTTTGCTCCATTTTCACCTAATAAAATTAAATAAAAATGTATGTCTTGTGGTAACATCGCAAGAAACAGCGCGGCCATGGCGCTAGTAGTCGTCAATGGTATCTCTAAGTAGTCTGTGGTCGAAAATGTCATGCCATGATTTGTCTATGTAGTGTGTGGAGGTTGTAAAACTGAGTTCGCGGGCTGAAGTTTTGATAATTCTTGATAAAAGTTTGTAATATTGTTTCCTACAAATAAACTTTGTATTACTCGTCTCCGTGAGTATAATTTAAACAAGAACCCTGGAAATACACAAAACTTAATACACGATTGGGATAAGGCTAGGGAGATGATGATAGCACGTCATTAATAATGTATTAAAGGGCGGTCTTTTATCATATCAAAAATGTTTGTATTAGTCATATAGGTGTAACTATACAATACATATTAACACTTTTGCATATTAAAATATTTATTTGTAAATTTTGAATAACGATGAATGCGTTGTTTCCTTACGATAAAAAACATCTGAAACAAAACTCAGAAGTCTCTTTTAAAGTCTATACAATATGAGTTAAATTATACGCAACTAATCATGCTAAGGTGTTTTCTTCATGAGAATAAGAAACAGATTTGAGTGGACCTGTCACGCAATAGAAAATAGTACAAACCTCTAAAAATCCCCTCAAAATTACAGTTTTGGTAAATAGTATCTCCACGAAACTTCTTAAAAAATTAAAAAATGAATTAAAATGAACTTTATTTTGTAAATAGGTTATATGTATAACACTTTTACACGTCAATATTTTTTTATTTTTTATTTTAATCGAACGATGAAGCCGGTGTTTCGTAACTGACTACTCTGAGAAGAAACATCCGAAACAAACTCAGAGGTCAAAGTCTCTTTTGAAGTCCATACAATTGTATTGGTCAAATTATGCGAGGATCCTGAAGGTTAATGACTGATGTGCTTTCTTGATGAGAAAAGCACACAGATTTGAGTGGACCTGTCCAGACAGTGCAAGCATTTGTCAGCAATCGTTTAGCTCAACTTAAACGAACGAACTTGATAGTATTTATTGATTAATAGCAAAAACGCTAAACCATAGAAGTAGGAACTGATCATGGACCACATGACCTTATCGGTGAAATCACGATCCGTGAATTAGTGAATTCACAGGTTTTTGTGAACAAAGCCCACCTTGACGAACACTTAGGATAAAAAATTACATCGGCCTTCGCTGTATTCAAATAATTAATAAATATATTTTTTTTTCTATTTTCTTCGTACCATATTACGTTTTTTTTTATCAGTCTTAGAACTTAGAGCTTTTTGTATTCGAGCTGACCTAGGGAAGTATTGCTGCCATATAAAATTTTGGCCACAAACCAGAGTTGCTGTTTTGTCATTCAACGATTAAAAACAATTAACAGAAACAAAAAGATTGAAATCAGATTGCATAACTATCTTAGGCCCGTATTATTAGACGTCACTCAATTCTGAGACGCTCTCAAGTCTCTTGCTGTCCTTGTCATTATAAAGGGAAAAAATAAGAACAGCAATAAACTTGAGAGCGTCTCAGAATTGAGTGACGTCTATTAATACGGGCCTTAGAAGGTTTCAAACAACAGAACCATGTTAAATCTTATTACTGTAAGTTATAAATGCGAAAGCTTGTGGGTATGGATGTGTGTTTATTACTCAATCACGATTTAACAACTGAACAGAATTAGCTGAAATTTGGCACAAATTAAAAATGTTATCTTAAAATCATTACAATTAGTTTGTTGTATAAAACGATTAATTTAAATAATCTTTGTATGGTCTTTGTCCTTATATGTTTTATTTAGATAAAACACATGTAAGGACACACTTAGTTACACATACACATTCAGATCCATTTAGTTGAATGCCTAAAACAAGCACATTTGGTTTTAATTTTTATCCCATTTTGTTTAAATAGAAAAAGATAAGTAAAGTCGAAGTCGCGAACAGAAGCTACTTAAATTACAATGCAGCAAACTCAACGAACAAAGATATTATTATCTTTTGAACTTAAGCAGAACTCAGTTGTTATTTTAAAACGTTTCCTTTGAACTGTTACAATTCTCCCCGACCTCCTCTTGTAAAGTTTGCAGCTATGTTGTGATTCAATTTGATTTGCAAAGTGACCTTTATAAGTTTCTAGAAAATACAAGACTTGGGTGGGCTATATTATTGAGTTCTATTTTTCCATTATTTTAAAAGGATTCTAGGTAAAATTTAAGTTTGCTTCACAGATTGTAGCAAACTTAAATTTTACACGATTCATGATCTTGTTCATTGATCTGAGGTAAATATGATTCTATTCTCAATTTGTTCCAGTATTTAACTAAAGCTATTTTTATCTAAAATTAGATTTTTGTTCTAGAGTCGTTATTACGACAAAATAAAGACGGGTTGCACTCCGGGAGTGCCGGCAGAAGTGAAAACTTGATTATTAATACTATCCATCCGTCCTACGCTTTTTCGATCAGGTGTCCTGACGCGAGTTTAAGATTTTATACCCATTACAGAAAAAGTGCTCAACGCCGCTAAAGAAGTTTTCACTTCCAAAATCTTACTAATACAGTTCCATAAAAAAATTATGTCCCTTAAATAGTATTTTTTATCTCCATGTAATACTGATAATTTTGTTTATTTATAATAGAATTTATGTTTAATTTTGAAATTGAATATTATATTTTAAGAAGACATCTATCCACCAATTGCCCATGTTAGCAAAAATTAATGTTTTGATGTGATTTGATAACCTACTACTCCTATTAAAGTCTTTCTTATTAAAAGGCAGTACTTTCCTTATACTCTTAGATTTATTTTTATGGCCTTTTATCAAGTTTCCGATCAACACTGCATGACCCATAGAGTGGATTGTTCTAGAATATCTAGGTCTACATAGATGGATCACATCGCGATCTAAAGGCCGTTGTACTCGCAAACAAGTTTTCTACGCGTACTGATAGGTTTCGTAGATGTTTTATGTGATAAATAGCAAAAAAGTCTTTCAATTTTTTCTTGTGCCACTGTGTAGGGAATTCGGTAGGTTAATTTGAATTGAGTGTTGAATTAAATAACATAATAATTTCTAGCTTTTAAGCATTTGCTGTTGTGTCTCTTGTATGTTAAATTATGACATAAAAATATACTTTAAGTATCGAGTGTTAAAAAGACATAAGACATTTGAAAAAATCTTTGACCTTCAATAATTTTGATACAAGAAATGATATCAAAAATAGAAAAAAAAACATATAAATTTTTGCTTTTTTAACCATATTAATTATAATTGCCATTACCAATTATTGTGGGAGCAATAGATTACCTTGCCTAGAGTGCAACTCGGTGCACTTTAGGCAAGGTAATCTATTGCTCCTATTGTCCTACCTATTGCCTGTGCATTAAAATATCTATATTATTATGTATGTACGAATAATGAAACTTCTGAATTTCTTACTACTAAACTAACTAATACATCTTTTTAGGATTCAAGACCCGCCTTTACGGCAGCCCCGTTAGGTGAACACGTGATGATAAAAAAAAAAGACGGGTTGCACTCCGGGAGTGCCGGCAGAAGTGAAAACTTGATTATTAACAGCGTGCCACGCGCATCCATGGATGGTGACAGCTGTCTACTATCCATCCGTCCTACGCTTTTTCGATCAGGTCACGTGTCCTGACGCGAGTTTAAGATTTTATACCCATTACAGAAAAAGTGCTCAACGCCGCTAAAGAAGTTTTCACTTCAAAAAAAAAAAGACGGGTTGCACTCCGGGAGTGCCGGCAGAAGTGAAAACTTGATTATTAACAGCGTGCCACGCGCATCCATGGATGGTGACAGCTGTCTACTATCCATCCGTCCTACGCTTTTTCGATCAGGTCACGTGTCCTGACGCGAGTTTAAGATTTTATACCCATTACAGAAAAAGTGCTCAACGCCGCTAAAGAAGTTTTCACTTCAAAAACATAAAAGTATCGATTATATGGCTGATTGGTCGTTAATGAAACATTATAAAATATAGAATATTTTTGGACCAAAGCCAAGTAGGTGAAATTGACTGTGTTTATATGGATGACTTCGCTAAAATTATGCTTTTTATCTGATCTCTAAAGTGGTTTTTCTATGTAAAGACTTGTAGAGATGCGAAAGATGACCAATTTTGAAACATATTGGTAAACTTCCAATTATAACTGTTCACGTGGGATTCCAGTGATTCCATAAACTTAATTAGTATCTCAGCAACTTGCTAGAGTTTCTCTAAATCGTAAAAATCTATTAGTATTGTACTAATTTTACTTCCTACGCACGCCACTGTTATGTATAACATATTAATAACTATGCGATGAAACAAAATATTAATACAGAAAGATTTCCGGAAACTAGTGATTGAATAGTTATTGTCACCATTAACCCTTTCAAACTGGGCTTATTACAATCTAGTTTTAACCTTTCGACGACCAACCGACAGCCGGCTGTCGTTCTGCTATTGTATTTCTATTGTGTCTCAAATCACATGTGCTCGAAGTTTTAATAACATCCATTTTGTTCTTTTCAGGTCGGGTCTGGCCGCTGCAGTTCCCCAGGCACCGGACCACTGTCTCCAGCCGAGGGTCCGCGCTGGCCCCACGTCCACCACCCTCATCCACTGCACCACGCCCTCCTGTCGTCCAGCGTCAAACGAGGAAAGGAGCTGTGAGTATCTGGGAGGAATTCCAGGAGTCCTTGGTGGGAGTTTATAAGTCGTTTGGTCTGTGGTTCTTGGAAGATGAGGGGTATTATTGATGGCTCCTGGACCACGGGTGTACATTTAAAACAGTAGAAGTTGTATTCTGTATGATAAAAACTTTCAGCGCGATAGTGAGGAAAACTGCCTAGACCGTATTAGCTAGAAGAAAATGGTGTTATCCAGAATTAAAGATTCAGATAGTTTTCTATGACTATTTGTTGCTGCAACGGTTAAGGTAGTTCCACTTACTGCCCCGCTAGAGGTTTTAAAATCAAAGGATTCTCCAATGATGAACAAAGTGATTACTCTTCCAAGGATTACAGTAAACACTTCAGAAAGTTTTGTGACTCCAAAAACCCTCTCCCTACCCTTCCGAAAAGTATGATATTGAAACTGGATACCCATTGACGGCTATTCGCTGTAACTGTTTGTTTGTGTGCTTTCTCTTTCTCTAAACTATTCTGTTTCATGTACGGCAACATTGGACAAACTTCTGGCTCAGGTTTTTTTCTATTTAGAATCAGTAGATGCTCATTTTACCCATATCAATCTTCACGTCAATTTATTATTACGTTTCGCCTCAGAATTTTAAGTGCGGCCCTAGGCTGGACCTTCGTCAATTTCCATTTTTGCATGGTACCGGATCATTTTCATAATTTATTTTCTGACATCATCAATATCTTTGGTATTAGTACCTTTCTATTTGTAGTGACGGTTTAAATAGTTTATTACTCTTTTACGCATATTTCGTTCACTTTTAGTATCATTATGTCTCTGCGGTCACCAAACCGCTTATCTGAAGTTTCGGAACGTTTCGCTATAAACTTCGTTATATCACATATGTTAAAGGAATTTTCATCTAAGCTTTCGTGATCAACTTCTGATTTATTTATATTTCAAGTTCCATCGATATCATTATTCTTTTCTATGAGTATATCATCTTCATACCGAGAATCTGCTACCGTGACGAACAGACATAATTCACGGGTTTTGTCACATTATTCATAATGACTTTTTATTCTATTTAAGACAAAATCTGTGATAAATGTCGTCAAGTTAATCCTGCAGATAGTCTGTCAAATCATTATAAAAATCTAAATGGGTAACAGAATTGTCTAATGTCTTTATTGTATTGCCTACATGTCTAACCGAATTAGAACTAAGGATATGTAAGTATATGTGTACTGAACAATGATGTTGTAAGTAAAAAAGTGTAGATAGGTTACCCAAACGAAATTCTATCTTCAAAAACGGAACACTAACGCACACATACGTTACACGTCAAAGTAGGATGACATGATTGAAGAAGTGCGAGTGAAAAAGAGATAAACGTCAAATGTCAACGCGATTCTCAGTATCGTGTTTGCCAATTGGCAAACTCGTAATGTGCCACTTTTTGACTGCATATAACCTATCTACACTTTTTACTTATAACATCATTGGTACTGAACATGTTCTTTTATTTACTGTAATTAGCGTCGTGTTTCCTTATTATTTCTCATTAGATGCATCATCATTTGTTATGAAGACGTGTTTTGAAATTATACATTCTATAGCCATGTTTATGTAAGAGATGTCGGTATTAAATGCTTTTATGAAAATTCATCTTATTGTTAACAAAGATCAGATCCATCCCATCCTAAATCAGAGGTACATACCCCGTAAATAAGTCTAGTTCTTTAAATTAAAACTTTGTTTAATAGCCAGGCACAAGAAAACTATATAAACAATCGAAAACCTCCAATTGATCTGCAAAAAGGAACGACCAAGGACAAACAAAAAGCTACAATCAGAAATTCAATATCACCAGAAATGGAATACAATAAATAAATATCCTGGGACATCTTACACACGGCCATCTGATTCCAAGCTAAGCAGAGCTTGTGTTATGGTAATCAGACAACTAATATACATACTTATATAATTTTTAAATACATACATACTATAGATAAAAAAACCCAGACACAGAACAAACTATTATGCTCATCACACAAAGTTTGTCCTGGGTGGGAATCGAACCTACGACCTCTGGCGTAGCAGTCAGGGTCACTGAACACTAGACCAACAGGCCCGTCAATGATAATGACAATGATAAGCATTTAAACCATTTGGTTTCGAAAATGGACAAAGTTTGTATGTTTATACAATTTTATATTCAGAAGTGCCAACACGGGCGTTTAATGTTAGTTTTGAAACTATACCAGGATACTGTAATAAGTTGTAATATGCGGAATAATTTTGCATGGTGTTGTTTCTAATATTGTGGTCCTTGCAGTAAAACAAACAATGTTATTAACATATTTAAATCTGAATGCTTTTGCACCCGCAAAAGCATTCAGATTGTGGTTTAGCTCGGAAGTTTTCGTGATATTCAACCCATGTTATATGGCAAATACCGGATATCCAAGAAGATATGACAAAGCTGAAATATCTTTCTGTCCGCGTCTCATCGTCGCGTTTTTTTTTTATTCTGAGTGATTTTCTTGGGTAGCAGAGTTAACGTTTAACCACTTTTGAATTCCTTTTAGAATACATTTTTGAGATGTTATATATTATTATAATCACCCTTTTTCCCAACTATACTTATAGTAAATGGATGATTCTGTGCTTTTTTACATGAAGCAACTTTCTGACCTCTACAAATCAGTTACCCTCAGTCTCACAAATAATTTTAGCTTAACGTTGTTTACATTGTTGGGAGCTTATGTAGTTAACGGTTTTATGATGTTCCTCTTTAATATTATGTGCACAGACTACACTTGACCATAACTTTGGTCTTTTGATCCGAACTTAATATCAGCACTTGAATACAAATTAAGTGTTACAAATTATGTATATTGGCGAATATGTATTCATTCATTATTTTCTGACCCGAACAGTACTGGGACTGAAATTAATTAATTAGCTTCTATGCGACTACTAATTAATTGATTTCATGCAAAACAAAATGCTTAGTCATGTGTTATTTGAATCCAATGTCACTGTTTTTTTGGTTATTGTTATATTTGTCTATTTTGGAAATGGTTTTTATGTCTGCTAAAACTTACCCATTTTCCTTCTTTTTTCTGACAAATTGTTCTTATTTTGTATATTGAACGCTGATTAATATTTAATCTATCCTAAGCATACGTTTTGTATTATTAATTCTTATTGCTGATTAGTAACAACATTTGGCATAACAATTGTTTTGTCTGACGTATGACGTATTTAATTTAATTATTGAAAGACATCTTCTCCGACATTAAATTCGTTTGTCGTTGGCTCGTGTTGGCAACGCTAAGCTCAATCTTATTTAAATATATATTTTAAATACGGATATATGATTATTTTGATTGTCGAAGTTTTAGTCCCTTCCTCCATTATCCTCTCTTACTACAGGGATATTTAATCAGAATTATCTTCACGGTCTTTTTACCACAATTCGGATCTGACTTAAATATTGGTCCTACGATCCTACGAAAGGATATTTTACCGTGTGAGTGGACAACCTTTATTGATTTTAATACCGGAAAAATGGCAATGCATAACATTCTTACGTCTTCATTTTCTTTTTTAAGACTATCGTCAATGTAGTTGGCGAAGTTTATTTTTTTCTTAGATATATTTCATGAATTTTTGTATTTTTTAATGCTGATCACAATTTACCAGTACTTACAAATATAAATAAATATATATATATATATATAAATATAGTAATTTTCTAATAAATATATTTTCTATTTTCATTGTGATTTTTTCTAATTATTGTAACTGTTCCGACATACCTCATTTGCTATTCAAGTTAAATCTTTAAATTGCGTATAAACGAAATTTTCTTTAATATATACAATTTTTACAACTGTAAAGAAGTCTGGCTGTCGGTCTTTTGCGTCGGAACGGTGCTGGTATAAGATTCTTTACTATTCTATGACATTAATGTGTTTTTGTTTGTGTGCAGCGATGGTCGCAGGTGGTCGGTGGCGTCGCTCCCGTCCTCGGGCTACGGGACCACCCCGGGGAGCTCCAGCCTATCAGTAAGTGTATATTGTCTTTGATAACCTACTAGCTGGAGTAGTAGACCTAATTGTAAGGCGTTCGGTCGGGAAGTACAGTATGTTGGCACGATTATCTGTTGACCACTTTGCAGTGTACTTGGTTCCTATGTTCGGTTTGTGCGGATGATCCTGCGCTTCTGACCGTGATTTAAACCATGGTCAGAAGTGCGAATGCATGGGATGCCGTTATCTCTTTTTGCGAAGAGATGATGCATGCAAAAGAGGCAGCGGAGAGGGAGTGGGAGCAAACCTCTCACTCCGGCCGCATCAGAAGGTCAGCCGCTGAAGGGCGTTAAACGATTTCTGGCCATCGAAAAAACACCAGCAGGCGACAAACTTGGCGCGGCCCATCGCCTGACCAGATATAGGTCTGTGATGGACACGCTTTGTTCCATGCGCGCCTCAGATAGAGTTACGTGCGGTCGCAGCACAGACCGCACATAGCGAAAGGGCTCGCTGCAATACTAGTCGTGGGTGCGTATTATGCTTAAGTGTATACCGTACTCCCAAGTTATGGTAGAAGGAAAAATGAATGAAAAAAAAATGAAAAGTGTGGGTGAGGTAATTGTGGCAACATACTGTACTACCAAGTTACATCATACATGAATTAAACGTTTGAACGCGGCTGACTTTTAGTCAGTAAAGAACCCCATCGAATTGAGAACCACCAAATTTTTGAAGACGGTTAAAAATACATAAGTCACATGCCCAAACCATGACAAACAATTTCACAGATTTCCATACATTACACATACCAGAACGACCATTATATTCCACATAATATGTGTAACATATGCACCGATTCCGACTACAATGAATCACTGTCGGCCGACTTCGAAACTAATTAACAAACTCGACATAGTGACACATAGAACGAGCCATGTCCCACAGAAAAGATAGGAGAGAAGGTTAATTCCGTAAAAGCAGCGAAAATACACTCAGGTAACTATACTCGGAGCCCTACTTGATTGCAACTTGTCGAATCAGAACGGTTTTTTAGGATAGATGGATCTCAAAAAAAAAAAGAAAATAAAATTACTGTAACAAGATTTCTACACCTAAAAATATGGTTTTGTGGGTTGCTCACAACCTACAAAACCCTTGATGTGCCAGTCCGGGTCGCGCATGGCAGGTTTTTCTTTCATTAAAATTCGGCGCGACTATTAAATATGGAATGAAGTGACACCCCTGAATGAAAAGTGGACTCCTCAAAAATATGCTTTTTCACTGACTTACGAGTATTTATGCTCAATGGAAAGACAAAGATGTATTATTTATTTTATTTTTGGTTTGTAAACTATAAAATTGGCACCAATATGTAACATGAAACACACGTACGACATGGCGACAAATTAAAACTCAAACTCAAAGTCTTTATTGCATTCATGTGTACATTAGTTGTTACATTATATGTAAGTTTCAACATGAAGCCCGGTTAGGGCATTAATCGTAGAAGTCGCCACTGTGATGTTGGAGATTTGTGTACTTACACGTCTATGTATGCGTGAGATGTGTGCATGTGTGTGTAGCTGGCCTACTGTACCCATCTGTTTTGTGACAAAAGTCGGCTAATTCGTGTTTGCAAAACAATTCCGTGAAATGGCCAGAAAAGAGGCATTCCTTTGCTGTTTGTATGATATCTGTAATGAAATCCAAATAGATTATTCTTTTCTTAGAAGATCCATTATTTTTGTCATGTCGTTGTGATGTTTGCCTGTCATATTAGGTTAGGAGGCGAGCAGATGTGTCGGTGTTTAGTTTCAATTGATCTCTTGTTCTTTTTGTACTGGGACCGATCCCTAATTGGGCAAAAAGTGCTATTCTTTTCTCATTAGGAATAACAGTCTGAAGCCCCGGTTTGAGGTCCCGGTTGCTATTCATAGATTTTTGACAGTCGCTCAGGGAAGTCAGAAGTTTAAAAACCTAGGCAAGCAGGATTGATGTCGTATTTGTGTTTTCAGCTGAAATAGGCTAACTGAGGATCGTGCGAAACATGTAACAGGCTCAAGTAAAATTCGCCGAAAAAAACATTTCTTGTAAAAATATCCCTGTTAATATTAAATTATTATGTATTTTTATGATTTGTTCAAATGTGTTTGTTTGTCATGCGGTTTAAAAATACAGTCTAGTGACAGACGAACAGACAGACAACGAAGCTTAATAGGATCCGGTAACACCCCTTTAGGTACACAACATAAAAACTTTCTGTATCGCTGAGCAGTAATTTTTTTTACTTTACTATATAATAAGTGTAAAATGTTATGACATAAGTAAAAATGAATATTGACAGTCTTGCAGAAAGATGAATATTTTACTAAAACCCTTAGTAGAGATAAAGGTATAAGTTTGTCACGATGAAAGTAATTAAAGGATTTTACTAACAAGCTCGTTCGATAAAACTGAACCATACATAGCACTTAGGTATTAGCTGAAAGTTTCTGCGATTTCTAACTTTCCTAGCACTCTAACAATGTTGGTCCATTATAAGTTGATATCGGTGTTGCGGAATGTTTATAATAGTTACCGTGACCCTGGAACATAAAGGGCAATCGAAGGAATATGAGTGGGTTTTAGTCAGTAAGAGTCTGACATGCCCTCCCGCTGCACCCAGGACGGGAGCAGTCATTGGATGATTTCCCACTCACCAAAAAAAAAGGAAAAAAAGTTGAATATCGTTATAAGCTTTTGATATCGGTGTAAAAATCGGGTTTCTAATAATTTTGATCGTCATCAAAATATATTTTTAGTAAAATAAGTAGCTATTTTCTTGGTAAACGTTTTTTTTTGCAAATCGGTGAAAAAGGGTTAAATTTTTTGAATTAAATATGGTTTGGCATTAAGTACGCCTTTGTACGGTCTTGTTCATAAAGTTTAAATTTTCAGCCTATTAAATACTTTAGCACTATTTTTATGTGAAATAATGACGACAAAAGTATTTTTTTTGTGTATCCCGTTTTCCTATCTCCCGTGAGAAATATCACCCTTGATGCACATAAAGTGTTGTGGAATGTTTATAACAGTTACCGTGACCCTGGAACATAAAGGGCAATCGAAGAAACATGAGTGGGTTTTAGTCAGTAAGAGTCTGACACGCCCTCCCGCCGCACCCAGGACTGGAGCAGTCATAAAAATCATTAAAATCATAAAAATCATAAAATCATATTTATTTTGTAAATAGGTTATATATATAACACTTTTACACGTCAATATTTTGTTTTTTTATTTATTTTAAGCGAACGATGGGGCCGGTTTTTCGTAGCTGGACTGCTCTGAGAAGAAACATCCGAAACAAACTCAGAGGTCAAAGTCTCTTTTAAAGTCCATACAATCGTATTGGTCCAAAATGTGCGAGAACCATGGAGGTTAATGTCTGAGGCACTCTCTTGATTAGAGGAGGACACAGATTTGAGTGGACCTGTCCAGACAGTGCAAGCATTTGTCAGTAATCGTTTAGCTCAACTAAAAACTAAGGAGCCCAACGTCTTGACGAACAGTACCAAAGTAAGGACATTTGGGTAGGCCGCATTAAATACTCAAACCGTCAGACCGCATATTTAATAAAAAAAAAACCAACGACTTCCATAGTCCTCACATTCACAAAAAAAAATGTCACAAAAACATATACACAATACTTTAAAAAGTACATATCAATGTCAAATAGTAATACATAAAAAAAAAGATTATATACTTTAAAAAGTACACATCAATGTCAAATAGAAATACATAAAAAAGATTATATACTTTAAAAAGTACACATAAATGTCAAAATAATAATTGAAATGTCAAAGAGAAAAGAAATGTAAAAAGAAATGTAAATAAAGTAAATAATGGCCAATGTATTAATCGAAACAGCTCAATCCCAAGCATTTGAATCCTCAATGTAATCTTTGACAGAGTAAAAAGCTTTCTGACAAAGTTTACGTTTTATAAATAATTTAAATTTAGTAATGCTAAGTTGAATTGAATTTGTCTGGGTAGTTTATTATAAAAGCGTATACATTGACATTTAAACGAGCCACCTATTTTCTTAAGCCTAGTTGAAGGAACTATGTATTTGTCCTTATTTCTTGTATTTATATTATGGATATCACTGTATTTTTTAAACAAATTAATATTATTATGCGCGTACAACAAATTTTCATATATATATTGGCACGGCACAGTCATAATATTTACCTCTTTAAATGACAATGAGCAGAAGTGGTCCAAATTTCCACCACTGTTGGGAGCTATGAAGGCTTAAAGTCGACTAAATACCATACAATTTTGACTACTAGGCGAAAAAAAAATATTCACTCAGAAAAAAGTTATGACTGTTTTAAAAATACGACTTTTAAATATTTAACCGTTTATTCTTTTCGCACATAGCCATACTTAAAGTAGTAAAAACGCATTCCCTCTGACCCGTAATGCGTTCAAATTGTCTGCAAAGTGTACAATGATAACGTCAGCGTAGCGTGTATCAGATTGAAGTAGCAAGAGATGGAGCATTTAGTGAAATAGTTGATTTTGGCATTGAACCTGAAAATGCTATGTTGCTACACGCAAGAATTCAATCCCGACACACATGTGCAAGACTAGAATACTACGCGTAATGTAATTATCCGTAGTAGCGAAATCATTTCGTACTACTACAGTTCTTGTCTTTCTAGAATGCGAACAGTAGGTTGCTGTGCCCACATCATGGTAATTATTTGGTATTTTGGATGGGCGAGACACAAACCCACAATTCTACTTTCAGCTGCGAATCTGGATAATGTTATTGTGGATGAAAACATTTGAGATGTACTCTTTTTAGGACCGACCCCACACTGTGATACGTAAATAAATAAAACTATTGTGAAATATTTTATAGGTAGAAGACCTTTCATTTGATCATGATAGAGGTAGATTTTCTTTCACATGATAGGGTTTGATTTTTACGACGCAGCGAAGTACCTACTAGGTTTTTATTTTCACGTCATACAGCATAGATCAACCAGAATAACGTGTGAATTACAACGGAATGTCATACACCTAAATAAATAGAGTAGTTATAGTGAAATAAATATAGATATAGTGAAATAAAGAAGCGTAACAAGGTTTTAAATTGCAAGTTTTCATGGGGTCATAACTTTTTACTGAGTAAATATTTTTGGTTGCGGTCTTCTTATAATAATTAATTACGCAGTGTTCTATCATATGCCATAGTTCTTATTGGTGGTGGAAATTTGGACCAAGCTCCATACATTTTTGCCCAATCCCCTTTGTCTCTGAGGGAGTGTCGAGGACTCAGTTTATAAATTGAACGAATAGCCCTTTTTTGCAAAACAAATATAGTCTGAATGTCGGCTGCATTTCCCCACAATAGAATGCCGTACGACATCAAACTGTGAAAATAGCTAAAGTAAACTAATCGGGCTGTTTCCAAATCAGTTAAACCACGAATTTTTCTGACGGCATATGCTGCAGAGCTAAGTTTCTTAGATAACTTATCTATATGAGGGCCCCACTGAAGTTTAGCATCCAAGGTTATCCCTAAGAATACTGTGGAATCTTCGGGCTTCAATTCCTGTCCCTTTATTAGTACACTGGTTTCTGATTGTCTAACATTTGGTAGCGTGAACTTAACAAGTTTAGTTTTTTTCTCGTTCAGCAGTAGATTATTTACGTTGAACCAGTTGACTATTGACGCGAGAGAACTATTTATGACGTCAACACATAGCTGTTGACGTCTTAGTTTAAATAAAAGTGAAGTGTCGTCTGCGAACAACACTATATCATGCTTATCTTTAATAAGATAAGGCAAGTCATTTATATAAATGAGGAACAAAAAAGGGCCAAGAATTGAGCCCTGGGGGACCCCCATTCTCACAACAGATCCAGGTGACCTTTTACCGTTCACATCAACTCTTTGAATCCTATCACTCAGGTACGAAGAGAGAAGATTCAGAGAGGAGGCCCGGATTCCATAGTGGTGTAGCTTCCTGATTAAAGTTTCATGGAGAACGCAATCGAATGCCTTGGACAAGTCGCAAAAAACGCCCAATGCATCGCATTTGTCTTCCCATGCATTATAAATATGTCCTAAAAGTTCAACACCAGCATCAGTTGTTGAACGACCCCTGGTAAATCCAAACTGTTTTTTATGCAAAAGCTCGAGTTTATTAAAATGTATTTGCATTTGATTTAAAATTAGTTTTTCAAAATTTTACTAAAAGTGGGTAGCACTGAAATTGGTCTATAATTACTGGGGTCAGATGTGCTACCTGATTTAAATAATGGTATTATTTTACTATATTTCATTAAGTCAGGAAACTTACCACAATCAATACAATTATTAAAGATACTGGCTAAAGTTGGAGCTACAATATTTATTATAGATTTAGCAACATCAACCGAGTTATCCCATAAATCTGCAGTCTTTTTAACATTTAATGAGTGAAAGGTTTTAATTACATTTTTACAAGTGACATGCTCGAATTGAAATTCAGAATCACATGCCGGGGACATTTTCTTTAAGTAAAGCTTCTGCAGCTATGGGCGATGAATTTAGACATTTAGTAGTCGAAACGGGAATATCTGCAAAGAACGTTTCAAAAGCCGCGGCGACTTCAAGGTCTGATTTAATTATATTATCATCAATATTAAGGTTATAATCACTATTTCGGTTCTTAGACTTTCCAGTTTCGCTATTAATGACATTCCATGTCATTTTAACAACATTATTACTATTTTTAATTTTTGAACTTAGGTAGCGTGACTTGGCCGTGTAACAGACTTGTTTAAATAATTTAGAATATTTCTTCACATATGTATTGAATTCAGTACTTCTAATGTAAGTCCGTTCTTCATACAACTCAAAAAGACGTTGTCTACTTTTATAAATACCAATGGTGGCCCAGTCACTAAAAGAAGCATTACTGTTTACAGAAATATTTTTTGGAATAAACGTGGTATCAAACTGATTGCAATATAAATTAAAAAAGTCGGTATATTGTTGATTTGGATCATCATTGGTTGACAATAATGGTAATTTATTAAGCAATTTGGTTTTAAATGTTTCCAAACGATGTTTTGATTTAGGGTTAACAGTGATATCAATTTTTGCAATTTTTTTGTTTAAAATTGGTATTGCAATTAACTGTCCGCAGTGGTCGGAGTCTAGTAAACTAATAATTTTTTTGTGGGTAGGTACAATGTCTGTATAAATGTTATCTAAGCAAGTAGCGCTAGTGGGAGTTATTCTAGTCGGCTCTAAAAATAGGTTTACAAGATTGTATGATTTAAATAAACTGGTAATTTTAGTATTTAGGCTCGAATTATCTAATAAATTAATATTGAAATCACCACATATAATGATAGACTTAGCACAGTTACAGATTCTGTGCAACACTTCATCCATCACCTTCTCAAAGCAATCATACATTCCTGAAGGCGGTCTGTACACACTTATTATAATATACTGCTCCAATTCCACACAGGCCATTTCAATTGTTCGCTCAACAGAGAGGCTCACAATATCCTTTCGGTCTTTAAACTTAAGTTGTTTGTGTAATAAGATTAATGAGCCACCATGTATGGCATTTTCTCTGCTGAATGAGCTACCAACCTGGTGATTACTGAAATTAAACATTAACTGATGGCTTTTAAGCCAATGTTCGGTTAAACAAAGTATGTTAATATTATTGAAATTAAGGAATAACTCTAATTCTAAATCCTTGTTCATTAATCCTTGAATATTTTGATGCACCAGGTTGATACTATTGACTTCATTTACATTGTGGCCAGAGGATGCCTCTATTGTCTTAGATTGTAATTTAAATGATTATTATCATCATTAATTGATATTATGTCATTTGAAATACAATTAATTTGATTGCATTGCTCAATAGAAGCAAGTTGTTTAGCCAAATTCTTGGCTGTAATGGTAAAATAATAGGATAGCGACACAGCTATCTGTCGTTTACAATAGTTAGATAGATAATGGTGCCGATTCTCTTGTGCACAAACTAACGTAAATTTAAGCTAGTGCATCTTTCTCTTTCCATTTCTTAAAGAAAAGGACAGAAGATACATTTTAGTTTAATCCTGTCAAATTAGACAGTGCCTGATGAAAATTGACGTATATTTAGACGCCATATTTTTAAATTGCGTCTAAATTATCTATGGAGTGTCTAAATTTGACAGGACTTAACTAATATTTGATCTGCTGTCCTTTTCTTAATTAAAAGGAAATTGAAAGATGCACTTAACTTAAATTTACGTTAGGTTGTGCACAAGAGAATCGGCACCATTACCTATTCTCAAGGTAGTACCTATCTCTTGTCACATAAAAATTATTACCAACATAATTGTTGGTATCAATTATTTGAAACAAATTATTATTATGAGTAATATTATGTAAACTTAAATTTAAATTATATCTAATGTCATTTTCTTCCTGTGGCAAACTTTGACTATAGGGGAATGTAAATATAATAATTTTCTTTAAATTCAAATTGCACAAAGTTCTATGATATTGAAGTAATTCACTTTTATTAACACTACCTCTGTTACCAACAAATATAATTACTGTGGTATTTTGTGTAAAGTTAGATTTAATTACCTTTTTCATTATGTGAAACAAGGAACAACCAGGCATGCAATTGTTTATTATTGAGTCATTGGATGATTTCCCACTCACCAAAAAAAATGCACATAAAGTGGCATTCGTTTGCGTGTTTCAAATTTTTGCAATGATCGTGACTTTGCTGGCGTTTTACGTTGGCTCCACAACAAGCTATTTGAGTTGACAGGAAATTATTACCCTAATGAACGTTTTACCATACTAATGAGTTTTATAAGGGTGATCTTCACCATAAGCCCCTCATTTATGGTTCATTAGATGGATAAATTAACGAGTGGAGCGGACAGCCTATATATGGCTGCTGATGGTGCGTTTAGGTCTCAATAAATTAGTATATAGTCGATAAAATTCCAGGGTTAATGGTTTGAATTGTCGCAGAATTTTAATGGTTATGCAGTCAATGCTCATCTGGAACGTTTACTTTATATAGTTGTACTGTCCCCCACGGGTGTTTCCGCGTTATAAGTCTGTAGCCTTTTTCAATAAATTAACTATGCGACACTAAAACATTTTTTCAAATCGATGTAGTAGTTCCTAAGGTTTAACTAAACAAACAAACATTCAAACCCTTTAGCTTTGTAATATCAGTATAGATTATAACTAGCTGTTTCATCAGGCTTCGTCTATTTCATACAAATTTAAATTCCCTATTTTACTCCGTCAAGGATGGAATTTCAAAAAATCGCTTAATGTCAAAGAAAACTATGTGTAATTTTAATGTTTTTAGCCTATCCCTTTAAATTTATATGAAGATAGATAGCTTACTAAAATTATAACCCGCCTTCTAATCGTGTCGGATAAACATATCCGGGTTTTTTATGTAACATGAAATCTTTAAATATTTTTAGCCACACTGAAACGCTTCAGAATTAGGTGTTAACCCGTATTTGTTGACAAAACCAATATTAACACACTTATTGCGAAATATAAATTATTTCAGGTGAATACTTGTGGCCAAAACAATCCGTTGTCAACAAAATCAAGACCTTAATCCCACCACTATAGAGATCAGTATCATTGTAGCACAGATATGTCAGAGAATTTGAAACATTTCCAAGATTGTGATATGTTGTTGATCGATAAATCTCGGTTTATCTTAAGAAATGTCTATTAATATCTCAAGATGTTTAGCGCCGTGTATTTCTGATATATCGTAGGTGACTGGCATACAAACATATTTTTTACAAAGAGACATATTTAGATGACAGATGAATGATAATCAGATTCTAGTTGTAATATAGGTACAGGGTCACTATCATTCGGCCTATTCTATTATTCTTGACAAGTACAGAAAAATAACTCGGAAATATAACTTTAAGCCATACACAAGGGTGCGTGTTGTGTATCTAACTAACGGGTCAGGGCCAGGACCCAACATATGATATGTCGAAATTGACTTGAGCCGGACTTTTTTTTTGGTTAGTGGGAAATTTTCAAATGACTTCTCCCGTCCTGGGTGCGGCTGGAAGGGCGTGTCAGACTTTTACTGACTAAAACCCACTCATGTTCCTTCGATTGCTCTTTATGTTTCGGGGTCACGCTCACGGTAACTATTATAACTATTCCGCAACCCCGACAGGCGTTGGCCCTGTTGGGCCCCATTCTCATGCTGATTGCTCTTTGAGGCGCGCGTGGAACTAACGCGCTGTCGACGCGGGACTCGAGCCGGACTAGCATTGTTTGTTGTCTGTCTGAATGTCGTCGAAATCACATCGCTTCTGAGTAAAGTCTTGTCAAAGAAACACTGTTTAGAATTAGAATAGTGCCACGCTAAAAATGCTTTCATTGGCGAAGTTAAATCATGTCGTAGAATGATTTGTCGAAATTCACCCTAGGAGTTTGAATCACGTATTAATGTTAGAACCAAGTTATACTCAACAAAAGCGTATCAAAGTGAGTATCTTTAAAGACATTCCAACAATGTTTTAAATAAAAGATAAAAGAAAAAAAAAACCAACAAAGCCATTGTCTCAAGAAGATCGTGTCGAAATTGATCCGGCCGTTAGTATTCAGTGCGCGAGCTAGGAAACTCCTGCGCATACTTACTAGTGCATTACTACTACGTGTAACCTTTTGTTTACCAACTTGAGAATTTAATGGTGGTAGTTTTACGTCATGTTGTTTTTATGTCAAACCGTCGTCGTTTGATAGAAATCTGAATGTTTTATGTAAAACTAGATGTCCATGCAGTTTCATCTGTGTCTTTGGATGTTAAAATAGTCGTTCAATTTTCAGAAATTATATTTTGTACACTTCTTAATTTCTTGTTCCGTAAAACTTTCTAAGAATTAGCGGAAATCCTGTGGATTTTCTTTAAAGTACCCACTATTTATATTTTTTAGACCAAATTTTACTCATGGCAGCCAACAAAAAAGCTAGTCTCAGCAAAGGTACAGCAATCCATCTATTTTATTCCGAAGGCACGGGAGTACACACTAACAACTTCCAAACTCCAGACTATTGTTGAAAAATTCCTTAGACTCAGCTAGTTAAAACCCTTCTGGATATTGCCAATTTTACCACACCTGGGAATCGACACCGCTATCGCTCTTACGACAAAAAAACTAACAGGGAAGTAAAACATTTAAGTATTTGTGTTAGGTCCATTAATATGGCCACAAAAATATGAGTATTTCCACATTTCGATGTGTCATACGTCGCATTAGTTGAGGTGTGCCCCGAATATGTCATGGCTTCAATTCCCAATGGCCTAGAATTGTGTATTTGTACACGCACTGTTATTTGTCACCTTTGACCTAATGAGACCTCGTGTAAGGGTGCGTTTGGGTGGGTCCCTGTTAACAAAGGTCCCTTGTGGTAGACCTGGGGGTGTTTTGTAGTCTTTGGCGAAAGCAAGTTTTACATATAACAAACAACAAGGAACTTGCTGCGCCACGCAGTGCCTAATTTTATTTTATTGTTTTTATATAGCGGTAACAAAACAAACGATCTGTTAAAAATTTAGATTAGTACCTATTCATCATCTTCACTGATGGATTAGGTCACTTTCAAGACGGGATCTTATTCCGAATTTCGTCTTCACGAATCCAGCTGCCCTTCGCAACCGTCGCTACATTTGGCCTCGCTCGAGCTTGCCTCAGGCCATGCATAGTGCGATTTGTGCTAACAGATGGATGGACACCAGAAGTTTACTAATAGAGACTCTTATCTCTATTACTAGACAACTAGGGTTAAAAGTTTAATAATCAAACTCTTTTGGGCTCTTTATTGCTAATTCTCAACCAAGAGCGGTTAGTCCCACAATATTTCTGCGTTTTCATAATAACTAACATTTTAATATACTGTATCGCCTTGTTGCAGTCGCAATGTTCATCCCAGGAGAGGCTGCTGGCGGTCCAGGCGGTGTGCGAGCCGCCGAGAGCGCCGTGTCCCCACTGCCACCAGCACCAGAACTCGCTCAAGTAAGTAACAAGTGGGAACAAGGATGAAGGAAGGAATGCAGTTTATTCTAAATGGTCCTGAGGCTGTTCACGGTCTAGGCAGTGTTCGAAATGCCAAGAGCTGGTGTCTTCACTGCCATCAGCACCAGAACTCGCTCATGTGCTGCTTATAATTTAGTCTCTCTCACGGGTCCAGAAATCACCTCACAACTACCTGCAATGGTAATTATATTTTCAGGATAGCCATTTACTTTGTAATTTCATGTGTTGCATTTGTTATTTTTTACTGGAGGAAATCTAATGTTGTATTTTCTTCCCCCTTGCAGCAGCTCCCAAGGCAGCGGCATGAACAACTGGGCGTCGCTGTCGGACAGCGGCGGCAGCGGCAACACGGCGGCGCGCGCGCCCTCGCCGCAGAGTCCTGCGCGACGCGTGCGCAGCAGGAGTTTGAGGTACTTTGTTTTACGTGGTTACAAGCGCGACTGCTGAGCGTGGAACCCTGGGCTCCATTCATGGGTTGGGATAAGGGACTACGCACATTTATTCAGCTCCATTCAGCCTATGCCCATATAAAACAACGATTTTGTACGGAAGCTGAACGGACGCGGAAAGCTGAACGGAGGCGTACGCGTCTTCATACATAATCGTTGTTTATAATATATGAATGTGCGTAGTCCCTAAGTATTTGTGGATTCTTCCGGCTTAGCCCAGGAAAATTAGGTTTAATTATTTTCAATAGTTCGAATGTGTTACAGTTGTACCTTGTGGTACCTTGAAGGGTATCCACTTAAAATATTTTTTTGGAAATCAACCCTTAAAGGAGTAAAAAAGGGGATGGAAGTTCGATAACTACGCAAAGCCGTAGGCAAAAGCTAGTTGTTTAAATGTTCAAAAACTACACGAATGGTTTGGTCTGATTTTGTTATTTTTTCCGGGCTAATTACCGAAGTACTCATTTTCAGTAGTTCGTTGTTTAGTAGTTGCTGATGTTTGATTTGCAAATTATTGTACGTTTATTCTTGTTGCGTCTCTACGTGATATCAATACAGATAGACATCTTCAAAATCAAAGCGTGAAGTATTTCCAAATGCGATATATCGAAAGTCAGTCTCACTTATCGTACATGACTATGCCAGGCACATACGCGTCAACAACATAGCCTTACATCACATCTGCATCTAACTATTGCACAGTAAACAATACGGTTGCCAACATTCCTTACATTCGATGCGGTTCATACTGACGTATGTAAATGTACAGTTGGGCAAAATATTTGATTAACAGGCATAATAATAAATTATGTTCCGCGGTTGGGCAAAGAGATTGACGCAAAATTTTTTTGACGTTTATAGTCAAAATGTCTCACTCTATTGAATGTCCAAATATGAAAATGAATATCCAATTCTCAGAATATATTTTTTTTTATGGATGGAAATCTTCGAATGACTTCTCCCGACATGGGCGGGGTGGGAGGGAGTGTCAGGCTTTTGCTGACTACAATAATTTATAATTGATGTCTCAGCTTTTCACAGACCGCAGAAAAATCCCAGACAGTTCAAAAACCAGGCTGAAATATATTTCTCTGTGCAGTTCACCATCCCGTACTGGCGGTGGCGGAGGCTCCAGCGGCGGGTCGGGCTCCAGAGATGACGCTGTGTCCGCCATGTCTGCGCTATTCGCGGCACGCTTCCCCGCAGCCCAGCGAGCTATGGATGACAAGTATGTGTGCTGAGTGTCGTCATAACGACATTTATTTACAATTAGCTGTTATTCATACTCATTCTTTATTCAGATTCATTTAATCTCATTTAAATAGAGTAAAATACATTCGATGTTTAAATAATGTTACATTGTCGTCTTAAGTTCTATTTAGCCTATGGTAGAGCATATATAGACAAACATAAATTTTTTTTTCGCGGGTAGGTGTAAAAAAATACTAGACGTGTGTTTAATTTCGATTTTATATTTCAATTAGAAACTTACAGTTTTCCCCAATTTTCTTATATATTATCGGTGTATAACCTCTGTGCAGCGAATACTGACGTTTGCAACACATTTATGTGAATTCTTTACTTTTTGTACAAAAACGAACTTAATAAATGAGTTTTCTTTCAGCAAACCACAATTATGTTATGTTAGTACTTTGGTTTAGGCCCCGTTATCGGCCATAGCGTTATATACTTTTTTACAGTAAAGTTTAGAACGACTTATCCGATTTCATTCCACTTTATTTTGTTTTATTTGTACTTAATTAAAAATTGAAATAAATTCTAAAAGTTATCCAGATTTTAACTTTCAAAGAAATAAGACATAGGAGTGATTAATACCACCGTTCATTCGTCTTTTTCATTTAAATACACACATATTCAAAATAGAATTTTGTTTTCTTCCTATGATAATTAGTAAAAGAATAATTGTGTAAAATGGAAAATATTTCAGCAAATAAACATACAATGAATGTTTGTCCGATAGTCTGAACCTTGACCTACGATGTGTCATGCAATAACCTTTACTTTAAACGCACTAAACTCAGGAACTACTGGTTCGAAAAGACAAATTAAGTGTAGGATAGCCGATTTATCGAGAAAGGCGGAAGATGTTAGTGAAACCGCGGGGGCCAACAAAGCGGGCTTGAGAAGTCAGCACGAGAAGGGGCCCAACAAGGCCTACGCCTGCCGGGGTTGCGGAATCTTTATAATAGTTACAGCATTCGGTGATGCTGGAACGCGTGCAGAACAAGTTCACGCGCCACTTGTACAAACAATTATATGGGGTATATCCGTTTTACCCGTTGATGTACCCCACTCTGTTTGTGCTTGGTATGGTCGGGTACAACCAACCAACTGACGGTGCGACGGGAATTCACGCTTGTGTCGTATTTGGCGAGATTGCTTCGAGGCATGGAGAATAACCCAGGAGTACTGCAGCGCCTAAGTCTCTGTGTCCCTGACCGCTATGTGTGGAAACGGCGCCGCCCGCCGCTACTGGCCGTGCCGGTGGCCAGGACCAACCTGCTCGCCAAAGCACCATTGACCCGCGCAATTCGGGTTATAAACGATCTTCACGGCAAGATCGACGTGTTTGCTTGTCATTCGAGTGAATTCGCAAAAGTATTATTGTTCCATTTATGTTATAGTGTAGATTAGAGTAGATTATAAGGTTGTTGTGTTGTGTAAATATATTTATAAAAAAAAAAATCTTTGTTGTAGGTAATAAGTTAATTTTAAGACCGCACTATCGCATTAGGTGTATACCTGTAATGATAGCTGTAAGGGAGATTTTAATAAATAATAAATAATAAATAATAAGTTTCCGTGACCCTGGAACATAAAGGGCAATCGAAGGAACATGTGTGGGTTCATGAATCAAAACAAACAAATCAATGAATGGGTACATGAATCAGTAAAAGTCTGACACGCCCTCCCGCCGCACCCAGGACGGGGGCAGTCATCTGATGATTTCCCAATCCCAAAAAAAAAAACCGCTGGGACCAGCTAATGCTATACTTATAATAAGCACTAGCTTCTGCCCGCGACTTCATCCGCGTAGATTTTTCCTGAATTTTCTTTGCTATAAACCTCACGGAACCCGAGACCTTTCCAACGAATGCAAAACCGTGGAAATCGGTTCGTGCGTTCTGGAGTTATAGCGTCAGGAAGGAAAACCCGACTTATTTTTATATAGTAGTTATATAACATTTTTAACTATTGTGCAATATTTTATAATTATGTTTGTTCGTCAGTGATTAAATTCGCTTCGAAAGGTCACAAAAGGCGCTAAAAACAATTCATCGTGAAATTTAAATAATTATTGTGTTGTCCATTTTAATTGCACAATGAAAACGTGTAAGTAATTGGTAGTTGACATCACCGTTCAATTTAAATACCATTTGTAATTTGTCCAAATAAAGTATTGCTCTATGCTGATGATTTAAAGATTTATAGGCCAATAAAACATTTGCAGGATTGCAGGTTACTGCAAGAAGATTTAGATCGTTTCTCTGATTATTGCTCAAGTAATAAACTACAACTTAGCATATCCAAGTGTTGCTGTATCAGCTTCACAAAAAATAAGAATGTGGTGAACTACTCATACTCGCTGGACAGTTCTACATTATTGAGGGTACGCCTGGTTCGAGATCTCGGAGTTATTCTGGATGAAAAACTTCACCTTGATGCTCACGTAGATCACATCGTAAATAACGCTTTCCGCATGTACGGTTTCGTAATGAGATCTACTAAAGAATTTGTGCGGCCCTCAACTTACTTGTACTTGTATAAATCATTAATTAGATCACAGTTAGAATATGCAGTATGTGTGTGGAATCCCTATTACAATAAATACTCTGCGTTTATAGAAAATGTACAAAGGAAATTTTTAAAATCAATGCATTTCCGATGCTTTCGAACTTACAGACCTTACGATGCTTTGCTTAAGAAATATAATATGCCAGATTTAAAATCTAGACGAACCTTTCTAGAGACGGTATTCTTGTTCGATCTTTGTAGTAACGTATATGACTGTATTGATACACGTAATAAAATAAATTACATAGTGCCTAGAACCACAGTATGTCGTGGAGTACGCATGCGGCCTATGTTTGCCGTCACCTCCTGCCGCAATAATGCAGGACTACGTGCGCCTCTGCGAAGACTAACTAATAACTACAACGAATACTTTAACCATATTGATATGTTTGCCCTCTCTACTATACAATTTAAAAGAAAAATTTTAGAAACTCTTACCAAATAAGCTTCATTATTGTTTTGTTTTTCACCTTTTATTATTTTTTGGGTACTGTTTAATTTACTGCATGACGTTTATTAACATATTTTTTTTTGTATTCCGTGGAAAATGCCGTAGGCTACACACTTAACCATTTTTTGTAATTATTTAACTTCTATGTATTATTGTAATGTGTAACTGTTTATTTTCCCCAATAAATAAAATAAAAATAAATAAAATAAAAATTCTGCCATAGATTTTGTACCATTATAGCAATTTGTATCATCATTTATTAGCCAACTAAATTGATGATAACTTTATTGATTTTAAAGTAAGAAAAGTCTTATTTTACAGTTGATTAATGGAGTCTTCTATGGATTGTATTCATAAATTTTAAAGATATAGTTTTTGTTTGTTTGTTTAGTAGGACGCGCTAATTTTAGGAACTATGTAATGGTTTTTTTTAATCTAGCAAACGCTGTCGCACTTCTAAGCAAAGGCCTTCCCTAACTCCTTCCAGACTCCCTTTTCCTTCACTTCTTCGAACCAGCTCTCGTGGTGTGCGTCAAGCTTATCACGCCACCTTTTCCTGGGCCGGCCTCGGTGACGACGTCGTAGCGACTTTATTGCGCGGCTATAATGGTTCAAATCGCAAAATTGTTTTAATGTTACATAGCCTATTTATAAAAGAAAGCCATAGGCCAAATAACATTACTCTACAATCAGTATTTCAATCCAACCTGTAAGCTTCAGGCTCGTCCCGCCATTTTCGCCGAGCCTGGGTCTGACGCGATATTGAACTTTTTCTGGGACCCACATTACTATTATTAAAAAATATTATTTTTTTTAGGTTGCGAGGATTGATCGATGAAGTGCTGGAGTTGGACAAGAAGCCCGACCGGCCGCCCATCGAGAGATTTGTTCAGAGACAGGTAATTAATAGACGGGATTCGAATGTAAGAAGTGAGTGGTTTGCAATACCATAAAGTGATTTGAAGCCAATACCAGAGCATCATGAGCCTGGGTCAGTCCTCTAAGTACTTTACTAAGACTTCTCCTAAGACGCACCACTTGATCCTGCCAGTGACCTGATGATATACCAGTACATCCTGGTGTCAAGCAGACAGCGAAGACCTAGTAATCGGGTCCCTTTGGGTTGGGTCGCGGAATTTACCGCGGCCCCGGGACATAAAGGGCAACCGAAGGAACATGAGTGGGTTTTAGTCAGTAAAAGTCTGACACGAAGGGCGGAAGAAGTCATTTGATGATTTTCCATCCACAAAAAAAAGGTCCAGTTTTACCCTTTGGGTACGGAACAATAACCCCCCCCCCGCTCCCCTTACTTCCATGGAGCCTCTATTTTCCCTGGATGAAGATCTAACAACATGTATGTATTTTCAGCTTCCATGTTAATGTCCCCAGGTCCTGGAGATGGCTCGCGACTGCCTGCACAAGTCGGAGTCTAAGCAGGTCACCAGCACCTACTTCTACGACATGGCAGATAGTCTGGACAGGCTGTTAGCTGAGGTGAATAATTAATATTTGTTCAATAGTCTGTCTCTCAATAAAACAGAATGTTGTCTCGCTTTTGGGCAAAATCCTCTTGTCATACAGAGAAAGCGCAAAAATTTATCACCACGAAGAGGTATTGGTGAATTGTGTTATATAAATTAGTATTTAATTTGGTTTTAAATGATTCATTAATGACTCGAGAAGCTGGTAAGTCTAAAAGTTTGGTATTAAACAATAAAAAGAAGTAAAAAAATCTGGAGATAATTTTAAGTTCCCGACAACGTTTTTTCGTAGTAATATGTTGAGGCTGATGAATGTGGCTGAATACCAGTTCATTCAATGGAGTGACTGCTTCAACAACTATACAAATTGTAAATTGACTTTGGTACGAACCTGTAATTTTTATTTCCCACAGACACGAGAAAAGTCAGCAGAAGCAGGGAACCAAGTGGCACCTTTAGTGACACGTCTAATACTTGCGATGGCACGGCCGGCGCGACTACTAGAGTGTCTCGAGTTCGATCCTGAGCGGTTCTATAGACTGCTAGAAGCCGCTGAGGGTCATGCGAAACATCAGCAGGTCAGTTTCATAGGTGGTACTTTTAGTGGCAAGTTTGAAAATTGAGGTAAAAATTATCAATAGTAATTAAACGCTTTTATAGAAAATCTGACTAAAAATATATTTTTTTAAGTTATTGCATCGTCACCAGTCTTGACTGTCGTGCAAAGTATTAATTAAATGTGATCGTTACAAGTAGGGCAAAATCGAGCCCAAGAGTCGGTAACATACAAACAAACATGCGTAATAAAATCGCGTTTAGTCTGTTGCGTGTCTGAAGTCGATGCCTATTGGAGGAGAGTGTTTTCTAGTGTGTTGTTTAAGTAGTTTGAAAATTGAGCTAGAAAAGGTCTGTTGCGTGACAGAAGCTTGTTAGAGAAGAGTGTTTTCTAATGTGTAATTCATGTGGTACTTTTAGTGACCAATGTGATTTTTTTTTTCTTATACTTAGCAAATGCCTTGCTAGAAGCTTGCAGTTCTCATTCAGATGTACTGTGCTAATTAAAATCTTATTTCCTAGGGTATAACGACGGATATCCCTCAATACATAATCCACAAACTGGGCTTATCACGGGATCCTCTAGCCGAACTGCAAGCACCGCCTCCTCCTCCACTGCCGCAGAATACTTCGCCTTCCAAGTAAGTACTATTGAAAATATCATTGACATCAAAGGATTTGTTTATTTATTTATCTGTGAAATTCTAGATCTTTCTCTGCTGTCACATGCATGCATAGTCTATTTCTATTTGTGAAAACGCCACAATTTTTTTTTATTAATTTTATGTAATTTTAATTTAATATTGAATTTCATGTTACGATTTTTCAACCTGATCAAAACAATCTTATTGGCAACATTTTCGTATAGTTTTATATTTTGTCTTTTTGTACTATTATCCTCTGAATATTCAGCAGACTGCCCGGACCTCCTAGTCCTCTTAATGACTTCAGATGGTATGAATTTAAGGTGGGCTGTTCTATTAAATGTCAAAGATTCGAACCTTATTTTTATGTAACTTTACCTAAATTCCTCGAAAGGCAGACTCAGACTTAACCTTCGAACACACTTGATTTGAGACACAATAGAAAGACAATAGCAGTGCGACAGCCGGCTGTCGCTTGGTGGTCGAAAGGTTAAACAGACTTTTCTTAATAATAAACTTCACCATTCTCCTTCTTCCCAGGACACGAGGCCGCCAGTCACCGCCGAGTGGTCAGGGCTCCACTAACGCGCCGCCCTCTGAGAACGATTACCACGTCATCAAGCTGATCTCTAACGGAGCGTATGGTGCTGTTTATCTTGTTAAACATAAGCAGACGAGGACTAGGTAAGAATACCAGCCCCCCTAGACAAGTGGCATTGTAGAATAGATAGCAAAAACGAATAAATTGTCAAGTGTATGGAGATGTTAAATTGTTTAGCGAAAGCTTATGTCAATTTCATACATTTGACAACCTATTCGTTTTCTTTTTTACAATGCCCCTTGGCTAAGCCCCCAGGGCTATAATCTACTTTTAAGATAACTATTTAACTACTAACTTTCGCCCGCGGCTTCGCTCGCGTGGATGCTTAAACTTTATTTCTGTATTTTTTTTACTTTTCTCTTTAACATATTTGTAAGTCTTACCATAGACAAAACATAGCGCACTGTTTTTATTTATAAGATCTGTATTTTTGGTTACCTATGTTTTACAAATAATAAATTATTGATTGAATGGCTTTGGAATTTCCAAAATTCCTTTCTTAGTGGTTATCTACTCTTTACAAAGAACACGCCCTGCAAGTTTCATGTCTCTAGGACAAGAGGTTTGGCCTGTAGTGAACATCGTTTAAAACTTTATTTTGTTGTATTCAAAACTTCAAGTACTCATGATTTAGCAAAGATTTATATTCATATATTCTGAGGTGCTGTGCATTCGACGTCAATTGCGTAGTTCGCCGTGCATTGATTTTAAATTTTCATCGGAAACTAATCCATGTATAACTTCTCTACACGTATTTTAAATTTTTGATAAAATAGTGAGAGCTAGAAATCTAAATTTCCACAATAGTTCAATTATTCTTCACTATAGATAGTTAGAAAGTTAAAGCTAGTTGCGCGTTCCAAGATCTCGATTTTTTGGAGAAGAACGAGTAAGAAACGTCTCTCTTCTTTTTGATCAGGTTTTTAAAAAACTCTGGTCATTTTTTTATTGCTAGTAACATATCGTCTATTCACCTACATGACGCGTACGCGTCGATTCTATAAACTTGTATCTTTAATACACCGTCAACTACAACACATGATAACAATACACTTTGATTTGCAGGTACGCAATGAAGAAAATAAGTAAAAACAATCTGATACTGCGGAATCAAGTGGAACAGGCCTTCGCTGAGAGAGACATCCTTAGCTTCGCTGACAATCCTTTTGTGGTGAGTTGATATTGAAATCTAATTTATGTTTATTTTAATTTTGATAAACTGTAATGATATTTCAAAGTTTAAGTCATTTATTTCCATTAGACCAAAACCACTTTGGAACGTCATTTACAAAAAAAAAAAAGGAATCTAGTTTTTGCCCATTCAAAATGTTGTCGTATGGAGAAGAATGGGCAATAAACTCAATTCTTACTCTTTTCAAAATAATATTGTTACAATAACTTGTTTACATGGGTATTAGAATGGATATAATCTAAAAAAAACCGTTTCCGTAAAAAATTTTAGTCAAATATGCGTTTTGGGGGTTTAACACTCATTAATTGAGACAAGAATATTAATTACTGTTAACATAGATAGTAGTAATTAAAACATTTCTCGTAATAAAATTAAAAAAAGGGCAAACAATTTTTTTTTTTTTTTTTGTGAGTACCAACATTGTCCTGTGAGGTTACACATGTTTTTAAAAACACATTGTAAACTGAAACTGTATGATTAAATTGAAAACTCATGCGCACAGCTAATCACGGTGTTCAAACCAATTGCAACGTTTATCGATAAATAAGAAATAAACTCATATATGTCGAGACGAATTAAAAATCATTGCCATTCGATATGACATTGTGTTTAGCCGTGAAATATTTACTTACAATAAGAAACCTTGGCAATGAATTGTAATCAGTGTCGTTGAACGGAGCCTCGGTGTTGTTGTTTTATTGGTTTTTCAAAGTCAAGGTCAAGGTTAAATTAATTCTGTTTGTCCTTGACTTTGGAAATAGTCTTGGAATTGAAAAATCGCCATTTTTTATAAACTTGAAAAGAAAGAGAATTGTGTTTTATTTTATTCTATTTTTGCGCGAATTCTTCGCAAATTATTGTGCGTAGATTTGAATGATTACTCATTTAAATGATTCATTACCATTCATTATTATTTATTTCATTATTATTTTTATTGATTTTTTCATTTGAATGATTTATTATTCATTTTATTTTAAGAAGGACACTCACAAAGTAGTCCCATATAAATTAAAATGTTCTGCGAACATCACCGCTTGTTTTCATGCATTTAATAGCGAAGTAAACTACCAAATTAAAGTTTACAAAACCTAAATGCATATTCCTTATTAGCATGAAATTATCAGCTAATTATTCCGTTATTTATTTGAAAGTAGTAAAACAGGCTCCTATCTTTTTTAGTTAACTAGTTCTTATGAATAAAAACGACAGTTTAATATATTTAACATACAAACTGTACCGTCATATTTATTTCTCTGCTAGACTGGAAAAAACAACAACAAAAGTGTTGCTATTTTGTTGGTCAGCAACAAAAATGGCATATCACTTCGGACAATATTAAAAATACAGATTGAAAGTCTAAGTATAATAGAATAAATCTTAGCTATTACCTGAAATGCCTTCGTATTATTTTGTATCTATTCAATCAATAAGAAAAACTAACAGTGTTAATCAAATTCTGCTGCTTCGAAAAAGCTATCTTTAACATGTTATGGCCGAATAGTCAAACGTCACTCAATTTTAAGTTGCTGTCAAATCTGTTGTTGTCCTTATTTCATCCCTTTAGAGTGACAAAGAGAGCAACATATTTGTACGCGTCTTAAAATCGAGTGAAGATTGAGTGTTCGGCCATTAATCACCTATTTCACTTATTCCCTCAGGTAACAATGTACTGTTCCTTCGAAACGAAGCGCCATCTTTGTTTCGTGCTGGAGTTCGTGGAGGGCGGCGACTGCGCCACTTTACTTCGCGCCGGACCGCTGCCCGCTGACATGGCGCGCCATTACTTCGCGGAAGCGGTCCTCGCCGTAGAGTATTTACACTCGTATGGCATTGTACACAGAGATCTTAAGCCTGACAAGTAAGTGGAGAGAGATGAAGAAAAAAGGGGAAGAGTGAGAGAAAATTCTAGATTTGGTCTTGTTTCTCCCGAGTTAATGGCAATTAGGGCGAAGACTTTAAGTCATAAGTAGTAGCATAGTCAAGGACAAAGTCTTCAAGTCATAGTAGCAGTCTAAGCTTTTAAGGCAGGGGAAGTCACATAGTCACAATTGGATCATAAAATTATCAGTGCCCGTGTCAGACCTTGACTAGTTTTTGATACGGATGGCACCATCCATTATATTTTTTACATCAGGAATTTTGTGACACTTTCCCAACAGATTTTCCGTGCAAATTAAATTGTTTCTTTATTTCAGTTTGCTGATCACGGCGACGGGCCACATCAAGCTAACTGATTTTGGACTCAGTAAAATGGGACTCATGTCGTGTAAGTAATAGAAATGTTTCGTGGGTGCTTTAATATTGGCTGAATAAGGTTTTTATAACTACTCGCCTTTAGATGTCATAAAAATGACCATTATTATGACATCTAAAGGCAAGTAGTTCCGCTGAGCGAAAGATACAAGTCGTTTAGCGCCATCTCGTTCCCTCAGCGGAACTACCCTGGCTTTAAACCTCCGAACACACGTGATTCGTGTCACTATAAAAATACAATAGCAGCGCGACAGTCGGTTGTCGCTTGGTCGTCGCTTAAAGTTAGTTTAAATACTAAATAAATTCTCTGCTTTCAGTGGCAACGAATCTTTACGAAGAATACGCCGATAGGGAGGCGCGACAGTTCTCCGATAAGCAAGTGTGCGGCACTCCTGAGTATATTGCGCCGGAGGTGATTCTAAGACAGGTAAGAATGCAAGTAATATACAGTGCAATGTAGAATTTGTAATAGACTCACAATGCATGATTTAGAACTAGGTGCCTTGTTGTGAATGTTGAAACTCTACAACATTCACAACAAAGCACCCTTGTTATATTCTATATCCTGACAATGATTAAGTGACAAGGATACTTTTAAAATAAATTTCTTTGTTTATCCGTCTTTCACGGCAACACCTTTGTGTCCTTTTAAGTGTAGATAGATAGTTGAAGGGATGTAGAGTGACATTATGCTACTTTTTGTCTCTTTCGCAGCAAAACTATTGAACCGATTTAAATGAAATTTAGTCCATAGCCTTAGAAAGGGCATTGAATATTTCTGTATCTTAAAAACTCTTCGAGAACGGAAACTACGCGAGGACAGCTAGTATTTTATAAGGGCAGGAGGGCCGGGGTGTCCGGTAATTTGTGACCGATACGAAAACACATGATTATACTCATGAAACAAACAACTTACTCAGACAAAACTCTTATTTCCGATGCTTGAATTCATCTTTTTAACATTATAACCTCTGTGGTTTGCAGGGCTACGGCAAGCCGGTGGATTGGTGGTCGATGGGCATCATTCTGTACGAGTTCCTGGTGGGCTGCGTGCCCTTCTTCGGAGACACTCCTGAGGAGCTGTTCGCACATACTGTTAACGGTGAGAGGAATAACAGAAACAACATGCCCTGATACATGTTTTGTTTATGGTTAACGTGTTGACGGTCCATCTGATTTGTAGTGGACCGCCGCAAACCCCCTAAAGTTGTTAAATGTTTACATCCCAGGGACAACAATAAATAAATAAATATCTTGGGACAAGTCAGCAATAATATGTTATTAAATAAACACCCCAGCGCCCATTCTTCAAATTAGAATACGGGAAGTCTATTTTACAAAATAAGGGATAAAAGACTGTATAAAAATGTGCCTACGCGCGTACACTGACACGTTTCTGTATTATTGTCGCTTTCTGTGATTATGTTAAGCACGGCAGAGCACAAATATATTTCTTGACCAGAAATCGAGCGTTCTCAGAACATCGTACCAAAGTTTGTTTTTGTAACATACATTACAACTCATATATTACTAATCTAAATATATATAACTCAAAGGTGACTGACTAACTGACATAGTGATCTATCAACGCACAGTCCAAACCACTGGACGGATCGGGCTGAAATTCGGCATACTGGTAGAAGTTATTACATAGGCATCCGCTAAGAAAGTTATTACATAGGTATTCACGTAAGCGAAGCTGCGGGCGAAAGCTAGTTTAAAATAAACCGTTGCTATGATCAGATGACATCGAGTGGCCGTCAGAAGAAGACTTCCCCATCGCGGTAGAAGCGCGCGCCATCATCACAGAGCTGCTGGCGCGCAACCCTCGCGACCGGCTCGGCACCGGCGGCACGCATCAAGTTAAGGTAACAGAATCTAGTATTAAAAAAAGGGACAACGATAACAGAGAATATAAAGCCATCATCATTTTCCTACCCTTTTTTATTCGGGGTGGAATATCCTCATGGATGTCCTCCACTCTGAGAGTGGATGGGTGGAGGGGTCTGTCATACTCTTACTGACTAAAAGCCACTCCAGAGTTTCTTCTCACTCCTACGCCGTGGATCGCGAGACTTCCGGAATCCCCGGCTGATAATTTTCCTAGCCTAAGTACAACATGTTAAAGTTGGCTCAAAAGTCTAACGATGCATCGGAACACTTGTATTTTACAAAAGGCAACTGCCTATCAGACCTTCACAACACCCCATGATTAGACCCCTTGCTTGTCTAACTCTGACTTGTAACGACTGTAAATCACTTGTCCAACATCCATTTTTTTCTGCTTCTTAAAACACGATTCTCCGACGACATAATTCTCCCAATTGAAATCTTTTATGAACCAATCTGAATAGTGCGTATGTGCATGTCAAAATAACAATATTGACGCCAATAATGCAAATTGATGAACCTATCTTTTACAGGTTTTTTTGGGGAGTGGGAAATCATTAATTGACTTCTCCCGTCCTGGGCGGGGCAGGAGGGCGTGTCAGACTTTTACTGACTAAAACCCACTCATGTTCCTTCGGTTGCCCTTTATGTTCCGGGGTCACGGTAACTATTATAAACATTCCGCAATATTATAAACACACCTCAACATCTTTCCCAGGATCACGTATACTTCTGCGGCCTGGACTGGAACAACCTTTTAAGGAGGAAGGCGGAGTTCATTCCGCAGCTTGATAATGACGAGGATACCAGCTATTTCGACAGTAAGTGACTTTATATTGGTTTAGTTTTTCTTCATAATAGTAATACAATACTAAAAAATATTTAACATCATAAAACAATTTTAGAGTAGTAAAAAAATAAGTTAAAAATGGTCAACTCACACGGGCATTTCAAACGCCCGCCATTTTGGCACGCTTGGTGTGCCGTCATGGTTATGCTGAAAAAAAACCGGTCAAGTGCGAGTTCTACTCGCGCAACGAGGGTTCCGTTAATTTGTTTTTTAGTGAAATAACTACAAATTTACGGTTTTCGGAGTTTTCTCTTTACTTGTGCTACATGACCTTGCTTCTTGCCAAATTTCACGATTCTAGGTCAATGGGAAGTACCCTATAGGTTTTGAGTTTTGAATCCCTTGAAAATGTCTAAATATGCAATATAAACCGCCGTATCTTTTTATTGCGTTGATTTAGAAACTTGATTTTTTCACTGCTTTAAGAGATAGCAGACCTGAGTATGTGATATTAATTTGAGCTTGATATCTCGACGCGATTCTAAAAAAAAAGGTCTTGACAGACGGACGAACGGGAGGACGGACGGATGTGAACTAACTACAAATTTACGGTTTTCAGAGTTTTCCCTTTACTTGTGCTACATGACCTTGCTTTTTGCCAAATTTCATGATTCTAGGTCAATGGGAAGTACCCTATAGGTTTTGAGTTTTGATTCCCTTGAAAATGTCTAAATATGCAATATGAACCGCTGTATCTTTTTATTGCGTTGATTTAGAAACTTGATTTTTTCACTGCTTTGGGAGATAGCAGACTTGAGTATGTGATATTAATTTCAGTTTGATACTCGACGCGTTCCTGAGAAAAAGGTTCTTGACAGACAGACGGACAGACAGACGCCTGATGTGAACTAACTACAAATTTACGGTTTTCAGAGTTTTCCCTTTACTTGTGCTACATAACCTTGCTTCTTGCCAAATTTCACAATTCTAGGTCAATGGGAAGTACCCTATAGGTTTTGAGTTTTGATTCCTTTGAAAATGTCTAAATATGCAATATAAACCGCCGTATCTTTTTATTGCGTTGATTTAGAAACTTGATTTTTTCATTGCTTTGGGAGATAGCAGACTTGAGTATGTGATATTAATTTCAGTTTGATATCTCGACGCGTTCCTGAGAAAAAGGTTTTTGACAGACAGACGGACAGACGGACGCCTGATGTCAACTAACTACAAATTCACGGTTTTCGGAGTTTTCCATTTACTTGTGCTACATGACCTTGCTTTTTGCCAAATTTCATGATTCTAGGTCAATGGGAAGTACCCTATAGGTTTTGAGTTTTGATTCTCTTGAAAATATCTAAATATGCAATATAAGCCGCCGTATTTTTTTATTGCATTGATTTAGAAACTTGATTTTTTCACTGCTGTGAGAGATAGCAGACCTAAGTATGTGATATTCATTTCAGCTTGATATCTTGACGCGTTTCTGAGAAAAAGGTTCTTGACAGACAGACGGACAGTCGGACGCCTGATGTCAACTAACTACAAATTTCCAGTTTTCGGAGTTTTCCCTTTACTTATGCTACATGACCTTGCTTTTTGCCAAATTTCATGATTCTAGGTCAATGGGAAGTACCCTATAGGTTTTGAGTTTTGATTCTCTTGAAAATATCTAAATATGCAATATAAACCGCCGTATTTTTTTATTGCATTGATTTAGAAACTTGATTTTTTCACTGCTGTGAGAGATAGCAGACCTAAGTATGTGATATTAATTTCAGCTTGATATCTCGACGCGTTTATGAGAAAAAGGTTATTGACAGCCGGACGGACGGACAGACGGACAACAAAGTGATCCTATAAGGGTTCCGTTTTACCTTTTGAGGTACGGAACCCTAAAAAATGATAATTTTTTAGGATACATTAGCGTCTTTAGGGTCCGTTTACAGATATTTAATGACTTTCTTTTGCCACTCTAAATAAGTAATTTTTCGCTCAAAAGGAAATTCTAATCATAAATATTGAGGGAGTCTAGCTCATTAAAAAGATATTATTTGACTTATTTTAACCTAATGCATATTCCATATTGACTTTATTCTTCTTATTGTTTAATGCACCCCAAAAAAACACAAATTGCAAAAAAATACTTATTTTATTGCGACCTAAAATTGACATTTTTATTGTATTCTTAAAAAGTGATTTCGTCTAATAAAATAAATGTATCTTCTAGCTCGCTGCGACCGCTACAACCACAGCGAGGTGGACACAGACGAGGCTGCCGAACCCTCGGAGCCGGCCGAAGAAGCGGGACTCTTCGCCGCATTCTCCAGCACTTCTCCACAATGGAGAAGGCACTACCACCACTCCTGCGTCGAACATGACTCCAGGGTAAGTACCACCAGCCTATTACTGTTCCTTTGCACGGCAAAGGCCTCTTCTCACACAGAGAAGAATCGGAAGGATTGTAAAGAAAATATATGCTGTGTTAGATAATTCGAGGGACATATTCAAGGATTCGATAATAATTATGTTGCTTACATTTCACTAATGAAAATGTAAATAATAATAAAACAATATAAAATCGTAAAGAAATCCGTAGTTGAATTATCGCAATAACGCTGTCAAATTCTTAAAAAAGGGCACTCTAGCGCTCGCGGTTGCACCTATGAGGATTTTCCACCCACGAGAGTTTTCCACCCCGGAACAAAAAAAAGGGCATTAACCTATGACAAGAGAGTGAAGTAGGTATATGATTCTCCGACCGTTTTTCTTTCGATGGGTATCTAGTGCGTGTCAAAAATTTATTTATTTCATAAGACAATTTGTCAAAAAATATTTATTGCTTTTTACATATTTTTTTTTTGGTGAGTGGAAATCATTAAATGACTTCTCCCGTCCAAAACGGGGCGGGAGGGCGTGTCAGATTTTTATTGACTAAAACCCACTCACGTTCCTTCGGTTGCCCTTTATGTTCCGGGGTCACGGTAACTATTATAACTATTTCGCAACCCCGGGTTTTTTGACATATTTGGAATGAGAATTGAATACTGCTTATCCTTCAATATGTTCCTCGTCTTACCTAACACGCTGTATTTTCTCAAGAGGCCTATGTTTAGGCAAGCGTTGAAATATCTAGATCTAGGAAACGTCTGTAGGAAGCTGTTCATCCCATGGAGAGAGGCGACAGACAAAGGTATATTTTATGAGCTTATCCCAATGCCATAGAGTTCTACTAGATATCACTTAGTACCTATAAACCTGTCTATCATAGATTTATGTTATTTTGCTTTAATATCTTGTCTATCTCAATTCATGTTAGTCAAAAAAAGTATTTTTCCAAGAGATATTTATTCTTTATAAGAAAAATCTATCAAAATCGAGATCCGTAAAGCGTTCTTCAATCTCTACGTATCATAATAAGCCTTTCTTACGAATTTGAATCGTATCCTTATACTTTTAATATTCATATTCGTACAAAACACTTCCTCTCATTACCCTTTTTGAATATGAACCTTATGTCTTCAAGTGTAAGGTCGTAAGCCCACGTTGTATTTTAAACGCGTAGACGAAGCGCAGATGACTGGAGAACCCATTTATAACATCAATATAAAGGTATATCATGTCAGCGTCGAAATAACGCATTCCTAAAGAGGGAGCGTGGCTTTACTTACCCCACAAAATGTGGGGTTTACACGGGTAACAAAAGCCGCAAGATTTTTGCTTCGTCGAAAGTTGCAAGCGCGATTTCTGAAGCGAAAATCTACTCATGTAAATCCGTCTTAAAACAAAAGTCGTCTGCAAATTTAAAATACACCATATGCTTACATCCTAAGTTTTTTTGGCGAGTGGGAAATCCGGGGCGTGTCAGACTTTTACTGACTAAAACCTACTCATTTTCCTTCGGTTGCCCTTTACGTCCCGGGGTCACGGTAATGTTCCCATCCTAAGGTTCATGTTCACTTTCATCCTACTCTAGACCCTACATGTCCCTCTGTCAGTAGCCACATGTTTGCTTATACCTTTGTTTATTTGCGGTTGTTCGTTAACAGAGCACGGACAGTTGGCCGGGCACTCCGGACAGTGCCGGGCCGCCCACCACGCCTACAGCGCCGCTGCACCATCATCCTAAGTGTCCGGTGAGTGGGGAATTTTTGTATTTATTTTTAAGATAGTTTTAAATTTTAGTTATAAAAAAAATTGTTCCTACTACCTAGATTTTTTTCGTGTATTGTAGGTGTTTTAACGAAAATATGCATTTATAAATACAAACAATTAATTACATTACGTATAATTCGCTTGCTACACAAGGGTTGACCGTGTATATTAGGTGGTATAAACATAATTCAAAAATTTTAAAATTTGCTAGAAAGGAGTGTCTACCCACAGGAACTAGAGACTATGTGACGGGAATCATATCATTTTGATTATTTTCATTTCAAATATTTACGTGTTTGACTACGAGTCCGCTCACACGGGTCGCAGCGCATTTTCATACAATTTATAATCGGCCTCGATAAATGGACCATATATTGCAGAAGAGTACTTCTCTTTTGCAAGGGCGCTTACCACTTCTTCGAAATTTTGGGCATCTTTTATCATTTCCCCTCTGCATCCGTGATTGGTGGACTGACTGTAAGGCCCCGCCTCTCAAGTTTATTGCTGTCCTTATTTTTTCCCTTTAGAATGACGAGGACAGCAAGATATTTGAGAGCGTCTCAGAATTGAGTGACGTCTATTAATACGGGCCTTAGATCCCGTGATTGGGGGTAAAAATATCAGAAACAAGTTGCTATTAGAGTACACACGTACATTTACTAGTAATTTTCGTTTCCCAAAACATGCCAAAAAAGGCAACTCAAATCAATCAATCGGTTAGATTCTCATTGGGAACAAATATGTAACAAACTCTCAAAATTTTTTTTTTTCCCAAAACATGCCAAAAAAAGGCAACTCAAATCCCCTCTCCATTGTAGATGATAGGCGGCACGTTAACAGCGGAGTCCTCGCCACCTCTTTCTGGATATATTTTCTACTTATTTTCGTTTCCCAAAACATGCCAAAAAAAAAAGGCAATTCAAATCCCCTCTCCATTGCAGATGATAGGCGGCACGTCAACAGCAGAATCCTCTCAGACGGACAGTGACGACGTGTCTCCGGCGGCGCGGCGGCGCGCAGCACTGCGGCCGCACCACCACTCGCTGCACGCGCACCCGCTCGCGCACGCGCACGCGACGAGTTTGTTGGCGCATCACCCGCCCAATACTGCTGCGATGGCGGTTGTGCCGAGACTGTGAGTGGTTTTTGATGTAGTTTGAAGACGTTCTTTTTTTTTGAGTGGAATAATAAATGGGGTAAAAGAAAATAAAATAGTTTTCAATTAGTTGGATTCTCGTATTAAACGAACAGAATAAATATGTAAAACAATGGGTAAATAATTGCTCAAACAATAGGTAGTCAAATTGCTTAGTCACAACCACGGTGTTTTAATGTTATGTGTTTTATTACATCAACAATATAAAATTGTTAATTAAAATCAGTTTTAATCCTAAATTTAAGCAATTATGACAGCTTTCTTTTTATTATTTAAGCTTTTTATAGAAATAATCAAACGAACAGTTTTCAAAAGTCATAACAATGAAACTTTCGTAATTTACACAACTTACTTATCCAATTTCAGAACCATAATTTAAGAATCGATTCCAAAACAAAAACCAATCTAGTCATTCCCCCACAGGTCCGACTTACCAAATAAGGACGAGCACAAGAGCGTGAGCCTCGACCGTCCGGACCGGCCGGACAAGCCCGACCGTTTGGAGCGTCCGGAGCGTCCGGAGAGGCCGGACAAGTCGCGGCCCGCCGCCATCGTCGCCAAGTCTATGCGTCGCTCTGCGAGCACGTCTGGGCTGTCGCTTGTTATACATCCAGGTACACTGTTTGCACTTATAATAAACTTTTATACAGTGTTTCTTGCTTGCCGGGGTTGTGGAATAGTTATAATAGTTACCGTGACCCCGGAACATCAAGGGCAACCGAAGGAACATGAGTGGGTTTGAGTGCGCCCAGGACGGGAGAAGTCATTTGGTGATTTCCGAGTCACCAAAAAAAAAAAACAGTGTTTCTTTCAGGTACAAAAAAAAGAGGATCCTTATCGCCTCCACGGAGCATTAGGAACTTAAGGAGGATGCTTCACGGTAGCCGCGAAATTAAATATTTTTGACGTTTTTTGCAATTTGAAGTCCAGTGTCTGGGTGTGTGTTGATATAGTATCGTACGCGACTGTATTTAATTACAGAATTATAATCATTTAAATCATCAAAATAGCCCTCAAAGTGCTTATAACTCGATTGATTTTCTATTTCATTAAACAGTCCTTCAATCGAATGAGGGTTTTTGGCAGCACGTAGGCGTGAGGTCAAACTGCAGCAGGATTGGTGAATTTTTGACATATCTGTCGATGTCATGTCATTTTATCGAGAGATATGCCAAAATTTACTAATCATGCTGCAGTTGGACCTGACGTCTACGTATTGCCATCTAGCGAATTTTTCATACGCAAAAACCCTCATTGTATGCACTCTGAGGGTTGTACTGATAATTTAATAATTCTGTGAAATACCAGCGCTGCGGTATTTTTTGCGTAAATATCCCAGCATTATGCTGAGATGAAGACCTTTTAGACCTCGCAAAGGTCTTTTTTCATATATATTTCTGTTTCTTTCCTGTGTCCCTAAAATAAATATTTTTCTTTCTTTCTTTGTACTTATTAAACTAACCCCTTATTCCCTGGCAGCAGACGACAGCACGCTGAGCATAGGTGCAGGATCTCCGTGCGCCGGCAACACTTCCTCCACCAACTCCTCGAGAGACTCGTCGCCATGTCGCGATCCGCCGTCGCCGTTCGCGCTGCCAAGCCACTCGTAAGTACACTGGAAAACATCACCTAATTTGGCGCATACTTTACTCTTCAAATAATGCAACATGTTGAATGTTTAAATGTTACACACAGTGGTCAAATTCTACTCTAAACTGTGTGTGGTTAACATACCTAGTCAAAGAATTATTCAGTGTTCGGTTTATGGTATTTAATAAAAAAATAACTTTTGAATCGTTAACCTTAATATTGTCCTGTCTGTCTGTAATCTCTGATCACAATATTCAATCAATATCTTTACACATTACAGTTCTTAATTAGTTGAAAATATTCTCCGTGTTTCATTCAGCACAGCTTGTAGTACAAAACATTTATAACTAAAACACCAACAGGTTGATTCATGATATGAACAGGTTGATCCAATCGTCGAAGCCGCCGATAGTGGTCCGCCGCGGGCCGCGCGGCTTCGGCTTCACGATACATACGGTGCGAGTGTATTACGGAGATACGGACTACTATACTATGCATCATTTGGTCTCGGTGAGTGAATGTTTAAGTTTTGATTTGAACTGTTATTATAATTGTTAAAGTTAACTTTGTCTTTCTTTCACGGTTATGTCACTGAAGTTGTTTTGAATAACTAATTTCATCATAAGTCACACCATTAACCGATAAATGTTACACACAATTTCTGTAAAACCTGTCTATAATTTAGCCTTTTTTTATTCAGTTTAAAATTTTGACTTTTAGTTGCTTTAAAATTAATAAATTGTTAGTCAATCGGGGATGCTAACTTAGTGACGTCATAAGGTGACATTGGAAAAAATCTATGGGATAATCACGCTTTGACAGCTTATAAAAAGTACGTCAATTGATGATGGTGTAAAATACCGTATAGAAAAGTATTTTTTATAAAATCTGATAAACTGATTTCATCAGAACTGATGATATCAGTTAAAGAACTTTCATCAACATCTTATGAACTAATTTTATTTAAATCATTTCCAAATTTTATCGCCGTCATAAGCCTAAAGAAGTACAAACTACTTTTATTAAATCTGCTACTTCGTATGCACTTGCGATAACTAAATTTCACGCGGACGAAGTAGCGAACAAAAGCTGGTTATTTATAAACAAGCTATTTTAAAGGATCATTTTGTAGTCCGTCTGTCGTCTGTCAAGATCGTTTTTCCCAGGAACGGGATAAGAAATGCAATCCCTAAAAACGGTAAAGTCAAACCTTTATTTCGAAGGAATTCAAAGTTATAACCGTTTATACCCCGCTAAAGCTGCATATTTTGTCATACAGAAAGGAATCTAAACGTATAAGAATATTTTCGGTTGCCATAGGATAATTCATTTTAGCAACTAACAAGCTATGTAGTGTAGCGTAACTAAATTACTGTAACAAAATTTTTGATGATGATATTCTAATATAACGCTATCTACAGGCCGTGAACGAACAAGGCGCAGCGTGGGCGGCAGGACTGCGCGCCGGAGACCTCATCACTCAGCTCAATGGAGAGTCTGTGCAAGGCTTGTTGCACACACAGGTACGTAATTAAATAATTAATTTGCTATTTTACACGATTGCATATTCAATTTAAGACCCAATATCTATAAAACCTCTCTTAATGGTAGCCCTAAAACTCCGTTTCATTTTAAATTAACTGTAAAATGAGATTTTTAGTTGCTCCGAAGTCAATAAATAGTTATTCAAATGGGTTGCCAACTTTTTAACGTCATAAGGTGACATTGCCATACAAAAATCTCTGAAAGAATCGCGTTTTGATAGGTCATATTATAAAGTGAAATACCGTATTATTATTTCAATACTCTTGCTTTTCAAAAGACTCATATTTTAGTGTTTTTAGGTAACGACACTTTCATAGCATTTTGAAGTTTGTATCTGAAGCATAAGGTTTATGTTTTATTGGAAAAGTTTGACAGTTTCTAGTTGCTTCATGCATAGTTACCCCTCTGTTATTGCGTAGAAGACGCGAGTACGAAACGGACAACGGCGAAGATCTTTGGGCTTCCTTCACGTGGCATGGTCGTGCCTTTATTGTGTGTGTTGTGTATATAAAACCCAGTGCTAGTGATGAGGAATACTTGCAATGGTTTTGCAAAACTGAGAGTTTTGTTCATAATTTTAAAGGTTTCGTAATTATAATGGGTGATCTTAACTTAAATAGCGCGTCAACAAATGTCATGAATTATTATGGTTACTTTTTGTCATTTTGTTCACTCTTAGATAAAAATGTTATTATGAATCATCGCAGAGGTATGTTGGATGTTGTATTAGTTCGGGAAGGCTTTCATGAGGTATCTGTTTCTAGTACAGATGGCATAGTTCAACCTGACCCATATCATCCTCCGCTGGAAATAGAGGCATGTATTAAATCAGCTCATTGCGCGAATTTGATGGATCCAAGTAACATAAGCCCAACAAGAGACTGGAATTTTAAAAAATGTGATTATGAACAGCTGTATCTTCTACTAACAGAAAGCTCTTGGAACCCTGTATTACATGCGGATAATGTTTCGGATGCTGTCGATGCTTTTTATAGAATAGTTTATAACATTTTTGATATTTGTTTGCCAAAGAAACATCGCTCAAAAACTGTCGCTAAACGGTACCCGGTATAGTTTACTGCTGATATAACTAATGACATCAAACTCAAACTTACCTTACATGCAACTTGGAAGCGCTCTAATTGCCACGATGACTATAAGGCTTTCTCCGATCTGAGAAGTTCCTTGAAGCATCGCGTCGCGGAGGCTTACCAAACATATATCAAGAGCGTAGAAAATAATATTAAAACCAATCCTCGTGAATTCTGGCGACACATCTGCAATTTAAGATCTAAGGGAGGGTTTGAATCTTGTGTGGATTACCATGGTGACAGTTACAAGGGAACCGCAGCGGCTGAGGCTTTTGCTGAGTTTTTCGCGAGTGTGTTTTTGACAGATCCACCGCAGTTGAATGCCGCAAATTCCTACAGTAATGACATTAGTTACGATAGCAATTACGTAAACATATTTCACTTTACTTCCAAGGAAGTTTTATATGGAATAAATAAATTAAAATCTAGTAGTTCAATAGGTCCGGACAGTATACCTCCAGTAGTTTTAAAACATCTAAAAAAATCGTTCGTTTCTCCTTTATGTCACATATTTAATTTATCCTTAAAAACTGGTTTATATCCACATCAATGGAAAATTTCACGTGTAACGCCGATACCTAAAACTTCCAACAAAGTAGATGTTGAGGAATACCGGACGGTATTCCTCAACATCTACATTGCAATATTATCCTCACCGGCAAAAGTATTTGAAAATGTCCTCCACAAATTAATTTACGCTCAAGTAGAAAAACATCTAAGTGACGCTCAGCATAGTTTTAGACGCAGGAGATCAGTCGAGACTAACTTGCTGACCTTAACCGAATATATTTCTGTACAGCTTGACGAGCGACGCCAAGTAGATGTGCTGTACTTTGATTTTCAAAAAGCGTTTGACCGAGTAAATAATGACATCTCGCTTGCAAAGCTTAGCGCCATAGGATTTTGTCCTGGCCTCTTGCAGCTGCTAGCTGATTATCTTCGCGATCGCCAACAGTTTGTAAGGTTCGGAATTTATGAGTCCAGTGCCTACCACACTCGTTCAGGTGTAAGTCAAGGATCAATCCTCGGGCCGTTATTGTTTCTTCTCATGATTAATGATTTGCCTACTGTTCCCAAACATGCTTAATGTCTTCTATATGCAGATGACCTAAAACTGTACGCTTGTGTCAACACTGTATCGGATTGTGAGGCTATTCAGAGAGACATAGATGCAGTTTACAATTGGGGAGTTTCTAATAAGATGGCATTTAACTCTTCTAAGTGTTATGTCATGACTTTTGGCCGAATACGGCATCAAATTAACTTTGAATATAAAATAAATGGCACAATTATAACAAGAGCAACCACTGTAAAAGACCTTGGTGTTGTATTCGACCAAAAGATGACATTTCACGATCATATCGTCACCGTTGCAAAAGAGTCCTTCAAAAGACTTGGATTTGTCCTTAGAAACTCGCGCGATTTTCGGAATGGGCATGTCGTGCGTCTCTTGTACAGCACTCTTGTCAGAAGCAAGTTGGAGGCGAGCTCCTGCGTCTGGAATCCACATGAGGCTACTTACGCACTATTACTAGAAAAAGTTCAAAAGGCATTTTTGAGATTCCTATACAAAACCAGTTTTGGATATTATCCATATTTATATCCAACAAAATTCATCATAGGATGTTTAGGATATAATATGTTAGAAACTAGAAGAGCATATGACCAAATGAACATTATGGTAAAGGTGTGTAGGGGGACAACAGATGCTAGTGATCTCCTCAATGAGCTGATTCGTCTTTACGTTCCTGGTAACTATCTCCGCGGCCGGAGACACCGCCTGCTAGCTGTGCCTGCATGTCGCACGGTGGCCCGTGCGTCATCCCCTATTCCTCGCGTTCTCTCCGCGCTGAATGGCCTCATGGAAGCTAACCCGAACTGTGATATATTCGCAGATGAATTTAAAATTTTAATGCGCGCTTGCTTAGCGTTTTGCGAGAAATAATTAATTCATTTATTCTGTTTTATTTTATTTCTTTTAATATTGTCACTCTGTCTTTTTTTATTTTTTCTACTGTTTATGTTTTCATTTGTTTTATTATTTGAATTTTTGTGTTGTTTCTATGTTATTTAATTTTGTATATGTAAAATAATGTTAATGTAATTGGCTTTTGCAAGCCGTATTAACATAAATAAATAAATAAATAAAATAAATAGTTGTTGCATGGTTTTAACATACTATATAACGTTGTACAATCAGAAAAGTAGAGCAATATGCGGATCCGTCGAAAAAAATAATAATTTCGTTGAACACTGAGGAATGTATTCAATTTTTTTTTTATAAATTAAGTCAGTTTCTCCTTGGGTCTAGCTATAAATATAGCTCAGTATAATCTGTTGTTTTTATTCTTGAAATTGTAACCTAAAAAGGTAATGATCATTAGAGCGTTTAAACAACCGAATGAGCATATTTTGTGTATGTTAATAAAATATGTGTTATGTTTACCCAGGTACTTCGACTGCTACTGGCTGCCCCTCACGCCACACTGCGAGCTACCCCGCTAGACCAGACTACCATACAGGTAATACATCAAAAACTATTCTACTATGAGTAGAAATAAAACAAGACCAGTGAAAAAGCCGATTTCTTCTATTAAATCACTCGTTGAATTTAGATGAAAGCAGGATTCACCTCAAGCTTATTTCAATGTTATACATTTATTAGGCACTAATTTCGTCCAAATTCTCAAGCTCACCAAAAAATCCGATAACGATGTTTTTTCCAATTTCGTTTAAATTTTTTTGGGCATTCAGAAGTCTGAAAGTCTGACGTCCAGTTTAACTGGTATTGTACACTTAGGCCCGTATTAATAGACGTTACTCAACTCTGAGACGCTCTCAAGTTTATTGCTGTCCTTATTTTTTCCCTTTAGAATGACAAGGACAGCAAGAGACTTGAGAGCGTCTCGGAGTTGAGTGACGTCTATTAATACGGGCCTTACTGCTCTATGTAAAATACAAATATAAAATAGGTTATTTTGTACACGATGCATTTGTCAAGGGCCTTCTTAGTAGCTGCTGTTCAAAATACACAGCTCCTGAAGAAAATTGGCGTATTTTTAGTCGCCACGTTTTTAATCGCGTCTTAATTTGACCGGACTTAACTAATGTTTTATCTTCCATTCTTTTCTTAATGAAATGGAAAGAGAGAGATGCCCTTAAATTTAGGTTAGTGTGTGAATAAGAGAATCTGTACAAGTTTGTCGCGTTTCACGGAAGAGTATGAGTACTCTAGGGTTAAATCTAAGTAGAAATTAGACTGGAAGCTGAAAATGAGTGTAATGTTCCTTAGGCGGGAGGTAGAAGGCGCGCGTGGTGTGGGCGGCGAGCTACGGCTCCGCCCCGCCCGCGCCCGCGGAGGCGCTGTTCGCTGTTCCGAAGGATCTCCACCAAGAGGGCTTCGCAGGAGATGCACCAGGTAACTACTTTGTATACTTAATAACTGAAATAATAATAATAAACTTAATATAGTATACTAGCTGCCCCCGCGGTTTCACCCTCGTTACGTCAGATTTTTGGTTACTAAAAAAAAGTGGATAAAAAGTTAAAAAATTCTATGTCCGTCCCCTGGTCCTAAGCTACCTCCCCACCAATTTTAAGCAAAATCGGTTCTGCCGTTCTTGAGTTATAAAATGTGTAACTAACACGACTTTCTTTTATATATGTAGATTTAATAACTTTTTTCTATAATTAATATTGTAACCCAGAAATTTCCCACTGCAGGGCAAAGGCCTCCTTACTCTCTTTCCATTTCTTTGGCATAGGGCTATTTGAAAACATTCTTTATCAAAGGAGTCTAGTTTATCCTGTCAACTCCGCGTGAGCCTGCTGCGATGTCGTTTTCCATGTTAAAATTGGACTTTAAAATAGGTAGGCCTATTGGGTCGTGTGTTTGGCCCAATTTTCATCCGACATGCGGCAGATGTGTCCAGCCCAATTTTACTTCAGCGTTTCTCTATAAAATGTATTAAACAAAACCCCAAATAAATATGTGGCCAACTGGCAACGTGGAAATCTTTTTATGGCGGGCAGTTGCAGCAAAAAATACGTGATTCATTTTATGCATTTTCTTTGTGCCAATTTCTTAAACTTACATAATCAATATATTTGTCTTTTTTGCGGCTGCTGTGGTGTTGTACCATTATGTATCTTATCTTAAATGTCGCTGTTAAGCTAGGTAGTTCGCATACAAATAACTTGTTTTCACACAGATGGTGTCAGGCGGCGAGTGTGCGTCTTCTCCGTCACCGGCGCCCGCGTCACCCGCCGCGGACAGTCCGCTGCATAACACTACCACCACGCACTATCAGAGGTAATATTTTTTGTTTTATTTTATTACGAAACTAACCCACCGCGGCTTCGCACGTGGACAAATGATATAGGTACCTAAGTCTTCCTCAAGAAACGGTGGCCCTTCAATAAAAATAATGTCTACTGTACCGCCCATCAGCCAATATCTGACTCTCCAAGATACATCGACCTTATTGTCCATGGATAGCCAGTTCCACCACCTTCAAACAGAATGAAAGCCTACCGGGGTAGCCACCGAAGTTGTATTCAAACAGCACATCTTGCATTGCCGTATCCGACGGCCTCGTATCGAAATCTCGTATGAACACAAATCATCCGAACCATCCACCACTGACGACGTCCAACGTTTGACGTTCGGTTTCACGATCCGGAAAATAACCGAATGTCCTGCGTGCATTGTATGAACGCATGTATTGAATGTGCTATACCACTGCACCGGATTCTTACATTTTGCAATACGGCCGGATCGGTTTGTAGTCGCGAAATCGGATGTCAACTTCAGCAAGATTAGGTTATTTTGCCGTGTCTTGAAACCTAATGCATGCATGTGTGAACTCATTCATTAAAATTCTGTTGCCATTAAACCGAATCCTGCAAAAAACCGATTAGGTTGTCGGAGGGGGAAAATGGGGGCTTGCCCGGGCTTTCCAGCCTGACAAAGAAAGAGAAAAACGTTCGGCTAATTGGGTGTAAAAATAATAAAATTTAATCTGGTTGAACTACACATTTATTCAAAACTTCCCAAATATCAAGAAGCTAATTTTTGGAAACTTCCCTTAAATTAAATACTTATACAATTATTGTCATTGTACTGTCCTGGCGATTCCATAAGTGTACTGTTGGAACGTCCAGGGTTCACACGCAACGGTAGCCTAGTAGACTGCCTACTTAACTCCAGCTCAGTCTGTGGATCCTCAGGCTATGGATTCCATATACTAAGACTACTAATTACACGAATCTAAAAAGTGTAAGATAATGTCACCACCGGTAATTGAAAAGTAAATGAATTTATCATTTGTTCAAAAGGTTAAATTGTTTGTAAAAGGTACTTGCGACACATCCCTCAAGGTAACTCGCCTTCCAACTCTTTGTCTTCAAGTCCACGTGGCACAGCCTCTTCAATCCAGGAAAACAGGGAAACGAAGACAAAAATAAAATTCCAAATAAAATTCTTCCTCTAAAATTAATTTTCCAAAAATAGAATTCTCCAAAATAAAATTCCCGCCCAGGCGGTGTTTTCAACAGGAAACGATTTTCCGTCTGGGACACCCACCCAGCTACATCCACAACAAAATCCGGCCTAGTGCTGCCTGCCGGCTGGTCCACACAGCCGTGATTGTCCATCAAATCCGCGCTGTCCGCACGCAGCACTAAAATCAAGGAGATATAGGGTCTAGTACCAAATAAGTGTTTTTGTATGTACTTTAATGGGTTTGTCCTAATAAGTATTTAAACAAACTAATTAAAATAGATCACCAATTATTCTAAAACAGAGCAAATAAACTAATGTTTGCTTGGCAAAAGAGGATTTCTGGCGTTCGGCAACCGCGACCGCGGCACACTCGCTGCGGTCGCTCTCCTTCGCGCGTTCAAACCAGTTCAACACACCAGTTCAACAGTTCTAACCTAACCTAACCAACCATTTCGATATGGGCTACAGTTTTGGTGACAGATCTGTCATTCTAAGCACAAAGCTATTATTTTGGTAATAAAACTATTAATAGACGAACGAAAATTATATTCATTTAATGAATCACAATTTTATTGGTAATCGATCTCTTATTTTACACATATATTAACATTAATTTGATAATTCATACCTGGGCACACTTTTTGTTTATCTGAGAACGAAAATATTTAGTGGCGATAGATCAATTTATTTGGTGACACAACTTGATGACAAATATAAATTTTGGTGACAAAAAATATAGTTCCCATTTATTTTCAAGATGAAGGCAGCAACCTCCTCAAAACATTTAACGTTGTTGATAAACAGAAAAATATACCTAAATGCACCTATATTTAAAACAATACTCCCACAAACTTGGGAATTTGACAAGAGCCTGTCACACTGGTGTCACAGACAAATGTCAAAGACAATTAGGATCAATTACCATAGACATTAAGGCGCGTTTACACATGCTTAGTAAAAGCAACAAGTGTTGACCACTAAACAGAAAAATCACAACGTTACAAGGTAGAGAAACGCACGACGCCGTGTGAACGTACCGTAATGCCAATTCCAAGTTTTCACATATATACTAACACTAGCTATCCCCCGTGGTTTCACCAGCATCTTTGGGTACTACTCCGCTCCCGTAGGTTGTAGCGTAATGTTATATAGCCTATAGCCTTCCCCGATAATTGAGTTATCCAACACAAAATGATTTTTTCAATTCCATCGTAGTACGAAGTACTTTCTGCGATTAGCGCGTTCAAACAAACTCTTCTGTTTTATAATATTAGTATAGACTGTTTAAAAGGGTAGTCCAGTGGCATGTCTTCAATGAAGGCTGAGAAACCCGCAACAGCAATCAGCAATATTTGCGCAGTGATCGCGCGATCACCGCGCGATTAATCGCTTAACGTCAAAAAAAATCGTATTATGTATGAACCGATTGCTAATCGCTCGCTGATTGTTCTAATGCATACGACACGATAAAGTAGCAATCGCTGGAACGAATTAAATATCACCTTTAACAAAAAAAACTTAACTTGCTCTTAAAAACCATACTAAATACGAAACCACCAAACGGAAAATGCATATTTTAGTTAACTGATTGCTCCACAGAGGCAACACTATCGCTAGATTGCTATTTGACATGACATATTTTGAATTGACGTTTATATTGCTAAATTATCGCGAATTGACGTTTATGTCACCGGAAAATAACAAGATCCGTAAGTTTATCAGTTTACTAGGAAATTTATAAACTTTCGTAAAATTCTAAACGGGAGATAAATTGTAATATTTTACGTCCACATTTTCGTAAATTGATAAACTTACTGAACTCACTCGTAAAATAATAAGTAAGCAGTAACCAAACGCTACGCGCGATCTGATTGGTTGGTTGACTGTCACGTGTCACTTCTCCTTCCTCGCGGCCGCCATTGTTCGCCAGTGTGTGTTATAAGAGTATTCCTGTATTTTAGCTAGTAACTGTTAAATAGCTTATTGAAACTGATAATAGAAAACTTAACTCACTACATCCGTGCCAGAGAGGAACCAGGCATTGTTGCTTCCAATTTATAGTTTGTGAAGTCTGATTATACCAAAGTCTATGGATACAAGCATTGCCACTATGAGCATTGACCAATCAGAGAGCAGTGTGTTATTTTACGTATTTCAAAGATGCGTATATTTAAAAGAGTTTCTGTGATTGGTCGAACCATTTAAAATCTTACGAATAGATATTCGTTAGTTTATAAATTTACCGTATGACGTCGGAAATTGATAAATTTACGAAAATGTGGACGTAAAATATTACAATTTATCTCCCGTTTAGAATTTTACGAAAGTTTATAAACTTCCTAGTAGATTGATAAACTTACGGATCTTGTTATTTTCCGGTGACATTTATATTGCTAATCGCGATCGCTCGGCTTCTGGAAGATACGTAATCTCCGTGCCTGACACGTTAATCGAATCATTTTAAAATCTGACGAACTTTTCATTCCGCCACTGTACATTTCGTCGATTTTTTTTTGTTCTTGATGAATTTTTCAGGAAGCACTGAACCGATTGCCATAAAATTTACGTATCTTGCAATAGCCGATCGCTCGGCTATTGCAAGATACGTAATCCCGGTGCCGGCTCGCATTAATAAGAGACCTGCACTAATGTGAATAGTTGCTGGAGAATTATCTATACTTCGTTCACGGAAGCGCGGGGCGTTGCACGTTGCGTGCAGCGTGATACGGCTTCATAACATCGAACTTTTAAACTGTAATAATGAAGTTTATTTTTATATGTGACTGTGTTTTTCCTCTCTTGCTAATTTCAATAATACTTCCTTACGCCAGACCGTCTTCCCTGCACGGCCTAAAACACAAGCTGGTAGCCGGCGGCGCAGTGGGTACCTCGGGCGAGGTCCGGCGCGCGTCGCTGCAGCACATGCCGCTGTCTCCGCTGGCGCGCACGCCCTCGCCCTCGCCGCAGCCGCAGCCTGCCTCACCCACCAGGTCAGTGTTCTGTCTCACACACGAGCTCGTAGTAGGTGCAGCAGTGGCCACGCGTCGGGAGTCAGAAGCTAGAAAGTCAGACAGCTAGTACCAATAAAGCCAGGCAGTAGCCACGAAGGACAAGCTACACTCCTCCCGTACGTCACAGGTAGTCAGAAGCCAGAAAGTCTGACCAGCCTAACCAAAGACTACCGTGTTGCCCAGTTACTGGATTGTGATCCGATAGGCAGTCGCTTCACGTAAAATACTGGTATCCAGCTGAATCCGGTTAGGCTGGAAGCCGACCTCAACATAGTTGCAAAAAGCTAGGGTTATGATGGTAAGGGCCTGTTTCCCCACCTCGAAATAGTCCTTATCTACCAGTTATTTAATCGCCATCCCCTTCTAACCTAACTTGTCCGAGTCGGGATGCCCTAAAGTCCAGATTGCAACCAGTTTTCATCATTATTGAGAGTTAAAAAATAAATTTGATAACCAACAATAGAAATTAAAACAGTTCATGCAAGTTGTAAAAATATGATTATTTTGACAAAACCTCTGTTGTCGGTAACTTAGTAATTTTGTCGGAGATTTAGTATTCTATTCGGAAATTAGAATTTTTTGTCGGTAATTCATTATAACGCTGGCCAATTAGAATAATAGTCGGCCACAGATCGCTGGAGATTAATTTGTTTGTCGGAACCATTATTATTTCCCGTTATTTAAATCAAAGCTTATCAAAAGAATATGAAAAAGGCGCTAAATGTGTTAAAATAATTATAGTGACATCTCCTGGTAACGTAGTATATTTATAACATTTTAAAAATATATTTTATATTTACATTCTAGCCATCCATAAACCGCTGTATGCTACATGCTATCATGGGATATATATTTGTTACATTGCCATATTGTCTATGTCTGTGTTTGTCTATAATCTATGTGCATGTGTGACTAAATGCAAGAAATACTCGATTTCTCCATATCGACTTCTCGAATAATTAATTTGTGATAACGCCCTGTTTCCCTTATTTATAGTAAAATTATAAGTATTGTGGTTGTAATAAAACCTATAATAATTTAACTATCATGCACCTCTCTTCTAGTAATTTTTTTTTTCAATTATCTGAACACAATGGTCTATGCATTGTGTGAATTTTATGCATAATTTACTTGTAAAATATTTTATACTAGCTGTCCTCTGCGTTTCACCCGCATTTTTCGTTACTGCTCCGCTCCCGTGGGTCGTGGCGTGATGGTATATAGCCTATAGCATTCCTCGATAAATGGGCTATATACCACTGAAAGAATTTTTCAAATCGGACCAGTAGTTCCAGAGATTACCCCCTACATACAAACTTACAAACTTACAAATTTTACCTCTTTATAATATTAGTATAGATGAACATTAATCATACTGAGAAACATTTTGTTTGACGTTTAATCAATATTTTATGACAGGGCTGTGCCATAAAAAATAGATTTTAACATTTCATGCTGCAACTACGTTCGTTGCAAGAGTAAAAAGTTTAAAGTCCTATCAAAGATAAAGTTCAATTTAAAATCAAAGATGAAATAAAAAATCATGTCAAATTTAATGAATTAGCAACAAATCTCTTTTCAATACAAATCACCCAATTACCTATCACCATTACCAAAAAGCCACACAATTCACCCCCCACCGTGTACGTACTCGCATGTGTATCACTCATGCCTCACTAACTCGTAGCCGCTGCGAGGCGCGCAGTCCGTCGCCGCTGGCGGTGCGCGAGGCGGGCGCGAGGCGAGCCTGGCCGCGCCGCGACCCCGCCTCGCCTCTGCTGCGTCGTGCGTTGTCGCCCGACAGGTGAGAGACAGACAGATGGATTGATTTGTAGTAGATAGTTAGCTGTGGCGTGTCCTTTATACCAGCTAGAAAGTAGATTTTTCTTACTCTTTCGCTGTTGTTTTCTGATTAATTTTGCTGTGGGACTTAAGATAGTAGGAAAAAGGAGCTGAATTGCTTCTTCAGGATTATTCTATTTTTTTTGATGAGAAGGGATTGCCCAAAAAAAAAACTGAAAGCCGGGCTTGCAATAATAAGGCCATAAAATGAGCCCAACTCCGAAGCTAGAGGCAGCGTTAAAACAGCCTATAATATTAACGATTTTGAAAAAAAAAATAAGTTCTTATTTCGACACATAATAATATAATCCCATCATTTTGGTGTCATCATCTCAGTGACGTTCTAGCCATCTTGTCAGTAATGGTTGACATGTTATTGTAATGGAGCTTTTTAAGAAGGAGATCATCCGATGAAGTAGTACCTCCATACCAATTTCTGCCCTTTAAAGATGTTGAAGACCCCAAAAACCTAAGAAAACGGGCTAAACATTGTTACTTCTACTAAAAAAGAATTTTTAGAAATCCACCCCTTTAGGGGAAAAAATAAGAGATGACTGGTTGTATGGACGTCCGTTATTTTTTAAATGTATTTGTGTTAACGGCTTCGTGACCGGAAGTCTGTTCACAGCCATTTTCAATAACCTATCTATGGATTAGGTTACATTACAGAAGGGAGATATTTGAATTTTTTTTACTTGTAATTAATTGGATTTTTTTACAGTGTTTTTCTTATTTGTGTATGTTTTGTGTGCTTGAAACATTGTGTTTAAACGCATGCTTTTCATTTTATATATTTTCACCTCTTTTCATTAATTACATTATATTTATGTGTGATATATGATTTTTGTAGGATGTAAAGTAAATATTTCTTTAGGTTTAAACAGAATTTTAATAATTTTTCGATTATTATAATGACTTATTTTCTTATCTAATTTCAATAATATGACAGATAGACATAATAAGCACTCATAGTCACCTTATTATAGTCACCCTGTGGGTATTAAACCCTAAAAGGAACGATAAAATTTGTTATTGACACTCTGTTTTAAAACGATTCAAAACCTGAATACCTTAATTACCACCTTTAGATTACATCCACGCTCTGCGGAGTCCAAGTGCTCAATCTCGCCGCTATGTTGCGGCGGCGCGGGCGGCGCAGGCGGCGTGGCCGGCGCGACTGGTGCACGGCGCGGTGTGGTGTGGCGCGCCGCGCCGCCCGCGCCGCCCACGCCGACTCCGCCGCCGCCTGACAAACAGGATGATGTGTCGGCGCCGCTGCCCCGGATTGCCGAGGAGAAGGACTCGCCTACGCATCATGCGAGAAATTTGCCTAACAGGTAGGATTTTTTTCTTAGATAGTTGTAATTATTGATTGTATTTTAATTTATTTGGTCTAATTAATCATTAGTGCTAATATATACATTTTTTTTTAAATTTTCTCTCAGAATTTAAATTTTCTTTGAATGACTAACAAATTGACACTTACCCAGGAAAAAATATTTTATTGTTGAAATACCAGATGGCGTTTGTGATAGTTTAATAAAATAAGCTGTCAAAACAAAGTGTTAAAATTAGCAGGTCCGAAAAATAATCGAACATTCACTTGGAAATCTTAGTTTTATTATTTAGTTAGTTCGTAACCATATATGCTAATTTTGTTAAAGTAGCAATTATTTAAATATAAAGCCACACTTTCTACAGCTTTTAGAACCTACCTTGCCCAAAGCTTACTAATATTGACTCCCCCCCCTCCCCCCACCCAGGACACCAGCCAAGCAGTCCACGCCCAGTATCTTCACGTCCTCGCCGAAGCCAAGCCTGGACAAGTCATTCGACGCGTCCACGTCGTTCGCCTCGCTCTCGTTGTCGGACGAGTCGTTTATCGACACGTCGGCCGACCTGTCTAACTTGGACACTTCCAGAGAAGTTTATTTGGGTATGTAATGCTTTTAGACCACTTTCCTCTGCATTTGTATGTGCCGTGTAAGATGACTGACCATTTTAACCGGTATCTGAAAACTTTATTATAATAAATAAACAACTTTCCAAAAGAAAATCTTTAAAATTAAGTATTTTGATGTACTACCGAATGCCCGGTCATCTTTGTCGATGTAGGTACTAATTTATAACACCTACAGCGATGAGATACCAAAGAAAGATTTTGCTTCTTTGAAAGTTGTGCCTTTTTATAAGCATAACTATGTCATTAAGTAAACGGCACTGATTACCAGTTACTTAGTTCTTATAAAGCGATTTAAGTACATTTAGCCCTTTGCTGCATAGAAAGCCTACACAGTAACATATACCTTAAAAAGTAGTAAAGTTTTTGACATTCACCAATTAAATCTCAGTCCTAACTCCTAACCCTAGACCTGCTATAACAAATGTGTTAAATCGTTCTTCCAACAGATGATAGCCGAGCAAGCACAGACACCAGCATAATCCTAGAAGAGAAACCCAAAAAACAACAGCCACCACAAGAACAACCCACCGTTGAAGTCCAACAGAAAGCCCGAAAGAAGTCCGACTCCAGCCTCAAAGAAGAAGAAGAAGTAAAGTCGAAAGACAAACAAAAGTCTAAACAAGATAAACCAGAGTTAAAAAAGCAAGATTCCATATCAAGAATGGAAGAGAAAGTCGAAGAGAGGAATTACTCTGCTGTTTTGAAAGAAGATAAAAAAGACAAAGCCATGGAGAGGACTGGGTCTGTCAAGAAGGTTGAGAAGCAGGAGAAAGATAAGAAAATGGAGAAACAAGAGAAGAAGCAAGAGAAGATGGAAGCTAAGAGGAGTGAATCTGTGAAGCGGTTGGAATTGAAGAAACAGGAGTCTGTTGACACGATTAAGGTAAGGTTTATTATACTAAGGTCTCAGCTATTGTAACATGTATGCACTTAGATAATGGCAAGATGTCGTGATGAACTTGTGATTGCGGCGACCCTCAATCACAAGGTCATTATATTATGTTACTAGGTTTTGTCCGCGGCTTCGTTCGCGTTAGAAAGAAACAAAAAGTAGCCTATGTTACTCTCCATCCCTTCAACTATCTCCACTTAAAAAATCACGTCAATTCGTCGCTCCGTTATGCCGTGAAAGAAAGACAAACATACAGTCAGACAGACAGACACACTTTCCCATTTATAATATTAGTATGGATTATATTCATGAGGTTGTAAGTCGAGTACAGTTAGCGTCAAAAATAATGGAACGAACAGACTGTTCAAAATATCGAAACAACTATGAGAATTAATTTTTAATAAAGGAATATTTCAGATTGAAAGCAGTACCCGACAACTGACATTCTGACAAAAACTTTGTTGCGTTGACATAAAGTCGTTTTTTTTTGTTATTTCGATATTTTGGACAGTCTTTACGTCCCGATATTTTTGAAGCTGACTGTATCAAAGTGACTTTCAATTCATAATTACTTTGTTTGTCCTATTGTCAGGTCTTCTTCTTTTGTTGCGGAATGTTTATAATAGTTACCGTGACCCCGGAACGTAAAGGGCAATCGAAGGGGCATGAGTGGGTTTTAGTCAGTAAAAGTCTGACACGCCCTCCCGCCGCACCCAGGACGGGAGAAGTCATTACATGATTTCCCACTCCCAAAAAAAGGTCTTCTTTTTTTTTCCTGTACTAATCAAACTATCTTCTCCTCACAGTCACCAGAACCACTAGAATCCGAGGGTCGCAGCAAGAACAGTATGGTGAGCAAACTGCTCGGCGTGATGGGCCGTAAGGGCGCTCGCGACAGAGACGATGATGAGCACAGAGCCAGCAAGAAGGCCGACAAGCACGCCAAGAAGAAGGTAAGGTTCTATCAACACGAACAGCATGTGGACAAACTTCTCGGCGTGAAGAATATTTACAGTAGGGCAACACTTGCATGAGAATTTTCCACCACCTATTTAAAAAAAATGCAGTAAGGGTAATATACCTTTACCGTTACAGGTACACGAAAGTAACCTTAGAAGACTATCCATAGATTTTCGTAAAATTTTGATTCACGCAAATTGCCAGACATTAGAATTACATATCATAATTCTGCCCGATTTGAAAAATAAGTAATTACGTGATCGCAGAATTCGATGAGAATGAGCAAACTAATTATAACTTTATGTACTTCTGAAATAAAGTCGCAAATAACATACCACTATATATTTCCACCTTTCAGGGCACCAACCTTCCCCCCCAACCGCAGCCACCAGCCAAACCCGAGCCTACTCCTCAAGAGAAACCTTCAGAGAAAGAAACAGACGACAAGCGAGGCAAGAAGGGCCGCGGAAGAGCCTCCAGCTCCTCATCCGGGGAGAAGTAAGACAGCAACATACGTAATCAACAAGTTAGAGTAAGACAGACATATTTCAGCCCATTCGTTTTCAAACTTAAAGGAATTGTGGACTTGTAAAGTGAGATAGATATCTGGTTTAAAGGGATTTTATTAAAGTGCGAGTGAGATGACTATATAACTGTTAGTTCGCTGCCAAGAAGCAATAGACATATGGGACTTTTGGAGGTGTATCAAGTTAGCTGTCAAATTAAACTTTTGAGTCGTGATGGTAAGTAATTAAGTGAGGTCGCGATTTAGATGGGTGGGGGATATTTTAGCGTCATCTATATCGTATTTTTAGATGTGTTTAGCTTTGCTTGAATAAAATCAGGGTGTGTATAAAATCTAATACGGACTTTTACCTTTTTTGTGTCTAATAACGGCTCCTAATTATTTTTTATACATACCCAGTAAAAATACGACTGTAATAAAACAGTTCTTATGATCACCACGGCTGCTTATACAGGGGGGTAAGCAGATAATGAAGCCGCGAGACATGTAGTGAGATCTAGGCTAATATCGGTAATGTGTTTACTATATGTTATATGATTGTATGTAAGACGCCGGTTTGAAGGTAGTTCGACATGTTTTTAGACTGTGTACATAGATTTTTTAGATAATTCCAGAGAGGCAGTTTTAAAAGTATTTTTTAGTATTGTTGTATATATTCAGTATAATTGTAAGAGGCTTTGCTCGCGGATATATGCTTTAAAAATACGGATTTTCGTACAAATTTTTGTTCTTTTTTAGTGCTCAGTTTGGGCTATGAAATGTAGAAAAAATATCTGTAATAAAATTTTATTTGTCTTGAAAATAAACTATAATAGTAAATTTTTGGTTCTCTCTGCCTCTCTTAAAAGTAATTAGTATAAAATTAAAATAATAATAAAATGTGTCAGATTCGTTCGAACTATCATTTGACGCTTATGAATATTTGATCATTAAATTAAAATTAGCTTGACCAACGCGGCTGGTAATCGTGGAGTCTTAAGTTTGAGGCTCGACCCGTGCAAAGTGTTTTTGGGTTTTAGTATTACAGCTAAAAGAATTAAAAAAAAATATAGCTGGAAAAAATGGATATTGACATTTTTATCATATGGAACATATCTGGCTAATTACTTAAGCTGTAATTAAAGTTTTTTTTTGTCACAAGCGTTAATATCAAAAATTCATAACGTCAACAAACCGGCGTTCAGTGTTGTGATTGAAAAGAATAAATTAATTAAAAAAAAACCTATTGTAAAATATGTAAGCTTCATTTAGACTGTTCATAGCTTTAGTTGATAAATGGAAATTAGACATTGTTCGTGATGATAGCAGATTGGGATTCATACGCTAAATGTGGCTGTTTTATGTTTTGCTGAGTTTCTCACAATGATAATGAAACCGAATTAAACTAAAGGCTATTTTATTTATAAGTCATTCGGTTTAGTTTGTCTGAATATAAGATTGCTATACATTTACGGGAGCAATGGGTTCGGCAGAGTCAATTTGGCACTTGAATGTCGACTCTATACAAGTGTAATAAAAAACCTAGAATACAATAGAACACGCCACATCAAATTGAATTCACATTACGTCATCAAGTTTTTAAAATGGCGGCCTCCAATTTTTTCTATCACGAATTTAGTCGCGATTTAATTTGTAAATATCGCTTTTCAGTATTACAAAGTTGAGGCGTTTTGGTAAAAACTAAAAAAAACTTACTTTTATTTAATTAACATTTTTTTTTAATATGGAGTTTGTTCGCGCACTGATGTAATTATCATTTTGTCTTGTGTAAGTTTTTTTATTAAATCTCAATTTTTTAGTTTAGTTTTTAGCTTGTAGAGTTGTTTTTTTTAGGCTTTAGTTTTGTCCTGTACGATAGTTTAACACTGAAATAATCGCTTTTATTTTGTATATAATATAATTTTAATAATTATTTTTTTAACAGGCAGACAAACTCGGGAACTATTGAAGCTAGATCTCATTTTCAAGTTAACATCATTGCATACTTAAAATAATACACTTTCGACAAATATCCAGTATGTCTGCATTATTTACTTGCTAGCGTTATATAAAGTGTTAAACACGTCTGAACAGGGCCTGTGACGTATGTGATATATTTGATAATATGCTTTCTTAATTTTCTAGGCCCAATGGCGTCAAAAAATTTACTGAGACATAGTATGAAGAAAAACATTCACTCAAAAGATTGAGGAAAAGGCACGCTGCTTAGCTTGTACTTTGTCTTAGCCGTTTTCCATCTCTTTCTTGTCAACGTATGTTGATAGTTGTGGGACGGTGACATAATATTGTTAAGCTAAAGTATATGCCAAGCAACTCATTTATTTCGGCCTGATATTCTCACTAACTCTAAGTTAAGTTTTTGCCGCGACTGGGCCTTATTGCAATATTTTTTTTGTATCCCGGTTTTTAGTTTTGTATATTGTTCTTTTGTGGTGTACATAATTATGTTTTTTGATACTGTATGTGGTTTTGACGTAAACTTGATAAATAAATAAATAAATATGCTGGGATAACTCACACACGGTCATCTGATCCCAAGTTAAGCTCTGCTTATGATGTATGTATGTATTAATATAGGCTGGCTATATCTCACTGCAGGGCAAAGTCCTCTTCTCGATCAAAGAAGGCATTGATCACCATTTAAACATTGGACTAAGCATTATTCTTTTCACTGTCTTGAGCTATAGTACGAGTTACTTAACGTATATTTACACTATTTAAAGTAAAATCATAGACGGCCTGGAGCTTATTTAAAAAGATATATTTCATATTTATGTACACCACAAAAAAAACCACTTTATTTTGGATTTTTTTAAACTAATAATATTGTGTCTATTAATATTATCATAATTGTTTCATGAATGTTTTCGGTTCAAACTAAATTACCACAAAATGTATGTAACTACAGTTTTGCCCAGTAGGGTGTAAAATATCTTCATTGTTAGTCAACATTCCAATAAGTTAATTTCAGTGCCATAGGAAGAGCCTCTGTGACTTTGTAACACCATAAAATAATACTCAGTTTGTAACATAAATTGTTAAATAAACAATAAATATTTTGGGACAATTCGCGCACGACAATTTGATCCCAAACCAGGCAAGCCTGTGCCAGACAACTGATATACATACTTATAAGATAAGGGGTTTGGATTTATTAATAAAAATGAAGTGAACATAATAAATAGCAAAGTATAATAATAATACCAGTCTATTACTGTCCCACTGCAGGGCAAAAGCCTCTACTCATACAGAGAAGGCACGAGCATTGATCACCACGCTTGCTCAAGGCGGATTGGCAATTTCGAACTTATATTCACTACAAGCCCAGGTTTCCTCACGATGTTTTCCTTAACCGATGTCTGTGATGTCTGAGATAAACTTTAGAAAGTACATATGAATAGCAAAGTATGGGTGAATAATATAGGTTGCACCATTAACGAAAGGAGTATAAAAATGGTGACCAAACAAATATACCATTAGGTACACTTGTACAGTACAGAGAGCGATAAAGAGGGATCCAACGCCATTTTTAATCAGTATGAGTTATATTATGTTGGTCTTTCTATTACAAAATATGTATTTGGTATGTCAAATTCATGTTACAAACTGGGTAATTTAGCAATAAAAACGACTAGCAATAATAATTAAAACAACTATTTTAACATTGTTAAAAGAAATAGAGGTCTTTATAACTGTCTTCCGAAAGTTAAACATGTTTTGTTAAGAGTTGAATAATATTCTGTTGCCGAATTAAAAATATATTCATTTATGTACTACGTTGAAAACTTGGTTTATTAGAAAAATATTTTTAAAGATACTACTTTAAAATAAGATAATTTAAAAGCAAAGTGAAGCTAATAATTTAAATTTACAAAAATGTATTATTAAATTTCTTTAACAAATTAACATTCCGTGAACGAATCAAGGATAAACAAATAATTTCTGATTAATTAAATTTTTTGTAATAATTTAATTTAAATGTTTATGAATAGATTACTTGTCTATGTCTTGTATGGTTGCAAGAATGAATAAGTGATCTATTCATGTTTCATGAAGTTTATCAAAATCAGCTCAGAAACACCGCAACGAAAATATTTAGAGAATCAAAATTTTGTTTAAATAGAATTTGTTTATGGTTTAATTGTAGCAGAATTATTGACAATTATCTACACCAATAAGTAAATAAATTACTGTAATTATTGTAAAGATATTATTTGTTAGTTTCTGTATATTTAAACTGTAAACGAATGCTATGTACAATTTCAGATTCGCAGTATCCTTTTATCAATTTCTAATTAATCAATATTGATAGTAAGGACAATTTTGTACGTGAAATTGTTAAAAATGCTTTTTTGTGACTAATTACGTTATCATAAAAAAATATTGTTTTGAAATACTCATCAGTTATTATTTGTAAATTAAGAAGTCTAAAATTAGTTTTTTGTGCATGGTAACACAGGGTGAAAATACAATTACCCGTAAAACGTTAATTTCACGCGCTATGAGCAATTATTATTATGGCAACTATTTTTTAAAATGAAGACCAAAATGTAACAATGAATTTTATGTAGATTCTTTTTGACCATATTGTATGTATGTATAATTGTATACATTGCTTTCGGGACCACGAATTTGAAAATTATATAATTTGATTATTATAATACCTAATTATTTCTTAGTTAATTATGTGAAAGCAATCTATATTATTACGGATTAAGCTTGATTGAGCTGCTTTGCTCAGATATAGCAGATATAGCAACAAGCGTGTTCAGATAAGGGTCGGAACACATGGGCGGCTAAAACGTCGCGATGTAGTATACTTTCACGTTTTAATCTTCATGTATTGTGTAGTCTGCCATAAAAAAATAAATTGTACTTCAGTAATAGTCTAAATATAAACTTAGCGTTTAAAATGTTAAATGTGATTTATATATAAACGAGAAATATCTTTAGTGAGGAAATATTTTCTCTAGTGTAACGATTATATGTGTATGAATTGAATGGATAATAAAATAAAGTCATGGATTTAACTGTTCGTATTATGTTGTTTGTTTTTAATACGTCCATACAATTATGTAAACATTCTGCTATCTGTTTATTATTCGTGTAGCAGTTTATAATGAAAGATTCACTATCTGATAATGGGGCGAGTAATTATTAAATACTTATTTAAAATTCTCATAAGAAACGCCAAATTTGACCGAGTTGTACCCCGTAAAATTTGGCGTTGCATACGAGTAGGTAATCGGTTCGCCTTCTCGAAGTCTAGATATATCTAAGAGATATTTTGCTGCTACCATCACCCATTCATGCCGTCGACGTCCGGCTCCACATTGCTATTTCGTTTAGATCTTCTAAAAGGACCAAGAACGATCTCGGTGCTAGGTCGCGTAGTTCATCTGTGGAAAAGTTTTCTGAACTGCCACCCCTAGACAAGTGGCATTGTAGAATAGATAGCGAAAACGAATAGAATGTCAAATTGTTTAGCGAAAGCTTATGTCAATTCCATACATTTGACAATCTATTCTACAATGCCACTTGGCTAGGCCTTCTGGTTCGGCTCGGTAGTGAAAGATAGAAAAGATAGCTCGGAAATGTAACCGAGTATCTCGTGAAAGCTTGTAGGGTCTGTGATACAGAACGCGAAGAAGAGTGCACCAGAATAATCCTATTAATTTCAAGTTACCTACTTAGATCTACCAATAAATAAAACGCAAGCACATTTTCAAATTTTTATTTAGGTGTCCATTTTGATGTTAACAACTGAAAATTAACACGCTATTATAAACCCGTAGCAAAGCTAAAAATTTTTAATTATTATCGGCTATTGAGGGAGTAGGTACCTATTTATTACTAGTCTCTTTCTGGGCAGGGTTCCATACATACACCACAGATGAAAAATAAAAGATTTTGTGCGAAAACAATAGACATTTATAGGAACTTACATAAAAATAATTTGTAATTAATCAACAATTGGCGCCCAACTTGGGGCCATAAAATTAGGTAGGGTATCTATTATGTAACAAAATCATTTCAGGATTTTCAGACCATTATTACATATTATCGGTACTTAAGGTACTAGATACATTTCTAAAATACAATACATTTTTTATGGTTATTCACATGTTCAGTCGAGTACTTTGAAATTGTATTTTCTACAAAACAATATAAACTTAAATGAATTAATCATGGAAATGGTTGAATCTTAATTACACAAAATTAGGTACCGGCGACCTGGATTATTTAGACCTTTAATTGGTTAAGCGCAAAGGGGTCTGACCTGTAGACCATACTAACTCACTCTCTCTCTCTTTGAGAAGAGATTATTGTCCTGTTATTAATAAATGCATAGCAAAGGCAAGATCCAAACATAACATCCAAGTAATGAGTTTAGCAAAATTCATATAGATTTCACATTTCAAAATATCTAAGTACTTGACCAAACATCTAGGTGCTAAAAGCATTAAAAAATAACGACATTTTGTTTGAACAAACTGTTAATATTTTATGGAAGGATGCAAGAATGGACTTCGATAGGAACTAAATTAAAAATATTATATTTTGTATTGTTATTATCATTCTACACATTGAGTTACATTTCTTACAAAACGATGCTCGTAGTAATTCCATACAAATCCTTACATTTTTGCATGAGCATTCAAATCAATGGGCAATTCACTTCTTAGTTATACAATCTTGGTTATTCATGTTTTACAGATCAATGTACAAAGAAAGGCATTTTCAGAGCGTCTAGACTGCTAAGTTGCTATTTTGATACAACAAAAAATTAAAAATACAAATATATAAAACTTTATAACAATAATTGAGTTCAAGTTCACAAATTTTTGTTGCTGAATAACAATACTGATAATAAATAAAGTAGAGAACAGCCACAGAACCAATGTGTCTCGGAGTGTCATATCATGTTTCTTAAAATAAATAAATTGGGAATGAAATATCCTTTTACCTTGAACTGAGTTTACTGAGTGAACATCAATCTGTGTCTACTTAGTCAAAATCTAGACTATCATTGACTGGTTTTGAAAATTTGATAATTACAACTCTTTAATAATTTTCAAAGTTTACACTCAGTCCAAGCAGTATTGAATAAAAATTAATCATTGAATACAATCAATACATAACAAAAGAACATTTACATGTACCCTGTCTCTACGGAATACCTCTGAAGCCATTATTTAATTAAAATATAATTATGTTTAAAAATTTTAATAAATTAAACAAACATAACAATGACATAGTAAAATTATATAACTATGGAACCTATATTACACTTTGATTATAATATATCAACTGATAAGAAATTTTAATATTACTAATAGAAAATACTTTTGTGGAATGACAAAGAGAAGGAAGACAGAAAGAGAAGGCAAGATAGTTTGTCCCTTTTCTCTTGGAGGCTAGAATTTTAAAAAAAAACGTGACACCCCATACCTTCCCAATATACATAAGGTACATCGATTTAAATATACATAAGTTATAAGGGTATTGTGTATGTATACACCATCCCCATTTAGGTACTTATTAAAAATCTATGAGGAACTATTTTCAGATAAATTCATCTCTATCGTCAATTTAAATCTACAATTATTATGCCAGGAACTTCCATACTGTCAATTTAAAAATCAACATTTATGTTTAAGCCGTTAAAATAAAAGTTTTAGTTAAATAAAAAACTTCCTAAGAATGTTAGCCAATCTGTAAATATGAGACTTCTCACTGTCATTATCATATTTTTAATGTAAAAATAGTTACGACAGGATATGAAGTCATACAATTGGAATTTATTCTTTATATAAAACCTAATAACATAGGCTCTTAATAAAATGCTATAATAACATTCAGAATACATAGTTTATCTATGTTACATATAAAAATCAACTCTAAGCAGTGAAATTAAAGTGTAATATAGGTTAAAACATAAATATCTAAAAATCTGATCTTCCAAAACATTTATCCCTGACCCTTTTAATAATATTATCATCTGGAGTTAATTTCCAGTCCAACGGTTTTAGGTCGGTTTCATCTACATCTTGAGATTGGGATTCAAACAAGTCTCTGGAGTGATGCCGAGGTCGCTCAGGCCTATATTGTCGTTTTGATTTATTATTTGGTCTCAATTCATGTTTTTCTATATTCTCCTTTCGAGGCTTTGGAGTTTTCCACACAGGCTCCTCCCCAGTACGTTTTACCAACATATTTGGCGGTGAGAAATATGAAAAGAATGGACTAGAGGATTTTGGTTCTATTTTCTCTTCGTTGTCAAGAAATGAAAACGTATAATCTGCATCGTAAACTTGTTCGCGTACATACGACGCTACCAGGCGACGGTTGACAGAAGTTTCTACTTTACGCTGCGGTTCTACTAGTTTTGTTTGCGATTTCTTTATGAACATAATAAAATCGTAATACCTTTCCACGTTTTCAGCGCATCTGTAGCAGATTGTGTTCAGAAAATCGGTTTCTTCAATCACTATTTTAAGGCAAACTAGAATTTTGTCCACCATATTCGTTCTACGGCCGTATGTACTGTATAAGGATACGTTAAATTCGGTCTCTGCTAGACACAGACGACAAGATTTTCGTGATATTTCCATTTCAATATAATTTTTTTATTAAATTCCACTAAATACTTTTTATTTATTTCTTTCTTAGTTTAGTTTGCCGCCAATGTCCAAATGTCATGAATGAGAAGCACTGTGATTGGCTAAATTTAAGATTCGATCAGAATACCTTATTTCGAAAACTGTTTGTCAACTAAAATTAATTTTCGCCAATAAACACTACATGGACGGCTTTCAATTATGTTATGTATACTTTGCCCTGGATTACTGTAATTTATTAAGAAATCTTATTAATTGCATCTCTTTTTAGAAATGCAATTAACTGTAGTGTACTTGACAAAAATATTTATAAAAATAATATGTTGTTTTTGAACGAATCGTTTTACAGTAGAATGTAACTTGTTTCGTTTGGAATGCTTTAATTTAAAATTAAAGAACTTATACACTTCAGAGTTAAGCTTCGCATGTAAAGCTGTAGGGACAAAATAACATTATAAAATAATCTCAGGTAATATGTACTAAAGTTTAACGCTAATTAATATTTACCTAGTACTTTTAACAATTTTAAAATACATTCAAGTAAAACAGGACAGCAAATTGGAAAGAAAAGTGTACTCAGTTTCAAGTTTCAACAAGATTATTTTGGGTCTTATCCTATATAAGTAGTAAATCGAAAATCTGTCATAAGTCGTTATAAATACAAGTAAATTATTTAAATAAACCTCGATAATAAATAAATACAATTATTAATAACTAGTCGTCATCATCATTACTACTATCACAAGCCACCACACTCCTATTAAATAGACAGTGATTTTATGATAATAAATATCAAATAATAGTAAATACATATACAGTCGTCGTTATAAAGCGAAGCTTTTTTTCATATTTTTATTCCGTTTTAAACACTGCGTTTAATTTTTCCCTACTTTTATTGATTTTCAACTTTTTAAACTGAGAATTGTGACTATTGAGAATAAAAAATTAGCTAGCTAAGATCGTTAAGTTTAAAGCTTTTAAAATTTTGTTTAATATTTATTTGTATCATGACTACTGATTGAAATCTAGGAGCATTTATTTAAACCTGTGATACAACTAAACATTAAAACCGTTTTGTTTTAAAGAAACTTATTCTAATTAGCCACAATTAACAGTGTAAAGTGAATCTAACTTCAAATGACTAAACGTTGTCTTCTTCCTTTTTGCCCCAGAACTTATCGAACCTCGTGCGGGCTCTGTCTAATATCTCCGAGGCCGTCAGACCTCCAGTATTGGGAGTTTCATTTACAACGTTGGTATCAACGACTCCAGGAGCTATCTGGGTAGCTTCAGTGGACTTCTTAATCAGTTCCTTCTCTGGAATCGGTTCCTGGGTTGGGGTTTCTGGGGTAATATCATTGCTGGAGCCACCATTGATGCCGTTAACGCCATTTACTCCATTAATGCCGTTGAGTTTGTTCATGTCCAGGGCCTTAGTTTCGTCGATAGGAGTAAGGCTAATCGGGGTGGTCGGTGTCTTGTCTGTGCGCTTGCTCAGGCTCGTGGGCGATTCGCTCTTTTTCAGCGAACGTATTGGTGACATTTGCTGGTGATGAATTGGAGCGATTTCTGGAACAGTTAAAAGATCTTTTAGTTATTTTTAATCTTGTGGTTAAAGTTTTTGGGAGTTGCAAAATTTTAATGTTTTATTCTACTCAATAGTTTTAGATACCAGAGAATATAGTAAATATTATTAGTAAGTGTCAGTTTGTTAGTTAATATTTTACATTTTGAAACTCCCATTGTACACCAATTAAGCACATACAAGACATCTTTCATTACCCTTTCCCAAACTTTTACAAAAGCTGATTTTAAAAGTAACCATTATAGAAATTGAATGTGTTAGTAGTTTTATAAAGGACGATGAAAGATTGACAGGTTGAGATGTCTCCTAGCCTGTTTTGTAGGGTGCTCAACTTTTACTTTCGGCATCTATTTCTTTTTACTCACCTACAATTCCTTAAGGGACTGCAATATTAGTACCTAATTTATTAGGCATATAGGTATTTCTCTAGACTGTTTTTCTCCAGTCTATAATATTGACTCTTTTACTTCACTCATACATGCTCCCGTCTATTATTTGAGTACCCTAACAAGAGATCATGCGTATTGCTTTTCTAAACTTTTAAACGCTAATAAATAGCTCGACTAATTTGTTTATATACGAAGAAGACATGCAAACTATTTATTTGATTAAAAATCTTCATGATTATGCAGTAACGATAATATAATGCTTAAGAATATACATATAATAATATCAAAGTACTTAAGACCTACGTTTCCTAGTTATCTAGCTCTTAAAACGTTGTAACTGTCAATAGGCTATTATGAATCTAACTCTACTCTCATGAAATGGAAGCATACACCGAATTTTTCCCAAAGATAGATAGAAAGACAGGCAGCATGCAAAAGTGAACGATTATAATGACATGGAAAAACAATAAGAATTCGGGTGCCATACAGTGACAGTGTACGCAAACATCGAAACAGACACACACAGACAAGTGAATACATACGTGGTCGACGCCTCAGCGGAGTACGGTCAAAATAAATAAAAGCATCTCAATTATTGGAGTAACACAATTTAATCATGAACTATTCAATAGATATAATATAAAACAGATTATATATTTTTTTCTGGTGTCGATCGTGTGTCGTGCTTATGGGATAGTGAACTCTAAAGTGTTAGTGGATAGAGTTCACTGTCGCATCGTCTGTCACACTCATTAAAACGTGTATGGCCGATGGTCTAGGCGGTGGCTGTGTTCGTCGTACCTGCCGGCTTCACGGTGGCTTCTTCGGCAACGGAGCCACCCTTAAACTCAGAGCTAGGGCGCTTAATGCTCTCATCTGAAATGGTGAGCGAGTTGTATGGTCGGATGAAGTGAACTAACGTTACGTTCTATGTCCACGGAAAGTGACAGTTACAACTTTTAATTTTTTTTGGGCAAAGGTATGAGGTGTGTTAAGCCTCAAATGTCAGATTTGATAGCATTTTAAAATGTTGCTTTGTTTGTTCACTGTGACAATTTCGTTGGATGTAGAACAGTAATTAAATAAAACACTCGTTGTGTACGAACAAAAGATTGTGAAATGTTCAATGATAAGAATTTTAATGAGTGTGTCCCTCTATTTTGTATCAATGCACATGATTTTATTGTGTTTAATTGTGTCAGTGTTGCAAGCTCTACTTATTCCGTACTAGGGTGGTCACACTTGAAAATGGTTTAATGGATCATGATTTCCTTTCGCTACCAGTGTTGTGACATGACAGTGTGATGGCTTATAAATTGATCTTCAAAATTATTTCCTAGAGCTTACCTACAATATTATAACAAGTCAATGATCTTATATTTAAGTTCAGAATACTGTTCATTCGAAGAGTATCTTATTCGTAAAACCTTGATCAGAATTGAAATGAAAGTGCGATATTTTACATGGCAACACCATCACCATAAGGAGGTCCATTCTAAAAACCCAACAGAGAGAAAAAGATACTCTTTTGTACATTATAAAAGTGAAACTAATCTTACGAAGGGATTTTATTTTTACTCATCTAGCATTTTATTAATTTCTAGCTCAGTCATTCCAATATCATTCTCAGCGGCTTTTCAATCTTTACCAAACATATTATTTGTAGCAGGATAAAAGTATTATTAACTTTAGTAATATCTAAGTCTAACATAAATCATAACCTAACACAGAAAGTAACCATCGATGAAGAAATTAAACTCGAAACAGATGCCCTAACACTTACAACTTAAACCATCGCGAAGCCTATCAAATTTCCCATCACTAAATATTCTCTATCATTCGTAAAATCAGTTCCACCGCCTTAAATCCTATATAATCTAGCTACATTTTCCACCCAATTTGATGAGAGTCCTACACTCACCGCTTTTCACATTCTGGGTGACGGTGAAAGTCTTTCCTGTGTCCAGAGGAACAGTCCAATTCACTGGGTCTGGAGACCGCATGTTCATTTGTTCGGGAGACTTGACCCTGGTCGGTTCAGGGGGAGATTTGACTACAGGGGAGTCGTCGAAGAAATGGTCCTTTGCTACCGAAGCACTGCGGTGCGAAGGAATCTCGTCATCTGGAAAGTACGGGCAGTTAAAGTTTCTGTTCGCCAGTGGGATGGTGACATGTATCGTTACAGATGCCTTGGGGTTGGGGCACGCCGCACTTTAGTTAAAAGGGGTACGGATATCTATACTTCTATACTAATATTATAAAGAGGTAAAATTTGTAAGTTTGTAAGTTTGTAAGTTTGTAAGTTTGTAAGTTTGTAAGTTTGTAAGTTTGTAAGTTTGTAAGTTTGTAAGTTTGTAAGTTTGTAAGTTTGTAAGTTTGTAAGTTTGTAAGTTTGTAGGTTTGTAAGTTTGTAATTTTGTATGTAGGGGGTAATCTCTGGAACTACTGGTCCGATTTGAAAAATTATTTCAGTGTTAGATAGCCCATTTATCGAGAAATGCTATAGGCTATATACCAACACGCTACGACCCACGGGAGCGGAGCAGTAACAAAAAATGCGGGTGAAACCGCAGGGGACAGCTAGTAAATCATAAAAGTATGTCTAATACCATAACGTTGGCTCTGCCTAGCTTAGGATAGAGGGCCGGCCCGTATGTGAGTCCCATGATATTTATTTATATCGGTTTGGTTTTGGTAGATTGGAAAGCTTTCCAATGATGTTATAATTAATTAAAACTAATGGTAAGATATTTCAAAATTAATATGTTACCAGTAACGATTTAAAATGTCCTTGGAAAATTTTTATTTGCATGTATTAAGACTGATGCACTAACTAAGCAACTTTTTTTCGGTCTAAGTGTTTTATCCGAAAATGTCCATTTCCTATACCTATTAGACATTTTTTATAAAATTGTGCGGCGCGCTTTTACGAAAGCAGAAACATATAATTCTAAAAGTAATGGAAGTCAGACGGTGACTTTTACCCATCTTTGGGGCATTTAAAAATCTATTGCATTACCCATTTAAAAGAAAATACATGAGAACCATAAAAGGCAGTTTAACATTTAAAGCGACGAACACTAAAATCTTTAACTTTTTAATTTAGCAAAAAGCAATAGCTTTTCCAACAAGTATTGTAAAAAAATGGACTTACATAGTTTAGGCCACTGTAACGATACATACCATAGGACATAAAGTGCCTAACAAACCATTGCAGTGAAAACATTGATTATAGATAATTGTTATAATATCTTACATGGTATCTTAATTGTTTTTTAAACTAAATTGTTCAGTGGTTGGGTACAATAGAGTGGTCCATTCATTTGGAAAAGGATATCAGGATAAAAGGTAACTACAGCTACTTATGTTATTCCTACTTTCTATAATATAATACTTATAAATATATTGATCTTCCAGGGGTTAGTCTTTATTTTATTTAGCTCAAAGATTTTTTTGAAATAATGCAGAATCGACTAACTGGTTATAGTCGGTGTGAAGTTTGTGTCTAAGAAGTTCAAAGGCTCACTACACATTAATAATACCAGCCTATTAACTGTCCCATTGCAGGGCAAAGGCCTCTTCTCATACCGAGAAGGCACGAGCATTGATCACCACGCTTGCTCAAGACGGGTTGGCGATTTCGGACTTATATTAACTACAAGTCCAGGTTTCCTCACGATCACATTATTACTTATAAATTACTATTTTCGTACGTGGCGATTTATCTGTGACCATTCGGCGCAATCTGAAGAAAAAATTCGTTCAAAAGTTAAAGTTTTATATCTGTTAAATTTTGTAAAACTTTATAGTTTTAACAAAGGGTAGGATCTTAGAATATTGTTAGACGTGTTAATTATGCAAATTCACGTTTCAGAAGTAATATTTGTTTGTTCTTTTTAAAAGAGAAACTTTCGGTGGTAAAAACTAAAACATAAATATAAATAGTGTTTATATATAAATAAACAAGAAAGAAAACTTAAAATCATCACTGTATGAACATAATGCAAATTTAAGTAACATTAGGTACAAACCACTATTCTAACAAACATTCAGAAACTTGTCAATCTAGAGTAAAATGTACACATCGCATGCAAATTAAAACATTGTCAAAATAAATAAAAAAGTACTATTTTTGTGAAATTAACATCTATACACACCACACTAAAGGGACAATCACAGAAAACATTAATATTTTGCTCCTAATTTCTCCTAATCTATTGAATTTAAAACTCAACTGTCTTAATACTAACAGACTAGAATACTACCGCTTTGATGATGTCGAGACTAATAAGATAATTACTTCTGTACCTGTAATCAACGACGGGCAAAAGATCTCCAAGTACAAATTATATGCCCTTGTAAATATGGGTCCTTCGGGGCTGACATAGAAGTACCCCCATTTACTCAAAAGACACAATGGACTTGAGGTCCCAGAGCGAGGAAAAGATTTTTCAGAATTTTCATCGGCATTGCATATCTTAAGGCTGTTTTTTTTAAAAGAATTTTATAACTTTGGCTATTATTGTTGTAGAATCTAATTTGGTTTGTAAGCTACTGGTGTGTGTGCAGGGTGATCACACAGACGAACGGATATACAACCACACCTGTGTCGTGTCAAGCCATTCCCATAGTCGGTGCCAATGCGTTCTTCAGTGATCAGACGTTGCGTTGACGCACTAACCAATAACATACAAAATAAAGCTCACAAGAACACGGAAGCTTCAATCCACGGAGTTTAAAACATATTCCAGATTTTTGTGGGGCATTTTTGGTAAAATTTACCCTCCTTGCCCCAGCTAGCAAGTATTGTACGTGACAGTTGGGGCAAAGCATATTTGCAAGACGTGCTAAGATAGGACTATGTTTTAAACTCATATTATTAAACATTTCATTTCAGCGTTTTTACTATCTCTTTACCAATCAAAATTCGTTTCTATCACCAGCAAAATTATACAACAATTTAGAGATATAATGAACAAACTATTCAATCAAGAAAGAGACAGTAAAAACGACATAAACAATAATTCTCAAGCCACAGTAGGCCAAACAGAACATAGCCAATTGTAACAGACCAAGACAGAAGCACCACGGCTCATAAGCATCATTGTTGAACATAGAGCGTCGACGCAACTTAACTGTCACCTGTTCAGTTACGCACCCAACTTTATGCCAACTTTGGACACGCTTCGACTCCGACGGCCTCGGCCCGGGGCCCCGTTTGGGCCCGTCGCCACAGTGGTCCCAGTTGCCCCAGATGCCCCAGTTTTGCTCGGCGCTGACGGCGACCGTCCTCCCCTTGATGTCGACCTAACTCTATTACTACTCCCTCTACTCAACTGCAAACCTACAGAAGAAAGTATTTTTTTTCTACTATTTTTTTTGGGCTGTAGAGAATTGGCTCTTCTATTTTTAGAAAGGTTAAACTATGCTACCGCATGATTTAACTTAAACTTAAAAAGATTTTAGACTTTTCGACTTTAAAGTCAATTTAACACTCTCGGGTTCCATTAGTTAATTTTTTTTGGAGCAAACATTTTTAATACAAGGAAACTATACGCCAAATAATTATCATGTTTCTTGTATTTCAATGAACTATAATTTGAGAGCCATATTCTCATAAATTAGCCACACAGGACAGGGGACAGGCATCAGGCAGGAATACAACAGATTAGTACACACATCGATTAGCTCAGTAAAATAATATCTAGACTTCTAGACACAGAATCTAGTAGAAAACAGAAACTGAAAAGTTCAACTACTAGGTAGCAAGATATGATGAGCATCGCATCAAGTATTTAGCTTTTGGTTTAACCAAACAACATAGCCACAATATTGATATTCTGATGTGGAATTTGAATTTGTGCTTAAAATTCATATTTTAGAAGAATTGGAGAGATCTGCGTCTTCGTTTGGTTAGTTTTTGCTTTAACTGTTAAATAATATTGAAATAAACTAATCCATAAAAACAGTATAGTATAAATAGCCGATAAATTATTGTCTGTAGATTTGTTATGTTAAGTACTATTTTTACTCTATGCCATTTGTCTATGGTAGGAGATATTAAAAAAATAAAAACTCTCTTCTCTCTGCCTGATCTAAAACAGCAACGTGTATTTTTATTAAAATAATACTCTGCTACTAAAAACCCTAAAAACCAATATAATACCAATTAAAAACATAACAGGTGATGTGCCCAGAGCGCTCACTAGTGATAAAATATAAAATTAAAGCTAAAACCGATAACTACGTAGTGAAAGTAAGTGCACATGTTCACACGAGAAATCCTACAAAATGGAGTCCTTCATGGAATTACAAAAAATATCTAAACTGTACTGTGAAAAAGAATTCCCGTTATGGAAATTCCAAGTAAACATATTATTTAAAAGCTCAGGCTTACAGGATGTAATACATGGAACTACTGGTACAGAAGCAATTCCTATGCCATCTACATCTAGAGAACAAAGTGTTATCGATTACCAATTAAAAGACGCTAAGGCGCAAAAAATCATAATGCTGAGCATTGATAAAAAACTTATGATTCACATCATGTCATGCGAGAATGCCAAATCAATGTATGAAAAACTTTGTGCTTTGTTTGAAAGGCCGAATGAACAACGTAAATGCGAAGTGCTACAAAAATTTTATGCATACCAATACGACAAAAGTAAAAATATGGCCGAAAATATTGGCACACTAGAAAATTTAAGATACCAATTGAATATATATGATGAAAAAATATCAGACAACAGTTTCATTGCCAAAATAATTTCATTATTACCGGAAAACTACAATAACTTTATTACATCATGGGAGTCTTCCCCGCTCCATGAGAAAACATCTACAAATCTAACTAGTAGACTATTAAAAGAAGAGGAAAGATGTAAAATGCAAAGCAATATGAAAGAAGAACAAAATGAGGTTATTGCATACAAGGCTCAAAGAAAATATAACAAAAACAATAATACCCACAATAAAAAGGAAAAAAGTTGTGAAATATGTAAAAAGACCAATCATCCAACAGAAAAATGTTTCTTTAGGAATAAAACTAATAACAAGAAGATGGAGTGTACCATATGTAAGAAAAATAATCACAACACTGAAAAATGTTTCTTCAGACAAAATAATAATAAAAATAATCAAAAAAACAACACAGCATTTATGACATACAAAGACACTAGATATGATGATAAAGAAACTGTAACATTTATTGTTGACTCCGGGTCTTCAAGCCATCTTACCAACAAGATTAATTTATTACACAACTTTCAAGAAGAAAATGGAAAAATTGGGATAGCAAAAGCTGGAGTTGCCATGCAATCAAAAGGTCATGGAGAAATACATGGATCAGAGTGTACTCTCAAACAAACTATCTATGTACCTGATCTGACAAACAATCTTATGTCAGTAAACGCTATAACCAATAATGGCGGTAAAGTTATATTCGAAGGTCAAGAAGTTAAAATACTAAAAGAAGATGAGTTAATACTGAAAGGAAATAAAGATGAAAATGGTTTGTATACTGTAAAAATTAATAATCTAAAACAAGAAACTTCATTATTAACGGATAATAAAATAAATAAAGCCGAGGAATGGCATAAGAAAATGGGTCACCCTAGTATTGGAAAAATGCTTAACCTAAAAAAGGTTGCAAAAAACATGAATGTGAGTGAAGAAGAAATTAAAAACTTAAATAAAACATGCAAGGTATGTATCATGTCAAAACAAGTAAGAAAACCATTTAATACAGACAGACATAAAGCTATGAGGCCGTTACAAATATTACACACAGATGTATGTGGTCCTATTTCACCTAATACATACGATAATAAGAAATACATACTTACCATTCTTGATGATTACACTCATTATACACGGGTTTATTTACTAGAATATAAAAATGAATCTTTTGAAGTGATAAAAACATATATAGAAGAAGTAGAAAGAGAAAAAAATCTAAAAGTAAGTACAATCAGATGTGATAATGGAGGTGAATACACAAGTAATAAAATAAAAAACTGGTGCCGTTATAAAGGCATAATATTGGATTACACCATACCATACAGTCCCCAACTGAATGGAAAAGCAGAAAGGCTAAATAGAACAGTTCTAGAAAAAGTAAGAGCTTTATTATTTGAATCTAAAGAAGAAAGCTATCTCTGGGGAGAAGCTGCAAAAACTGCTGCTTATCTTATAAATAGAACACCAGTTGAAACACTTAATAACCTAACACCTATTGAATTGTGGACTGGTCAACAACCAGATCTTAGAAATATAGAGATATTTGGTTCTGAAGCATATAGTAAGAAACTTGGACATCTACAAAAACTTGAGTCAAGAACTAACAAAATGATCATGATTGGTTATGCCCCAACAGGCTATAGACTATTTGATAAAGAAAAACAAAGAGTAGTTATACGAAGAGATGTAATATTCAATTTTAAAGAGAATAAAGAAGAAAACTGTGAAGAATCTATAAAAACAAATGAAAATGTTGTAGAAAATATTATAATACAAGAAGAAGACAACACAGAAGACAAATATAATGATACAAAGGAAATAGAAATAAATAGAGAAGAAAACATACTACAAGAGATAGAAATCCCAGAAGAAATAGAGGTTATAAACACAGAAGACAATAACATACTAGAGATTTCAGAAGATATACAAGAACCTATAACAGATAATACAAGAACTCAAGAACTAACAGATAATAATAACCAAAAGGCAAGTTCCCAAAGACCTAAAAGACAACGTAAAATACCAATAAGATATACAGATTATGCTATGTTGACATTTCAAGAAGCGTTGACATGTCCTGAAAATAAAGAATGGATAAAAGCCATAAATTCAGAAAAGAAGTCTTTACAACAAAACCAAGTTTGGGATATAGTAGATAAAGTTGAAGCAAAAGGAAGAAAGATTATAGCTAGTATGTGGGTTTTCAAAATAAAACCAGATGGAAAATATAAAGCCAGACTCGTGGCAAAAGGCTGTCAACAAGTATATGGAATAGACTATGAAGACACTTTTAGCCCAGTTATGAGTAACAGTTCATTTAGAATATTAATGGCTATTGGTGCATCAAAAAATTTACATATCATGTCGTTAGATATAAAAACAGCTTTTTTATATGGAAACTTAAAAGAAAACATTTTCATGGCTCTACCAGAAGGTTATGATGACGAATACGACAGAAATACTAAAGTTTGTAAACTCAAGAAAAGTTTATATGGATTAAAGCAAGCTCCTTTGAATTGGAATGAAAAATTTACATCAGTTCTACTTAAAAATGGATTAAAACAACTAAAAGCAGATAAATGTTTGTTCAAGAACGCAGACAATACAATGATGCTAGGAATACATGTTGATGATGGAATACTATTAGGAGAAAATAAGGAATGCATGATAAAACTGATAAATAACCTAAAAGAAGATTTTGAAATGACATACACTGAGAATCCTGAAATATTTTTAGGAATAGAAATCACTAAGATTAAAGATTCTATTCATCTGCAACAAAAAGAGAATGCTAAGAATATTATTGAAACATTTAACATGATAGACGCAAAAATAAGTCCAACACCATTACTGGAAAACAATGAAAACAACCAAAATGATGTACGAACAAAAGAAAACTTTCCTTACAGAGAAGCTATAGGTCATCTAATGTACCTATCAAATAAAACAAGACCTGATTTGACATACGCTGTAAACTATGAGAGTAGAAGCATGGAAAACCCAAATAATCAAGATTTAAATAATGTCAAAAGAACCATTAGATATTTGAAAGGAACCTTAAATTCTAAAATAAAATATAATAAGGATGAAAACTTAACAAATTTAGATGCATACTGTGATGCAGACTATGCTGGTGACAAGGAGACCAGAAAAAGTACCAGTGGCTACATAATAATGTACTGTGGAGGTCCAGTGCACTGGTGCACAAGGAAACAACCAATAGTAGCATTGTCAAGCTGCGAAGCTGAATATATTTCAGCAGCAGAATGCTGCAAGGAACTTTTATATATCAAAGGATTAATTGAAGAACTTATTGAGGCTAAAATTACAGTAAACCTAAATATTGACAATCAGAGTGCAATAAGGTTAATTGAAAATGGAGTGTTTAATCGCCGATCAAAACACATTGATGTAAGATATCATTTTTTACATAACTTATTTGTTGAAGATATCATTAAAATATCTTACTGTCCTACTAACTTGCAATTAGCAGATATCCTTACTAAACCTTTAAAAACTAATAAATTTTGTGAATTTAGAGATCTTATTATGCAAACTTAATTGTACTTAATTATAATACTTATTGCTATTATATTAATAAACATATTTTGTATTTACATGCAATTCTAACTACCTAATAATTAAAACTATTTACTACTACTAAAGCTACACTTTTAAAACTAACTTTAAAAATAATTAAAAATGTTTGTAAACAAAGTAAGAAAAATGTAAAACTACAATACATATGTAAGTATGTTAAATAAATAACTAAGTAAATAGATAAATGTAAACTTTAACTAATTTGATTTGTAAGTGTATAAAAGTACAAAGTAAGTATGTAAAACTAATATGCATAAAACATGTTTTGATATAACTTAGAATACATAAGTAACTATTTTATTTTAAAGAAATTTTGTCTAACTACTTACTTAATTGTGTGTGTATTATAAAGCTATGAAAGTTAATTCCTAAAACTACTTTAACTAGGTAACTGCCTAACTGGTAATATATATAATAAAAACTATGAATATTTGTAATACTGTTTTTATAGATTACGGGGGTGTGTTAAATAATATTGAAATAAACTAATCCATAAAAACAGTATAGTATAAATAGCCGATAAATTATTGTCTGTAGATTTGTTATGTTAAGTACTATTTTTACTCTATGCCATTTGTCTATGGTAGGAGATATTAAAAAAATAAAAACTCTCTTCTCTCTGCCTGATCTAAAACAGCAACGTGTATTTTTATTAAAATAATACTCTGCTACTAAAAACCCTAAAAACCAATATAATACCAATTAAAAACATAACATTAACTAGTAAGTCTGATAATTACTAGGAGAATTTTATCAGTAGGTTGATGATCTTTACTTGTCGATAGCTTCACAGCTACATACACTTTGTCAATGAATGCCAAAAAGTTATGTTGGCAAAGTCATAGCTGTGATCATTTTCTATGTATTTTTTTTATAACACTAGACTGGCTTGGTAGATATCAGCAGATACCAATGGTAATTTAGTATTACAGATTAGAACTCATTCTTATTTACTGTCAACTGTTTAGTACATTTTTGGATGCATTTGCATCTAAAAATTAATAAACTGTCGGGATTTTTCCTTTTACCAACAACCTATATAATTCAGGTCTGAAAGACCAATCTGAAAGTTTCTCATGTCATCGAGATAAACTTTTAGTACTGCAAGATTTTCTTCAAAGACTTTCTATGGTCTTTTCCCGGGTGACGTCTATGTTCAGAATTCGATAGCGTTAGGCAGAAATGGAAAAATGTCCTTACCAGTAGGTTTAATGGGCGCTGGGTGAGGCTCGTGCCCATTCGCAAGAAGTTTAATATGCGCTGCGGCGGGCGCTGGGTCAGCCGAGCGGGGCCGCCGCCGTGGAGACCTGAAGGCCGCATTCTCTCCCGTCTTTGCACCTGGTGAAGAATGTACTAGGATTTAAATTTCATTAAGTTAATGACTGTGGACAACAAGCCCAAGATTCAAGTTGTGGACATTTTTTTTTTGGATTTTCTGGTTTCTCCTGTACCGTGGAAACGTTTGCAAACATAAACCCATTCACACAAACAATTAAAATCGGAACTTGTAGATCATATAAATATTTGTCCCGTGCGGAAATCGAACCCACTATACGCAGTGCAGCAGTCAGGTGCTCAATCACTAAATCAATCGTGTTTTCACAATGTTCATTCGTTTCTAGTCGTATTGGTCGTAGTATTGGTCTGTAAAATCCGTTGGCTTTATATTAAAATTCATTTAGTTTTTAACTGACCATCCTGGGTAGCACCTTCATCGAAGCTATGTCCCTGCAGCTTCTTCCTCTGCTTCTGGGGCGACGTCTTATGAGGCGAGCGTTCCAGCGCCTTTGTCTCCTGCAGCTTTGCGTGGATCGACTGGTGAGGCGCCGACCTGAATGACCTGAACTTCTTCGGGGAGTGGCCCTTCGATTCCTTCCCATCTTTCTCGTCCCGAGGCAGTGCCCTGAAGCGAAAATATAATATTTTGAGAAAGTGACTGTAATATTTTTTTGTTAAATAATTATGGTTTCCTAAAATTTGGTCGTACTGATCTTGCTCAATTTGAATTTTTGTTGGTAAAGCCGTGCCATATTCACAATTGCTTGTGCAATGACCCATTTTTTGCATGTGTGACGATTTTGGAAGTCCAAAATGGCCGAATTGGTTTATCCATTCTTTTACTTACCAGGCCTAGGACCAAAATGTGCTCTTCACTCACCTCTCTAAAATAAAACTATATTAAAGGCTGATGATATCTACGCTACGATTAGCATGGTATACCATGGCTTCCGTCCGCCATTCAAGCCATTCTTTGCATCAGCCTTATTGCCACTAAATATACTTATGATTAGATAAAAGCTGATTGATTCATCCGTCTCGAAGGACCAGAAATTGCAAAAAAGTAAATCAAGCTTATGTGTTCTGGACCAAATTTTTACATCAAGCCATTTTTTACAAAATTAAAATATGAAATATATTGAATTGCATTGCTATACTACGTACAGCGATAAAACCCTTTACGTAGTTAGATAATTCAAAATAATAAATAACCTGATAATAGACATAGGTAATATACTGACTCTTCAAGAAATTAATTTCTTAAAAAATCTAAGAGGTGCAGGTTTTTTATGATCAGTTCCTGCCATTACGAAATCATGATGAGACCATCCTAATTAAAACAAAACCCTAAACTGCAGATTCTAGACCCTAATTTACGGACTGTCCCGGTACTATGATCTTTCAACCCTCTACAACTGGTCCTTCGAGCCGATGAAGCCAATCGCTTAGTGCATCAACTTACTTGTGATTTGTGGAAGCTAGTGATAAGGCCGACAGCGAGGATCGGCGGGACACTTGGTACCAGAGTTCGATCTGCTTATTGTAAAGCTGTGTGATGTGTTCTGGCGCCATTTCTGTCCCCCAGCCGCGGTACTGTCGAAATATTGCCAATATTGAATACCAAGCATGATCATGGTAAAGCATTTGATACGAATGTGTCTGAATTTTATGGTAACTGAACTGGTACTGAGACCTACCTAGTTAAGGACTAAGTTTAGAAGTTTATTTTAAGTTTTTTTTGGGATCATAGGACAGAGAAATTTTAGGAGACAGTTTATTCTTATAATTTATTTATTTCGCTAAATTATGTTACCGTAACATAGGCTTTAGGTGTAGGTAGTACGTACGTTTGTTTGCATCAAACCTGAACTGCAGTTGCCGGCTCGAAAGAAAACTTCTCTGTTCTGTGTCCATTACTTGTTTCCAATCAGAATTTTGTTTCATTTTATCTCGGGACCTATTCTCAGGTATTACATTAGTATGTATCAGGCGCAGACCTTGTACTCGCCGGCGCGCTTGCGCAAATCCAGCACCTCTCGGTACCAGGAGTCGCCCTGGGCCAGGCCGAGCGGCTGCAGGCCGGCCGCGCGCAGCGTGTTGGCGCTGTCCTCGCCCGCCTCACCGCCCCCCGCTACCCCACCCGCCCCCGCGCCCGCCCCCGCGCTCGCCCCCGCACTTGGCCCCGACACCCCCTGACTCGCATCCCCCAGCATCCTCTCGCTCGCCTCCTCATTTGCCTTCCCTTTCCCCCTGCATTTCGTAAATGTCCCTTTAGACGCCTCGTACACGTATTGAGAGAACGGTCTAAATTTCTTTTTGTACTCGCTTTTGTAACGTTTCCTATTATCTTTGGAACGATCCTCCCCGTTGGATATGAGGGCCGATAGCGCGTTACGGAACGTCGATTTTCTGGAAAATTCCATTTAAGTCTTAGACGCCTGGTGTTGTTGTCTGTGATGATGATGTGGCAACAGAAACGACTCGCGCCGAGCCGGGTTAGTAGTACAGACATGCTTCAAATAATTGTCAAGCTCGCAATGGTGAGGTTAAGATGTCGAAACCTAGAAGAGTCTAGAAGGACCGACAGAGTGCGGGCTGCCGCCCTGTGCCCTCTCACAAACTAACTCCAGTGTTCAAGTGTGGTGATACATCGAGATACAGGTTCTAATAAAAAATTATCAATGAACGATCACATCGACAAAAGTGCAGGACACATTGAGTAATTAAAAAATCTAGCTGTCATTCCGAACTAATGTTAGTTATTGTTGTTCTAAATCTACTCGGCCTAGACACCGCCACCGTGAGGAATTATGTTAAGCAAATATCAAAAACGAAATTTAGACTTTGTTCTGCTTTGAAAGGCTTTGAGTAAAGAATTGGGGGCAGAACACGGTAGTGGAGGAAACTATTTTCTCTCTCTGGCCACAAAGAGTGCTATCAAATTAAAAAGGTCAGGGCTTTCAACAACAACATTTACAGCTTCGATTATTTTATTAAATTAAAGCAAATATTCATTTTTTCTCTGTTAAAATTAGAAGTCTTGATGAAATTGAATCTAAAAGTCTAAGACTTTACGAATATTTGGATTTGTTGTAATCAGGTGCAATAAGAAATTAATTACATAATTGTATAAAAAGTGCATGTTCTTAGTTTAATTGTTTGTAAGTTTAGGTGCATGTGAAGACTGGTAATGTTTATAAAGAAACTGAACACTTAGATAAAAAATATTTACATTTGTGTTAATTTTAAAAGGTGATGTTAGAGCCCATATCAATAAAATGGTTAATAAAATAATTGAGATAGGTAATAGAAACAGTTTCCTCCATAACCAGGTTAGTTACACAAAGCTAAACACATAGAAATTTGAAAGCTATAGCAATTTTAGAAAAATAAAATTCAATCAAAATTTGTCTTCACCTGAAAAAGTTTTGTGATTATTTCATTTACATTTTATACATTATAAGATATATACAAGATCTAATGGTTGATAATAAAGTATTATATAAAACTATAGTGTTTAGTGTATATGTCCGGATGCTCACGGATTTTAACGATAATATTCTTATGTGATTGTGTTAATTTGATTTCTGAGTAGATATTCAATGTTTTTGGTGAAGGTGTTATATTGAAACTCAATAATTTAGATGTTCTTGTTAATGACTCAATTTGCTAAGAAGCTGCTGCCTTAGCGAAAGCAAAGCATTATTGTGACAATGATCAAATCGTCATAGTTGATGATATAGACTGTTTCTCAATAATGACATTTACTGTTGAGTGTCAAGTTAAAGGCATGCGGATAATAATAGAAAATATTGAAATTAAAATATGAAACAATCTATAAGTAGACTAGAAGACATGGGAAGCTTTGGTCTTTATGGAAATGTGAAAAGCTAAAGCTTGTAAAGAAGAAACGTTTTTACAGAATCTTGTTGCAAATTGCAAATTCTGTAGAAACATTCCGAATGTTAATGTTATACTAATATATTCGTCTACTTGTAAGATGAAGTTGGTTTATTTCAAACTTTGAACAGGAGAATTTAACAGCTTGAACGTGCAAAACTTTGAGTTGTATTAGAATTAACTGTTAAATTAGATCAAAAAGTTTAGATACCACAATTTTGTTTACCAAAAGTTGCAGAACATCGTCGAGATAAACCAACACTCCTACAGTAGGTTACTCTATACAGGTATTAGGGATTATTTGGCCACCCACCTCTGAACTCCAGGTTTCTGCCCATTCCAGAGATAATCTTCGATGTACCGCTTGTGGTCGTCATGGTCACCGTCCACATGGTTCATGAGCGGTTCCGCTTCTACTAAACCTGGAAATTTCGGATGATGGGATGAATATGGGAACGCATTTCAGAAGCCAGTTGGTAAATTATAAATTTGAATAAGAAGTCACTTGAAGGTATACTGGTTATACTGGCATTCTCAGCCATTTATCTATCGACAGATTTGGCTGCTAGAGTTAGCACTTGATTCACATTCTTCTAATAAGTTCTGATTAAAATAATTGGCAGATAAATATATAAAATACTGTTCCTTTTTTGACTTTATCAGGTCGTTACAGTCTATTTCAAGATTCGAGAAACAGGCTCCTAGCATTTTGACACATCATGTATGGAGATTAATTATCTATCAATTGTTACCTAACTAACCGATAGATAGGTTATTGAAAATGTAAGAATAACTGTTATTGTCTGCTATGTCTTATTTCTTATGTCTAAATTATTGGCTTCTCGCGAATGAAGTCAAAGGGGAAAATCGAACGATGAGATATAGGAAGATAATGAAATTATGGGCTAAGTAAACGTGCCCAATTTTCGTCGTCGAGAAAATTTGTTGTTTTGGTCCCAAATTTCCCATTGGTTATAAAAAGATTTGAAACAGATAAGATAAATAGAGAAAAAGAAAATCAAAGACTTTGACAATATCGACAAAGAAATAAGGAAATGTTACAGTGAGATTATATTTTTAGGTTAGGCATTGAAATTGAAACAGTATAAGCCGAGAATATTCCTTCTCTAAAGTATGTAATATAAGTCAACTAAAGAATGTTGTAATTCCGAAGTGTTTATTAGGGAAAATAATGCCATAAAATCCTTACTAATATTATAAATGCGAAAGTAACTCTGTCAGTCTGTGTCTTCATTATGCGTAAACCACTAAACCAATTTGAATGAAATTTCGTACAGATATAGCCAGGGACCTGAGAAACGACATAGGATAGTTTTCATCCCGGATATCTCCCGGGAACGGGAACTATTCCTCGCGGACGATGTCGCGGGCAAAAGCTAGTAATTAATAAAGTCTTCCTTATTTTTTCAATTTCTAATGGTAAAGTGCAATTTTAATTTGTATCACTAAAGCCAATACTTGAATATTTTAGATCCATTTAAGTACGCTTGAATTAGTATTCGAAGTAGAATACTGTCACAATTAAAATTTAAAAGCGTAGTTAATATTGTGAAGCCAAATGTTTTATTGGGCAGTTGGCTGTTAATTTGTTTTTTATTTTTTTGTTTCGTTGGATGGCAAATAGGCTGACCGATGACCATAACCTGCAGTACTAGAGGTCTAGCTGGTGCGAAGTATTGTCTCAGAGACAAAGATAATATGCCTCACGTGTCTATAAATATACTATTACTAAATGAAAACTTTACATCTTTAAAATTATACAGAAAAACCAAACTAATGAGAAACTAACTCTGTCCCCTTGTCACGCTCACACCGATTTTAATAAAATTTGATACATACATAGATTAATTAGATCTTGACATCTACTTTTTAATCTGCGATCATAAAAACAATCATAAAAACTATTTTTAAGTGGATAAAGTCACGGGTAATTTCTTATTTTCTTGAGATAAAGAATCATCAATTTTATTCACTTTCATTATCAATGCTTTGCTACAGTAATTTATGTGTAATACAAATTAATGTTCTCGTTACATTATTAAGTGAAATAAACAGTGATTACAATGGCGCTACTTTTAAATCGAAATAAAATAGAAACAATAATATTTAGATGAGATAGTAACTCTGTTTGTCTTTTGTCTGTCTGGTCTGTTTGGCTGTCTGTCTGTGTGTCAGTTCATTACCCCGTCTGTTTACGTCTGTTGTTGTTTTACAGAACCAACTTTAATATTTAGCATGAAACACAAAGAAGAATATAGACTACTTTTCATCTGACGTTGATATCAAACCAACATTTACATCAAGAAATTCGCCGACAAAGGCTTCTTATAAATCTGTCTGTACCAACATTACAAATGCAAAATCTCGTCTAAATGACCTTGTAGAAACAATATCTCTTAAACCATGCGCAAGAGTTGCAATCTCCATTGCGGAACTTGCTGGAAAAAATGACTGACAGTTTTTTGTCAACTTATTTCACGGTGTGTTAGAATTTTAAATCTATTACTTTTGTTGGTTTTTCAATGGTACGGGTTTTTGTCTGTTTGGGTTTAGGAGAATGCGCTGGTTAAAGAATATTGGTAATCTTGTAGATTTAAGTATAGCAGAAGGTTCTATTTCCTTGGAAGAACCACCTTTAAAATTTGTCTCTGGTATAGATGCCTTGCCATATCAGAGACAAATATTGAAGGTGTCTCTAGTGATCACTTAAGATCAAATGAGCTGCCTTTTGTCCTTTTCAAGACAAAATCGCGAGAGACAGCTAGTACTAACTATATTCCTGTAAAAACCGTTCAGAAAGGAGAAGGAAATGGTTGCATACATTCCTGGGCCCAGGTAAATAATAGGAAATAGGGCAGGTTAAATGATTCAAACAAGCCTTATTTGTAAGAGGTTATAATAACAAGGCCTCACTAAAAGTTTTGTGAAATTTGGCTATCCAAGAAACAAGTTATATACATACGAAATATAGTAAAAGTGGGATTATAACATTATGTTTTATTTTATTTACGAAATTGCATGTCACTGAAGAATCGCCTCACCTTTCAAGATTGCGACTGGCGGCAGTAACTATATTGCTAGCAGAGCAATAGAGTTACTGCGGCCAGTCGCAATCACACAATATCGAATATTTAGTTTCATTAACTTAAGTTTTCTCGCTTTCTAGGTAGAAATATGGTACGATATTTTGTGATTTACTTTAGAATAATGAAACGGTTTTTTAATACACTTTTCAACTAGTTAACTGCCAAACTGCTGGGCCCAGAAGTCCCCTTCTCCTTTTTGTGAATAAATAAACATCCATCTTCTCATCTTCTACATTTGTAATAGTAGTAAGATTTTGCGACCATTGCTTAACCACAAACTATATTTCACCACCGCCCTTTAGTTTATTATTTTAAATAGCTATACCATAGCTATTGCTATTTATTTATGCTCAAGTACCGCTGCAGTCTGGCCCATTTGAATAATACCCAAATATTTTATGGGAACGAGCTCCTACGAATAAATAATGCATTTTCGTACACCCATTGTTCAGAGTTGGTGAACTAACCTGAATAACTCAGGAGTTTCAGGTATAAGGTTGCTGCAAAAGTTTGGAGTTCTGCAATTTACGCCAACGATACGAATAAGTGACAAAATATTATGTGGTGCACTTTAACATGAAACGAAATGATCCATTCTTTTTTGTGTTAATTTTAAGGTTGATGTTGATTACATATATTTTTAGAATAAAATAGAATATGTGTATTTGTTACTGTATACATAGTGTTACTAGCTCTCGCCCGTGGCTTCAACCGCGTGGATGTCGAGATTTCCAAAAACCTTTCTTAGTGATTACCTACTCATACGAAGAACCCATTTTTTTTGACGGGCTCTTTGGACTAGTGGTTAGTGACCCTGACTGCTAAGCCGCAGGTCGTGGGTTCGATTCCCACCCAGGACAAACTTTGTGTGATGAGCACGACTGTTTGTTCTATGTCTGGGTGTGATTTATCTATATTATGTATGTATTTAAAAATATGTTTATCAGTTGTTTGGTTACCATAGTACAAGCTCTGCTTAGTTTGGGATCAGATGACCGTGTGTGAGTTGTCCGAGGATATTTATATTTATTACTTTCTCCAAATTTCATATCTCTAGCACCAGCGGTTTGGGCTGTGCGTTGATATACTTATTAACAATTAGTCAGTCTAATATTTCACACATATACGAGTAAGTATACAAATGTATAATGGTTTATCTGTTAAGAAAGAAAATAATTAAATTTTGATTATATCTAAAGAAGATTTGGAATTCCTGTTTTTATTTGTATGTATTCAGTGATTTTTTGCATCGCGTAGATGTGTACATGCGTGTATATCCTTGATATATAAAGTATAGAAATAATTGTTGAATTGAGTACAAAGAAATGATACTTGTAACCAATAAATCAAATTGGTTAGCAACAAAATAAAAGGAGATGAAGAGCCAACGGCCAACCCTACAGTCATGTGTAAATTCTAAAGTTGTCGACGATAATGCCTCCGCCTGACCAAAAATTCTGCATAGTTGAGAAACTCAGTAATTTGACGAATGCACTTAATTTAGCGGCTGCTCTAAATCCTGATAAAAGTACCAACTTTTTGAACTGCCAAGCTATTCGACGACGATTTCTATTAGATCAGATTTTCTATTAAATTTCTATTTACGAATGCACTTAATATTCCGGCTGTTCTAAATGCTGATAGAATAGAAGGACCAACTTCTTGAAACGTCAAGCTATTCGACGACGATTTCTATTAAATTTGATTTGAGCTTTCTATTTCTCTTGAAAATAAGGGGTTGTCAATACAATAAAGGAATGAATTGATTTTTAATCTTACATGCAGTTTTTTTATAATAAAATTACTGAGTGTTTTGATTATGCTGATATCTTTAAAATCCTGACTTGGAAAGATTTCAGTCTAAAAAAGTTAAATCTTGTTGCTCGTTCTAAAACGTTTGTGAGAAGAACCTGTACGTAACCATCAGTACATTATTGTACATATTTGGCCAGGTGTCCGGATAAAGTCGAACTTAGTTAGGCTTTTAGATTGTGTGTCCGCGCGGCAAAAAAAAACGGTATCCTGATTTTGTTAGGCTTTTAAACACATTCGAATTTAAGAAGATTTATGAAAAAGATTTGACTTTATATACAATTTTTTGTCACACTTAAAAATTATCTTCAAAAAAGTAGGGTGAACGGCCTTTTTACCCGAATGTCCGGCCAAACTGGTTGTCTGTCCAGCTATTAGGTTTGACAACCCTACCTGGCAACCATACCTGTACTTATACAAAAAATACATTTCTATCTAAGTAACTCCCTACCTTCAGCCACAGCCGCCTTCTTAAGCGCGCCCATGGAAATGCTCTTCCTCGGCGCGTCGGTGGTGTCCTTGGGCCAGGCGAATTGGTTGCGGTACTCCGTGCTGACTATCTCGGGCTCCTTGGCTGCCATCACGTCACCAAGTGCTGTTGTTGCCTGGGGAGAGACGGTTATAGTTAGTTGAGTAACTTATTTAGATGACTTGTCAATTGTTTTGGTTCATCATCAGCCTATTGCAATTCACAGCTGGGCATAGGCCTTTCATTCAGCCATTCTACTGGAACTATAGAAATTCTCACCTACTCAAGTTTTACCACGGGTGTCGTGTTAGCAATAGATGAGATTTGGAGGCCTTTAGGATGCCTTACGCAGAATAGGGATGACGATAAAAAAATGGCATTCTGTTTAGTCCGTCTGATATTTCGGCCGAAAATACAGGACACGAATTTTTTGCTTGATCAAATTAATGAAAAAATACAAAGATAAAGAAATTCAAAATTCAAATTCAAAATTCAAAGCATTTATTTCACTTAGACCATTTACAGGTACTTATGAATTGTCAAAGAGTCGGTCGGTCTGAAAGAAAAGTGACGCTAATTGCCTGTTCCAAAACGTAGATCTCTATGGAGAAGAACAGGCAAGAAACTCCACGGACACTCTTTTAAAAATATCATGTTTTACAAAGTCTTGGTTACATTTTCTTTTTGGTGCTTCTACATGTGAAAACAATGTAAGTATGTAACAAAATAAACAAATACAAAATTAAAATAAAAAGTCATAAATAAAAAGTCATGGCAGTTAAGAGATGACCCATCTCAACTGATAGCGCCCGTTCACGAGCATGACGCGTGACATCAGCACCATTTAGCTCAACCATTTTGAAGGGAACCGAATGATCCAACGCACTCGCCACCATCAGCGAGACTTTTTGAGCGAGCATGACAATGCTCCTAACCGCCATGTCTATTTGTGTCAGTAGAAAACTATCGTAATAAATCACTGCATCGTACTCACATTTACAAAAACTCAAATATGCATCTAAATTACACAAGCCAAAGTTTTGTACTGTAAATAAATATAAATAAGTGAAATTTAATTGCTTATAAAAATTATAATAATAAAGATCTTGAATATTAATGTCAAAAATTAAGGGGACAAGAAACATTTTCTAACTTCCAATGATTAAAATTTCTAATTTGTGAGCTTATGTGGAGCAGGACCAGCATTTAGCCAAGCATGTTTGTCATTGATATAATCTTCTAACTTATAATAAGCTTGTTTACATAGCGTGTGCTTAATGCATGTTTTAAATTTTTTCTCATTTAGATGGAGAATTTCAAGTGGTATTTTAAAGCAACAAAGTTCCGGAGTGGGGGCTTTTGACGTCACCGTCCTGCAAAAATTGTATCAAATCGTGACGTCATGCGCAATTTCAACGCACTGTATCGTCGTCATTTTTCGTTTAAGAGAAAAAAGAAAAAATACGTGTCCAAATTTTTTGATAATCTATCTGACGGACTAGTTACTTTTTTTTTGTCGTCTCGCCTATTGTACAACCCTGATGTCATGCTGCCTGGAAACCACAGCTATAATGGAGATATCATGGTAGCGGTTGTTTCTTTCCCTAACTATGTTGGCGTCGGTATCCAGACCAACAGGATGCTGCTGAATGCCAGTGTTTTACATGGAGTGACTTCTTATCAGACCTCCACAACCTAATTGTTGGATATCCCTATCAATATAACAATTCATCGTACATTTGTTGTACCCACTTCAACGCTGAATACCACATTCAATAGTCCCCTAACACGTATGTCAAGGCTATATAATGAGATATCCATCAGGTCAAATAATCTCATAGACCTTTTTTCTATGAAATTTGCGTCATACAGGCAGTTCTTGATTAAAAACTACAGTGGTTCAATTTCCAAGGATGATGTATAATTTATTATAATAGTATTTAGTATAACTTTGTAACTTCCTTAAATTTTCAGTCATTTAAATTAATTATTTGCCAATCATTTATATTTTTCTCCTTAATTAAAATTAAAAAAAATCTGCGCAATTTGTAGTCTCTTAGCAAATTGAAATTATGAGAATGTTATGCATACCTATGATTTGTGTAATTACTCCTATGATATATATTGTTAGTATTATAATAGTATGTAAGATTTTGTGTGATTATGCAGTTGGTGTGCTTATTGTTAAATAAATAAATAAATAAATTGTTCTTTATTTAGTCACACTTTCTAGTACTTTAATTTACGGGTAGTCAGCTACCCGTAAATTGCAATTGCGGGTTTACACGATATCCCTTGAAACTAACGCTATCATAATTTTGGAAGAAAGCAAGACAAGTGATGATGAGTCCAGATAAGAAGAAAAAATCTAAACAGAGCACGAGAAATAATTATCTCGTTATAATTAATTAGGTACAGATACGGCAGCTTGCATGTTGATTGATTGTTACCTCTACTAATTGATAGATTACTTATTTTATAATTAACCGCGTTCACGGCGTTGTTTTCTTTTATAAGATAATCTGATTGCTTACCGGAACTGTTTCAATGAAGTGTTACAGTTAATATTAGTATATTGGTTGCTAAGAAGGGCAACGAAGAAAATCTGACAGAATTTGCCCACTACACAAATATAACAACTTATGTGAAATCCGATTTAACACAGCCATACTGCATAAATAAATCGTATAGCTATGTTTGGATACAAACACTGTAAGATGATCCATTTGATTACAGAGACGGGACACCTCTTGCTTATGTTGTGTGTGCATAGGTATTTTATCTCCCTACACTTTCGAAATTCGATAGGACCCTACAATTGTCTATGTGATAATCACTTCACGTCACTTCTCTATTAATAAAATAAGGGGATTACACTATAATAACTTTGCTACCTAAATCAAAAATGATTAATTGACGGTACCATGGCAAAGTACTAAACAGAACCGAACTATCCGCCTTCCGTTAAATGGTTCGTTCAACTCGGTTATCCAGTTATCACGGATGCATCAGAAGTAGCAGAACTTTGCATATGTAGATTCAATATGGCGTGAAATCCGCCATATTGTATCGGAACAACACAGAGCCTTCGTAATGAACGGGGCCACTCATTAATTCCGGTAATGCTCGGCACTAAATGCATCCATATTTCGTGCTTGGGTCAGGCCCAAGAGGGTATTTTTGGCACCAAACGTACGTTCCTGTTAGATTTTCCGGATACAATATTGCACGTTCTTCTTATACACTATAGGAATAATAATACTAGCCTATTGCTGTCTTACTGCAAGGAAAAGGTCTTTTCACAAAGTAGGTACAAGGTTCGGATTCAACATCTGCGATATTGATTTTGTAGTTATAAGCATTGGTATATAAAATAATATCAATCAATACATCCATACTAATATTATAAATGGGAAAGTGTGTCTGTCTGTTTGTCTGTCTGTCTGTCTGTTTGTCTTTCTTTCACGGCAAAACGGAGCGACGGATTGACGTGATTTTTTAAGTGGAGATAGTTGAAGGGATGGAGAGTAACATAGGCTGCTTTTTGTCTCTTTCTGAGAAGAAGCCGCGGGCAGAAGCTAGTATGTAGTATAAAACAAAGTCGCTCCCCGCTGTCATGTCTTTGTTTGCTTAAATCTTTAACACTACGCAACAGCTTTTGATGCGATTTTTTTTGTAGATATAGTCATAGTATAAGAGGTAGGTTTATGTGTAAAATACGTGCATATTATAGTAGAGAAAAGCCAGGATTTTCAAAGAGTTATTTTAATTAATAAAGTAATTATGCATTTGGCTTCCATGACCCGAACTGTATGATTATAACGAATCGATTGGTTTATCTTAAAAATCTTTTAAGCAGTTTATTCGCTATGGTGGAACAGAACATACTGTTTACACTATTGAATCGTAGTCTGGTAAAAATATATGTAACTAGCTTTTGCCCGCGGCTTCGCTCGCTTTAGAAAGAGACAAAAAGTAGCCTATGTTACTCTCCATCCCTTCAACTATCTCCACTTAAAAAATCCGTCAATTCGTCGCTCCGTTTTGCCGTGAAAGAAAGACAAACATACAGACAGACACACTTTCCCATTTATAATATTAAGTATGGATTGTACATTATTTTGAATGTTAGAATAAATTCTTTCCATAACGATGACCACTGATAACACTATCAACATGCAGCTATAGATACTGTTAATGATAAGAACAATTGTTATCTCTATGTTAGAAAGTCTAAGTGACCGTGAAAATGTATAATTAAGTTTATCTTTTTTATCTATTTGTTTGGAATGGTTTAACGACTAAATTGCTGTGCTGATTTCAATGAAAGCAATTCAGAGATTCAGAATGATATTTTCGAGGTTTATTCTAGAGCTTAGAGGAAGCTTTAATTCGAACTAGGTTATGCTTAGGAGGTTATGCAGTTGGTGTGCTTATTGTATATTTATTTAAAATAAATAAATTGACAAGAGATCAGCACATAAGGAGCATTTTAATAAGATATAATGAAACGGTGCTTGATGAAACTGTGTCCAAAAAGAAAAGAAGTAAGTGAGAAAGTAAAAAAAAAATAGGAGACGTCTGAAATAAGATCGCAAACAATAATTCTAGGTTCCAAAAATAGTTTTTTTTTATTTGACTATCCTGATATTTACAATGAAGAAAAAAAATATAGCTCTAAATATTTCACATTCATACTGTGAAACAAGTAATTACATACCCACATTAGTTTGAGCGTTTATTAAAGACTAATAAAATATAAATTAACTAAATTAGCCTGGTTTCAGGCCTCACTTCGGCTGAAAGCTGTAATAACACTGATTTACTTTCTAAAAATTATGATATCATTGCAATATATACAATTATACATATATTACTCTAGATAAGATAACTATTAATTGGGTCAGTATCTAGTGAAAAAAGGACGGAATTTATACAAACTTTCATCCCAAATTTTTGGGAAATCCAAATCTACAGGGGTAACCCTTAGGGTTGGATTTCCCAAAAAAAATATCTTCACAAGCTTTCGCCTCGTGAATGTCAAACTTCCATCACTATTGTACTTTAGAACTTTGTACTTTTAATCTGTGGAAAATGTCGTGGTTTATACACTTGCTCACTTTGTATTGTAATTGTTTTTTATATTATTGTAGTGTGTAACAGTTTATTTATCTAAATAAATATTAAAAAAAAATAGAAGTCGAAATTCTAAAAATTCTTACTAATAGCTATCTACTCTTCACAAAGAACGTACCCTCTAAGGCCCGTATTAATAGACGTAATTCTGACTAGAGATGTAAGTGCCGTATTAAACCAATGGTATTAAACCGTATTATACGAAAAATACCGTATAATACGGTATAATACAATTTCCGACGGTATTTTATGTAAAAATCGATTTAATATATATTTTTTTAAATAATAATCAAATTAAGTACTCAATACGGTGGATATGCTCAGAAATAAATCATGAAAGGGTATTTTAAATTTGTATCATTATTAAGCAGTCAGATTCAACATTATTACTTAACAAAAATAGTTTGGCCACTATTTTGGTTTAACTTTCCTTTATGGACCCTTTGATTTCAAAAATTTAATTTATCATTTCAATTCAATTCAATTTATCAATAGAAATAAAACTAAATTATATAAATTAAACATAATATGTACAAAACTTATAAATAATACTAAAATGGACCTTATGGACCCTTGATATAAGGGCCGGGGAGGGGTGGAGGGAATGGAGGGAGGTGAGGGCTGCCCCCCAGTCCAATTCCCAACATGCGCAACCTGCGCATGGCTAACCTTTCCTTTATGGACCGTCGAATTGGAAGTTCATATTTTATTTGTAGATAGTACTCATTAACAGAAGGCTTTTCGCAAAGTTTTAAGGTGCGGAGACTCACGGTTTACGAGATATATATTTTTGAAGTTTACATAATTCCATACAAAATGAAAAACAATACGCCATTTTTAGGTTAGATAAATTGTCAAAGTAGATGTCAACTTTGACGTTTCACGTTTCGTTCACGGCGGAGGTGTTTCGTTCAATTTTATCATGTCTATAATATAAAGGGGATCGTCAATCCGAGAGCGAGCGATCAAAATTTTAGGGCGCCCCGACTCCGACAGGTTAGGTCGTAGTGAGCGAGCGAAGCGAGCGAACAGACCCCGCCACCTCCTTCGTGGTTATTTTTTTTAAACCACCCAGAAGTAGGAGCTCCGGCAAGCGGGGCTCCGTCGAGTTATCTAGTTTAGAAAATAGAGTGAAAATCGATGGAAATTTGTGTTTGAACCTAACATACCTCAATTTTTTAAACACGGATATCTTCGTAACCATGGGGTTCCGCGAGATGGGGATGGTACAGGAGGTAGGCCCCTTGTTCCTTGGCCCTCCCTGCCCCCATATCTATTGAAATTAGAGTGCAAATTGAAGAAAATTAGTGTTTAAAAACATAACCTCAAAAACTTTAACCATGAATATCTCCGTAACCATAGGGCTCCGCATGTTGGAAATTGGACAGGGGGGCAGCCCTCTCATCCCTCCATTCCCTCCACCCTTTCCCGACTCATAAATCAACGGTCCATAAAGGAAAGTTTTATTAAAATAGTAATAAAAATACGGAAATCTAATATTTAATAATATCTGTAAATTTTCATTACTAAGTAATCATTAAATTAGAATTAGTCATTCTAAAAAATAGAAAACAATCGAAACCTAAAATATATTTCATTTGTTAAGCAAGGATTCTTCGTAACATTGCAGGCTCTTAAAATGTGAATCAAAATATAAAATACATAAAATACCAATAATACCGTAAGATATAATAAAATACCGGTATAATACGTAGCCTTTTGGTTTTATACGGTATTTTTACAACACTAATTCTGACACGCTCTGAAGTTTATTGCTGTCCTTATTTTTTCCCTTTAGAATGACAAGGACAGCAAGAGACTTGAGAGCGTCTCGGAGTTGAGTGACGTCTATTAATACGGGCCTAAGTTTCATGTATCTAGGACCAACTAACTGTTTGAGCTGTGCGTATCAATATAGCATTCAGTAATTCACTCAATCAGTCAATTTACCGTTTTTGTGTATGCTGCTGCTACTTGTAAATAGTGTAAGAGGAACCCGCATGCAAATTAACAGGGACCTCGGTAAAGATAATTATGCACGAAAACAGCAGACAATGCCGCAAGAACGGCTGAAAGGATATGTCCTTCGAATTGACGTGTTATCTTCGCCTATATAAAGAAATAAAAATTTGTTATTTTTTTTAATAAAACGCCATCTGTGAATCATGACAGTAACTATACGCACACAAATTAACATAGTGATGTGCGTTGGTTCCGTTTGACAGGATCTGACGGGGTCAGTTTGTTAACATTAAAATATAATATCGTACACGTTATCCTTATAGATAAATTATAATATAGATAAAAGATGTACTTTAGATAAGATATCTGGATCAGTCAACAATGAAATGTTTGCAGTTTTTCATATTACGTCAATATTAGTTCTCGTGAATGCAATGTTTGAGTTAGATAAAAAGCACTTCTCTACAGAAATGAATTTTATGAAATGAGTAAGTCCTATTAGTCAGCGCATAACCCCTGATTCAGGTCTAAATAATTCAGGGGATTTAAAAGACGTAAAAGAAACTAGTTGACAATGGTGCCGATTCTCTTAATTATTCACAAACTAACTTTAATTTAAGTGAAGTGCATATTTCTCTATCCGTTTAAATAAGAAAAGGACAGCATATAAAATATTAGTTAAGTCCTGTCAAATTTAGACACTCCATAGATAATTTATACGCGATTTAAAAACATGGCGTCTAAATATACGTCAATTTTCTTCAGGCGCTGACTAATTTGACAGGATTATACTAAAATGTATCTTCTGTCCTTTTATTTAAGAATTGGAAAGAGAAAGATGCATTTAAATTAATTTTAGTTAAGTTTGTGAACAAGAGAATCAGCACAGCAGCAGCAGCGAATGAATTCTATGACAGTCTTACCTCCGAAAGTGGTCTGCTTTAACTGCTAAACTACTGAACCATTTTAATGAAAACTATATAACTATTATAAAATGGCAAACTGACTGATTGATAGGTCAATAGGTTGTTAATATATCAACGCACAGCCCAAACGCTGGTGGTGGAAGGAGTGTCAGACTTTTACCGTCTAAAACCCACTCCTGTTCCTTTGGTTTCCCTTAATGTTCCACGTGGCCACGGTAACTATTATAACTATTCCGCAACCCCGGAAACTTGGAGGGCGTGTTCTTTGCGATTAGTAGGTATCCACTAAGAATTTTTTTTTGGAAATTCGACTCCTTAAGGAGTAGAAATAGTCGTTCAATTATAGACACCCACGTGGGCAAAGTCGCGGATGCTAGTAACTTTATAATTCGCAACTTGGGGTTCCACAATTGCCTACATTCAAGCTTAAGTTGCGAGGAAACGCTTGGAATGCATAAATCAATTAATTAGTGAAAGGCAGCCATTGTTCATAATCATATTCGTTTCCTAAGAGCCAGTAGGTACTCTATATTTTTCTTCAGATAGATCAGTGAGGAAATCTAACAATTAATAACTGCTTTGGTACACGCGAGGCACTGAGATAATACGATGTTAGAAATAAGTGAGAGGATACATGCGAGATTGTAGATTTTTGTGCGTGAGTAGCTTGCTTTCGAAGAAACTAGACTAACTATTTTCGAGAATGTCCTACATAGGTTCTGTTTCACAAGTGAGGGGGATATGGCCATGGAAGCTGGCTATTATTCTCTAGGACAGGTAGGAGGTCTGAGACCTCCACAATCTAGTTACTAGGTAACACAACCCCTTGGTACTAATTATCACGAAAATGTACAAAGAAAATATTTATCTATCATCACAAACTCCTTAGCCTTTTCCCAACTAAGCTGTAGTCGGCTTCTAGTCTAACCAGATCGGCTACACATCAATATTTTACATGAAGCGATTCAAGAAACACGCTGCCGGCTAGCCCTGAAAATAAGCGTCGTGGACTTGTGCCTGTGCAAATAAACTGTTTTTCTTCTTTCTTTTTTGCTTTTTTTCATTCACTGCGACACTGATTGAAAAGCTTTATAGCTTTTGACTGGGTAGGCAGTACCCGTAATGACTATCAAGGATCTACGAATTACCACCGAGACCGCGCTTTACGTGCCTTCAAGGCTAGAGATGGTAATAAGCCGGTTTACAGCTAGTCTTATGGCGAGATAAATAGATGTTACTTAGCATGTACTTTGGCTAAGCACCTGTCGCTGTTATACTATCAAACGTCAAGTGCACGATAGAGACGGAATATTGCTAAGCCAAAGTCGTGCTTAGTTATGTCTATTTATCTCGCCATTATTAAACGATACATTTGATTTATAGGGATACCTTGGGTTCCACGGTGTCCGTCCAGCGTGGTTGGCGAGGACCTTCCGACTTGCTGCGCCGTCCAGCACGATCAGCATCGTTCCTCTGCGCGCTCTGAGAAAATAAACATTATTTATATGCCTTAGTTCTGTTTTTTTCTTATACAATACTGTTGAAAGAACACGATTGTTCAGTCATTTAACGGAAGCATTAAAAAAATGTTTACTAACTAATAGTTTGGCTTGATGGCTCACTGCCCCGAAACGACTAAAGAAAAGCTCTATGCATGGCAACCGGGATAGAATTCCGCGCTTTTGACACCACTTATATTCTGTGCCTTGAGCATGGGTCATTGATAACCTTTCTCTACTAATGTTATAAAGAGGTAAAATTTGTTTGTATGTAGGGGGTATCTCCGGAAGTAAAGAAGCAATTTTAAAAATTGTTTCAGTGGTAGAAACATACATTATTCGTGAGTGCTGTAGGCGATAAATTGTAAAGATATCATGCATATTAGCCGAACTATCTCAGTTTTTGTCTAGCCAGGTGAATGTTTACCGCCCAACGAAGTGGGCACGGGTCAGCTACTATATCATAAAACGAACAAACAAATTGAAAAAGTCACATTGTTACATCCTCATAAATGAGAGGCAGCCAACCTTTAGGACCAACATTAAAAAACCTAGCCTTTACAACAATAATGAAATTGTTGCAACACAGGTTAAAAGTAGTTAAGCCTGTATTTTGTTCAGTAGCGATGTCGAGTATAGCTCTGTTGACTCGGGGCGTACGCCATGGCGGCCATGTTGATTCTGTCTGCGTTTACTTATGCCTTTATTTTGTTTAAAATGCGATGTTTGTTTTCAGTTCTAAAATGAAAATGTTTTTCTATGGCCGTGTATCTATATACTGTGTATAATTTTTTTGTGTGCAAGCTTTCGAAGCACTTTTAAACAAATTTCATTTTTCGGTATATTTTAAGACTTGGCTTTATCTGAAATAAGATTTTCTTGCGAGATAAGAGGGCTGATTGATATTTTGAAAACTTTTTTCAGAAAAGAAAATGTGTGTTAAGGAAAAAAAATATCATAATAAAAAGGTGAAGCCAGAACGCTATTATAAAAATCTTCAAAACTGTCCGAATATTCTTCAAAGCTTTAGACCCGAATAAAGCCACATTTCCAGTATTTAATTATACTTTAAATATAAGTTTTTACATGACAACTAAGTCACAACATGATTTTGAAAGATTTTAACAGGAATAGATCTTTAGGACCTCTGTGGAGTAGACAGTTGAGGTCCTAAGGGCTAATTACTTTAATTAATGAATTAACGGTATCTCTAAATTGCCAATTAGCTTTGTTTTAATAAGCATCCAGCCAATGAAGCTTCTGAGTCCTCTAGACAGCCAACAGTCCTTGATCTCACTAAATTAAGTTTTGATTATCAATCAAGTACGAGGTAGGCTTGCACACGTAGGGTTCTGTACTTTTGTAAAGATAAAAACTGAACCCTTATAGGATCACTTTGTTGTCCGTCCGTTTTTGTACTACCTATAAAAGCCTGATGCCCTGGTTACTTACCCTGGCCCTGTCGAAGGCAGAAGTCTGCTGCGGTCTGATGTCGTCAGCAGGCGCAGGGTCGAACAACTCGTTCGTCTTGTACGCCACTCCAGGGTACTTTTTGCGACGAGGCATTGCTGGCTCCATCGGGCCTGAAGAAAATCGGGAAAGATTAGTGGTGCTGAAGGTACAGGAATAAATGGAATAAATATAGATATCATGAGATAAGTCGTACATGGCCATCTGATTCTAAACTGTGTAAAGCTTGTACCTGTGGTAACTGGATTACTGATTTACATACTTAACTATAATTTATAAATACATACATATTATAGATAAATTATACCCAGACACAGAAAAAACATCACACGAAGTTTGTCCTGGGTGGAAAGTGTATCCATGACCTCTGGCTTAGCAGTCAAGATAACTAACCAATAGACCAACAGGCCCGTCATTCGTCAGTTTAATCTGTCTATTAACAAACTTTAGAGGTCGCCCTGTAGTCGATATTTTTGACAATATCCTTAAAATCAAACCAGCTTGGGTTGGCTAACCACGAGACCAGAGGATCAATCAGTAACAAAAGTCATTGATCAATGTCTCTTGTTAGTTGTAATCAGACGTTTTAATTTTCAATCTATTTCTTTCTTAGGGTAAGTAATGATAGAGTGACCAGTTCACCCACATAAGCTTGATCTACTAAGTTCTAAGGTTCGGGAACTAAATATTTGTTCGAAAAAGTTGCCGCGGGGCACTGGAACACAAAGGGCATTGTAAGGAACACGGATAGGTTTTAGTCAGTAAAAGTCTGACACTCCTCCCTTCCGCTCCGCTCCGCCCAGAGCGAAACAAATCATTTGACGATTTCCCATCCATAAAAATAGGAAAACTTAGATATTGTCAAATGGTTAATTACCATTTTCCATTGCACTAGGGCTCAGTGGTACTGGAATCTATGTCTCTGAGGTGCATTATATACATTAAGAGCTTATTGTTCCAGTAGAAAACACCCAAACTATTAAAGTTAGGGCCGTAAAAGTTTATATCGAAAGGATTTTTAGAATTTCAACCACTAGTGTCAAAGAAATGAAAGTTTGGATGAAAATCCGTCCTTTTTAAAGCATAGGAGACAGCTGACGAAAGCTAGTTTTAATTAGACCAGACCATTAAAGGTGTTATAGAATAGGGATGACGACAGCATTAAAAATGGCATTCTGTTTAGTCCGTCTGATAGATCGGCCGATAATACGGGACACGTATTTTTTGCTTGATCAAATTAATAAAAAAAATACAGAGATAAAGAGCAACAAAGTTCCGGAGTGGGGGCTTTTGACTTCACCGTCCTGCAAAAATTGTATCAGATCGTGACGTCATGCGCAACTTCAACGCACTGTATCGTCGTCGTCATTCTTCGTTTACGAGAAAAAAGAAAAAATACGTGTCCAAAATTTTTTGATAATCTATCTGACGGATTTACTTTTTGTTTATTTATTTATTTATATTTATTTATTTACACTTTATGCACAACGGTACACAGGCGGACTTAATGCCGAAGGCATTTTCTCCCAGTCAACCTAGGGTGGTGAAGAGATAGCATGGTAGGTGCACTTATGGTGGTAAAACTAAAAAGATAGAAGTATTATAGATGAATAAACATACATAATTATATAAATAATAACTACATACATAAGTAAATAAATACATATATCTATAACATATATACTTATATATAAGTGAAAGTAAATTATGAAAGAATTTGTTTGTCGTCTCGCCTATTGTCAAAGAGATAGGCGCTCACAAAGTTGAATCTAGTTGTTACTAGAAGTAACTTCCATTGGAGCCGAAGGAGCAAGAAACTCCATGAACACTTTTTAAATCAATAAAATAACATTTATGTATACATTATTCATGTTGAATCTACCGGTGTAATGTAAGAACATTATAATAAATTATTAGTACGATGACATTTTTTCAGGTTTCAGGCAAAAGGCTGGTAATATACGGCTGTATTCATGGTGATGAATGTAGGAAGACGTAATTTTTTTATTTAAATCGTACCCTTTTTTTTTGGGGAGTGGGAAATCATCAAATGATTGCTCCCGTCCTTCGTGTCACACTTTTACTGACTAAAACCCACTCATATTCCTTCGGTTGCCCTTTATTTTCCAGGGTCACGGTAACTATTATAAACATTCCGCAACCCCGGCAGGCGTTGGCCCTGTTGGGCGCGTGACACTAACGAGACGTCGACGCGGGCCTGGTCCTAACCGGGCGGCGAGCTACCCAATCCGCAGACCCGCGCCTACAGTGGCCGGTAGTCGTCTTGCGACAAATCGTACCCTCTGGACTTTTTCTTGTATCGTGGATACGTTTACAATCCCATAAACTTATATAAACATAAATAACTAGAGTCTCGGTTTAATACCCGAAGGTCATAAAGATATTTAAGGGCCTTTAAGTTTAAGTTTAATTGACGGGCCTGTTGGTCTAGTGGTTAGTGACCCTGACTGCTAAGCCGGAGGTCGTAGGTTCGATTCCCATCCAGGACAAACTTAGTGTGAAGAGCATGATTGTTTGTTCTGTGTCTTTCACATACCATCGGTGGCCAAATTATTAGGGACAGAACTCATAGACCACCATTTTTTTGTTCAAACACCTTTTCCAAGAAAATAAATAATTCCGTAAGTATAGGTTTTTCTGGTTTGGTTTTACTCCTAGTATCATTATAAGTAATTTTGGTATGTGATAGCAGCATGAGATCGAGCCATTTTCGAAAAATGTTGTATAGCTTATAATATGTAGCAATTTTGTTAACTTCAGTGGAAAATTACGTTTGTATCATTGATGGCAAAAAAAAAATTGTTTTAATTTTACAAGATGTTTCTGTTAAAACTAATCGAACCGCAGATAACATTTGTGATTATGTCCGTCTTTTCTTAAATTGAATACAAAATATTGAGTTTTGGTAACGATATTACGTGATATGTTTAAAATTTCGCCTTTTTAAAATGAGCAAAGCTTTAGACCCGTCTCCACGATTTTTTTTTTAAATAACAACCTTATTTCTATATTTTACACATTCTCAGAGAGATTTAACAGCTATTACAGGTATCTGAAAGTCTCTAGTAAACAGTATTAAAGTAAAATCTGATCAGAACAAACTTCTGGAAACAGAGAGTATGAAAATATGTGTCAGAAAACGGATCACCACTGTTCGTTCTGACCATAAAAACAGAGATATCTACCTAAAACATGGTAAAAAGTGCATTACCTGCCTGACTACAATTATAAACAATGGAGTAGACTAAAATATAAAAGTATTCGATAGGAGAGTTGACGGTGGTCGGCCGAGAAGAAATGGATAAATTATCGGCCGATCAAATAAGCACGCCACACCGAGACCCTGATGTAGAAACGACTGTAGTAGGCTAGGCATCGCTGTAATATAATTGTTGCACAATGCAGTTGGTTAATAATATAACTGTTTATATTGCTATACGTACGAAAAGCGCTATTCAGTGATCATTCCATTATTTTTAGGTATGCTTCTCCGATGAATAATTGTTTCAGGTGTGGCCGTGTGGGTCGACAAAACCACATTTGTAGTCGCTCACATCCTAGAGCTGTCCGAGAACAACTCCATACAGATTGCCTTTTGGGAAAAATTAAACAACCAGGTAGCATCACGGTGTGATTTGTGATCTCTGCTAAAACATGGGGTGCCTATATATCGCGGAAATGACCATAAGGCAAGATCTGTACACGCGAGCACTAGAAACTCAATTATTGCCGCAAGTCGAAAAATGGTTCCCAAGTAGTAGATAGAGGAGTACATTTTTATAACTATTTCTGCATCGTGTCTCAAGGCCAATAGTATTATTAGCATTCCTGGCTGAAGAAAAAAATATTTAGCCCTGACCCGATAAATTACCAGAAACGAACTCTACTGAGAACATGCAGGAACTCACCAGTAGAGCTATCGCTAAGCATGTCATTGCCACCAAACACCAGCTCGTTGCAGCTCTTATAAATGAGTGAAATCATAACACAAGCCTTCAACAGCTGTTATATAATGTATAGAACTTAAACCATGCCTCATAAGGCTAAAATTTACACAAAAAAATCCCTACAACTTATTAATGCGATATATTTTTTTATATATCAACGGTTTTAATTTTGCCATCATATTTATTGTTTTTATTATCTTAATTAACAATGTTATTAAATAAAAAATACCGCTTGAGTCTACACCCAATAATTTTCCTGAAAAAAAAAACAGTCCAACTTGATAATACAGAAATCTAGAAATCCCTAATAATTTGGCCAGGTACTGTAAACTAAGAATAATGTTGTATTATAAGTAATTAGGAATATCGGTATCATAAGGCGGTTCATGATGGCTGGTGGTAAGTAGGGAGCTGGTGGTGTACTCACCCCTCTGTATGGGCAGTGCGGAGGGCGGCGTGGGCGCCGGCTGCTTCACCACGCCCTGCTGCTGTTCCTTGTACTCGTGCCATTTGTACGTGCTGCGATATTCCGAGTGCAGCTGTAACAAACAAATAATACTGTTAGCATTCATTTTAGGAAGGTTTTCTTATGGAGGCGGAGGCTCTATTGATGCGTATATAGAACAGCCACAGTTCGGTCATAGCACGGTCATGGTACGGTCATAGTACGACCATAGTACGACATGGTATGGTAGTAGTACGTAATGATACGATCAAATTACGGCCATGGTACGGTCATACTACGGCCAAGGTCAATCACAGTACGGCCATGGTACGGCCTTAGTACGGTCATAGTACGGTCATTGCACGTCATAGGACGTCATGGCACGGTCATAGTACGGTTATAGTACGTCCTTCGACGGTATATATATAAATGTACAATGTATATCGTATTTAAAATGCCGAGGTATTATGTAACCGGCAGATTATACAAAATGCCTGCGACAAATCAAAGCTTGTAATAACTGCACGTTAAAACTGTTGTGAAGCGAAGCCTTAAGTCCAGTTTACTCATGTAAACGTAATAAAACGTCAGTAGATAAAATATTCGTTGAATAAACAGAGCCGTTCGGTGAAGCGCAATTTGACGTCACATTTTTCATCGAACTCGATATTGAGGTGTCTAAGCTGACGAGCAAACTAATCACCAGTGTAGGTGTACCATGAGGATTTCGTGGAAACGTTTTTCAATTTCAACTTGTATATAGTCCTACTAATATCGTATGTGTAAGTTTCTGTGGACGGATGATGATGTTTGTGACTTTTTTACGCAAAAACTGTACTGATTTTGTTGAATCAAAATCATAAAATCAAAGTTAAAGCATTTGTTTCAATGACTTTGGCTTAGCATTATACCTGTCACTGTTACAAAACTGCCAAACGTTAAGTGCACGATAGAGACGTAAAACATGGCTTAGCCAAAGTCAGTGCTTAGTAACGTCTATTAAAAAAAAAAACCTTTATACTCCAGAAAATATAATTACACTAGCTTCTGCCCGCGACTTCGTCTGCGCGGATTTTTCCTGAATTTTCTTTGCTATACACCTCACGGAGCCCGAGACCTTTCCAACGAATGCAAACGTGGAAATCGGTTCGTGCATTCTGGAGTTATAGCGTCAGGAAGGAAAACCCGACTTATTTTTATATAGTAGACTATTCTCCTAGTTTATTAACTGTACGATTAACAACTAAGCTATGACAATTGTTTTAATTTAAAAAATGTGTTAAAAAATAAATGAATAAATAAGCAGTAATTAAAAAAACAAATACAGCATTTCATAAATCCAGTCCATACTCTATTCAAACATTTACTTTCACCCTTAAATAATATCTCCTACATTCTTAGACATCCAATTAACTCCAAGAGGAGGGACCCATCTGAAAGAGGGACGAAGCAAAAACGACGACATCCTTTCCCCTCTCACTCCCAGTACAATCTATTATCTAGGATAGCTAGAATAGATATAATATAGATCGGTATAAGTATATCAACTCGCAGTTGATAGCTTGCTGAAAATCCGGCTCGATGCTCAAAGAGATGTGAACGATGACATGTATTCTGGATATCGATATTTTTATCCATACTAGTTCTACTAATATTATAAACGTTGTGTGTAGTATGTGTATGTATGTGTGTGTGAAGTATGGGAGGATGGATGTCTGCGATTCTTTCACGAATAACTAGTGAACGGATTTTATTGAAACAATTTAGAGTAATACCACAGATTAATAAATAGTTACTACGTAACAGATACTTCACTCCAATACAAAAACCAAAATACCTACGCTATAATAGCCTACAAAATCATAATAATAATACCAGTTGTTTAGAGCAAGGAGAAATGTGCCATAAGTACGCACAAAGAGAGTTGAGATTCTTTTGCCCGCCGCGCGACTAACGTGTGTGCGTGTCGTTCAGCAAATCTGCTAGGGTTATACGTATGATGGTAATAAAACAAATGTTTTAGAAAAACAATTATTATTTTATTTGTTGATCAAAAATTTTTTAGTTTAATAAAATGACTGATGCATATTTTTCGTTCCTTGAATTCCCGACTAATATATTTTAGTGTCCAAAATATCCAAAACCGCGTGAATAATTTTAATAAATAATCAAAAGGGAAACAAGAGAATTGGGAAACAGGGGAATTGCACAATAATCACGCAATAATTACGTGGTTTCGGCATTTTGATAGTCAGCGCTGTACCCGTGACGCGCGAGCACTCAGCCGGGCGCGCGACAGCCCGGTGTTCGTTGTATCGTCGACGGTACGCGAAGCGGTAGGCATAAAACGCGTGGCCTTGAGCGAGTGACGGACGCCTGGTAATACTGCTTATGCACCAGAATAACACTGAGACGTAAGACATAAAATCACGGTATACCGTAACGGAACGAAGCAGTATCCAAAGCATAACGCGGGTGAATCCGCGACATCTACAAGAGAAAGATGCACTTAAATTTACGTCAGTTTGTGAACAAGAGAATCGGCACCAGTGCCTGTAAATGGTCTAAGTGAAATAAATGCTTCTGATTTTTTTTTGACTTTTGAATTTTTGACTTTTGATAGTCCAATTTATACGAATGTAGCATAGGTAAAAGTGTAATAAAATCGTTTTACGAAGGTTAACAATATTTTTGTTTTTATTTTCTGCTAGCTTTCGTATTATTGATAAATTTACGTGTGTATCGGGGTAGAGAAAACTCAATTTTCATCGTATCACGAATTTTCGATCAAAATGTAAATTATTAAGCACACAGCGTTACGGTAAATGTTGAATTTCATGGTAAAACTTTATAATGAACGTTTTGTAACTTTTCCTCGCGTGTTCAGCTAAGAATTAAGTTTTATGTCAATTACTACATCAAAAAGGAAACTTCTGAAGGTTGTTAAAATATTTACTAACCTAACCAATGATATTTTAAGTAAAAAAGTGCAGATAAGTTATATGCAGTCAAAATGTGGCACATTAAAAATTTGCCAATTGGCAAACATGATACTGAGTATCGCGTTGACATTTGACGTTCATCTCTTTTTCACTCGCACTACTTCAATCATGTCATCCTACTTTGACGTGTAATGTATGTGTGCGTTAGTGTGCCGTTTTTGAAGATAGAATTTCGTTTGGGTAACCTATCTACGCCTTTTTTACTTAAAATATCATTGAACCTAACTATAAGCTTTAAAGAAAGTTGCATGTCTTTAAAGTTGTAAATGACGTATGCACAGCGGAATTTTAATAAGTTAAAAAAATGGACATTAGTCGAGAGTAAATAATATTATGATCGTATGGAAAATAATAAACAAGAAACTCTTTACAGCTATTTTTTTAATGATTGATTTAACAGTTATTAAAAATAAAAATTAAACATTGAGATTTAGTTCTAGCCTTAGGTTCTAGTTTAAGGGTTTCAAAAAAAAAACTATTAAATAAAAATGCATCAAAGACGACAGTAACCAAAACCAGACTTGTAATAACTCAAAAAAAAAATAAACACATAAATTCTCCATTTGCCTCTATCCGCCCCATAAACACTATCCAAACATCAAATGAACTAAAAATACATTTTAAAGCCATTTGCCGCCAATAAAATCGATTTGTGTACTTTTAATACGGATACAAACATGCTCGGCACGTGGTGACCATTAAATCGACGGCTCATCAATTATTCCGAACACGACATATCGGGCAATAGGGCGACCATGTTTGAGGAAAATGGCGGGATTTTGTAGTAACTTGTTTTTCGTTTTGAATAGTTATGAGTAGTTCTATTATGGCAGAATATATTTTTAGAGGTTTGAGGAATAAGGTAGAAAGTTTCTCATCCTATTGCAATGTGAAGATTTTTTTTCTCTTGCAAAAGGGCTGCCCAGCGATCGTTGTCAGGATTTGTACATATGGTAAAGTTGCACAGAATTTTGGCACGGAACAAAAATAATTTACGGTTTATATTGCAAGTTGCAACGTTGCATTTAACATTTCACGAATAGTTCTGATGCAATTTTAAAAGTGTCGTGACTAAGTCATTAGTCAGTGAGAGGGTTGTGAAAACTGACCTTGGTGTGCAATGTACTGTAAAATATATTATTGCAGAACTAAGCTCTAGGTGTTGGTTTGATTTAAAGTCTAGAAAAGAGTCGTTAAAATCAACCCAAGTTTAAACTCAATGTACTAGTAACTATTGAAGAGTTCTACTGTCATCATCTACCCCAGTTATTGCGGAATAGTTCCAATAGTTACCGCGGCCCTGGAACTTAAAGGACAACCGATGAAGTAAAGGTGAGTTTTAGCCAGTAAAAGTCTGTCACTCCCTCCAGCTCTGCCCAGGGCGGGAAAAGTTATTTCATGATTTCCCATCCATAAAAAAACCTAGTTAAGATTATCTTAATGGGACATTGCCACAAACAGTCAACATGACATGAGTGAAAACTTTTACAAGATTTAATTTAATAGGATCTAATAAAAAAACTGTCGCAAAATTTGAACCAAATGAGGTCAAGCTAGAAAAGCCACTTAATAGTAAACTTTTGTTAAAACATGCAAGTATTTGCGCTTAATGTTTCAATACCCCTTAAAAGTTACATAAAGTTCTTTTACACAATACCTCAATTTTGAAATAATATACGTACCTATGTAACACTATTTGTACAGACAATGCTCGTTTAAAAGTTAGCCCATTCGCTAGGATTGCAATAGACAAATTGTCTTACTTTTAGTACATCATGATTCATGGTGCGTTTTTTGTCAAACGATGACGCCGTTGTTTCTTAGCCGACTACTTTGATGGCAGTACTTTGGCTTAGTCATGTTCGGTCTCTATCGTGCACTTGACGTTTGGCAGTTGCGTAACAGCGACAGGTAGTGCTAAGCCAAAGTTTGCTAAGTAACGTTTTTTTATCCCGCCCTGAGACTCATGCAAAATAAACTCAGAGGTCAGTCTCTTTGAAATCTATAAACTGATCAAACCTAATAAATTGTATTCTCACCAAAATATAAGCTATTTGTTAAATATAGATGATATAGCAACCATAAACTTTTCTTCTTATGAGGCCAACCTACCAATGTTAATATTTTTGGCATGTCCCAGAATAACAAACAAGATAGTCACCCCATACATAATGAAGCGCTCACAGAAACAATTAAACATCGAGTTCCAACGTCCCACTGAACTGATAACCTGATTCTCGAATCTACTAATAAAATGGACAAACAGACAAATTGAATGAATAATTTAAAATAGGAATGGACGAACTGCCCTCAATTTTAGAACTAATTAAAGGAACGACTGACCTGATTCCGAATTCTAAAATCGAATAAAAAACAAAATGGCAGCGATTTTCTTTTTATGCAGTTTGAAATTGGAATGTGTCCAGATTTTTCTGGAACAAATGCGTTATTGTGAAGATATTCTAGTGTTTCGTGAAATGCTTGGCTGGCAATGTTTCTGAATTTTCAGCAGATTTCAGTCAAGTGAAGTCAGATTTGGCATGGTTTGTTCTAACGGATGCTAGAGCAGTAGTTTTGTAGATATTGATTGTTATGATTGTGAAGCGGCCAAAGAGGTTAGCTAAAAATTAGGCTGGTAACAGCATTATTACACACCATGAAGTCTAATCGTGAAGACAATATTTTCATATAATATTCTTCATGGTTCCTTGTACAGTATACTGCTTAGGCAGGAAAACAAAAAGCTTAGTTTTTTGTATGCAGATGCAAATTTGAATCTTCTTTACCCTCTTTAATAAAATAAAGTAAATTATAATAGTTTTCTTAAAATTAGAGTTTTTTTTATAATGGTAGAACTACTTTAATATTGAATTTATTTTATGAGCCACGATTTAATATTAATGAACAAAATCATTTCTGTCATCATAAACCAAGGCCAATTATTGTTCTCTAGAAAGGACTTAGTGCTAGAAATATAGTACATAAGTATGTTGAATTTAATAAAAGCGTACATAATATAAAACTAGCACGTACTGAGCGAAGCTATAATAACTACGGAAGAACTCAGCAGAGAGTGTGTTGTAATGTAATTTATATTTTACTAGCTTTGCCCGCGTCTTCGTTCGCCCGTAATTGGGTGTAGCAATCAGGAATAAAATAGTTTTCTATCAGTGAAAACGAAATTGCAATCGGACTAGTACTTTCAGAGATTAAATCAAATGAACAAAATAACAAACTATAATTTCTTTTAATTATTATCCAACAGACTCAAAGTAAGGATAGTGTTTTTTTGTGTAAATTGCGAAAGATTTTAGCAAAAAATAATGAATGTCAAAACATAAATAAAAAACAAAATATTTTTATGACAGTTTCAATAGGTAGATATAAAAAAATCTAGAAAAACGTTTTTTAAGTCATCCAATGTGTATGTAGCGCTAAAAACGGGACAGTCACCAAATGGCCGCTTCCCGACCTAACCGTCTTTGTAATTAACAAAACAAATTATCTCTACCTCGACTTTATTAAAATTCTATTTGACTCATCATATCCCAATCCGAGCAACATATTTAATAAAACATGGCTGCCCAACATCGATATTCCTTTACCGACAAGTCCCCACTCTATCGCAAGCAATTTTCAGTACGCCTTCGCAACCGCAATAACTACGTGTACGCTACATCTACGCTACGTGTACGCTACGGTCACGTAGCGACTACGTCTCTACGCTACGTCATATTTACGTGATCTACGTGGTGTAGTTTAAAGGAGATAGGTCGTGAGATATTTTGAAGGGTAAATGTATATGTGTGTGATAATTCTGATTGGGGTTGGTTTTGAGTAATTGTTTTTGGTTGTTAGGTGAGTTAATTGTGGTATTATGTAAGATAGAAAGGAAGACATTTTATGTTATTAATGCAAAATCCGGTTAGGAAGGAAGCTAATCCAAATATGTTTGGAAAAAGCTTGGGAGATGATGAAATTAATGCTAAAATTTGGATTCTGTCTGTATGACGTTTCCACGGCTAAACAAAAATCAAAAGCTTGACAATAAACTTGGTCGTAACATAACTACCATTTTGATCGCGCCTTGAGTTTGATGTCTCAAATACAATATATTTCACCAAAAACATTTCATGTAAAATGTTGCCAAGACAACCACATAAGGTTTGCCCTGTGAAAAATATATCAGATCTCATGTAGAGCCAAGCTTCTGAATCTACACGGCCTTAATCTACCGACCTTAACTTCACAAAATCTACATATCAGTAAAAATGTATGGCTTCGCCGTTTGGCTACCGTCGTCGTGGAGGTGATGCGAATATTTAGTTTCTTAAGTAAGTAACGAAACAGCCAAGCCATACATTTTTACTGATATTTGCCCTCCGATACCAAAATAATTCCTATTTTGATCAACCGTAGCTAAAACCGTCAGCAGCACTCGTTTTAATTAACTAAACCAATACAGCCGATTTGCTGTCACATGTAACTCGAGTTCAAACACTGCCGGAACTGTACCAATTATCTAATGTCAATATTTATGTCATTTGCACAATACAACTTGTTTTCTCCTGTTTTCTTTTGTTTATTAGAAACCTGAAAGGTCAAAGTCACTGTAATGGGGTATTTCACATCATTAACCCATAAATGTAAGGCATTTAACCATGAAATGTAAATAATTTAAACCCCAAAAAATCAGGCTCATATTCATTTTACTGTAAAATAAGATTTTTAGATGCTTTGTAATCAATAAATAGTTAGGCAATGGAGTTGCTTTCTTAATGACGTCATGTGGTAACATTGCCATGCAAAATCTATGTGAGAATCTCATTTTGACATCTCATAAAAAGTACGTCAATTGATGATGGCTAAAATACTGTATTTACCTTTTTAACTATAATATCATTGACCGTATTATCATTATGGAATTATCTAAGTAGAGTGAGTGTTTAACAAAATAAATACGTTAAGAGAAGAAATTAAAGTTACTTTAGAATTAAATAGGCAAAATAAAAAAAAAGTATTTATGATGCAACTAGTTAAGTTTTATATAACACTGTAAGTAATAATTTATTAATATTAACGCACATCCTAAACCGCTGGTCCTAGAGACATGGTACTTATGAAAACAACCAACTTTTATTATGGAACCAACTCTGAAATCGCGGGAAAAAAATCAGCTGTTCTAACGAAAGTTCAATGGCCTCCCGACCGTAATGTATGAAACAGCTGATATTTTTTTCGAGATTTCAGAGTTGATTCCATAATAAAAGTTGTTTCTTTTCATGGGTAGAATCATCTCCTAGTGGGGTGTGCAGGACCAAATATACACCTAGTATAAATACCCACTAAAAAGGGTTTTTTTGAAAATTCCCACTCTAAAAGGGGTAAAATAAGGGATAGAGGTTTCGACATCAACGCAAGCAAAGCCGGGGGCGAAAGCTAGTTGTTAAGTAAATGAGTTCTCGCCATCAAACGTAAAAGTTTGGCGAGTTTAAAATTAAGTTACACCTCTGAATTATAATTTCGTTAAATCATCATCCCTAGCCTTTACCCAATTACGTTGGGGTCGGTATCTAGACTAACCGGATTTAGCTGGATACCAGTGTTTTACGTGAAGCGACTGCCTATCAAAATTGAACAACCTAGTTACTGGCACGGCCGCCACGGTACCCCTTAGCTTGGCTAGGACTACCCGTAACTACTGTTTTTTTTTTGGGGAGTGGGAAATCATCAAATGACTGCTCCCGTCCTGGGTGCGGCGGGAAGGCGTGTCAGACTTTTACTGACTAAAACCCACTCATGTTCCTTTTTTTTTTTTGTTGATTGGGAAATCATCCAATGACTGCTCCCGTCCTGGGTGCGGCGGGAGGGCGTGTCAGACTCTTACTGACTAAAACCCACTCATGTTCCTTCGTTTGCCCTTTATGTTCCAGAGTCACGGTAACCACTATAAACATTCCGCAACACCCACTCATGTTCCTTCGGTTGCCCTTTATGTTCCGGGGTCACGGTAACTATTATGAACATCAAAGTATTATGAATGACGACCGGGACCAACGGCTTTACGTGCTTTTTGAGGCACGGGATGTCAGTGAGGTCCAAAATAAACTTTAGGGAGTATATGTTAATTGAAAGAGACATATTGGTAATGCTCGGATTCGAACCCCACGATGACATTGCACGTCATTTGAATCAAATTTTTTCGAACACAAGTGATTCAGGACACAATGGAAAGACAATAGCAGCCCGACAGCCGGCTGTCGCTTGGTCGTTGAAAGGTTAAATAAATAAAACATATTATTCAATAAATAAATAAAAAAAGCTTTACATGACAACTGGTACGAACGGCTTTATGTGCTTTCCGAGGCATGGGATATAGATTAACATAGAACCAGCACATATGATGTCATGTGGTACCTATTAAAATTCACAGACGGCATAAGTACCATTACACAATAGCAGCTAAACAGTATAATTGCACGCACAATTGGGTCCTAATGTTACTGCTCAAAATTAGGCTAAGTATGAACAGTCCAGTGTAGCCGTATGTCGTTAGGGAGAAATTAGATTATTAAGATAGAATTCGATTTCAAATTCGCCTTAAATTTGAAATCGAATTTATTTCAGTCACGGGCACTTTTGAATTGACAAAAAATCGGTATGTTAGTCAGAAAAGTGACCCTACTTAGTACATAGTTAGAGGTCATCGTAAGCCATGGAAGTTGCCGGGGTTGCGGAATAGTTCTAATAGTTACCATGGCCCCGGAACATAAACGGTAACCGAAGGAACATGGGTGGGTTTTAGTCAGTAAAAGTCTGTCACGCCCTCCCCCCCCGAACAGGGCTGAAGAAGTAAAAAAAAAACGTGGAAGTTTGAAACACCAGGAGTATCACACTCATTAAAGCTTTAAACACACGTGATTTGAGACACAATAGACAGACAATAGCAGCCCGACAGCCGGCTGTCGCTTGGTCGACGAAAGGTACCTATTCACTTCTTGAAGGTCATGTTATAGTCCTTAGAGAAAACCACAACAGGGAGCTTATCCCACAATCAGAGCATTCACAACTGACAAAGTTAGGAGACCACAAAGTTAGAAGAGTTTTTGATGTCATCATTGAGAAAAGTTGTAAAAATTGGAACTGGGAGAATTTTGGCAAAGTTTGGGGTTAATCTGGGAAAGTAACATAAAGATTAGATAAAATGACGAAAACGACGCTTTGTCATAATTATGTAACTTTGGTGACACGTTATGTAGGTTTAGCAGTAGTAGAAGCTAAAATCATGTATTAGTATTTGTATACAGGAGAAGAAAACAAAAATAGAGTTACTCCTTTCTTTTTCTATGTTTACAAGAAAAGAAAGGAGCAAAACTTTTGAAGAAGCAGCTAAGAGACTAACTACCTCAAGCGATGCAGCTACACGAAAAAAAATTAGATGATCTTTATATATATTTTTTTGTGAAATTTTGATAACCATTGACAGATTTTGATAAATTGCTGCAAATTGCAAGAAAGATTATCCAAAACTCTTTGTTTATTACTATTGATCCCTGTTTCTTATTTTGATCAAAACTTTTAAAGAACCAATCATAATAGGAGTGCCAATAAGTAAAAAACGGCAAAAATCTAACATTTATTCGTTTGATTAGTTTATTTATTTAATTAGCATGGATGAACAGAACCCTTAAAAATCACATAAATAATATTTAACGGTGGCGCCCCTCCATAATAAGATGGTTGGAGGTCAATCCAACCATTCATCAATGGTTTAACGATAAGTCTAAATATGCTACAGTTCATAGTTGTCAGGGTCGATAAACCGCAACAATGACATCAGTTTATGTTTCTTATCCTTGTTCCTTCTTTAGATACAATTTATAAGTATTTGAAAGATGACAGATTCATTTCAAACTAGCTGTTTTCTGCCGTGTTATTCGCGACTTTAGAAGTTAAAGTCATTGTTTTCACACATCGTCCATCCTCACCTCCCTAGCCTTTTCCCAACTATGTTTCACAACCTAGTCTCTAGGCGACACGGTACTCCTTTTAGCAGCGATAAGATAAAAAAAAAACACAGACTCTTTCGCAATTACAATATGAACTTCTACGTCAAAAAACCCAGCCTCTTCATTAATATCTCGAAAACAATGAAAACTAACTAGAACTATGATTCATTGCCGACCTTCAACCACAATGGCTAGCATACAACTGTCTTTAAACCAACAGAGCATATTTTTTTCCGCACTTTAATCTCGCAAAAAACAAAATGGAGGCGAAAAATTCCGCTCGTTTATCCAAGTCGCCTTCTCAAGAATTAGGTCAGTGTTCTTAGTGTCATATTACGGTGTCTAGAGGTCTAGAGAGCTCTCAAAGTGTCGGGGTAAGTGTCGGCAAAGTCTGTGCTTTTTTTATTTTAGGTTGTTGTTCGTAATTTTGTGTGGTGTTTCTTGCATCGTTTTGCTTGTTCTGGTCATCTTACTAAGAAGACAGATCTGAAGATTTTGAGTTAACCCAAAATTGGCCTTTTTGCTGGCTTGTTCGTCTAGTTGTTAGGGGCTTTGACTGCTAAGCTAGTGGTCATTGGTTCAGTCTTCATCCAGAATATCGTATCGCTTAAGTTCTAACACGTGAAAGTATTTTTATCAAAATACGTTTTGTATGTCATTCGTCAGGGAATCGCAAGACACATCGTCTAAAATTGGATTAATCTACACGAATAAAACATATTTTAACGTCTATATTAAATAACCCTAACTTATCACTTAAACAGTTGATAGACGCAAAATAACACTTTCTGGTCTCCTAAAAAAACTGTATTTTGATATCCACGGTATTAGAACTTAGACGACGATAATATCTTTACGTGATGATCATGATCGTTCGTCGTAGAGAGGTGTTATTTTTTTAACAAATAAATCGTGTACGTTTATGAATAAAATAAGTATCAGCCTATGACTTGCCTGGTTACCATAGTAGAAACTCTACCTACTTTAGGATCTAATGGCCGTGTGTGAGTTGCCCCAAGATATTTATTTATTTATTATTTCGTAGTTTCTTGACAAGTTCCGGTTATTCTGGTCGAAAACTTACCGAGACACAAGTTCTGAAGATTTTGGCTTATCCAAGGCTTTTTGTCACGCAGTGTTCGTGTCTAAAGACAAAAGTTGTCCAAAAACTACTTTCTGTTAATGTGTTTGCCTTGACTTAGTTGTCGGCTAGTGGAAAACATAAAAACAAATAAGTACGAAACGAGGAACTAAGTTTAATTTTGAGGTTATTTTGAGAATTTAGAAACCTTTGGAAGTTGTCATGCAACCTTAAAGACAAAGTTGAAGCATATTTTGTCTCTTACAAACAAAATACATTAAAAAGAGACGTTAAAAGTTGCGGAGCGAGAACAAGCTTACATTAAACTTACGAGAGTTTTAATTCCTTTTAAATATCGAAGTTTAAGAGAAAAAGAGTAAATTTTTTTTGGACTTAAAACACATTATGAAACAAAAGTATGACAGGTTGAAGTATTTTTTTCAAACATGCGCCGAAATTCGTTGAATTTTTTAACATTTTAACTACAGTCTTCGAAATTCGATTCGAGGTTTCCGTGTTCTCCACCAATATGTAGTAACAGCCGGGATTGTAAGTTTTTTTACTAGCCCACGGTGTCCCACGGCAGGAAAATGGCCGCGTTTTCTAAAATTGGAACGAACTTTTGTAGTTTAACTATAGCAAAAATATAAGGTAATCTGCCAAAGTATTTTAAAAAGAAAACATAACATAAGGCTGATTTACATTGATTCAGTAGCTGGCGCCAGCATCACTGGATTTCGGCGCTAGATCAGCACTTTATCAATGTACACATGTTTCAATCCGCTGAATACTGGATGCTGGACTGGATTAAAACAGGAGGCTGGCGCCAGCTACTGTATCAATGTAAATCAGCCTTTAAGACGGGCACAATGTCCTGACTGGATGACCAAGTTAAAGAAAGGCGTCTGGAAAATACACAAAGATTTGACTTCAGTGGAAATTGTACCTAAGATCCCAAGGCTTAGCAGTCAGGGTTACAAACGAGATCATCAAAGCCCCAGAAGGTAATTATGCGGTAGCACTTCGCTCGATGAGCAACGACTCTCTACTATTTTTAAAGTAAAAAAAACAGTCAAGAGCGAGTTGAGCTCGCATACCGAGGGTTCCGTATATATGTTATAGTCAAAGTCCGATACACAGTCTCTTCGCGGAAGGACTGGTTTATCCTAGGTTTGGCCAAAGCCATCAGGCAATCCCCGAAATACATTTCAATTTCGCCCTTTGCCTGAAGTATTTTTAGTCAAACCCAGAGGAGCTCCTAACTTTTCAGTCAAACGTCGAAAGTAAATTATTCTGTTTCGGTTTTGGCCTAGTCAATCCTAGAAGCGACTGCAAAACTCGGTCAAACGTTGATCTGAACATGTTTAAACAGGTTCATAATGTCTCTCGCGGTGTTCCGACCGATTGTTTTGTATTTTAATTTGCCACTTTAATTACCTAAAAAATTATTAAAATAATTAACATTAAAGTTAATGCCTCACTATTTCAGAAAAATGATTAATTTTCCATTTTAATTACTTAAGAAATTATTAAAACAATAAACATCAAAATTTTAAAAATGTTATTTTTTTATAACTAATCTTACAAACTAACCTCCGTATATTCCGAAGCATTTATTTATTTATTTTATACTTTATTGCACATCGTACAAAAGGCGGGCCTAATGCCACACGGCATTCTCTCAAAGCATCTCAAATATAAAAGTGAAAATCGCGTAAGCTGACCAATCAGGTGTCAGAACAGGCAGAGTTAAGCGGTTCTTAAGACTTGAAAGCTGCTTAAATGATAAAATGCTTCCAAATATACGAAGATAAGACACTTCATACCTATATCGGAGTTTGACTCGTCAAACCCCGATTTAATAAAATTGTGTTTTAACGTTTACCTGACCAAATTAGTCTCTCCCAGGTTTGACGAAAATTGTTTAGTCAAAGGCCGAAAATTTACATTTGTTTGGGCTTTGACTAAGTCATTCAGTCTGACCTGAGGATTGACCAGTCTAACCTAGGAGCGCCGGAGCTTCGCAGTTTGCCTATAACATATATACTTGTAGGTATAGGAATCTTGTTGCAGTAGTACAATATATGATATAGATCCATTTTATGGGCTTCAGTTTTTTTCCCTTTGCTGGTGCTATGTGACATTGCTTTATGCCAAATTTCATAGTTCTAAGTTTATGGCTCAGATTATAAAACAGTAGGCAGATAGACAGCGCGGAACATTACGAGTGCGGCGAACGTCGAGACATGTGTGCGTGACTGCCACGTGACTGCGCTGTAAGAACACGTCGTCTCTGTGTGCGTTCCGGTTGCCAGGATGATGAAAAATTACCCGTAATATTTCATTCTTATCTGTTTATATTAATTAAAATATAAATAATAAAGTGCTTAGGTGTATAACAATTTTATAAAGCTAAAAATTTTTGTTTGTTTGAAACTTGAACGCGCTAATTTATTCTCTTATTCACAGAAAAGGACAGAATATAAAATATTTTTAGTTCACTGTTTTTTACTATATTTACTTTATGTTGGCGAATCGACTGGTGTACATAATTTTAGTTAGAGACAAAACATTCACTACTTTTATTAACGAAGACTTTTGACACATACAATACACATGATACAAACATACCAACCAAAAAGAAAAAAACACTCGAATTTAAATATTCTTTTAGATCGATAATCCTGTGTCCAATACATATTTCCCAACTTAGGGGTAAATTTTTCCACAATAAAATAGCAACACCGACAGATTTCTGTTGAGGTTTTGTGTTCCAAACAAAATAACATCCAAAAAGGCAAATATAACCATATTAATCTATAAAAAGGTACTCCATCTTCTTTCTTTTGATTTAGGAAACAATTTTTGCAATGTTTAAAAACAAAAGACGGCATCATTCTCGAAAATATGAATATTTTCTGTGACATGTTTACGGCGCGACGCTTCGTGCCGTACTGACTCGAGATTGTATTCGCTTTTGGTTTTGTATTTGCTTTGTTGACCTCACTCGCGGTGTTCCGCGCTATCTATCTGCCTTGTGTTTACTAATCTGAGGTTTATGGCAAGTACTCTAGAGTTTTGATTCCATTGAACTTTTTATTGTAATTTAATAATAAATTCTGTCATTTTATTGTTTTTTCTGACATTTCATTTTTCACTTGATTTTTATTTTTTGACATTGTGTTCATTATTGTTATGTTATTTTTTTATTTTTATTCGATTTACTATTTCTATCTTTACGTGCCTATAATTGATTTGTATGATAATAACTGTAAGTATGAATTGGCTATAAATAAATAAAAACCGCCCAAGAGCGTGTCGGGCCACGCTCAATGTAGGGTTCCGTAGTTTCCCGTCTGTCACAATAAGTGCTCCCTACTTTTAAGTTAAAAAAAAGGCTATTTGTTACGTTGACATACTACTTAAGTACGCAGAAATTCTTTTGTACAACCTTTTTGTCTCTTTTGTACAAAAACTGTTCTTTCTATCAAGTTCAAAATAATTTTCCTAGAAAGTACTTGTAAACTTCTACTTTCCAGATTTTTTTCATATTTTTTAAACCGACGGGTCAAAAGTTAGAGGGGGGGACGCTTTAATTTTTCCTTTTGGAGCGATTATTTCCGATATTATTGACATTATCAAAAACTCATTTTAGTAAACCCCTTTTCATTTTTAAATACCTATCCAACAATATATCACACGTGAGGGTTGAAATTAAAAAAAAATCACTTCCCTCTTTACATATAGGGGTGCTACCCTAATAAAACATTTTTTTCCATTTTTTATTTTACCACTTTGTCGGCGTGGTTGATACATGTTGGTACCAAATTCAGCTTTCTAGTGCTAACGGTCACAGAGATTAAGCGAGGACGGACGGACAGACAGACAGACATGGCGAAACTATAAGGGTTCCTAGTTGACTACGGAACCCTAAAAAGTGTCGAAATATGATTTTTTTACAGCTTCAAGTTACCGCAGATCTGAATAAACGGATTTAATTTCAGTTCGATACCTCTACGCGTTCTCCAGATAAAGGGTCTTACTTAACAGACTGACAACAAAGTGATCCTATAAGGGGTTCCGTATTTCCTATTGAGGTGCAGAACCCTAAAAAATAGACGTAGCTTAGTGATAGATCAGTAAACGTAGTAACAACTAAGAAATCAGCTAATCCCATAACGGTAGCCTACCGTGGATAATGTTAACTTTCTTTTTTATCAGTCGCGTGACTGCGCTGTATCAAAGTGGAAATCGGTCAGCTTTGGTTCTAGTGCATACGAAATGGAGGTCGCCTCAACGGTATTCAGAGGGAGTTCATTTTTATGTTTAGGTTGAATTGCAGCTTTGGTGATAGTTCAAGTGTGGTTGGTTTATAAAAGTTAAAATTACGTGTTAGAACTATCAATAATGCATTGACAATCTTGATAAAAATTGCGTTATAATGTAACTATCTGTAACTACTGATAGTTATTAAGACTATAAATTCCTAATTGGAAAACATTTGATACTAACGCCATATTTTGTAAAAGTTCTAATACTGCTTTGAATAAACCTCAATGGTTCTTCTCAGATTTATTATTTAATACTTGGGTTGCTGTTGCTGGCCATCTTTCGTCGAAAAAATTAAAAACGCCATTTGTGTTTCTTTTTTATTTCTTATTTTTCTAACAAATAATGGCCGTCACCTTTTTTTTTGGAAATGACGGCCAGTTTTGAACGTAAGTTTAAAGATGACAAAACTCTTTTGTGAGATTTATTAAATTGGTAAAACCTATTTGGTTATTATTATACTACTAATATCTTATATATAAAAATGAAACCCGTTTTCCGTTGTCACGACTTGGCATGACGGCTTGACCGATTTGGCTGCTTTTTTTTTTTAAATGTTCGTTGTAGTTCAAGGATGGTTTATACGGCAAAAAAAAAAGAATAATTGTCGGGAAAGCCCTAAAAACAGCCCTTTTCTTTTTCCCATACAAACGTTTTCTAACTAAAACGTAGAGTCAATTTGAGCTTTAACACCATACTATAAAGTTCAAGTGTTAGTCGAGAGGTTTCGGGAAGCCAAAACAATTGAGTGACGTTAGTATCGTATCGTCGTCAAACACGAATTATCTTACGTAAAATGTCACTTGAAATGTAAAGGAACGTCTCTTTGATGTGGTAGTAGGTAGGTAGTGGGTAGGTAGTAGGTAGGTAGTGGGTAGGTAGTGGGTAGGTAGTGGGTAGGTAGTGGGTAGGTAGTGGGTGGAAGTGGGTAGGTAGTGGGTAGGTAGTGGGTAGGTAGTGGGTAGGTAGTGGGTAGGTAGTGGGTAGGTAGTGGGTAGGTAGTGGGTAGGTAGTGGGTAGGTAGTGGGTAGGTAGTGGGTAGGTAGTGGGTAGGTAGTGGGTAGGTAGTGGGTAGGTAGTGGGTAGGTAGTGGGTAGGTAGTGGGTAGGTAGTGGGTAGGTAGTGGGTAGGTAGTGGGTAGGTAGTGGGTAGGTAGTGGGTAGGTAGTGGGTAGGTAGTGGGTAGGTAGTGGGTAGGTAGTGGGTAGGTAGTGGGTAGGTAGTGGGTAGGTAGTGGGTAGGTAGTGGGTAGGTAGTGGGTAGGTAGTGGGTAGGTAGTGGGTAGGTAGTGGGTAGGTAGTGGGTAGGTAGTGGGTAGGTAGTGGGTAGGTAGTGGGTAGGTAGTGGGTAGGTAGTGGGTAGGTAGTGAGTAGGTAGTGGGTAGGTAGTGGGTAGGTAGTGGGTAGGTAGTGGGTAGGTAGTGGGTAGGTAGTGGGTAGGTAGTGGGTAGGTAGTGGGTAGGTAGTGGGTAGGTAGTGGGTAGGTAGTGGGTAGGTAGTGGGTAGATAGTATGTCAATTTGAATTCAATATTCATAGTTGACAGGACAACGTCTGTCGGGTCAGCTAGTTGTAAATAAATATCAAAATTTGTGAGGGTGTTTGAAGCAAAAACTGATGAACATGTTTTGTTGAAACTTTACAGTAATATAAAATATACATCAGAATAACACATAGGATAGAAAACATCATGCTAAATCCTATAATAAAAATAAAAGTAAAAATAATCCAAGAGCGGAGCAGTAATCAAAACCCTAACATGAAATAATATTAATATATATTTTTTAAATATTAATCCGTGTGTATATTGTCCAAGGATATCCATACTAATATTATAAATGGGAAAGTGTGTCTGTCTGTCTGTCTGTCTGTCTGTCTGTCTGTCTGTCTGTCTGTTTGTCTTTCTTTCACGGCAAAACGGAGCGACGGATTGACGTGATTTTTTAAATGGAGATAGTTGAAGGGATGGAGAGTAACATAGGCTACTTTTTGTCTCTAAAATTGCGAGAAAGATAGAGTAAAACAACAATTCCATTTTCCCATATAAAAGTTGTCCATGTTCTGTTGGATGTCGTTGTCATAGTAACCTGCAAATCAAGTGTCAAAACAGTTACAACCATAGAGGTTACAACCCGTCAAACCTGACACAAATAAGTAATGTTTAATTGTTTTCAAAATACGAATGGAATCATTTTCATAAATCCAAATCATGCAAATAAAAGCCATTTAATACGGTTTGAAATAACAAAAAGGCGTGTAATATGCTGTAAAAAATAATACTGTAACATCTTTTCTTATTTCCAACGTACAAAAATAATATTACGATAAAAAAAATATCTAGATTTAAAATATTTACTAGCCTTCGCCCGCGGCTTCGCCCGCGTGGATGTCGAACTTCTACCTACTATTTTAACCCTTTAGGGCCATTTTTTATATTCTTCACAAAGAATAAACCCTCCAAGTTTAATGTATTTAGTTAGTTATTGTTATATATTAACAAACACGTTGATATCAGGCAGTGAGTTTACTATTATATACATACTAGATGACCCGGTGAACTTCGTATCACTTACCTATTAATGTAAACAAAATTTATTTAAACCATATCACCTTTATTCATAAAAGATTTGTATCGATTTCCCCCAACATTATCACAATCTAGATTCACGTGTATATGAGTGGCCTAATAGTTGTTTAGTAATCTGGCAATACTGTCATTGTCGCTGTCACCTAACTTTTGAAGAAAAGATCGTTGAAAGGAAATGTTATGAAATGGGCTTTTAGTTTTAAAAAAAAGTCCAGGATGGCCATACAAAAACAAAAAAATATTAAAAGCACCATTATTTAATCAATACATCAATACATATAATAAAATCATTATATAATAAAATCAATCCATACTAATATTATAAATGGGAAAGTGTGTCTGTCTGTCTGTCTGTCTGTATGTTTGTCTTTCTTTCACGGCAAAACGGAGCGACGAATTGACGTGATTTTTTAAGTGGAGATAGTTGAAGGGATGGAGAGTAACATAGGCTACTTTTTGTCTCTTTCTAACGCGAGCGAAGCCGCGGGCAAAAGCTAGTTTATTTATAAAGCGGGTGGAACCGCGAGACAATAAATACATAACACAACAATGGTGCTGATTGTCTTGGTCACAAATCTTTCACTTTCCATTGCATTTAGAAAAGGACAGAAAATACATATTAGTTAAATCCTGTCAAATTAGACAGCGCCTGAAGTAAATCGACGTATTTTTAGTCGCGTCTAAATTACCTATGAAGTGTCTTAATTTAACAGAACCAAACTAAAATTTTATCTTCTGTTCTTTTCTTAATGAAATAGAAAGAGAAAGATGTACCTTAAATTTAGTTTTGTACACAAGGAAATCGGTAGCAATTTTCCTTTTTAGGTAGATTTGCGGATACCTTATACTTATGTTTATCTACATTGGCTAAATGATATGTGGTCACCGGCTTACCGAGCCCTTCTCATGGGTACAAAGGGTGCCTAAACCATTAGTGACAGGTAGGTTCTGACACCTGCGACCGCCATTTTGAGGCGGCCATTTTAACTGTTAAGCTTGTAATTATAGAATAATCTGATAGGCTTTATATTTTATAAATGTGCCTCATATTTTTGTTTATTTTAGCAAGCGGATTCTTGTTTATTACTAGCTGTTTCTTTTGGATTCACTCGGTCTTTTTCTGACTAAGAACTCGTACAACAGTAGTAACCATCAAAAATGACAACCGAGAGCAACGGCTTTACGTGCGTTCCGAGGCACGGAGTGCCAGTGATAGACAGTGATAGAAAGTATAAAAGAATTGAAAAGTCACATGATGAAAAAAGAACCATAAAAATCCATTCATCCTTAAAAAAAATCTTTTGGACGAATTGAAAACCCAATTTTTTTATTGGGTTAAAAATAAAACGGGGTTTTTTGGAAAATTTTGCTCGATCTTATGGCCTTTTCTTGGCGTATTTGTCAAACAAATACGAATATCTAGAATACAGCTTGCTATTACACAAGTAACGTGAATATTTTGCCAAAAACGCTAAGTAGCACCATTAAATTTTATGTTCAGTACGGAACCCTAAGTCAACAAATTCGAAAATACCACCATTAAACCTTCGAACACACGTGATTTCAGACATAAAAGAAAGACAATAGCAGCCCGACAACCGGCTGTCGCTTGGTCATTGAAAGTTTATATATTATCATGTTCGTAGTGCGGAACCCTATGTCTACAAATTCGAGTCACAATTGACCAGTTTTTTTCCCATTATGAAAACAAAAGTCTTCTCTTTATGAGAACCTATTGTTGTATGGAATAATTCTCTCATAACTTTCCATCATTGTATGAAGTTATTGATCGCTTCCCTGGCTGAATAACTAGCATTGTTAGAAACTAATTAATGAGTTTTATTTACCTTGTAAGCTCGTTTTCTATTAATTTAGTCCAGAGCATAACATTCTGATGTTTAATAGCAGGTTTTTGTGAAGTTCGTATGCAGATTGAATGAGCAGATATTTTAAAATTAGCTTTTGCCTGCGTTTTTGGTAAAATTTGTCATGAATCTGGCGTCAAATCTATACTTTGATATTATAAATGGGAAAGTGTGAGTGTGTGTGTCTGTCTATTTGTTCGTCTTTCATTGCAAAACAGAGCAACGGATTGACGTGATTTTTTAAGTGGAAATAGTTGAAGGGATGGAGAGTGACATATGCTACTTTTGGTCTCTTTCTAACACGAGCGAAGCCGCGGGCATAAGTTAGTTCAGAAATAAATATCCAATTCCATCTGGTACCAGAGATTAGCACGTATAAACTAACATTATTTTTATTTACAAAAATGAAAACCGCCTTGAGAATATTTAAACGAGAATTAAAACTTTAAATTCGAAACTTTAAGTAGGTGGTTTGATTCTATTTGTTGTTTAACATGACCACCGGCTTCCGAACTTTTAAGTTTTTGACGGCAGGTTTCATTTTTGTAAAAACGCGTATACCTGCTCCGTTCCGTCGTGGGTAAAAAGGTGTTCGATTTTCTCTTGAGCCTACTTTTTAGCATCGAAATTGCATTAACGAATAGAACTCTCTTCCTCACAACACTCCTTTCACAGTATGTCTAAGTACACACTATTAGTTTTTTAGGAGTTTTATTGTCTACTAGCTTCTGCCCGCGGCTTCGCTCGCGTTAGAAAGAGACAAAAAGTAGCCTATGTTACTCTCCATCCCTTCAACTATCTCCACTTAAAAAATCACGTCAATTCGTCGCTCCGTTTTGCCGTGAAAGAAAGACAAACAGACAGACAGACAGACACACTTTCCCATTTATAATATTAGTATGGATGTCCAAAGGCATATGTTAGATCTCAGCAAATTTTGTATAACACCACTTACTTTGTGACTGTACATTTTCAATCAATAAGGGGATTAAAATTTAAATAGTCCGCCGTATTCGTTCAATCAATGTAACAGCCACACTCAGTCAGACAGACAGTCAGTAAGTTAGTGTACCACTTTTAATACATAGATTTTTTATAGTTGCACATTTTTTTTGTCACCAGAACTAAAAGCGTGTTCAAATATTATTTTAATCTGATACCAACAATTAGTAGAAAAGTGCTTTGGAGTTTATACAGGGTTATTGGTAAAACACCGACATCCTCTCAGGACTATGTTACTAACATCATAAACAACAATTTTGTTCTACGACATTTTAAAATTTATCATATTTTTAGTTCATTACATTTTCATACAAAATTAATAAATGTATGACATTTTGTAAAAAATAATAGAACAAAGGTTGATAGTAACATAGTCCTGAGAGGATGTCGGTGTTTTACCAATAACCCTGTATAAAAGGATAAGCTGACTGACTGACATAATATTAACACAGGGCCTAAACTGTAAAAGTTATTTTTGAAGCGGAAAACTTGAATAGTGAAAATAAAATAAAAGCTTATAAATAGAATCAGAAATTGCAGAAACACTAAAGAAAACTTCAGACGAATAAATAACATTCTCTTTTGCTAAGCCAGTAGAAAATCTCTTCAGCTTTATCATAAATATTTTAATTCTAGCTTCTGCTCGCGGCTTCGCTCGCGTTAGAAAGAGACAAAAAGTAGCCTATTTTACTCTCCATCCGTTCAACTATCTCCACTTAAAAAATCACGTCAATCCGTCGCTCCGTTTTGTCGTGAAAGAAACACAAACAGACAGACAGACAGACACACTTTCTCATTTATAATAATTATTAGTATGGATAGAAAAGGCATTTTCTATATAAAAGAAACAGAACATAAAATCTTCTTAAAGATACACAAACTAGGTATTAAGTAAAGGTCACAGGTCAAACTATGAACCCGCGCCCCTAGGGGTCACATAACGACCTATGTTGTCTTTTACTTAACACTCCACAATTTGATTGAGTTTACTTTAGCTCAGTTGGGTCAAAAACTTTTTCGGTTTTTGACCAACTTCAAAAGGAGGTTTTCAGATTGGCCTGTGTCAGTGTAAGTACGTATATTTTTTCGCGATTATCTTATGTTAGGCTTTACCGATTTTGATGCGGCTTTCAGAGCTGTTTGTTACATTTAAGAGAATGTTCGACATTTTTTTTATTAGAAAAAAAAAGATCTTTTTTACCAAAACCGCCCTCATAATATAACAACAGAAAATAATTTAAATTTCGGAAGTCCGTGGCAATGCACAATAACTATATCAGGACCGAAGATCCAACCACAATTTTACATTAAATATTATTTCTTAGTGAATACCTACTCTTCACAAAGAACAAACTCTCCAAGTTTCATGCCTCTAAGACCAGCGGTCAGTAGGTATACCAATTTATACCTATACGTAGATGTATATCGATACAAAAAAATTAAGAGCCATCAATAATGTGAGATTAGTTACTTATACTTAAATAAAAACCTGTTTTCAATGTAAATAAATAAATTATATTCTGTACAGAAAATGTTTATCTACCAAGTTCACTGTAATCCAACGCATTAATCATTTTGACACACAATGCGAACGGCCGTGTCACTTTATATTAATTGTCTGAATGAAGAGTGGTGACATCATCAAGTCGGTGTCCATTTTGTTTTTACGAAGGGATAGAATACACGCTTCAGTATATTAGCTAGTAGTAGGTAGAAATACAGCACTACATCATAAGACTAAATATACACGGAGGGAGATATAAAAGAGAGTACTTATGTCAATTTCTCTTGCGTAAGTATTCGAGCGAGCTTCCTGCCAGGGTTGCGGAATAGTTCTAAAAGTTATTGCGGATCCGGAACATAAAGGGCAACCGAAGGAACAAGGGTGGGTTTTAGTCAGTAAAAGCCTGACACTCCCTCCCAACCCGCTCATGGCGGGAGAAATCATTTGATGATTACCATCCATAAATAAAGTTTTTGTAAGCTTTAACCATGAATGTGAACCTACTGATCTCCGTCTTGATATTCTGACTAACATCATTACAAAAGTAAATCACCTAGATATGGTAGTGTGTTTGGTTGTGTGTGTGTGTTATGGTTTGTGTGCAGCAGTGACCACTTATCGTCAAGAGGGCCGTCATCTTGCTTGCCATCCATTGACATAAAAATCCATCTTGAATGAAGTACAATCATTAATGTTTGAACATGATATCTTATCACTTTAATTATTGTCTTACACCTCGGTCAGCCACTTAAACATGCTGACACATCGCTAAAGTTATACTTACTCAAACATTGACACACGAATTACTTTGCTTAACCCACTTAAAAATATCTTGAAGACTAAAACAAGCACTGAATTCTTCAACATTCGTTCAAGAGTTGGCCATGGATATTGAGCAAGGGTTGATACATCGTTATGAGAGTCAAAAAAACACACGGGTGATGTCCCGCGCTGTCTATCTGCCTTCTTTTTTCTAATCTGAGGCACCAAATAACTGATTTTTCTATCTATCTATGTAAATATTATAAATGCATATTATGTAAATATTATGAAGCTGGAGCGTATCGCTAATATAGTATTAATTAACCAAGCAGGGACAATCAAGATCTCACATTCAATACCTATAAGCAACTTCAAATCGCCCATGCAATACAAGATCGGTTACAAAAATATCTATGGCATAATTACGGGTTGTAATCCTTTTAAAGATTTTTCTTTTTTAGGGTTCCGTAGTCAACTAGGAACCCTTATAGTTTCGCCATGTCTGTCTGTCTGTCCGTCCGTCCTCGCTTAATCTCTGTGACCGTTAGCACTAGAAAGCTGAAATTTGGTACCAATATGTATATCAATCACGCCGACAAAGTGGTAAAATAAAAATTGGAAAAAAAACGTTTTCATCCCACCAACTCGGAAATGGTATTTTTGCTATTCAATATCTGAGCGCAAAAGCTGTTTTTAACCTCTAGAGGTTAAAGTAAATTTGAATTTAGAACATCGCGTGCACTAGTTATCTGACTTCAAAACATCAATAAACCTATTTACTTCCATCTCTATGGTGCCGAAAATATCATACAACTTTTTTTTAAATTGGTAAAAACTCAGTCTCTGAACATCCTTGGTGTACTTTTCTTTTTAATTTGCTTTGCGCGCGCCATTTTGTTTTGACGTCGTATTATTTTAAATGAACCTTGAAAACAAGTAAATAACGAAAATGAGTGATTCCAGCGACGAAGAAATTTATTTAACGCCACCAATATCAATACCACCAATATTAGTGCCTAACAAAAATATTACACTCAACATAAGTAACTGTAGCAACGTTACTTTCAATTTTTCTTGAGTAAAAGTACCTAAGTACCTAAGTATTATTTGTTATACATAATGTACGGGATAGGTACTTGGGTTTGAAATAAGTAGGCGACTTGCTCTAACTATTTGGTTTAATTAAATAGAAAAATACAATTTTAAATTTGGATCACTAAAATATAGCTTAGACCGCGGCGCGGCTGGCGAGCAAGCCGCGCCGCGGTCTAAGCTATATTTTAGTGATCCAAATTTAAAATTGTATTTTTCTATTTAATTAAACCAAATAGTTAGAGCAAGTCGCCTACTTATTTCAAAACCAAGTACCTATTCCGTACACATAATATAAATATTTTTCTGTAATACATACCTAAGTAGTTATATCATAATGTTGTATAGTAGTAAATATGTACCTATACTAAAATAAAAGTATCTTGTGATTGTAAATGTTTTATTTGCATTTAGTCATTTCCGAGGTGGGGGGGATGAAAAGTTACGTGTTGCACTCGAGTGCAAAGATTTTTCACCTTGTGCTCTTTTGATTCCCGCGCTAACGCTCAGGATTCTAATTTTTGAACCACTCGCTGCGCTCGTGGTTCAATTTTAGAATCCTTCGCGAGCTCGGTCATCAAAATTGAGCCCGCGGTTAAAAAGCAACTTTGCACTCATGTATAACAAATAACTATTCATTAGGGTAGCCCCCCTATATGTAAAGAGGGAAGTGTTTTTTTTTTAATTTCAACCATAACGTGTGATAATTGTTAGATAGGTATTTAAAAATGAATAGGGGTTTACTAAAATCATTTTTTGATAATGTCAATAATTTCGGAAATAATCGCTCCAAAAGGAAAAATCAAAGCGTCCCCCCCTCTCTAACTTTTGACCCGTAGGTTTAAAAAATATGAAAAAAATCTGGAAAGTAGAACTTTATAAGGACTTTCTAGGAAAATTATTTTGAACTTGATAGTAAGAACAGTTTTTGTACAAAAAAGACAAAAAGGTTGTACAAAATAATTTCTGCGTACTTAGTATGTCAACGTATTAAATAGCCTTTTTTTAAACTTATAAGTAGGTACACTTATTGTGACGGACGGGAAACTACGGAACCCTACATTAAGCGTGGCCCGACACGCTCTTGGCCGGTTTTTTTTTCTCGATCAACTTGATGTCGTTTTATTAGTTTTCTTACTTCATCAGAAGACTGTACAACTCACGCTAAATTCGCAATAAAAATAAACTAACGAATAAAAAGAGAACCACGTAATATTTCTCACAAAATGAAACACGACTATTTCGCAAGTTGACTCATGTTAGTACATTATTTAATCTGGCGTTACATTGCGCGATCATTAAACGGTATTTCCTTGTTAGGTAACAGCAATTAATAGAGGGTTTTGTAACATGTGACTATGACTGTTTGAGAATACTTAAGCCGAGATAACTTTAGATAACTTTGTAGCAACTTTTCAGCTGACCAATGTTAACTTTTCGACGACCAAGCGACAGCCGGCTGTCGCGCTGCTATTGTCTTTCTATTGTGTCTTGAATCACGTGTGTTCGAAGGTTTGGGAGGGCGTACATGGGGCATATAGTACCTATTTGCGTCTCAGTAAATGTGGCGCCATATTTGCAACGCAACACATAGATCGCCCCCATATATCTGTTAGCGGGCACCCACACCAAGGAACATTTGTTGCGTGCACAATACATTTGTAACAGGCAATTGTGGCGCAACAATTGTGGCGAGGTAAATGTTCGGTACGTGTCTACTACAGTTAAAAAACTCCTCTACTAGTATAAGTTTGTCGTCGTGTTAGTAAAACTTTTTGTAGCAGAAGGCCTGTCAACGAAAGCGACCGTTAAGAAAAGATCTGTCGGTGAAAGGTCCGTAGGAGAAAAAATCTGTCGGTGAAACGAAAAACATGAATTATTCTGTCGACGAACGGTCCAATGGCGAATCGATCTAGGAGAATGGCGGAATTTTTATTCTCTCTGTATTCCGTTTTGAAGGGTATAGTACCGGTAATGAGACGTCATGCTTTCTCAGACGCAGTCTAGTGTTGCATTTGTCAATACCTAAATATCGATGACCACTTAACAACAGATGGGCTGTCAATTTGTTTGCTTTAACCTTTCGACGACCAAGCGACAGCCGGCTGTCGCGCCTCTATTGTGTTTCTGATGTGCCTCGAATCACGTGTGTTCAAGTTTTAAAATGATATTAAGCATGAACGGAACTCTAAAAAAGACGTAATATTATTTTTACTTTAAAGCATTGGTCTAAATATAAATATTATTTCATTGCTATTTTAAGTGGTCGCAAGCAACATTTCTTTCATCTATGTTGTTAAAATAAAGTGCATCCGTCTGTTGATGTGTTTGACTATTTTTATACTTTTACACTCCATAGAAGATAGTTTTGGGATATTTTTGTAGATAGATCTTGTAAAATTACTTGTGAGTTTTTGTTTATTTTCATATTCATAAATAAACTAATCCAGATAGCCTAAGCCCACTTATGATTGCGAAGAACGAGAGTTATAATAAAGAGTATCAGACAATCATATAAATTAGTTTAACTAGATTTTTAGTTTAGAAGACCAGAGAATTATTTTTACCAGAGAAAAATCACAAATAATGTGTACATATTAATGTGTAACTTAATTAATGCACTTTGAGAAAATAGTTTGTTCAGAATAGTTTACTGAATCGATTTTTGTAATTTTTAATATAGGTAATATTTTATCCCAAAAATAATTAAAACTACGTAAACTGCTGTCCAACTTCCGCTGTACAGTCAAAACAAACTAAAATGGATGAAATACCAACTACGCTAGACCCTTATGCAAGTGCAACTGTGTGCATGCGTAGATTTGTAATGTGACTATAATTTTCTCCCACAATCTGTACAACTAATTCATAAAAAAAAAACAGTGTTTTAAACATAATAATAAAAAAATAGTGTATGTTTTATGATTATATAACATAATATTCTAATTGGGGTGTCTGGTGGTGTACGTTTATTCCGGGACATGTTGTATAATAATAAATAATTTCTGATTTACTTTTATACACTCGTATTTATTATATACACCCGTAAGACTGAAAGCCAAGCTGAACATGGTTGGGAAATGAACGAATCGATAAATTAACTATCAAGTTTAATACATACGAGATAAGTATAACACACAAATAACATTTACAGCATGTGAAAATGAAATAAAACACACACACACACACCTGACCTTCTTAATTATAACAATATACCTTTCAACCACGCAATCATGCTTTCAAAATTTTAACCCAGACTTTTGAATAAGGAAAAACTTTAAAAATAATGGCGGGCCGTATAGACTTGGAATAAAAAGACAAACGCAATTGTCTGTGGTTTCAAGTATTTTTGTATTGAGTATAGTGTGTATTATTTTACGTTATCTGCAGCAATCGATCACCAATCTTTATGAATTGATAAATATATGATTAAGATATTTAGTCATCAGAGATTTGTAACATTAGTCTATGCATATGATAAACTAGCTGTCCAGCGCGGTTCTTCCCGCGTAGTTGCCGTTACCGAGGGATTATGGGATAAAAACTATCCTTTGTCCTTTCTTAGTCTATGGACTATCTCTGTATCAATTTAATTTAAATCGGTACAGTAGTTTAGGCGAAAACGTAAGACAGACAGGCAAAGTTACTTTCGCATTTTATTGTTATATTGTTAGATTGTTGTTGTTAGGGGCCGTGACTTTAGAAAATGAGTTATTGGAATGCCTGAAAGATGATATTTTTAAGATGATATTTATTTTTTGAGATGATATAGTTATTTTATATCAAACTTCCGCAATATTGTGAATGTCGGTCATACATAGGTCAAAATTCATTTGATAACTGACCTAATTAATAAAGTGGTACCTAATTAGGAGATGGCTTGGTGCGAGGACCATAAAGTTGAGTTTAGTAGAAGAGGATCTTTTTGCGGCTAGGACCAGGCCCGCGTCGACGGCGCGTTAGTGTTCCACGCGCGCCTCAAAGAGAAGTCATCACGGGAATGGGCCCAACAGGGCCAACGCCTGCCGGGGTTGCGGAATGTTTATAATAGTTACCGTGACCCTGGAACACAAAGGGCAACTGAAGGAACTTGAGTGGGTTTTAGTCAGTAAAAGTCCTACTCCCACTGCACCCAGGACGGGAGCAGTCATTTGATGATATCCCACTCCCCAAAAAAAAAGGTGAACTATTACAATAACATCCTCATTTCCTTCTATCCTTATTTCGGCAAAGCAGCGTTGCCCTCCTCCTGATAGAAAGTCATGAATGACAGTGTAATTCTGAAATTATGTATTTGTGTAGAGACATTTCATCGTAGTCTATGGAATGGCAACGCATCTGCGGTCTGTTTATAATCGGCGGTGATTATTAACATCAGGAGAGCCGTATCTTGTTTGCCATTAAATTTTTTACAACATTGCTGTTTACAACAATATCAACGATCGTCACGATATTTATTGAGGTTTAATTTTAAATGCTGCAGCGAATTGAGTTTCAACAAGGCCATTCTCCACAAACCATTAAATATTCGCTCAAAAGTTAAATAAAAACTAAAAACCTGCAATCATAAGCTAGTGCTATTATTATAAAAGGATAAAAAACTCCTCGAGATAGGTACTAGCCATTGTATTACAGATTATAAAAACAATGGCCGGGACAGCACAGATAATAAATACGGTGTATGTGTGCGTTGGTGTAATAAAGAATCGCATTCACATTTATAATTCACACGATGAAGCCGCAGCTTTACACGCGAAGAGGGCATGGTTGTGTTCATGAGCTGCCCTCAAACGGCTCCTGCCCAATCTCGGTGGCCCAAACGCCTCCTGCCGGAGGCTCTACGCGGGAATCGTGCGGTCCATGGCCCTCTACGGGGCTCCGGTGTGGGCGCCCAACCTAGCCACGGCTCCGGCCCGGCTTCTGAGGGCGTCCCAGAGGGTCATGGCGATTCGCATGGTGCGGGGATACCGCACGATCTCCTGCGAGGCGGCATGCCTCCTTGCCGGCACTCTGCCGTGGGATCTGGAGGCAACAGTCCTTGCACACACGTACGAGTGGCGCGTGGAAGTGCAACGCCGGGGTGAAGTCCCGCTGCCGCGGGTTATCGCGGCACGGCTCACGGAGCTCCGGCGAGATCTCAGGGCGGAGTGGAGACAGCGACTGTCGCAACCTAGTGCTGGGCACGCCGTGATAGCGGCGGTAAGACCCCTCTTTGAGGAGTGGCTGGAGAGGCGCCACGGCGCTCTCACGTTTCGCCTGACACAGGTCCTCACCGGACATGGTCAGTTCGGGAGGTTCCTGTGTCGGATTCAGGCGGAAGCGACGCCTGGGTGTCACCACTGCAGCAACGGTCGCCTGGAGGACACGGTCGAGCACACGGTGGAGGTGTGCCGCGCATGGGCGGACCATAGACGTGTCCTCGTAGAGGCGATCGGCGGCGGTGACCTCTCGCGCCCAGCGCTGGTTCAGGCCATGCTGCGGGGCGAGACGGAATGGGATGCCGTCGCCTCCTTCTGCGAAGCAGTTATGCTAGTGAAGGAAGCGGCGGCGCGCGAGAGGCAACGACGAGCCTCTCGCCCCGGACAAAGACCCAGGCGAAGACGTCGAGAGTCGCAAGACGACTACCGGCCACCGTAGGCGCGGTTCTGCGGATGGCGAGCGATGGGTAGCTCGCCGCCCGGCTAGGACCAGGACCGCGTCGACGGCGCGTTAGTGTTCCACGCGCGCCTCAAAGAGAAGGAGTCAGCACAGGAAGGGGCCTAACAGGGCCAACGCCTGCCGGGGTTGCGGAATGTGTATAGTAGTCACCGTGACCCTGGAACGTAAAGGGCAATCGAAGGAACATGAGTGGGTTTTAGTCAGTAAGAGTCTGACACGCCCTCCCGCCGCACCCAGGACGGGAGCAGTCATTGGATGATTTCCCACTCACCAAAAAAAAAAAAAAAAAAATGGTTGTGTTCATAACCTAAATTAAAAAAAAAGAAATATGAAAATGGAATACGGCGCGCGCCCTTTAGGTTCGACGTATCTAATAAAATATTTATGAAATTAACAAAATAGGTTGTCTATGAGATGTAAAGTAGGTCATCGTTTTTTTTTTATTTAAATAGAATATCATTAGAATAAATAAAAATATGTTTTTCTCTCGCTCGCAGAAGCAGCTAAAAAGTCTGACTAGGGTACCAAGGAGTGTTGTGTCGCCTAGTGACTGGGTTGTGCAGGCAGTCGCTTCACGTAGAACGTTGGTATCAGCTGAATCCGGTAAGTCTGGAAGCCGACCCCAACTTCAGATTCAGATTCAGATTCATTTATTCCACATAAAATAGAGTACATCAAATGGTCTTAATTTAGTAAGTCTCATCCATTTTGCTGGTGATCAGCATGTGAAATTTTACGTCTAAAATAATTTGGAATTTACATTAAGAATACAATATGTCAATAAAAGTCAGATAATAACAATTAGTCATAAACAACACTCAATAATTAATCTAAATATTTCAATAAATGTCAGAATACAACCTCAAAGTCACTACCACATAATTGGGGTGAGTCTATATCACTCTGGGGAAAAGTTAAAACAATTCATTTATAGAATAGTAGCACTTTCCGATAAGCCAGTGTTTAAGTACCTTTTTAAATTTTAACAGGGAAGATCTTTCAAACTTTGTGGGAGGGCATTATACACTTTTACACACATAGCATATGAATTTTTGTGGAACAATGTAAATAACTTAATTGGGGAAAGGCTAGGAAGATGATAATTGCCGAATCAGTACGCCTAAGTCGAAGTGGGCCGGTCATGTTTGCAGGTGAACAGACGATTGGTAGAAGAGGGATGTGACCACATAGTGTGGAACACCCTGCCGAACGATGGACCAACAATTTATAGATGCAAGCTGCATTGACCGGAATGGCTGGCGCTATTTGGAAGCTTACGTTCAGTTGTGAATTAGGCTGATATGATTGTATTCATTAATAACGTTTTAGGTAATTTATTTTAGGCATGTCTTATTACTTGTACAATTTGATAATGTATTATATCCGCATTGTAGTCATAGACATTTTTCATGCACATATTTGTTTTTGGCAAGTTATTATCAAATTCTTAAAAACTGGTGATAAAAAGATAATGAACCATTAACTCTATAACATTCAGTTGTCAAAAATAACCGGTCAAGTGCGAGTCAGTTCTGAAAAACTATTTGCAATATTAGGTAGGTATTTAAGGTTAAAACAAAAATGGGTTTAAAATTTTTAATATGGTTTGTTATGTCGTAAAAGTCGCTTTGGCCCAGTGGTTATGAGTCCGTTACTCAAGTAAGAGGATGTGGGTATTAATCCGGAAATCATTACACTATGTACTATTTATAATACTTTTTTAGTTCTAACATTTATCTTGGACACTAGCTTTTGCCCGCGACTTCGTCCGCGTGGAATAATACTTCCCGTTCCCGGGGGATTTTCGGGATGAAAACTGTCTTATATGTCCTTTCGCGGGTCCTAGACTATATCTGTACATAATTTCGTTCAAATCGGTTCAGTGGTTTAGGCGTGGAGAAAAGACAGACAGAGTTACTTTCGCATTTATAATATTAGTACGGATTACAGACATCGGTAAAGAAAAACATCGGAAGAAACGTGAACATAATTGTGTGTGGACAAGTGTTTCATTAGAGTATACTTGTCCAGGTAATCACTACAACTGGTTCAGTATCAATTTGCCTTGAGCAAGCGTGGTGATCAATGCTCATGCTTTCTCTGTATGAGAAGAGGCCTTTGCCCTGTAGTGGAACCGTTATAGACTGGTATTGGTAAACAAAATAAAACTCTTCAGCTTTCAGATTAAAGTCTATTGTTCTCTCACTCTATCTAAACAGACAAAGACAGATAATGAAATGAACCAATTTTAGGAATAATGTGGATAATACTATTCTCATTATTTTCGAAGTTCAAAGATAAGACATGGCGGTAATGTGTTTAACCTTTATCGTGTGACCTTTTAGAATTAAATATTGTAAATAATATAAAAACGAGTAGGTATATAGAGCTCCTGAAAGAAGACGCAGGGATATTTTACTAGCTTTTGCCCGCAATTTCGTTCGCGTGAATATTGGTAATAGCACATGCAGGCAAAGCCAGGTGTTTAAACGCAGCCCTTCTCTAAGTTACAACATATCTTTATAACATTTAATAAATATATACCTAATAGTTTCTTGTCGGTATACCTTCATGAACAACAATACAACTACATAGGTATAAATCTATAAAGTCTACATCTCTCTCTCGGGTCGGTCCCTCATGTCTGAGGATCGTGGTCAGCACTAGGGTTGCACCTGGAGCGGATGATCTGCCTCCACCGGTTTCTGTCCAGCGCTTCTCTTGCAACGGTGTAAAATTTGTCTGACGCCGAGTCTTTTAATTGATCGGCCCATCTTGTTGGTGAACGACCGCGCGATCTTTTGCCTTCGGTGTTCCCAACCACAATCAATTTTTCTAAATTCTCAATTCAAATTTCTAAAGAAAAAAAAAGTCTACATAAAGTCATTAAATTTGGTTCACCGGCTTAGGCGTGAAAACGTAACAAAACAAATATAATTTCGCAATCGTAATAACAGTATGAATGTAAATATTACTACTGAACGTGTAAATAGAACGCTTCAACGATGACGCATTGCATAATATCGGAAACTTATCGCTACGTATAATATACTCACATCAGAAGCCCACTGAACATGCCTCGGTCCCGCCAAAACACTTCGTTCCATTATAAGAAAGTGTAAAAAAACAATCACATTTCACAACACTACTCAATACTAATCAAGGCACAACACTACCCCAAAGGCACAACACACAGAAAAAAAACTCACTCGATTTCGAAAATAGAATATCGATAAAAAATCGTTACGTTTCGTTTTCTAGCCAGAAGCGCATTTATCTGTTTTGAATTTAGAAAATTGTTAGCGCAAAAAGCGTAATTGGAGTCGTCCGCGGCGGCCGGCGTCCGTCTCTGACTCACTACACCGTCGCTAACTACGCTAACTACCTCAATGACGTGATACTATGCAAATTTTCATGCATTTTCCCCCATCACGTGGATAAAAACACCCGCAATCTTACGCGGACAGACACAAACAGCTGATAGATAGGTACTCACAAGAAAAATCTGTTATTACGGTCGATCGGGTTAGTGTGTCGCGCGAAACGGGAATATCACCACTCTCGCTCTATCTAGAGGGGACTAGATAAGTGGCGCGATAATAATTTGCATCTGATAGACGGCTGATAATAATTTCCTTTTTGCGATCTATTGTTGCAACGGTATGTGGCGGCAAGCAATTAGAGCTGTTACTAGACTAGACACAAATTAAGGCTTAACACGTTTTGTTTATGCTCAACAATATTGTAACTAAATGAACACTGAGCTGTAACATTTTAATGAGTCTGAACGTGTAAAATTCGAGACAATTTAAGCTCTTACGAATGGCCTAACTGACGTACAATTACGAAATTTAATGCCATAAATTGAGATAATGCCTGACATCAAGATCCAGGTCGACTCGAGGTGAGTCACTTCATTGCGCGAACAATTACAAACTAAGTGCTGGCAACACTGTTTTCGGCACTTAAACACTTGGGAAACACGTGGGTACAAAAAAAAAGCTATAAAATATAGATAAAATTCAAAATTTGGCGAATCGAACACTTGATTTCGCGGCACAATTTAAACGTGGAACGCGCGAAAAGGCGCTAAAATTGACAGGTGATTTTTTTTAAATTGTTTTCTTTATTGTGCTTTATTGTAATGTGGTATCGTGTCGCGGGGCGATGGCCGACTAGAAGAAGTTAGTGTTGCGGGTGGGAGTGGTGACCGGCAGGTGGTGGGATCAATACCACAGTCTGGGGCGCACGCACTGACCGTCGCGTGGCGGCCGCTTTACACTCTATATTTGGATTGTAGGATAGCCATGGGTGTGTCAATATCTGTTTATTAAATTGTGGGGCTGTCATTTTATAGGCTGTATGGAAATACCTTTGCTTACATTTGAGTACCTATGTATTTTTTGAATTGTGTCTGCATATAAGTATATGACCAGGTATAATTGGGAATCAAATGAGCTTACCAGACCTGTTAAGCGAAGTCTTGATTCTAATTGTATACTTATATATGGTATAGTTGTACTTTTAGTAATAAAAAATATAACGTTTTGGAACTATAAAATATGACGATTGGTTACCGTTGAACCGAATACTTTCAACCTATAACGGAAAAGTTGTAAAATAGTCGACAAGGGAAATGGTGGAAAACGTTAAAAGTTTTAGTACCTACCAACTTAACGATATACTTTAGTAGTAAAAACTTTTTGAAATGCGACAGAAAAGTTTGTTTAATTTAGTTGTAGAGTTACATGAAACGTAAAACTCGATACTTATCTGTTATAACCTGTTATATTTATTATTTAATAATGATATAATTTTCGCACGTGGCGCGTAACACATAAAATATATATAACACGTCAAGCGGAATATATACAAATCGGCCAAGAAACATTATTGTAGGGTTTTTTCTTGAGTATTTCGTCGAGTCCCGAAGAAAAGATTAAATTGTCTTAGATCCCGTAAAGAATTTAATCAGGAGGACCGCGGAGGAGTAAGAAAAATAATTAAAAACTAGCAACGGCGTGCAGTATTTTGGTAATAACTAATAAATTAACAGACCACATGAGGAACAAAGCCCCAAGACACAAATCGCCGACGCCACTCAAAAAGCAGCCAAGTTGCCAGCCAGTCCATCTGTCACAATGTGGGTCCCAAAAAACGTCCGATAGCTTGATGCTTGGAGGCAAGACGACCAATCTTGCGCTGGCCAAAGATCTTTTTCTAGGTTGAAGAGAAGAAACGATGTCTGCAGGGTGTCAGGGTGGCACGGGCATGGGTTTTACAGGCTTTTGTTATTAGATGGGAAATCATCAAATGACTTCCGGGGCGGGAGGGAGTGCCAGACTTTTACTGACTAAAACCCACCCATAGGGCCATTTTGCACTACAAGGAATTTTACTGTCCGGCAGTCCGATTTTTTACGGTCCGATATGGCACGCCATTATAATGTATATGTATACTAGTTTGTGCACTATACGGAATTTTACCGTCCGACATTTTACTTTTCCCCATTCTGGAACGGTTTTTATTTCAGAGTAATTTCGCGTGCGTGGCCGTGTAGTTTCAAAGACAGAGCTACCCTAAACTGTAAAGACGGACAAGTGCACAAGCCAATCATCCGTTTTTTTCATGCCACTTCGGACCGTAAAAAATCGGATGTTCGGACAGTAAAATTCCTTGTAGTGCACAATCGCCCATATTCCTTTGGTTGCCCTTTATGTTCCGGGGCCGCGGTAACTATTAGAACTGTTCAGGCTTATAATATCAACTAGCTTTCGCGTACGGCTTCGCCTGCGTGAATGTCGATACTTCTACTTCCCTTACATGAAAGTTGGAATTTCCAAAAAATCCTTTCTTAGAGGTAACCTACTTTTCACAGAGAACATACCCTGCAAGTTTCATGCATCTAGGACCTGTGGTTTGGACTGTGCGTGGGTAATTATATCAACAATCAGTCAGACATTTTACCATTTTATATACAGGGTGGATAGTTTTAATGGGCCCTGGAAGAAAACTACCTTAAGTCGTTACGATAGATTATTTTCTTAAAGGAAACATTTCTTTATTGATGTGAAACATCTATAGCCGCACGTAAAACAAATTTCTGGCACGGCGACGCATGCCGTGGCGACGTCGCCACGCTATATGATGGTGTATATGTTATAGGCAATGTGTATAATCCGGCATTGTATAGAATGCCTAGGCTTTATATATATTGCCTAAAACGTTCAGGCAATGTATATAATAAGATTCATTTCATACATTGCCTAGGTATTGTATAAAATGCCCAAAGTGCATCAGGCAATGTGTATAATGAACGACCACGAGAAGGAGACACGTGTTTCTATTATTTCATTATGTCATTTCTATTATGACTTTTAATAATTAAATGGTAAATAATATTTCTCACACTTGACTACACATTTTTATATACCTACATATGAAACCTTTTTAGAAGATTTTTAATTTATATTATTTAGAGTATTGTTTGTGTTAAATTAAAGTTTAATAATGTTGATTTTGAATAATATAAATCAAACTTTACCTAAGTATTTTTTTAATAATATGTTATTACTTTGATAACGTAGCGCATAGGTTTTGTGTCGATTACTGAACATGTGAAGATATTTAAGAAAATAATTGTTTTTGTTATTAAGTACCTAGTAACTAGATTGCAATTTTCATATTACTCTATTTTAGTTTGTTCAAAGATGTTACCTAAGATTTTATTTCCTTTCAAATTATAATTATATTACCTACAGTTTATTGAAAGTATAATAAAAGCTGATTTTAAGAAAACTGATGGTTTTTTGGTATCATGATCAAATTTCCATAATCAAGTGGTAAGAAATAAACAGGGCTTTCTGCAGCAATTTTTTGATAGGTTGTAAATGTAAATATTTATCTGAAGGCAACTGCTATGTGAGAAACGCTCTCTACGCAAAAACTCGTATGTACTTAGGCATACAAACCAATAGAACACATGTCTTATTGCTGTCTGCTAATGGAAGTTGAAATTAGGATTAGCTCTCAAAAGATCAGTACCTATCTAACTAAATCATACAGAAGAAAAATCGATTACATACATTGCCTGTGCTTCAACTGGCATTCTATACAATGCCTCGGTATTTTATACATTTCCTAGGTAAAGTGTAAAATAGATTAAACATTGAACATCATTTCATACATTGCCTGAACGACCCCGGCATTCTATACATTTCCCAGGTATTGTATAGAATGCCTGCATTGTACACATTGCCTATAACATATATATACAGTCACAGTCTTGTGTACTGGTGGCGACGCGAATGCATGCGTGATGTTTCACATCTGCCAGGCGTCCCGTGACGGCTCACTTTATTTTTTAGAAAAGAAAGAAAACGAAAGAAAGTGTTACTTTTTTGGATTTTTGTCGGTTCGATTCCTGGGAGTGGTAAGCAAATTTTCGAAAACCTTTGAATGCAGTTTTGTTTCTTTTTAAAAATAAAGGAAATAATCTATCTCAACGATTTAAGGTACCTAGTTTTCATCCAGGGCACATTGAAACTTTCCACCCTGTATATAGATAGGAAATAAACGGGCTAATCTCGGAAACTATATGTCTGATTGAAATAACTTTGTAAATTATAACCTGATTTGTGAGAAATAGCTACAACATTAGATCTTTGTAATATTAGTGTAATTTCAGGAAATATATCGTGAGTAGGTAATACATAGTTTGTTAATTACACAAATACACGCACATAAGCAATTAATATAAAACGTTAACACATTATTTTATTGTCGGTACGAAACATTATCGAAACCCAGTCAGGTTATAAGTTTGAATAACTTTGAAAACAATAGGCAAGACGACAAAACAAAAGTAATTAGTCCGTCAGATAGATTATCAAAAAATTTTGGACACGTATTTTTTTTTCTCTTAAACGAAGAATGGCGACGATACAGTGCGTTAAAATTGCGCGTGACGTCACAATAGGATACAATTTTTGCAGGACGGTGACGTCAAAAGCCCCCCCCGCTCCGGAACTTTGTTGCTCTTTTTATTTGTGTTTTTTAATTAATTTGATCAAGCAAAAAAATACGTGCCCCGTATTTTCAGCCGATTTATCAGACGGACTAAACAGAATGCCATTTTTTTAATGCTGTCGTCATCCCTATTGTCATAAGGAAATGTAATTGAAAATCGTTTTGTAAAGCCTAAGCTGTAATTAATAAATATATTTATGTCCCCATGGGAATTGGTTACTGCTCTTTTCCCATAGGTCGTATGATGATTGTATGTAGCTTACACTTCCCTTTCATTTAAAATTTTCTTATGAAAAAATATTATACTGTAATTGCGAAAAAAATATCAGCTGTTTCTAACAAAAGTTCAATGTCCTCCCGACCGTAATGTATGAAACAGCTGATTTTTTTTTCGCGATTTCGGAGTAGGTTCTATAATAAAAGTTGTTTGTTTGTCATGGGTAGAAGCATATCCTAGCGGGTTGTGCAAGACCAAAACTACTTGCAGTTCTAGAGATTGGCAGGGAGTTATGAGAAGACACAACAGAGTTTGTAATGTCGTGAATTCCGATGTCTGTAATACAATATGGTATAGGCAAACCTATTAGGGAAAGAACCTTCCTCTTCTTGACTCACTCTATACAATCGCATCAAAGTCCTTTGCGTAGGTTCCAAGATCCAGACATACATAGGGAAATACAAACAGAGGAAATTTTGTTTCCGTACACTGTAAAGTAGTGATTATGTATAGCAGAAGTGCATAATATTTTGACAATATTCCAACATAGATACCTCACTCTAAGGAACTAAGCAACGCGATAACCCACATACGTTACCATGGATACCCTACAAGCAACATGGAGGATGTTATCACGCCCTTCAACCTGACTTAAGTATACCTAGCAAGCCTTGCAGTTGTTATCGTGTCTTGTAAAGGTCTAAGGTATATTATGATGGAAAATGTTCTAGATCGTTTGTAGTAGAGTTTCATAATATTTTCGGGTCTAAATTTTCAGAAGGCATTGGAACTTTTGTGTTAGATATACAAAAGAAGTTAGGGGACTTACAAATTAGTAAGAAAAGAGCCATGTTAGATTCGCATTGGAAGACGAAAAAACTGATTGGGGGAGGGGTGTCTCGAGCCTAGGGCTAGGCTTCTTCCAGTTGTAATCGCCCCTTTATGCATATTGGCCTAGTTTTGTACTGTCTCCTGTTTGTTATGGAGGGAAGTGGATAACATATTTTTCTTACTCCTCCGCTATTCTTTTCTGATTAATTTTGTTGCGGAATCCAAGACAGTTGAATCGTTTATCTGGGACTCATCGAGCTTCATTGCTCGGCGCTTTTCTGGTGGGTTTCAATGCTGATTCGTTTGCAGTGATTGGGAATAGTGTGGTGGGAATGTCCCAAAAAAAAGCCTAAGGAAATTTCGATCCGCTATCTACGATCCAAATCAATGATCACGATCTTGGCGCCTTAGATTTTAAGCGTCAACCTAATTTGTACATTATCAATCTGGTTCGCGATCATTAGTTTTGATCGTAGATTGTCTGTCTACGGCCCGTTTACAATCCACCCCTGTCAACAACCAAACCCATATTTGCTTACCGCATAAATTTATTTATATAAAAGAAAGTCGTGTTAGTTACACTGGTGGATTTGGTGAAAATTGGTGGGGAGGTAGCTTAGAACTAGGAGACTGACATAGGACCTATTATTATTATTTTTTTAAATAGAAAAGTGTGTGTGTTTGTTGATCTGTCGTTTACGGCAAAACGGCACTGGGATTACGTAACTTGCAATAGCCGAGCGATCGCGATAATTTAGCAAAATTTGCTGCTCAAACGTCAAATTCAAAATACGTCACGTCAAATAGCAGTCTAGCGATAGTGCTGCCTCTGTGGAGCAATCAGTTAACTAAAATATGCATTTTTCGTTTGGCGGTTTCGTATATAGTATGGTTTTTAAGAGCAAAGTTAAGTTTTTTTTGTTAAAGGTGATATTTAATTAGTTCCAGCGATTGCTACTTAATCGTCATCGTAGCAATAAGTGCATTAGAACAATCAGCGAGCGATTAGCAATCGGTTCATACATAATACGATTTTTTTTGACGATCGCGCGGTGATCGCGCGATCACTGCGCAAATATTGCTCATTGCTGTTTCATAGGTAATAACCCCGCGGAACGACGAATTGACGTGATTTTTGAAGTGGCGATAGTTGAAGGGATTGATAGTGACGTGGGTTACTTTTGGCTTTTCTAACGCGAGCGAAGCCGCAGGCAAATGCTAGTACCCACTAGACTATACATTTAAATGTTAATGCCGCACAAAAACCTGACCACCGTAAAACCTGCAATTCCCAACATTGCCAACTCAACAAACATTTTTTAGTCTGGCAACAATATTGGCACCGGAAAAGTTCCAAGCACTTTTGGCATCATAACAAAAGTGTTGCCAGTTCTTATCTTTTTATTAGTTAGCAATACTGGCTATCTTGACGATTTATTGCTTTATTTGATGTGGCAAACTTTGATTAATAATGTAATTGTAACAATAAATTACGGTATTATAGGAACGGTGTCCGTATGTAGATTTTGTTTGAAATATTACTTCTTTATTGGGGGTAGATAAGATGTTTTTATATGGGTTGTGATTGTGATCGGAAGTTTATTTTTGTTTGTTTCGTGAGCTACTTATTTCGTTGCTCATATTATAAATGGGAAAGTGTGTGTGTCTGTCTGTTTGTCCGCCTCTCACAGCAAAATGGAGCGACGGATTGATTTTTTAAGTGGAGATAGTTAAAGAGATGGAGACTTGGAGAGTGTTTTTTTTGGAGAGTGGGAAATCATCAAATGACTTGTGGGTGGGCGTGTTAGACTTTTACTGACTAAAAACACACTCCTGTTCCTTAAGTTGCCCTTTATGTTCTAGGGTCACGGTAACTATTATAACTATTCCGCAACCCCGGCAGGATGGAGAGTGTCATAAGCTACTTTTTGTCTCTTTCTAACGCGGGCGAAGCCGCGGGCAAAGGCTAGTAATATTATAAAGCTGAAGAGTTTGTGTGGTTGAACACGCTAATCTGGAAACAGACCTAGTACATATAGATTTTATTTGTCTCTTGTTTGACTATTAACAATCGTATATTTGTCGATAATAGGGATGACGACAACATAAAAAAATGACATTCTGTTTAGTTCGTCTTGTAGATCGGCCAAAAATACGGGACACGTATTTTTTGCTTCATCAAAATAATAAAAAAATAGAAAGATAAAGAGCAACAAAGTTCTGGAGTGGGCTTTTAACGTCACCGTAATGCAAAAATTGTATCTGATCGTGACGTCACGCACAACTTCAACGCACTGTATCGTCGTCATTTTTCGTTTACGAGAAAAAAGAAAAAATACGTGTCAAAAATTTTTTAATAATCTCAATGACGGACTAATTTCTTTTTTTTCGTCGTCTCGCCTATTGCAATATTATAGTGACATTGATATTACCAACTTAGAAAAAAAAACTTACGTTATCTAAACTTTACACTGAAACTATAAAAACCTCTGAAAACTTCTTGGCAATGTATTAACTTTAAAAGTTGGAGTCTATTATGGTGTCCACGGGGACAAACATAGAACACGAAAAGTTTGTTTTTGATAACTTTTTATTTTGACAGATTGATATTTTCTTCAGCTATGAGTGGTTAGATAGATGACAGTGTGTGTATGTAATGTATAGTACGATTTTTAATTCGAGTCAGAAAAATGACAAGTGCAACTGTCACTAATATCAAAAAAGGTGACCCGCTACAATAGTGATGTTCCACAATCGATAGACTTAAAAATTTAGTCATGCTTTGTTTTATTAGGTACCAAAGCGATTTTTTATTGTAAATATTGAATACAGACCGTCTTAAATAAAACAATTTTAGAAATATGGACCTTACGAAAAACAAATAATATAACAGTGTTTTATGTAATATTAAATTACCTACCGTGTATGTCTTCTATTTAATTACCGTAAATTACATGTAATATTTTTTTATAATTAAAGGCAATTTGATATTAAATAAAAAAGTTTTCTCGACTAAGATTTAATTGTAAAAACTCGATTGTACCACATCACTATTTATTTGGGACTAAAAACCTGCAACACTGAAAATGTCATTTTTCTGACTCGAATTAAAAATCATACTATAATCATTCATCATTATTATAGTATAAATAAAACGTAGTGTCTATTCGTTGTCTGTCTGTCTCTATGTACGCTACAATGTTTAAAATTACGCTTAGAGAAAGTCTCAAGGTCTTTTCTCAGATACATTTCTTTTACATTTATTTAATTATACTCGATAGCACAGTTAGCGCAGTGGTTGCGCTGCGCTGCGTATCACGGGTTCGATGCTCACAAGCATTTTTCTGAGACTGTTTCTTTGCGTGTATGTGTTTATGTCGCAGTCATCTGGTTGAATCAGCTATTTGATTGTATGACTAGCGCGTGCATTGAATGACGACATTTAATTGAATGACTAAAGGACAACTCGTCAAGTTGTTTAATGTAACGTTCAACGACTTGACTGAACGTCATTTAGCATTGTCGATAGATGGTATATAGCGACATTTATATATTTGTAAACTCATACACGACACATAATTATTTTCTCTGTTGAGTGAAGTTGAGTGAAGTAGAGTGCTGTATCATGTGTTGTTAAAAAAAACTAGGTTTCTTTAAGATGGCTTCTTTAAGGTGTTAATGGCGTCCTAGATAAACTTAGAAAATATAAATTAACCATGGAAGCTATTTTTATTTATATCTTGCCTAATTGAAACAATTAACTCGTGATATCGCGTACCGTACGACATGTGACTAGTAACGCCATCTATCTTGAAACTAAAGCACTAAAGTGACACGCACGACGCGCCTCGTTCAGAAACTTAACGTAAACGTATAAGTTTCAGTAAGTTTAGTAGGTGCGCGTGTACTAAAATGTAATTATCCTATGTATAGTGTTACGTATTCAAGACCACGCAAGTACCAATGTCACTTTTTGTGGTGTTGCTTTTTATATACCTAATAACTTATTTTTTTGGTTTGCTAACACTGTTTATAATGTTATGCACTTAAAAATAAAACTTTTAAATAACTAGATTGTTGTTGAACGCTCTGATCTCGAGAACTAATAAATGGTCGGATTAAACTAAATATTTCTGTATTGGATAGCCCATTTATTAAGGAACGCTAGAGACCTAGGAGAGTAAGTACCAAACAAAACGAAGTAATAACCAACATAACCAAAGTTTTGAATAACCTAACACCACAGAGGTTGAAGTTTCTAGAGAACACAGTGGTTATTTTACTGATCTCTATGTTTCCTACGGGGAGATAGTATTGTATTTAGTTAACTAGTACTATATTCTATATAATGTCATAAAAAGTACTATTCCGACAAAACTGTAAGCTTACCCAAAATTGGTTATTACATTAGAACAAAGGAAAGGGATCGCGATGAACTGGCAGAACGATTTGGAGATATTATCGCCCCTTTTATTGAATTACTGTATATTGAAATCACCTCAGTTACTCCCACTGATTACAGTAAGGGTTGTAGAGCTTTGTAAAAAAGCTTTTCCTAAGAAGTACTACTTGCTTACTTCATTCTGCCAAAAAGCAGGGTTGCCGTGTTCTTGTTTCAAGGGTATGCGTTATGGTGTAATAAAAGGTAAGGCAAAATAATATTAGGCAAGTCATCGTTGTTTCTGGGATGGCAACACATCTGCGCAGCCTCTCGTATTGTCTCGTATTAATGAACACAGGTGGCGGTAACCACCTATCATCAGATGGGCTGTCTATCAGCTTACACATAAATAAAAAAAACTGCTTATAGTATGGTGGGAAGATCCAAGAGACGGGAAATAGGAATACCAGAGTGAGGAATCTTGTCACAGTTCCTGCCTTGTCCAAGATTTTTCTGTAACTGACTTTTAATTACGTAGCTATAAAGCGATAGTTCAGACAACATTTAATATTAAAATAAGCCTGCGACTTTGCCTGCGTGAATATCAAAACTTCTATCAACTATTTTACCCCGTAGGGTCGGGATTTCCAAAAATCCTTTCTTAGTGGGTAGAACTATTCACTAACAAAGGTTTTTTGGACATTCCTAACTCTACACAAAGAAAAGTTCCTCCAATTTCACACCTCTAGGACCGAAGATTTGGGCTGTGCATTGATATACCAACAGCCATTCATTAGTCAGTCAATTAGTTTGCCATTTTATAAATATAGATAATAATATAGATAAGATTATAAAGCAATTAAATACGATTTATTTTTACGAAATGTAAGTAAGTCACGATATTTGAAGCTACATCCCAAATTAAGAATTAATTTGGAAGAAAACAAGAAGAAAACGCCCACAACGTCTGAAATCTGATTTCTTATGGACAAACAACTTCGAACGTAGGCGTAACAGAAAATAATATTCCCAATCTTACCTAAATAAACAGCCGCCTACAGTATCCAGTTACCTATAAGTAGGTTATACAAAACCTTTTCTCAATACAATAAATCTTGAGAAGCCTTCAAAAAACCTTTCAAGTATCAAACCGAATTTGTCCCATAATTCTCAACAACAATTGGTCACAGCAGGGTGTGTATAAAGTACAGGAAACCAGGACAAAGGGCGTGTCCTATAATAACATACCGCTTGACAAATACCGCTTAAATTATGGGTTTTGTTACACTCTGATAGGTTTCAATGTATTGGAAAGAATTATTATTTTTTTGGCCGAAAAGAGGGTAGTAAGGTTACTGAAATTATTGGCGCCCAATTGGGACTCAACTTGAGCGAAACGATTTTGGACACAAAAAGGTTGTTTTGTGCAATCGTTTATTGGTTTAAGCAGATATTGTAATATTCTAGTTATGTGTGTTTTTAAAGTTCATAATTAGGTTTCTTATACAGAGCATAATTTGTAATGTATGTCAAAGGTGTCGCCAAGGGGGATGCGAGATGGGCAGCTGCTTCCTTTAAGCTAAGAAAACGCTCACTGCATGTATAAAACCTCAAGTGCTCTTAATTTCACCAATTCATACTTTTTCTGATATCTCCATGTGTCCCTTCCCCCCACCTTCCCGCTTCCTTAAATGTCGCCTAGCGACGCCCTTATTTGTTTTGAGCTGAGATAAAAATACGTTTAATAGCACGTAATTTGACTTCGATATTCTCCGTCTCTGTCTTGCTAACATAGTTTGACAGTTATGCAACGGTGACAGCTATATTGCTTGGCTACGGTTATTTATCTCGGTAGAATGAGCTAAGCCGAGGTCAGGATGGACAAACTGATATTATGATAATTATACAAACTGATACTGATTAATCATTGGATGATGAGTCATTTCTGCCTAAGAATAATAAAAAAATATTCAAATAACAAAGTTTACAAAAAGTTTACAGTGAAAGTGTTGATTCGGAATTGCAATGTTTAATAGAGACCTGCGCGATTTGCTTACTACAAAAACTGTATTCCAACTTAAATAACAGAGGAAAACTGTCTGCAGATCATAATTCACTTAAAACGGATTATTCTTTCAAAAGAATTTCATATTCTGCTGCTTCCACACATAATCGCCATCCTGACCGCCACTTTCAACAAGGGGATTACTGGAAAGACTGGTTGGGCATTCCCTTTCAATCCCCTTTGCTTTTTAACGTTAAACTTTGTAATTCAGAAGTTTATCTCGTGCAAACAGTTCGGTATTCTACAGGCTTTCATTGTGAGTTAGAATGGCGCTGCAGTCGTGACTAGCATTGTTTGGAAAGAATTTAGAGTACTCAAACTATTTTATTTAATTTTTTGTTAGCTTTATGGTTGGAATAAAGTGTCGCAGCTAAGCAATATTAATGACCTGGGATAGAGGTAAAGAGTTGCTAAATAGCTAAACTAAAGTATGTGCTAAGTAAAATGTAACTTGGCTTAAAATATTATGATAGGGTTTAGCTCGAGTACTGCTTGAATAGTCACATATAAAACAAGTCCAAATTAAATAATCAGTATTATCAAGACCTTCTAATGTGAAATTAATTAAAACAATTGATACTTTTTTAACAGACAGACACAATGGCGTCAGCCAGGGATATTTTATAACTTTGAATTAGTTGTCCTTCAACCGGTAGCATTCTTTCGTTTCTGATAACAAATAGTCAGATTAGAATTGAAATCCAAACCAACCTTAACTGCAACTTCCTTTAAAAAAACGTAAAGTAAATGCAGTCAAAAAGTCCATAAATATAAACGGTTTGGTGTTACAATACTACTTAAATGCTCATGCTCATAAAAATTACAAACCGAGCGGCCATTAAATAACTCCTCACTTCGTTAAATTCAAAATGGCGTCCAGCAGTTGTAATACTAACTCGTATTAAAGCACCCTTCCAACGTGAACAGTTTAGTTGGGTTAGTTAAGAAGCTTTATGTAACCTAATTGCTGAAAGTAGGTTCTGTAGAACCATCTAGTAATTAGACTCTTTTTATCTAGGACATCTGGATGTCTTAGAAAAACGGGCTCAAAGGTCGGTGTCTTGTAAGTCCCGCTCGAATTTCTAACATGGCGGCTAGTTGCAATGAAGACTAGACAAGTTCGCAAGATTTAGTGCACAAATATGTCAGCATCATAAGAACCCTTGGTCTTTTGATGGGATCAAAGGCGAATCTATACTTTTAAATCTGGGAGGGTCACAATAACCGAAGTCTTACCTGAACTTTGGGATACGTTCCGCAAGTTGATTAGAAAAATACCAGCGATGGACCTGTTATGTGATAGACTTTCCCTACCCAGAAGGGTTTTGACGAACAGTGAAGCCTTTGTTTGCATCCGTTAGTTATGGATCTTTGACACTCGTTACGGGTAGTGAAAATTAGGCCACCAAAACGGAGAGGAGATGAGATGTTTCGTATTTAACCATGAGGATATTATATTGTACTAAGGCAAAGTGCTGAGTTGTCAAAATGACGTAAGCTGATTGGTTGAGCGACAAATCTCTACTCCTCTTCGGTTTGGATCGCATTTCTTCTAAAAATGACAGTGTTGCTGTTGACATCATTTCTCTGTTATTTGACATGGAACTAAGCAACTGGTTACTAAAAGCTTTTCATTGTTTATGAACAATAGCGTTTAGTTCTACCAAATTGAAGCATAAAAAAAATATCTTCTAGTTTAAGATAGAATTGTAATAGTTTTGTATTTTCGTTGTTGCTAGTGCTTATTAAACTTTTTTTAAGCTTATGGTTTTGATGCAATGGCATAATATATTATTCTGCGATTTATATAGATTTGTACTATATTTGCATACAATTTATATTTTGAAATCCTGGATAAACTTACAAAGTGCTAATAATTAAAAAAAAACCAGCGACACTTAAATACAATAAAGTTCTTTTGCTTCTGGAACAATCTTCTACAAACAGACCATTATAACCATTCAGTAAAATGCAGACTAAAAGCAGAGAATATTCTGTTTCAGTCAACAGCAAAGTGCATCGCTAACATGAATTGTAAGTGGGTACTCTGTGCGCTAGTGGACTGCTAGTGAGTGCTGTTTGAAGCTGTTCATTTATACCGATTGGTTGGCCCGATGTTATGAGAGGTTTGGTCGGTTAGACAAAGGCTCAAAAGGGGGGAAGGGCAAGTTAATACAAGTAAGATGAGAAAAAGAAAAATTCAAGATTTGAAAAAGAATATCGGCTAAGAGCGAGTAGGACTCGCGCATGAAGGGAAGTACTATTATCGACGAAAAACGGATAAGAATCATGTTTGTTGTATAGAAGCCCCTATTATTTACTTTAATATGTCAAAAGTAAGCAGCAAAGTGCATCGCTAATATGAATTGTAAGTGGGTACTCTGTGCGCTAGTGGACTGCTAGTGAGCTCTGTTTGAAGCTGTTTATTTATACCGATTGGTTGGTCCGATGTTATGAGGTCGATGTTGGTCTGTTAGTAAAGACTCAGAGGAAAGGAGGGGCATGTTGATACATAATTAGTAGTACATAACTTACAGACAAACCTTCACAATAAAGAGGAACATGGAATTAAGTATACAGATTATAAACTTATTTTAAAGCTAAGATTAAATAAGAAAGAAGTTGGGGTTGCGGAATGTTTTTAATAGTTACCGTGACCCTGGAACGTAAAGGGCAATCGAAGGAACATGAGTGGGTTTTAGTCAGTAAGAGTCTGACACGCCCTCTCGCCGCACCCAGGACGGGAGCAGTCATTGGATGATTTCCCACTCACCAAAAAGAAAGAAAGAGGTCTTCACTTTAGTAGAACTAAAGCTATAAGTAATATTAATAAACCTTCAAACACACGTGATTCAAGATACAATAGAAGCCCGATAGCCGGCTGTCGGTTGGTCGCAAAAAGGTTAATAGTAATGTTTGTATAAATATGAACTCTGGTACTTAAGGAAAAGGTACATACAAGATGTAAGAAAAAGTATGGAGTGTAGATCAAGATCACATGAATTGTAATAAGAACAGCACAGAACCAATGCCTAAAGCTCTTGAGTTTTTGGCTCTGCGAAAGGCAGCTAGCAGCAGGCAGCAGGTGGCAGGCAGCAAGAGGGATCTAAGCCTAGCAGTTTATAATATTATGACAGGCTGATGATGATAATATTGGACTAATAAACAAAGCAATACTTACTTTAGGATTAAAGTGGTAATGTTAGACCTTGCAAAATTCTTTTTTAAATAATTTTATTAATGACGTTTTTCCAGTTATCCCGTAAAGAAGCTTTTATACCTTCTCGTGGACCATGTAGGTATACGAAGATACTACGGGTTCAAAAACCATGGTCTAAAAATCTAGCCTATCATGAAAAATTGAGATCAAGAGCCGACTCCGCTACGGAATCTCGAAGTTTGAAATTTCGATGTATGTTAGTCCTAATGTACAGGATCCGATGTACGCCAGTTCGAAAGTTCAGGCCCTACGTGTCAACAAAATATAAATTGTAATGAGATATGTACCGAGACCCCACCCAGATTATCCTCTAAACCTTTTAGCTCCCGGCTGGAATCAAAGCAGTCTATTTTTAGACCTTACAGACAGGGGCCTACTCAATCTTAATAAAATTAAAGAGGCTTGCGAAATGTTTATAATAGTTACCGTGACCCTGGAACATAAAGGGCAATCGAAGGAACATGAGTGGGTTTTAGTCAGTAAATGTCTGACACGCCCTCCTGCCGCACCCAGGACGGGAGCAGTCATTTGACGATTTCTCACTCACAAAAAAAAAATTAAAGTACGGGCTAGGAGGTTATAAGTGTAGAAACAATATAGTTAAGTGCGTCACTTAGACTTTAACCTTTTGACGACCAAGTGACAGCCGGCTGTCGGGCTGCTATTGTATTTCTATTGTGTCTCGAATCACTTGTGTTCTAAGGACTAAATTAACGAAAAAAGAAAGCAAAAAACAGAAATATTGTTACTTATAACATTCAACATGTGATACTGATCATATCATTTATTAAATTTTACTGCAGGTGTAGAGAAATAACTATTCTAAACTAAATATATAGAATACGACTCATGAGGCTCTCCCGCCCCGCGGCGGAAGGGCGTGTCAGACTTTTACTGACTAAAATCCACTCATGTTCCTTCGGTTGCCCTTTATGTTCCGGGGTCACGGTAACTATTATAAATATTCCGCAATTTTGACGCTTATCATCAATGTCTCTAAGATGGCAACGCATCTACGATGTCTGCACACCATAGATGTCTATAGACGGGGTTCAATATTTAACACCAATAACAAAAAAAAACTACCCAACAAAGCAGTAATTTGAAAGTCAATAAATTAACAATTACTTAAGAAAATCAACCGCTAACTGGTGAAGTTTTAATTGGAAAAGATTGATCTAAAATTCTCGTTGAAAAAGCTAACTGCAAAAATGAAACCCACTCAGAAAATGAAGCTATGTTCCATTTAAATCGCTGATTTAACTTTATTCAACTTTAAGTATTATAGGTTCATAATGCAATTAAACCACGTACATGATTTACATAATAACTAATTAGAATTTTGCACTAATAAATCAAAACTCCAGACAGGCACACCAAAATTGCAATGCGGTAAATTTCATACCGCGCAAAACAGTGAAGTACGCAATTTTCCAATTCTGCTTTGCTCTGCTTTTTATTTCATTTTACGAGGGCGTAAAACTTTTTATTATAGTATTGGCTGTACACACAGCTGCCTGTGCCGTGTTTTATAGCGAAACGTGACGTAACTGACTAAGAATTATTTTTTTTCTTTTCTTGGGGTTACGCACTTGAAGATGGTAAACGAAACCTTAAGATTGTTGATATGTGTTTATCTGTCTTTCACAAAGGTGTATCTTTTAAACTCCAACAAGATGTTTGTTTAATAATTACCGCGGTCCATGAACATAAAGCGAAACCGAAGGAACAAGGCGGAGTTTTAGTCAGTAAAAGTCTGACACTGGATCCCGCCCCGCTCAGGATGGAAGAAATATTTTGATTCGATATCAAACGCATCTGGTACCACATAATATCAGATGGGTGCTCTACCATCCAAAGATTTTAAATATATTTTTTGCACGGTTTTAAACATTTATGCGGCGAGTTCAACTCGCTCTTGGCCACTTTTTTCAGGTTTTCAAAGTTAGAAGGCTGTGAATGCGACACGTTCACGTCTGTAACGGATGACGTAATGGCTGTCGTTCTATATTTGAATGCGTCAACTTTTTTTAGGGTTCCGTACCTCAAAAGGTAAAAACGGAACCCTTATAGGATCACTTTGTTGTCCGTCTGTCCGTCCGTCCGTCTGTCAAGACCCTTTTTCTCAGAAACGCGTCGAGATATCAAGCTGAAATTAATATCACATACTCGGGTCTGCTATCTCTCAAAGCAGTGAAAATATCAAGTTTCTCAATCAACGCAATAAAAAGATACGGCGGTTTACATTGCATATTTAGACATTTGCAAGGGAATCAAAACCTATAGGGTACTTCCAATTGACCAAGAATCATGAAATTTGGCAAGAAGCAAGGTCATGTAGCATAAGTAAAGGGAAAACTCCGAAAACCGTAAATTTGTTGTTAGTTCACATCAGGCGTCTGTCTGTCCGTCTGTCTGTCAAGAATCTTTTTCTCAAGAACGCGTCGAGATATCAAGCTGAAACTAATATCACATACTCAAGTCTGCTATGTCCCAAAGCAGTGAAAAAAACAAGTTTCTAAATCAACACAATAAAAAGATACGACGGTTTGTATTGCATATTTAAACATTTTCAAGGTAATTAAAACTCAAAACCTATAGTGTACTTCCCATTGACCTAGAATCGTGAAATTTGGCAAGAAGCAAGGTCATGTAGCACAAGTAAAGGGAAAACTCCGAAAACTGTAAATTTGTAGTCAGTTCACATCAGGCGTCCGTCTGTCCGTCTGTCTGTCAAGAACCTTTTTCTCAAGAACGCGTCGAGATATCAAGCTGAAATTAATATCACATACTAAAATCTGCTATCTCCCAAAGCAGTGAAAAAACCAAGTTTCTAAATCAACGCAATAAAAAGATACGGCGGTTTATATTGCATATTTAGACATTTTCAAGGGAATCAAAACTCAAAACATATAGGGTACTTCCCATTGACCTAGAATCGTGAAATTTGGCAAGAAGCAAGGTCATGTAGCACAAGTAAAGGAAAAACTCCGAAAACCGTAAATTTGTAGTTATTTCACTAAAAAACAAATTAACGGAACCCTTGTTGCGCGAGTCCAACTCGCACTTGACCGGTTTTTTAGTTCGGTGTCAAAAACTGCCAGCCTTGTTTTGCGTTGGGATATTTTTGTGGTTTTTGTGTACTAAAATAGAATCGCGATTTGGTTTGAAATGATATCTAGTAATAATAATACACATAATATTTAGGATGACGCACAATGATTCAGCCTAAAGCGTCTATCTAAATGCGGAAAACGAGCCACCATTAATTGCAATTGCGTAAGAATTTCTTGATTGATGAATATTTGTACGCCTGAGAGGCCGAATACGACATGTCTTATTTAATTAATTGACTGTCTATTATAAGATCTTTGTATTTATTATTTACACTAATATACCTACCTACTCAAATAAAATATCTTGAATCTAGACAAAATTCAAGATAGTTACCTATTTTATTATGAAGGAAAGTCTAGGTTCCCTTCTTGATCGCACAAGAAAAAATAATCAAAAGAGAAAATATTGAAAGTTCTCCCAATATTATGTAGGTATCTAGTTTCAAAGTTCACAACAAAAAGGGCATCTTACGGATCCCAAACTAGGCAGAGCCTGTACTGGTAATCAGAGCACTGATATACTAATTTATGAGTAGAATAATACTTATTTAAGTAATAATACTCAGACACATCTCATCGCTCAAAAATTTGTCGTGGGAGAGAATCGAAACCCTGGCCTCCGACATAGCAGTCAGTATTATTACCCACTAGACCAAAAGCCAATCAGTGAAACAAAACAGAGAATGAAAGCGTTATAGGTACCTTTTTTAAGTAAGGGAGGACATTAAATACCTCTATTACGTCATAACAACCCATAAAATGTGGATTAATGGATTACCTGCCGTCTAATTTGATGAACCTCCTGAATTTTATGCCACTCTGTCCATCACAGTCCATTACCATCCAGTAATGACCACTGACAAGCAAGTAGTTCGTGCGTATGAAGGTAGATGGCGTTATTTTAAAACGATGTTTGAAAAAGGTACAATAACGTATAATTAATTTAGCTCTAACATTAAAATAAAAACTAAATTTCGCAAAAAGCATTCTTGATATCAGCCTTTCGCTTTATTACAACGGGAAAAATATTAGGGTCTCCGTTATGTATTTAAAACCTCATTTTTATACTTAAAGATAAAATACTTTCAGTTTGTTCAACGAAGCTCAAACCGCTAACCTACATCTACGCATTAAGATATAAAACCTCTAAGAGTAATTTTCATCAGAGCCGTGAAAAAAGAAATCAATCTAAAAAGACCTTTTGACACACAGTTCAAAAGTTCAAGGTGATAATTCGCCGACGAGGTCGTTGCCCGCCGCAATCGACCAATGCGCGGCGCCGCATAGAATCGACCAATCACGTGCCAGTGAGGCGCGGCTTTATTGGCCCACATTACACAGGTAAGAGCGGGAAAATGGAGAATTTTGAGGTTATATTGAATTGCGAAACGTTTTTGTGTGTTTTGTAATACCTGGAAATTCTTTTTTAAGGAGCTGGGATCAGGATTAAGTGGAAAATAAATGCGAGTAACGGTTTAAGGATCAAATCAATGACTTTTTAAGTAATTTCTCTTTTGGCAGTAAGATTTTCTTTAGCGTTTTGCTTCGAGTTCCAGTAATGTTCAAGACAGTGCTGTCGCGTTCTGCAGTAATATATTAGATTTAAAGTTTGCCGTATTGCATAAGAAGCAGGAGGGCGTTCACCTTTCAGTACAGACTGTTTGGTTTAAAGACAGTTGTATTTCAAAAAGAGAGCTTTACAGCTACATACCTCAGTATATGTACTGTGAAAAGTAAACTAAAGTAGGTGTGTTTCTCTATGGTTAAAAATAGGAATATAACAAAATAGTTCTTATACCGACAATATTCCAAATACCATTTATCTATTCATGGGAATAAAACAACGCTCTACCGAATTAATAATTTTATAACTAGTAATAACATTGTATCTACCTTACGATCTTTGAGTCAAGACACTCGGACAACAAAGGATTTATAGAACGGTCCCGTTGGCTCTTTTTAAGTGCAGAACCATAAAAAACCAGTGCTTATTAAGGCCATTGTCTCATACGGGCCAGTGTCAAGCATTGTTTCATTATTAACCTTCTGTGTTAAATGGTCTATTTGGGAACCATTTTACGCCGTCCCAACGTCATATACTTCAAACAATGGTACTCAAAGTTTTCCTTCATGCCCCAAATGTGAACTAATTTGGAAGTCAATGCCCTCATTATTTTTTCGGAAACTTTTTCAAGCGAACATTGGTCCAATAATTGGGGTTTTCTTGAAGTTGAATAAGTTAATGGTAATAAGAAAAGTTTCTTTGTAATTTCTTTTTGAAAAGCATAGTATCGCTTTTTCAACGTAATTTAATTAATTTCAAATTATTCTACATCTTTACTTATATTGTAAAGTCGAAGTTTGTTTATTTGTTTATTTGAATGCGCTAATCTCAAGAAGTACTGGTCCGATTTAAAACAATATTCTTGTATTGGATAGCCCATTTCTTATTAAGGAAGGCTGTTAAAGCTACGGGAGCGGAGTAGTGACAAAGATGTCGGTAAGATAATCCATACTAATATTTTAATAGGAAAGTGTGTGTGTTTGTTGCCCGACTTTCACGGCAAAACTGAGCGACGAATTGACGGTTTTTTTTAAGTGGAGATAGTTGAAGGCATGGAGTGTGATAGGCTACTTTATGCAAGTGAAGAAACGGGAAAACGCTAGTCAACGATAAAGCCTTGATAATCATCTCAGATATTTTGTGATTAATAATTTGCAAGTACAATATTTTTTTTTGTATTTTTGACAGCCATCTAAGTAGCTTATAAAATCAATCATACCTCAATTTCACTTCACGAATAAAATACAAACATAATAGAAAAGAATTTTAAAACGCTTTTAAATCTATAAACGGAACATCAATTCCTAACCAACGATCAAGCGCAAAAGTTATTTACTAGAATCCAACTTTAAAGCGCTTTTAAAACTCAAGAACGGAAAACCAGCAATTCCTAACCTCGATCAAGTGCAAAATGGCACAAAAGAAAGGATTCTTTGTTCCCCTGACGCTAAAATATTCCATCAGTCAAGACATTAGACGCGGACCGGCCTATGATGTCAGCTCTGCGAACAATGGCTCTCAAACTTCCACGCCCCCTTTTTAAGCGGACGTTTTCCCGAACAAAACACAAGCGTTTTGTCCTAGTTGTGTCTGGGACATAAATTGAATATGACGATCATTTTCCGGTTATTAAAGGCGTAGGCATATTTTGTGTGGCTTTTATTAGTGTTTGGCGTTGAGAAAATGGTTTGGCTGACATTGGAGACGATTCCTTGTTCTGGCAATAAAATGAAAAATATATTTGTTTAGTAACTATGTTAAATACTGCATGTTTATGTGTCAATGTTTTGTTTATTTTAAACTAAATATAGGGTCGATGTTCTCTGGCCTCTGAGAACTCCTCTGACATTCTCTGACTCCGGGAAAAAACATCCAAAACAAATTTCGAAGTTGTCTGCTTTAAATTCCATACAATTGTATTCGCCAAATCATGCGAGGACCATGAAGATTAATGACTGCAGTGTTTTTTGGTGAGTGATGGAATAAATCGTCAGAAAACCTGAACTTCAAATAAATGATTCTGAACTCGCCGATCCGCCTCAAGTAAGCGCGTAGTGCTCAAAGCTGTCTTCCTTGAATAAGAAGACCTCCTCGTCTGTTTGTAATAATTATTTAAACTTAAGAAACAAAGAACAAAGAGAATTAATTTCTTAAGTTTCCAGTGTCTTGGAACAAGAAAAGTTGATGAAGAGACAAGACACATTGTGTAAATATACAGAAAACATCGACGAGAGCAAACTTAAAGTTTCGTCTTCTAACTTTCTTACTACGGAAGTTTCACTGCAAAAGTTGAAGCTACGATACACAGTTTCACGGCAATTCGATTTGCTGCAATTTTCAACAGCTAAATCTATCAAACAGTCTACTTGTTTTTTTTTTTATTACTTATGGGCTTGCTCTTGGTCCCAAACTAGCCCGAGGGCATAGACGGGGCCTACGATGGAGCGAGCTCACCCAAAAGATGCCTATGCACTCGTCTCTTGAATACATCCGGGTTATATGCATTTGGAAACCCAGACGCCGCTTAATAAAAGATTTCGAGAAACGCTGCGAGGCTTGCGAAGTTTAACCTCTTCATTGCATTACATCATTCACTAGTTTATAATATTAGGATGTCACTAATATGATTAATTTGAAACTTTGTGAGGATGGATGTTCGTTACTTGTTCACGCAAAAACTAGCGAACGGTTTTTTATGAAACTTTACAGTGACGGGCCTGTTGGTCTAGTGGTTAGTGACCCTAACTGCTAAGCCAGAGGTCGTGGGTTCGATTCCCACCCAAGACAAACTTTGTGTGATGAGCACGAATGTTTGTTCTGTGTCTGGGTGTGATTTATCTATAATATGTATGTACTAGCTTTTGCCCGCGGCTTCGCCCGCGTGGATGTCGGACTTCTATCCACTATTTTAACCCTTTTTTTGATGTGTGGGTAATCATCAAATGACCCGTCCCTTCGTGTCAGACTTTTGTTGACTAAGACCCACTCATGTTCTTTCGGTTGCCCTTTATGTACCGGGGCCACGGTAAATTATTATAACTATTCCGCAACAACTATTTTAACACTTTAGGGGTTGAATTAAAAAAATATATTTCTTAGTGGCTTAGGCTTTCTCTTCACAAAGAATAATCCCTCCAAGTTTCATGTCCCTAGTTAGTTATTGTTAAATATCAACAAACGCGTTTACATCAGTCAGTGAGTTTATATAATTATATCAAACAACTTTTCCCGCCCTGAACGGGGCGGAAGGGAGCGTCAGACTTTTACTGTCTGATTGTCCTTTATGTTCCGGGGCAGTGGTAACTATTAGAATTAATCCGCAACCCCGGCAGGCATTGGCCCTAGAGGGCCCCGTCACGTGCTCTTTGAGGCGCGAGTGAAACAAACGTGCCATCGACACGACCCTGGTCCTTATCGGCCGGCGAGCTACCCATCGCCCGCCGGCCACAGTTCCGCGCTTACGGTGGCCGGTAGTCGTCTTGCGACTCTTGACGCCTACGCCTTGGTCAATGTGTGAGGCCGGACAGTGACCCAGGCGCCTCCTTCTCCAGCATGACTGCGTCGCAGAAAGAGGCGATGGCTTCCCATTCAGTCATCCCCGCAGATCGCCTCTGCAAGATCACGGCGGTGGCCCGCCCAACCACACCATACCACCACCGAATGCTTCACCGTGTCCTCTAGGCGACCGTTGCCACCACCCAGGAGTCGCTTCCGCCCGAATCCGACACAGAAACCTCCCAAAATTACGTGTCCGGTGAGGACCTGTTTCCAATACGTGAGAGCGCCATGGTGCCTCTCCAGCCACTCCTCAAAGAGGCGTGCCCAGCACTGGGCTGCAACAGTCGCAGTCTCCATTCCGCCATGAGATCCCGCCGAAGCACTGCGCTGCGATTAGCCGCGGCAGCGGAGTTAGGTTTTTGGTTACTGATCGGCTCCCCGGGCTCATGATGCAATGTTATGTAGCACAATATTATGTGTTATTCTGATGTATAAGCTACGAATATCGTACAAAGCCATCGGCCAGCCTTGCTACAGCCCCTACGTATCATCATTATATTGCTGCGGAGTAATTTTAAAACTCTGTGCCGTGATCGGCAATTTTGTACAAAATTAAAAACCTGTATCGGATAACATATTTATATTGATCAGGATTTTAATACTATATTCATGAAAACACCCTAATCATAACTAATTTCATTGCCTTAAAAATGGTTATAGTAAGTGCACTATAAATATTAGACATAATGCTGTCGCGGATTTTTGAAGTGAAAACTTCTTTAGCGGCGTTGAGCACTTTTTCTGTAATGGGTATAAAATCTTAAACTCGCGTCAGGACACGTGACCTGATCGAAAAAGCGTAGGACGGATGGATAGTAGACAGCTATAATCAAGTTTTCACTTCTGCCGGCACTCCCGGAGTGCAACCCGTCTTTTTTTGAAGTGAAAACTTCTTTAGCGGCGTTGAGCACTTTTTCTGTAATGGGTATAAAATCCTAAACTCGCGTCAGGACACGTGACCTGATCGAAAAAGCGTAGGACGGATGGATAGTAGACAGCTGTCACCATCCATGGATGCGCGTGGCACGCTGTAAATAATCAAGTTTTCACTTCTGCCGGCACTCCCGGAGTGCAACCCGTCTTTTTTTTAAACGTTTTAGTCTCAGTTGCATCACTGGTGGAACTTAGATACAAAGTTTTAAGTGAATCCATAAAGATATAAAGACATTAAATTTACCATTTACCCCCCTTTTCTCCCCCATTGGGGGGAATTTCCAAAAATCCTCTCGCAGTGCTCAGTTGCATCACTGGTAGAACCTACATGCAAAGTTTTAAGTGAATCCATAAAGAAATAAAAAAAAACAGTTTATCCCCCTTTTCTCCCCTTTGGGGGGGAATTTCCAAAAATCCTCTCTTAGTACGCGCCTACTCCCACCAACAAATACACATGGCAAATTTCAGCTCTCTACGACCAGTAGTTTCGGCTGTGCGTTGTCTGTCAGTCACTCAGTAACGGAAGCGTTTTATATATATAGATTTAAAAAATATATAAGTATGTTTATCAGTTGTCTGGTTACCATAGTACAAGCTCTGCTTAGTTTGGGATCAGATGGTCGTGTGTGAGTTGTCCCAGGATATATTATATATTATTAAATATATTATTATAGCTTTTACATCAGAGTAACACAAAGGCTACATAACATCACGCTTTTTCTTAAGAGAGCTGAGCAGTAACCAACAACGTGGGGAACAGCGTCCAGTAACAGTAACAATAGGGTATTACCACAGATTAATAAATAGTTACTACGTAACAGATACTTCACTCCAATACAAAAACCAAAATACCTACGCTATAATAGCCTACAAAATCATAATAATAATACCAGTTGTTTGCAGCAAGGAGAAATGTACCATAAGTACGCACCAAGAGAGTTGAGATTCTTTTGCCCGCCACGCGACTAACGTGTGTGCGTGTCGTCCAGCAAATCTGCTAGGGTTATACGTATGATGACAATGGTAATAAAACGAATGTTTTAGAAAAACAATTATTATTTTATTTGTTGATCAAATATTTTTTAGTTTGATAAATTGACTGATGCATATTTTTCGTTCCTTGAATTCCCGAATAATATATTTTAGTGTCGAAAATATCCAAAAACGGGTGAATATATTTAATAAATAATCAAAAGAGAAACAAGAGAATTGGGAAACAGGGGAATTGCACAATAATCGCGCATTAATTACGTGGTTTCGGCATTTTGATAGTCAGCGCTGTACCCGTGACGCGCGAGCACTCAGGCGGGCGCGCGACAGCCCGGTGTTCGTTGTATCGTCGACGATACGCGAAGCGGTAGGCATAAAACGCGTGGCCTTGAGCGAGTGACGGACGCCTGGTATTACACTGTATAAGAGAAAAAATATAAAAATATATTATTGAGGTAGCTTAAGCAAAAAGCAGCCGAACAGTGTTAGTTTTAGTTCATAAAACTAGAAAATATTTTTTTAAATTCAATTTAAAGTTTTCAGTTTTTTTTACCTGTTCTAAAACACACCGAAATACAGACCACAGACAGTGACAGCTTTCGACTGTCAACAGTGTCAACTAGACGTCACTATTTGTTTTATTTATAACCTCCTAATACGTTCTTTATTATAAAAATATACTTTTTCATGGAAGTTATTGTGAAAGATATTTTAGATGGCTAATGCACGTAGGTACTTACATCAAAGTGATATTTACAACAACAGTACAAACGGTACAAACGGGTTTTTATGGTGTAATAGTTGGAATACTCTTCCCACAACTTTTAACTAAGTTTTTCTTAAATTTGAATCAGTTAACACTAGAATTCACAATTATTCCGATGTTTTCACACTTGTGTTCTTGCATTCCGAAACGCACACCAACGGTAAGTCGAACAGTAACTAATTTTTGAGATAAAAACAATAAAAATGATGTAAAGTGTCACAGCGCGTTTGTTTATTTACATGACGTAAGGACGTCATATCGCCAAAGCAAAACCACGCCCACGGCGTTTTCCGTTTTAGGAAATTTTCGCGCGAAATTTGAAAATACAATTTTTAAAAGCGTTTTTAGGGTACTTAGCGCTTAAATAAAAATTTAGGATTTTTTTTAGTGGTTTCTTATTACTGTAGGAGTTATTTGAAATACTTAAAAAAAAAGAGTGTAATACCCTATTATAATTCTTGAATGCTATTGAATTTTTATTCCGACCTATTTTACTCAATACTCAATAAATTTATTGCTTTATCATAGGTGTATTTTTTTTAAATCTTAATTGGAATTGGTGTTTATATGTGTATACAAGTTTGGGAAAATAAGCTAGCGAATTGCCAACGTCAATACCAGCGATAACATAATATCTGCAACGCCAGGGGAGTCGGTTCTATTGCCGGGCCTTAAAAAATGTAGGCTTTTTAGTTGTACGAAGTTTCATTATCCCAATGGAGTATTCATACACCTATTTTTTCTCCAAATTAATGTCATGTCACTGTCACATTACTTATAATAAAACGCACACACAATGAATACGTAAATAGTTTCATTTATGATGGGATATGTGGCGCCATCTATCGCGCCACATGTGAACTACAACAGACGTTCCAACATCACGCAATAAAAGTTTGACGTGAAATTACTATTAATTATATTATGATGTATGTTATACTTAGTTAACTGGTTACTATAACACAGGTTCCGCCTACCCTGTGATATGATAGCCGTATGTAAGTTGTTCCAAGATATTTATTTTAACTTACATACTAATCGATACTAATATTATAAATGGGAAAGTGTGTATGTCTGTCTGTCTGTCTGTCTGTATGTTTGTCTTTCTTTCACGGCAAAACGGAGCGACGAATTGACGTGATTTTTTAAGTGGAGATAGTTGAAGGGATGGAGAGTAACATAGGCTACTTTTTGTCTCTTTCTAACGCGAGCGAAGCCGCGGGCAAAAGCTAGTCAGGCTATAAACGTCGGGCAGTAGCCGACCAGACAAAATACCCATGTGATCAAAGGATTTGAAAGGGGCCACCATTTTTAATCTGGAACTTTCCACTCTGTCCTTCATACTTTTAAAACTACACAATACACAAAGTAAGAAAATAAAAGCCTTAAAACAACAGCAGGTACAAATTCGTACCTGTAATCAGGAAACCAATTTGGTCTTAATTGCTATATAAATCTTAACCTGACGGACAGTCAGTCATTCGATTCTAATAATAACACTTGGCGACGAACACAAGATATAATATATGTGTATTAATAGGTTTTTTATGAAATATTTATTGGGGTCGCCAATAAAAGGAATGACCGCTACAGATTAAGCTGAATTACATGGCCATTTGTTTGCTTATACACAACATAAATAGTATATGTTTATTGAAACGATTACGATCTATAAACAAATCATTTTTGACAGAGTAGGATTTATGTCATCTGTCAAAATGACTGTCATTATGCTGTACTCAATTTCTAAACGGTTTTGGAGCTTTTGAACTGTACTTAGGCAAAGTCGAATAAAGAATATTTGTGAAGTCAGAAAAAAAGATATGAAAATAAGGTATGATGTGGTTTACAACTAAACATAAAATATTTGTAATCCAAAGTAATTTTCCGACTTTATTGGTAAACTAATAAAGTCCTAATTAGTACACGCCACAAAGATTAAACTTATTTGGTACACCGTATATCCTATCATAAACTTTATTTTCTTTCCATATTTTTATTTTTTTTCTTTCCATATTCAATTGACAATCTTATAACTAATTATCAAATAATCCATAATATCTTTTTTTCTTTCCATATTCAATTGATAATCTTATACCTAATTATCAAACAAATTATTAATTAAAATTTAAATGTGTTTTTTTTTATTATGCAACTACACAATTAGGATAAATCACTTATACTACCACTATTTTTTAAAACAGGCTGCAGTCGGCTATTCGGCATTACCTCTCTTAGTCAGTTAGAAAATCTCGGCTGCAGCTAGTTTTTGAGAAGAAATGGCGTTGAAAGTTTGTTTACAAAATTCGTATAACGATCCATGTAGAACAGTATAGGGAAAAAGCCTTAGAGTAAAGTGTCAGAAACTATTTGAATAACCCTACCTCATTATGCAGCATGCCTGGTACTACTAGACCTGGTACTACTAACTAAAAAATATCAGCTGTTTCATACATTAGGTAGAGAGGGCATTGAACTTTTGTTAGAAACAGCTGATATTTTTGGCGATTTCAGAGTAGGTTCAATAATAAAAGTTGATTGTTTTCATGGGTAGAATCATCTCCTAGCGGGTTGTGCAAGACCAAAAATACACCTAGTATAGTCACTTTTCATCATGAGCTTAACTCTATCTTACGATTAGTTTCTTTGTTAATAAAGAAATATTTTTAATTAACTAAACGTCCAGTGACCTTTTGCTAAGAAAGGATTGATTGTTAAGCAATTAATTTAAATTCTATTGGATTGGACGTCTCCGCCGGGCTGTGACGTCAGCTTGTGAACAGTGATTCTCAAAGTTTTATTGAGTACATTAAATTAATTAGAGCTTTAGTAAATAGGATTTTATTTACAAAATATGTAGTAACATGACAAAGAAGCGTATTAGAAAGAAGAAACAAAAGTAATAAAAAACTTAGAAAATAAAACTGTCTATTTGTAATCTTTAAATAATTATATATATGTTATTGGCTATGAAATTAGTCTATGTTAGTCAGAATTTTGCAAGCCCAGAAAAGTTATTGAAATTAATCAATTAACATAATCATTATTCAGACATGATTGTTGACAGGTATAGGTTTTTAAAACAAACATGATAGATGTGACGTTCTTCAATAACCCACAAAACCTTTTATATTGTTAGATACTTAACTATTTATAATATGTTGATCAATGGCCAAGCCTATCACGAAGTTTTTTTTAACACAATGTTCAATTGGCAAGTCTTTTTACCTTTATAGCTAATCCGAATTAATCCTTCGAACATACGTGATTCGAGACACAATAGAAAGACAAAAGCAGCCCGACAGCCGGCTGACGCTTGGTCGTCGAAAGGAAGAATAAAAAATACCTTTACAGTTTCTCTTAAAAATGACGAAACGTAATGAGACTAAAACGAAACACTATAAAATGACGAAAATCTTTTCTTCTTTCTAATTAGGAAAATCTACAAAAGAACCGTCCGCTATAATTATTTTCAAGATTACAAAGGTAGAGGTTTTCTCGTCAGAGGTCTTGTTACAAAGAAAAGCTAGTTAAATATTTTTCTGCTTTAGTAATAAGCATCTAATTCATTCAAAATTTCTTGTTTCTGGCTTTTGTCCGTCATTTCGTCCAAATAAATCTTGGTGCTGACAAACATACAAAGAAATAGCCTTCAATTCAATGTATTTATGGTTTAAATTTCATCAAGTTTGGTTTAGCGGTTTGGACTATTCATATTTCAATTTCGTCTTTATCATCGGGGCGTGGAATTTTTTTCACTGTGTAACGCAGTTTGATTTATTTATTTTTGTAATTAAACAGACTATAATTTTGTTTACTTCATTCAGACATTATTAAACATGAAACTTCACAATTAAAAAAACCCTAATAACTATAATTTTCTACATGCTAATAACCTGATGTTTTTACAAAAGGTGTGAAGTAATTATGCTTACAAAACAAATATATGTATGTCGACACCGCAATTGGATGGACCCATTAAATGGTCGTGAAGGGTCGTCAGTATTGATTATACAATTTTGTTTTTTGTTTACCTGAAACCTGAAGGTCATTGACTTCTTTAAGCGACTAACATTATTAAATCAAGAAAGAAAATAACTGGTATACCCATTTAGCTGTGTTACAAATATAAAAGTATAGACATAATAGACAAGGTGTTTAATTTATCGTTTTAGGTGTTAAAAAAATATATTGCGGTAATTGTCACCTTAATATTAAAAAAGGCGCCTGCCGGGGTTGCGGAATGTTTATAATAGTTACCGTGACCCTGGAACATAAAGGGCAACCGAAGGAACATGAGTGGGTTTTAGTCGGTAAACGTCTGACACGCCCTCTTGCCGCACCCAGGACGGGAGCAGTCATTTGATGATTTCCCACTCACCAAAAAAATATTAAAAAAGGCAGATTTTCATACAAACTTTCATGCCTTATTTTACCTTTTTTGGGTTTTATATTCGGAACAATCTTATTTAGTAGTTTCTTAGTATTTTCAGGGCACATTTGCTGGAACTTCACCGTGAAGTTAATCTCAAGACGTTAGTGAAGCGAGTTCCGATTTTTTCACATTGTAAAAGTCTGTTGGCTACAGGGCGTAGTGTAGTGATTGACACTACAAGTAAGCATTAAGACAATGTTATTTTGCATAACAATGTATTACTAACATAGTGTAAATCATATTTCTAACATGGTTGTATGTAGGTTGGTTGGGTAGGTAAGGTATCTATAACACATACATAGAAAAGTCGAAAAATTCAAAGGTTTATATTTTTATTTATTTATTAAACTTCATGTACGAACACAGTACATAGGCGGACTTAATGCCTTAGGCATTTTCTACCAGTCTTCCTTAGGGTGAAGCAGAGATAAAACATAGTAGGTGCAAGAAAACCGAAATTATAGCACCCGTACGAAGGTAGGGAGGCTCTACAAATGTTGAGGTTAGCAAACGCAGGTATTACGTGGTGTCTACCATCGCTAAGCCTGATGAGAGTCTGATTAAACTCTTAATTGCTCCACGCCAGACAGTACGCAAAGTTGCCGACACAAAGTCTAATTTATGGTCCCCAAGGAATTAGTACGCTTGCAATTAATGTCAAACTTGATGTACAACGCTTTCATTTTTAGCATGTTTGTGGCATTATTAGACGCCTTTGACTACGTTAAAAAATATCGTAAGAAACCTAGGTTTAAACTATTAAACCTTTGAACACACGTGCGAGTCACAATAGAAAGACAATAGCAGCCGGCTGTCGCTTGGTCGTAGAATAGTTAATATAATAAAGTAGCTTTTGCCCGCGACTTCGTCGGTGTGGAATAATAGTTCCCGTACCCGAGGGTACCGGGATGAAAACTATCCTATGTCCATTCTCGGGTCCCAGACTATATCTGTACCAAATTTCATTTAAATCTGTTTAGTAGGTTAGGCGTGAAGAAGAGACAGACAGACAGACAGGCAGAAAGATAGACAGACAGACAGGCAGAAAGATAGACAGACAGACAGGCAGAAAGATACACAGACAGAGTTACTTTCGCATTTATAATATAAGTAGTTTGTATGTATGTATGTGTGGATGTTAGTTACTCTTCACGCAATAACTATTCAATAGATTTTGATTAAACTTTACAGTATATAGCTTGTACATCAGAAATAAACATAGGCTACATAATCACGCGAAGACCCACGGGAGCAGAACAGTAACCAAAAACTTAACACAACGCGGATGAAACGGCGGGGACAGCTAGTCCATACTAATATTATAAATGGGAAAGTGTGTCTGTCTGTCTGTCTGTATGTTTGTCTTTCTTTCACGGCAAAACGGAGCGACGAATTGACGTGATTTTTTAAGTGGAGATAGTTGAAGGGATGGAGAGTAACATAGGCTACTTTTTGTCTCTTTTTGACGCGAGCGAAGCCGCGGGCAAAAGCTAGTAGTAAATATAAGTCTAAAATCGCCAACCCGCTTTGAGCGAGCACACTTTCATCGTTATTTTGTTTTTGTTCGATTAAAAAAAATATCACACTACGAATTTCTATTGTACCGTGTACTTGCAAACAGATGAACTCACATTCACAAACAGTCTGGAAAAACTCTCTATAGCTCAAACAAATATTTTTTGTATGCGGAAAGGGAAACTGCAACATATTGTAGCAGAAAAGCGGTCAACCATTGTGCCAACTATAATAAAAAAAAAAAACCCGGAACAACTCACACAGGTTCATCTGATCCCAAACTATGCAGAGCTCGCACTTAGGTAACCAGACAACTGATAAACATACATAATATAATAATATGATAAACATACCATGTTATTTCTGCACCACCCTGGGTAGACTGGTAGAGAATGCCTAAGGCATTAAGTCCGCCATTGTACACTTATGTATGAAGTTTAAATAAAAAAAAACATACATAATTATGTAATTTACTCTAATTGCCCGTTACGACTTCGCTTGAAATTTTTGCTTGCTTCGAACTTTGCAAAATCTTTATTAATCACTTGCATTTTCCACAAATTTCGCGCATAATTTTATGGCCTACTAGCTGTTCCTCGCGGTTTCACCCGCCTTACGTTAGGTTTTTGGTTACTGCCTCGCTCCCGTGGGACATATAGTGATGTTATAGAGCCTATAGCACTCACGAATAATGTAGCTTTATGCCAGTGAAAAAAATTTTAGAATTGGATCATGAGTTCCAGAGATTACCTTCTACATACAAAATTAAAAATTTTACCTCTTTATAATATTAGTATAGATAAAACTCGAGATAAAGTATTCACAATCTGACCCAAACTTACAGAGATAATAATATAATAATATAATCTACTAAATATCTATTATTATATGCTATATCTATGTATTATCCCAGGGTACAAGTTATAAAAGTATGTTATAAAATACATTTAAAATGTTCAGTTTCATCAAAATCAATTCTATATTTATGAGTAAGTGTAAAATCATTTATCATAATAGCATAGTACGAGTATAATAAGATTCGTGGCATTGTACCCAAAGGGGCCGTCAGCACAATTTGGAGAACCGCTGGTAAACACCAGACGCCAGGTCGTCGCCAGTCTGCAAACATAGATGTTTACAGCGTCTGCACCATAGAATGGTGACATAAGTTCCAAATAGTTTGATAATGTACGAAATTCTAAAAATACGAATTTTGAAGCTCTAAGGGCCGATTTTTCAATCGCCAGATAATTTTTATCTGAAGAGTAAGTTTGACGTTTTGACAGCTTTTGTATAGAAAACTAGCTTCTGCCCGCGGCTTCGCTCGCGTTAGAAAGAGACAAAAAGTAGCCTATGTTACTCTCCATCCCTTCAACTATCTCCACTTAAAAAATCACGTCAATCCGTCGCTCCGTTTTGCCGTGAAAGAAAGACAAACAGACAGACAGACAGACACACTTTCCCATTTATAATATTAGTATGGATATGTCAAACCGACATATTTATTCCTCAGATAGAACTTAACTGATGATTGAAAAATCAGCCCTAAGTGTCATTTTTAAAAGGAAATTCTTGCCAGCGTCTATTGAATTGTAGGTTACTAGCGACCCGCCCCAGCTTTGCACAGGTGTTACAAATCTTTAAAAATGCTTTTATACATATAAACCTTCCTTAAGAATCACTCTATCTATTAAAAAAACCGCAATAAAATCCGTTGCGCAGTTTTAAAGATCTAAGCATACATAAGGACAGACGGCGGATAGCGACTTTGTTTTATACTATGTAGTGATGCAGTCCTATAATATTTTTATTCTTTTATGTACAGCCAGCAAAGCAGATAAGTATGCAGGTCCGTCAGATACAATTTGAGTTTTCTCAAAAACCCATAGATATTTTTTTAAATAAAAATTGATACCATAGTAGAAAGGCCCTGCACACCTATCTACTTTGCTGACTGAACCTAATTAACTAGCTGATTCCTGCCTATTTTAGGTTAAAACTAATTTCCAAATTAGTTTTTTATTGAGCCTCGAAGTCTTTAATAGAAACTAATGTTCTTTCAGGTTTCAGCTGATATACATATAAGTATGACCGCAAATAGAAAACAGAACTTCTTAATATCTAACATTGCTGAATTTTTTTTGGGGAGTGGGAAATCATCAAATGACTTCTCCCGTCCTGGGCGGGGCGGGAGAAGTCGATTTCAGACTTTTACTGACTAAAACCCACTCATGTTCCTTCGGTTGCCCTTTATGTTCCGGGGTCACGGTAACTATGTATTATAAACATTCCGCAACCCCGTAACACTGCTGATTAATGAATCACTCTACTGATCACCACATTAAAATGTAATACGTTGAACTCCCATAAAAAAGAAACCCTTTTTATACGTTAATTTTGCAGAAATGCGGCTTTACATGTAAACTGAAATGATTGGAGTGGCTAGACGCGTTGGCTTCGTGCCAGGACCAAGGAGCACGAAATTTGATGTTAAAATCATGTTGCATTACTAAGGGCCGAAGTCTCATCATGTAACTTGAGTTTCAGTGAAGGAGGCTGGGACGATGAGGTTGCAAATCGTGTTTTTTGCCAGTAGGTAAATTATGTACCTTTAGGGTTCTTAAAGATTTGCGAGTTGAGGATATTCTCAAAGATTTGATAATTTCTGTATTGGACATTTTGCGAAATAGACATTTTTGGATATGGATATACTTTGAGAAATGGATAGTTTGGGAATGTGAGTATTCCAGAACTGGACAGTTAGACGAGACTTCGTGCCAGGACCAAGGAGCACGAAATTTGATGTTAAAATCATGTTGCATTACTAAGGGCCGAAGCCTCATCATGTAACTTGAGTCTCAGTGAAGGAGGCTGGGACGATGAGGTTGCAAATCGTGTTTTTTTGCCTGTAAGCAAGTTATTTTCGTTTAGAGTTCTTAATGATTTGAGAGTTGGATAATTTGGGAATTGGACGTTTTGAGAATTGGATATTTTGAGAATGGAACAATTTTGGAACTTGACATGTTTGGATTTGGACACTTTGAGAATTGAAAATATTGAGGTCTTACGTGTCTCGGGTTTGTGCCAGAAGCTCCTTGCTTCTGGCACAAACCCGAGACACGTAAGACCTCAATATTTTTGATGTTGAAATTATATTGCGTTACGAAAGGCCGAGGGCGTATCATGAAATGTATTTTATTCCAAAACATACAGTTTCAAGTTCTTGCCTCATCTAAATAAAAACGGATCCCTAAATGTGTTGCTAAGCGCAAAACATAACAGATACGAATAACAGACCAAGGAAGGATTTTAGTAAAATTACCAGGGTAGGTTAATCGAAAAAAACCATACGTTCTTTTTAGCTATAACACTTCCGAATGTGATCGGATTGGCCTGACTAGGCAGCCGAACTTACTAATCGGCTGGTCAGCCAAAGTCATACTCAGCAATAACCGACTAATCGAATAGTCAGTTGGTCGAAATCAGTCATCACATCACAATCTGTATTAATATTATAAATGCGAAAGTAACTCTGTCTGTCTGTCTGTCTCCTCTTCACGACTAAAACACTGAACCGATTTGAATGAAATTTGGCACAGAAACACTCTGGGAATAGTTTTCATCCCGGAAATCCCCCGGAAACGGGTACTATTTTTTATAACAAAAAGCTAGTTTTTTATAACTCATTTTTATATACTTTTATTGGTTAGGACAACGGCTGTTGGGTTAGCTAGTTAATACCAAGTCCCTATTTAGAACTGAGGTCCTTTGATTGTTACTTGTGATTGATTTCTTCTCAAGGTCACAAGTTACAGATTCAGCCGTTCAATGGTTAGAGGGAAAGATTGGGGCAAGATTGGGATCACGAACAAATTAATTCTGGGCTTTATCTTGGCTCTGGGTCTGCAAACGAAAATCAACTACAGTCGATAACTCTGTAGAGGTTTAAGAAAAAGAGTTAAATCTTAAATATCGCTACATAGTATAATAGACTGAAAACAAAGTCGCTCCGCTGTCTGTGTATGTTCAAATCTTTATAATTACGCAACGGATTCTGATGCGGTTTTTTAAATAAATAGATTGATTCAAGAGGAAGTTTTATATGTATAATACATGCATATTATAGTCGAGAAGAGCCGGGATTTTTAAAGATTTGTATCAGCCGTGCAAAGCTGGGATGGGTCGCTAGTACTTAATAAAGTATGTAAATGAAAGTTCAACGAATTCCTTATTTACAAGCACTTTTAAAAAATCAAGTCCAGTCAATCAGAGAGTGGATAATAGTTGCAGATTTATCTTGTCTGTGCGGTGGGTGTTTATTGAGAGCAAGAAAGTCCACGGACACTCTCTTTCAATTAAAATTATTTTTATCTTCTAAAAGATCAGATTATTTTCGGATTATTCCGATCTATCACCCCGTTTTGTCCCCACGGGTGACAAATAGGAAAAAAAAGTTCGATTTGTCCCCCAGTTAGCAATGTGTGGAACACATTTTCTATTAACCTCTTCACGCTACTGCGCGCCTAGTACTTTTGATTGATATCTCAGTATTTTCAGTATTTTATCAACCCATGGGGACTAAATGGGGTGACAGATCGGGATAACCCTTATTTTCTATAGTTATGCGTGCCACAGACAAAATTTTGAAGCGAAATCTGCCAAAAATACAGACATCTGCTACTAACGGTCATACTGCAGATATCTGTCTATAAATATGTGTACAAGTATCCAGCAAATCAGCTTACCGTTCCACCGTTGACCACATCCCTCCTATGCCCTAAATACACCAAAACCTAGACTAAACGCTTAGCTCATATTCTTTTACATAACCGACGCCGGAAACCCTAGAAGGTAGCATAAAATGTAGCCGCTTTCGGCTGGATCGATTCAGCTTAATAAAATTGAACAGCGCTGTATCCCGCGAGAAATCATGGCGGTTTTTTTATTAAACCTTGGTGTGGTGAATAAGTTAGTAATGTTCTGATTAAGAGGGTTTTGTGATGGGAAAATGGTTGTGGAGGCTGTGAATACCGTTGAAAAAAAATGTTGGTTGAAAAGAATGTCTTTAGAGTGTATTGTGCATTGTTCTTAATGTCTTTAGTGTTTTCCATTAGCCACAGCTTCACCTCTCTCATTAACTGACCGACTCCTTTATAATTGCAAACTTTATAAATAAATAGTTTATTTAATGTAAATAAAATGAATCGCTGGATGTTTTGCTATACACAATAACTGAGAATAGCTCAGGTATTTATTTTATTCTAATTATGAAGGCTGAGGTAAATTCTTATAAGAATTTACCGGCTTTATAATTAGAAGACTTTTCTCATTTTTATTTACATAAATGTACATAAATATAACAAAAGTAGTAGACAATATCATAAAACTTTATTCGACCGCGGCTTCGCTCGCGTTAAAAAGAGACAAAAAGTAGCCTATGTTACTCTCCATCCCTTCAACTATCTCCACTTAAAAAATCACGTCAATTCGTCGCTCCGTTTTGCCGTGAAAGAAAGACAAACATACAGACAGACAGACAGACACACTTTCCCATTTATAATATTAGTACGTAGTAGTGTTAAGTAAAAAAATTACACTGATTTTGTCATTACATTTGACTTTACCAATATGCGAGGATCATGAAGGTTAATGACTGACGTAGGTACTTTCTTTATGACAAACGCACCCAGATTTGAATGGTCCTGTCCAGACAGTACAAGCATTTGTTAATAATAGCTCAACTTAAGACGTAAGGAGCCCAACTTAATTTTCGACCTAAAAACTAAACTTACCTTATCGACGGGCATGGAAGGGCACGCACGGCACAGGTTCCAAAATGATCCGATCATCTGGGCACGCCTCTAGGCCGGGGTCTGCGGGGCACTGGTCTACGCCCTGGGGGAGCGGGGCTGGTGGGGCATTCGCTGCTGGAAGAGAACATGATGGTTAGATTGGGGTTTGAAGAGGAGCTTAAGTTAAAAGGGTACAACACTTTTGTTTTATACCTCATCATGATCACCATACAACAGTCTTGTACAGAAAAGGAAACGGATTGGCGATTCCAGAGTTATGCTTTATGGTTTAATCCTTCGAACACACGTGATTTGAGACACAATAGAACGACAATAGCGGGCCATCCACTAGCGTTCATTCCTTCAGGCTTGTCCCGTCGTGCAATCCGTACAGAAAAGCGACGGGATAAAATAAAACCGTTGAAGCCACTAACTAAACCACAATCCTTCGTTCTTTCCCCTCGCTTTATCACGACGCGCCAGTCCGGCAGGAAAAACAATCCTTCAGTGACCATCCACACGTTTGTGTACATTCCTGTCACTTTGCATCTTGTCAGCCATACCGAGGGATTGCGCGTGTGTGGATGGTGACAATCCTCTTATTTTATGAAGATTGTTGTCATTTGAAAGGAATGCTCGTCATTTTGAATAATCTTTATGGATTATTTTCATTTTGCAACAATTATGTTTATATTTATCTTTATGTTTATGTGAGTGTACCTATATGTATTTATATATATACTACTATATTATGTAAATATATATATTTAATTTTGGTATTATTTTTGTACCTTTGCATTTTGCATCTACCATGATTTGTCTCTGCATCACCCTGCATCAAAATGCCTTAGTGTACGAACTGAGTGAAGAGCGTTCAGCGGAGCGTTGAGCGGAGCGTGCAGCGTTGCGTGCAAGTTGTTCTCGCGCCACTAGGTCGCCACTCAGGACACCTACGTGTAAATGCATCTGTTTGATATGGACGCCGCACGCCCCGCCCTGCTAGACGCTCGATTTGAGCGGGCACTCAGGCCCTACACTTAGGCAGAACATATTTATATTTATAAACAGACACTAACTTGATCACAGCGCGCGTCGCGCCAGTAGCGACAGGACTGGTAGCGAGGTTTTATACCGTCGTTCTTTCTTGCTCTTGCAAATCCACTGGTGTTCATTCCGTAAGGATTGTCGCGACGGTACGGGTGGCGGGATTTTAATACCGTCATTCTTTCTCGTTGTTGCAAATCCACTGGTTTTCATTCCGTAAGGATTGTCGCGACGGGATGGATGGTGGGATTTTAATACCGTCATTCTTTCTCGTTGTTGCAAATCCACTGGCGTTCATTCTGTAAGGATTGTACAATCCGGCAGGAATGAACGCTAGTGGATGGCCCGCTAATAGCACAAGACAGCGGGCTATCAGTTGGTCGTTGAAAGGGATCTTTATTTCTCAAATATAATTTCTTGCACTTCTAATTAAAATACATTAGAAAGAAAGTACCATAAGTAAATACCGTACCTACACTTAGAATGAAGAAGTCACCAAAGTTCATGTCCAGATTCGAATCAACTGAAATTGTTTACAATTTTTTGTAAAAAAATTTAACAGCAGTGGGAGGCACCATAAGTTACAAATAGATCCAAAAGTTGTAAAAACATACTTCTTGGTTAATATAAACAGTTTGAGTTTTGCGCATAGTTAACGGCTGATGACGAATATTGGCGTTACTTGTATAATAAGAACTATAACTCTATCATTATTATAATATCGCCAATATTAAAATATGCTATTCATCATCATCAGCCGATAGACGTCCACTGCTGGACAAAGACCTCCCCAAAGACTTCCACATGCATCGGTCCTGCGCCACCCGCATCCAACGGGACCCGGCGATCTTGATGAGATTATCGGTCCATCTCGCGGGAGGCCTGCCCACGCTGCGTTTACCGGTACGCGGCCGCCACTCGAGAACCTTTGTGCCCCAACGGCCAAAACGCAAAATTAAATATGCTATTGCGTTGTATCAAACACTTTATTTTGCCATATACATCAAGTAAAGTTACACCGTTATGTCTCACATCCTTTATTTTTAATCTCACTTCAAAATACTACGTCACACACCACCAAGTACATTATATCCTTTCCAAGTACCTACCCCATAACGCTTTACATACAAATGTACGACTAACTTCTTCACACAATGCGGTTAATGTCCCGGAGCAGATATAAAGCCATATTTTGTGCTACATTAGGAAAACCCTGGAAGCTTAATTTTGCGTAATGTTATCAACATCATACGAACCCTTTCCTAAGTGTTTTTGGGTTGAAATCTAGGTGGCAGATGTGATTTTGTATAAATTTTCAGATTTATCCTTGCATGTGGTATGGCTTTGGGTGAAATGGCCTTGTAAACTAATAGTTTTATTACATAATAAATAAAAAACCGGCCAAGAGCGTGTCGGGCCACGTTCAATGTAGGGTTCCGTAGTTTCCCGTCCGTCACTATAAGTGTTCCCACTTATAAGTTTAAAAAAAGGCTTTTGTTACGTTGACATACTAAGTACGCAGAAATTATTTTGTACAACCTTTTTGTCTTTCTTTGTATAAAAACTGTTCTTTCTATCAAGTTCAAAATAATTTTTCTAGAAAGTCCTTATAAAGTTCTACTTTCCAGATTTTTTTCATATTTTTTAAACCTACGGGTCAAAAGTTAGGGGGGGGGGGGGACGCTTTGGTTTTTCCTTTTGGACCGATTATTTCCGAAATTATTGACGTTATCAAAAAATGATTTTAGTAAACCCCTATTCATTTTTCAATACCTATCTAACAATATATCACACGTCAGGGTTAAAATTTAAAAAAAATCTCTACCCTAATAAAACATTTTTTTCAAATTTTTATTTTACCACTTTGTCGGCGTGATTGATATACATATTGGTACCAAGTTTCAGCTTTCTAGTGCTAACGGTCACAGAGATTAAGCGAGGACGGACGGACAGACAGACAGACATGGCGAAACTATAAGGGTTCCTAGTAGACTACGGAATCCTAAAAAACATCTTGGGACACGCACGGCCATCTGATCCTAAACTAGCTTGTATTACGGTAACCTGATAACTGATAAATATACTTAAATAACTTATAAATACACACATATTATGTTTCCTGGGTGGGAATCAAACTCACGACCCCAGGCATAGCAGTCAGGGTCACTAACCACTAGACCAACAGACCCGTCAAATATATTATTAAAACGTTATCATCTTCTTGTCCTATGTCGAAAATTCTAAGTTGAAATTGGCGCAAAACGTCAACTTTTTTTTTATCCTTTTAACCATTCTCAGAATTCTGTTTCTTAATAAAAACACCCTTCGGGCTATCTGTCCGAGGTATTTCCGAATCCACTGAGTCAAAAATTTTGATAAGAATACCTTTACTTATTGATTAGAGGAAAACTTATAAGAATTCTTTGTGTTCGGCTCGCATTTAGCTGGGTTGATATACCTTTCTTACCCTCTTTTATTTATACTCAGATCAACAGGATAGAAATAAAATAAAATAAAAAATAAGATGAAAAAACTATGTGTGATGAAAGTGGTGATGAAGCAACTAAGTATCACCTAAAATTGAATAGATTTAGCTTGTAACAAAGGCTGTATCTCCGCAATAAATATTATTGAACTGGGTAGGAAGTATGTCTTTAAGGTCGATTCACACATATCAGTGAGCCCACAGTTCCGGCACAGTACCGCATCAGTGATAATTATTCTTTCAAACATTCTCTATGGATGTATTCACACTTGTCAGTGTCAGTGTCGTCTCAGTACCGTCAGTGTCAGTGCCGGCACCGGCCATCACGGACGTGATCGGCGACGACGATATTTTATCACGGATCACTGACGCCGCTGCATCGAAAACAAAATGGAGGACGAGGTGTTGATTGAATTAGTTCGTGAGAATACTGTTTTGTATGATTTGTCTCATGCAAAGTATATGTAAATTAGTAAATTCTTTGTATAATGTCACGAATTCTCCTTCGGATTCTCTTAACTTCCATGCTTCATGTACCCATTTTCTTTTTTTTTCTCGATTCTCTTCTTCTTCTTCGTCTAAAGCAATGGCTATCATAGCAAATTCTGTGTTATTGAAGACTGCCATCAAAACAATCGACGTCAACGCTAGTCAGAAGGGAACGTCGTGCACGAAGACCCGCAGAGAACTGTACTGTGCCTGATATGTGTGAATTGAAGCACTGACGCACCACTGTAGCACGGATATGGAACTGTAACGGTACTGTGCCGGAACTGTGGGTTCACTGATATATGTGAGTCGACCTTTAAAGTAACTCTGTCTGACGTTCTGTCTGTCTGCATGTTCATATGTAACGCTTTCACAGCTAGACACTTAACAAACTTTAATGGAACGAACACACCTAAAACAACACACAACTTTTTAGTCAACAACCTCGAGAATCCGCAAAAATCTTTCCTTACACGAAATCTAATTCAAATCTTAATCTTAGCTTTATCTATCTTTGAAGAGGCCAGACAATTTGTTCGCACTGATAAGCAGGACCCTTTTATCCTATCACGGCAATTCCGGACATGATTTAATATCAAAATTCGGGACCCAGCCTCCTTTGGATGACTTGGCTTTCTTCCAAGATGTCTAGCCGAAGCAATCACGCAAGATCTTACAACTAAAAGTAGCGATGTTGTCTAAACAAAGTAGTTATAATGCAGCTGGGGTATTAAATTTGTGTGATGCAATAATACAGAAATATAATGAATCAAGTCTAATTTTGTTTCTCTATAGTTTATTGTCGTCTGGTATGAATGAAAGATGGTCAAATGATTGTTGTCGCTACACATTTTAACGAATATTAGAGTTTGACATTTAATTGTTTAGAGATAGATATGTAATTATTCTGATGTCAGTGGAATTGATGATTTTAGTGTTATTAAAAGACTTGTGTCAAAGTTACAGTACGCTATTTTTTTAGGTTGTCAATACTGGTGGGACGACACTTAGACTGAATCGTTCACTTTTTTGGCGGATACAGCGTGAACAACATCTCTTCGGTTATCATTGACAGTTGTTATTATGTTTTGAGGTTATAATACCGTTAAACGTGTTTACTCAATTGTATGTAAAATATTTGATTAAATATTTTATTGGCAGTTATTTAGTGTTCCTTTGCCAAGTTCTTACATGATCTAAAAATAAATCATGTAATCATCTCTGTATTGTTTTCCTCAATATGTTAGGGTCGCCTTGCAGTCTAATCAAATTCAGCCTAAATACTATTTTAAATAGAGTGATTGTCTATTAGATCTCCACAAACCAGTAACTGTCACAAGTCTGTCTACCAGGAACAACTAGCTAGGATAACAATTAAAACCATCTGCTTTCACGAACTTCATAGCATGAGATGTCTTTGATGTCCAAGATAATCTTTAGAAAATACCCATGAATCAAAAAATTCACATTGGTACATACTTGACTGGATTCGAAGACTTTAGACTAGACATAGGTGCCGATTCTCTTGTGCACAAACTAACGTAAATTTAAGTTAAGTGCATCTTTCTCTTTCCGTTTAATTAAGAAAAGGACAGAAGATCAAATATTAGTTAAGTCCTGTCAAATTTAGACACTCCATAGATAATTTAGACGCGTTTTAAAAACATGGCGTCTACATATACGTCAATTTTCTTCCGGCGCTGTCTAATTTGACAGGATTAAACTAAATTGTATCTTCTGTCCTTTTCTTTAAGAAGTGGAAAGAGAAAGATGCACTTAACTTAAATTTACGTTACTTTGTGCACAAGAGAATCGGCACCATTACCTACCTAGTACAATTTAAAATAGCACATCTGCACAACATAAATGTATTCAATTTCTCATGAAACAAGAAAAATCTAATATCTTTCCTGACCAACAACTAGATTAGCAGGGCGACTATATTATTTTTCCTTTTTGTTAAAGACGTTCTAAAGTGCCTTTTTAATCGTCTATTACATTTTTTTTCTTTTACTTTTTTTGGCCTATGACACACGCTCAGGATCATCAATCAATCAGTTTATTTGTGAAACATAGGTGTTTACATAAATAGGCAGTGCGCTATGTTTTGTCATAAATAAGACATACAAATAGGTGACATATTAGGCATTATGCGATTTAAAAAAAAATAGTATATACATGAACAGAGAATATAAGAGAAAAAAAAACATTAGATAAAACAAAACATAGTCATTAATAAAATTAAAAAATAATAATAAATTAGCCGTTTAAAAATTCGTCAATAGTGTAATAACATTTGTCAATTAGTAATTTAGGCAGAGCTTTTTTAAATTTAAATAATGTCATGTTTTTTATGTCATCAGGAATTTTATTGTACACTTTGGGTGCCATACTCAACCCCCACTCCATATAGGACCCCACTCAACAATCCCGCTTGCGATGAGATCAATTTGCAGAGTCATGTTAAGTTAAATATAGATGAGGAAGCTGCTATTCCTGTAATATAACTTTAGTATTTAACCGCTTACTGTTAGAAACTAACGCAAACTTTACAGACTCAATATATTGCACCGGTAATTGAGTTAACTTTAGAGTTAGTAACGTATCGAAAAGTAGTTTACTACGTGTAGTATGCTGTGGCAGAGCTGAGATATTTCTGTCGCCATTTTCATTACCTGAACGTTTAGTGTACACTATATTTAAGAGTAATCCATACTTCCGTACTAGTATTATGAAATGCGAAAGTAACTCTTTTTATCTGTGTTTTACGCCAAAACTACTGATCCGATTTAAATGAAATTTGGTACAGTTTTTATTCTATTCATCTACCATAAAACCTAACAGGAACGGAAACTACACGGGTACAACCACGGGGAACAGCTAATTTATATATCTATCTATATATATAAAAGAAAGTCGTGTTATTTACACATTTTATAACTCATGAACGAATTTGGCTGAAAATTGGTGGGGAGGTAGCTTAGGACCAGGGGACGGACTTTTTATCTTCTTTTTTTAGTAACCATAAATCTCATATATCGCGGGTGAAACCGCGGGGGACTGCTAGTTATATATAAAACTGGTGAACTGACTGACTAATTGACTGATTGTTGATATATCAACGCACAGCCCAAACTGCTGGTCCTAGAGACATGAAACTTACAGGGCGTGTTGTTTGTGAAGAGTAAGTTACTGCTAAGAAAGGATTTTCGGAAACTCTAGAGGGGTAAAACAGGGGATTTCGTCATTCACGCGGGCCAAGACGCGGGCGAAACTAATATTTTACTAGCTTTTGCCCGCGACTTCGTCTGCGTGGAATAATAGTTCCCGTTCCCGGGGGTTTTCCGGAATGAAAACTATCCTATGTCCTTTTTCTGGTTCCAAACTATATCTGTACCAAATTTCATACAAATCGGTTCAGTGGTTTAGGCGTATAGAAGAGTCAGACAGACAGTGTTACTTTCGCATTTATAATATTAGTACGGATAAGCATGTTGTCTTAAATCTTCTTTTTGGTTATTGTGGTAAAGATCTAAACCCTATGGTAAAATAGACATGAAAAATATTCTAAAGTATTGTAAGTAGGTATGTATATTAAATTTAGAGTAAGTGAGAGTATTTCCCGAAAGACAAAGATCACAATACTTTTAGAAATTATGGTTTTTCGAAAGCACAAATCCTACCCTAGAGACTATCCTTCCTTTTCATCAAGTACTTACGAGTTTTATCTATGATACATTCAAATTTAGGGTTCTGTACCTTAAAGGGAAAAAGAATTCGTATAGTATTCCTGCTTTGTTCGTCTTTCGTTTGATTAATATTTTACTGTTTTACGGGATTTAACGCGCACGTACCATTTTTTATTGGTTTTTCGCTTGACGTTTCGGCAGGGTTATACCTGCCATGGTCCCAAGCAGACACTCTTTCGTTTGATTGTAAGATAGACTTAGATCCTTAAACCTTTGAACACATGGGATTCGAGACACAATACATAGAAAGACAATAGGGATGACGACAGCATTAAAAAAATGGCATTCTGTTTAGTCCGTCTGATAGATCGGCCAAAAACGTATTTTTTGCTTGATCAAATTAATAAAAAAATATGAGCAACAAAGTTATGGAGTGGAGAGTGGCTTTTGACGTCTCCATCATGCAAAAATTGTATATTATCGTGACGTCATGCGCAACTTTAACACACTGTATCCTCGTCATTCTTAGTTTACGAGCAAAAAGAAAAAATACGTGTCCAAAATTTTTTGACAATCTATCTGCTTGGTCGTCGAAAGGCTAAGTCTATTTATTATAATAATATTATTTTGTGATCTGTACAAATCACATCGCTACTTGCCCGGTTTGGAACCAGTAACATCATGATACGAAGCGGGCGCTTTAACCACTGAAACATCGCAACACTCCTTACGTTAAGAAAAGTTATATTTATGGAACGTAGCCAAATTGTTTGTACCTAGAATGGACAATGCAAATGACGCATTGAGATTCGATCCAGCGTAAGTAAAAAAGTAAGCGATTAAATAATGTCCGTCTCATGTCTGAGTTTTTGTGTCGTCTGGTGTAATTTAATTTGATAGGTTTCTGCCTTGTTGACACTGTCCGGGAAAGTAAGGCCGGTTAACCTTTCAACGACCAAGCGACAGCCGGCTATCGCAATGTTATTGTCTTTCTATTGTGTCTCGAACGTTGTGTTTGAAGGTTTAAGAACGATTAGCGGATTTTTTTTTCATGTGGTACAGTTATTCTTTGAGTTCTACTGATGAACTTATTAAAATTCCTTGAGGGTCGAGGCAGAGCTTGCGCAAGCTCTGCCTTGCTCTGCTTTTGCATGGCCGTGTGTTGTCCCAGGATATTATTTATCCATACTAATATTACAAATGGGAAAGTGTGTGTGTGTGTCAGTCTGTCTGTTTGTTTGTCCGTCTTTCACAACAAAACTTCTCAACTGATTTAAATGGAATTCGGTACAGAGATAGTCCAAAGCTTGGAAGGGATATAGGATAGTTTTTATCCCAAAAATTCCCAATTAAACTCAAAACTGTGAAGTTTCAATAAAAACAAAAATTTCATGTATCTCAATACTTAATGAATGAATGATGTAAACAAATTTTTGTAATCTATTGATTTTAAAAGAGTGTTCATGGAGTTTTTTCCTCGCTCTTCTCCATGGGATGTTTGGACCGAGCAATTAGCTTCAATTTTCTGACAGACTAACATCTTAACGATTCGAAAGTACCTGTTAATTGTTTTATTTGAATAAAATAGTTTTGAGTTTGAGTTTCACATTTATGAAACTAGTAGAATAATAATATGTGTTTATGGTTTGGGAGAAGACTTTTGTACACCAACCTTTATTAATCAACATTAATTAAATATACCCTGAACATAATTACGAAAGAAAAGACCGCTGAGACTTTGTGAATTGTAATCCCTTTAAAAAAATACGATTAACCTAATTAGCCTGGCTGGTCGGTCGCAGTCCACACTTTTAAATTGATCGTAACTTTTAACCATAATACTATAACTTTGACAAGTTAAAAGGCGGTTAAAATGACCCTAGTTAGTTAATCTTAATTAACAGTAAAGGGGTAAGAAATTGTATTTTTCTTTAGGTAAAAATTAATATCATCTTGATAGTTTTTTGATATGAAACATCTATAGCCGCACGTAAAACAAATTTCTGTCGTGGCGAGCGCGTCGCCACGCTTTTGTTTCTTTTCAATCATATTACTTTTTGATATGCGCCTTGGCCTCACGTTTTGTGGTTTTCGGGAGCACTGATGCCGAAAATGAGGTCCATTTCAGAATCCAAGATGGCGGCTAACATTTTTCAATATTCGGTCATGGGTATCGTTTCCGTGGTTTTCGGGGACACTGATGCCGAAAATGAGGTCCATTTCAGAATCCAAGATGGCGGCTAACATTTTTCAAAATTTCGGTCATGGGTATCGTTTCCGTGGTTTCGATGTGTGGATGTCGATGTTTCACATCTGCCAGGCGTCCCGTGACGGCTGACTTTTTTTCTCAACTACGTAAGCTTCTAGGCTAACGGAGTCCAGCGGAATATAAGTGTTTTACATGGCACATCGGTATATTAGACTTTTACAACATAGTTACTGACGTCCTATATAATGCAACATATTTGCAGAAAATGTCTTGAGATAATCTAGACATAAGTCTAGATTATCTCAAGATATTTTCATGTAATGAATATAAGTCTGAAATCGAATGCGTCCGCATTGATGGCGAGTACGCTGGTCCTAGGGACATGAATCTTGGAGGGAATATTGTTTGTAAAGAATATTGTTTGTATCCACCAAGATAGGGTTTCTGGAAATTACTTAAAACCCTAAAGTGGTAAAATAGTGGATGGAATGTTTCAGACATTATGGTCAGGAGAGCATTGAATTTTTTGAAACAGCTGATATTTTTTTCGAGATATCTGAGTTGGTTCCATAATAAAAGTTGTTTGTTTTCATGGGTAGAATCATCTCCTAGCGGGTTGAGCAAGACCAAAAATACACCTCGTATCCATACTAATCCATACTAATATTATAAATGGGAAAGTGTGTCTGTCTGTCTGTTTGTCTTTCTTTCACGGCAAAACGGAGCGACGGATTGACGTGATTTTTTAAGTGGAGATAGTTGAAGGGTTGGAGAGTAACATAGGCTACTTTTGTCTCTTTCTAACGCGAGCGAAGCCGCGGGCAAAAGCTAGTATTATAAATGGGAAAGTGTGTCTGTCTGTCTGTTTCTCTTTCTTTCACGGCAAAACGGAGCGACGGATTGGCGTGATTTTTTAAGTGGAGATAGTTGAAGGGATGGAGAGTAACATAGGCTACTTCTTTGTCTCTTACTAACGCGAGCGAAGCCGCGGGCAGAAGCTAGTAATTATATATGAAACGCTAGAAAAACTATAAAAAACTTATTGTAAATCTACTGAAGCAACAATCTTTTCAAAGATACAAAACATTATAATGCCGTGATATTAAATCATTAGCGACGGCTTCCGTGTTCTAATTAACAAACTAATTCCAGTTGTCAGCAAATTATAATTAACGTGGCTTATTAATTAGTGTACAACAAAGTTGATGGAAGAATAAATTGTTTGTGTAAGATTTAGTTTGTAAGTAAACTGTGAAATTGACGTCAAAGTAAAACTGTTTTATGTCTAATAAACTATTTTAAATGAACTGCCATAATTATATAAAATAATTGAACCTAGTCTCAAATTCAGATTCATTTAATCACATTTAAATAGAGTAAAATCCATTCGATGTTTAAATAATGTTACATTGTCGTCTTAAGTTCTATTTAGCCTACGGTAAAGAAAGAAAGAAAGAAAGAAAGAGTGAAAGAAAGAACTAGTTAGTATGAATGCATTGCGGACGGCGAGCGATGGGTAGCTTGCCGCCCGATTACGACCTCGACGGCGCGTTTAGTTCTAAGGAAGGATTTAGCTCAAAAAACTTTTGTAACAGAGGAGTGCAGAAAACTAAAAGAAATCGTGAATTCTGTTGGAATTTCGATCATTTATAAATCACTAGGTACTACTAGGTAGTATTTATAATTAGGTGAAGTCTACTCTCAGTTTAAATAATTCAGTAAGCACTACTAAAAAAGATAGTCCTTTTTCTCCTAATATGAAATCGATGTCAAACCATTTTAAATTAATAATGATTTCAATTATCCAGAAATAACACTTTAATGCACGGTTCCAAAATGTCTCGAAAAGATTTTAATTATTCAGCGATGAATATCCGAAATATCCAGCTGTCAGTCTTCCTACCTGCCTAAGTTATTTGTATAATTCTCGCTGAATTTGTGAATTGTCAAATTGTATTCGGCGACTTGACAGCCCATAAAAATTCTTAATGAAATCCATCTATATTCTATCAGTTTACGGCGCGTAAAAAATATACCTACCAAAATTGTTTCTATGCGACATTAGTTATGCGATTTTTTTAGATAAAACGAAATGTCAAGAGGAGTATATCTGTCAATCGATATGTTATACACCTATATGTATAACACATCGATTGATAGACTTTATACGCGGTTAATAAAAACTTTTCAAATAGTAATTAACTAAGCAGGAGGAACTATCTATTTGGGTGTAAGTAGCCCTACCATCACCACCAGGGTTAAAGCCAACCTCACCTACACGTGGTGCACCCTACTGATTCACTAACGAGGCTCTGACAGACCAGGTCAATTCACAAAGAGGAGATCTTCGCAGTCCTACTGCATATTATATTATAAATCTTTTTTTGATTGAGGTATTGTAAAATAAAATAAACATGGTCGTGGCGGAATTGTGGTGTCTTTTCAACAAATGTCATTAATTAAGAGTTGATTCAAGTTGAAGATTTATATATCAGAAGGAGAATGCGAAACTTAATGTTTGGTTATTTTTACAGGTGCTTGAAACACAAAAAACGGTCGATCTTCAATATCTCGATTCCTTATTTCAATCTATGTACATAATAAATAAAAAACTGTCCTAATGATTTAAAAAATATATATTGAGCCTGAAATATCCCATGAATTCTGAACTCAGGAGTACAAGTAACCAAATATTGCGATCAATATTCCTTTCTTATCTTTTTAAGAAAACCGTCTCCACATTCAGTACAAAGGCAGGCTGAAATATTATACCTTATCTATATTATATAACATTTATTAAGGAATTAAATTAAAGTCGAAAAGATAAGCTTGTGCTCCGGATTTTATTACCATTTGGCTTTTATTTCGTTATGAGAGAAAGCTATTAACAAACAACATTAAAAACAGAGAGCTTTGCTTTGTATTTTCGGTTAAAGCTTTCCATTTCCTGTAATTTCACGTCCTTGAGGAAGGTCAGAGTCACTTTTGGGTAAGTTTTGACCTTGACCTTAAAGTGAAAATGTATTGTAATGTTCATCAATAATTAGTTTTTATTGACAGGTGTGGACACCACCAATCGATACTACTTTAGGATTTGTCTTTAAGGGTAGTTGATAAATGATGATGATGGTTGGTTTTTGCTTTGGGTAGTGGCAAAAAAACTTTACCAGTTGACGGTGATGTGGAGGATTTTTGTGTTTTTTTTTTTCATAGTTTGGAGGGTAAATCTGACGAAAGATACCTATGCTCACGAGTAGGAAAGAGGTAAAAAAATTAAACTTTTTGATGATATGAGTATAGCTCAGGTGCCTGAAACGCTCCATCATCTCCCTAGCCTTTTCCCAACCGTGTTGGGGTTGGCTGCCAGCCTAACCGGATTCAGCTGAATACCGGTGTTTTACGTGGAGCGACTGCCTATCTGACCTCCACAACCCAGTAACTGGGCGACACGATACCTCTTGGTTAGACTGGTCAGAGTTTCTGGCTAACCAGTAACGACTGTCAAAGTTCTTCGAATGACAACCGGAACCAACGGCTTTACGTGCTTTCCGAGGCACGGGATGTCAGTGGTGTCTAAGATAAACTTTAGAAAGTACATATGAATTGAAAAAGTCACATTGGTACTTGCCCGGATTCGAACCCACAACCTCTTACACGAGAGGCGGGCGCCATATCCACTGTGCCATCACGACACTGATCAGGTGCCTGAAACGCTGCTGTGCAAAATAAATACATAGGTAAATATTTTTTTGGGACGTTATGGCCTAGTGGTTAAGGTGCCCGCCTCTCATGCAAAAGGTTGTGGGCTCGAATCCTGGCAATTACCAATTTCTAAAGTTTATCTTGGACATCACAGACATCGGTAAAGGAAAACATCGTGAGGAAACCTGAACTTGTAGTAAATACAAGTCCGAAATCGCCAATCCGCCTTAAGCAAGCGTAGGGATCAATGCTCGTGCCTTCTCTGTATGAGAAGAGGCCTTTGCTCTGCAGTGGGACAGTTATAGGCTGGTATTAATATTATTTAAATACTTTTTCAGACAAACTTCTTCACGAAGACCTCTACTATGACTAACGGTGGAAAATAGGACAAAGTTATTGTTGTGTATAAGAGATATATAAATGTACTGGTTTAAACATTATACTTAGAACAAGGCAACTAAGGTGAAGTATCGGATATAATATCGATTAAAAGGATAATGACACAACGGAATGTAGGTTTTCAGAAAATAAACGGAATATTATTCAAATCGGCCATAATTATCATGCCTTCAAAATGGCGTTTCTTCGTAAGGTGTTTTCTACCGCACGTTAGTCATGGTAAAAGCTTTACTTTTTTGGTTCTGTACCTAAATGGTAAAACGGATCCGTATTCTTAAGACTTTTCTGTCTGTCCATCCGTCTGATTGTCACCAGGCTGTATCTTATGAACCGTGATAGTTAGAGAGAAACAGTTAATAATTCATGAATTATTATTTAAATATCCCCGGTTGATGCGAGATCTCAATACATTGCTGGGTCAGTCGTGTATCCATCTCCTTTTAAGATGACTATGATAACACAAGATGATACAGTGTAGTGCAGTGTACTTACAAGCACATAAAGTGCTTAATCTGTGCTTAAATACGCTATAAATGAAATGTGAAGTGATCTATATTATAATATTGGCTAGTATTTAAGTGTCGGAACCTGTATAATATGCACGTAAGTTGGTTGTATTTTTATGAAACAAATAAACTTTATGATTATGATTATGATTTTTCCATTCAGCCCCGTTCCTGAGATTAGCGGGTTCCACAAGACAAATAAACTCTTTAGCTTTAATAATATTAGTAGAGATTTTCTACTAAATCGGAGAGGTAAAGAAAACAAACATTTCTCTAAATCGAAAATAAAAAAGTTACAGATACAATTGCAATGTTTTTAAATCTAGTATAGTGTCTCAATCGTCGTATTTACGCAAATGCTTTTAGTAATATTTAAATAAACAAGACTTCCTGTAGATAGAAAGCCCTGATTCACTATCTACGTCATGTTAAATCATAGCAGAGATTTTACCTTTTTTAATGTACTAATAATAAAAAGCTAAATGTTTTTAATTTTGACTTTTCTTTTTTAAAAATATATAAAATAAAGAATGCTGGAAAAAAGTGTTGGTTTGGTTCGACGCTCTGATCTAGGAAAGTATAGGTTATTTTAATTGAAAAAATATTTTTGGTGTTGGATAGCCCATATTCGAGTCTGACTATAGACTAACTCACGCAAGCACAAAAATATTAATATATAAACGTAAAGAAAGCGTGTCTAAAAGTCTCGCTGGATTTTTCTTATTCTGTAATGCTCTTTTTATTCTTAAAAGCTCTTATATACATGAGAACAATGATATTATAAGAAAAAGGTGTAGATAGGTTACCCAAACGAAATTCTATCTTCAAAAACGGCACACTAACGTACACATACATTACACGTCAAAGTAGGATGACATGTCAAATGTCAACGCGATACTCAGTATTATGTTTGTCAATTGGCAAACTTTTAATGTGCCACTTTTTGACTGCATAATAATAATTCTTTTTCCTTTTTTTTCTTTATTTCTTCACATATGCACATAACACAGCATTTTAAGATACATAAAATGAAACACAGTTTAATGTAAAACTCTGACCTCTGAACTAGGAGAGCCCTGTATCTCAGAAGTCAGTGCCCTCGTTGGTTGATCCAAAATTACAAAGTTGTTAGGTAAAATTACATTGCTGCTCTTTTAACACATAATAATATCAGTATACATCAAAGAATAGAGAATTTGTGTTTTTAGTGTGTGTGTGTGTGTGTGTGTGTGTGTGTGTGTGTGTGTGTGTGTATGTGTGCGTGTGGGTGTTAGTGTCCATTTGCGTGTGCGTGACTGTCTGCTTAATTGCTAATATATAAAAGTAGGTATTGAAGTTAATGTTCTATCAAACTAAGCGTCCATGTATGAGGTTTTCAATGTTACAATGATCTAAATTAGGTAGAAATATTTTTAAGGCGGTTTTGCATTTGTGCTTGGTCAATGGAAATATGTTAATTTGTTTATTTATAGCATTATATAATTTTGCACTGTTAATATAATATTGTCTGTCAGCAAACGTGGTTCTGCGAGGTTCTACAGTAAACACAGTGTGTTTAAGTCTGGTTGATGACTGAGTAAGAGGTCGGCTTGAGTGTCTACGAAGCACAGAATGAAGCACATACAGTTGTCTAACAGTCAAGCATTTCGACTCCTCATACAGAATTTTAGTAGGATACCTTCGGGGTCGAAAAAACATGACTTTCAGCACCGCTCTTTGCGCTCGCTCTAATTTCATAAAAACATTTCCGGTAGCAGCTCCCCAGACTGGTATGCAGTATGTTAATACGGATCGACATAGTGCAAGGTACACCATTTTTAAAATGTCTGCATCTGCAGATTTACGTAGTTTTTTAAAAATGTATATAATTTTGCGTGTCCGGCTCGAGAGTGCCTCGATTTGTTTATGCCAATTAAGATTTTCATCTATGTATATTCCCAGATATTTGACAGCAGATGCCCTGGATAAATTCAAACAAGTGCAGTCAGTCACGGATGAACACACATGAGCTTTAAGAGTGTAAGATGAAGGAGGGCAGTGATGAGATCTTATTGCAAAGGGAACGTATACTGTTTTCTTAATATTAAGTGTGAGCAAATTACTTTTGAGCCATTTCATCACAGCTGACAAGACCACTTCGGCATTACGATAGCAGTCCGCCCAATCCTTTCCATTAATGAGCAGAGCTGTGTCGTCAGCGTATGTGAATATTTTACATTTTTCAAGAGGAAGTTGACACAGATCATTAATGTAAATTAAGAAAAGAGTAGGCCCTAAGATACTACCCTGGGGGACTCCATAAGAAATGTTACGTTCATCACTAACATGTTGACCGATCTTTACAAGCTGAGTTCGATTTCTCAGGTAGTCTTTAAAAATATCCAAGACAAGCCCTCGTATTCCTATGCATTCCATCTTTCCCAGCAGGATATGCGCCGGAACGGTATCGAAAGCTTTCGACAAATCAAGAAAGACACCTAAGCACTTGCTTTTGTTGTCCAAAGACCTAGCCGCGTCTTGAGAGAAGGCCAAGACCGCATCCTCCGTACTCATATTTTTTCGAAAGCCAAATTGGTTGTCAGCTAGCAATTTCTTGTCGCTAAGATAGCTGACAAGATTTTTATTTAAGATACGCTCAAGTATTTTGGACATTGTTGTGAGTATTGATATTGGCCTGTAGTTGCTGATCTCGTTCATACACCCAGACTTGTGAACAGGATGGATCAAAGCCCTCTTAAAAACGTCAGGGAAAACACCGGCAGAAATTGACAAGTTACAAACATACGTTATAATAGGAACCAGGACCTTCGTAGTACTTTTTAATATTTTAGCAGATATACCATCAAATCCCACAGCGCAGTCTGATCTAAGATTTAGTATGATGGCCTCTACATCTTCACAAGTTGTTTCAAGAAGGACCATAGAACTACTCGCGTTCATAGCAGACATTAAGGGTAGGTAGGTAATAAAGGTTTGTGTTAGTAGCAGGAATTTGCATGGCTAGGTTTTTACCTATGTTGGAGAAATAATCATTTACAAAGTTAAGTGATGCTATTGGGGTATCTTTAAGCAGTAATAGTTCAGATGGAGGCGAAGAGTAAATTTGCGTATCGGATACTTTCTTTATAACCTTCCATGTTGCCTTTGGGTCATTTTTTGCCTTGGAGAATTCGCCTTTTTCATAAGCTTGTTTAAGTTTAGCCAGCAAATCATTACAAAAATTCCGATACCTGGTATATGAGATTTTTAGAGTTTCATCATCTTTTGTTTTTTTTAATCTAAGATGCATATTATCGCGGTTTCTAATACAGCGCAGTAAGCCCGGCGTAATCCAGGGTTTGATACATCGTTGCCTTCTAGGAACCGTTACTGTCTCTGTAAATTTTTTAATAATGGCGGAAATATTTTCTGTTAGTGCATTCGCAGCTACATTTGCATATAACCTATCTACACTTTTTTACTTCTAACATCATTGCATGAGAATGTTTTATTCCCTAAAATTCACACTCACTCTTGACGTAGGTAGACCTACGCTGGGCTCTTAGACAAAGATCTAAGACTAGACAAACCAAAACAAACTAGCAACATCGTCCAAATAGAAATTGTTCAAGGATACTAATCGGTCAGAAACCCACAGACCCAAAAAGATAAATTGAACACAGAAAGAAAAGATAATTTAAAGACCAGAGAAAGAAAAGATAAAATCGAACGTCAAGGTCATTCATCCGGCCGGGTTTTCTGGGTAACCGCGCATGCCTTTTGCTGGGTAACCGGACAATGGAGATCAATCTCAGTAACGTTTGAAAAGGTCCTTAATTTATCTGTGTAAAGGATAAGGGCTAATGATGATATATTAGCTTTTTTGCCTTGAAAACCTGATTTAATTTTGCTTTGAAATCTATTTAAAGTAGATAGATAGAATATTCTTTATTGTACAGTACACCAATAGGACAAAAACAGTGAAGGACAATACAAACAAATACGCAAGAGTACAATTATTAGGCGGCCTTATCGCTGAAAAGCAATAAAAGTATCAGTTTAGTTGACTGATATGATGATATTTATAATGTCAAGCTAAAAAACTTGGTTGCGGAATGTTAATAATAGTTACCGTGGCAACCGAAGGAACATGAGTGGGTTTTAGTCAGTAAAAGTCTGACACGCCCTCCCGCCGCAGCCAGGACAGGAGCAGACTCCCAAAAAAAAAGCTGAAAAACTTTTTACCCGGCTGCCGAAAGTCATTAAATATTGCTAAAAGTACCTATTCTTAAGTAATTTTTAAAGAAAATAGTGACAATGATTTGAATCAGACCCTCCCGGTATTGACTGTATCATCCATTTCTAGTTTTCGTATGTCAAAGTAACAAACAGAGTTATTTTCGCATTTAAAGTGTGTTTATTATAACCTGCGTCAATTCTCAAGAAGCTATTGTGATGGGCCAAATAAACAATGTCAATCAAAGCGTTTGATTTGAGCTTTGTATTGCTGATATTATTGATTTCATTTCTAAGAACGTGTGTTAGGAATAGAAGGTCAAATTAACGAACTAAGCATTCTAAATCTAAACTAGATTGGGACACAATCAATGTCAAAAACCAATGTCAAATATGCAGTGGCAAATGGAGGAAACTTAAAAGCGAACTTTATAGATGAATTAATATAGTTTAATGATGAAAAAGACTCTAATAACAATCTTATAATAAGTATCGTGATAAAGGCTAGCAAGATAAATGACAAGAGCTCTAATGTTATTTCTAAAATATCATTCATAGTTTTATGTCCTTGATTACAACTTACTGCATTAGTTCAATGGTAAAATCACTTTTAAAATTTTATCCCAATTCACCCATGCATCCCTGTTTTCCCTGTTCGAAATTTATAAGTATTTGTGACTGAGATCTACCTATCATTTTCCTAAGTATCTTGGGGTCGGATTCCAGCTTATCTGGATTCAGCTAGATGCCTATGTTTTTTGTGTAACGACTGCCAACCTCCACAACCTAGTTACTGGGCAACAACGATACCTCTTGGTTAAATTGGTCAAATTTTCTGGCTTCTGACTGCTCGTAACGACTGTCAATGTCCTTAAAAAGTACGAGCATCCTGAGGCAGATCTACAGGGAGCTATAAAAGTATGAACTAGTAATCGCTACCAGCTTTTAGAAAAAATAGTGTCCACAAGTAATTGAAGTGAAGCACTAATCCCGGTTATAATACGCAGATCTTTGACAGTCGTTACAGGTAGTTAGAAGCCAAAAAACCAAGTAATCAGCCTTACTAAGGGGATTTATGTTACCCAATGACAGGGCCGTGGAGGTCTGATAGGAGACAGCTACATGAAAAACTCTGGTTCGGCGGCTGAAGCTGACTAACAAGTTGAGGTCTAGTTGGGAAAAGTTAGGGAGCTAATGATACATAAGCCAAAATGATTTTGAGGCATAAGTACGTCATACGTGTCATTGCTCATACATCTACTGCCCAATTTAGAAAACTTACTATATCGGTACGAAATAAATACAGAATATTACTAAGCAAAGAAGAATTAATAAAATCATTTTCCACTAACGCTGACAAGCCAAATGGTTCCAGCCTCTTCGGTCTTTTGGAATATTTTTTATAAGAAAGATTGGTCAATAAAGATTTAGCATTGCCATGCAACGTGAAATTTGGAGCATGTTTCTGTTTTTTATCTCTAATAAATAAATAAATGTGGCAACAATGGCTTTTAGAGCAATTATCCCATTGACAATGATAAGTTCGGTGATGCCCAAGCCCAATAAGTTCTTATCATTATCAATGCTATCTTCTATCTTCGACAATGCTCCTTGTTTTATGAACGTCTACAGTAATATTGAAATATATCGTTAAAAAATACTGCATTGCTGTTTTATAATAATTGCTTATTCAATAGCATTGTTGGCCTTCAAAGTTTACTGCAAAAATCGTTAGATATTTTCAAAAGATTAAAGTATCAGCTTTTAAGTATTTATTGATAATCTTTCGAACCTTATTGCTTATGTACTTTTAATCTGAAAAGGTCTTATTAAGAACTATTGGTTTGAAAAGGACAATAGTTATTACTAAAGAAAAATGGCATATGAGAAATCACTTTATGTTTAGGTAAGGAAGGATCGATTCACCTTGCACTATCTTCGGTTCCAATCCCACTTTGTGCAGTAAAAGTATTGGATTTATACAGGTCGTCTTTGTATTCATTGCGCATTCAAAGCTCAAAGGAATGATAAAATCGATACAATTTTACTGTAGAAATAAAAAGCTTTATCGTCTACAATTCAGTCAAAACTATTAAATAAACCAGATGGTTTTTCTTCTACATTTCAGGGTTGGTTCCTAACAAAGATGCTAGTATGGACGAATGATTTTGTTCATTTAATTATTTGTTGCGTTTCATAAGTATTACATAATATGGTTTATCAAATGAATTATGTTACATTATATCAGAAACAACTTACAAATAATGTGACAACTGAAAGTTAGTACCTAATTACCTATAACTATTTTAAACAAAAATGTTTTAAATTTTGGCAAAAAGTATGTTTATGCACATGACTATAGTTTACTGATTGCCAGAAGCTTTAGATTTTGTTGATCCTTAAAGCCTAGATGAAGCTATCAGGCTAGGTGGAGCGACGGCCTCCGCAGTATGGCTGTCACCAGCTGAATGGGGGTTGCCAAGAATCGAAGAAAATGACGTGCAGTTGTAGCCTAAGGCCCTATGGCCCAGCTGTAGATGGCTGTAGGCTGATGACGAGATAACAGACTTTAGACCAAGTCTACCTTCTCATTAGTTCTCAACACCACCAATTGGATCTTCCCTAATCTAATAAGGGATAGGGCTCGTACTCGTGTAATAATAAACTAGATCAGGGCCATTAATATTCCTATAGTGCGAAATTAATCCAGCCATATTAAAAGTAATGAGGTTTAGACCCGAAGGCATCTCTGGGGACATGAACAAGGACGAGTGACGTCATCATGGTGTCACTAACGATCTGTGACGTCATAGAAACATCTCCGCCTCACCAAGATCTGTCCTATCCACACTATACATTATTCTATTGATTCGTAGGAGAATATTGAGCGCCGTATACATCCGGCAGTGTATATGCATCATTGAGATTTAATCAGTGGACGACTGACGTGCGAGTGATTTGAACGTGCCATTAGATTTGAAATAAGATAAATAAATAAATAAAAAAAAAAACAAAATGAATGTGCACCACGCTATGGTTCGGACCAGGCTGCTGAGGCCAAATTTTGGCCTGGATAAATTGGTAAGTCAGATTTATATTATTTGTAATTCAGTGGAAAAATGTTAGATGGAATTTTCGTAAATATTTTTTACGTTGTGACGGCTAATTAACTGCACGGCTGCGCCCAACAGCTGATAGCAATTAACACAACACAACAGGCGATACGCCTTAAAATCACAGACGGAATCAAAAATCCCAGAAAAGTCATTAAAAAGCCTCCAGCGACACATAAAACGTGATTAAAATGGTACCTTGGAATAAAAAGTGACAATTGAACCAACAAACACTTACGAAATGAGTTTTCCAGCACAAAATCTCCACACAAACAACTGATTACAGAACGAATTTAACAGAAATCGGATTATTTAACTGTGAAATTAGAATTTAGGATAAATTATTGTGTTTTTTGTAAAAACGCGAGCGCGATTCGGATGTGTTTTTCGCGCTGGGCACCGGCGTGTTAGGCGACTGCCGCAAACTCCTTGAAAAATCAATAACTACCCCCGACAGTGGCCGCATGCGGAACTCGCCACAAAACTTAACACTGCTCACCCATTTCCGTATTATGTAACGGAGCGCGACAGAGACAGGCATACGTCCGCCCGTTCGCCGCTCAAACAACCCTACCGAACGCGCCAATAAGCTCGGGCAAGATGGCCGCTTGACGTTTGACGTTTACGCGCCAAATGTGACATTTCTGCGTGTTAATTCGATTCTAAATTGTCTTTTCATCGATTCTATTGCTTCATTTGAGTCGTAAAATTGCAAAATAATGATTGTTGATTGAGGGCGGACGTTGGATGTGAATATTTTTTGTTTGCACGCGTGTTTAATGCTGTAAAAGTTCTAATCAAATAAGGGATGATGTCAAAACGTATCGAGATGAAAAATGGCTATTATAATTTGACAGATAATAACGTGTAGGTGAGCTGTGAGGCGTACTGAATGCAGGGTGAATGACTTTTGTAGTATTTTACCTTGTGGTTCTTGTGCTAGTTTGAATGTTGCGCATTGCAGCTGATTTCCAGCCATAAGCTGCAATGCTGGGAATGTTTTAGGTCATGCCAAGGAAAGGAGTGAAGAGAGTAGGTCCTTCGTCATTAGGAATAATTCCTCTTTGTTCCTTTCGTGCGCAGCGCCTCTTTTGTGTACTCCGCGAAGAATTCCTTTGTATTTCTTCATCTTATGAGGTATTTTAGGACCTCTAATTTGTAAGGAACAATATTCCTGGATTTTTTATTTTTTTACAATATTATATTACATACTACTACATTTTCTGTCTTATCATGTTATCAAGGGGTTTGTGTTACTCAATAGCAAAGTAGTCGAGGTGGTATTCAGTTGCATTAAGATACACCCAACGAGCCAGGTAGATTTTGACGGAAAATAATTTTTAATTTTACCCCAAAAAAGTATTACTAGCTTAGCTTAGCTTTTAATATTCATAGCTTCAAGTTACTAAGACCTGATTCAGTAACATAAAACTTTATTCTTTTACTTTAATACTACGTTGGCCTTCATACGTTTTTATTTGAGCTGAAGGCTACAAAACCTGGACAGGTTCACTCAAATCTATGCGATTTTCACATCAAGAAAACACCTCAGACATTAATTAGCCTACATATATGGTGGTCCTGGCATAATTTGAAAACACATTTGCTTAGACTTTTTTTTTAAAGAGATATTATCCAAGATTATTTCAAATATTTGTTGTCAGAAGTAGTCACATACCCACACACCACAGGCTCCATCGAAAAAATGAGGACGTGTAAATAAAATTTATAATTGCAATTTGGCCTAAGATATTTGAAAACAGATGTGCATTAGCAAGCCTGCCGGGGTTGTGGAATGTTTATAATAGTTACCGTGACCCCGGAACATAAAGGGCAACCGAAGGAACATGAGTGGGTTTTAGTCAGTAAAAGTCTGACACGCCATCCCGCCGCATCCAGGACGGGAGAAGTCATTTGATGATTTCCCACTCCCAAAAAAAATGTGCATTAGCAAAAATATTAATAAGTAATAGTAATCCCTAACGATAGTTGCTGGATTCAAGACAGTCAAATCGTATCTTGACGCATTTATGGTGTACCTACGCCACTTTCTGGGTTTCAGGAGTGAAATAAAAGTTGGTTCCAAAATAGTTTAATCTAGACAACAAAATCTCTATCATAAGCAACTATCTTAAGGTTCAATATTAAATGGTTTATGCGTCATTATGGAAAACATAAAGCTATGTAAAATATAACCGTTATGCCTCATGCGTCAATAGGTTAGGTAGTTTCCAGTGCTTTAGCCTTAACGCGATACCTAAAGAAAAACTTGACATTGAACCTTATCGATTATTTTAAATGCCACTGACCTGTAGTTTTCAGGTAACTGTAGCAATAGTTATGTAATTTTAGCTATAAATGTATTTTTATTACAGTTCAAATGATATCCTAATAGGGTTGCGTAATAGTTCTAATAGTTACCGCGGCCCCGGAACATAAAGTGCAACCGAAGGAACAAGGGTGGGTTTAAGTCAGTAAAAGTCTGACACTCCCTTCCGTACCGCCAAGGACTGGAGAAGTCATTTGATGATTTCCCATCTATAAAAAAAGGATATCCAAGTAAAAGTCAATTCATTTATGTCAATAACATACTATTATAAGCAATTTTGACGTCATTTACAAGGGACAAGGAATTGATTTTTCAAGATGTAGTTTCGCAATAGCTAAATTAAATCCATGTTCCTAGGGTTTCAAATTCGCGCACAGGACACTAATTCTACTGCTAAAGCTTAATCCTTCGAACACACTGAGTCCTGGCAAAAAGTCCTGGCAAATCATGAATTATTGTAGAACTAATTTCATTGCCACAAACATGATAATAGTGAGTAAACTATTTAAATAATAGACATATTATGCTGTCGCGGACTTTTCTTAAGAACTTTTTAAGAGGAACAATTTTTTAGCACACGAAATTTACGTAACTTCACCCATACTTATATTAAATTGATTTTGTCATAAAACAAAGCAATTTTGGCCCAGAACTTCATCACAAACCTAAACTAGTTCAGGTTTTTGATCAAAAATCAGGACTGTAACAGGTACCTATAAGATGAAATAATTGAGTTTAAAATTTGGCATCTTCCGGTTTTTCATGAAAAACCTAGGTTTTTGATCAAAAACCTAATTTTGTGAAAAACCTGCGACATAATCTACTAATTAAGCTTTCACATTTCACTCAAATAAAAACCGCGGGGGACAGTTACTAAAAAGTTAAAGGCTGAAACTAGATAATAACCCGTTTACAGTTAACCATCCGTGAAGATATTAGAGTTAAACTTACTTTAAGTTAAGAAAAAGAATGAGTAATGTACTTACTACTTTACTCAAGTTATGAGATAAAAACTTCATAATATCTTGGTAGTAAAACCACTTAGCGTTTTTTATTAATTGTTCGCTCTTAACAATAAATACAATTTAAAATTTTATTTATTGTACTCTTTTGCTTGTGAACTATTAAAAGGGCATAGAAAAACACTTTTTTTTTGTAATTGATTATTTTAAATGCCACTGACCTGTAGTTTTCAGGTAACTGTAGCAATAGTTATGTAATTTTAGCTGTAAATTGTTTTACACTAAAGAATAGGTATCCAAGTAGGGTTGCGGAATAGTTCTAATAGTAACCGCGGCTCCGGAACATACCGTAGGTACAAGAGTGGGTTTTAGTCAGTGAAAGTCTGACACTCCCTAGGAGCCCCGCCCAGGGCGGGACTTTCCGATGCTTTGAGTCTTTGGATATTTTAAAGGATATAAAATCACTAGCAGTTTCGTGCGCCTTCGCCTGCGCATTTTCATACAAACATTATGAAATTTTCATGTGTCTAGATTCAGTGATTTTGGCTGTGCGTTGACCGTCAAAAGACTGTCACTCTATCCGTACTAATATTATAAAAGCGAAAGTTACTCTGTTTGTCTTTCTATCTGTCTGTCTGTCTCTTTTTCACGCCTAAACCACTGAACCGATTTTAATAAAATTTGGTACAGATGTAGTCTGGGACCCGAGAAAGGATATAGGATAGTTTTCATCCCGGAAATACCCCGGGAACGGGAACTATTATTCCACGCGGACGAAGTCCCGGGCAAAAGCTAGTTAGGTACCTATATAAAGATTTTATACTTAATCCTTCTTTTAGTTTCTATCATTGTTATCTGATTACTGCAGTCTTTAGAAAAATAATAAAGTTAACTGAACTAAATTCTGCTTTGGCTGTATATAGTACTGTCCTAGCAATTTAGAGAAGGATTCACCCATAGCTTAGCCAGGGTAAGGAAAGTATATTTTACTCGACCTTACTACCTACTTACTAATGTAGTAGAAAGGTATTATATACATACAGTATTTACATGTATATTTTCACAGCTTATAGTGTAGACAGCGCCATCTTTTATCACTTAAGAGTATTATTAGCACTCATGAAAGAAGCTTGTACCAAAAAGTTTTCATAACGTTAACTAGATGGCGTTGTACGCCTATGTTCTTTCTCTTAGCTCCCTCTAAACTGTTTCGTTGTAGTCTAAGTCATGGAATGCTAGATGGCGCTGTATTAAGTTTTGTGTTTTGTTTCGGTTTAGTCCATTACCTAGGTACCCCTACTCTAATAAATTGCGTATCGTAAGCTCATAAACACTGGAATCCGGAAGGTTATAAAGTAGTAATTTCATGCATGACGTCTTTATGTAAAAACATGCTCATATCTACGAAACATTCTTCAATCTTAAGGGCCATTTCTCGTTAGGATACCAGGTTGCGGAACTCGGGGGTCGCCACCAACAAAATGAACTTTAATTATGTTAAGCTCGCAATTGTGCATAGCTAGTGTTTGCTAATTAGTTTTGTGCAATAAAGAATAAAATGTTTATATTTGTATGGAGAGTATTTAGTGCTCACTGTTGCTTACTAAATGTATCAAGCTCAATAGAGCTGGTTTACCCTTTCTTTTACCACGTACGTATATCAAAGAAACTGTCAACTCATCGATTGATTTTGAAATCGGCAACCATAAGCCCGAATACGCAAACTTTACTTCATTTTAAAACGCTCTCCAATCTGTTGCTGTCTTTACTTTATTCCTTTAGAGTGACAAAGACAACAATAGATTTGAGAGCGTCTTAATAAAGTGTCGTTTGAATATTCGGCCATTAGTGTTTGTTTTGTTAATATGGCGAGATAATTATACGTTAATAAGCACGTACTTTGGCTTAGCTGCGTTCCGTCTCTATCGTACGCGGGACGCTTGGCAATTGTGTAACAGTGACAAGTATAGTGCTAAGTCAAAGTCAGTGCTTAGTAGCGTAAAGTATTTATCTCGCCATTTAGTGTTTCTCGCTTGGTAGTTCTTGGCACCAAAGTGGCGCGAATCAAACATGGTGTCCTAATAAAATATTGCCAGGTCGCAGCATTCAACAAATAATAATAATAATAAACCCGCAGGGCAGCTTGTGGCGAGCTGTTGGGCAGTAGCAACCCCCACGGACCTGACCTCCTGGGGGACCCTTTGTTCTTCACCTCTTGGCTTGCCTTAACTGGCCGGCCAGAGTTAGCACTGACGAGGAACAAGGCTCCCACCTCACTCTTGCCTTCATTGGCTGGTTTGAGTGGAGAATCGCAAGAGCAATCGGGCTCGGGGGAAGGAAGTATTCCAGTAAGATGCTGGTAGGGATCTTGACCGTACTTCCGGGATTGTCCTGATAGCCGTGGAATACCTCTCCACTCCTCAAGCACTTCGATATATGTTGCCCCCTTGTCGCTACGTCACTTTGTGCTAGCGGCCGTTTTCGGGGGCCCATTTACTGAGTGTGCAAGTCACCCCCTGCCTTTTTATCCGCGTATACAAGCATTGATTAGGCAGGGGCCATAGCCATTCAATAGTCTCAGATAAGTAATCCATCTTAGCATACCAAACCCATAGTCCAATATTTTCTTTATTCCATGACCTGCAATAGACCACCACCAGCCGGGGGTTGACCTTAGGTGCACTTAAATGGTGCATATAGGGATAATCGCCGGTTGGTGTCCCACTTCATGTCATAAAACTTTATTTAAGCGGCCTCTGCGAGTTGGCTTCGGCCCCTCGTACGCCTTCCAAAGGTCCGGGACCCCAGGGTCCCGAGATACGAAAATGTATATAAAAATAATAATAATAAACTCGCAGGGCAGCTTGTGGCGAGCTGTTGGGCAGTAGCGACCCCCACGGACCTGACCTCCTGGGAGACCCTTTGTTCTTCATCTTTGGCTTGCCTTCATTGGCCGGCCAGAGTGAGCACTGACGAGGAACAAGGCTCCCACCTCACTCTTGCCTTAATTGGCTGGTTTGAGTGGAGATTCGCAAGAGCAAACTTGCTCGGGGGAAGGAAGTACTCCAGTAAGATGCTGGTAGGGATCTTGACCGTACTTCCGGGATTGTCCTGATAGCCGTGGAATACCTCTCCACTCCTCCAGCACCTCGATATATGTTGCCCGCTTGTCGCTACGTCACTATGTGCTAGCGGCCGTTTTTGGGGGCCCATTTACTCAAGTCACCCTCTGCCATTATATTCGTGTATACAAACATTGATCAGGCAGGGGCCATAGTCGTTCAATAGTCTTAGGTAACTAATCCACCTCAACAATTCAAACCCATAGTCCAATACTTTCTTTATTCCATGACCTGCAAAAGACCACAACCAACCGGGGGTTGACCTTAGGTGCACTTGAATGGTGCATATAGGGATAATCGCCGGTTGGTGTCCCACTTCATATTATAAAGCTTTATTTAAGGGGCCTCTGCGAGTTGGCTTCGGCTCCTCGTACGCCTTTCAAAGGTCCGGGACCCCAGGGTCCCGAGAAACTTAAAGTTAAAAATAAATAATAATAATAACTTTATTTCAGACACAGAGATCCATATAGCAAAGAGAGAGAGAGAGAAGAGAGATCCAGATAACAAAGCGCTATACTAGCTTTTGCCCGCGACATCGTTCCCGTGGAATAGTTCCCATTCCCGAGGGATTTCCGGGATGAAAACTATCCTAAGTCCCAGACTCAGACTATTTTTTTTTTCTAGCCTGTGCTGTCCCGCTGCTGGGCAAAGGCCTCCCCCAACTCCCCCGACTCAGACTATACTGTACCAAATTTCAATCAAATGGGTTCAGTGGTTTAGGCGTGAAGAGGAGACAGACAGACGGACAGGCAGAATTACATTCGCATTTATAATATTAGTACGGATTACAACAAGTCTTTTTAACGTATCGCTTGTGATTTTCCAGCATCTTACAGCTTAACGCAATGCTTTAATTTTAAACCAACCAAGTCAATCGTTATGAAATTAGAACATTTATATTTACGACGTTAATTTTAATGGATCAGCAGTGACGTCATGCAGTTAACCTGACCGCAACATTAATTGGTTATTGTAAACATATAATTAAATCAGTTAACTTGTAAACTAACATGTCTATTTAATGTTTATATATTATCAATTTATCACTTTATGCTATGAATTTCCTCGTTGCACGTTGGTCCTGTGGTCCCAAAATGAATATTGATCTTGGGGTCGATTCCCGACTGGGGCAAATTACTACCTACTTGTGATGCGATTGATGATTGCTCGTGCCTGCGAAAGCACGTAAAGCTAGATCCATCTACATATTGCATATAGCCAAGGGTGAGTCACATTAAGAGGTCCAAGTCTTAAAAGTGTACTAATTGAATTTTCGCTATTTCAACCGCGTTTTTGGTGTACTGCTTCTGCTCTACTTCCGTGGGCCGCGGCCGTAGCGTCATGTCATAATGCCTACAGCCTTCCCCGGCAATTGAACTATCTAACAATGAAATTTTTTTTAATTTTCGCCAGTAGAAAGAAAGTAAGAAAGAAAGAAAGAAAGAAAGACAGAAAGAAAGAAAGAAAGAAAGAAAGAAAGAAAGAAAGAAAGAAAGAAAGAAAGAAAGAAAGAAAGAAAGAAAGAAAGAAAGAAATTTGTCATATTCAGTAGCCATTAATGCCCTGAGATTGGCGCGATTAACCAAACAAACCATCCCTTCATTTTCATAATAATATTATTAGTAAACAGATATAAACCGTAGATATAGTCCTTCCTCTTAACCTCCTGACGATCAACCGATAGCCGGCTGTCGGGCTGCTATTGTATTTCTATTGTGTCTCAAATCACGTGTGTACGAAGGATTAAATCACTCTATATAGAAAAAAATATCCGTTTCGCAGTTCATAACTTCTAAGCATACAAACACACAGAAAAACAGACCGTTTTCATTGCACACTACGCAAAGATTCTTTTATATTCTCTATTAATAAAATTAATGTAATATTTGGCAGACTATAAAATTTTATGCGCTGTGTATAATAAAGTTAAAAATGATGCGCGGGCGTCTTTTGTTTTCGTAATATTTATAATCTGGACTATTAATTTGAACAGATACATCCGCTGTTATTATCTATTGTATTTTTCTAACAACATATGGTTAGCAGGATCCGGATATCAAGTCCTGATATCAAGAGGAAGCGCATTCCAGAGAAGAATGGCCTGAATGTTAAAGGAAGAGTGAACAAAGTCGGACGAATGGGAAGGACAAAGCAAGAGAAGGTTGTTAGAAGAACGTAGATTTTTTATTAAAGATTATCTTAGACATCACAGACATAGGTGAAGGAAAACATCGTGAGGAAACCTGCACTTGTAGAGTAAGTCCAAAATTGCCAATCCGCCTTAAGCAAGCGTGGAGATCAATGCTAGTGCCTTTTCTGCATGAGAATAGGCTTTTTGCAGTAGGACAGTTATAATAGGCTGGTATTATTATTATATTTTGACAACTCACATACGGCCATCTAATCCCAAACATGATAAAGCTTCTATGATTGTTCTACCTTGGCATATCCCTACTTTCCTACTTATAATATTAAAATGTGAAAGTAACTCTATCTGTCTGCCTGTCTGTCTGTCTGTTACGCTTTCACGTCTAAACCACTGAACTGATTTAAATGAAATTTGGTACAGAGATAGAGTTGCCCTTGAGAAAGAACATAGGTAAGTTTGAATCCCGAACTTTTGAAGAGTTCTCTTGAAAACGCGATATAACCGACATCCACGCGGGCGAAGCCGCAGACAAAAGCTAGTTACAAATAAATACAAACCTGTTTATACTATTATTATAAAGCTGAAGATTTTGTCGTTTGCTCCTGTAGGTCAAAGCGTAATGTTATGTAACCTAGGTGTTATTCGGAGATATAAATTATGTTCACTTTTTTCGTCTTAATATTGAGTTTCATCAAAATCCCCTCAGTAGTTTCTGCGTGAAAAAGTAACAAACATTCATACACACATACAAGGGTAGCCATTAGCTGTAACAGAATAGGGAAAACGACAGCATACAAAAATGGCATTCTGTTTAGTCCGTCTGATAGATCGGCCGAAAATACGGGACACGTATTTTATGCTTGATCAAATTAATAAAAAAAATACAAAGATAAAGAGCAACAAAGTTCCGGAGTGGGGGCTTTTGACGTCACCGTCCTGCAAAAATTGTATCAGATCGTGACGTCATGCGCAACTTCAACGCACTGTATCGTCGTCATTCTTCGTTTACGAGAAAAAAGAAAAAATACGTGTCCAAAATTTTTTGATAATCTATCTAACAGACTAATTACTTTTTTTTTGTCGTCTTGCCTATTTGTGACTGCTATGTTCCATTGTGTCCATCTTAGAAGAGAAATTAAAGACTTTTAGTTTAGTCTAACTTTAAATATAGGTTTAAGTTTATAATTGTTATTACTTAGTTAGAATTCATGTTTTTGATACTTGTGGTTTATTTATATATGTTATGCTATAGGTTTAAAAATTGCCTGAAATAAAGAATATTTAATTTAATACAAACTTTCACATTTATAATATTAAGTAGGAAGTAGTATTTTCTCTCTATCAAAGTTCGTAGGTCCATCGGGCCCACTCAAGGGCATATGTTTCAAAAGCTATCAACTTGTCAGTAAGAATAGCAAACGTGTTTATATTTCAAGCTATGTCAGTGATTCATGTAGGCAGATAACGATCTATAAAGGCTCCCCTTATAGACTAGGAGCTTGAGACAGCTGTGCCTACGTCATGTCATCTAACTTCATCGTAAACCAGTCGTCAAAAAAAATCTAAGTGAGTATCTTTGATACTAATTTAATAAAATTTATAGTACAAATTACTCACTTAAAGGGCTCAAAAGGAAAGAAGCTCAGATAAAAAAGGTATTGTATTTCCGTTATTTTCTAATGTGTTACTTACTGTTTTTTATTAACAAGTTTTAATTTTTGTACGGGAAGAATCTTGTCAAAGTCAACTGAATGAAATCAACGATCAACACATGGTTCTATTCTATTCTAACATAAGACCATTTTGAAATTATACTAATATTGTTTAGTCAAAGACTGCAAAGTTTCTATATAGTTTCGTGAAAGTAACTGAAAAAGCTGTATTTAGATTAGATAATAAAAAAAAAAAAAAAAACGTAAGCTGAATAAAACTGTAAGAAGTACACAAAACAAATATACAATGCATTTTTAAGGACATTTTAAAATAATATGTCCGAACATAGATAGAGGGTTTCTATCCTCATTATTATATTTTTAACTGACTTCAAAAAGCTGGAGTTTCTTTACTTATCTATTTCATAAATTAAACTAGCTTTCACAGTGTGTGTTGTAACTTTCATCCTATATGTTATGCATTTAGTGATGAAATTTCCAAAAACCGTTTCTTAGTGAATACGTACTTTGGGGTTTGGGCTGTGTCTTGATATATCAACAATCAGTCAATTCCCCATGTTAAATGTTAAATAGATCAATCAGTTTCTTGTTTCTTCAATCTTTATCTTATCTTCACTGTTTTGTGCGATCCTTGGCAATATTCGTCTCAAAATATTGGCGAAATGACGTAGGTATCGCGACACGGGATCTTGGGCCACAATCATAAAAATCAATCATAAACCACGAGCCATTTTGATAGCACTCTTTATATTAGAATTTTTAAGGTGTTTTTTGATTTAATGGACAGACCGAGGGATATTCGGCTCTAAAAGTTGGTCAAAAATATTTGATACGCCTAATGGCTGTCTGACAATGTTTTATTTCAGTTTTAACTTGAAATAGGTGAAAAAAAAGGCATGGGGTAATAATCAAGCATTTATTCGTCATTTTCGTCGTCATCTTCAAAACCAACATTTATAATGTCACTTTCTAACAATAAATTTAAAACATCTGCCAAAAGTGGGTGATTTTTTTATTCTTCCTCTTCTTCATGCCCGTCAGGACAGAGTCAGAAGTTAAGAGGAGCCTGTTAAAAACATCTGCAGGATACCCGGGAAAATTTTCGAGAGTAATTCTGCCGGAACATTCTAATATGTTTGTTGCGGGCTTCTGCCGCTTCTTCGGACAATTGCCCAATGGGCCTTCCCATTGGACAATTGTCCGAAGAATTGCTTCCCTTATGACCTCCGTCCCATGATGCAATACTTTGTGTAAGGTTGGAGACATGTGGTAAAAGTTGTAAGTATAGGGAAACGTATAACTTTGCCGTTTCTTGGCAATATTTTTCAAACATCTCCACGTTTATTTTAAAACCACAACATAATGTGTCCAATATCACTTTCAAGCGATAAATTAAGTTTACGTCGACCCCCTAATTTCCGCTGATATTTCATAATTCCCAAAAAAAGTCTACTGGTATTCCCGTCATTAGTATTGCCAAAATTGGCGTTTAGCACATCCAACAACAGACCGAGTTTCTCCCGGAACTAATCTTGGATTTCGTTTTTTTTATTTTCAACTGCTTGCTATTCTTCAATCTATAGGCTACTGTCAAATTGTCTCAAAAAATCTTACACGAGCATGCAACAAAGACAAGCCGAATTCGGTAAATGTATGCCGTAAATGAGGTAGGGCCGCATAAGTAGCATCTCATAGTTGATTTAGTATGCGTAGCAGCATTGCATACTTTTCCGTCAATCATAGTAAAAAGTATTTTATGCTTGACGGAAAAATTATTAACTTCACTTTTAGTAAGTTGATGTCTAATAATCGACAGTTTTTGCTTTACATCAGCAATATTTTGGTCATTTTCTGCATATTGATTTAGTAGTTCCCGCTCCATAAATTGCAACTTTTCATTAAAAGTTGAGCCATTTGAGCGTTCCATTATATTAAAGAAATAAATTCGAGTCAAAACTCTCATTCCAGAAGAACCTATAACAAAAATACGACAAATATAAGTAAAACTTAATTTACTAAGAATCGAATGTGCCTACGAAAAAATATCACCAAAAAACGACGGGTACTTCGGGGTGACTGTTTTGCACTTTATTGGTTTCGGCCACGTCCGCACAGGCAGGCGGCTTGCTTAGCGCCTAGTGTCTAGCGCGTCACCTAGCTAGTAGCTTAGTAAAACAAACGTTCTAAAATGAACGCGACCGGCTGCACTGCGCGCTTAGCGCCTAGCTAGTCGCTTGGCGTGCATCCATGTAAACAAACGTGTTGGTTTTTTGTTGCGAGGTGCCAGGTTGAAAAGTAGCCACTGGGTGAAAACTTAAGGCCACGTCCGCACAGGCAGGCGGCTTGCTTAGCGCCTAGTGTCTAGCGAGTCATCTAGCTAGTAGCTTGGTAAAACAAACGTTCTAAAATGAACGCGACCGGCTGCACTGCGCGCTTAGCGCCTAGCTAGTCGCTTGGCGTGCATCCATGTAAGGCCATGTCCGCACAGGCAGGCGGCTTGCTTAGCGCCTAGTGTCTAGCGCGTCACCTAGCTAGTAGCTTAGTAAAACAAACGTTCTAAAATGAACGCGACCGGCTGCACTGCGCGCTTAGCGCCTAGCTAGTCGCTTGGCGTGTATCCATGTAAACAAACGTGTTGGTTTTTTGTTGCGAGGCGCTAGGTTGAAAAGTAGCCACTGGGTGAAAACTTAACTCGGATTTTTGTAATACTATAGGAGGTTAGAAGAAAACCATGGATGAAATATTGATTGCTTCAGTTTTCAAAAGAGAACCTTTGTGGAACCTTTTTCTAAATGAGTTAGTTTTCCTTTAACTTTACTGAGAAGTAGATCAAATGTTTCTCTGGTCATACGCAATAAAAACAAATAGTATTACAAAAATCCGAGTTAAGTTTTCACCCAGTGGCTACTTTTCAACCTAGCGCCTCGCAACAAAAAACCAACACGTTTGTTTGATGCACGCCAAGCGACTAGCTAGGCGCTAAGCGCGCAGTGCAGCCGGTCGCGTTCATTTTAGAACGTTTGTTTTACCAAGCTACTAGCTAGATGACTCGCTAGACACTAGGCGCTAAGCAAGCCGCCTGCCTGTGCGGACATGGCCTTACTCGGATTTTTGTAATGCTATAGGAGGTTAGAAGAAAACAATGGATGAAATATTGATTGTTTCAGTTTTCAAAAGAAAACCTTTGTGGAACCTTTTTCTAAGACGAGTATCCAAATGAGTTAGTTTTCCTTTAACTTTACTGAGAAGTAGCTCAAATGTTTCCCTGGTCATACGCAAATATTAATAAAATTTATCGTCAAAATTACGCAATTGTTTATATAGAACATTAAACTCCACATAACTTGACTAATATATTTAAAAGATGAATTTTCTGTGAGTAGTAGTTTTAGAGCTATTTTTGAAAGCGACATCTCGTCAACGTGGCGACAAGCAAATGCCCAAGGCACCTAGCGACCTACCACGCAAACCACCTCATGTGCGGCCACCCGTGTATCCAAGCAAATAGCCAGGCTGCAAGCCGCTAGGCTCTAGGCGCTAAGCAAGCCACCTGCCTGTGCGGACGTGGGCTTAGGTTTACTCTATAAGGCCACGTCCGCACAGGCAGGCGGCTTGCTTAGCGCCTAGTGTCTAGCGCGTCACCTAGCTAGTAGCTTAGTAAAACAAACGTTCTAAAATGAACGCGACCGGCTGCACTGCGCGCTTAGCACCTAGCTAGTCGCTTGGCGTGCATCCATGTAAACAAACGTGTTGGTTTTTTGTGAATAGCCAGGATGCAAGCCGCTAGGCTCTAGGCGCTAAGCAAGCCACCTGCCTGTGCGGACGTGGCCTAACGATTCATTACAATTTCGACTTAGAAATAATGAGAAATATATCAAAACTTTCTTTAATCTTCCTAAATGTGTTTTTTTATAGTAGTTTCTTGGTGCTTACTTCTTAAGGATATAAATGAAGAAAACCTATAAATTACTTGTTAAAAATAATTGGCAAATAAAATACATACCTGGTTGTGTACAATCTATAGTGAAAACAAATACAAAATCGCTTAGTCACAAAATGAAAAATATTTAAAAACAACGAAATCTGAGCGCATCGAACAATCACATGAACACTATTAGCGAACGGTAACTTCCGACTGAGACCACGGCGCGCTGGAAGGCGGTAGCGATTTGTGTTTTTTGCTATTGTTTAGAGCGGTTACACTAGTTTTAGGAAAAAATGGCTTAGAAAGAGTAGTAATAATATTAAAAAAAACGATTTTGGCCAACTTTTAGAGCCGAATACATCTCTGGTCGGCTGAATTCTCAAACACAAGACAATTTGATTGTTTTCTAGTTTTTTGTTTTATTTTCAGTCGACTTCGAGAGGAGGTTATCAATTCGTGTGTATCTTCAGTATCTTCTTATGCAATTCAAGAATCGTGCATTTATTTGAATGAGTCTTTTTATTTAATTTTAATGAGTACAATCATACATTTTGTCGAGATTTGGCATATAACTTCGGCACTTTATTTATTTTTTACTAGATGACCCGGTGAACTTCGTATCACTTACCTATCAATGTAAACTTTATTTACCTTTATTCATAAAAGATTTGTATCGATTTCGCCACATTATCACAATCTGGATTGACGTGTTTAGGGGCGGCCTAATAGTTGTTTAGTAATCTGGCAATACTGTCATTGTCACTGTAACTGTCACCTAACTTTTGACAAAAAGATTGTTGAAAGGACATGTTATGAAATGGGCTTATAATAATTTTGTTTTTGAACAACTTTCATATGCGGTTTTTCTTGTAGGGAAAATAGTCCAGGATGGCCATACAGACAAAAAAAAATAAAGCACCATTATTTAATAAATAAATATTTTAAATCTAGATATTTTTTTACCAATAAAACCAACTATAGTAGGTGCACCAGTAACTGATGACAAAAATGGTAAATAAAATAATATGATGACAGCAACACTGAGGAAAAAGGATTAAAATGTTTTATTACTATTATTTAAGCCTTAAAAAATATTACACTTATTGCTGCAATACTAATATTATAAAGAGGATTTTTTTTTGTATTTTTGTTTGTTACTCTTTCACGCAAAAACGACTGAACAGATTTTGATAAAACTTTACAGAAACATAGGTTATAAAATATATCAGAATAAGACATAGGCGATAATTTGTGCAGTTTATTTAACAGTGATGTTTGATTAGTTGTATTTTTCTATTAGCTGATGAGGCGATTGGGACCTACTTGCGGCCTACTCTGGGTAAAGCTAAAAAGGCTTTAGGCACTAATTTTAGCCCCTAACCATGAGTGACCAAATAAAGATATTTTTTAAAAGAGAGTGAGATATATCGAGATATATATCTGGTTAATCCATTCTAAAATTATAAATGCGATAATAACTCTGTCTGTCTGTTTCTTCTTCACGCCTAAGCCACTGAACCGATTTGAATAAAATTTGGTACAAATATAGCCTGTGACCCGAGAAAGAACATATCGCGGGCAAAACCTAGTATAAAATAAATTAAGATAAACTCAATCATTATAATATATTTATTTATTTTATTTATTTAAAACTTTATGTACAAATACCGTACAAAGGCGGACTTAATGCCTTAGGCATTTTCTACCAGTCTACCTTAGGGTGATGCAGAGACAAAACAATATAATTATATTAAAAATAATTACTTACAAATTAATTAAAATAATTAATTAGTATTAAATATAATTACTTTATTTACACAACAAAGATGAAAGAAATGGTATTTCGCTTTGTGATTAGTATCCCAGTTTGGTTAAGGCATTGCAAGTTTGATTCAACCTTATTGCCCGTTAAAAAAAATGATGCTGTACTTTGTCAAGATTATGGCTATGGTCATGGTAGTGATCGTCACATAAGGCAAGTTAAACGTCTTTAGGCGGCTCATGTGAATCTGACACCAAGGCTACTGACTTCTTCATCTGCCTTCTGCAATAATTCGTCCTGTAGCACTATTACATACCCCTGTAATAAGCCAAAGTTGTATGTTACGTACTTGATATATATACAAATGTTAAACTCATATGGATATGAAACAAAGTATCAACCTTGGCGAGGCACACGGTCTAAAATCGAAATTGCGTGTAAGCTACACCTTCTTCTTTACAGATTTATCGGTAGATGTTATAAACAGTGCTTCTGGATTGTGACCGCGGTGATTTCGTAGTCATTCTTTCACTTTTTACTTAAAAATTCTTGAAAATAACAAAATATGTAAAAAACCAAACATAATGTCACTTGACAGATGACATGACAACAATACCATATAAAAATCATTATTTGTTTTACTTTTTTTTTTGTTATGAGTTACTGGTACACCTATAATTATCTGCATGATTTGGATTTAATTTTATGAAAATGATTCTTTTGCGTCTTTTGAAAACAATTAAACATTACTTGTGTCAGGTTGACGGGTTGTAACCTCTATTGTTGTAATTGTAACACTTGAATTTGACACTTGATTTGCCGGCTACTATGACAACGACATCCAACAGAACATGGACAACTTTTATATTGGAAAATGAAATTGTTGTTTTACTCTATCTTTCTCGCAATTTTTCCTTTTTTTCTCACCGTTTAGACCTACCCTGGACTACGACAAACATTTTAAACCCAAAATTAGCTCAATCGGCCCAGCCGTTCCCGAGTTTTAATCAGACTAACGAACATCAATTCATTTTTATTTATATAGATTTTATTTAACCTTCAGCGTGTATATAATCTAAGCCTTCAGCATTAAAAACATCCGGAACTTCTTTCTTTAGAGATCTTTTACCTTTTCCTTTTATAGCTCTGACTACAGTTTTCATTTTGCATACAAGTTTTTAAACGATAGAGAACTTTTTTGAGCCTTCTATTTAATTTTGGTAATCGATAGTCTCACCAACATCGGGGTGCTGTATATTTTCTTGATTTATACTAGGTTTTGCCCGCGACTTCGTCTGCGTGGAATAATAGTTCCCGTTTCCGGGAGATTTCCGGGATGAAAACTATCCTATGTCTTTTCTCGGGTCCCAGATTATATCTGTACCAAATTTCATTCAAATCGGTTTAGTGGTTTAGGCGTGAAGAAGAGACAGACAGACAGAGTTACTTTCGCATTTATAATATTAGTATGGAGTATGGATATGGATAGTATGGAAGTATGGATTTAAACTTCATGCACATCCTGGGCATTGAAGCTTTGACATTAGCTTTAGATCCAGTCAAACAAACTAACTTTAAAGTATTATTTTTGTAACCACTATTTACTGAACTAAATAAACGTATGATTTAATTAAAATAAAAAAAAACAGATGAATCGAGAACCGAATTCTTTTACTTGCAACTATTGTGGGCCATGTCTTTGCCCGCGTGAAAGTCGAAAAATATTCTATGTCCTTTCTTAGTCTATGGACTCCCCTGTGACTTGTGAAAAATCAAATGCGCGGTCTTAGGTCGCTTCGGAAGTTAAGGGTCAAAAGCGCAACAGACAGACAGAGTAACGATATTAATTAGTACGCATTTTGAATTTACATTAAATACTCTGTAAGTTTGTGACATGCCGTCAGAAGGCTTAATTTTACGTAGAAATCTTCAACTAATATTATCATACTATTTTTCTTCATACTTCATAAAAGAGAATGTTCGTTGAATGCGTGTGCCTAATGATAATGCCTGTAATTACGGCATAAGGAGAGATAAAAGGTATGCATAGACTGCATACAAACTTACTGCTAGCTATTTTCGGAGATCTTATGCCCAGCAGTAAAGTGTTATATTTGACCACTTTACAAAATATAATTTTCTTCTAGCATCTCTGCTAACCACAATATCGTTAGACGTTTAATATATAGTGCGTGCTACAGACCTGCCAATCTCATCATATGTGGTACCACAAATCAAACTTGCATAGTAGTATCTTATTATAGAGGTAATTCAAGTTTGTGTTTCTTTCTTTTTGTGGAAATGGTTTTTGGAGGCAAAAAGTACATGAAAATGCGTTGGAAAATAGGCATGTGAGTCCGCAGGCATTAGCTAGTTTTATTATAACTATACATTATTTAATGTGCTCCTCTCATCAGAAAAAGATATTTTGTAAAACTTTTAAATGTAACAACATTTAAACGATTTACGAAATAAAATTTCCTTTCAGCATCTCTGCTAAGCAAAGTATCGTTAGAAGCGTGATATATACTGCGTGTTACAGAGCTGTCAATCTCATCACGTGGTCACTGAATCACTGCGTCAGACGTCACAGGGATGCCCTACTGTTGATTCTCGGAAGTTTCTCGCGTATGTTAAAGCGAGAATTGGTGGCGTTTATTTATGAAAGAAGCTTACAATGATATTGACAGAACATGAGCTTGTTAGTTGACAATTAGCTCATATGAGCTGGGTTTTGCTCGCGACTTCGCCTGTGCGTAGTATTGGTAGTTGGGTTCTTAGTTTTACGCTGGAATAATATAGCTTTCTATCAGTATTTATTTTTATATAATTTATTATAATTACAATTCAAATACAATTCATTACACTAAGAAATAAAATAAATGAAATATCGTTGTTTTTATATTGTATCAGTCTTTAGTTTGGGATATTACCCTGACAAACAAATATAATAAAGACAAATTTTATTATAACACCAGCCTATTACTCTTCTACTGCCGGCTGAAGGCCTTTTTTTCTTACAGAGAAAAACATGACCATGATTCAGACCTGTAACGATTATTGGTCTAGGTTGCCCTGATTATCACAAAGTGTGTGTAATCTAATCTAAAAAGCATCTTTATCGAACTCACAACCAACTTGTTCTGTCCTCCAGTTCAATCGAGTTCTCATAGTACTATGAACAGCGTGTCCGAGTGACTACGAGTATTTGAGTAGCAGCAGAGTGCTGTGATCTACGTAAACGCTGCTGAGTCTGCCAGAAGAAGCGTCGTACCGAAGTAACAATTTAAGTTTTTTTCCTTTAATATTTTTAAATGCTTCTCATATTATGCTAATAAAAAATAACATTAAATGGGTCGGTTAATCGTTTGTAATTAAATTGTGCGACCATCTAAAAAGCTCATAAATTACTCGCCTTTTTCTCTGAACTCACAAACAACTCGCTCTATTCTCCAGTACAATCGAGTTCTAATAGTACCATAAGCAGCGTGTCCGAGTGACTACGAGTATTTCAGTACCAGCAGAGTGCTGCGATCTACGTAAACGCCGCTGAGTCTGCCAGAAGATGCGTCGTGGTGTGCGTTCTGACGCATGGATTTGCCGTTTTTGTAGATGGACAGTTAGGTAGAAATTGATCAACGCCTGCCGGGGTTGCGGAATGTTTATAATAGTTACCGTGACCCCGGAACAAAAAGGGTAACCGAAGGAACATGAGTGGGTTTCAGTCAGTAAAAGTCTGACATGCCTTCCCGCCGCACCCAGGACGAGAGCAGTCATTTGATGATTTCCCACTCACCAAAAAAAAAGGTAGAAATTGATAATTTCATTTATGTATTTGATTAAGTAGAAAAAAAGCTACAAAAAGGTACTAAAGGTGAAGTAATTATTTGATATCCAATTATATTTAGCCATTTTTATTACATTTATTATTTTTCTCTTTTTCTGCGCCACTCGCTTAATCAATAGAATATTACAATTGGAACATTCTTTATTTTAATTTATGATCAATGTGAGTACAATGTAACAAAATTGTGCACATTAAAAGCGTTGATTATTCAAAACTTATTAATTACTATTAAATGATCATCTAGGTTCAAAAATGACTACTCCCAACTGACAGCGTTCACGAACATGACGCCCACTAAAGCTAAACTTTCACCCATCTGCAACTGTCATAATCTTTGCCCATGTCCGTACACTACTGCGCATGTGTGGGTGGCGCCATAACCCGACGTTTCTAACCTAAATCCGAATTCCGAGGTACGCGGCCGCGGCTGTTCCCGGCCGTCCGCTAAAATATTTAAAAATAAATTTTTCCCCAATTTTTACACGCGAAAAATAAGAAAAAACCCGGGAAAAATTAGTCAAACAATCAATTTTAGTTTATTTTCCCGGATAATGTTGAGAAATAGTGCTGTGTCGAGTGCTAGTGTTGTTTTTGCTCGATTTAGGTGACGAATTGCACTTTTTTTGGCAGTCTTGTGATTTTACGTTTGTGATGAAGCGAAGAAAGTGATGTGTAGTACATTACCGGATTTGTTCAGTTAGAGGATTGTGTTTACGTTTAGGTAAGGCAATCGTTTTGTATATTTTGACCTTCATTTTTATGTGTTCCCTTGTGTTATTTTTTTAGCAAAATGAATGTATTGAGTAGATATTGGTGCCAAAAACAGATTTCTGTTGAATTATTATCTCCTCTACCTAGACTGAAAAAATCACGTTTGTATTTTGAGATATTCAGTGTATTCAGGAGTGCTAAAAACCTACGTAATCTGATGCATACGTATCTATAAAACTCGTATGATATTGAAAGCTCGTGTTGAGAATTGATAAAGTTATTTATTATCAAAGTGTGACGTTGATAAATATTATTATTATTTTCATGGGTGTTATTCCCCGGAGAATTAGGGAGGCGTATTTACATAATTATTGGTATGGTAGCTCTGTGTTTATGCAGTGTTTCTGTGTTAGAATTTCCGTATTCCATTGCCAAGCATTGTAAGCTTAATATACCAATCTATATCTATGTAAAAAATAGCGAACTGGCTGACTGATTGACTGGATGTGTGATATATAAACCACTAGCTTTTGCCCGCGGCTTCGCTCGCGTTAGAAAGAGACAAAAAGTAGCCTATGTTACTCTCCATCTCTTTAACTATCTCCACTTAAAAAATCACTTCAATTGGTCGCTCCGTTTTGCCGTGAAAGAAAGACAAACAGACAGACACACTTTTCTGAGACATGAAACGTGGAAAGCATGTTCTGTTAAGAGTATTCAAATAAGAAAGATTTTTTGAAAATTTGACACCTAAGGGGTAAAATAGGGATTGGAATTTACAACATTTGAATTTTTGAAATTTCGACGCGAAGTTGCGGGTTAAAGCTAGTTTTTAACCGACTTCGAAAAAAAGGTGGAGGTTTCTCAATTCAATCGTATATTACGCTTTTTATGTAGATCTAGTAGTTGTAAAACACAGGGTGGTTCTAATTTTTAGTAGTACGACGACTTATTTTCTGTTTAATAAATTACGTCTAGTGTAAATTCATCATTCTTCGTTTGTAAAGATCGTAACCTTAGCTTACGTTGATTACAATACATGTAAACTCATCATACGTCGTTTGTATTCATCTTATATTGGTTACGTTGGGTGTAAACTAATCTTACTTCGTTTGCAATAAGTGTCAATTTACTTTGGTCGATCACGATGAGTTTAAAATCATCTTCCGTCGATTGTAATGAAGGTAAACTCATTTTACAGCGAATACGATGAGTGTCAACTCATCTTACACCGAATAAAATTAACATAAACTCATCTTAAGTCGAAAACGATGATAATTCGTGGACACGGATACCCCAAAGCTATCATTAGCATATTACAAGTAGAGTTCAGTAATCACAATCACTAATAAATAACAATCAAAAACACAAATATTATAAAGAGGAAAACCTTGTATGTTTGTTTGTTTGATTGTAATGAATAGGCTCAAAAACTACTGGACCGATTATAAAAATTCTTTCACCATTCGAAAGCTACATTTTCCCTGAGTAACATAGGCTATATAATATCACGCTATGTCCCACGGGAGCGAAGCAGTAAACAAAAACCTAACGTAACGCGGGCGCGGGTGAAACCGCGAGGAAGAGCTATTATTCTTATACGAGTTTAATCTGCCTTAAATCGGTTACGACGAGTTTATATTATAATACGAGTGTCATTACCACAAGTTGAATATAATTTCCTCTGCTAATTTTCAGCGACGAAAATTACGCTAGCCCACTCTCAAGAATTTTATTATTTTAACTTTACTCTTGTTATATTGACTCACAAGCTGCTGCCCGCGATGTCGTCTGCGTGAAGGCTTCAGCTCCGCCCCAGTAGGTGATAGCGTGATAATATGTAGCCTATGTTTTGACCCGACCTTTTTCTAATATCCCTGCAAAATTTGAACTAAATCCATGCAGTACTTGTTGAGTTTATCCCGGACATACAAACAGACAAAAATTTTAAAACTATATTCTTGGCTTCGGTATCGATTGTAGATCACGCCCCAAGTATTCTTTTTAAAAAAATATTCAATGTACAGTTTTGACTTTCCTACGATTTTATAATATGTATAGATTAACACACACGTCATTATTTAAAACTCTGTTATGCTAAAGCTGACCTTTTAAAATTGAGCTGAATTTCTTTGAAACAAAAAGTTCACGAAAGACAGACTAGCCGTTTGTGAGTTATAGGTAACTAAATGATGAGCGAGCTATTTTTACTTGGATTGTCATGAATAAAATATTTTCGGAAAGAAACTATTATATGACTGTTTTGTTTGTTGTCTGATCTTGGACAGAAATAACTATGAATATGGCCTTTTGAATTTTCTACAAGGTAAGAATTTGTTACCTTGAATGGTTTCTTTTTTTACGACCAAGCGACAGCCGGCTGTCGGGCTGCTATTGTCTTTCTATTGTCTTTAAAAAAAAATCTTATCTTTTATTTCGGTAATTTTGTATTTCTTAGAAATGTTTCTTTCTCGTAGTAACCAGTGCGATATTTGTACGGTTAGTAAAGTAGATAAGTAACCAGGATCTTTAAATTTCTTAAAAAGAAAGTTTCTTAAAAACCGATGGTTAGTTTGCTGATATAAATTTTAATTAAATTAGAAAATAATAAGCTCTTTAGTTCATTACATTCAACAATGTTCAAGAATACTTAAAGTATATCTGTCAGTCCTCTAATCTGCTTAGCTGACCTATCATCTCCCAAGCATTTTGACAATAGAGATAACGACAACATTAAAAAAATGGCACTATGTTTAGTCCGTCTGATAGGCCGGCCAAAAATACGGGACACGTATTTTTTGCTTCATAAAATTAATAAAAAAATACGAAGATAAGAGCAACAAAGCTCCAGGCTTTTGTCGTAAATGTTCAGCAAAAATTGTATCAGATCGGTCACGATCTGATAAAATTTTACAAATAATCGTGTGACGTTAGTCACGGGAAACGTCAGCGCACTGTGACGTTGTCATATTTCGCTTACGAGAAAAAAAAAATCCTGTACAATTTTTTTTTATTTTTCCCCTGTTTAGACTGATTGTCAGACAACCGTGAACAACGGCTTTACGAGCTTTTTAAAGCTCAAGAGGTTTATTGTGTCCAAGGTAATATTTAGAAGGCATAATTTAGAATTTAAAAAGTCACATTGGCATTTGCCCGAATTAAAACTATGTATTTGTCCTTACTCTACCGTATATAATATTACAACCCTTTCATATTTTAAATAACAAATGATGGAAACCTGATAAAAATGTATAAATTACTGAATTATTTTTTAAGCTTCGTGATTTGTTTTGTTGTCGGGACATTATAGCACTTTCGAATAAAGAAATATTCAGAAGAAATGAATACATTTATTACATAAAAAAAAACTTATTTTGCTGTGTTCTAGCACGGTCATGTATTTGTAAAAACTTGTTAACTACATGAATTCAATAAATTATACTGAAAACAGATCCACAATATCTTACAATGAGAGGCACCTTCAACTACACACATCAAAAGTGTCTAGGGATATTTCAATTAAACCTAAATAATTAAAATTCTATTAACTTTTTGTTAAGACATCTACACATTAAAATAAACCTTGTTTAATAGCCTATCTAATCAGATAATAAACTTTTAGATAAAGTTAAAAAAAAACTTAGAAAAAGAGGAAAAACTCAGACGAAATTTCAATCTTAACTTTATTTTTGAAACATCAAAACTTAAACAAAACAACTTTTTTTTTTATAAAAAAATCTTGTAAACTTAAAATTAATATTCCGTGGATCCACCTAAGACTCTCCTGAAACATCTGCAGCGGTTCAGCATACTCAAATCAAGGTTGTCAATATCCTGTTGTGGAATACTGTCCCATAATTGCGGTTTCTGAAGCCATGAAGACCAGTCAGAGCGTTATATCCAGGCTTTGGTCATGTTATCGTGTCACGGGGGAAGTGGTGGAATGGCACCGAGGACCTTAACGCATTACAACACATGTACAGGACCGATTCATAGTTAATGCTGCACGAAGTCAACTAAATGTAACGGCGATGCAATTGGTTCAAAGGCTACAGATAGAGTATGGTTTGCTGGTAAGCAGTCAAACTTTGAGAAGGCGACTCCTGAAGTCAATCTACGTGCTCGTAGGCCATTTCGGAGAGATGCCCACTAAGGAGAGGCAATCGAGGAAGAAGATTACAATGGGCTATTGCACACGAAAACTGGAACTATTCTCAATGGTCACTTGTGCTTTTCACTGATGAATCCAGGTTTGGATTTCATCCTGAATCGCGAAGAGTATGCGTTTAGAGAGATCCTGGACGTTGGAATCGACTGCAGCACCCACAACAAGTTCATGCATATCAAGGTGGCACGATTATGGTTTGGGAAGGAATTCGTCTCGGCAGTAGAACGGAACTCGTTTGGATACAAGGCAATATGACTGCTCTAAAATACCGAGATGAGGTGCTAGAACCTGTAATCTTGCCTCACAGACAGCAAATGGGACAAAATTTCCAGCTAATGCACGACAATGCCCGTCGACATACGGTGCGTATCGTTACAAGTTGGTTACAACAGCATGTTATCCAAGCTTTAGACTGGCCTGCACAATCCCCTGACTTAAATCCTATTGAGTATGCCTGGGATATGCTTCAGAGAAGAGCTTTTGGGAATTTCCCTGAAGATATTGTGCATGACTCCAGCTTTACTTGCATCTTAGCAGGAATTCGGACAGTATTCCACAACAGGATATTGACACCCTCGTTTTGAGTATGCAGAATCTGTATGCAGAGCTGCAGATGTGTCAGGAGAGTCTTAGGTGGATCTACGGATTATTAATTTTAAGTTATGAACAATTTTTATAAAAAAAAATAGTTATGTTGTTTAGGTTTTGATGTATCAAAAATAAAGTTAAATTGAAATTTTGTTAAGTTTTTCCTCTTCCTCTAAGTTTTTTTTAAATTTAACTTTATCTAAAAGTTTATTATCTGATTAGATAGGCTATTAAACAAAGTTTATTTTAATGTGTAGATGTCTTAACAAAAAGTTAATAGAATTTTATTTATTTTGGTTTAATTCAAATATCCCTAGACACTTTTGATGTGTGTAGTAGGCCATAACAAGACTTTACTACCTACTACTATCTATTTTACCGTCTTCTGTACATCCACAAAGTCGAGTGTCCTCCGAACAGAAAGTATAACATTATTAATAAATCATCGCGCTCTCCTTGTCCTTGACTGAGATACAGTAACGCGGTTATTTTTTTAGGGTTCTACTTTGAACTTTTATTTTAGAAAAGCTCTTGACAGAGAAATGACGATCGAGGCATGATTTTAGTTATGTCATATCTGATGCTGCACATTTTTTTCTGTACATACAAATGCCCGCAAATTAAGCTACCTGAAATTGCAATTTTTTCTCAATCGACCTTGAATTTAATGCTATATAAAATTGAAAATCTTTTGAGCATTATCTTGTCAGATTATTGTAACTGTATTATCTGACAAATTTCAAGTTCAAGAGAGTTTCAAAAAGACGTTGCAGTCTGTACCTATGGAAAAAGCTATCTAGTGAGGGAAAGAATATTTGCATAAGTAATTAAGATGGAATGTTGTTTAAAAATATCAAAATTTACTTTTGCTGGCCAGCGTTTTATACTGACATGTTCATCATCTTTTCCCATTTTACTTGGTGTCTCATTTTCCTCTTCCAATTTGTCCTTTCACCTGTCATGTTATCACTTACTCTCTTCTATTTCATATTATTCATCTTATGCGTTTCTCTTCCTTCATGCTTCTACATGCCGCGACGACAGTGAAGGATTCCAAATGAAAAGTTGACCTATATGATGATGATGAGCTTTTTACTGTAATTCAGTTATGCCCATGACAAAAGCCTATTCATCCGAGTCATGTCGCCGTTGAATGATAGTTACTATGAGTGTTTGTCAAGACTCCCACAGTATTCAAGTTCAAGGTCAATATATTTGAAAAAGGTTTACTTATATCAATCAAAGCTAGAAGTATTATAGTGTACGTATAATTTTTTACCTTTATATCACTACATAGTATAAAACAAAGACGCTTTTTCTGTCCCTACATCCCTATGTATGCTTAAATGTTTAAACTTCGCAACGGATTTTAATACGGTTTTTTTAATGGAAAGAGTGATTCAAGAGGAACGTTTTTAAATATAAACCTAGCTTATTATAGTAGAGAAAAGCCGGGTTTTTTTAAAGATTTGTAACACCCGTGCGAAGCTGGGGCGAGCTAGTTATGCATATAAGCCTGAAATACTCAAGGTCCTTATACATTCAAAGCTTTACCAAAACTGAAGACAAAAACAATAAAAAAGAAACTTCTCCTTACCATTCACCCCAAAGTATAAAAATAAATGTTTACGTCTCCCTGTTTAATATTAGCTAAAAGCACAGGCGTGACACACTTCGCGATTCAAACATAATGCTGTATATTTGTCGCCATTTTGATGACACAATTATGTCAATGACGTTTCAGAATAGCGCGGGAAACTGCGAAACTCACGTAGACGTGTTTTATGAGCAAACAAATGTGAAACAAATGACTTGTGTGTGTGTTTTACACGTTTTGGAGTTGTTTGAGGGTTAGCAGCTATGTGACCAGTTTTTAGAATAGAATACTGTAGAATATTTGCGTATGTACCCACCGGAAATGTAGGGTTAAGAAAGTGCATATAAATAAACTTCAATTCTCATCTTTATTGCACTTGACTTGCCCTTGCCTGAGCTAAAGGCAAGGTTCCGAGACCCAGCCTAACTTGAAACACTTTCAGCTGGGCAAGTTGGAAGCATATAGAATTAAAAATAATAAGGAGTTACTAAATTGATGAGTTGCATATTCTATGCAAGATAAAATTTTCTACAATGTTTTTCTAGAAATTTTTAGAAGTATTTAGACCTTTAAGAACTTGATGGACCGTTTATTTTACAATATTGTGTTCATTTTGTATGAAAACTTTTGGTACACAGATCACTAAGAAAAGTGTACATAGAAACTAAAATAAGTAATACATTATGCAAGAGAGATTTTGGGGATGAAAATTTTTGTAAACAAATTGATCTATTATCTATTTAATAAGTGTAGTTTGTTTTTTTTTTTGTTAATAATGAGTAACCAATAAAAAAAAAAACACTTCACAATCAGAAACTGTCTACGCTAAAAATATAATGCACGGTTGACAAATATTTAACTACACGCTCCCACTGGCTATAAAACCCCAATACAATAAAAGAAAAATCATACATTTTCTAAGCAACACTTCAAATTATATTAAACCAAGTAAAACCAAAGCTATGATTAACGACAACGTTCCAAAAAAAGCAGACCACAACGGAACCACCCCATTTACAATCCACTTGCGTTCGTCAGTTCAGGAGAACTGGATAAAACCCATCTTGGCATCGTATTTCAGTACCATTCTGAATAATGCTGAATATTTATGTAAGAGGGGGAGTAAAGGGGGTGCTCCCTCTCCCCTCCCCCATTTTACTAGCTCAATCAGTTTTCGATAAGAACTGCTTTCTAAGAACGTCGAGACGAATCGATTTAGATTTAGACGATAGTGCCTAATTGGATTGGAAATTAGTGGAAATATGTTCTGTGTCCGGACTTGGGTTTTAGATAAGTTCATTTATTTGCTGCTAAACTTATTTCACTGTACATTACTGTCTAACTCTGATCTAGACCTTTTATTGTCGGCGGCGGCGTTGGGAAATCCTTGTACGTCCCTTCCACCTGGGGAAACGGATGGTTATATCGGATTCGTACCGACTAAAACCCCACGTTTCCTCCTGGTTGAAATTTGCCGAATTAAGGCCCTTTTTTTTTAGTAGCCTTCTGGCTACTAAAAAGAAGGGCTAAATTGATGGGCGCTCTTGGTCTATCGGCCGCTCTTCGAATGCGGATGAAGGCTTTTGGCCTTTCTCGAGTTTGGGCTCAGGTATTTGGTTGGTTCCAAGTCCCGTGAAACCAAAGTTCAAGGTACAGACCAAATGTAGCTCATATACAAGGTGTATTTTTGGTATTGCTCAACCCGCTAGGAGATGATTCTACCCATGAAAACAAACAACTTTTGTTATGGAACCAACTCTGAAATCGCGAAAAAAATATCAGCTGTTTCTAAGAAAAGTTCAATGCCCTCGGACCATAATGTATGAACCAGCTGATATTTTTTTCGCGATTTCGGAGTTGGTTCCATAATGAAAGTTGTTTGTTTTTATGAGTAGAATCATCTCCTAGCGGGTTGAGCAAGACCAAAAATACACCTTGTATATTCGTTATACAGGTTTAGTAGATGTTTAGTCTAGTCTACGTCAATGTCCATCAAATTAGGGCTAGTTTACTTCGATAATTCGCGCAGACTAAACTAACGTCTCTATTTTTTTATCAAAACAAGGTGACGTGGGTTTGTTTAGACTCTGGAATTAGATTCCAAATTATCTGCCTACGTCAAAGCATTTCTAGAGGTGTCAATGATAAATGGACTTGTAAGCACGTACAGCCGTTGGTCCCGGTTGTCATTCATAAATATTTGACAGTAGTTACGGGTAGTCAGAAGCCAGAAAGTTTGACCAATTTAACTAAGGGGTATCGTCAGACTTTTACAACTCAGTGACTGAGGGGTCACTGAGTTGTAAAAGTCTGACAGGCTGAATCCGGTTAGGCTGGAAGCCGACCTCAATCAAGCTGGGAATAGGCTAGGGAGATGATGATGATGAACAATAAATGGACTGGTACATAATGCGGAAAACTGAGCCGTACTGGGTCTGTCATATAATAAGCATAAAACTTTGAGTTATACGGATTCTTGCACTTTACACACCTTCCACCCTCATGAACGAACTGCGCATTTAAATCGTAACGATAAATCGTTGTGTTGTCTACTGAGAAAAATGACGTGCAAATCAAGTGGAAATATGTTCTTAATGCCAAAACATGTCAGTATTATGATAGCTCTAAAAGAATTAATATAGAAAAATGTTTATAAAATTCTGTCTGTCTTTCTATTACGCCTTTCACAACAATTTTGACGAAGAGATAGATCGAACTGGAGAAGGCTACTTTGTAACCTATGACTTTGTTAGCGTAACCTAACCAATTTTTATGGGGCTTCAATTCATCGGTAAAAGATAATCCGTACTATTCCGTACTAATATTATAAATGCGATAGTAACTCTGTCTGTCTGTATGACCGTCTGTCTGTCTCTCCTTCACGCCTAAACCACTGAACCGATTTGGATGAAATTTGGTACAGATATAATATGGGAACTGAGAAAGGACATAGGATAGTTTTCATCCCGGAAGTTCACCGGGAACGGGAACTATTATTTCCCGTGGACGAAGTCGCGGAAAATAAATAAATATAAAATTCGTGCGTATGCTTGTCACCCTATTCGACGTATTAGCCTCATAGCGAGTGAGCATATACCTGTAACATTTCTTTCTAACTTCCGTTTACTGTTAGTTAAACCGTCAGACGCTCTTGTACGTTTTCTCCGTAAAATGTGACATGTTACACGAAAACTATTGTTGTTTCCAAAAATTAAATTGTAACGAAACAAGTCAATGCCCATGTTAATCAGTACCTTAAGACCAATCCAGGCAGTCTCCGCATTTCTGTTAGTTATCGTGAAGCTGAAGGAGCTCTATTTCTGCCTCCCCTTTGGGTCAAAAGCGTGATATTCATACTAATATTATAAAGAGGCAATATTTGTCATCTTCTCCCTTAGCTTTTTCCCAACTATGTCGGTCGCTTTTAGTCTAAAGAGATTCCTTCCGCTGGATACCACACAGGATTTACGTGGAGCGACTGCCTATCAGACCTCTACAACCCAGTTATTGGACGACACGATTCCCCTTGATTAGACTAGTCAGACTTTCTGCCTTCTGACTACCCGCAACGACTGTGAAAGTTCTACGAATGGCAACCGGGACCAACGGCTTTACGTGTATAAAGAGAAGAGAAATATTTGTATTATTATAAATATATGTTAGTAAAGAATAAACTCAAAAATAATTGGACCGATTTCAAAAATGCTTTTAGCGTTGGATTTATTAAGAATGGCATCAATGTAACCAAATACGAAGGTAAAACTGCCGGGAACAGCGAGTATAGAAGAAGGCCGTATGTCCACCGCCAACGTCACCGTCACACCAAAAAGAATGAGATGACGGCGAGCCGAGGTCCGTATGAAGTGATGTAACGTGCAGCGGACACGCGGCTGTCTAGATCTCTTTAACGCTGGCTTTAACGTAACGGTGACGGTGTTGGACAATCGATCGAAACTAGTAGTCGTTGATCATAAAGGGCTCGCCACACAGAGATTCGACTCGGTGTTATTATCGAACTTTTCTTGCAGATTATCTACTCTACAGAGTAAGCGCTCCTGCACACGATGCCGCCACCGCGCCGTCGCCGCGCCGACGACGCACAACTACACTGTACATACGAGTCGCGCGAAGACCGCCACCGCGCCGCCGCCGCGCCGCCACCGCGCGCGTTCCCAGTTATTTCATTATCCTGATTCATTCCATTGCCGGCCGCGTATGAACATGCGGCCGGTAATGGAATGAATCAAATAGATGCGCGGTGGCGAGACGAGGACCGCGCGCGGTGGCGGCGCGGCGGCGGCGCGGTGGCGGTCTTCGCGCGACTCGTATGTACAGTGTAGTTGTGCGGCGTCGGCGCGGCGACGGCGCGGTGGCGGCATCGTGTGCAGGAGCGCTAACGTTTGTGTGGGAAGCCTTAAGCCTAGTCCTTTTAATCAAAACCTTGGAACCATGCCAGAAATAAAGAATGGGGCAGAGACACTCTTGTGTTCTGGCAAACAATAAACTATTTTAACAATTCTTAAATAGTGTTAAAACAAAGACGTAATACACTCCGCCAAATTAAAAACCTTGAACATTCTGTTATAAAATTAATTTGTATTCTACAGAAAGGTAAGTAATTAAGTCTTTCGTTAGGAGTTTTACAGTATCTGTCCTGAGTTTCGAAGTAAGTAGCGTGACGCTGCCGTGGCTTAGTGCGGTTTCGCACTAACGACCCATCCGAATCCGAAAACATTTAAAACATAAGTCTATATGTAGCCTTTCATTGATTGACCAATTCTAAGAGGTACAGCAATGGAGGATATAACACCGCTGGCCATCTTGTTTTAACACTCTGCTGGAGCTTCTTGATCCCTTACAAATTCCTCATCTGTGTGCCAGCCCTGAAGTGTTCGCCTCAAATGGGGTCCTTTATGCGAAAATACCTACAATAACTTCCATTTTGCTAAATAACTATCAACACTCATCCCATATTCACAATATCAGCAGTGAAAGTATTCTAGGAGTTCTCGAAGCTTCGTTGAGGCTGTCATGACCATCAGGAATATCAGCCGTATAGGAATGTGACAGGATGGTCCTCAGGGGGGGATGGGAGGTGGTCAGGGGGGAGGGGGGGGGGCTAGGCCTTAGCCTTCAGCAGTTAGTGATGTTTATAGTTTCGTCGCCTGGCAGACAGTTTCTTTACATGTTGGTTACTCCTCTCTACATGGACGCTTGGCACCTTTGCTACCAGCATATCTAATCTGTTGCAAAATACCGTTGCTGTGTTCTGTGTCAGGTTCAAACGGTGCCGCATGTCAGTGTGATAGGCGAGACGACAAAAGAAAATGATTTAGTTCCTTAGGTAAACTATCAAAAAAATTTAGACGCGTATTCTTTTCTTTTTTCTTCTAATCGAAAAATGACAACGATGCAGTGCGTTGAAGTTTCGCGTAACGTCACGACTAGGTAAAATTTTTACTTAACAGTGACGCCACAAGCCCCCTCCTCCCTCCGGAACTTTAATGCTCCTTGTCTTTAATAAAGCAAAAACTATTTGTCCAGTATTTTTTGGACAGTGTAACGGGCGGACTAGACAGAATGCTATTTTTTATGTTGTCGTCATCCCTAGCTTTGTCTCAGAGATGGGCCCTGACCTACCATCTGGTGGGATGTCAGCATGATTGCCATCCAATAGAAAACGAGGTATTGCTCGACACTTAAAATATTATTGTCAACGTATTACAGCATATTGTCGGAATATACGTCCCGTGTAGAAGTGCCAAAAATATGTTTGATCATAAAAGTGGTGCTAGAATACATGCCAGTGAAGGATCGGTAGGTAAAGCCAGAACTGTAAAAGAGTGCAACTTCATGCATGAAAGCTCTGTCATGCATGAAGTTGCATGGGTTATATGCCAAACAAATCCAACGAAATCTATTAAATCTTTTCAAGCTTATGTACTTTTTAAGTTTATCTTATTTATCGGTAAAAGAAAATATCATGAGTGCTTAAAATTTTAAATTTTGACATTGCTGGACAAATGGCATATTCTCATAAAAAGAAGGCACAGGCATAAACCGTCACGCTTCCTAAAGGTCGATTGGCGATTTTGGATAATAGACTCACGATATCCAAAGTATTTAAAGTATTTTTAAGTGATCCGTTTTTTTTTCTTGTAGTGCAAAATTATTTGCATGACTTAAATCAATCAATTAAAGTTTAATCGTAGCCTATAAGAAAATTGCTTTAGATACCCATAAATATATTTTTTTGGAAAAACAAGTTTTGTTTTTTGAACCTTGAAATCATAGTAAACAAACAAAGATACTCACATTTAAATATAGGGAGGATCTTGCGATGTCAACAACGGGACTACGAATACGGACAACCAATTTTATTTCGCGAACTTTTGAATTATTAAGTTGTAAAAGTTTGCAATGTTTTTGTACTAACGAGTTTATCGCGAATTCTAATTATTGTTAACAAGTTTCATGCCAGTTAAACTTAATCTAACAATGTTCTCTTCTGTTTTCTTTCTGGTTTGTACATACAATAAAGAATAACAAAAAAAAATTTAAATAGTCAAAACTAAATTCAAAATCTTACATAAATATTTAAACTAACAAAATAGGCAAACAAAAAATCAGTATAATAATGTATTTACTCAAACGGAGTTACTTTTTATTTAAGTATAGTCCATACCCAATATATCTCATGAATCAGGCTTTCATATATATAAACATATTTATTGCAATCCCACAGGAAGTTCCAGAGAATAGCCAGATAAAGAAATAAACATTGAACAGATTTAAATAGTACGAGTGAGCTAACCCAATCCCTAAAAGCTCAAAGCCTTAATACAAAGACTTTCTTTATTATTTAAACCTTCAAACACAAATGCTTTGAGACACAATAGAAAGACAATAGCAACCCGACAGCCGGCTGTCGCTTGGTCGTTGAAAGGTTAAACCGCATTTTCATCTTTCTCATTACTACTGGCAAAGTTTACAACCGCGAGTGACGTCACGAATTCCATCAATATAAAGTTTTTCTTGAACACTGTAGAATGATGTAAACACATAAAAATTCATTGTTTTCTAGTAAACGAGAGATTTGTGTGAAACAAAATGTTTATGTATTGCTTTTGAATAAATAGAACTTTAAGAGAAGAATCGGGTACTGTTCAGTTTTCTGACGTAGTTCTGTTTTTGGTTAAACTGTAAGAGTATAAATTATTTTATAATCGTACTAGCTTTTGCTCGCGGCTTCGCTCGCGTTAGAAAGAGACAAAAAGTAGCCTATGTTACTCTCCATCCATTCAACTATCTCCACTTAAAAAATCACGTCAATTCGTCGCTCCGTTTTACCGTGAAAGAAAGACAAACATACAGACAGACAGACAGACACACTTTCCCATTACTAATATTAGTATGGATTTATTTCCTAGTGGTTAAATTGCCCGCTTCTCATGTGAGTGGAATGAAATTGTTTATAATATATAAACTAGCTGGAGTCGACATTGTCTAACTGACTACCTCTGAGAAGAAACGCCGAAACATACTCAGGGATCATAGTCTCTTTAAAAGTCCAGACAAAATTCTAAATGATCATTTTTTTTGTATAACGAACCATAAATATATCTGAGTACTAAGGTGTTCAGGTTCCGCCTAGTTTGAAATCAGATGGCCGTGTGTAACACACAAGATATTTATTATTTATTAGCTTTTGCCCACGGCTTCGCTCACGTTAGAAAGAGACAGAAAGTAGCCTATGTTACTCTCCATCCCTTCAACTATCTCTACTTAAAAAATCACGTCAATTCGTCGCTCCGTTTTGCCGTGAAAGAAAGACAAACATACAGACAGACAGACAGACAGACACACTTTCCCATTTATAATATTAGTATGGATTTATCACATTTGTAAAAGGTGAGTAACGAACTCATAAACTCAGAAAGGATTTTGATATTGTTTACAATTTTTCCATAAACCGATCACTCACACCTTCCCACAGACTTTTATAGCTTAGACATTCAAATTACTAACACCTACGGAATTTTCTGTATACTTTTATAGTAGCAGGTCTAGGTGACTTCTAAAGAGAGTACATTGATCTTAACTAAACTAAATTGGCTATTTTACATAATTACGCAATAATTGTAACTAATGTAAGACACAATTAATAAAACCTCTTTTAATTGTAGTCCTATAAATCCGATTAATTTTTAATTTAGTGTAAAGCGGTTTTTTAGTTGCTTATAAATTAATAAATAGTTAGTCATGAGTGGCTAACTTAATGACGTCATCATTGTAATACAAAAATTAAAGAATCGAGTTTTAACAGCTAATGAAAAGTACGTCAATCGACGATTGTGTTAAATATCGCATTGTGGTGAATCAACATCGGATTCGTTTTTATCGGATCTACATATTTATTTATACAATCACGCTATGTCCTACGGGAGCAAAACAGTAACCAAACCTGATAAAACGCTAGTAAAACTGCGAATTTAATAGGCAGTCAAGTAAATGACGACCCTCAGTTGGACGTGTTTTAATCAGTAAAAGTGTATCACTCTTTTCAGCTCCGCCCAGAGCGAAGGAGCCATGAATGATTTTCCATCAATAAAAAAGAAGATACATAAATACATATTATAATATTATGTTTTTTTAGTATTACAATATATCCAGACAACACAAATAGAAGAACTAGAAACTTTCCACATGTTTCAGAACAACGCCTGTCTCAGTTTCAACTCTTGCAGACAAAGTAATTTATCTTTTGCATTTCATTATTTATACACTTCACAATCTAGAACCGATGTTAGTGCAATAACAATGTACTATGAAAACATTCGCAAATGTTTCTTGTATTTATTTAACAACAGTTTTGAGAAAGAAAGAGTCAAACATATGTTTCTCAGCTGATTGGAAGTCAAAATAAAAATAACAAGCTGTTTCTTCTTTCGAAATAACGTAGCTGTTACATGCTATTGTTTTCTAATGCAGCTTTAAGCTTTTTTAATAGATTTTCAATTGCCAATAAAATGTTTTCATATAGCCAAGAGCATGGCCTCTCCTAAAAAGGTAACCAAGAGCTCATGCAATTAGGATTATGTGCTTTATTTTTTTTTCCAATTTTTTTTTGTGGACTGCGAAATCATCAAATAACTTATCGTCCTGGGCGGGGCGGGAGGGCGTGTCAGACTTTTACTGACTAAAACCCACTCATGTTCCTTCGGTTGCCCTTTATGTTCCGGGGTCACGGTAACTACACACATCAAAAGTGTCTAGGGATATTTTAATTAAACCTAAATTACTAAAATTCTATTAACTTTTTGTTAAAACATGTACACATTAAAATAAACCTTGTTTAGTAGCCTATTTAATCTGATAATAAACTTTTAGATAAAGATAAATTTAAAAAAAAACTTAGAAGAAGAGGAAAAACTCAAACAAAATTTCAATCTTAACTTTATTTTTGAAACATCAAAACTCAAACAATACAACAATTTTTTTTATAAAAATTCTTGAAAACTTAAAATACTGTCCCAGAATTGCCGTTTCTGAAGCCATGAAGACCAGTCAGAGCGTTATATCCAGGCTTTGGTCATGTTATCGTGTCACGGAGGAAGTGGTGGAACGGCACCGAGGACCTCAACGCATTACAACACATGTACAGGACCGATTCATAGTAAATGCTGCACAAAGTCAACTAAATGCAGCGGCGATGCAATTGGTTCAAAGGCTACAGAGAGAGTATGGTTTGCTGGTAAGCGGTCAAACTTTGAGAAGGCGACTGCATGAAGTCAATCTACGTGTTCATAGGCCATTTTGGGTATCAGCACTAAGGAGAGGTAATCGAGGAAGAAGATTACAATGGGCTATTGCACACGAAAACTGGAACCATTCTCAATGGTCACTTGTGCTTTTCACTGATGAATCTAGGTTTGGATTTCATCCTGATTCGCGAAGAGTACGCGTTTGGAGAAAACCTGTACGTTGGAATCGACTGCAGCACCCACAACAAGTTCATGCATATTAAGGTGGCACGATTATGGTTTGGGCAGGAATTCGTCTCGGCGGTAGAACGGACCTCGTTTGGATACAAGGCAATATGACTGCTCGAAAATACCGAGATGTGGTGCTAGAGCCTGTAATCTTGCCCCACAGACAGCAAATGGGACAAAATTTCCAGCTAATGCACGACAATGCCCGTCCACATACGGCGCGTATCGTTACAAGTTGGATACAACAGCATGTTATCCAAGCTTTAGACCGGCCTGCACAATCCCCTGACTTAAATCCTATTGAGCATGCCAGGAATATGCTTCAGAGAAGAGATCGTAGCAATTTCCCTGTTGATATTGTGCATCAAAACCAGCTTTTCTTGCATCTTAGCAGGATTTGGGACAGTACTCCACAACAGGATATTGACACCCTTGTTTTGAGTATGCAGAACCGCTGCAGATGTGTCAGGAGAGTCTTAGGTGGATTCACGGATTATTAATTCTATGTTTTCAACAATTTTTGTAAAAAAAATAGTTTTTTTTTTTGGTTTAGGTTTTGATGTTTCAAAAATAAAGTTAAAATTGAAATTTTATCTGAGTTTTTCCTCTTCTTCTAAGTTTTTTTTTAATTTAACTTTATCTAAAAGTTTATTATCAGATTAGATAGGCAATTAAACAAGGTTTATTTTAAAGTGTAGGTGTCTTAACAAAAAGTTAATAGAATTTTAGTTATTTAGGTTTAATTAAAATATCCCTAGACACTTTTGATGTGTGTATTATAAACGTTCCGCAACCCCGGCAGGCGTTGGCCCTGTTGGGCTCCTTCTCGTGCTGACTTCTCTAGATGAGGCTTTTTTTTCCAATTATGTTAGGCTTAGTTTACAGTACGACCGGATGCAGTTGATCAGTGTTAGAATGCCTACATACCTTCACATTCCAGATACTAGGTAACACAAAACCAATTGTTTTGGATGGTCACCAGAAGTTTTGGCTTCTAACTACCAGTGACGGCAAAGATTTACGAATGAGACTGCACTTGATGTCAGTGACATCCATACTCATATAATTTAATTGTAAAAGTAACTCTGTCTATTTGTTTGTCTATCTCGCTTTTGTGTTCAAAAATTATCCATAGCCTGAGAAAATAAATGGGATACTGTTTATCTTAAAAATCTCACGGGAACGGGAACCGCTTGGCACTAGATATGCTTCAAACCTCATAATATATGACAGGGCCTTAAATAATTACAGTGCAACCTTCATCACAACAGTGAAAACCGCCTAGATTCAAATTAACATTTATCTAGAAACCACTTCAGTGAAATTAGTAGGTATATCAGTGTAATTATGATAATATTCGGCGTTATTTCATGTTATCTCTTCTATTTATTTGCCTATTTCGTAAACACTTCTAATGTGTGACGCAAACCAAGGTTGGTGGTGTTTTTATCAGGTCCACTTCACCAAATAATATTTATAAATATAAATAGCGAACTGTCCTTTTCATTCGTAGGTTGTCATTCGTAGAACTTTGACAGTCGTTACTGGTTAGTCAGAAACTCAGACCAGTCTAATCAAGAGGTATTGTGTCGCCCAGTTACTGGGTTGTGGAGGTCAGATAGGCAGTCGCTCCACGTAAAACACCGGTATCCAGCTGAATCCGGTTAGGCTGGCTGCCGACCCCAACACGGTTAGGAAAAAGGCTAGGGAGATGATGAAATAGCAAACCGTCCCAGCTTCTTGTTATAAATCTTTAAAAACCCGATTGTACTTTCCTATAATGTGGATGTATTACAGGATATAAATCTTCCCTTTGAATTCTGTTTCTGTTCAAAAATACTGCATCAAAATTCGTTCCGCACGCATCAAAATCTAAGCATACAGGCAGACAGTGAGACAGTGGAAAGTGACTATTTTTTTGGACTATGTAGTGATGATAATGGATGACCATTACCAACATCAATTATGTTGAGGTCGGCTTCCAGCCTAACCGGATTCAGCTGCATACCAGTGTTTTACGTGAAGCGACTGCCTATCAGACCTCCACAACCCTGTAACTGGGCGACACGATACCTTTTGGTTAGACCAAGTTCACTAAGTCTATAATATTTGAGGCGGTACCTCAATTTTTCCTGGATCTCATCATCAGATCTTGATTTGGTGTTGATGGAAATACTTGAGTCCCTTTTTAACTAAAAATAATTCCCAAACCAATCTAGGAGTCTAAAAATAGATGATCGGGGAAAAAACATTAAAAACCGTCAAATTGAGGGTCTATATGTCTATATCTATTTTTGGAGACGGTTAAAAACGCTAGCCGTTTCGAGCGGTAGTGACGCTACTTAGCTCTCGTAGTTTTAAGTTATCTAGTATTTAAGTTTTATTTTGTAGTGTAGCTCACTACTTGCGAATTAACGGTTTTCTTTCTTTCTTTTCTTTGTTAAAGCATCTCAATTCCGCACTCCTTCAATCACGGTCAGAATGCTATCGAAATTTAATAAATCTGTCTTTTAAAACCAGAGTCAAGTGGCCTAGGATCATCGACCTCGTGACGAAAAAGCTCCAAATAGTTCGGTTACATAGCTCCGGATGTACAAACATACGTACGTCTTGTAAAAACTCACGCACACTGTTTTACGTGGCTTTTTAATCGGTTTTCTGTTTGGTTTGATTGAGATACTAGCTTGTGTTTGTGACTTTGTCCGTGTTTTTTGCTATCATTATCATAGCGTAAGCTATGATGGATGGGGCGTTTTGTTTAACGCGCGCCGCGAAAAACAGTCAGCACGTGACGGGTCCAATGCCTGCCGGGGTTGAGGAATAGTTCTAATAGTAACCGCGGACCCGACTCCCGAAACATAAAGGGCAACCGAAGGGACATGGGCGGGTTTTAGTGGGTAAAAGTCTGACACTATCTCGCGCCTCGCCCAGGGCGGGAGAAGTCATTTGATGATAAAAAAACAAAGCTTACGGTGGCGACAGAATACAAGTGTTTTAGATAGTGATTGCTTATCAGGCCTTAATTCATTTACTGAATAACACGATACCCCCTTGGTTATTTTTTTTTTATTCAAGAGGTACAGCAAATCAGCTATAATATATATTACAACCAGAAACAAGATATACACATAACCTATAGGTAATATCGCAGCCCATACGGTTAGACTTATTATCAGACTTTCTGGTTACCTGTTACGGCTGCCAAAGATGTACAAGTGATAGATAACTGGGAAAAAACGGCATTACGTGCTTTCAAGGCACTCAGGTCGGTCCTAGATAATTTATTTATTTATTTAAATTTGGACAACCAGTAGTTTGTTAACTTTGTTTCCATGTATTTAATGTTTAGATGTAAGAAATAATGTAACAGATTATTTCTTACATCTCTAAACATTAAATACATGGAAACAAAGTTAAATGTACAGCACTTTAGGGTGTTACAACATGCACGAATATAATTGTAGTGACACAAGAAATTACAGAACATAATTGAAAATAATAGAGAAAAAATAATTAAATAAAAATAACATGAACATAAACATTAAAGAAATTACAATTCCAAATCAAAATAAAATAAGACAAGTAGTTACAGATATCACAGACAAAATTGAATATCTTGTCTGTGACATCCACAACCCAACCAAAGATTATGAAAATTCAGTGCTCTTAAAAATCTCTAACACATAAACTTATGAAAACAAAGATTTCAAACTTGTAACTGCCTGGGCTTAATCCCGCAACTGTAGCTCTATTGCGATTTTCCCAACAGCTGATAAAAATAATCCTGTCATAACATTGGGATAAAATAATAAAAAAAATGTTATGTCACACAATCTAGGGGCCAAAAATTTCGTCACTCAACCAAACCATGAAAACACGTCTATATGATGTGTCCATTAAAAATACCTATTCTAAGAAAACAATTTAATTTTAGATTATCCATGACTCACTGTATTTTCTTGTTTGTCAGTTTTTCAGCTTCATTTTCATAAAACGGGCGAAGACTGAAAGGTCATTGAACTACAGCGTAGATTATAATTATGTTCATAAAAATATTGAACAGTAAATCGTCTTGTGTTTGGTTCAAAACAGGCTAAGGCCTAGCACAAACGAGAAGTTGGAAAAATCGTTTTTTTATTGAAAGTTATTTTACCAAGGTTTATTAATATTTTGTAAGTCTAGATTTGAAAAGAAACGGTAATTCCGATGAGTTTTTGTGAGTGCATTTCTTCTTAGAAGAATTTCGTTCCATTTAACTTCTTTGTTTAAAATCTTATCACAATACAATCAGAAAGTTTATTCAAACATTGGAAATAATGACTTTCAGAGACTAAATTCTTTCGTTCGTTTTTTGTAAACAAGATCACGTGACTTCTGCACATACAATGCCTTTTTTTTGAGGAGGGGGAATCATCAAATGACTTCTCCCGCCCTGGCCGGGACGAGAGCGAGTGTCAGACTTTTACTGACTAAAACCCACCCTTGTTCCTTCAGTTGCCCTTTATGTTCCGGGGCCGCGGTAACTATTAGAACTATTCAGCACCCTCGGAGACAATGACACTGCCTTATACTTTGTATTCAGTGTTAATCGTGAACGCTTACAGAAAAGTTATTATTTACTGTTTGTCTAAGGGCGCTAGAATCAACTGCGTTATATGCTCGTGTGCGTTAGCCGGGCGTAGGAATATAGATGCTATCAAGAGGCCTTTGATCTGCTATTTATAGTAAAACATATTGATGATGATTACTAAGTTCATCTTCGGTAGCAACTGCTAATAGAATAAAATATATTGAATTTATCGTTTCAAGAAACGTAAAACTATACTTATACATTTTAATTGTTTTTTTTTTTAACTTTGTGGATTTATAAATTTTACAAAAAAGACACTACTTATTGGTAGTAATCAAAACACAGCCGAAACTAATGCTGAAGAGACACATTGCTCAATTTCGGGGGCCAACTTCTACAAAGAAAAAAATATAAACCAATACTCAATTCTTTATTGCATTCCACAATGTAGGCTTAGGTGATAAACATATTTTTGAAAAAAGTAACAATCATGGACCCTGTTGGGCACAGCACAGCAAAAGAAATAACAAAGATCTTGTCAAGGTGTTAAATATAGAAAAATATTACATTTTCGGTTTGATTACGGATTCCGCCGAGGTAATATCTTGTTAAAAATATAATATTAAAAAGTTAATAGTTCTAAGCACTCTAACCACAGATCAATAAATAGTTACTACGTAACTCTAACTGCTTTGCCAGTTTTTTATACATATTAATTCGAAATTAGTTTTAAAGCTTGCCTTTATTTTTAACTCTAAACACCCCACTGATATTGACCTCAAATGGGCTTTGACATAGTCTTATATAATACACACATCTCCCTAATTCTCACCTACTGTTGGACAATATTGGCGATTCAAGATAATCCGAAAAGCCAATCAAGGTTGCTATTGTTAAATAGAGCATCAAATCCGTGTAGTCCAAGATCCGCAATCGCTAGTGCTACATCACTTGTTGGCAAAAAAATTTGGGTACTTCTCTATTCAGTAACATCTGTATATTTCGATAAAGTGTAAAAACCTATTGTATTTTTTCCGATAATGATGCGTAAAAAGTTTTTGGAGTCCTTTCCCAGGCATTTCGCGCCAGACACTTTTTTTATGTGTGTATTTATGTGAAATGTGTGAGGTGTGTGTGAGTGTCGTGATGGCCCAGTGGATAAGGCGCCCGCCTCTCTTGTAAGAGGTTTTGGGTTCGAATCCGGGCAAGTACCAGTGTGACTTTTTCAATACATATGTACTTTCTAAAGTTTATCACTGACATCCCGTGCCTCGGAAAGCACGTAAAGCCGTTGGTCCCAGTTGTCATTCGTAGAACTTTGACAGTCGTTACTGGTTAGCCAGATACTCTGACCAGACTCTGGGTTGTGGAGGTCAGATAGGCAGTCGCTCCACGTAAAACACCGGTATCCAGCTGAATCCTGTTAGGCTGGCAGCCGACCCTAACACGGTTGGGAAAAGGCTAGGGAGATGATGATGTAGTGTGTTCCTTAGTGATATAAAATCACAAGCAGCGTTATGGCAACTGTTCTTGATATAGAGTCGTGAAATGTTTGTTGGTCAAAATACCTGACTGGGTGATAGGGTACAATCACTGACTTGATAACGGAGTCAGTAACTGAACTGCATTTCACAGCTTACCCTTTACCTAAAAATTAGACGATGATCCCTGAGTTTGTTTCGGCGTTTAATTTCAGAGCCATATCTCATTAGGACACCCATACATTTGTTGGTGACGTAACCTGGTATTCTAAAGTTTTTTTTTTTCAAGGCAGAAGTTTAGGAAATTGAAATTGTAATTGTAAACATTTATTTCAGGCCAAGGACACATTAGCGAATACAAAGTCCATAAATTATGTTAGCAGGTATAAACTTATAACTCTGTTTGTATTTGGAAATGCCCACTGCTACTAGTTTTAAAAAATATAACTTGTAAAAGTAATGTTAATATCCTACTTACATCATAAATCCTTGAATTTCATTTTATTTATAGCTTACTCAAAAGTTCAGCAATATTGAAATAACGTAGTTCAGTCAACTGTAGGATGTTGGACTATATTGCAATGATCAGTGTCGAAAACAACTGAACTCGCACGTCACTAGCGTAAGCCATGGATTAGGAAAACGTGATCGTACACCATCACACTCTCCCTTCCCCCCCTACACACACACACACACATATGGTAGATAAGTTTGAAGTACCGATAGCCAAAATATGACCGGACTATTTTGAGGTTCTTTTAACCTTGCATATTGCACTTTCAATCCAATAACAATAACAGCTTTCAGTGATCCTTTAGACGGCAAAAGCTTGTTTTCATAAAAAGAAGGATGGATTAATATTTACTATTTTTTACCTGCGGCTTCAGACAAAAATTTGCCGATATTACTATCCATCCCTTCAACTATCCGGTACTTGTCCGGTTTTAAAATTACCATTGGGCCATCTCAAACTCCAATCACCAATTAAAATTAATTAAAAATCGCCAAGCCTAGATACCTCGTCTGGCGTATGCTAAATGAATCTTGGGCTAAAATTACTTCAGAAGCTGTGGCAGACGGCTCTGACTCAGAATGTCTTTGTATCTGAAATCTGAGATATCTTGGCCCAGGATTGACGTAATTATATACATAGGTATATGTAGTAAATAACAGCCAAATGGTAATGAGTTCACTCACTGTACAGCTGCTTGAAGCATATTCGCTGTATCATGTTTAAGTTTTCTGAATATTTTTTAAAATTTTGTCAAAGTAAATGACCCGACATCGTTGACCTATTTTAACTATGAATTATTGAATTTAATTTAGAATATTTTGTGAAAACATATGTTTTAATAAAGTTGTGTTTATTTATATTAATTAATGCTTAACGATAAGCAACACTCTTATTAGTATTTTTCTCTGGGTAATATTAACCTTTTTTTATAAGGACTGCTCTGAATCGACGGAGATAACGCTTTTTCAAAAAACTCACTGTACTAATCCATGGTCTGTCTGTCTCGCTTTCACGCCAAAACTACTGAACCGATTTAAATGAAATATTGAATATAATAGTCCATAGCCTGAGAAAGGACATAGAATTACTTACATCCCAAAAATCCTACGGGAATGGGAAGACATCCACGGTCGAAACTGCTGTAGCTAGAAAGATGAAATTCGTACATAGTTTTTTTTAATGTGGACGGACGCGCGGCCGGATCCGCCGCTGTGTCCGCCGTAAGCAGCAAGTTACACATAAAACTGCTGAAAATTCTATCTGTTAATCTGTCTGTTTAAAACGTCACTCTACATCACTATTCGTTCAATATTGTCACAGCTTCCTTAAAAATTCTCTTAGTTCTTAGGATCAGCCGGTAAATGTATTTTTAGCATTTACTCAAGATATTTATATTTATGTGGAGGCCGGGTCCGATAACGAGTTAATTTCGATCTTTTGGCTCACAAAACATAAATGTTTTGTGCCAAATATCTATTGAATGGTCAGTTTTCGTGTAAAATAATTTTATTGTCTTGCAATCATCTTTAGTTTATTTAATTTCGTGCGAACGTTTTGTCGTTAGTAATGGTTTGAGTTATGTCTTGTTTGTTTTGTTATGATGTTAAGCTGTCCAGTTTCTTATACTACTGAATTTTTTTCTATGTTGCTGCTAAAAAGATTATAGTCTTTCATCAGCCTACAACAGTCCACCGATGGACACGGACTTTTCCAAATATTTTTTTTCTCAGCACACCTTTAGTCTCCTGACAATCCTTCCTCACTATTTTCTACCACTGCGACTCCTGAAAGCCAGAATTAACAGAGGAGAAAGCACATGTAAAAGCTCTTGGTAAAACCAAAACACATGCTTAGCTGAATGTCTATTTATCCTTCCATGCATACTAACCCACTTATTAAAAATCACATCACATCTCCTTAACCTTTTCTAAACTGTATTTGGTTAGGATTCCAGCCCAATCGGACTCAGCTGGATACCAGTGTTTAACGTAAAGCGACTGCCTATCATACCTTTTACAACCCAGTGACTGGGCGTCACGATACCCCTTTTTTTTGGGAGTAGGAAATCATGCAATGACTGCTCCCGTCCTGGGTGCGGCGGGAGGGCGTGTCAGACTTTTACTGACTAAAACCCACTCTTGTTCGTTCGGTTGCCCTTTATGTTCCGGGGTCACGGTAACTATTATAAACATTCCGCAACGTGAGACTGGTTAGTCTTTCTGGCTTCTGACTACCCGTAATGACTGATCAACAAAGATCTATGAATGACAGCCAGGATCAACGGCCTATCGTACTTTCTGAGGCACGTAATGTCAGTGATGTTAAAAATAAACTTTAGAAAGTACATAATTATGATTAAAAAGTCACATTGGTATTTGCCCGGATTAGAACCTACAACCTCCTATTATGAAAGTTGGTCACCTTATCCACTGATCCAACCTACTTACTAAAGATAAGAGCACAATATTGAGGTAAACTTAGCCCCTTTTATTAATAATTGCTGGGCAAAGTTGTGTCATAAATAACGTCTATATACTCAAACATTTTGTGATCCTTGAACTTGTCAGAACTTTACAGAGCGATTTATTAGTAAGAGGGCGAGTCTATATCTTATGTAAGTAGGAACTGGAGAGTATTATGACGAAAATGTGGGTTTATATACAGGGTGTGGCGTAAATAGTGGTCCACCGTTAAGGATTCGATTAACCAGATAATTTACTATAACCTACTACAATTTTAACCATTTTTACCCAGTGGTTCCGGATATATTATTTTATTCTTTTTTTTTTATAAAAAAATCATATTTTGCTATAAATTTGGTTGTATTAAAAAAAGAAACACCTTTTCTTTTTCAGAATTCTGTTTATAACTGCTTAATACTAGAGCTTTCGTGAATAAATGTGTTTTTAGAGCAAAAGCAATTCTTCTCTATTTTTAATCATTTTTTTTACATTATCCGCAAATTCGTAAAAATGGTTATAATAAATTATCTGGTTAATGGAATCCTTAACGCTGGACCACTATTTACGCTACACCCTGTATATAGCTAGTTTTCGCTCTCGGCTTCGCCCACGTAGATACTGAAACCTTCATTACCAATGTTACCCCTTTAAAGATTTAATTTTTATAAATTCTTTCTTAGTGGAAACTATTCACAGTCTCCAATTTTCATGCCTACAGGACCAGCGGTTTAGGTTGTGCGTTGATATATCAACAGCCGGTCAATCAGTTAATTATTTTATATTTATAGATAGGCTATTTAGTGAGGAGAGATTGGAAGAGGCTATTTAGTGAGAAAGAGGAGAGGTTGGAAGAGGAGAGGACCGAAGAAAAAAATGGATTGAATGTGTGAAGAATGATATGAAGGAAAAAGGAGTAAGTGATAGCATGACGGGTGACAGGTTGGTATGGAAGAAAAAGACATCTTGCGCCGACCCCAAGTAAAATGGGATAAGGGCAGGAAGAAGAAGAAGAAGATAGGCTATTTAGTGATAATCAAAGCACAGAGAAAACTACGCTATGAAATTTGCTTTTAAGAAGCGCTGTGCTTCCAAAAATGGCTTCTTAGTGAATCCATTTTTGGAAATGCAAACTTATAGTTGAGAAAACCATCCTCTTCACCGATTACGTCTCATTTAACTACGTTTAATACTTAGCGTTAGATATTAACTATATCAGTATAAATGAACGGTAGGAGAGTAGTCCATTAGATTAATTGATCGTTAGTGCAATCAACATTATGTGAGTTAAACAATAGTTGATTTGGCCAAATTGCGCTATGAACGTAGGTGAATAGAGCGTAGTTATCTTGAAAATAATAATAATAATAATACTGGGACAACTCACACACGGTCATCTGATCCCAAGTTAAGCTCTGCTTAGAGCTTGTGTTATGGTAACCAGACAACTGATAAACATACTTATATAATTTATAAATACATACATATTATAGATAAATTACACCCAGACACCGAACAAACAATCATGCTCATCACACAAAGTTTGTTCTGGGTGGGAATCGTACCCACGACCTCCGGCTTAGCAGTCAGGGTCACTAACCACTACACCAACAGGCCCGCTAAAATAGTTATAATAAACGTAGTTACTATGAAATATAACCCTTTTCACCATCTTTACCCTCCCCATGTATAACCTTATCCATATCTCCTCTCTCTAATCCACTCTTATCTTCAAACCAACCGCCACAGGTACCTGGCAGCGTAACAATGCCTTATCAGCTTATCAGTACACAGCAGCTAATCGATACCTGTAAAGCTTATCACAGATAAAATTTACGAATGAGTGCTTCGTTGTCATGGTTTTCCCCTTATCGGAAACTTTTCCATGAGCATGGAAGACTTTGAAATAACCGGTGGTTTGTTGAATAAAAGTCGAAAGTCGCACTTTTGCCTGACCTGGCAATCGAAACCCAATTCCACACTCAGCAGATGCTCTTTGCTATCTTGTGACCAACGGGACATTTATTCTACGGTAATGTACGGTCAGCAAAGCTGATAAGTATGCAGTGCCGTCAGATACAATTTAAGTTTTCTCAAAAACTCATGAATATTTTCTAATAAAAATTTATGCCCTTACTAATAATCACTGTGTAAAGTTATGCAATGAATAAAGCCTGTGTAACCATACATTTTTTTACGTATAAACCTGTTATAACTTTATGCAGCGTTTATTAGTAAGGCGCTTAAACTATAGTATATAATAACTAGTTCTTCAATTGGGTTAATTTCATTTGAACAGATTCATTGGTTTTCAAGAAAATCTCAATTGTATATCTATCTCGGCTTTGTATACCTATCTACTTTGCTGACTGTACTTTAATCTACGGTAGCACCTGTACGTTATAATAAAGAAAATAAGGATATACTAACCTTCCAACGACCAGGTGACAGCCGGCTGTCGCGCTACTATTGTCTTTCTATTGTGTCTCGAATCGCGTGTGTTTGAAGGTTTAATAAATTATTGTAGTCTGTCTGGTCAAATGCACAACGACTAGTGATGTCTTGATATCAAAGATAAATGTATAAGAATGAGCTGTTAGGATGAATATTAACAAAAGTAAGAGAAGATTTTAGATAGAGTACAAAATTCAAGCGTCAGAACATCACCCAGGCGAAGACGTCGAGAGTCGCAAGACGACTACCGGCCACCGTAGGCGCGGTTCTGCGGATGGCGAGCGATGGGTAGCTCGCCGCCCGGCTAGGACTAGGAACGCGTAGACGGCGCATTTTGTTCCACGCGCGCCTCAAAGAGAAGAAGTCAGCACAAGAAGGGGCCTTTATAATAGTTACTTTGACCCTGGAACATAAAGAGCAATCGAAGGAACATGAGTGGGTTTTAATCAGTAAAAGTCTGACACGCCCTCCCGCCGCACCCAGGACGGGAGCAGTCATTTGATGATTTCCCACTCACCAAAAAAAAAAAAAAAGCGTCAGAACATCAAGTCTCTTTAAACTTCACTCCGAAATCAAAATACCTCACCTATCAGTAAAACTAACAGTCAAATAACTGCTAACACAAACACTCCCACACGAATACGTACAGACATCTATATTTAGTTCAAATACGAGCTAAAATTCAAACTATTTCCCAAGTGAACACGTGCTTACAAGCCTAGCTATAATTACAAGACGCTGACCCGGTTGCGGTCGCCTATCTAAGGCATAAATGTTCGCTTCGATAGCAATCGACCCCGTTTCGATAAAATAAATAAAGATGGCGAAATGCCGGGAAATATGAGTGTTCACACGATTTGCATTTAAAACAACGACACGTCTAGCAGTGTGTTTGTTAGTAACTGAAAAACTAATGAACCTCTTTTCATGTGGTATTCACAGATAAACACTCAAGTGAGTAAGTACTAAGTTTTCCATCCCTTGAAGCAGAGAAAGATTCAAAGTTTTAAACTTGAAACTTTGAATTTTTTGATTGCGTCGTTTTAACCGACTTCAAAAAAAGAGGTGGTTCTCAATTCGTCTGTATGTTTTTTTTAAAACATACGTTTCAGGCCCGTACATTCGAGTTAATTACTTTATAACCATTAGAGTACTTCTAGTTGACCAAAAACCAAGAAAGTAAAGGAAGCACAAGTGAATTTGTAGTTGCATCACTAAAAACAATTTAATAATTACGAGTAATATAAGAGGGCCTAGACAAGTGGCACTGTAGAATAGAAAACGAAAACGAATAGATTGTCAAATGTATGGAATTGACATAAGCTTTCGCTAAACAATTTGGGTCCGTGGCTTAGGCCCCCAGTGGTCGACGCACCTGTGGCCGACGCCCCTGAAACGATTAATTTAATATCTTTTTTTGTTTTGTGCTTTTTCACTTAGTACAGTAAATTAACATCTCCATACATTAGACAATCTATTTGTTTTCGCTATCTATTCTACAATGCCACTTGTCTAGGGGGGCAGGTTTCTACAGAGTATTCCCGTTGGAGTACCTTTGGTCCATCATCAAAACTATTTTGCCAGCTACGAAAATAGATTTTTATTTTGTACAAGCGGTCGCCCACGGTTTCGCTCGCGTTATATTTTTGACTAGCTTTTGCCCGCGACTTCGTCCGCGTGGATTAATAGCTCCCGTTCCCGGGAGATTTCCGGGATAAAAACTATCCTACGTCCTTTCTCGGGTCTCAGACTATATCTGTACCAAATTTCATTCAAATCGGTTCAGTGGTTTAGGCGTGAGGAAGAGAAAGACAGACAGACAGAGAGAGTTACTTTCGCATTATAATTATTAGTATGGATTTCTGCTCGGCTCCCGTATGTAGCCTATGTCTTACTCTGATGTACAAGCTAAATTATTGTAAAGTTTCATCAAAATCCGTTACGTAGTTTTTGCGTGAAAGAGCAACAAACATCCTCACACTCACACGCACACATAAAAACTTTAACTCTTTGATTATTAGTAAGATTTTTGTAACTAGTTATTAATCAAGTGTAATTATTTCAGGTTGGTAACTATTTTTCGTAACCAGTTACTGTGACTGCGACCCTAAAATAACTGCTATAGTAGAACTTAGCGCGCCGTCTCTCTCACCTTTTGACCAAGGTAGCCAATTACTATAATACCCTAAAACGGTTAGGTGAAGCACTTGACCTGTCTAAAGGCAATGAATTCGTTTTTGGTATAGTATTTCAACGTAAGTTATTTAGGCAGCGTCCCTGAAGACGTATTAAAAGAAGATACAGGATCCTAAGATACAGGCTAACACTACTTCAGGAGGTAAAGCATTCATGAACTGTAATAACTACTTTTTGTTTGTAGGAGATAATCTCCGAAAGAATCTCTGAAGTAAGTTAAAAACTTTGGGATTGGGTATCCTTTTTACCGAGAAAGGTTATGGAACAACACGGTACTACATACGAAGGCGGAGCAGCAACCAAATAGACGGGTGAAAACGCGGGGGACAGCTTATCATCATTTCTACCTTATCCACTGGGTCATTGGTGCCGATTCTCTTATGCACAAACTAACGTAAATTTAAGTAAAGTGCATCTTTCTCTTTCCATTTCATAAAGAAAAGGACATTCCGCCATGAGATCTCGCCGGAGCTCCGTGCCATGAAAACACATGGCCTCGGACTTGTGCAGGGTCACTTCGAGTCCCAGCTGCCGGATCCTGTCCACGACTGGTTGTTATGATGTTGAGCTTTCCAGTTTTTTGTACCACTGTGTTGCTGCTAAAAGTTTTAATCCTTCTTTTCATCAGCCTACAAAAATCGACTGTTTTCATACGGACGGACCTATCCCTACGCCATTTTTCTCAATGTCAGCGCCGAATATCCAAACGTTAGCCTTTTTACAACCCCGTCACACTATTCCCGACTACTGAAATTTCTGATAGCTAGAATCAACAGAGGAAAGGTATAATGCTTAGCAAAAGTACATGATTAAGAATGTCTATTTATCCTGACACTTACTAAAAACCGCATCAAAATCGGTTGAGCCAAACTCGAGATAATCGTTGACAAACATACATATATACAGGTCGAACTGAGAACCTACTTTTTTTTAAGTCGGTTAAATAATCACTTCACATCTCCCTAGCTTTTTCGCAACTATGTTGGGGTCGGCTCGGTTTACGTTAAGCGACTGCCTATCAGACCGCCACAACTCAGTAACTGGACGACAAGATACCCTTGGTTAGGCAGGTCAGACTTTCTGGTTATTGACTTAGCGTAACGACTGCCGAAGCTCTACCCACAAACTAGCCACGGAATGACTACCGGGACCAACGGCTTTACGTGCTTTCCAAGGCACGGGATCTCAATGACAACCAAGATAAACATTAGAAAGTACGAAATAGTAACATTGGTATTTGCCCGGATTAGAACCTACAACCTCCTATTAGGAAAGTCGGACACCTTATCCACCGATCCAAACTATTTACTAAAGATAACAGCACAATATTATGAGGTAAACTCAGCCCCTTTTACTTATAATTACTGGGCAAAGTTATGTCATAAATAACGTCTTATACCCAAACATTTTGTGATCCTTGAACTTGTCAGAACTTTACAGGGCGATTTATTATTAAGAGGGTGAGTCTACGTCTTATGTAAGTAAAAACTGGAGAGAGTATTATGACGAAAATGACTGTATATGTATATACATTACAGCTAGCTTTCGCCCTCGGCTTCACCCTGGCTCTGAAACTTAAATTGCTTTTATTACCCCTTCATACTCTTCACAAAGAAAGAATCCTCCAAGTTTCATATAGGCCCCCGGGTTGGGCTGTGCTAGCCCTAGCCCTAGCTATATATCAAGTCAGTCAGTTTACATATAATAGAAGAGATAGGCTTTCAGTGGTAATCAACACCCAGTTAAAACTGTTCTTGAAATATATAAATATGAAATTTGCACTAAATTCGATTTTTGGAAATGCAATCCCTCAGGGTGAAAAAGACGATGTAAGTTAATATTGATATTTAACTGGATTCGGTTACACAGGAAACCGATCCTAGCAAAAGGCTGGGGAGATGATGATATGTCGCAGTTTTCTTAGTTTATTTTTTTTAACATATGATAAAAGAAAATCTTGCACCATCGGTATAACTCCCATGTAACCTTATCCATATCTCCTCTCTCTAATCCACTCTTATCTTCAAACCAACCGCCACAGGTACCTGGCAGCGGAACAATGCCTTATCAGCTTATCAGTACACAGCAGCTAATCGATACCTGTAAAGCTTATCACAGATAACATTTACGAATGAGTGCTTCGTTGTCATGGTTTTGCCCTTATCAGAAACTTTTCCATGAGCATGGAAGACTTTGAAATAACCGGTGGTTTGTTGAACAAAAGTCAATAGTACTTTTGCCCGAGCTGGCACTCAAAACCCAATTCCACACTCAGCAGCTGATCTGATATAGGTAGTGAGACTAACATGACGGTTATTATATCAACACAAATTACGGTAGCACCTGTACGTTATAATAAAGAAAATTAATTAGGTATATACCTGGTAAAAGATTATTTTAATATTTTTTAATTAATATCATCTTGGTACAAGTCACGGTCATGCCTGATTTCAAACTAAGCAGAGCTTGTACTGTAGGAACCAGACAACTGATATAATTTATACATACTTATATAATTTACAAATACGTTACTATTTACAGATAAATTACACCCAGATACAGAAAAAACAATCTTGCTCATCACGCAAAGTTTCCAAGACCTCCGGCTTAGCAGTTAGGGTCACTAACCACTATACCAACAGACCCGTCAACTATGTACAAGATATTTTAATAAATTATTTGTAGTCTGGTCAAATGTGGTTCAAATGCACAACGACTGTGGACTAGTGATTGTCTTGATATCAAAGTCAAAGATATGTATAAGAATGAACGGTCAGGATGAATGAACAAAAGTAAGAGAAGATTTTAGATAAAGTACAAAATTCAAGCGTCAGAACATCAAGTCCCTTTAAACTTCACTCCGAAATCAAAATACCTCACCTATCAGTAAAACTAACAGTCAAATAACTGCTAACACAAACACACCCACACGAATACGTACAGACATCTATATTTAGTTCAAATACGAGCTAAAATTCAAACTATTTCCCAAGTGAACACGTGCTTACAAGCCTAGCTAAAAATACAATACGCTGACCCGGTTGCGGTCGCCTATCTAAGGCATAAATGTTCGCTTCGATAGCAATCGACCCCGTTTCGATAAAATAAATAAAGATGGCGAAATACCGGGAAATATGAGTGTTCACACGACTTGCATATAAACCAACGACACGTCTGTCAGTGTGTTTGTGAGTAACTGAAAAACGAATGAACCGCTTTTTATGTGATATTCACAGATAAACTCAAGTGATTCACATTCATGATCTTAGTTTTCCATTCCTTGCAGCAAATAAAAATGAAAAGTTTTTAATTAAAACTTTGAATTTTTTGATTTTTTTAACCGACTTCATAAAAGGAGGAGGTTCTCAATTCGTCTGAATGTTTTTTTTTTAAACATATGTTTCAGGCCCGTTATATTTGAGTTTACAGTAATTAACCTTTAGAGTACTTCTACTTGACCAAAAACCAAGAAAGTAAAGGAAACACAAGTAAATTTTGTAGTTGCATCACTAAAAACAATTTATTAATTACGAGTATAATAACAAGAGGGCCTAGACAAGTGGCATTGTAGAATAGAAAACGAAAACGAATAGATTGTAAAATGTATGAAATTGACATAAGCTTTCGCTAAACAATTTGACATCTATTCGTATCATCCATACGCTTGACAATCTATTCGTTTTCGCTATCTATTCTACAATGCCACTTGCCTAGGGTCTAAAACATACACAAGCGACGTAAGGCAGCAGGCGTGGAACAGGCGTGGCGCTGACGGCGCGTGACGTTTTTGAATTATACTGAAGCGACGCACGGCAACGAAACGGCGTGTCTGCGCCGCGTCGCTTTAGTATAATTCAAAAACGTCGCCTGCATACATTTTGTATGAAATTGTTTTGAAGCGGCGCACGCCTGCGCCACGCCTATTCCACGCCTGCTGCCTTACGTCGCTTGTGTATGTTTTAGGCCTAGGGGGGCAGGTTTCTACAGAGTATTCCCGTTGGAGTACCTTTGGCCCATCATCGAAACTATTTTTCCAGCTACGAAAACAGATTTTTATTTCGTACAAGCGGTCCCCCACGGTTTCACTTGCGTTATTCATATTTTTGACTAGCTTTTGCCCGCGACTTCGTCCGCGTGGATTAATAGCTCCCGTTCCCGGGGAATTTCCGGGATGAAAACTATCCTATGTCCTTTTTCGGGTCCCAGACTATATCTGTACCAAATTTCATTCAAATCGGTTCAGTGGATTAGGCGTGAAGAAGAGAAAGACAGACAGACAGACAGAGTTACTTTCGCATTATAATCATTAGTATGGATTACTGCTCGGCTTCCGTATGTAGCCTATGTCTTTCTCTGATGTACAAGCTATATAAATTATTGTAAAGTTTCATCAAAATCCGTTACGTAGTTTTTGCGTGTAAGAGTAACAAACATCCTCACACTCACACGCACACATAAAAACTTTCACTCTTTGATTATTAGTAAGATTTTTGTAACTAGTTATTAATCAAGTGTAATTATTTATTTATTTATTTACACTTTATGCACAACACAGGCGGACTTAATGCCAAAGGCATTCTCTCCCAGTCAACCTAGGGTGGTGAAGAGATAGCATAGTAGGTGCATTTATGGTGGTTAAACTATAAAGATAGAAATATAATAGATAACAAAAAAATACATAATAATATACATAATAACTACATACACAAGTAAATAAATACATATATCTATAATATATATTTATATATAAGTGAAAGTAAATTATGAAAGAACTCTGCTTAATACTTAATGCTGTAAATGAATCTTCAATTTCCGCTTAAATGCATATCGACTGGTCACAATGATAATTATTTCAGGTTGGTAACTATTTTTCGTAACCAGTTACTGTGACTGCGACCCTAAAATAACTGCTATAGTAGAACTTTGCGCGCCGTCTCTCTCACCTTTTGACCTTAACCTTTATTTAAGCCAATTACTGTTATACCTTAAACGGTTAAGTGAAGCACCTGACCTGTCAAAGGCAATGAATTCGTTTTTGGTATAGTATTTTAATGTTATTTAGGCAGCGTCCCTGAAGACTTATAAAAATGGCTTTATCTTCAACTAGCGACCGCGCGAAAAAAATGTAAAAGAATATTGTAAGGACATGGTATAAATGGAAAGGAGTTGTCTCCTAAGATACAGGCTAACACTACTTCAGGAGGTAAAGCATTCATGAACTGTATTGTTAACTACTTTTTGTTTGTAGGAGTAAATCTCCGAAAGAATCTCTGAAGTAAGTTGATAACTTTGGGATTGGATATCCTTTTTATCGAGAAAGATTATGTAACATGACGGTAAGACATACGAAGGCGGAGCAGCAACCAAAAAGACGAGAGAAAACGCGGGGGACAGCTTATCATCATCTCCCTAGCCATTTCCCAGCTATGTTAGGGTCGGCTTTCAGCCTAACGGGATTCAGCTAGATATTATAATAATTATAATAATAAACGACAAATGTGCAGTCATGCATGTAAAGCGAGGGGAGATTGTGGAATCCGCGGGAACTCAACTTTCGGATTCCATACAACTTAGGTCTCTCTGTTCAACCGAAACCTACAAATATTTGGGTATGTCGGAAGCGTTGGGCATCAATGCTGCCGACATGAAACAAACGTTGAGGGAGCGCTTTTTTGGCCGCCTGAATAAAGTTCTGAAAAGTCTTTTATCAGGCGGGAATAAGGTGCGCGCCTTCAACGGTTGGGTCATGCCGGTTCTGATGTACTCTTTCGGCATACTCAAATGGACTCAGACCGAACTAGACGCCTTGGATAGGAGGGTCCGTAGTCTACTGACTGCAAACCGGATGCATCACCCACGGTCGTCGGTGATGAGGTTGTATATCCCACGGAAGTGCGGTGGTCGAGGTTTCTTAAACGCCAAGACCCTGCATAACCGTGAGATATGCAGTCTCAGGGAGTATTTCCTATTGGCTACCGTGGGGATGCATCGGGATGTAGTTTCGGTGGACAAGGGCTTCACCCCGCTCTCCTTAGCGAACAGGACTATTGTTGCCAATAAACCTGATATAGTGGTAATAGATCGATTAGAGCGTCGCGCAATGATTGTTGATATTGCTGTCCCGCATGACGAGAACCTCGTGAAGGCTGAGAAAGATAAGCAGAACAAATATCTTGACTTAGCTCGCGAGGTTGTTGACATGTGGGATGTGGATTCAGCAATCATTGTGCCGATAGTTGTGACGGCCAACGGGCGTAATAGCGAAGAGCCTCGACCAACATCTTAGGAGGCTCTCGCTGGGCAGCTGGGTCAAGGGTCTCGTTCAGAAAGCGGTACTCCTGGACACGGCGCGCATTGTCCGGAGGTTCCTTTCTCTGGAGCCCTGACCACCGGTAGCTTGGACCCTGTTCCCGATGCCGGTGGGCTACTATTTTTTATATTTTTAAATGTTTATATTTCTTATTAATATTTAAAAATGTTATTTAGTGATATGTTTTAATAAATGGAATAATAATAATATGTGAAGCGACTGCCTATCAGACCTCCAGATCCAGAACCCAGTAACTAGGCGACACGACCTATTTTATGCACCTAAAATGCAAATAAAATTTTACTTTATTTTACGACGATATCCCTTTATTAACTGCTCAAACATTCTGGTTTCTGACTCCCCGAAACGACTGTAGAAGTTCTACGAATGACAACCTGGACCGTTTTAAGTGCTTTCCGTGGCACGGGATGTCAGTGATGTCCAAGATAAACCTTAGAAAGTACATAAGAGTTGAAAAAGGCACATTGGTACTTGCCCAGATTTGACCGCACAACCTTTCACACGAGAGCGGCCTTATCCACTGGGTCATCGGTGCCGATTCTCTTATGCACAAACTAACGTAAATTAAGTAAAGTGCATCTTTCTCTTTCCATTTCATAAAGAAAAGGACAGAAGATACATTTTAGTTTAATCCTGTCAAATTAGACAGCACCTGATGAATATTAACGTAGGTATATTTAGACGCCATGTTTTTAAATTGCGTCTAAATTATCTATGGAGTGTCTAAATTTGACAGGACTTAACTAATATTTGATCTTCTGCCCTTTTCTTAATTAAACGGAAAGAGAGAGTGCACTAAACTTAAATTTACGTTAGTTTGTCCAAAAGAGAATCGGCACCATCATCTCCCTAGCCTTTTCGCAACTATGTTGGGGTCGGCTCCCAGCCTAAACGGATTCAGCTGGATACCAGTGTTTTTGGGTTATCACGACATATTCAGCAGCTGACGTGTAATAAACAAGTAAACCTTACATAGTTTTAAACGTGTTGGTTGTAATAAACCTCATTTTGCCGAGAGTACACAAACTCGTAACAAGTGAGCATCTGTGTTAGAATGCGCCTACACACGTGCGCTTAGTAATTAAACAATAATAGATGAGCCACGTGCAGGTTGAGATTGGATGGGTGTCCGGTGAACTGGATATAGAGAATTATTACCTGCTACTAGTAAAGAAATCGCGTAACAAACTTATAGAAATGATTACTTATTTTTTATCGACTGAAAATATAACAGAAAAAAAAATAGAAAATAGTCAAATTGACTTGTTTTGTTTATAAATATTTAAATTTTAGTCGTATGTCCACGAAAACACAAAACACATTAAATATGTTAATGAAGAGTGCTTCAAAATAGGCAGTGGTTAACGATTGTTGTTTAAGAGCTTTTGAGCCAAATGTTTTTTTTTGTTGAAACACCAATATAGAAAGTCAATACTTGCAGTGCAGAAAAACTTGTGGCACGTACTCCGGATTGCTTATTTATCATTTCTTAGTTTGATTTTTGAAGCTCTAAGGGTCTTATATGCTCTTACGAATAGCATTACTACTATAACTACGTACTAGGACGGACGCACATATATGTATAAATTTATTTTGGCTTAAATGTGCAAAGATTTATAAGAATCTAATATGTAGAAGCAGTAAAAAAACTTCGCAAGTAACAAAGATGCAAACAATAAAATTAATGTATTTTTGAAACATTGTCGTATGCAAGTCGTATGAGACAAACATATTTACGAGGTCAATATAAATGGTTGCGGAATGTTATGTTTATAACAGTTACCGTGACCCTGGAACATAAAAGGCAATCGAAGGAACATGAGTGGGTTTTAGTCAGTAAGAGTCTGACACACCCTCCCGCCGCACCCAGGACGGGAGCAGTCATTGGATGATTTCCCACTCACCAAAAAAAAAAAAAAAAGGTCAATATAAATAAAACCATTTAAAATGTTTGTATACCTACTGAAAGCAGTAACAATTCTCTACCCACGCGTTTGGATGATTTGCATCTCAGAGGAATTTTGCCCGGTATAAAACTTTCATGCTATTATATAAGGGAATATAATATATTTTTTAAAATATAGTTTCGCTGTCAAGGAGTATATCATTGGGACAGTCCTGATGGCCCAGTGGATAAGGCGCACGCCTGTCGTGTAAGAGGTTGCGGGTTCGAATCCGAGCAAGTACCAATGTGACTTTTTTTAAGCGTCAATTCACACGTACCACAACCGCACCACGTCACAGCGACAAAATGTGGTCAAGATGTGGTTACGTGTGAATAGTGTCGCAGCGGCTTTTTGCAGCTGCATTGTGGTAGCCACAAAATGTCGATGTGGTTGCGTTGTCGCTGTCGCACCGCAATACTACGCAAAATGAAAGAAGGCCGGGGGAGCGCAGGCGCCAGCTAGGCGCGCGTGGACGTCATGTCGTGGCGATGTAGCCGCGCTGACGCCGCGCTGCCGTCGCGATGTGGTTGCGATGTAGTCGTATTACACAGGTGGTCGATAACAACCACAAAATGTGGTACGTGTGAATTGTAATATTCATTTTCAATACAAAATTTACGCCAGACCACATCGCGTCGTTGTGGTGTAGTTGTGGTACGTGTGAATTGAGCCTTATTCATATGTACTTTCTTAAGTTTATCCTGGACATCACTGACATACCATGCCTCGAAAATCACGTCAAAGCTGTCGGTCCTGGTTGTCATTCGAAGAACTTTGACCGGGTAAGTCTGAACAGTCTGACCAAGGAATATCGTGTAGCCCAGTTACTGGGTTGTGGAGGTCTGATAGGCAGTCGCTTCACGTAAAACACTAGTATCCAGTTGAATCCGGTTAGGCTGGAAGCCGACGCCAACATAGCTGGGAAAAGGCTATGGAGATGATGATGTTCAAGGAGCCTATCATTGCCGGCTGGCCGAAAGCTGTGCTGATAAGTTTACACATCTTTGTAATTATTGGGCCAAGCTTTATGATAACAAATTTTCGGCAACAGATATCATAACCATGAATCATTCTAAACCTTCGAACACACGTGACTCGAGACACAATTTGAAAGACAATAGCACGCGACAGCCGGCTGTCACTTGGTCGTCGAAAGGTTAAAATTCCGGGAACTCTGAGGCTTATCCACATTAACAAATATACTTATTTGATGGGGCTGACTTGACGTCATAGAAATTTGGGGAAAACACTGCAGCGTTAAATTTAAAATGAAATTGAGTAGCCTGATGATCGAATCTAATTTGTTGAATCATGGGTTGCGGAACGTTTATAATGTTACCGTGACGCCTGAACATAAAGGGCAACCGAAGGAAATGAGTGGGTTTTAGTCAGTAAAAGTTTATTAATCTGTGGTAAAAATCTGCCGCACCCAGGACGGGAACAGTCATTTGATGATTTCCCACTCCCAAAAAAAAAAAATGTGGAATCATAGTTTTGATTCTCAACCAGGTCTAATCTGGGTGTAATGAGAGATTGTTTGTTCTCGATATAATTGATTTTTTAACGAAGTATTTACAAGACATGATATACATAAGTACTCAGATTATAAAACAGACGTTTTATAATCTGAGCATTCAGTACATCATCAGTATATCAAGCCCCTGGTTACCGCACAAGATCTGCCTAGTTTGAAATCAGATGGTCGCGTGAGTGAGTTATCCTTTATTTAATTTTTTGAGGGTGGGAAATCATCGAATGACTTCGTCCGCTTTGGAGGGGTGGGAGGGAGTGTCAGACTTTTACTGAATAAAACCATTATTTAATTCTTCGAACACACGTGATTGGCACACGAGACACAATAACAGCTCGACAAACGGCTGTCGCTTTGTCCTCAAAAGGTTTACCCGATTCCGAACTTTGCTGTTTGTTGAAATCTGTTATGCGGAAGAAATACTTATGGTCAATGATGTTATAAGTAAAAAAGTGTAGATAGGTTATATGCAGTCAAAAAGTGGCACATTAAAAGTTTGCCAATTGACAAACATGATACTAACAGACGATTTCTGAATTGAGTATTTTACGTTGAGAATACTTATCTATGACTTAAGTAGGACTTAAAAAACATTTTTGTTTCTGAACTAAGTTTATGTTTGATTTAAGCATTGAGTTTGAGAAATCTCAAATTTAAGCATAGAGTTTGAGAAATCTCAAATTTGACAGTTTGGGACATCAAATTTTGTAATCAACTTGAGTTTTGTGAACTTTTGTGTTTCTGAACACTATTTACGGTACTCAAATCCTGCTTACTGCTAAGTTGAGCATCGGATAGTTAAGTACCCAAATCGGACTACTTAAACTGTGCTTAGCGTCAAATAAACCATCTTCGGTGTCGATACATCGGTATCTATCACGGATAGAGGTTCGTAAAGTAAGGCTACCACGGCAAAACATCGACCAGACTTTTTTGTGACTCTCGATGATGAACAGTTCAAAACTAGATTTTAGGAATTTACCATTTGCAAGAATACAAAGACTTATAACTGTGTGTCATTTTAGGAGATAGTGTTTATCCATGCCTAAAATATTTAATATCGCCTTTTGTAAATTCTACCACATCATCCCAGGAAGCCATGTTTCGATTCGTATTTCAACAAATAAAAAAAAAACGCGGAATTCACCTGTTGTTTGTTGACTTTTATAACTCGGTCGTCAATATTAGTGATCACTTGTCATATTTAAATACGTTTCGTTCTTCGCAAACACATGTTCCCTACGAGATAATTAATAATAACAGAATATCAAGCAATTTTACCTTTTAAAATAATTCCGATCTATTGCAATTTATCGTTCCGGAAACGATTAAAATATATTTCATAATTGACAAATGCAAATATTAAGACAGAATAATTGTAATAGTAAATACAGTTTTTTTTACTTGTAATGGAACGTCCCTGTATTGATTTGTTCTCAATTTTTGTAGGTAAAGAAAACTTAACAAATTATGGTTTGAGAAAACCAAATTTTTACGATTGAAACGTAGAAAACTTAAGTATAAATCAACCACTTGAGCAAAACTTTACTGATTCCAGCTTGAATACTCAATTCAGAAATCGGCTGTAAAAGTATCGCGTTGACATTTGACGTTTATCTCTTTTTCACTCGCACTACTTCAATCATGTCATCCTACTTTGACGTGTAATGTATGTGTTAGTGTGCCGTTTTTGAAGATAGAATTTCGTTTGGGTAACCTATCTACACTTTTTTACTTATAACATCATTGCTTATGGTAGTATTTCCCCGGATGGGCTGTTTCACAAAGAGCTCTAACTACAGGATGTTTGTGTGTTTATTGAACTCTAAATACCTAAACTGTAGCATTGGCGTCAACAAGAGTTCTGTTTACCCCGCATTGATGATTCATACTGTTATACAGTTCATAAATATATATTTGAATGTACGCAAGCAGAATCGCGAGAAAACATTAGCATAACACCGAAATAAAATACTGTTTTTGTGAGTCGATTAGACCATTTTTTAGTTTTTGAAGTAGGATTTAGTATGCGTGTCAAAATGGCACAGTGGTTACGGCGGCGCCTGCATCCCGGGCTTTGGGTTGCAGATTCGAAACCGGGTATTAGGAAATGAAATGAAATTGTTTATTATGCAAGTAGGATATTAAATCATTTTAACATGTCATTTTTTTAAACTAGATGGAGTCGGCATTTCCAGGAATGTGACTTTAATATTTTCTTACCGGTGTATTCCGGTGTATACTATTTCATCCTAAAAATATCTTCTATAGGCCAGTCATCTAAGACATTTAGGTCGCAATAAATTGCAAGGTCCTGATTTTTCGTGATGTTGTTAGGATAGATACCAAAGGTGTAAATCTAGATTTGCAACCTCAAAAGACCTGTGCTAACATTGTGGTGCTCGAAAAACCTCGAAATTTTCGAACTTTTTTCAGTTTTTGGCTTACAACTTCTAAAATATGCATTTTGCAGCAAAGTCATCTATGAAACTTTTAAATAAGACAAAATAAGCAACAAAATGAGTGTAACCCCAGCTCTGTATGTTTAATAGATCTCAAGATATGACATTTCTAAAATGGGCAATTTTTCCCAAATTTTATCAAATTTGTAGTTGGCTGTACTTTAGATCGAAATACTGTCTAAAATACTCATCCTACAAGGAAAGTCAATAAAAGTTAAGTTGTAGAGCAGTTATTTAACTTTAATTTAAGTGTAAAAGGAACTGTTCAGGACCAATAGTTCTCATATTATGAGGTAAATAAGAAAATCAGATTTTTTCCAAAAATTCTCTAGTTAATATAAATATTACTTTAAAAATAAAATAAAACAGACAATTCAGTAAAAACTGTTTACTGAATAAAATAAAATTACAACTATATATATATATATATATAAATTATATATTGATTCTTTTATTTTATTCGTTTTATTCGTTGATTCTATAAAAACCAAAACTTCAACTTTAGTTAATTGTTAATTTGTTATGTATCTGTGAGGGCTTGTCATTAGCAACATCATTATATATTTTTGTTACCCATTATTATATTATTAGTCTGGAAGCCTTCTTAAAATAAATAAAATAAAAAATAAATAAAATAAAATAATATAATATACCTAGTCAAGTCATAAATTCTGTCAAAAACTTTTAATGTAATTAACGATATAATTTTTGATAATTAATTGAAAATTATATATGAAATGAAAGATAATTAAATGTACAATACAAATTTATTTACATTATTCGAAATGCCCCCCTCCATTTTTAATAGGTACATGCCCTTAATCGACGCGGCCAGTCATCGATCGCAGCACGCACCACATTCATATCTATTTCTGCCGCTGCTTTAACCAGAGATACTCAGAGAGACTCCAAATTCCTATGAGGTTTAGCGCAGACTTTCTTCTCCAAATATTGCCATATCTTGTAGTCCAAGGGGTTTAAATCTGGACTAGAAGAGGGCCAGTCTTCATGCCCGATGAAGTCAATTCCATGGGCGGTCAACCAGTTTTGCGTGCTTCGTGCCCAATGAGCTGGTGCAGAATCTTGTCAGAATATCCAATGTCTGTTTTTGATCATTGCTTGAGAAAGAGGTTTCGCTATATTCGATAGGACAGTATTTTGGTACACAACGGCACTGGTTTTCATAACTTTTTCACAAAAAAAAAACACCTCAGTTAAGCCTGAATATGAGACTCCAAGCCAAACCATGAGTGAGGAAGGATAATGCCCACGCTGGACCCTCGGAATACGCGCGCTCGCTTCTTCTCTGCTGTGGGCATACACCTAATCATTTTGTTTGTTATAACTTTCTTCAATAAAGTAATTGTTTTTTCATCTGAAAATAAAATTTCGCGATGTTTATTCCCGCGTACCGCCGTAACAAAGCGCGGGATCTTTACAGCCTAATTTTTTTCAAAAGCTCGTTCAAAAAATGTCCGGATTTTTACGATAAGCTCGTAGTCCCAGGTCTTCGTTTAACACTCTTCTAACCGTGGTTCTGCTTAGCCCCATCTGAAGAGCTAAGATTTTTTGTTTCTCGCGTAAACAAAAAAATCTTAGCTCTTCAGGATAGATTTCGTTGAATTCGCGCCTTCACTGCTTTGATGACCGCTGGTGTCCTAACTGTGCGAGGTCGGCCGCTTCTCTCACGATCTTTGAAGCATGAATCTTCAATGTATCGTTTGATAGTGCGATAAACAAACCGTAGTGTTATTATCAACTTTTGCAGAATTTTGAAAATTTCTATTGGCGCGTAACCATAGCGATGCAACGCGATAACCGCGACTCTATCTTCTTTCTTCGACCGCTCTATATTTAAAAATGAATAAAAATTCATTTCTTTTTTATTTTCGGCAAGTACAAATAAATGTTCTATTTTTAAAAATCATAAAAATCATAAAATCATATTTATTTTGTAAATAGGTTATATATATAACACTTTTACACGTCAATATTTTGTTTTTTTATTTATTTTAAGCGAACGATGGGGCCGGTGTTTCGTAGCTGGACTGCTCTGGAAATTAGTCAAAGTATATCTGGCCCGTACTCGAAAGTTAAAATAACAAGGTTTTGACAGAACTTATGACGCCATCAATCATACTTATACTTAATATAAAGAGAAAAGATTTGTTTTTTTGTTTTGTAATGGATAAACTCAAAAACTACGAGGTCGATTTCAAAAATTCTTTCCTCGTTAGATAGGTATGTTATCCGTGAGTAACATAGGCTATGTATGTACCACGGATGAAGCCGGGGAGGACTGCTAGTATTGTAAATTCCATTCAACAATGAATAAGAAAAAAATAACTATTTCTTGCGAAATCCGATTTCCTTTTTATTTTATTAGTTTTAGGAAGGCTTACATACTAATAATATAATAATAGGTAACAAAAATATATAATGATGTTGCTAATGACAAGCCTCCACAGATACATAACAAATTAACAATTAACTAAAGTTGAAGTTATGGTTTTTATACTTAAAATAAAAGAATCAACGAATATTAATTATTATTCTATATATATATATCTAATTTATATATATAGTAGTATATATATATATATATATATACTATTTAATATTTACTATATATATAGTTTTAAATTTTATTTTATTCAATAAACAATTTTTACTGAATTGTCTGTTTTATTTTATTTTTAAAGTAATATTTATATTACAAGAGAAATTTAAAAAAAAATCTGATTTCCTTATTTACCTCATAATATGAGAACTATTGGTCCTGAACAGTTCCTTTTACACTTAAATTAAAGCTAAATAACTGCTCTACAACTTAACCTCTATTGACTTTCCTTGTAGGATGAGTATTTTAGACAGTATTTCGATCTAAAGTCTAGCCAACTACAAATTTGATAAAATTTGCGAAAAATTGCCCATTTTCGAAATGTCATATCTTGAGATCTATTAAACATACAGAGCTGGGGTTACACTCATTTTGCTGTTTATTTTGTCTTATTTAAAAGTTTCATAGATGACTTTGCTGCAAAATGCATATTTTAGAAGTTATAATACAAAAACTGAAAAATGTTCGAAAATTTCAAGGTTTTTCGAGCACCACGAAGTTAGCACAGGTCTTTCGAGGTTGCAAATCTAGATTTACACCATTGGTATCTATCCTAACAACATCACAAAAAATCAGAACCTTGCAATTTATTGCGACCTAACGTGGCCTACTAGGGTGAAATAGTGGAATAAGAATAGAAAAAAAAACTAAAAATATCTTTTAGGGGGGAAAAGTAGATATTCATTGAACGATTGCCAGAAAAAAAATCAAAGGGTATATAAAATTATTTAAAAAAAACCCTTTGAAAAAATTGAGTATACTTTCCCCTCTGAAATCTCTCCTAGAGGAAACAATAGACTTTAGTTCTCCTGGAGGAACAATAAAAAGACTTACTTAAGTAAAAATTAACTCCAGAAATCAATCTTAACAATGCTTATTCTACTTGTCTCTTAAGGGTAAACTTTTATTTAGGACATAACTGACGTCCCGTGCCTTGGAAATACCTAATCCGTACTAATATTATAAATGCAAAAGTAACTCTGTCTCTTCTTTACGCCTAAATCACTGAACCGATTTGGCTCAAATTTGGTTCAGATAATAATATAGTCTGGGACCCGAGGAAGGACATAGGATCATTTTCATCTCGGAAATCCCCCGGGAACGGGAACTATATTTCACGCGGACGAAGTCGCGGGCATAAGCTAGTTCTTTATATATTTTATCTACCCTACGCCGCGTTAAGCTTCCAAGACTCTATGGTTAATAAAATATTTAGCGTAAACTCTCCATGTTTATAACCTTAAGTAAACCATAACAAGACATATTTATTTGCGTGTCAAGCGATCAGCTACAGAATTGACGATCGCACTTGACTGATTTTTACGAGAACTCCGTGTCATGTCAAGTTGGACGGTTATTAGTTTGAATATTAAAACTGGTTATTTTATTATTATTTAGTTTATCCTAACTGTGTTAAAGTCGGCTTTCAGTCCGACTGGATTAAGCTTATTAATAAATAAATAAAAATAATATTCCAGGACAACTCACATACGGCCATCTGACCCCAATTTAAGCAGAGCTTGAACTATGATATATACAGCAGAGCTTGAACTTGTATATTTAGTATAGCATTATAGGCGCTTTGGTTTAAACTGTAAGCTTATATTGCTTAGGCTATGAATAAATAAAGAATAAACAATGATCTCCAGACGTATTCGTGATGTCGTTATATGCAAGAAATACACAACAATATGACAAAAATTGCTGTTCCGGACAGTTTACTGCTCCACTCCCGTAGGCCATATCGTGATCTTATTACGAGCCTAAAAAGGCTAAGTAACAAAATAAAATCTTCCAATTCGGACCGTTAAATTAAACAATTTTTTTTTGGGAGTGGGATTTCATCAAAAACTGTAATTCTCCATCTTTATTTATAACTAGCTGTCCCCCGCGGTTTCACCCGCGTTATATTAGATTTTTGGTTACTACTCCGCTCGAATTTTACTCAAAACCACGTTTTATGTTATGTCCCACAAAAACAAAAACAGAAGATAAAAGTATTCTATGTCCGTCTCCTGGTCCTAAGCTTACCTCCCCACCAATTTTCAGCCAAATCAGTTTTGCCGTTCTTGAGTTAGTGGTCCTAAGCTACCTCCCCACCAATTTTCAGCCAAATCGGTTCTGCCGTTCTTGAGTTATAAAATGTGTAACTAGCACGACTTACCTACTTTTATTTTAGATAGGTATTCAATATTCATATAGATATCGTTTTTTCGCGTCGGGTTCATAGACAGAGCACACAATAAAAACGTCAATACAACACAAGTCCTTACCCTTTCTTTATGAACCCATCCTAACCTTCGCTTAGAAATAATCAAATCATTCCAAAAGTTAATATGAAAATTCCTAAAAATACTATACTTTCTGTCATCCATGGATGACATACAAATGAGGGAGGGTTGAATGTGTCATGGACTCGTTTGATATCCATTTTATCACTCTAGGGTACTTTTGTAACTTATTTGCATAGATACTAGATTTCTGAATGTCTTTCGATGAAGTAGGGAATTTATTATGGTTAAACAAAGTTAGAACAGATGAATTCTGGGAATTGTGATTGGTTCTGTTAAAATAAGACACAGTCTTACTTTTTTATTATATTTTCTGTCTAAGTATATTATATTCTTTACTATATATTATCTTAGTAGCATTTACCCGCGACTTCGCCCGAGGGAATATTGTAACTTTAATTTTTTAGAACACATTAGGACGACAAAACAAAGGTTTACACTACAGCTCGGAATTTCGGATTTTCGGTTGGTTGACCCCATTTTTTACCTAATATGACTGGGCGAATTAAATCTAATTTTAAACAATTTAACTGTTTTTAATCCTGCAACAAATTTTTTTAAACAACTCCTGTTACTCCTTTGCTGTTTACAGAGGAGTAAAAAACATAATTTCACTTTCCTTCGTATCAAGTCGGAGACAGAACAGAACTAGGCCAACGGCACCAACGGGGACTAAGGGACCATTACAATGTTGATCAAAAAAGGCTGTCATTCCATTTACAAACGTAACGTTAAAAATATAAGCTCCATATTTGTTTAACAGTCCCCCCCTTCCTCCCTAAGAGTAATCCACTAGAGCCAAAAGCTTTTAACTTAATCGATACTTTTATTATATTATGTACTTAGTTATCGAAAGTTCATCGGACGAGAATCGATTTGGATAACTATATACTCGTATATTTTCATAGTTTTATGTTACATTAATCAGCTCATTAACACTTACGGAATGAACGAATATTATCTATAAGCTTTTGCCCACGACATCGTCCGCGTGGAATAATAGTTCGCGTTCCCGGGGGATTTCCGGGATGAAAACTATCCTATGTCCTTTCTCGGGTTCCAGACTATATTCGTACCAAATTTATTTCAAATCGGTTCAGTGGTTTAGGCGTGAAGAAGAGACAGACAGACAGACCGACAGACAGACAGACCGAGTTACTTTCGCATTTATAATATTAGTACGAATTAGTACGAATATTATCTATTGTTGATCGTGGAATATTCTAGGGTAAGTATATGGTAGGTCAATTTTATTTGAAAATCTTCCTTAGATAGTAACTTAATTATTTTTAATCATTTTAAAACCGCCATTCGTGTAAGAGATTGGGGTGCGAATGCGGGCAAGTACCAATGTGACTTATTCATTTCATATGTAAACCGTAACCTTATAAAAGAAAGGCAACCAATTTTTAATCCCTACAAAGAAAGAAAGAAAGATGCAACAACTCTAAACCAACACAATAATTTTCCATTAAAATTTTACTAGGTGTTTTTTTGGTCTTGCACAACCCGCTAGATGATGATTCTACTCATAATAAAAACAAACAACTTTTATTATGGAACCAACTCTGAAATCTCGAAAAAATATCAGCTGTTTCATACATTTATTTATAATTTATTTATTTTGAAACTTAATGTACAAACACCGTACAAAGGCGGACTTAATGCCTTAGGCATTTTCTGCCAGTCTACCTTAGGGTGATGCAGAGACAAAACATAGACATAAGTACATTATGGTCGGGTCGGGGGATTTTCGCGATTTTAGAGTTGGTTCCATAATAAAAGTTGTTTGTTTTCATGGGTAGAATCATCTCAAGCGGGTTTTATGCAAGAAAAAAATACACCTAGTAGGTATATCAAAACAATCTACATTAACTAAGAAAACTTTAGGTAAACCTTAACCCGCCTCTTTAAAAGCCATCATACAAGATTGCTGGAAGTTACTGCGCGCCCCGCGGTGCCGCCCGGGGCGTGCTTGCGAAGTTAAGTGTTAGACACTCACCTACTTGTCTAGACTACACTTATGTTACATGTACACTTGTACAGTGTTGTTTTATTATAATATATTATAAAGCATAAAGAATTTTGATGGAGATTTCAGTCCGATAAATGTAAGTGTATGTGCATTATAACGCGATTGATTGCCCATTTCATGAAAAAGTCATTCAACAGCGTGCGGTCACTCTGAAGGTGGTATTGTTGATATTAATGATTATAATTCTGTAACTAATGGCCTATTACAGTCGAAATCATTCTATATCAACACACACTCAGACACTGAGCCTGAGCGGCAAATTGCAAAAAACGTTCAAGTATTTCGCGAGCTACCGGAAACATTCTCCTTATTAGGTAGCGGTCGCAAGTCATTATAAATCATAAAACCATATTTATTTTGTAAATAGGTTATATATATAACACTTTTACACGTCAATATTTTGTTTTTTTATTTATTTATTTTAAGCGAACGATGGGGTCATGGTTTCGTAGCTGGACTGCTCTGAGAAGAAACATCCGAAACAAACTCGGAGGTCAAAGTCTCTTTTAAAGTCCATACAATCGTATTGGTCAAAAATGTGCGATAACCATGGAGGTTAATGTCAGAGGCGCTCTCTTGATGAGAGAAGGACACAGATTTAAGTGGACCTGTCCAGACAGTGCAAGCATTTGTCAGTAATCGTTTAGCTTAACTAAAAAAATTATTAATTTTATTTTATTAAATTTAGTTTATTTTAGACATCACTGATATCCCGTACCTCGGAAAGCACGTAAATCTGTTGGTTCTGGTTACCTTTCATACTCGTAGAACTTTTACAGTCGTTATGGGTAGTTAGAAGCCAGAAAGTCTGAGCAGTCTTGTTCTAGAATCTAGATTATAGTCTGAAGGACTTATTATAAACGTAACCATCAGTATAGTGTTTCAAACTACAGTTAATTGGTGCTTTGTTTTTAATTAATGTCAGTAGTTAGGAAGTTTTGATTACATAGTTCGTATCACAAGTTCATACATTTATTTTAGATTTAGTTTTTGTTTTGTATGTATGGTCCATGGATAGAGGACGATAGCTGGCAGTAATTTGTGAATATTGGACAGTTGTTACAGGTTTTCTAATTCAAGTATGTCTTGGTTTGACTGGTGTCAGACTATTTGGCTTTTCTACTTTTCTGACTACTCGTGAAGACTGTTAAAAATCTACAAATTACAACCGGGGCTCGAGAACTCAAAAAGCCCCAATGACGCTGCTCGATTCCGAACTCACAATCTTAGAATGAGAAGAGGCCATTTACCTCAACTAACAAAACATCTGACCTTCAAAACCTAAGATTAACTTTAATCGATAGTATCTCCTCGGATATTATCTAATCCGCCATATTGAACGTCTTCAAAACTTGCCAGTACTTCCGACCGTCTTATCAAAATAAACTTCTTCACTATGATTTCAGATGATCGCGCATAAAAATGACGGATGGCTTGCCGGCAATTAAATTTAAATTTTTAGTGGCAACGTGCCAACACGTTCGCAATATGAGTGTAGGTTAAAACTTGGATACTATTAAGAGAATGATATCATTTCCTTTGGATCAGATCGATATTTATTGGTTTTGTGATGAACTAACCTGACTTTGGAACTGACATATGTTAGAGTGGAGATCACGTTAAACCTGGGCATTGACGGCCATTTTTCCGCGTCAGATAAGCTGACGTCCATCCAAAAGTTGACCGTAAGTGTCGAATCGGGGTGTAAGTGGCCCTACCATCACCTCCAGGGTCAAAGCCAAACCTCACCTGCACGTGGTACACCCTGCTGATTCACTGACGAAGCTCTGACAGACCAGGTCTCTTCACAAGGAGAAGACCTTCGCAGCCATATTGCATATATTTGTGTTAAAGATCTTTCTTCGATTGAGATAATGTCAAATAAACATGGTCGTGGCAAAATTGTGGTGATTTTTCCACAAGTGCCTTTAATAAAGAGTTGAAGTTGAAGTTGAGTGTCGAATCGTCACTCCAGAGTTGGTTGGCCCTCTACAGCTACACCACTTGAAGTGACGCTATAGTTTTACGACTAGACTGACGAGAAAAATGACCGTCAATGCCCAGCTTCAGGAGGCTAATAGGAGGCTAAGCACACTTATTCGGCTCCATTCACGCGCTAAACGATTTTGACACTCATACAGTTCCACTTCTATCAGCCGCGTTCAGCATCGTAAGAATAAGAAAAGCCGTCAACCTTAAGGGAATACCCACATTTAATGAGTTCTATTTAGCTTGTATCCATAACAAGATAATATTTTGCAAAAAAAAACCGACTTCCCTCGATTTCGGCATGATACCATCATCAGATCCTGGACCTGATGACAATGGGACCATTTGGGAAGTCTACCCTTTTAAACAAAAAAAGAATTGTTCAAATCGGTTGGTAAGCGACGGAGATATGCGCGAACAAACATAAAAAAAAAATAGAAACATTCGAATTGAAAACCTCCTCCTTTTTTCTAATAAAAGGAGGTCTCGGTTCGAAAAATCGAGGAAAGGAATCGGTTAAAAAACTACGATTTTATATGTATACAAAGGTGAACAGCCGCAGTAGGCTAAATGGACGCGTACGATCTTCATACAAAATCGATGTTTTCTATGGATATAGAGCAAAATAAATGTTCGTAATCCCTTAGGTAAATGTACAAGTAATATTAAAAGAAGGTGATGGAGAGCTGATAGTTATGCTAGTGAAGGAGGCGGCGGCGCGCGAGAGGCAACGACGAGCCTCTCGCCCCGGACCGGGACCCAGGCGTAGACGTCGAGAGTCGCAAGACGACTACCGTAGGCGCGGGTCTGCGGACGGCGAGCGATGGGTGGCTAAGACCAGACCCGCGTCGACGGTGCGTTAGTGTTCCACGCGCGCCTCAAAGAGAGAGTCAGCACAGGAAGGGGCCCAACAGGGCCAACGCCTGCCGGGGTTGCGGAATGTTTATAATACTTACCGTGACCCTGGAACATAAAGGGCAATCGAAAGAACATGAGTGGGTTTTAGTCAGTAAAATCTGACACGCCCTCCCGCCGCACCCAGGACGGGAGCAGTCATTTGATGATTTCCCACTCTACAAAAAAAAAAAAAAAATGAGCTGATGGATACGGACGGCCTAACACCGAAATGGCTGACGGTCTTTGTGGTAAGTCTACCTCCAGTAGTGGACGGCAAAAGGCTGATATGTGACTAACAGAAAATAGTTCATAGTTATTACGTTTTAAAACCTTTCGACGACCAAACGACAGCCGGCTGTCGGGCTGCTATAGCCTTTCTATTGTGTCTCGAATCACGTGTGTTCGGAGGTTTGATTATTCTTAAGTTTTTATTAAGTTTAGCTTCTAGTCTAACCATTTTTTTTTGGGGAGTGGGAAATCATCAAATGTCTGCCCCCGTCCTGGGTGCGGCGGGAGGGCGTGTCAGAGTTCTGTACCTTCAGTGAAAAGTGATACATGTCGACCCAGATCGGTTTTTATATTCTCTGATTAAACTTATTAAAAAAAAATTAACTTAATTTCTATTTTATTCCCGTTGTTATAAGATTGAAAATGAATAAGTTTTTTTTGTGTACATTGATGTAAGTAAGCTATTTTTTATTGAAATTATTGTGTAAAATAATACTGTTTGATTCATACCAAAGTGCTCCGAACCGATATTTATATTTCTAAAATGTATTTTAATACGACTCGAGTTACCACATCTTACGCGAACCGAAAGCTTTTACTTCAGTTAATCCAAAGTGATACAAATGAAATCCTATCACAAAACATTAAAAAATTGAAACAATACATTCTAGTGAAAAGTGTTACATTTGTACATGAACCATACAAACACAAATTTATTTTCATAAAAATATGTGACTAATGATACAACTGCTAATCAAACAATTTACACGTAATTTATGTAGCCAATTTTGATGTGATTACAAATTGAATATTAATTGAATTAGTAAGAACATAAGGAAAATAGGACATATGATTACGTGAATAATGATACTAATATAGTAGAATCAAAACTGCATTGCGTTTTAGAACTAAATTAGCAAAAAAATACGTAGTACACAGTGATACAAGTTCGCGCAGCAGCTCTTACGCACCCCACTCCCTACTTCCCCGCGGGGCGCATGGAAAGAGCGCAGGCGATGCGGGATTCTTAGTCTCGGGCGTGCGTCAGGACAGGATGCGTCGTGCGGTACAGCACACTCTACGATGCGTAAGGTAAGACTTGTATCATTTTACACGAATTGTGTAACAATTTTGATATTTAAATGTTTACAAAGAACATGACGTATTTTATATTGATTTAAGAATTCAATAATATTGTCATATTATACAGTATTTTATAAATACCTATTTTAAAACAATATTAATTAATTTATAAAAAGAATACCTAATTTTCGAACTTACTAATCGTAAAACAGACTATTATGATATTATTAATAATAATATAGGTAGCCTTTCTTTTTTTTGGTGAGTGGAAAATCATCCAATGACTGCTCCCGTCCTGGGTGCAGCGGGAGGGCGTGTCAGACTCTTACTGACTAAAACCCACTCATGTTCCTTCGATTGCCTTTTATGTTCCAGGGTCACGGTGACTACTATACACATTCCGCAACCCCGGCAGGCGTTGGCCCTGTTGGCCTGTGCTGACTCCTTCTCTTTGAGGCGCGCGTGGAACACTAACGCGCCGTCGACGCGGTCCTGGTCCTAGCCGGGCGGCGAGCTACCCATCGCTCGCCATCCGCAGAACCGCGCCTACCCTGGTGGCCGGTAGTCGTCTTGCGACTCTCGACGTCTTCGCCTGGGTCTTAGTCCGGGGCGAGAGGCTCGTCGTTGCCTCTCGCGCGCCGCCGCTTCCTTCACTAGCATAACTGCTTCGCAGTAGGAGGCGACGGCATCCCATTCCGTCTCGCCCCGAAGCATGGCCTGAACCAGCGCCGGGCGCGAGAGGTCACCGCCGCCGATCGCCTCTACGAGGACACGTCGATGCTCCGCCCATGCGCGGCACACCTCCACTGTGTGCTCGACCGTGTCCTCCAGGCGACCGTTACTGCAGTGGTGACACCCAGGCGTCGCTTCCGCTCGAATCCGACACAGGAACCTCCCGAACTGACCATGTCCGGTGAGAACCTGTGTCAAGCGAAACGTGAGAGTGCCATGACGCCTTTCCAGCCACTCCTCAAAGAGGGGTCTTACCGCCGCTATCACGGCGTGCCCAAAAGAGAAGTCTTACCGCCGCTATTACGGCGTGCCCAAATATATAGGTAGCCTAACAATGTATTTTAATTCTTATTTATTAAATGCTAACTGAGTATTCAGTAGGTATAATAGGGATAGACGTTGTTGTTAATCAATTGTCAACTTTTAATCAAAATATAGGTATCTTTGCTCTTTCCTGGTGTAGTTTCATTGCACGTATGCTTGTACGTCTTATAAACATTTTGTAATGAATTACATTAATTCATTATTGCATGTATACTATATTTGCGAGGTTTTATAAAAAAACCGTATAGCAGTTTCGGTGTATCTCAAAAACAAAAATCAGGTAGTGGGCCTAACCTTTTTCCTGGCTACATTTTATCAATTTGTTCTTCAAACTGTGCGAGCAAGGGTGGTGGGGGACCCTATCAAATAAGGCCCGGAAACCGGTTAAGTAACCGGTTTCCGAGCCCTGGTTCTATCTGCTCTTCTTTCTTTTAAGGTGGAAAATCGAGCCAAGCATCAGCGTCAGTGCGAAATGATAATGTATGGATGGCGGCACTGGGCCGTGACGCCACGTCAGCCGCTGAGTGCCACCGTCCATACATTTTCATGTCACACTGACGCTGACGCTCTGCTAGAAATTACCCTTTCTATGACAAAAACGTTTGAAAATACTTATTACTTGTATCAATAAACACTTCGATGTAAACAAAATGTATCACAATAAATTCTAGCTTGTAGCATTAATCACTTACTAGTTTGAAAAATACATTGGTGTTTATGGGTACAATTGAATATTTACGTAGGAATTTAAAATAAAACAATAAAAAATGGTTGCTGATAACCAAAATGATCATATTAGTTTTACGACTTTTTCTCACAGCAACTATTTGCAGGCAAAACATGCCAAAACACAAGCCTTATAACATTTCACACAAAACGGTAACTAAATGTGTAAAATAATTCATTTCATTATAGATTTAAATACACAAAAATAAGCCAAAAAAACTATAGTGTACGGTGATATAACTGGCTATTTTTACTAATTACTTAAATTCCGTTCAAAATAATATATTCAAACCAAGCTCTTTATTATCTTTAAAATATTATCTACACATACCACATATCGTTTTTTATTTTAGAACGTTAGAAAAATAACGAGATTTTTTTAAATCTTTAGCCTTAAATTACTCAAAACTATGATTTTTCACTTATATCACTTTTCACTGAAGGTACAGAGTTTTACTGACTAAAACCCACTGATGTTCCTTCGGTTGCCCTTTATGTTCCGAAGTCACGGTAACTATTATAAACTTTACGCAACCCCGGCAGGCGTTGGCCCTGTTGGGCCCCTTCCTGTGCTGACTTCTCTTTGACCATGTGTATATCAGTATTTTACATGGAGTGACTGAATAACACATTTATTTATTTATTTATTTACACTTTATGCACAACGGTACACAGGCGGACTTAATGCCAAAGGCATTCTCTCCCAGTCAACCTAGGATGGTGAAGAGATAGCATAGTAGGTGCATTTATGGTGGTAAAACTAAAAAGATAGAAGTATAATAGATAACAAAAAAAAAATACATAATAATATACATAATAACTACATATATAAGTAAATAAATACATACATATATCTATAATATATATACACATTCTTTGTAAAAGGGTCCACTCCCTTAATAACACTTATCTTTACAAAAGCAAGTAATTATAATAGTTTTTCTATTTCTCGCTAAGTGATCGCGTGTCACAATACAATTTATTTTACCGTTTAGCAAACGTTTTGTTCACAATATTGCTGAAACTTTTATTGTGTTCATCTTTCTACTACTTCAATTACTTTTGGAGAGGGTAAGAGTCAAAAACGTGTCAAGTGCGAATCGGAATCGCGGAAAGAGGGTTCCATAGCATTATTGCCAAAAAATGGCAACAAAAATCATGTTTATTGTCTAGGAGCCCTTTTTGTTTATTTTATTGCATATTTTATTAGTACTTTATTCGTCATTATAGCGTGAAAATTCTAGTGTCTAAGTATCACTGTTTATGAGATATAGCCGTGTGACAGACGGAGAGACAGACAGATAGACAGGCGGAAAGCGGAATCTTAGTAATATGTTCCTGTTACACTATTTGGGTACGGAACCCTAATATCTGATTAAAAGTCAACAGTAATACAAAACTTCATATCGTATCCACGAGACCAACGATTTCAAAATCTAACTTATTATAACTTTTTTGTTTGTAGTTTTAAGGCCCTGACTGTTCTTTTTTTTAAGTTTCTTGTATCTGATTATTATCATCTAAATCCATTAAGAAATCGTACCGTACCACAAACCTTTGATCTTTAGTACTATATTGGCGCTAATTGTCTTGTACACAAACTTCAGTTAATTTAAGTTAAATGCATCTCTCTCTTTCCATTACTTAAAGAAAAGGACAGAAGTTACATTTTAGTTTAATCCTGTCAAATTAAACAGCGCCTGAAGTAAATCGACGTACCTATTTTTAGTCGCCATGTTTTTAATCGCGTCTAAATTATCTATGGAGTGTCTTAATTTGACAGGACTTAACTAATATTTTATCTTCGGTCCTTTTCTTAATAAAATTGAAAGAGAAAGGTGCATTTCACTTAAATTTAGTCTAGTTTGTGAATAAGAAAATCGGCACCATTATAACTAAATCATAACAAGTGATCTGTTCATTTTTGAGCAGTATCTTTGTCTATTTCCAAAGGTCTATATGAGATACTTGAAAGCCAGAATATGTATAGCTGTCCTTAGTGGTTTCACTCGCGTCCGCTCCCATTATCATAGGAAATAGCGTGATGTAGTTTATTCGTTATTCTGATGCTTATATTACTTGCCGGGGTTGCGGAATGTTTATAATAGTTACCGTGACCCTGGAACATAAAGGGCAATCGAAGGAACATGAGTGGGTTTTAGTCAGTAAGAGTCTGACACGCCCTCCCGCGGCACCCAAGACGGGAGCAGTCATTGGATGATTTCCCACTCACCAAAAAAAAAAAATGCTTATATTACTGAAAAGTTTAAGCAATAAACGTTAATTAGTTTATGCGTTGAAGAGTAAGAAATATCGTCACAAACTTTGACATTTACATACACTGCTTATCGGGATTTAACGCGCACGTACCTTTTTATTCGTTCCCGATAAGCAGTGTAGTATAAAAACCTATGCAACGCAAAAGTTTAAAGTATAATATTTTGACATTTACAATCATCATTTTTTTACGTAAAGCGACTGTCTGTCATACCGTCACAACTCAGTTACTGATCGACACGATACGCCTTGGTTATTTAATGAAACTTTGACATTTATATAATAATACTAGCTGCCTCCCGCGGTTTCACCCGCGTTAAAAAAAAGAAAAAAAATAGATAGTAGCCGATTCTCTCTAATAAAAATAAAAAATAAAATAAAATAAAATTCTCAGACCTACTGAACATGCACAAAAAATTTCATCAAAATCAGTCAAGCCGTTTCGAAGGAGTATGGCAACGAAAACTGTGACACGAGAATTTTATATATATTAGAAGATTATTGGGATAATAGTCAAAAAGGTTTAAACAATTTAATAAAAGTCACGAAAGAGTTTCTCATAATCAAACCTATGTTCAAAACTGGCCGAAAAATCCCAAAAAAAAGGTGACGGCCATTATTGGTTGAGAAAAACAATAAATAAAAAAGAAACACAAATGGCGTTACAAATTTTTTCAACAAAAAAGGCCAGCCACCTTTTTAAATAATGAGTCAAAAAAGATCTAATGAGGTTCTATTCGAAATAGTATTAGAACTTTTACAAAGATTGCAGTAAGGTTTCCTGTAAGGAGTCTATAGTTTTAAATAACTATAAGTATAGGTAATTTTTTATAAAAAGAATTGAAATGCCATTCATGTTTATTTTTTGTTTTTATTTGTCTCGGAAAATAATGACCGTCACTTGTTTTACAAACAGAACATATTTTTTTTTCTGGATGGGAAATTATCAAATGTCGAACATAGTATATATACTGTACTCTTTGATGGCGGGAGGGCGTTCAGACTTCTACTGACTAAAATCCACCCATGTTCCTTTAGTTGCCCCACTCACTTTACTTTTTTATGATATTTAGTATCTGATTTTTAAAAAGAAAAAACTTTAATTTATTTTGTACTAACCTTGCCCTTATTACAACGCACGTAAAACAGAAAGACTTATCCAATTTGGTACAGCAGTTCGGAAGTTACGCGCGTAACACAGAACAAACAATCATGCTCATTACACAAATGAGTTTTGGGTGGGAATAGAACCTACGACCCGGCTTAGCTGTCAGGGTCTCTAACCACAAGACCAACAGATCTGTCAAAAAAGCAAATGTCTCTAAAAATAAATGTATTGCCTCTCTAACATCCACCAGCTAAAGATAAGTATGTCCACATCTAAAGTTTATCGACGCTATATTTCTTACCATTTCAGGGGCCATTTTACGACCAATAAAACGTTTATTTTGGTACAGTTTTCCCTACTCACTACGTATTTGATTGACACGGATTGATCAATCGTTTGTCTATGACATTGTTGTTATGACACTACGATCGTTAAGCGCTTAAGAGTTTGACAGAGTGCTTTTTATTGTCTACTGTCCGTGATGGCGGTCATCTTTTTTTCTTTTGGCGGGAATAGTCCAATTTTTTTATGGAGTTTTTGTGATTATAGTTACAAATTAAATACCTTCAGGCAAGCTTTAGGCCATTCAAGCAAGTATTGAAGTTGTAAGTACCCCTGTTGTAAAAATCAGTGACACTGGCTACATTTTAACCGTATGTGAAGGGCAAAATGGACATGAAACAAAATATGTAAGTCCAAAGTCACCAATCCGCCGCGAGCAAACATAGTAATCTATTCTCGTGCCTTCTTTATTATGAGTTGATTATGAGAAGAGGCCTTTGCCGTGCAGTGACACATCAAAAGACAGTATAATTACATAGTATACCTAATTACTAAGTTCATCAAAAGTTTTTGATTAAGATAGTTTTTGGCCTTTTCTTGGGACAAAGAATTATAATACCATTGCCATACAACGTAGCAATGCTGCCAGCCTTTTGGGCACCTGTCCTATTGACAGCGATGTGGACAAATTTTTTGATGCCCTGTGAGGCTTTATACAAATTGTATATATTTATTTAAGTTTTGTATCTATTATATTTAGATTTTATAGTTTAGATAAAGTTTTTGACGGTTTTAAATATCGCAGCAAATGATGTACTAGTCTCGCACACATTTTTTATGTTATTTTTTTTTTTTATTATGTGTGTGTACGATTGTGTGAGGTCCAAATAAAAGTTTTTCTTTTTTTCTTAGTTTCAAAAGAAACTCAGTCTCAAAACACAACACATGTCATTCGTGTGTGTTTGTCTGGCAAACGATAGACGAAATTATGACTGCTGACTGACGTCATAATGGGCGTGTCCTCGAGCTATTCCAGTCTTGAAATATACGAACACACCCCTTTATGAATTTACTTTATTTGTTTATATACCAGTTGTCCCATACGATTTTACTTGAGTTTTCGGTTACTCCGTTTTCTTAGGTTTTAACGTGCTTCGGCTCATGTGGTCTTCTTCGATAAATGGGTTAACTAATACTAAAATATTTTTTTAAATAGTCTAGTAGTTGAATACTCTTTACAATCATACATAAATACAAAACTTTTTCCATGGACCGTAACGTGATGTTATGTAGCTTTTGTGTTGTCTGTTGTATCAGCAAAGGACATTGCTACGCGTCCATACATTGTTTGCCTAAGAACCAACAGGGAGGTGTAGGCTATTTTGAGCAATCTCCTTTATAGTGATTACCACTATACAATGTCAACAAAACCCGATTAATAGTTTTTACATAATTACTTATATGTGTCGAAATTTATAGGAGCGTCTCTAAGGTTAAAACTGTCTACCAATACCAAAATTTATCATAATAGGCGAGACGACAAAAAAAAAGTAATTAGTCCGTCAGTTAGATAATCAAAAAATTTGGGACACGTATTTTTCTTTTTTCTCGTAAACAGAAAATGACGACAATACAGTGCGTTGAAGTTTCGTGAAACGTCACGCCTTTGTTTAATTTTTACTGAGAAGTGACGTCACAAGCCCCCTCTCCGGAACTTTGATGCTCTTTATCTTTGTATTTTATTAATTTGATCAAGCAAAAAATATGTGTCCAGTATTTTTGGACTGTCTAACAGACGGACTAAACAGAATGTCATTCTTTTGAGGTAGTCAACATCCCTATTGGATTAGCGATTTAATCCCCAAAACGGACCGAAGATACTTTTTAAAAAGATGCATTTATAACATTAGCATAGATTTGCGCGCAATATATTTTTGTAAGTCTGATTTGACGGGCCTGTTGGTGCAGTGGTTAGTGGCCCTGACTGCTAAGCCGGAGGTCGTGGGTTCGATTCCCACCCAGGACAAACTTTGTGTGATGAGCATGATTGTTTGTTCTGTGTCTGGGTGTAATTTATCTATATTATGTATGTATTTATAAATTATATAAGTATGTTTATCAGTGGTCTGGTTACCATAGTACAAGCTCTGCTTAGTTTGGGATCAGATGACCGTGTGTGAGTTGTCCCAGGATATATTATTATTATATTATTATTATTTTGCTCCCAGACTTCTATTTGATCATCTGTCTATCGTAACATCAATATTGGTATTCTCTATATACAACATCAATCCGATTGTCCGTCATTCCATCGATCCACACATCCAATTATCAAGAAAGGGAATCATATGCTTTCATCTAAAATTCATACTAAAAAATGTGAAAGTATTTATGTTTGTCTGGATTTTGCTGAACACAATCCATACTAATATTATAAATTGGAAAGTGTGTCTGTCTGTCTGTCTGTTTGTCTTTCTTTCACGGCAAAACGGAGCGAAGAATTGACGTGATTTTTTGAGTGGAGATAGTTGAAGGGATGGAGAGTAACATAGGCTACTTTTTGTCTCTTTCTAACGCGAGCAAAGCCGCGGGCAAAAGCTAGTAATTATATAAAGTAAAGGAACTACTAGTCCAAATCGACAAAATCTTTTTGTGTCAGATATAACCCGTTTATTGAAAAATAGGCTATGTAGGTATACCGCCGTTTACCCGAATTTTATTTGCCCTAATTTCATTTGCCATAATAGTCAACAGCCATAATATCATACGACATAATACTCATTTGCCCTACTCTCATTTGCCATAATAGTCACATGCCAGAATCATTGTTTCCCATAAAGTCACTTACCATAACATCATTTGCCATAATCATTGTAAGCCATAATTATCACATGTCCTAATTATCACATGCCATAATTATGATATGCCATAACATAATTTGCCATCGACATCGGGTGTATAACGGTTGTTTATATCAAGAGAAATTGGATGCAATTGGGACTTTAGGGCACCCCGACTCGGACAGGTTAGGTTAGAAGGGGATGGCGGGGTCGTGTGAGCGAGCGAAGCGAGCGAATAGACCCCGCCATCCCCTTCGTGGTTATTTTTTTATAAACCACACAAAAGTAGGAGCCCCGCGAAGCGGGGCTCCGTCGACCTAGCCCACCATCAACCATGCACAGAAAAGAAAACCATTACGGGGCTTAAATATTTGTCTAATACTTGTTATGCCATTTAAATATTATGCCATTTAAATATTATGTCTAATAATTATTATGGCACATAAAATTATGGCAAACAATACTTATGGCATTCGTATCTTATGGTATCTAAAATTCGGGCAATTAAAAGTATGTCATATGTCTTTTAGGGCAAATGAAACATTCGGGCAAATGAAATTCGGGTAAATGAAATTCGGGAAAATGATGATTATGGCATATAATCTTCGGGCAAACAATAGACAACCAGGCTATGTAATATCATGGTACAGTCTACGGGAGCAGGGTGGTAACCAAAACTACAGGTGTTACTACGGGGGGACAGCTAGAATAATAATAATATTTTTTTTTCTAAACCTTTGACTCATCCACTCATTTTATGATCGCCCACGTGGATATTAATCTGCCATCCAAAAATCTTTTCTTAGTTTCTTCGCACTCTTAAAAAGAATACACCATCCAAGATTCATGTCACTATGTATTAATAGACGTCACTCATTTCTGAGACGTTCTCAAGTTTATTGCTGTCCTTATTTTTTCCATTTAAAATGACAAGGACAGCAAGAGACTTGAGAGCGTCTCGGAGTTAAGTGACGTCTATTAATACGGGCCTAAGACTAGCGGTTTGAGCTGTGCGTTGATAGATTAGTTCAGACCTTAACCTCAGGGCTTTATGGGATTAAGGTCACGCCCTGGTTCCTTTGTTCATCAGAAGGACACCCAATATCCATACATACATGGCATGCCAATAATATTGTTGAAAGTCGTTTGTTTACGAGCGCACATCGTGATTACGACGATAAAACTCGTAAACTGGAGCTTTAAGTATCCGCGAATGAGAAAGCGTGTTTTGATGACATTTTTCTGCTTTCGGATATTTTGAAAACTTTGCTTTAATTAACTTTTCTTTAACTGTTAGGTCGTTATGATTTGGATATTAGTGATTTATTTCAGAAATCTCTACCGACAAATACTCAAAAGTGGAGATTGTTATTTTTTTTCAGAAATCCGCTTTTTTGGAAAATTAACTAACAATCCTCACCAGATGTCGCTGCTTTTAAATAATAGAACATGCGTTTTTTTATGAAAGTATGTAATTATGAGGTATAGCTGCTTACTTATCTAAATAAACACTTATTTTATATCAGCATTATAATGGACTTCCAATATAGATTGTTATCATTGAAAGGAAAATGATCTGGCGGGGATGATTATAATATTTTTCCAAGAGTTCCCACTCGCTTGAGTTTATTTTGAAATGGTGGGGATTTCTGAAAAACAACTGAAAATCCCCAACCATGGGGATTTGCACTTAAATAGGGATTTTTGGAATAAACCCTTTCAAGCATGAAGATCTAGGCACGATGTTCACTAAAGTACTTGTATCTTAGACGTCACTGTTGTTGGTAGAACAGAACAAAGTAAAGTAAAAAAACTGCCTAACTGACTCTCTCTCTCTCGGGTCGGTCCCTCATGTCTGAGGATCGTGGTCAGCACTAGGGTTGCACCTGGAGCGGATGATCTGCCTCCACCGGTTTCTGTCCAGCGCTTCTCTTACAACGGTGTAAAATTTGTGTGACGACGAGTCCTTTAGTTGATCGGCCCATCTTGTTGGTGAACGACCGCGCGATCTTTTGCCTTCGGTGTTCCCAACCACAATCAGTTTCTCCAAATTCTCGTCCCCTCTGCGCACTGTGTGGCCAAAATATGAGAAGATACGTTGACGGCATAAGGAGAATAGCCGCGTTGTTATTCGGAGTTGAGCCAGGATCGATGAATTGGTGCGTTTCGCTGTCCAAGGTATCCTCAGCATTCTTCTCCAACACCACATTTCAAAAGCATCAATCCTCTGTCTCTCTCGGGCCAAAATTGTCCACGTTTCCACTCCATATAACTGCCTAACTGACTAACTGAGTATAATTATATCAACGCACAGACCTAACCGCTGGTCTTAGAGACATAAACCTTGGAGGGTATAGTAAAGCGTAGGTAGCTACTAAGAAAAGATTTTTGGAAATTCCGCCCCTAAGGCCGTGCGCTGCGTTAGGCGTGCGCACGGCGCGAGCGCCCGCGTGGCGTGCGGATTCTAACTTGTAATCTCATAGATCAGCGCTGCGTGCAGCGGGTCGCCCGTCGCACGCGGCGCGGGCGGCGGGAGTCCGCGTGACGGAGCACGCGAGCGGAGATGTTTTTAGGAAACAGTACTCGCGCGATCAAAATTGTACTGGCGGCGCGGCGCTGCGAGAGGCGGGAGACCGTCGCAGGCGTCCGCGACGGGTATTTGTCCGCGATGAAGCACGACTCGGGTGTCCGCGACGGGTTGAATTTGTCCGCGACGGAGCACGGCGCGGACGCCCGTTAACGCAGTGCACGCCCTTAGGAGTAAAATAGTGGGTAGAATGCAAACCTCGGCTTTTCCAAGTCGAAAGTGGCAAAGCCGAGGGCATAAGTTATATAGTAATGCGGAACAGATTATTTCTATAATTAAACGCGCTAACATCTAAAATTACCAGTCGGATCTGATTCTTTTTCTGTTTACGACAGCCCAAAATAAACTCTAAAATGATCATCTCTTTTCAAGTTCAGACATTAAAAATGTATTTAAAATGTTCGTATAATGAACCATGCAGAATAATATCTGGATAAGCTTTCTTAAGGAATGTCCCGATTATCATAACGCGCTACGGGCCGACGCGCATTGATTAATAGGTTAGTCTCATACCAACCTATTGAGTTCTTTTTGATAATACGACGGACACTTACTCGAAGCAACTTTGCAACAAAACTCAACGCTTCGAGTACCGAGTTATATTATAACATCGCGCTACAATCCATAGAAGTGGAGCAGTGGAAGCATATTGGAGGTCTGTTATGCAGCCGCTCTGTGTAAAATATTAGTACTTACTTAGCTGTATCCTAGTACGTTGGATGCCGACGCTAATAGGTATAGTTAAAATAGGTTAAGAAGATGATGTATTAACTGCAATTTTTTATAAGATTTTCTACAAAATATACTAGTATAGTAGTACGAAGGACAGACTGTAAAGTTCCTTATCCGCCATTGAAAAGAGAGCAACCTCCGACCAGACGAGTGTTGCGTCTGGTGGGCTACTGCATGCCTGACGGTTCCAGTCACGTTTTTGAATCGTTAATGTCGCGACAAACTCTGATTGCGCGATGTACGATGTTAATTCTAGTTCACATATTGAGCGACAGATGTCGCCACATCAGTATTTCTAGTTTAAACGTTTTCACTCACTTTATCTAATTTTCCGTTCCCCAGGTAAAAATGTCATCGGAGCAGCCCCAAGCGACGGGCGCCACCACTCCTGGGGCGGATAGCGTGGTGGACCCCACCGCCGCAGCCGCCGCTCTCGCCCCACGGAAGCAAGCGAGGCCGAGGGGCAAACCACAGCCAGAGAAACCCAAGAGAAGCTTGTTTTGTTTAGGTCTTAAAAACCCTTTAAGAAAATTATGCTATGACATCGTGGAGTGGAAGTATCCTTTTCAATATTTTTTTTATTTTGAAACTAGCTTTCGCTCGCGGCTTCGCTCGCGTTATAAAGAGAAAAAGTAGCCTATGTTACTCTCCACCGCTTCAACTACATATCTCCACTTAAAAAATCTAGTCAATTCGTCGCTCCGTTTTGCCGTGAAAGAAAGACAAACATAGAGACAGACAGACACACTTTTATAATTATAGTAAGTAAGTATGGATGTTTAGTATCGTAAGCGTTGTAACTGGCTGTTTGTTTGTCTGTCAGGAAGTTACATTCCTTAGTAAGTAGAGAGTAATGTGGTATGTTCTGCTTATGTATATCAGCCTTAACATTGTTTCTAAGTGTGGTTTTTATGTAACTGTAAGCACAGAATTCTGTGTGTGTAAGTCTGACTAACAATGAACGTGGAATCTTGACACTATATAGGGAATTTTGTTAGTACTTATAGTGTCTGCTAATAAGTGTGTCGTAGAATTCTAATAGGCAGTCACTGCAAGTAAAACACTGGTATTCATCTGGATCCGAATACACTGAAAGCCGACCCTAGCATAGTTAGAAAAACCTTGGGAGATGGTGACAGGGTACGCTGTATAAAACATCGCTCGCGTTAAAAATAGACAAAAAGTAGCCTATGTTACTCTCCATCCCTTCAACTATCTCCACTTAAAAAATCACGTCAATTCGTCGCTCCGTTTTGCCGTGAAAGAAAGACAAACACACAGACAGACAGACACACTTTCCCACACTACAATATTAGTATGGATAATGTTCCAAAAAGCTATTATAATTTATACTAATATTATCAAGCTGAAGAGTTTGTTTTTCGGTTGAACGCGCTAATCTTAAGAAATGCTGGTCCAAACTGGAACATCACGCTACGGAAGCAGAGCAGTAACTAAAAATGCAGTTATAACTGCGAGGGACAGCTACTTAGTCAATAATATTTGCCTTTTTAATTAACCATTTGACGACCAACCGACAGCCGGCTGTCGGGCTGCTATTGTCTTTCTATTGTGTCTCAAAGAGTTGTCGCATTTCAACCACGATTTCCTTAACCAATCTAAATCAGACCATTTGAATATATGATATTGACGACAATTTTCGCAAATTGTATAGCTTTAGCAGTTTTCACACCATTTCCTGCAGGAGATACAAATAGTACTAATGGAGTGTTGGTGAGTACCTTCTTTGTGTATATGTTATTATTTTAAAGATTCACAGTTATTTTCATAACTCAAACGAGGGCAGAGAGGGTCATAGACTATGATTACCCCTGGCTAGGGTCTAGCACGATCACTGATAATTTTAAAACCGAATTTGACAGGACCTATTCCAGTCAAATTCAATTGTAGACTAAGTGTTGCGGAATAGTTCTAATAGCTACCGCGACCCCAGAACATAAAGGTCAATCAAAGGAACAAGGGTGGATTTTAGTCAGTAGAAGTCTGACAGTCCCGCCCCGCCCATCCATAAAAAAGTGACCCTACTTGAAGGCTAGAATTTCGATCCCAGTTTTGAAAATATCCCAATGGTATCCAATTGTCTCTCTTCAATATAGAAGGATTTTTTTGGAAGTCAAATGAGCAAATATCAAAGAAATTGCAAACAAAAATAAAATCATAATAGCTATCTTATGTTTTCAGGAAAATGTAGAGTGGGTATTTATGGTGATATTTACGGGGGAGTGTGTGATGAAGATCATCGCGTATGGGTTCCTTTTTCACCCTGGAGCCTACCTGAGGAACACCTGGAACAGTCTCGACTTTACTATAGTTACGATAGGGTAAGTTAACTTATCATGATCCTTCCTAACTTAAGTTTAGGAATCCTTTTAGCCTGTCAGCCTTGCTCTGTTCTGACTCCTCATTAGATAAATAACTAAATTAAAAAAGATTAAAAAGTGTTGTAACGAGCAAAAGCATATGTTTATGTACCGGTCTTTATGTTAAGCATATTATGTATTCATGTTTCAGTATAGCGAGTATGATCCTGCAGTACATTTCAAAAGATTCGTTTGACGTGAAAGCGTTGAGAGCTTTCCGAGTCTTGAGACCTCTTCGGTTGGTGTCAGGAGTACCAAGTAAGTCACATCATTCACATTTCATACCTTTTCGGTCCACAGAAAATATAATATTCTATTAGAGCTTGTTCTTCTAAACATTTTTCATTTTGACACCAAAACTGTAGGACTATTCTGCATGGTTTGATTTGAGTTCAAAATGGCACATATTTTTAATAAAATAAATTGCCAAAACAAAAGATTCAGTGGAAGAGGTATGAGGAGCATAGTGTAAAGTTTCTCAAGGATCCCCCGACCGACAATTGTTGTCTTGGATTTTTATACGATGCTAATGTCTTGTCTCACTCTTATTGCGTGATGTAGTTTGCACTCCCCCTCCGAGACTGGAGGTCGTAAGTATGATGAGTCGTCTATATAGGTACATCTTTATGTGAATGCCTGCCTACCCAGTGGAAGGTTTAGTCCTGTCATCCTTTAGAAAGTTCTAAGACTTTCAATAATTACTGATTCTCCATTTCAACTTTTCCAGGTCTCCAAATCGTGTTGAATTCTATAATGAAAGCGATGGTGCCGCTGTTCCACATAGCCTTCCTGGTGCTGTTCGTGATCATCATATACGCCATCATAGGCCTGGAGCTGTTCTCTGGCATCCTCCATGATACCTGTTACAAGAATGAGACTGGTAACAGTAGTTTTACTATTTTGTTTTGATTGGACAGTTGGTTTAGCTCGTGACCTTGACTGCGAAGAAGGTGACTTGAGTGGTTTTTGTTTTTTTTGGAGTTGGTTGGCTGAGGAATTATTCTGAATGGAAAACCTTCGAACACACGTGGTTCGAGACACAGTAGAAAGACAACAGCAGCGCAACAGCCGGCTGTCGCTTGGTCGTCGAAAGGTTAAATAAATGCCATTAAGCCATTGAACATAACTCATATATTTTTGGTATTTTTTTTATGTGTATTGTTTTTTCTTGTGCAATAAAGAATAAATAGCTATGATCCAAAACGATTGTTGCTCTTTGTAGAGCAACAATCGTTTTGGTTGTTTGTGTATTGTTACAATGGCGATTAATAAAAACATTTTGCTCCACTCTTTTCAGGTGAATTAATAGATGACCCAAGTCCTTGCAACAGCGAGCAAGGAGACGTCGGCTTCCACTGTCCCGACGGTTTCGTCTGCAAGTTGGGGGAATGGCCTGGCATCAACCACGGCATCACAAACTTCGATAACATAGGCTACGCCATGTTGACTGTCTTCCAGTGCATCACTCTTGAAGGCTGGACTGATATTATGTATGCTGTAAGTCATCATCATCTCCTAGACTTTCTTATGTCAGTGTCGGCTTCTCGCCCGGCAGCACTCGCTACTGGGTAAAAAATACCACAGAGTACCTAAGTCACGTAATATTTTTAAAACTAAGCATTGTGGCAACTCGCAACTTTAAGTACCTTCTAGGCAATAGTTAATACGCGCGTGCGTCACCTGGCGGCCTGATTGCATGCGGCGCTTGGCGACAATGAACGTGCAAAGTGCGTATGGGTGAAAAATACCCGGTAGCGACGGTTCTTGTTACAATTTTTTTTTATGTAATTGGTTATTTTATTTATGTTATTAGTGTTTTAGAGCTGGTTTATGATGGGTTTTCCACTGACGGATCGAATTATAGATGAATGTCTACAACAAGAAGATAATAAGGAAGAAAATGTGTCAGAAATAGAAGATTTCGAGGAACATAGTGATCATGAAAGCCAGGAGCGATTTTTGATGGCAAATATTGTTTGTCTATGTTAGAAGCCTGGAATCTTATTTTTCCGGAAACTATTATTCTTCTGGAAGAATATGCCGTGAGCATACGACCCCAATTTGTGGCGATTGTTATGTCAAAGTAACATAGTTGATACCTAATCAACTATGTTACTTTGACAAGTGTTTTGAAACATAATGTTTGACGATTATTTTCTTGATGTTCATTTTAAGTAAACTGTATTTTATTTTTTGTTGTTTTGGTAGAGTATAAAGTCGATTTACAATTTTTGATCTTAATTTTACGTGATACCTTAAAAAAAATTTTTTTTCTTGATTTTTCTAATACTATGAAGATTTTTTGTTAAATTTTCTGATTGTTTTAGGATAACCTATAATTTGAAATAAATAATAATTCAAACTTTAAATTTTATTTTATTTGTTAGATATTAGTATCAATAAACTAAATACACCATTAAAATCTGTAATGTAAACTTATTTTCCAAGATAATGACATTTAAATTATGTGGTATTTTTTACCCGGTAGCGAGTATTCGTGCATGTAAACACCTAGCGAGTACCGCCGGGTTAAAATGGATACAGTTAAATACTGGTAGCACGATACCCATTGATAAGATGGATGGTCAGACTATTTGAAACATTTGTCAATTACGAATGAAAGTCGGGTACCAAGGCTTGACAAGATTTTCGGGGCACATACCAAGGCGGACATACATGACGAGTAAAACAATGCTGGTATTTTTATATTGTGCTGCCGTAACGATATTCCTCAAATATTTGGTATACCTAGTTTTATGGTAATGCGTCATCACTTATTTTCTAACTGAATTGAGTTACTATTAATTTGTTTTGGAGCCTCAACGTTACGTTCTCGGGTCCTTTCCGCTTTTGGCTTCGATTGGGCTGTAATCTCTCTTCGGGTGTAATTAAAAACTTAGTATACTTTTATCAAATTGTACTAAGTGTTGAATATAAATTAATTTGGACTAACTATATATTTCAGATCTCCAACGTTAAAGGGAACACCTGGCCGTGGATCTATTTCGTGACCTTGGTTATCTTTGGAAACTTTTTCGTCATGAACTTGATTCTTGGTGTGTTATCTGGGTAAGTTGTTTAAAAAGAGATCACCTTACGTACCGTCACCTTTATAGAAGTAAATTATGTAGACAGTAAAAAAGACATTCCCACATCGGCAATTCGAAGCGGGAATTGTAAAATAGAAGCCGCTTTGTAGCCAGAGCTATTTAGCCTTAATTATGTGTTCCACTTAATTTTGAACATCAATTCAGAATTAGCAGTAAATACAATATATGTAATCTAACATTTGCTTACTTTACAGAGAATTCTCCAAAGAAAGAGAAAAAGCTAAGAATCGTGGTGATTTCCAAAAATCTCGAGAAAGACAACAGTTTGAAGAAGATTTGAAAGGATATTTAAATTGGATAACAGTAGCAGAAGAGTTAGACTTAGAAAATGATCAAGGTCAGAAAGAGGATGACCAAGATTCCCAAGGTACGACTGAAGTGTTTTATAAACAGAAAATGCCGACTCCAACTAATTAAAAAAAAATGACGTGTAAAAGTGATGTAATATTCTACTTGCATAAAAAACAATTTCGTTTCATTCAATTTGAATAATGGACCTACGAATTTGCTATAACGGTTAGTTACACTAAAGTGGAGTGCGTAGGTTTTATGTTTTAATATCATATTAAATCAAAGACTAAATATGATTAAATAATAGATAATTTTATTGATTATGGAAGTATGGAGATTCTTTTTGTAAGATATTTCAACATTAATCCATACCTATATCATTTTCATTATTTATTTTGTGAGTTTAGCATTTGATAAACATTTAATGATGGTCCAGGCATTTCGATTGTGATAATTTTTGTGTTTCTATATGTATTTCAGGTAAAAAAGACAGAAAAAGCAACGAAGGATCTCAAAGCAATATAAACATAAATATAGACCAAGGACAATCAACTTGCAAAGTGTATTGCAGGAGGTTCGACAAGGTACTGTTCTAGGTCCAATACTGTCTGGCGGGGCAATTGCAACTATGGGGATTAAAGAAAAAAAAAAACAAAATTTTGCTTATTCTGCGGTTTCTATAGTCGAAATTACCACGCACACGGAATTGCCCGGCTCGACTGTTTTAATTTTACTATTTTTTTTGTGTCGTGATGGCCTAGTGGTTAAGGCGCCCGGCTCTCATGCAAGAGGTCGCAGGTTCGAATTTGGGCAAGTACCAATGTGACTTTTTCAATTCATATGTACTTTCTAAAGTTTATCTTAGACATCACAGACATCGGTGAAGGAAAACATCGTGAGGAAACCTGGACTTGTAGTTAAAATAATTCCGAAATCGTCAACCCGTCTTGAGCAAGCGTGGTGATCAATGCTCGTGCCTTCTCTGTATGAGAAGAGGCCTTTGCCCTGCAGTGGGACAGTTATAGGCTGGTATTATTTTTTGTCAGCTCATACAATTCACTATTGTTACAAACTAGATAGTGTTAGTCCATATACCTGTGATCATTAATAAATACATTCGAAAATAACACATAACACTTTAACCATATCAAATATATCATATACTGAAATAATACCATATTTTTATTTATTTTTTTATTCAGGTGAATCGACGGTTACGAAGAACCTGCCGGAAAGCGGTGAAGTCTCAAACATTCTACTGGGCCATCATTGTGCTTGTGTTCCTAAATACCTTGGTATTAGCTACTGAGCATCATGGGTAAGTTGTTAGTGTAGGGCCAAGCGGGGTCATTTTGACTGTGGGGGTCATTTCAACTATAATACCTCTCAAGACGTAATATTTAAAAAATGGTATTCTGATCTGTCCGTCCGTTAGACCGACCAAAAATACTGAACACGTTGTTTTTGCTTGATCAAATTAATAAAAAAATACAAAGATAAAAGGCATGCAAAGTTCCGGAGTGCTTAGTGACGTTACTGTTTAGCTAAACATTAAGCGCCTTACTAATAAACGCTGCATAAAGTTATGACAGGTTTATAAGTCAAAAATGTATGGTTACACAGGCTTTATTCATTGCATAACTTTACACAGTGATTATTAGTAAGGGCATAAGTCTAGGCGTGACGTCAAGCGAAACTTCAACGCACTGAAACGTTGTCATTTTTCGTTTACTAGTAAAAAGAAAATTACGAGTCCAAATTTTCTTGATAATATTTAATGTCTAACTGACGGACTAATTACTTTTTTTTATCGTCTCATCTTTAAACCAGTCACGATGACACATTAAATCGTAATTGAGAATCAAACACAGTTGATATTATAGAGGGCTGCAAGGACTGGTTTAGTCCATTTATTCGTCTTCTCTTTACTCATCAGTTCTTCCATAGTTATTTTCACAAGGGAAAATTAACCCACAGTCCAAATTACCCGATCAGACCTTATCGATATTTTAAAATAATTACTGTGTGCTTATGTTCGCTTGGACCAGACAACTACTTTATGAGGTAAAAGTTTAATACGTCTAACACAACGTAATTTTTTTGTATTAAGTATAAGCTTTACTGCAACTTCGACTGCATGAAAATCTGATATTTCATGAAACACAGCACTACATTCCAGCATTCGGCAATATTGTAGTATTCTATCAATGAATCAATTTTTGTATTCGGATTTGTACTCACCTCTACAATTTTTACAAACGTACAAAGTTTTCTTTTTTAATAATATAAGATTTACCAGATATTTGTCAGGATAATGCATGAAAGCATGAAAAAACTTGAATTTTATTTTTACACTGATTTTATTATAAAACGTAAATTATTAACTTCTATATTTCTTATATTAATCACATTTTAAAAATATTAGTATTATTAGTTTGGTAAAATATTGATTGAGGTCTTTTGTTATTTGTAAATTTTGAGTAATTGTAAATTTAGACGTCGTCGGTATCAAGAAACAGTTTGCCTCGTTTTAGTTCATTCAAATCCACTTTATCAACTTTTTTTACCTTTAAGCACGTAATTAAATGCCCGTCTAAGTTTAACGAAAAATTCGCCTTGAATCTTTTATCATTTAATTAGTTTTTGTTTCCAGCCAACCACACTATTTAGACGACTTCCAAAACTACGCGAACTATTTGTTCGTGGTGCTATTTACTATGGAGATGTTAGTCAAAATGTACGCA